>CANTUQ010000138.1:2600000-3900000 GCA_947683425.1 Excoecaria cochinchinensis
TCTGGTAAGCTTTGAAGTAGAATCTCAGCACGTTCTACTGGCTCTATTTTATAACCCAACGATGTGAGTTGAGAAAATAGAGTATTCAAAGTATTTAAGTGCTCCGTCACTGAAGTAGATTCCTCCATACGAAGAGTATAGAGTTTTCTTTTAAGGAAAATTTTGTTGTGGAGTGATTTGGCCTCGTACAATTTAGTGAGATGATCCCACACCTCCTTTGCCGTCTTCTTCTCTTCTATGCTTGACAACACCCCATCTGCTAATGCCAAATGAAGATTTGCCACAGCATTTCCATCCATCTCGTTCCACTTGTTATCATCTGTGAAATCAGCCGGCCTTTGACTTATAGCCGCTAGGCAATTATCTTTTCTCAAGATAGCCTTCATCTTCAATTTCCACAGTGAGAAATTACTCCCGTTGAATTTCTCGATCTCATATTTTGCCGCCATTACTTCTATCACGAACTTCTCTGCTCAAAAATCAGCTCCCACTATTTCACGTGAATAGTAACCGTATACGTGAATAGTAACCGTATAGATGAACAGTGACCGTATACGTGAACAGTATCGTATACGTGAACAGTACCCAAGGAAATATCTTTTCTGATGTGGAAGATCAGGCTATGCTGCAACCACAGAGCATACTAAGACAAAACCTCGGCTCTGATACCACTTGTTGTAAAAATAAGGACCGAATTAGAGCAAAACCGCAGCTAAAATAGAAATAATAAGGAACAAAAGATTTAACGAGGTTCGGCCAATATTGCCTACGTCCTCGGGACTAAGAATATTATTTTACTAAAACTGAAAAGCGAAATAATACAAGAGAGAAGAATTATGCTTAACTAATAGAAAAGCTAAGCAATCAAGGGATGAATAAAACTAAAACTAGGGGGTTGTATTTATAGTTGCAAATCCCCTTTCATTTTGTTAAATTCCCGATGTGGGATATGTAAAATTTGATTTTTTTTTTTTTTAAATCAGCCAACAATTGTTGGCTTTTGATATAGCCAACAATTGTTGACTATAATAGTTAACAAATAACCCAATGCTAAAATTCTATAACTCAATTATATCTAAATAAAATTTCATTTTCTCACATAATTATTACAAATTATATTGTGAGGCTAAAAATATAAAGATGTCTCACAAAACACACCAAATGCTCACGTGTTTGGTTCACTTCGAATGGCTCTCACAATTTTGCTATCTCCATTCACACCCTTCCATCCAAAAAAAAAAAAAAACATTTATATTATTTATGGAGTCTATATTTCAAGTTGACAAAAATACTAAAGAAACAAAAATTCATATTAACTATCGGAATAGGAAAGTATTTAATTGCAATCCAAACTAAAAGTTTGCCCAATAATAAACAATTACCACAATCCTAATTAGAAAAACTTCATGTGGTAAAATTTATGCCGAGTTTCAAGTCTCATATCCAACATAAAAATATGTCTATCGAAACTGTTAAAGTTAGACTTAATATGATTAAATCAAAAAATAAATGGACTCACTAAAATTTTGAATTAAAAGGATGTGCTTTTCAATATAGATAAAAACATGAGATGCGAGTTTTTACATACAATTGAAATCATGAAAAATTGAAAATTAAATAAAGCATAATGCAAAACTTAGGATTAATGAACGAATGGTTTACATTAGATTATTAATAAGAGCAAATAATAAGTCTATCTGTCCAATCGGATTGAATGCGAATCATCTACATGCATATAAACAAAGAAATTAACAGAAATAAAAATACTCGACTATTTCTGTCCATAAAATATTAGCTCCACAAAATAATATTATTACAAATAGAAAAAGTGAGGAAAAGGAAAAGACAAAATAGCCCTTACCCATGCGCTCTAGTCCTCTATAAAAGCAGAAGAGATGTGATCCTAAGAATCAAGTTAATTTCGCATCTCTTAATTTCTCAGCTGCTTTCTTTGTAAGAAAAACATATACAATTTATCCTTTTTTTTTTTTGCAACAGTTTTTATAATTTTGAGCTGATATTGTTTTCCATTGTAGCTTCGAGTAATCAATTAAAATAATCATTAATTGAACTCTAAGACTAATTGATCCTTGTTCTTGAAAGCAACTAATGTTTTCTCACGCCATGAGTAGATAATATCTTGTAACTTTTGGATTAGTTTTGCGCTTAATTAGTTAATACTGAGGATATGTTATTAACTTTGACAGGTGATAGGTGCTAAATGGGAGGAAATATGAAGTTGTGGATGTTGGTGGTTGCAACATGGCTGTGCTGCACTAATGTTGCATCGGCATCCAAAATTCGCTCTACAACTGCAAACGACGATGACAATTTCGCGCTTAACTTGGAGCCTTTGGTCTTCACCATTGACGATGACACCAGCCCCGAAACCTACGCAACTTTCGTGGACAAGTTGCGAGATACAGTAAAAAGTGGTGAGAAAAGCTATGACATTCCAATTCTGTACGGGAAATCCAAAGTTCCTCCAGGCAGCGAGTATCTTAGGTTGGAGCTCTCATATTACGGTGACTCCATCACAATGGCAGTAGATGTTACCAATCTAAATTTTGTGGCTTATAAAGCTGGAACTGTCTCCTACTTCTTTAAGAATTATTATCAAGATTTAAAAGATAAACTTTTCGAAAATACAGTGAAGAAAGTTCAAATTCCATTTAATGTTCGATATTCAGAATTGGGCGGGAGAGGTGGTGTGGAATTAGGACTTTCTGCACTACAAGACTCAATCAAAGCACTCCATGCATATGATCCTACACAAATGAACAGGGTAAAGAAGGGTGTTGTTGTTGTTAATCAAATGTTTCTAGAGGCTGCGAGATTAGAAATTGTTGAAAGACAAGTGACCACTGATTTCAGTCAAGGATTTATTCCAGTTAATGATGTTTTTAGCTACGAGAATAATTGGAAAGCACTATCCAAAGCAATTCAAACCGCTAAAGAAGGAAATTTCGAAGAACCAATTGAATTGTTGACACCATCTGGTTCTCCTAAAGAGGTTAGCAAAGTTTCGCAAGTAAAGGATAACATGGGGATCTTGTTGGCAAGGGGATCTAGCTCTGAAATTCTCCATGATCGTGATCAGGAGAAGTGGTTGTCTGGATTAAGCCGCAAAGTACTAGATTCTGTTATGTAATGGAGTCGCCCGGCTGGTCTTTTCATATAGTCTCCCTATCTTAAATAAAGGACATCACAATACGATAGTATTTCATGTCCCAGTTTCACAGTTGAGTTGTGTGTCTAATAAAGGACATCACATAGTATTTGATGTCCCAGTTTCACAGTTGAGTTGTGTGTCTTAGTGATGTAAATGCTTAATATGAGGAATGAAGTATCTATTTTCATCTTCTTATAATTTATGTGGGTGCTTTTGCTTGTTCACCATTTGTTTTTTGCTTTTCCAATTCTCCGATGCTTCAATTATATGAATGTATAATCTTTATTCACTTAAGGATGACGAGATCTTGATGCTTGATGGATGATTACGTGTACTAAAGTTTGAAGAGGAAGATTATGGAACTAGCTCAGGATTTTGCTAATTGGATGCATTCGGATAGAACTAAGGTCTACGCAAGTTTTATGAAGAATTAAGGGTGGTAGGGTTTGGAAAAGGACAGCAGATTTTATGGCAAAGTGTTTAGTTTGTTCAGTAGTCAATAACAACGTAATTCTACATGGGTAATAAATGAATTGAAACTGGAATTCGATTAGAAATTAAATTTACATCCAAAGTTTATATTAATTTAACTTGTCCATCCATATAATTTTAAAACTTGATCTGTACAAAAGATATAGTTAACGAGACTTCGATTCAAATTTATTACATGACTATTATAAATTATAATAAAATAGAGAAGGTATTTAGCTATATATGCAGAGGTAACAAAATTTGACTTAATCCACTAATTCATCCAATTTGCAGATAAATATGTGATTCAGATTCGAATTGACCTATCCTATTCGTTTGACATGAAAAGTTATTTGAGCTAATCCGATTCATTATATAACCCGTATAATGGTTCTCTTGTGACTCATTTATATTTTAAGTTGACATGAAAAATTATCATTATTTAGTAAGATTATATTTTTATTTTGAAATTTATTTGGCATTATATTTGTATTTTATTTTGATTTTTTTTTTGGTTTTACATTTGGTTTATGTTGAGTTTATACTATAGTTTAGCTGTGTAATTATGTTAATCATGGTTAGTTAACTATAGTTAATATTAGTTAGCTAAATTAATTCTGTATATAAAAGACACACAATTATTTTTTCATTAGTAAGATCTGGAATAGCAGTTACAAATTCTTTCTTCGTGTTTTGCTCTGTTCTTCTTGCTCCATCTCTGCATCTCTCGCTACATGGTATCAGAGCTTTCGATTAAGAAGTCTGCTGCTTAATCTAGATTTTAATTGTTAGTAGTCATGGTGAATCCCGATGATAATCCAGTATTGGGGGCTGAAACTAGTATAAATCGAGGAGGAACTCATCAAGATGTTGATGGAGATCCTTTGCTATTGCAGAGTACAGATCATCCGTCTTGGTTGCTTCACCATTGACAGGAAACAATTACCTTACTTGGAGTATTGCGGTTAAAACCTCTCTTGAAGAAAAAGATAAGATTTGCTTCATCAATGGATCCTATCCAACTCCTACAAACCCTAACCAGTATAAGAAGTGGAAGAAAGTAAATTCCATGATTAAATCCTGGTTATTGAACTCGATGACTAAGGAGATGTCCGATAATTTCATCTATTATCTTAGTTCTAAGATACTATGGGATACGATTAAAAAAAGGCTCGGAGAGAGTAATGGCTCTAGGGGTGAGCAAATTTTGGTTCAAATCGAAAAATCGAATCAAACCGACCTATTTTTTAAACTTCACCAGTATGGATGCAAGACTATATATGCAACAATGCTATTCATTTTGATTCCTTAAAATTTGCTTCAGATGTTCAACTTTCACTACAAGAAAACTGGAAAATAGAGACAAAAATTTTTCCGTCTCTAAATAGAGACGAAAAATATTTTCTGTCTCTAAATAGAGACGGAAATAATTTTCCGTCTCTATTTAGAGACGGAAAAATTTTCGTCTCTATTTATGGCGGGATCGATTCCCTCCAAAATTTGAGACCGAAAATAGAGACGAAAATTTTTTTCGTCTCTAATTAGAGACGAAAAATATATTTCCGTCTCTAAATAGAGACCGAAACAATTTCGTCTCTATTTAGAGACGGAAAAATATTTCGGTCTCTAAATTTAGAGACGGAAAGCAATTTCCGTCTCTAAATTTAGAGACGGAATTAGTTTCCGTCTCTAAATTTAGAGACGGAAAATAAATTCCATCTCTAAATAGAGACGAAAAGTTTTCGATCTCTATTTAGAGACGGAGTAATATTTGCGGTCTCTAAATAGAGACCGTAAAAATTATTTCGTCTCTAAAAATAGAGACGGTAATTGATTTCCGTCTCTATTTAGAGACGGTATAATCGTGCGGTCTCTAAATAGAGACGGAAAATCAATTTTCGTCTCTATTTTAGGGATATTAAGTTAGAATTAGTAGGATTTATGAGAAGGAAAAGAAATAAAAAGTAAGAGGCACAAAATCGGTGAGGGAGCGGGGGAAAGAAACCGAAGAGAGGGAGAGGGAGCGGAGCACAGCGGAAGGGGGGCAGAGCAGCTGGCGGTGGTCAACGGCGAGCAGCAGCTCCTCGCAACACCGATCTCGGCATCCTTTTCCCCTCCATCGCGACGTCGGCATTCCAGGAGAGGGAGAAAAAATCGCGAGCTTCTCTGGCGAACTCCGACAGCGAGAGGCGACACGAACGGCACGACTGGACTCACAGCGGCAAGACGAAGCTTTCGGTGGCCGTGGATCCTCCTAAATCGCCGGTGATGAGCAGATCGGAGAGGGAGAAGACCGAAGCTTTCGGCATCGATTCCGGCGAAATGAACGATCTTCACGGCGCGTGACCACCGGAAAAGCAACCCCGGCGCTCCAAGCTTCCTCCCGGTGATTTCGGTGTCTTCGGTGGAGCTCCGACTAGCTTCTGGCGAGTCTCCGGCGATGGTAAAATGAGCCAAAAATATCAGAAAAATCGGTTAGTGGCCACCAAACTTACCTTTTCCAAAAGATTTATTTATAAATTAAATTGTTAAGGTACGATTTATATTTACAGTATATGCGTGGTTAAGGTTTACTGAATTGATTGATAAATTTTCTGTGTTAATTGAGCAATTGGTTGGAGTAAATCAAATCTACCTTTCCATATGATTTTATATAAGATAACCATGCTATGGAATTTTTGTGTTATGTGTACTAAAGTTTAATGTCTAATTGGCAAATTATGTATATTAGGGAATGCTGATATATGGTTCTGGTTTTATTTGCTATTAAATAACTCCTTTAGCTTATTGACAATTAGATATTGAAAATTGATAAGTTATTACGGTGTAGCTATTTCTGCCATTAAAACGAAATTGTAAAGTTATTTTGTTAGCTTGTTGAACTTGCATGTTAGCTAACATTACACAAATGTAAAATGATAAATTAAAGTGAAATTAGAAGAGTATGATGAACTTGTCTCTTTGTGACCCTCACGGCTTGGTTAGGAAGAGGAGTTAACCTGGTTTGTTAAAATTCTAAATGTGCTGACAATTTCACATGTTAAATAAAAATGAGAATAGTTAATGGTAGTTAATTGAATTAAAAGAATTAGCTTAAAAAGGATGCAAATGAACTATCCAGGATGGCTTAGTAACAAAGGGTATGTTTGTTGTTCCTCATATATATATATATATATATATATGAAATTGAAATAGGCGTAAATTAATGGACAATAGGGGCTGTTCACATAATTTTCATTTCACCAAAAAGTTTTATGGTTACCTGCCTTCTTATGTGCTTGACTAAGTGTGTGAAATATAAACCCTTGTATGTAGCTGTATTATATAAAGAAATAAATTATGTGATTTCTGTAATATATATATTGGTATTGAAGGCTTAGTCATGTTGTAATTCAATAGTAACGACTATGCTATTATTAACGATACTGTATTAACGGAATATCACTTTAAGGGATAAATTTACAACTGTTGGTGATTTTATCCGTTAAATTTAGATGTTGGATGTGAATGGGTAAATTTCTTATTACAATGAGTTTGTTGTGGAGTTGCGATTGGTTGATATTTTACCGAAATGTTAAAATTGCTCATGTTTGACAGGGGGATAGGGACCCGTATAGGGGGAACTCTGTCCGTTTTTTTACAAAATATTTGTGATTTTAATTTAGGAAAATGAATCATTATGTAAAACTAATTAGGGATTAAATACTAACTTCGACCTTATGATTTTTTCTATGCAGTTTAATATTGATGAGTAATATGGACAGAAGTTGGAGACGGTCGGCGTACTAATGAGGTCATTGAGCTACGTGGTACGGTCGGCGTACTAATGGACCGTATCAATATGCTGGAGGACTTCATTAGCCGTAGATTACCTGCTGACCCGCAAACACCGTCTGCTGATTGTCCGCATTCTCCTCCATCTTAGTTATTATTTTTAGAATTTTTATCTTTTTTTATTTGTAATCTCACTACACTTTTCATATATTAATACATTCAATAATACAATATTTTCATAATTATTTATTGTTTATTTAATTTTTTTCATTATATAAAATTAAGAATAATTTAAATTTAATATTATTTATTTTTAATATATAAAAAAAATTCAATAAATTAGAGACGAAAATTCATTATATAAAATTAAGGAATATTTAAATTTAATATTATTTATTTTAATATATTAAAAAATATTCCAAAAAAAAAAAATAGAGACGGAATTGATTTTCCGTCTCTAAAAATAGAGACGGAAAACTTTTTCCGTCTCTATTTTTAGAGACGGAATTGAGTTTCCGTCTCTAAAAATAGAGACGGAATCGTTCTTTTCGTCTCTATTTTTAGAGACCGAAATGCTCCTTCCGTCTCTAAAAATAGAGACGGAATAAGTTATTCCGTCTCTATTTTTAGAGAAGGAAACGTCCCTTCCGTCTCTAAAAATAGAGACGAAATAAGTTATTCCGTCTCTAAAAATAGAGACGGAACATTTTGGTCTCTAATTTTTAGAGACCGGCGAAATAGAGACGAAAAATTTCCGTCTCTATTTCCAATTAGAGACGGAATTCCGTCTCTATTTTCCGTCTCTATTTCTCAGATTTCTTATAGTGTTTCTCCTTTGTATGCAGCTTTTTCGACAAATGTGAGCAAAGTTGAAGAACCAAAATGTTATAAGCAAGCTGTTCAACATTCACGATGGGTTGAGGCAATGCATAAGGAGCTCAAAGCACTTTGTTAGGATGTGGTTTTATAGTATTTTTTATAGTTTCTTTAGGTTGTTTGTGTTTAAGTTTAATGTTATTTTGTTAATTTAATGTAGGTTTTTCTAATGTTTTTACATTTATTATGAATGGTTATGTTCATGTGTTAATTATATGTTTTTGTGTTAGATTTGGGTGACTTGGACAAGTTTTCACGTTGAAATTGCTTGAGGCACAGTAGCTAACCAAAGCTGGAACCAAAGCTATCCAGCTTTGGTCGAGAGCAAAAGAAACAGAGGAAGAAATCAATAAGTGGGACAGAATCCTGCCAAAGCTACGACCAAAGATGAGACCAAAGCAAGGTTCAGCTTTGGTCAAGAGGAAATCATGAGAAAGAAATCAACAAGAGGGACAGAAGCCTACCAAAGATGGGACCAAAGATGGAACCAAAGCAAGCAGCAGCTTTGGTAGAGAGAAATTAACTGACAAAAGCTGAGACCAAAGCAAGACCCAGCTTTGGTCGCGGCTTTGGTCAGTTACCTGATGTGTTTTAAATTTCTTATTTTGACAGATCTCTAATTTAAGTGGGACTCTAATTTAAGTGGGACTCTTAAGTAGGAATTAAAGGGGAACGACTGAGCATTAAAAACGAGGGATCGAAACCTAATTAAAGGAGAGAAAAACGCAAGAAAAACATAGTAGAAACAGGAACGGGATCATTGAAGATTGCAATAACAGAGAATTTAGAATCGCTGGTGGCCAACCATCTGCTCTGTTCTTCTTTTTTCTTTTGTTCTGGAATCGCTGATGGCCAACCATCTGCTTTGTTCTTCTTCTTTCTTTCCTTTTTTTATTTTATTTTATTTTTCTTTGGATATTATGATGAACTTGATGGATTTTAGTTTTGATTTGAGATTTAACTTTATTATTATGAACTAATTCCATAGTTAGGGCTATGGTGGATCTTAATTTGGAGATTATGTAAATTATTTTGGATTTTATGCATATGAATGATTTTCTTATTTGAGATTATGTTTTTATTGTGATTAATGCTTGTTGGAATTGATCAATTCAACATGAACTTAATCAATTAATTTACTTGACCAATTGGATTAATTGGTGGATCAAATGAAACATAACCTGGATTGAAAATATGCACGATCAACCTTATTTTTATCCTTGTGGTTTTTTATTTTTATCAAGGTTTTTCCATTGAACTTAATGCTTTCTAATTTTAGTTCTTTTACTTGATCAATTGGAAGAATTAAATTGAGATTAGGGTTAAAATACCATGATCATTGGATTTTGATTAATTTAGGGAAAAATCACCATCTCATATGAAATATCATTCTTTTGCATAACAATCTGGAAAATTACGTAGTTGAGGAGTTAAGTGAAACCCAAGTCCTAGCATTCATCATATTTATTAATTCTTTTCTTAAAATTAGTGTTAGATTATTTAGTCGTTTGTTAGCATAGTTTAATTTAGTTTCATCTTCAAATATTGTTTGTCTAAATAACATAAGTATTTGAGAATTCTAGTAATTGTTAGGTTGTTCCCTGAGGACGATATCTGGACTCACTTCCTTTACTACTTGCACTGACAGAGTACACTTGCTCTTAAATTTAGTTTATTTTGCCCGTGTCAAGTTTTTGGTACCGTTGCCGGGGACCAATATTTCTGGCAATATTAGAATTAAGAATTCTAGTTACTTTAGACTTTTTCATTCTGTTATTAATTTTTTTATCGTATTTTATTTATTTATTTTATTTTATTATCTGAATTGAGTTTGTTTTTGTATGATCACTACGACTAAGCATTCTGATTCTTTACTTTTTGATCCTGAAATTGAAAAGACTTCTTGCAGGACAAAGAAGAAAACTAAAGAGATTAAAGACACTGCTGCTATAGAAGCTTGGGCAACTGATTCAACTTCAGCAACCATAGATTCTGAAGAAGAACAGCCTACCTTAGAGATTGAAGAGATGGAAAATCCACAGGATGATCCAACAAAGCCTGTAATTGACTACACTACTCCTTCTTTGAGCGGTGCTGACTCATGTATTGTACGCTCACCTGTTGCAGCTAACAATTTTGAGATCAGACATGGAATGATTCAGCTCATTCAATCTGGAGTTCAGTTTGGTGGTCTAGCAAGTGAGGATCACAACAGACACATAGCCAAGTTTTTAGCATTATGCGACACTTTCAAGTACAATGGTATATCTGATGATGCTATTAGACTGAGGCTATTTCCCTTTTCACTGCGAGACAAGGCAGCTGATTGGTTAGATTCTTTGGAACCTGGATCCATTACCACCTGGGAAACATTAGCAAAGAAGTTTCTCAGTAAATTCTTTCCCCCATCCAAGACCGCTAAGTTAAGGAATGAGATATCTTCATTTTTACAATCTGAGATGGAAAGCTTTGGAGAAGCTTGGGATAGATTTACTGAATTGGTTCGAAAATGTCCACATCATGGTTTTGGTAAATGGACTCTAGTTGAAACTTTTTATAATGGGTTACATGAAACTAATCAATCACTTGTTAATGCAGCTGCAGGAGGGAGTCTATTAAAGAAACCATCAGCCGAAGCTTATGAAATCTTGGATGAAATGGCTATGAGCAGCAATTGCAAATGGCAGAAAGAAAGGCAATGCAAATCAGCAGGATTGTATGCAGTTGAAGACAATGTTGCTCTTGCTGCACAAGTAGAAAATTTGTCCAAGAAATTTGATAGTTTTATGAATTTTACCAGATCAGCGCCATGTGGATCTTATGGAGGAAATCATCCTGCTCATGAATGCCCGGTAATAAATTCATTTACACTTGATGAATCTGCTAACTTTGTTGGTAATTGGAACAGGGCTCAAGGAAACCCATACTCGAACACATACAATCCTGGTTGGCGAAATCATCCTAATTTTTCTTGGAGCAACCAGCAGAATATGTAGAGAATGGAGCCCCCTTCAGTTCAAATACCCAATGCCAAGAACAATGGACCAATACCTCCAGGATTTCAGCCTCAAGGGGAGAGGAAACCGAATATGGAGGAGTTGTTAACTAAGTTCATCTCTACCACAGAAACAAGATTGAATATGCAAGAGACAAGAGCTCAGAATCAAGAAGCTACTATTAAAGGGTTGGAGACACAAATTAACAGGTTGGCTAATATCTTGACTGAGAGAGAGCAAGGTACATTGCCTAGTCAGCCTGAAGCCAATCCAAAATAACAATTGCATGCTATCACATTGCGAAGCGGAAAAGAGCTAGTTGACCCAATTCCTAAGAGCGGACAGGCTGCATCTTCTAATGATGAAAATGAGAAAGAAGAGAGGACAACACCAAGACTTTTTGTTGATCCTAATGTACAACCAGCACAACCTACCATTCCATTCCCTCAAAGGTTAAAACAGAAACATTTGGAAAAGCAATTCTCAAAGTTTCTAGATGTCTTTAAGAAGTTGCACATCAATATACCATTTGCAGAAGCACTACAGCAGATGCCAACATATGCAAAATTCTTGAAAGAAATACTTTCAAACAAGAGAAAACTTGAAGATCTTGGGACTGTTCGCCTCACTGAAGAATGCTCTGCTATCTTGCAGAGAAAATTGCCACCTAAGATGAAAGATCCAGGGAGTTTTACTATTCCTTGTACTATTGGTAATTTTGATTTTGATAGAGCTTTATGTGATTTGGGTGCAAGTATTAATCTTATGCATTTATCTGTTTTCAAGAAATTAGGATTGGGAGAGCCTAAACCCGCTAATGTGATACTCCAATTGGCTGATAGATCCATTAAGCACCCACGTGGGATAGTGGAAGATGTTTTGGTCAAAGTTAACAAATTTATTTTTCCTGCAGATTTCGTTGTACTCGATATGGAGGAGGACATCCAAATGCCAATACTTTTAGGAAGACCCTTTTTGGCAACAGGGCGTTCTATAATTGATGTTGCAGAAGGAAAATTAACTCTCAGGCTTCAAGATGAAGAAATTTCTTTTAATGTTTTCGATGCCCTTAAAAATCCTTCTGAATTTGATTCTTGTCATTTTATTAAAGGTAAAGATATCACTGATTTGTTGGCTGAAGAGAGTTTTGATAATATGCAGGTTTCACATTATTGTGATCAAGATTTGGAAGTAGATGAGGAAGCCAGTGATATGTGCTCTTGGATAAGAAGTCAACCTTTTGAAGAATTAGGGCGACCAACGGAACCCACACCGAAATCATCCATGGAAGAAGCCTCGGATTTGGATTTGAAACCTCTACCTTCTCATCTTAAATATATTTTTCTTGAGCCTCCTTCTAAGTTGCCAGTAATAATTTCTTCAATTTTGATAGGTGATGAAGAAGATAAACTTCTAAAGATATTGAGGAAGCACAAACAAGCAATTGGCTGGACAATAGCTGACTTGAAAGGACTTAGCCCAACCATCTGCACTCACAAAATTTTCATCGAGGAAACATTCAAGCCTGTGGTACAGCCCCAAAGACGCCTTAATCCCAGCATGAAAGAGGTAGTAAAAACAGAGGTACTCAAGCTTCTTAACGCAGGTATCATATATCCTATCTCCGATAGTACTTGGGTAAGCCCTGTGCAAGTAGTACCTAAAAAGGGGGGAACCACTATTATGCAAAATGAGAAAAAGGAATTGATACCTGTTAGAAAGGTCACTGGTTGGCGCATGTGCATTGATTATAGGAGATTGAATGATACCACTAGAAAAGATCACTTTCCCTTACCTTTTATTGACCAGATGTTAGAACGGCTAGCTGGACATGCATATTATTGTTGTTTAGATGGGTATTGTGGTTATATGCAAATTCCTGTAGCTCCAGAGGATCAAGAAAAAACCACTTTTACATGCCCCTATGGGACATTTGCATATAGACGCATGCCATTCGGCCTTTGTAATGCACCTGCTACTTTTCAACGTTGTATGACCGCTATATTTTCTGACATGTTAGAAGATTGCATTGAAATTTTTATAGATGATTTTTCAGTATTTGGGTCTTCTTTTGATGCTTGTTTGAAAAATTTAGAAAAAGTTCTTTGTGGGTGCAAGGATACTAACCTAGTTTTAAATTCGGAAAAGTGTCAATTTATGGTCAATGAATGCATAGTTCTCGGTCATAAAGTGTCTGAAAAAGGGATTGAGGTGGATCCAGCTAAGGTGGAGGTGATTGAGAAACTGTCTCCACCAAATTCTGTTAAAGCCATAGGGAGTTTTTTAGGACATGTTGGGTTCTATAGGAGGTTTATAAAAGATTTCTCAAAGATAGCTAAGCCACTTACAGATTTGTTGATGAAGGATGCAGATTTTAATTTTTCTGATGCATGTGAAAAAGCTTTTAATTTGTTAAAGGAAAGATTAATTAATGCTCCTATTATTGTTGCTCCTGACTGGACTTTACCTTTTGTGTTAATGTACGGTGCAAGTGATGCAGCTGTAGGGGCAGTCCTTGGACAAAAAAAGGAAAAGCATTTTAAGACTATTTACTACGCTAGCAGAACTCTAAATGACGAACAAAAGAACTATACCACAACCGAAAAAGAGTTGCTAGCAGTAGTTTTTGCTTTTGATAAGTTTCGCTCTTATCTGATCTTGTCCAAAGTTATTGTTTACACTGACCATTCTGCTCTCAGGTATTTGTTTGCCAAACAGGATGCCAAACCGAGGCTGATCAGGTGGGTGCTTCTTTTGCAAGAATTTATTGTTTACACTGACCATTCTGCTCTCAGGTATTTGTTTGCCAAACAGGATGCCAAACCGAGGCTGATCAGGTGGGTGCTTCTTTTGCAAGAATTTGACCTTGAGATACATGATAAGAAGGGTTCTGAAAATTTGATTGCGGATCATTTATCACGTTTGGAGCTCGGATCGCAAGTCAAGGTTGAGGAAGGGGTGATAAGAGAAACCTTTCCTGATGAGCAGTTATTCACGGTTTCTGAATTCCCATGGTATGCAGACTTTGTGAACTACTTTGCAGGTAATATCTTACTATTTGATTTATCATATCAGCAAAGGAAGAAATTTCTTTCTGATGTTAAATATTACTTATGGGAAGATCCTTATCTGTTTAAAATATGTGCTAATGGAATTATTAGGAGATGCATTCCACATTCAGAAATTCATGCCATCTTAGAACACTGTCATTCTAAGGAAGTAGGTGGGCATTTTGGCCCCAATCGAACTATCGCTAAGGTTCTTCAGTCAGGTTTTTATTGGCCTTCAATATTTAAAGGTGCAGTCCAATTTGTTAAGTCCTGTGACCAATGCCAACGGAGTGGTAATATCTCCCGAAGGCATGATATGCCTTTAAATAATATACTTGTTTGTGAAATCTTTGATGTTTGGGGTATAGACTTTATGGGACCTTTCCCTAAATCTTTTGGAAATCAATTTAATCTAGTTGCAATAGACTACGTGTCAAAGTGGGTGGAGGCAGTGGCACTGCCCACTAATGATGCTCGGGTAGTAGTGAAATTCCTTAAAAAGAACATATTCACTAGATTTGGTACACCTATAGCCATTGTTAGTGATGGTGGAACACATTTCTGTAATAAATAATTTGACACCCTGCTTTCTAAGTATGGTGTAACTCATAAAATTTCCACCCCTTACCATCCCCAAACTAGTGGACAAGTTGAAATCTCCAATAGAGAACTAAAGGGAATCTTAGAGAAGACTGTAAGTGCATCAAGGAAAGATTGGTCATTAAAATTAGATGATGCATTATGGGCATATAGAACAGCCTTTAAAACCCCAATTGGTATGTCCCCCTATCGGTTATTATTTGGAAAAGCTTGTCATTTACCTGTCGAATTAGAACATAGAGCATATTGGGCCTTGAAATTCCTTGACTTTAGTATGCAAGATGCAGGTGAACAAAGGCTGTTACAGCTTAACGAGATGGATGAATTCCGTCTTGAAGCATATGAGAATGCAAAGTTGTATAAGGAAAGGACGAAACTTTGGCATGATAGGCACATTTTATCTCGTGAATTTCAGGTTGGTGATAAAGTTTTAATTTATAACTTACGTCTGAAACTTTTTCCAGATAAATTACGGTCTAGATGGTATGGTCCGTTTAAGGTGGTTGCAGTGCTTCCGTTTGGTACAATTGAAGTTCGAAAAGCAAATGGTGACACGTTCAAGGTTAACGGACAGAGAGCAAAATGATATGAGGGTGGCAATTATGATGATCATTTGACCACTCTCCAATTTCAAGAAACAAATTGAGTTAGTTCGCAATGTCTAGCTAATGACTTAAAATTTAGCGCTTTTGGGAGGCAACCTGTAATGCGTGCCGGATGTCCACTCGGCCGCCCTTATGACCGCCCGCTTGAGGGCGGTCGGGCACTTGTGGATCCGTTGATAGCTTGCAATAAATCGCAAGTGCGTCTATGTTGGGCAACAGGGAGGTTTCATGGAGTCGCCACCCAATAGAACATTGGGAAAGTTTCTCTCGCCTCAGAGAGCCTAAGACCGCGCTTAGTATCCATTTTGGGCCAGGTAGAGGAGTCTTGGAAGGTGAACCTCTCGCCCTAAGGAGCCTAGGATTAGCGCTAAAGTCTCGTGGCATAAAAAGGTGTCTTGGAGGGTATACCTCTAGCCTCTTTGAGCCCAAAGACCAGAGCAAGGTTTGGGACTTCTCATTTATTCGTACTTTGATTAAATTTACAATTAAGTTTTGAATCTATTAGTTCGCTCTCTCTCCACACGATGCAGTTTGATTAAAGCGCAGTTTATTCATATTTGGGAAAGCGGTAAATGAACAAGTAAATAATGAAAACAATAAATTATAATAATACAAGGAGCGGAATACAACTCCCCTTTTATAAATGTACGATACATACATAAGACGGGAGATTATTTATTTTGAGGACTTTGGTCCTCGCATGCATTTATTATAAAAATGATGCTTTTATTGTGAGGATTTTATTGGATAAGAATAGGACATTGGTCCTTGATTTTATGAAGAATTCAATTTATTAAATATAAAACATTTGGCCAATTTTATATTCAGCGGGATACAAAAAGAGTATATTCATATAAATAAAATAAATCAATAAATGAATAAATAGATGAAGTAACCGAGGAAAAGTTTAGAATACTAAACCGGACGGGATCCTCCAAGCATGGCAGATCACCCCTCAAGTTCAAGATAATCCAAATGAATCAATATAGGCTCACAAAAGGTTAAAGGATGTTAATATACACAAGCTTACTATAAACAAAGTTTTGAAACTTAACAAAGATATAGAAAAGATTTGAAAACGTGGAAATAGGACCCAGCGACGGCCTTTGCCGAGTGACCGACGGGCGTCAGTCAAAGTGACCGTCATGTCCGTCGGTCACTCAAGAAAGAGGCATCTGTGAGTGAGGTGACCGACGGGCATTGGTGAAACAGATGACCCATCGGTCACCACTGTTTCCGGAAATCAACAGCAAAACTTTTTCTTCTCTCTTTTCTCAAAGCAAAAAGGGTTTTCACCACAAAATGGGAAGAAAAGAGTTCAAAATAAAATAAAAATATAAAAGCAAGAAGCCAAAAATAATATGGAGGATGAGTCAGGAATATTTACCCTCAGAATAACCTTTTGGTTGGATCTTTAATGTTGATCGGAGTCCCGCATGCTTCACGAGAAACAAGATAAAAGACCAAGAATGAGGAAAATGGATGATTTCCTTCTTGATCTTTCAAATAGTTGAATTTTGGAATCAAATTCTTAGGAAAACTAATTAGATTTAGCTCCCTTTTGATGATTTGATCCTTAAAATAAGAAAGATTTTCTAAAATTGGTGTTTGTTGGAAGAGAGAGAAAAACGAGTGTTGATTTTGACAGAGCCTCGCCTTCAGAAATTTTTCCAACCCCTTTTAAGTGAAAATTCGGAGCTTTTTATAGGCCACACACGACCGACGGGCGTCGGTGCATGGAGACGGGCGTCGGAAGAATCCTTCTGACACAAGGATTCATCCGACGGCCCTGCCATTTCCACCGACGGGCGTCGGAAAGGTTGCATGCTCCGGGAAATTAGGCGGCGCTCTGGCAGAGTCGGTGATTTTCGACGGGCGTCAGAAAGTACCACAGGCCGTCTGTGACCCTAAGCGACGGGCTGGCTCTCACAGACGGGCTGGCCGTCTGTGGAGGAAAAAATACCTTTTTGACTCTAAAATCCCCTGTTTTCTCCCCCCTCTGCACATGAAAGGTGAAAAGACTCGTCTCTCGTGGAACATGGGACAAAAACCTCCAAATCCAAACCATTTATACAGGCTCGGATACTGATTTCATCATGGGGTAACTTAGATCTAGGCTGACTCAGGACCCGGTGTCTACACAACCCGATCAATTTTTTTTTATTTATTTTACTTTCTATTTTTATGGCTTTCATTTTTCTTTTCATACATGTCTAGGAGTTTAATTTTCTTAAAAAAAAAAGTAATTCAGTCACAGTGCATTTCACGGGTTAAACCCATGAAATACACTATGAGTTGCTCTATTTCAACTACCTGGCCAATGAAAACCATAAGGGACGACGCCGTTTACTTACCACCAGGCACTTTGTTTTTCGTCATTCCTTAGTTCTGTTTCCTCCTTTAACATTTCTCATACCCACTCTTCTTCCCCACATTTACATTTCTCATAGACACTTCCAATTCACTTCTTTCTTTGCTAATCCATATGGGAGCTCCGTTATTTTGATTTGGCACTGAGTAAAAAGGGGCCCGGAGACACTTCCAATTTCACTAATTCTTTGCTCCTTGTTTTGTTATTTCACGTTTCACTGTCAGTGCCCTGTTTCCTTTATTTACAGTTTTTATATTAACTCCTTGTTTTCTCATATCAATTTCTTGGTCATTTCTTCTTAATCAACAGTGAATCTAAATGTCAACAACCGCATTCAAGTAAGATCTCTCCTTATCTCCATTAATTTCTTTTCTGTGTTATCTTCTCCACTTTCACATTGTTTTTTTTTTATTTTCTTCATTGTTCCTCAGTTTTGTGTGATTGATTTAGTAATTCTTTGTTCTTTTTCTTTCTTTTTGTTTCTCAAACGTTGTGCTGTTTTGCTGTTGTTAAGATTTTGTGTTTGGGGTTACTTCCACTTTGCTCACACTATCTCACACACATATTGCCCTTAACGTGTTTGATAAAATGCCTAAATCAAGCAATAGATAAAAACGAAAAACCTCTGTTTCTTCCACCTCTTTTGATACCTTAAGATTTTCGTCACAAGATAATGCGGATTGGTTTCATGCTCACCAAAATTCTAAGCTTATAGTTGAGAAAACTATCCAACCTAATATTGATAACCAATTCAAATTAAGAGATGGATTTAAGGTATTAGGGTGGGAGAGGATTCTAGATTTTCGTGGTGCTTATTATCCTAGGCTTGTTAAAGAATTTTATGCTAATTTTGAAAATAAAACTGAGTGTTAGAGTCAAGTTAAAACTTATGTTAAAGGTAAGTTGATTGAGTTTGATGCTAGGCTTTTGGCTGAAATTCTTGATTTAACGGACCATGGGCATATCTATGAACCTCAAGGTGAGCAAATTCCATCTGATCCACATTTTAATTTGCGTGAAGCTAGACAGTTGCTTGGTTTGCATTATGTAGTGAGCAGGAATTCATCTAATTTCAAAAATCTTTTACCTATTCGTGGGATTGACATTAGATATAGGTTGTTAATTTATCTACTTAGCTCTAATGTCTTTCCTAGGGCAATTGCTAGTGATGCTCGAGTTCATGATATTTATTTTGTATACAAAATGGTTGTCGGTTTGGGCTCTTTGGGAACTATTAGGTTGTCTCGTATTCTTTTAAATTCCATGTGGGAAGTAGTGCGCACCCGCCAGTGAACTAAGAACTTTTGCTTTCCGGTGCTACTAACCCATATATTCTGCTATTTTGGAGTTGATTTGCAGGGAGAAGATGTGGCTCGTACCACCTCTTCTGATATATTGGATGATTTCTCGATGACGCGGATGGGATATGCACAAATTAACGGGGTTTGGTGTCCTTCACCTAGGACATCACGCCATCCAGCCGATGAGATCCATCCCCAAACCGCTGTTTCGGAGGATAGTGCACCCTTACCTGCCCCTGCAAGTTCCCTCCCTAACACATCGCAGCCTATCTTAGAGCAAATTTTAGCCAACCAACAACTCCTTTTAGCATTGCAGCATCGGATGGAGGAGACCTTAGAGGAGCAGCGCCGCACCTTGAACAACCAGCAAGTACAAATCGAGCAGATATGGGACTATCTCCGTGATGGGAATTTCCCATGACGAGCCATGTCACTCTTTTCCCTTCGCACAATTCAGGGCAGTTTCCTTTTCTTTCTCTTTTATTGTTTTTATTTTGTTCGTTGGGGACACTGAACAAGTCAAGTGTGGGGGGAAAACTGTTTTTTTTAGTGTGTTTTTAATGTTTTGTCACTCCTCTCATTTGTGTTTTTGTTAATCTTGTGAGCAAATTTAACTGAAAATTTTCTTGGTTATTTTAAGTATAAAGTTCCATGTTAAATTCTATTAATCATAGCCTAAAATTTATAGGAGTCTCTGATGATTTTTGATAAATTTTGCATCCTCAATTCTAGTATTATCCCTTCTTACTATTGTGTGTAATCCTTTGAACATTTAATTTAGACTTTAAGAAAGTTAACTTTGCACTAAAATTGTAATGGGGATTTACTTTGATTCAAATCTATGTCTAACATATAAATTTTGAGATACCCCTTTGAGAGCATCAATTACTGGGGAAATACATTTTATGTACTCCTTTGAGATTGTTGGTTACTGGGGAAATACATTTAATTGTACCTCTTTGAGACCATCAGTTACAGGAGAAATACATACAAGTACCCCTTTGAGATTGAATGGTTACTGGGAAAATATCTGATATATTTAATTTTACTTCACTCAAGTTGTTTGTCAAAAGTTCAAATATTTAAAAATGAAAAAAAAAAAGAAGTGAGTGAAAGATGTAAAAAAAAGGAAAATGATACGTATTCCTTGTTTAATTTGAGTAAGGAGTTAATCTTTAATATTAGTTCTTTAACTAGCATTATTTTCTTTAAATTGTGGGTGTTTGTGAATTTTTGTTCAATTGATTACATGATTAAATTAGTAGGAATTGATAATACTAGTGAGGTTTGCATCCTAGTGTTAAAATATGGAGACTCTTATTTATTTTGGTTATGATTTTTGTGAGTTAGATGGTTTATTATATTTGATTTGGTTGAGAAATTTTCTTTCTTTTTACTTGAGGACAAGCAAAATCTCAAGTGTGGGGGAGTTGTTAGAAGGTGGTTTTATAGTTTGTTTAGGTTGTTTGTGTTTAAGTTTAATGTTATTTTGTTAATTTAACGTAGATTTTTCTGATGTTTGTACATTTATTATGAATGGTTATGTTCATGTGTTAATTATATGTTTTTGTGTTAGATTTGGGTGACTTGGACAAGTTTTCACGTTGAAATTTCTTGAGAGACAGCAGCTAACCAAAGCTGTCCAGCTTTGGTCAAGAGCAAAAGAAACAGGGGAAGAAATCAACAAGTGGGACAGAATCCTACCAAAGGTACGACCAAAGATGAGACCAAAGCAAGGTTCAGCTTTGGTCAAGAGGAAATCATGAGAAAGAAATCAACAAGAGGGACAGAAGCCTACCAAAGATGGGACCAAAGATGGAACCAAAGCAAGCAGCAGCTTTGGTAGAGAGAAATTAACTGACAAAAGCTGAGACCAAAGCAAGACCCAGCTTTGGTCGCAGCTTTGGTCAGTTACTTGATGTGTTTTAAATTTCTTATTTTGACAGATCTATAATTTAAGTGGGACTCTTAAGTAGGAATTAAAGGGGAACGACTGAGCATTAAAAACGAGGGATCGAAACCTAATTAAAGGAGAGAAAAACGCAAGAAAAACATAGTAGAAACGGGAACGGGATCATTGAAGATTGCAATAACAGAGAATTTGGAATCGCTAGTGGCCAACCATCTGCTCTGTTCTTCTTCTTTCTTTTGTTCTGGAATCGCTTGTGGCCAACCATCTGCTCTGTTCTTCTTCTTTCTTTCCTTTCTTTATTTTATTTTATTTTTCTTTGGATATTATGATGAACTTGATGGATTTTAGTTTTGATTTGAGATTTAACTTTATTATTATGAACTAATTCCATAGTTAGGGCTATGGTGGATCTTAATTTGGAGACTATGTAAATTATTTTGGATTTTATGCATATGAATGATTTTCTTATTTGAGATTATGTTTTTATTGTGATTAATGCTTGTTGGAATTGATCAATTCAATATGAACTTAATCAATTAATTTACTTGACCAATTGGATTAATTGGTGGATCAAATGAAACATAACCTGGATTGAAAATATGCATGATCAACCTTATTTTTATCCTTATGGTTTTTGATTTTTATAAAGGTTTTTCCATTGAACTTAATGCTTTCTAATTTTAATTCTTTTACTTGATCAATTGGAAGAATTAAATTGAGATTAGGGTTAAAATACCATGATCATTGGATTTTGATTAATTTGGGAAAAAATCACCATCTCATATGAAATATCATTCTTTTGCATAATAATCTGGAAAATTACGTAGTTGACGAGTTAAGTGAAATCCAAGTCCTAGCATTCATAATATTTATTAATTCTTTTCTTAAAATTAGTGTTAGATTATTTAGTCGTTTGTTAGCATAGTTTAATTTAGTTTCATCTTCAAATATTGTCTGTCTAAATAACATAAGTATTTGAGAATTCTAGTAATTGTTAGGTTGTTCTCTGAGGACGATATTTGGACTCACTTCCTTTACTGCTTGCACCGACAGAGTACACTTGCTCTTAAATTTAGTTTATTTAGTCGCAGCATCGGGTGGAGGAGACCTTAGAGGAGCAGCGCCGCACCTTGAACAACAAGCAAGTACAAATCGAGCAGATATGGGACTATCTCCGTGATGGGAATTACCCATGACGAGCCATGCACTCTTTTCCCTTCGCACATTTCAGGGCAGTTTCCTTTTCTTTCTCTTTTATTGTTTTTATTTTTTTCATTGGGGACACTGAATAAGTCAAGTGTGGGGGCGGGGGGGGGGGGGGGGGGGAATTTTTTTTTTAAGTGTGTTTTTAATGTTTTGTCACTCCTCTCATTTGTGTTTTTGTTAATCTTGTGAGCAAATTTAATTGAAAATTTTCTTGGCTATTTCAAGTATAAAGTTCCATGTTAAATTCTATTAATCATAGCCTAAAATTTATAGGAGTCTCTGATGATTTTTGATAAATTTTGCATCCTCAATTCTAGTGTTATTCCTGCTAGTGGTTATGCCCTAGGCCAAACATTTGGACCTTGATGTAATCATTGCTTTTTCATTTATATAATGGTTTTCTTCACATTAATATTATTGGCATGTTACATTATTGTAATGTTTATGAATAACAATGTTATTCATGTTGTCCCTAGTCATTTATCACTAAAGGGCATAAAGATAAATTAAGACTAGTATAGATTTGTATTGATAATCATGGGATGGTTATATATGTTGATATAAATCAAATCTATAGGTACTTGCTAGAGAACAAAGTACTGGATAGACCCACTATAAGATTACTTGATGGGATAGTGTCACAAGTGATCTTATCATAGATATGTTATTGAATCCTTTGACCTGAGGTTATCATAGTTTCCTACATAAGGATCATTATGTTTTGACATAATCAAACGTTATCTTTAATCGGATAATTATAAAGTTTATGATCGGACATAATGAGAATTATGTGGAGGAAAGTGAATAATCAAGATGGAATTTGTCCCTCTCTAATGAGAGAGATATCTATTGGGCCCCTCGATAAATAGGACTGTAAAATGCATGGCCGGGCTCAAATGAATTGATAGTGTGATCAATGTCATTTGAATTTATCAGTCTACTTGGTGATCGAGAAATTATATGTTTGAACAATTTAAGTTTGACATAAACCATGGCTTATGTTCAAACAAGATATCATGTGACAAAAGGATAATAACATGTTCTATTGTCAAGTTAAAATCGGACTAACGATATTTATATTATTTGGGTAGTCATAATGTCTTGCTAGAGACCAATTATGACTTGTGGGCTTATCATGGGATTAGGCCCACTGCCAACATAATATAAACCTATTGGGTCACACACCAAGAGCAGAATGAACAGAATGGATTTTATTAGGTTATTTCGGAATAAAATATAAATATAGGTATTTATATTTAATTTCGAAATTACATATTTATATATATATATTTATATACATATATATATCTCTTATTTTGAATATGAGATAATAATATGTATTAATATATTATTCCTTATTATTTTGAATAAGAAAATAAATAAATAAATAAATATATATATAAATATATGTATATATATATATTATCTCTTAATTTTGAATTAAGAGAAAATATCCTCATTTATCTTTTCCTAAGAGGAAAAGGATTTGAAAATATACATACATTTATATACACTACAAAAAAAAACACAAATTAGCGACGGAAATTAGCGACGGATAAATTTCCGTCGCTAATTAGCGACTATTTGGAAAATTAGTCGCAAAAATCATTTTTTTTTTATTTTAGCGACTAAATAGCGACGGCAATAAGTAAACCGTCGCTATTTTTTGGCGGCAGCAAGTGGCGCCTTTTTTTTGCGACTGAATTTAGCGACGAAAGTTTTTAGTCTCTAATTAGCGACTGATTAGCGACGGATTAGCGACATGCAAATTTTCATTAATTTTAGCGACGAAATAGCGACGGATTGTTCCGTCGCTAAAACGTTTTCAAATTTTTTAATTGTTAGTGATAGTTTAGCGACGGAATGACGACAAATTATCCGTCGCTATTTTAAATTAAATTTTTAAAAATTTTAAAATTTTTATTATTGATTTTACTAAGTATTATAATAATAAAAAATATGCACACATGCTTATGTTTATTAATTATTTTTAATATTTTTGCTTTAGAAATTAAATTATATTGGAATTCAGTCATTTTATTAATCTCCATGAAATTAACATTTAATTTTGAAATTATATAATTAAAACAATTGTGGACAAAATTTTAAAATTTTTTTAGTACATTCATTAATTAAAATAAATTTTTAAATTGTATTTTTTTTAGCTTGTAATCATTTTATATTATGAATTTTATTTTTAATTTGTCTAAAATAAATTTTCTATTAATCAATTATTTAAAAATTTAATGAAAATATTAATTAGATGGGTAAAATTAAATTAATATTAATAACTTTGACTAAATTAATATATGTTTGTGTATATATAGATAAAAAAATTAAAAATAATTCGGTAGAAAAAAATTTATTGAATGTTAAATTTAGACCCGAAAATTAAGTGTCGACTTTGATTAAATAATTAAATAAATAAATAAATAAATACTTAAAAAATAAGAAGAACGCGGAATTAAAATAAAGAAAGGTAAAATGCAGGAAAGAGTAAAGATAGAAAACGAGTGAGTGAGGGACAGGGACTTCTTAACCATTTACCTCCAAAAATAACCTAAAATCACAAAAATGCATTCTCCCATCTACTGAACTTCTTCAACTCTCTACTCCTCTCCCTCGCGTAGCCCCCTCCATCGCGAGCCACCAGACGCCAGATCCGGCGTCGCCCCCCACCCCGCCGCCACTCCCCGCCACCCCGCCGTTGCAGATCCGATCTCGCCGTTGCCGCTGCCTAGTGGACCGTCTCCCTCGTACACTGTCAGTTCACCGCCATGGCCCGTCGCATTGCCACTCGATCTCGACTCCGCCCTCTCTCGCACCGGTTAGTGTTCGCCATTTGCTGTCTTAAGTTTTTATTTATTTGTTTATTTATTTTTGTTTTATTTCATCATCATTTAAGGAGCTGATTGCTAAAGACTCAAACTTTGAAATTTCTCTTCGTTTATTTTCAATTTTGAAATTTTGGGTTTTTGGGTTTTGAGTGTATCTATTTTGAGGTTTGTGGGTCGGGGTTTGATTTGGATTTGATATAGGTGAGTGTTTTCCTTGTTTTGGATCATCAAACACTGAGGGCAGTGGTAGAGGTGGTGTTGCCGTCAAAGAAGTGGCCAAGAAGGATTCGGTCAAAGAAAGTTCTGTTGCTCAGTCTTACCATGTTAATAGAGTTAGCTCAGGTAAAAAAGTTTGTTCTTTAAGAAGTTTTTGGTGAATATGCTATGATGTTCATTTCAAAGATTAATTTAGTCGTACTTGGAGTTGAATTATGAGTTTCTCGGTTTTGATACGAGTAGTGTTTCTGATAAAGTTCATTGCTGCTTTGATCTGTTTCGTTTATTGGTAGTTTCTAAAAGCTCTGTTGCTAGTTCTTTGATGGTTTGTATGTTTAAAATTGCCTACTGCTTGTGCTGTTTGAGTTTTATGCTAATGGAGTGCTGCCAGTGTTGTTTTAGAGATCTGCCCTTGGTTATGGGAACTGATGTTTTGGAATATCTTATTATTAGGTCTTCTTTTCTATCATAATTGTCTAGTTAGAACCTGATGGTAGTACTTGGAAACTCTTTAATGCCCCTCTAAGTGGATGGTACAAATGGTTGATATACACACAGCTTTTTCGTGGTCTGAAATATTAAGGCAAATATATACACACAGGTTGGTGCTTTTTAGTGCTTCTTGCCATTTCATATTGTCATCTTCCCTTTGTTTAATTTTTGGTGTGTCTCTTTCTCTCTGAATCTTAATATTGAGGTTAACTTGAACAACAAATGCTTACAAATTACTTGGCCTTTGCAGCATAAAAGAGAACATTGCCGAGCTGCCAAACTGTCTTCATGGTGGAAAATTAAGAGAGTGAGTATATTGTGTTTTTGTAGTTGGATTCCTATTCTAGTTTTTGTATGTTGAATCCTGAGCTCACTACATTGTTTTTATTAGTAGTCTGTGGTGGTTTGAGTTTTATTTTGTCATTATCAATTGATAGTATGTCATTAATTAATTTTTGCCAAGATTTTTTCAGCATGCATAGATTGAGCTCTTTTTTTCTCTCATTTGAAAACTTCATAAATTGCACTATTTGGTTGGATATTGTTCAAAACATTGCTAGCCGAACTTGAACATTAATAAAATTACACGTCTTGCTTGATTAAAATTTTAAACTTAATTTAAAAAATAATAAATTAAAAGTTAAAAATATATAATAAAATAAACAACTTTATATATAGGTTGCAGCCTTGGTTCTCAATTGAGTTGTAACCATAACTATATATGATCAACCATCTTTCTTTTTATTGTTATTATAATCATTAAATATGAGTTTGCGTTCCTATTAATTGGCTAATTATTTTCTACTATTGCTAAGCTATTGCTCTTTATTTAATTATGATTATGATGACTATATGTGGCATGTGTCATTTATCGCAGTTAAATTAAAACCTTTGCTTTTCCATGACGTAGTGAACCTAAACTAGCTCCACATCACCTCTTTCTGAGTTTATTAGTTGGTAACATTCTTCTTCTGCTTATACACTAAATCGGTTTATTATTGTTGTATTATTTTTATTATTGAAAAGAGTATCTTGTATTTAATAAATTGGTATTGGAATTGCTTATTTTATTTTTTTTTTTATTTTAGGCTTTTATTCAAGATGAGACTCAAACTCTCTTTCCAAGACCAATCAAGTTACGATATCATAATGTATTATTAATCAAATTTTATGTTTTATTTATTTTTAATGTATGTTTTTTTAATGTAATTTTGTTTAGTATTTATTAGGGACATAATATGAAAAGTTTATGTAAATTTTCTTTCAGTTATTTTAAATAATTTTATTTTGTTGAATATAAGTTCAATTTTTAGTCTATTTAGTTCGGTCTAAAATCGAACCGATTATTTGCATTTCTAATTGTATAATTTAATATATTTCTATAATATTATATTTTTTAAATTAATAGTATTGTTAATAATATTGTATAATTATTATTTATGTAAATTAAATTTTGGATGTAATAATAATAATAAATTAAATTAAAAAAATAAAAAAATTAATGTAAAAAATTAAAAAATATATAATATTTTTAGCGACGGAATAGCGACTGAATTTTTTGTCGCTAATTATATTTTAACATTTGGACCGGTCAGTCTCAGGTTAATTTAGCGACGGAATTTTTCACATTTAGCGACGATTTTTTCCGTCGCTATTTTTAGCGACGGTTTTAGGTTTTTGTCGCAAAATTTTTTGCGACAGCGAAAGCTACTTTAGTCTTTGTTGCCAGGGTGGATAGGTTCATGAGAAGGGGACATATTCATGTCTTCAGGGTCTGTATCATATTCAGCTATCCAATCGATATCTTCAAATTAGCGACTAAAATGGCCGTCGCTAATAGCTGTTTTTTTTGTAGTGATATGAGATATATATGTTAAGGAAAAGAGTTTTAACCCTTATTAAAAACCTTCAATCACGTTATTTTCATATAACAAGAGATTGAAAAGTGGCTGTAAGTGGGATACAGAGAATAAGAAAGAAAATAAAAACCCGAGCCTCCTTCTTCTTTGTGAAAGAAAGAAATTCAAAATCCATTCGCATTCAAGGGAGCTAGCACCCCTGCGTCTTCTGATCATTTGTTCGTGCGTGTGGATACCGGTAGAGGACGTTCGTGTTAAAGGCAGCGTCTTCAGTCCGAACCAAAAGGAGTTAATCTCATTCTAAAGGTTAGTAAACTTTAATCTCTTCCTTTTGAATCAATTGAATACACTTGGATCCTGTTTCAGGTTTCAATTTTATCCGCTGCATTAATGTTGAATTATTCTGATGAAACCCAACAGTGGTATCAGAGCCACTTGTATATTCGATTGATTCAAACTTATATGTATGTGATATGTATATATTCGGTTCTGTTGGAATGTATGTTGATACACTGATATCGATTACTGTTTTCACTGTTAAAAACGTAATATTGTTTTCTAAGGGCTAAGATTCAATTATGTGATAATCGATTATGTTAATGCGATTAACTTGTGTAATTAAAGTGTTTAATACGAAATTTCAATGATCCTATTCTGTGTCTGTTGAACGATTGATGATTTGATCAAAAATCGTTTAATTTTACGACAGAGAATACGATTTGGCAGACATCGTTAATGAGATTGATAATGAGCACGAGTCGGATATTGGAGCACGACTCGTGCTCATATATGTGATTCTGGCAATCATACAGGCGGGGCAGCCGTGCTACCTCTTCGTAGCGCCTTATATTTCGTTCATAATTATCACTCGGTAATTTTAATATATCAATTTATGAAATAAGGTATATTTTGCATGATATGAAATAAATATGATTTATTATGTTTATGTATGATGTCTTTGCATGGTGCATAGCATGGCCAATTGAACCTTTTGTGGATGAATTTTATTTTATCTTTTTAAGGGTTTGTAATTTTAAATACGACCTGCGTGTCGTTAATTTTGTTGTAATCTTTATTTTGCTTAATAGTTGTAGTAGAATATCTTTGTATTATTAATGTAATGAAGACGAAGAGCAACAATGGAGATCAATCCAAATTCATGGCGATGGAGGTGCAAGATGGAAGATTTTGATCAAGTCCATTTTTCACACCTAGGATTGACCTTTGATCTTCATATTGGCTTATGAGGATCAATGTAGATTTGGCCATGCTATGACATGGTTTTATATATATTATGCATATATTCTTAGTATGTGATGCGATGAATGTTTATATATGTGTATGAGATGGAATGTATGAATTGATGCATGATGTATATAAATAAATAGACATCATAAGTTAAAATTAAATCCCTCACCATAATTTTAAGTCATATGCCACCCATTATTAAAACACTTGTCAAGACTAAGATCACCAAAATGTGGGTTCTGCCAAAGCGAAGTGCATTAGGTTATCCTAGTAAGGCAAGATGAGTAATGGTGCTACTCATATGTTTAAAATGGTTAGACTTAATTAGGCTATCAAAACGGTTTTGGGCCTAAGGGCATAAGATGGGATTATAACATGCCGGGACATATGATGTCAAAATCCCATAAATGATCTAAGAGTTATATAAGATATAATTGGTAAATGAGCTACCTACCTAAATAACTTAACTTTAAGCGTCATGCCAAAGCTGACTTAGAGTTAAGCGAAATATGGATCTTAGCCCACTGAATTATTATAATTATTGTAATTATTAATGAGGGTTATTATTTTAGTGGGAGTTTATAAGAAAACCTAAAATGAAATTGGTACTTATATTATTTATCTTGCTTGTTTGTAGATTAATGGCATCAAATAATACTTCTGCTATGTCACTGCGATCTGTTCTTGAGAAGGACAAACTTAAAGAAACTGGCACAAACTTCCTTGACTGGCTCAGAAACTTGAGGATTGTCCTTAAGCAAGAAAGGAAATTGTATGTGCTGGATGAGCCTATTCCCAATGAGCCACCTGCTGATGCCACAAGGGCAGTCAAAGAGAAATTCAAGAAACATGTTGATGATTCTGTGGATGTTGGCTGTCTAATGTTAGCTACCATGGCCCCAGAGCTTCAGAAGCATCTGGAAAACATGGAGGCTTATGAGTTGAGTACTCATCTCAAGCAGACCTTTCAACAGCAGGCTAGGCAAGAAAGGTATGAGACTACCAAAGCTTTGCATTCTTGCAAAATGGCTGAAGGTGCTTCAGTTAGCTCTCATGTTTTGAAAATGAAGGGCTATATTGATCACCTTGAGAGGCTTGGATTTCCCCTCAGTTTGGAACTGGCAACGGATTTGATCCTTAATTCATTGCCTGATAGTTATGACCATTTTGTCATGAACTACAACATGAATAATATGGAGAAATCAATAGCTGAGCTGCATGCCATGCTCAAAACAGCTGAGCAAAGCATAAACAAAAAGCCTGGCCATGTTCTGATGGTCAACAAAGGGAAAGGCATGAAAGTTAAGGGTAAGGCTAAGGCTAAGCCAAAAGTTGGTGGTAAGCCTAAGCCCAAACCCAAGCCCAAGGCTAAACCTCCAAAGGAAGGAGTTTGCTTCCACTGCAATGAACCTGATCATTGGAAGAGGAACTGCAAGCTTTACCTGGAAGAATTAAAGAAGAAGAAGAGTGGTGAGACTACTCCTTCAGGTATTTATGTTATAGAGATTAACTTATCTACTTCTAATTCCTGGGTATTAGATACTGGATACGGATCTCACATTTGTACTAATGTGCAGGGACTCAAAAGGAGTAGGCAGCTGAAAAGGGGTGAAGTGGACCTACGAGTTGGAAATGGAGCAAAAGTTGCTGCTCTAGCTGTAAGATCTTATGAGTTAACTTTGCCCAATGGGCTTTTGTTAGTTTTGAACAATTGCTATTATGTTCCTAGTTTGAGTAGGAATATTATTTCAGTTTCAAGTTTGGATGATGAAGGTTTTTCTTTTCTTATTAAGAATAAGAAATGTTCTATTTATTATGATGATATGCTTTATGGTATTGATGATTCATATTGTGGGCTTTATGTCCTAAACCTAGAAACATCCAATAATCATGATATTTATAGCATAACTACAAAGAAATCCAAACCAAATGATTTAAATACAACACATTTATGGCATTGTCGCCTTGGTCATATAAATGAGAAACGCATAGCTAAACTCCATTCAGATGGAATTTTGCAATAATTTGATTTTGAATCATTCGATAATTGCGAATCTTGTTTATTAGGCAAGATGACGAAGGATCCATTCACTGGACATAGTGAAAGGGCCACTGACTTATTAGGCCTTGTACATTCTGATGTATGTGGCCCATTAAGCATAAATGCCAGGGGAGGATTTCAGTACTTCATTACATTCACTGATGATTTCAGTAGTTTTGGCTATGTCTATCTAATGAAACATAAACATGAATAATTTGAAATGTTTAGAACCTTTCAAAATGAAGTACAAAATCAACTTGGTAAAACTATTAAAGCACTTCGATCTGATCGAGGTGGTGAATATTTGAGCCAAGAGTTTGATAATCATCTAAGAGATTGTGGAATTGTTTCACAATTAACTCCACCAGGAACACCACAATGGAATGGTGTATCTGAAAGGAGGAATCGAACTTTATTAGATATGGTTCGATCTATGATGAGTCAAACAGATCTTCCATTATCCTTTTGGGGTTATGCATTAGAAACAGCCGCATTCACTTTGAATCGAGTTCCATCTAAAGCGGTTGAAAAGACACAATATGAGATATGGACTGGGAAAATTCCTAATTTGTCTTTTCTAAAAATTTGGGGCTGTGAGGCTTACGTTAAACGACAAGTCTCAGATAAATTAGCACCAAAATCTGATAAATGTCTTTTTGTGGGATATCCTAAGGAAACTAAAGGATATTACTTTTATAATCCTTCTGAGAACAAAGTGTTTGTTGCTCGAAATGGTGTCTTTCTAGAAAAAGAATTCATTTCTAAAAGAACCAGTGGGAGTAAAGTACAACTTGAAGAAATTCAAGAACCACAAGAAAACATTGAACCATTGGTGGAAACTCAACAAGTTTCACAACCTATTGTGGAACCTGTACCTGTTACACAAGTATCACGTAGATCTGATAGGATACGACTTCAACTCGAGAGATATGGATTTCTCTTGACAGATAGTCGTGAAGTAATGCTCATGGATCAAGATGAGCCTACTACCTATCAAGATGCCGTGTCAGGTCCGAAATCTCAGAAATGGCTAGAAGCCATGAAGTCTGAGATGCAATCCATGTATGATAATCAAGTTTGGAACTTGATTGATCCACCTGAAGGAATTAAAACCATTGGGTGCAAATGGGTCTTCAAAAAGAAAACCGACATGGATGGCAAAGTAAATACCTTTAAAGCAAGACTTGTTGCAAAAGGATTCAAACAAACTCATGGTATTGACTATGATGAAACCTTTTCACCAGTCGCAATGCTTAAATCTATAAGAATTCTTATTGCCATTGCTGCATATTATGACTATGAGATATGGCAAATGGATGTCAAAACAGCGTTTCTTAATGGAAACTTACTTGAGGATGTGTACATGACACAACCTGAGGGTTTTGTCCATTCTGAGAATTCTAAGAAGGTATGTAAGCTGCAACGATCCATTTATGGATTGAAGCAAGCTTCTCGGAGCTGGAATCTTCGTTTTGATGAAACAGTCAAAGAGTTTGGGTTTAGCAAAAATAAGGATGAACCTTGTGTATACAAGAAGGTTAGTGGGAGCGTTGTTATGTTTCTTGTGTTATATGTCGATGACATATTACTCATTGGAAATGACATCCCTATCATGCAAAAGACAAAAGAATGGTTAGGGAAATCTTTTTCAATGAAAGATTTGGGCGAAGCTGCTTATATCCTTGGGATTAAGATCTACAGGGATAGATCTAAAAGGATAATTGGTCTGAGTCAAAGCACTTATATAGATAAGGTGCTAACTAGATTCAGTATGCAAAATTCCAAGAGAGGATTTTTGCCAATGTCTCATGGCATTACTCTTAGCAAGACACAATGTCCAATGACATCTGATGAGCGAGATCGCATGAGTATGATTCCTTATGCTTCGGCTATAGGACCAATCATGTATGCCATGTTATGCACTCGACCAGACGTTTCGTATGCTTTGAGCATGACGAGCAGATACCAGTCAGATCCCAGTGAAAGTCACTGGACAGCTGTTAAGAATATCCTTAAGTACTTAAGAAGAACTAATGATGCATTCTTAATATATGGAGGATTGGGAGATGAGCTAGTAATAAATGGTTATACAGATGCAAGCTTCCAATCTGACAAAGATGATTTTAGATCGCAGTCAGGATATGTATTTGTATTAAATGGAGGTGCTGTAAGCTGGAAAAGTTCTAAACAAAGCACTGTCGCTGATTCTACAACAGAAGTTGAGTATATAGCAGCATCAGATGCAGCCAAAGAAGCAGTATGGATCAAGAAGTTCATTGCTGAATTGGGAGTAGTACCTAGTATCAGCAACCCAGTTGATCTTTATTGTGACAACAATAGTGCTATTGCACAGGCTAAGGAGCCCAGATCTCACCAGAGATCAAAACATATACTCAGGCGGTTCCATCTCATTAGAGAAATAATTGAGAGAGGAGACGTCAAGATATACAGAGTACCTACTGATGATAACATCGCCGATCCACTTACCAAAGCTCTCCCACAGGCCAAACATGATGGACATACTAGGTCAATGGGTATTAGATATATGTATGATTGGGCCTAGTGTCACACCCCATTTGCCCCCTAGTAGAATGAGCCAGTCTGTCTGTCTGACTGTCTGTCTGTATGTGTAGGCATTCGCATGTGTTCAGCATTTCATAAGGGTATTTCAGTAAAATATATGATTTTGGGGTTTTATTATTGTGTGGGTGCATACATGGTATTAAGGTGAGAATTAATTGAGTTGCATTTGTGTGCACTTATATATACCATTGTAGGGTGCATTTAATGAGGTTACTTAGGGTGTGTGTAATGCATTGTGTTTTAGTATGAGTGATTAGTTTCACCAATAGGAAATGGATACATATTTAGAATAAAGAAAAGAAAAAGAAAAGGGAATGAGAGAAAAGGGACTTACAGATTCACGTTCTTGCTCACTCACTTTCTTCTTCTTCAATTTTCTTTATCCTAAATACTGTGTTGAGGGTTCAAGGTCTTATTGGTGAAGATAATCTCTCCTTGCATCTCCTAGCTTGGTAAGTGCATATCTTGTTTGTGTTTTACTGTAAGTTTACTTCTTCTTCTTCCTTAAGTTTAGATTTAACTTAGGGTTTTCTTTGTGGATATTCTTGCTGTGATTGTGTTTAGCTGAAGCTCCACGTGATCCAAAGGGGAAAGAGGTTGCTGGACCTAGTGGAGCTAAGTGAGAGAGGCTTAGATTTCAGGTTTGGGAACAATTGCTTGTGATCTGCATAATTTGAGTTTACTGGTATTTCTAGGGTTTATATGTTCTTGAACAATTTGAATGTAATTACCTTGAATTGGGTTGATTGAATTCTGTTTTGAGTTGTTTATATGATGTTTGAATTGTTGGGATCTTCCTTGAAAGGTAAAGACAGGTTTGTATGGGTTAAAATCAAATTGGGATTGAAATCTGGAAATTCTGGAAATTTTGGGAAAAATCGAATTACTGTAGAAACTCTCTCTGTCGCGTGACTCGCTACGAAGGAAGGCAAGTCACGTCGCGTGACCCTAGGTCACGGCGTGACCTGCCTGCTGAGAAGCCAGTCGCGTGACCAGCTGAAGAGGAAGCAAGTCACGCGACGTGATCTTCGGTCACGTCGTGCGACCTGCGAGGAAGAGGCAGATCATGCAACGTGATCTGCGAGGGAGAAGCAGCGTCACGTCGCGTGACCCTCGGTCACGCCGTGACCTGCATAAGCATTGCGTGACCCGCGAGGATCACGCAACGCGATAGGCGAGAAACAAGCAGGTCACGAGACGTGACCCTAGGTCACGCCGTGACCTGCCTGTTGAGAAACAAGCAGGTCACGAGACGTGACTCTCGGTCACGCCGTGACGTGCCTGTTGAGAAGGCCAGTCACGCCAGTGACCAGCCATTCCTCGCCCGTTTCTCCGTTCAGCTCATTTTTCCGAAATTTCCTGGTTTTTAACTCAGAACTGAATTTGGTATTTTCTTCAGAATGGACTTTAATATTGTACGATGCATGTCTTACTGTTTAATGCTTCGATATGCGTGATAGCATGATTTTCTGATGAATTATATCCTGTATCCTGAAATGTGATCTGTTTGACGCATAACCTGCTAGAGTCGAGTAAGTGGATAGTTAGGCATGCCTAATAGAGTCTTTCAGTAGCTGCAGCCCTCAGTTCAGTTTGGACCCCGATCAGGTCCCCGTTTGGTTCCTCGCGAACCCTTCAGTATAGAATCTTGTTTAAGATTCCCTCAGTATATAAATAACATGTTCTGATAAATGATATAATATTTGACTTGTACCTGTGAGGTACCCTCAGTATTCGATTCGTACCCGTAAGGTACCCTCAGTACACTCGTTATCCACTGTCTAGAGTCAGCAGGTATTCTTTGAATGTTAATGGAAATGTTCTGATCTGATATGGCTTTGAATGGAATATCTGAATGAGTTTAATGATGAAATACATGCTGGATTATTCTGTAATGGATATGATTATGAGATACTGAATGTATGACTTTTAAATACGAGCATGTTTATATGGTATATGTTATAACCTTTGCATTCTGCCATTGTGAATGTGTTATGCCTTGACGACCACTGTGAGTGGCCGTCCATAAGTTATGTGTGTTTTCCCACTAAGCGTTTTATCGCTTAGCACGGTGTGTTTACCCGTGCAGGTGCGGAAGACGTTTTGCTTTGAGAGAGTCGCCGTCATCAAGCCAACACAGAAGGGATTAGTGTAGGGCTCAGTTTTGTATCAGTTATTGATTCTTTTTGTATAGAACTCTCTGTATCAGCTTCCGCTTTTGTATCTATATTCTGTATATGTAATATTATTTTGTTCAGCTAGTTGATCAGATCATTATTGTAATAGTTTAATTATAGTAATGCATGATCAGCTTTTGCTTTCTGCATGTAAAGTTTTTAATTATTCTGTATTTCTGAATGTATGTTATGAATGGATGTATATTTTGCTTTGCTTTTGTTTGGTGACACCTTGTCTCATACGGCATCTCACTCCTTATCGGATGGGATCGCCTACGTATGGGAAGGGGGTGTTACACCTAGTGCAAGTGGGAGATTGCTAGTGGTTATGCCCTAGGCCAAACATTTGGACCTTGATGTAATCATTGCTTTTTCATTTATATAATGGTTTTCTTCACATTAATATTATTGGCATGTTACATTATTGTAATGTTTATGAATAACAATGTTATTCATGTTGTCCCTAGTCATTTATCACTAAAGGGCATAAAGATAAATTAAGACTAGTATAGATTTGTATTGATAATCATGGGATGGTTATATATGTTGATATAAATCAAATCTATAGATACTTGCTAGAGAACAAAGTACTGGATAGACCCATTATAAGATTACTTGATGGGATAGTGTCACAAGTGATCTTATCATAGATATGTTATTGAATCCTTTGACCTGAGGTTATCATAGTTTCCTACATAAGGATCATTATGTTTTGACATAATCAAACGTTATCTTTAATCGGATAATTATAAAGTTTATGATCGGATATAATGAGAATTATGTGGAGGAAAGTGAATAATCAAGATGGAATTTGTCCCTCTCTAATGAGAGCGATATCTATTGGGCCCCTCGATAAGTAGGACTGTAAAATGCATGGCCGTGCTCAAATGAATTGATAGTGTGATCAATGTCATTTGAATTTATCAGTCTACTTGGTGATCGAGAAATTATATGTTTGAACAGTTTAAGTTTGACATAAACCATGACTTATGTTCAAACAAGATATCATGTGACAAAAGGATAATAACATGTTCTATTGTCAGGTTAAAATCGGACTAACGATATTTATATTATTTGGGTAGTCATAATGTCTTGCTAGAGACCAATTATGACTTGTGGGCTTATCATGGGATTAGGCCCACTGCCAACATAATATAAACCTATTGGGTCACACACCAAGAGCAGAATGAACAGAATGGATTTTATTAGGTTATTTCGGAATAAAATATAAATATAGGTATTTATATTTAATTTCAAAATTACATATTTATATATATATATTTATATACATATATATATCTCTTATTTTGAATATGAGATAATAATATGTATTAATATATTATTCCTTATTATTTTGAATAAGAAAATAAATAAATAAATATATAAATAAATATATGTATATATATATATTATCTCTTAATTTTGAATTAAGAGAAAATATCCTCATTTATCTTTTCCTAAGAGGAAAAGGATTTGAAAATATACATACAGTTATATATGAGATATATATGTTAAGGAAAAGAGTTTTAACCCTTATTAAAAACCTTCAATCACGTTATTTTCATATAACAAGAGATTGAAAAGTGGCTGTAAGTGGGATACAGAGAATAAGAAAGAAAATAAAAACCCGAGCCTCCTTCTTCTTTGTGAAAGAAAGAAATTCAAAATCCATTCGCATTCAAGGGAGCTAGCACCCCTGCGTCTTCTGATCATTTGTTCGTGCGTGTGGATACCGGTAGAGGACGTTCGTGTTAAAGGCAGCGTCTTCAGTCCGAACCAAAAGGAGTTAATCTCATTCTAAAGGTTAGTAAACTTTAATCTCTTCCTTCTGAATCAATTGAATACACTTGGATCCTGTTTCGGGTTTCAATTTTATCCGCTGCGTTAATGTTGAATTATTCTGATGAAACCCAACAATTCCTTCTTACTATTGTGTGTAATCCTTTGAACATTTAATTTAAGAATTCCTTTATTTTTAAGAAAATTTTGCTGGTTTAGAGACTTTAAGAAAATTAACTTTGCACTGAATTTGTAATAAGGATTTACTTTCATTCAAACCTATATCTAACATATAAATTTTGAGATACCCCTTTGAGATCATTAATTACTGGGAAAATACAATTTATGTACTCCTTTGAGATTGTTGGTTACTGGGGAAATACATTTATTTGTACCTCTTTGAGACCAGCAGTTACCGGAGAAATACATACAAGTACCCCTTTGAGATTGAATGGTTACTGGGGAAATATCTGATATATTTAATTTTACTTCACTCAAGTTTTTTGTCAAAAGTTCAAATATTTAAAAATGAAAAAAAAAAAGAAGTGAGTGAAAGATGTAAAAAAAAGGAAAATGATAAGTATTCCTTGTTTAATTTGAGTAAGGAGTTAATTTTCAATATTAGTCTCTTTAACTAGCATTATCTTCTTTAAATTTTGGGTATTTGTGAATTTTTGTTCAATTGATTACATGATCGAATTAGTAGGAATTGATAATGCTAGTGAGGTTTGCATCCTAGTGTTAAAACTTTGAGACTCTTATTCATTTTGGTTATGATTTTTGTAAGTTTAGATGGTATTATATTTGATTTGGTTGAGAAATTTTCTTTCTTTTTACTTGAGGACAAGCAAAATCTCAAGTGTGGGGGAGTTGTTAAGATGTGGTTTATAGTATTTTTTATAGTTTGTTTAGGTTGTTTTTGTTTAAGTTTAATGTTATTTTGTTAATTTAATGTAGGTTTTTCTGATGTTTTTACATTTATTATGAATGGTTATGCTTATGTGTTAATTATGTGTTTTTGTGTTAGATTTGGGTGATTTGAACAAGTTTTCACGTTGAAATTGCTTGAGGGGACAGCAGCTGACCAAAGTTGGAACCAAAGTTGCAACCAAAGTAAGGTCCAGCTTTGGTCAAGAGCAAAAGAAACAGAGGAAGAAAATAACGAAAGTGGCAGAATCCTACCAAAGTTAGGACCAAAGCTGAGACCAAAGCAAGGTTCAGCTTTGGTCAAGAGGAAATCATGAGAAAGAAACAAATGAGAGGGACAAAAGCTTACCAAAGAAGGGACCAAAGATGGAACCAAAGCAAGCAGCAGCTTTGGTAGAGAGAAATTAACTGACAAAAGCTGAGACCAAAGCAAGACCCAGCTTTGGTCGCATCTTTGGTGAGTTATCTGAAAGAGTTTTTAACTCCTTATTTTGACAAATCTCTAATTCAAGTGGGACTCTTAAGAAGGATTAAAAAGGGAACGACTGAGCATTAAAGGAGGATATCTTAACCTAATTTTAGGGAGGAAAAAACGCAAGAAAAACATAAAAGAAACGGGAACAAGTTCATTGACGTTTTGCAGCAACAGAGATTTTGGAAAAGCAACCTGCTGGTGGCCAACCTGTGCTCTGTTTTTCCTCTTTCTTTCTTTCTGAAATCGCTGGTGGCCAGTCCTCTGCTCTCCATCGTGTTCTTCTTCTTCTTTTCTCTTTATTTTACTTTGTTTTCTTTTGTTATGGTGAACTTTATGGATTTTAGTTGTGATTTGGGATTTAATTTTTATAATATGAACTAATTCCATAGTTAGGGCTATGGTGGATCTTAACTTTGAGATTGTGTAATTTATTTTGGATTTTATGCACATGAATGATTTTCTTATTTGAGATTATATTTTTATTGTGATTAATGCTTGTTGGAATTGATCAATTCAACATGAACTTAATCAATTAATTTACTTGACCAATTGGATTAATTGGTAGATCAAATGAAACATAACCTGGATTGAAAATATGCATGATCAACCTTATTTTTATCCTTGTGGTTTTTGATTTTTATCAAGGTTTTTCCATTGAACTTAATGCTTTCTAATTTTAGTTCTTTTACTTGATCAATTGGAAGAATTAACTTGAGATTAGGATCTAGATACCATAATCATTGGATTTTGATTAATTTTTGGGAAAAATCACCATCTCATATGAAATATCATTCTTTTGCATAATAATCTAGAAAATTACATAGTTGAGGAGTTAAGTGAAACCCAAGTCCTAACATTCATCATATTTATCAATCCTCTTCTTAAAATTTGTGTTAGGTTATTTAGTCATTTGTTAGCATAGTTTAATTTAGTTTCTTCTTCAAATATTGACTGTCTAAATAACATAAGTATTTGAGAATTCTAGTAATTGTTAGGTTGTTCCCTGAGGACGATATCTGGACTCACTGTTCTTTACTACTTGCACCGATAGAGTACACTTGCTCTTAGATTTAGTTTATTTTGCCCGTGTCACACTTGAGGATAATGAAACTTGGGAGATTACTTACTTACTTGCAGGAAAGAAACCCATTGGTGCCAAATGGGTTTATAAAGTAAAATTCAATATTGATGGCATAGTGGAATGATTGAAGGCCAGGTTAGTGGCAAAGGGTTATAATCAAAAGGAAGGGATATATTACTTTGATAGCTTTTCTTTTGTGGCAAAGTTGGTCACTATTAGAATGTTCTTAGCCATTTCTACTGTCAAGGGTTGGAGTATACACCAGCTAGATATAAATAATGCTTTCCTTCATGGTTATCTTAAGAAAGAGGTTTATTTGACACCACCTGAAGGCTACACCAAGACTGGTCCTAATGAGGTTTGTAGACTTAAGAAATCTCTATATGGGCTGAAACAAGCATCCAGAGAGTGGAATGCAGAATTTACTAATCAATTAAAAAACTATGATTTTGTGCAATCTCAGAATGATTATTGCTTGTTCACAAACTCTTCTAATCATTCTTTTGTGGTGTTAGTAGTATATGTGGATGATGTCTTGATTGCTGGAGATAATGAGAATAAAATTGATGATGTCAGGAAGTTTTTTCACTCACAATTCACCATTCAATATCTAGGATATGCAAAATATTTTATGGGTATTGAGATTGCTAGGTCCAAAGCTGGTACTTTTATTTCTCAAAGAAAATATATTTATGATATTTTGAAGGATGTGGGGTTGAATGGTTCCAAGTCAATTGTGACACATTTTCCTAGAAATCATAAATTTGATTCGAATTCAACTTTGCTTCAAGATCCGGATTCTTGCATAAGGCTTATTGAGAGATTGTTGTATTTAAATATGACCAGACCTGATATTTCTTATAGTATTCAACAGTTAAGTCAATTTTTTTGTAATCTACTAGATTAATATTTTAAGTAATTCACTTCTAAAAATTAATTTAAATTCGCTAGTTAAATTTATAAATAGTACATTCACATACCTATATTTTTCCATATATTCATATACATCATAAAATTACACTATAAAGTTAAATAAATACAAAAGTTCTAACACCTAATAACTCCAAAAATATCGATGATTATAATTTATCTAAATTAACTATATAAAAACATGTCCTCAATAACTATCTTAACTTATTCAAATAAAACTTATTTATCATAAATAACATAAATAATAATAACTTACCTCTTCAAATATTGATCGTAATTATATTACAACTTTAATAACACCTGCAATTTAAAAATGACAAAAAAAAATTAGCTACATATTCAAATCTTATTAACAAAATTAATTTATAATTTATTTACATAACAATACCTTTTTTTTTCGTGAATACAACAACAAGATATTATATATTTTATATGATAAATAAAATAAAAATTAATATGTAAAAGAATACAATTGTGGAGTGAAATGCAAAAGAGAAAGTTGTAGATAAAAGAGAAAGATAAGCTAATGACAAAGAAAATGAAAGAGAAGAGAGGAAATAAAATGGCTCAGATGTATGCCATTATAAAGGAAAAAAAAGGAAAAAAATTATTCAAGTTTTACAATGCAGACCCGTGAAGCACGGGTCTGCTACGCTGCAGTGCACAGTAACAACTGTGCGTTGTAGCTTTTTACAGATAATAAAAAAAAGGTACAGTTTTGCGCCTGCTTTGAAAAAAAAATTACAAAAATGCCAAAAAACGGCAATCCATTCTCACGTCCGGGTGGGGCCCACCGCGTCAGAGAACGGCAACCTAGGTTGCTGTTTTTTGACATACCATTTTTTCAATTTTTTTATTGTAACCTTACCTTTCTAATTTCTTTCAATTATGAACACCTCTTTTCTCAATGCAAAATGAAACCTCAATTAAAAATAAAAATCGTAAAAATACCTTTTCCATGAATTATTTTGCCGTTTGTATATCTATATTTCTTTGTTAATTCTATTATACAGATTTACTTTTTTAAATTGTACCAATTTTAATTTGTGTGTGTGTCAGGAAACCTTAGAATGTAGGCAAAAATTTAGCTTGAAAAATTATAAAAATGACACACATGTGCTCGTAAAAATATTTATCATTTATTTATCTTGACAAACTATTTCAATTAAACTTTATTCATTTATTTTTAACATACTAATTTGATTTTTTCACAGTTAAAATTTTATTTATTTTAGTTCTAATTGCCTATTATATTGAATATAATTACAATCTTTCGATCAAAATTACAAATTATAGTCATTTTAGGGAAAAATTAAATAATTAGCAAGAAAATAATAGTAATAATATAATTCTTTCTCATTAATTAACAAAAAATTTAATGCCAATTAATAACTTAACATTTACTACTATTTATTTATACAACAGCTATAACATTTTTGGTAATAAATGAGGAACAATAATAGAAAATAAAAAATTAAGTTAAAGTGGATAAATAATACATGTTTTTAAATTATCAGTTTCGGGCAAATATGAAAGATTGTGAGAATATATAACAACTTTTTTTTCATTATTGAACAAATGAAAACTACTTTTTCTATTATATTTTATGTGTCACTTTTAAATAAAATTATTTCCGTCGCTAAAAATAGAGACGGATTGACTTTTTCGTCTCTAAAAATAGAGACGGAAAACACATTTCCGTCTCTATTTTTAGAGACGGAAATAATTTTTCCGTCTCTAAATTAAATACATATTTTTCTTAATATATTATTAACTATATCTTTTAATTATATTTAAATATATTTTCCGTCTTGAAATCTATTTTTAATACATAATTTTTTTTAATAATAAAACTGTAATTGGCAAAATTTATATAATAATATTAATGAAACAAGTATTAAATAAAAATTAAGTAAAATAAATAAAAGTATAAATAGTAATGTATTAATATATATATATATGTATATGTAATAGGACTACAAGCAAAAGTACTTGAAAAGTGTATTAAACAGTAACTAAGATGGAGGTGACGATGGACGATCAGCCGACGGTACATGAACATTTTGGGTAATGAATTCCTCTAGCCTAGTAATGCGGTCCATTAAAGTGTCGACTGTGCCGCGAAGTTCAATGACCTCATTTGTAGTCGCAGCAAGTCTACTCGCCGTTGCCGTAGAGGATGAAGCAGCATGCGAATAACAAGTATTTGCATAAGAGCCCAAGCCGAAGACCCGTCCACGGTGATCCCTACCGCCAGCTGCGTCGTAATATACTCTTACATGATCAACAGTACCACCATCTGCCTGCTGACTCTAAAGACCCTCTAGTACCCGTTCCTATAATGAAAATTAATCGAATGTTATTTAAGAGTAATCTAAAACTAAAAACATATAGAAAAATAACAGTAACAATTTTAAAAATCATACATGAACTTGTCTAGCTCGATCGCTGACGAATGTGACACCATTATGATTTCGCGTATGTGTATGCATAAATACCTCATGAGGATACGGTGCTCTGCCCATACTAGACTCCTGTAAATAAATTATAGGTCAACAATATTTGAACTTAACGTTCCTTAAAATTGTATCAAAAGTAATATGAAAAAACCACAACAATACTCATATATGTTAATATTTTAATACTAAGCGAAAACAATTCTAACTCAAAAAACAATAACACTTGGCCATATATTTAAAAAATTTCGGCAAAGTTTCCCCTTAATTTGTAACAAACTCCCTGCTTAAAAAGTATGGAAATATATTTAGAATTGTATTATCCACAATCAAAATCCTTTTCAAACTCCTTACACAACATTTTTCCCATCCTCCTTGATGCAATGAAATATTTAGCTTATTATCAAGATGTGATGTATTGCAATAAAAAGTAGCTTGTATAAATTATGATGTATGAATATATACGAGTCAATACTCATATATGTTAATATTTTAATATTAAGCGAAAACAATTCTAACTCAAAAAACAATAACACTTGGCCATAGATTTAAAAAATTTCGGCAGAGTTTCCCCTTAATTTGTAACAAACTCCCTGCTTAAAAAGTATGAAAATATATTTAGAATTGTATTATCCACAATCAAAATCCTTTTCAAACTCCTTACATAACATTTTTCCCATCCTCCTTCATGCAATGAAATATTTAGCCTATTATCAAGATGTAATGTATTGCAATAAAAAGTAGCTTGTATAAATTAAGATGTATGAATACTTACGAGTCTGTCAGCATGCTCCCGATGGGACAACGTTCCTCCAGTGTGTATAGAAATGCTAACTCCCTCTGTCCCACCCATCCTATTAGTAGAATTCCGATCGGCAATTGTGAGGGCCTCCGGTGATGACCAGTACTGCATCCAATGTGCCCAAATTTCTTCATTTATGTACCGTGGTCGTCGACCCTTTTTGTGCAGCTTGTTAAGCATGTCCTTGTAACGTACACGGGCACGTTTCTCCCAAACAGCGTAGACTAGGTGATCAACCGAGGAATTCCAATAAAAAGCTTTCTGAGAAATATAAAACAAAAAGAAAAAAGTTAAGCATAATGTATGTATTTGTACAATACGTATAAAATTTAAATAATACATGAATTAAGGTGCAGTAATTAGAAATAAATAATTTAATTTAATTACCCGAAACTCTTCAAAATAAAATATTTTTGTCTCATGAGATATATTCTTCCATAAAAAACCATTGAGTTCTATTCTCTCCTTAAATGTTCGAGCCATGGAGCGGGAGCAAACACCAGATGGCAAAAAGCTAATAGACAACATAAATATAATAAATTATAAGAAATGCAGCATATCATATATAGTAAATAGAAATACGAATGTTAATAACTCACTATTCTCCTTCAATGACAATATAAATCCGTCCGTCCACACCAATTGATCCGGGCAAAGGGCCTTCAACTGTATCAGGATATCTCTGAGATGCCTCAGACGGAATATCTGTAGGAGGCGCTCCAGCAGATGATGTACCAGCAGGATGAGATGGGCCTGGATACATCGGGGGTGTAGATTCTGCAGCCGTACGCGGAGGTGCAGAAGCATGAGATGATCCATCACCTTGACTAACTGGTGTGGATAATGACGAACGCATCCTAGGTGGTTGGATAGTACCAGTCCTTCTTTTGTGATGCATTTTTTTCCCTGAATATATTATTGAACAAGATTATACATCAGGTTATTATTACATAATCATAATTATATGTGGGAATAATACATACATGTGTCATTTGTAAATTAAACCAAACAGAAAGTATTAAATGATATGCGGGTCATATTGATCATACTCACGTGGTCAAAAAATTATTCGCTATCATCACTTAAATGTAATTCATTATCACTATCGTCTTCATTTTCTGAATAATTAGAATCAAATTCGCTTTCCAATTCAGATGTAGATCTGGATTCCTCGTCCGATGCAATATCAACCAATTCATTGTCGATATTGTTCAAAGGCTCATTATCTTCATATGGCATGCTTTCATTTATTTCATGACTCGCCACTTCATTTTCCTGAAAGGCTTCACTTTCAATTCGTTTATTTTGTCGATTAGCTTTCATTTCAAATAAGCCTCTCGGTTTTACTTTACAAACCGCCAACCAATCTTTCTTATCTCGCCTTAGGCTAGGAAACGGAAGATAATACACCTGAATCGCTTGCATGGCCAACACAAAAGGTTCAAAATTAGGAAGTCTTCTTCTTTGATTTATCTCAACCAAATTGTAGCTGTTTTGCACTTTTGTTCCAATATTAAGCGTTGGATCAAACCATTCGCACTTAAATAGCACACAACGTTTTATTGGCAAGGCGGGGTATTCAATTTCCAATATCTCTGTAATTTTGCCGTAATAATTCATCAATTCACCTTGAATGCAAACTCCACTATTTGTAGTAGCCTTGTTATGACCATGAGATTGCGTATGATATTTGTAGCCGTTCACAAAATAAATCGGATAAGATTTAACAGTACGCAATGGTCCCTTCGCAACATCAGATATGAAATTATTTTCAATTGTATGCGTCGATGCCTACATAATGTAATTGCATTTAGTCATTTAATCAATTCACGAAATACAATATATGTCTTAAATATATTTGAAGTAAACACTTACATATGTCTTGAACCATAAATGAAAGTGCTTTTCGACTTCCTTATTTATGTCATTTTGTGTTATATGTGGCATAAGCTCCTTTAACCATTCCTCATATAAACTGCATCGGACAACATAACTTACATATGATTTTGATGGTATTAAATAAATATTCGCCTAGTCAAACAAGTAACACTTACTGCACAAATGGTTGAATTTCTTGGCAATTAAGTAAGATATAACCATGTGCAGCCTCCAATTCCTCATCTGTCAGAATTCTTCTGGTAGAACGTCCGTGTAATCGACCAGGATATGTGAAAATAGCTAAATTTCCATCATGCGTACTTGTTTGGCATCCGTCGTCATTACGAGGAACCTTGCGGCGTCTTGTGCTGACGTGAGGCTCAAAGTAATGAGAACAAAACGTACTAGCTTCTTCAACCAAGTACGCATTGCATATTGAGCCTTCTACTCGTGCTTTATTTTTGATATTTTTTTTCAAGTGATACAAATACCTACATGACAAATTGTGGCTAGTTAATAATAAATTACCAAATTAATCGACCGTATGTATATCAAAGATTTAGGTTTACCTTTCGAAGGGATACATCCATCTATATTGAACGGGTCCTGCCAGTTTGGCCTCATGTGCTAAATGTATCGGTAAATGATCCATAATGTCAAAGAAGCTCGAAGGAAAAAATCCCTCTAATTTGCAAAGTATGACTGCAATTTCATTCTCGAGTTTTTCCATGTCAGCCATCTTTATCTTAGACGATGTCAAGTTTTTGAAGAATATACTTAACTCAGTTATAGCTTCCCAAACTCTCTGTGGCAACAACTCGCGAAAAGCAACTGGCATCAACCTTTGCATGAATATATGACAATCATGGCTTTTCATTCCGAACAATTTATACTTTCTCATGTCAACACACCTTGCTAAATTTGAAACATAGCCGTCCGGGAACTTTATAATTCGCAACCATTCGCACAAAACTTCCTTTTGCCTTTTGTCCAAAGTGTAACACGCTTTTGGATACTTGCCCGTTCGGGAATCTTTGTCTAATTCACTTCTTTTGCAATACAATTTCAAGTCAGTACGCGATTTTGCATTATCTTTGGTCCTTCCTTCAATATTCATTATCGTGTTGAATACATTTTCGAAGATATTTTTTTCGATATGCATCACGTCCAAATTATGCCGTATCAAATTTGATTTTCAACAAGGCAAATCCCAGAATATAGAGCGTTTTCTCCAACCAAAGTTTTTGGAAATGCTACTGTTGAGTTCTTCAGCTTCAAGTTCTGTTACTTTCAGCAAACCCAATTCATCAATCTCTTGTAGAATTTCTTCACCCGATCTATTAGGTGGAGGGGGAGTATGGACAACTTTATTCTTAATGAATTTGTGTTTATTTCATCTAAATGGATGATTTGGAGGAAGAAATTTCCTGTGACTATCAAACCATGAAATTTTACACCCATTAGTCAAATAAAAAGCATCCGAGTCGTTGCCACAGTAGGGACAAGCTAACTTTCCCGCTGTGCTCCAACCTGATAGCATAGCATATGCAGGGAAATCGCTAACTGTCCACATCAAAGTTGCTCTCATCATAAAATTCTGTTTGCGTGACACATCATATGTTAGCACACCGAATTCCCATAATTGTCGCAATTCAGAAATCAATGGTTGTATGTATACATCAATTTTCTGCTTTGGATTCTTCGGGCCCGGCACAATTGTTGTTAAAAACATGTAAGCCTCATTCATACACATCCATGGTGACAAATTATAAGGAACTATTATTATTGGCCATGATGAATATTGTTGTCTTGATTGCCCAAAAGGCTGAAAACCATCAGTGCTTAAACCCAATCTAACATTTCGACTATCAGCAGCGAAATCGGGGTGAATATCATTAAAATGCTTCCATGCAACTGCGTCTGATGGATGGCTCATTACTCCATCTGCCTGTTCATGTTCATCATACCATCGCATGTGATATGCAGTAACATCGGATGAATATAGCCGCTGAAGTCTTGGAGTAATAGGAAGGTAATACATCCGTTTCCATGGTACTAATTTTTGCTTCCTATTACCACTAATCGGCTTGAACCTTGGTTGATTACAAAATTTGCAATCCATTAAATCCACATCATCTCCCCAATAAATCATACATCCAAGTCGACAGCAATCAATTTTTTCTACAGGCAAACCAAGACCCCTAAGCAACTTCTTCATATCATAAAAACTTTCAACCATATGATTGTCCGATGGCAACGATTCATTGTACCAAGCCAGTATTTCATTTAAACTCCGATCAGAAATATGATCTTCAGATTTAATGTTCAATATTCGAGCCACGGAGTTTAATTGTGTCATACTATCACATCCTTGCCATAATTCCTGGTCAGCAGCATTAAGTAAGTCGAAAATATTTTTGGCTGTTGGGTTCGGTTCCTCTTCTTCATTCCCACGAAAATTGGGTTGAAATGTATTTCCCGCTGCATCATAAACCATTTGGGCATAAGGATTTTCAGGTGCAAAAACATTGTTTGCCATCAAATTTCCTCCCCCCCCCCCCCCCATGCAACTCAGATTCAACCATCTCTGGTGCAAATTCCGAATGCACTTCAGCTTCAACTATATTCGGCCCAAATTCCGAACTTCTGGACGTGCTACATATTATTGGTTCTCCATGCCTTGTCCATTCAAAATAATTGGGCACAAATCCCTTCTTCAGCAAATGTAGATGCACCTCCTCCGTAGGTAGATAACACCTATGTTTACACTTTTTGCATGGACATCTAATTTTCAAACCGTCCATATATGCAGGCTGAGAGCTTGCATACTCAATGAAATATTGAACGCCTTCGGCAAACTCAAGATTAATGAAACCATCAGGCGTTAGTCTTCTATACATCCAACTTCTGTCTAAATTATTCATTATTGTTAAACTGTAGTGCAACAATCAAAAATACATAATTAGTACCAAAGCATTCCAATTCTCATAATTAAATTTAATTCTATTATATAATCTATTTCTTTAATCAAATTAATGCATAATTAGTTATGCAATAAGTTCTCACATCTAATCCACTATAAATATTTATTATTATCAAATTCAGTTTGATATCGAAAAAATGACCTTTTGTCATATACCAGTCGGTCATAGAGGGGGCAGGGGATCGAAAAAATGCGTGATGCGAAACTGATCAGCGGTCGATACCGATAACGGCGGGGTACATGAAACAAGATATATAATTTCATTTAAAAAAATTACATTTACGCTGACAACTATATATAATTGAATTCATACATGACCATTTGATATACAAATAATTTTATTATTATTAAATATTATTTTATAATCAAATAACTCTTATATTTATGTTAGACTTGTTGAAAAAGTTTAGGTGTGAAAGCATATGATTAAGCAAGAAACATAAATTATAAATTAAGTGAAGCTGGAGTAAAAAGAAAATGTAAGATAAATAAACATTAAAGAGCGGGTAAGTTTGACTTTGGTGTACCTTAAATAACAATTATTTTGAGATGAGGAATTATATATCATATAGATTTAAATGTTAATATGAGTTAGGATTGGTTTGGAACTATCAATTCAGGAATCAATAACCATTGAATTATATAAATATTATAAAAAAAATTCAAATCTTTTGAGAATGTAATGGTGACCCAAGTTTTGGTTTTACATTTTTTATTTTTTGAATAATGATTTTACATCTTCAATATCATTATGTTATACTGCTTAATATACTGATTTCTTACCAACTGAGCTACTTGACATTAGTTAATCCTTATTTTAATGTTATTATGATAAATATTAGTATTTTAACATTTTATTAAGGAGATTATTAATTATAACATTATTAAAAAGGTACATATTTATTAAAAAAGTACATTTTATTAAGGGGAAAATAATTAATGATGATTTAATTCAGCTAAATAATGATTTAATATTTTGTTTAATTTCTATTAGAATAGAATTCAAGTTTAAAAATATATTATAAAAAATAAAACTAAGATATTTCTTGCCAAATTTTGGATATTAAGTTTTAATAATGAAAAGTTTTAGGTTTAAAGAGGATTTTCGTATTTTGTTTTACTTGTGATGTTCTTCTTATTGTTTATGAGCAGGCCATTTTAACTTGTTAAATTTAAGACCATTGAAGTGCTAAAAAAAAACTAAGCATAGTGTTAAATGATGCCTTATATATATTTGTATTTTCGAATTTAAATTTTATGGATGACAAAATTAATATCTAACTTATACTCAAAATTATATAAAAGGAAAATTGAATATTGCTGAACTATCTTTCACACCAATTGTCATAATTCAAGTTCATTAGTAGCATTTAGAAATTTGATTATGAAAAGGACATACATATCATGCAATGAAACCACAACATGTAATTACAATATTTTAGTTTTCTTCGCTCTAACCAACTTGGATTACATATTTGTTTCATTTTGTATGCTCAAATTAAATCCTAAACCCTAAATAAACTTTAAAAACTAAACTCTAAACCATAAATCCTAGATATTAATATTCTAAACCTTAGACTCTAAATGTTTAATCCTAAAATCCACTGTCACAAAATAAGTCTATTTCAACATATTCTTAGCCTCAAAATGTTACCTTACTGTATATAAATCAATAATTTACCAATATATGCTACAAACTAATAATTATTGCAATAAAATGTTAAAATTCATACAACTATATAAAATTTCTATGAATTTTTAAAATTACAACAGATAATTAATCTACATTTCACATATAATAATTCAAAAAATAAAAAAAAAACTTTTTACCTGATGATGCAGATCTCGCCGGAGGAGGAACGCCGGAGCAGACGACGGGCCGGAGAACAATGCCGGCGTCGACTCATCGGGGGCAAGGGGACCGGACGGCAATGGGCAACGTACAGGGGGCAGCGGAATATGAGGAGAAAGGGAAAAGAAAGAAGAGGGGAAAAAAAGAAAGAGGGGGGAAAACGCTTACCTCACCGGCGTCTACTCGACGGCGGCGGTGGGACCAAACGCCGGATGGATGGCTCGGGCAACAGAGGGAGGGGGCAGCGAATACAGGGAGGAGAAAGGAGAGGGGAAAAGAAAGAGGGAAAAAAGAAAGAAAGGGAATTAGGGTTAAAACCCGAAATTTAGAGACGGAATTAAATTCCGTCTCTATTTAGAGACGAAAATAGTATTTCGTCTCTAAAAATAGAGACGGAATAACATTTCTGTCTCTATTTAGAGACGGAAAATATTTTTCGTCTCTATTTAGAGACGAAAAATTCATACCGTCTCTAAATAGAGACGGAAATATTGTTCCGTCTCTATTTTTAGAGACGGTATGAATTTTTCGTCTCTATTTAGAGACGGAAATGTTATTCCGTCTCTATTTAGAGACGGAACAACTATTACGTCTCTAAATACCGTCTCCAATACTGGCGAAAAAAAATCCTGCCATATTTAGCGACCACATTTAGAGACGGAACTAATTTCGTCTCTAATTAGAGACGGAAAGCAATTTCCGTCTCTATTTAGAGACGAAAATTTCTTTCCGTCTCTATTTAGAGACGGAATTCATTCCGTCTTTATTTTTCCGTCTCTATTTTTGATTTTTCTTGTAGTGGGCACAAATAATACCCATCCCATGGTACCTGAACAAATTGCAAACTCATAAGTAGAATGAACCCATGCCCGTGGCTCATGAAGAACCCACGCCTGTAGCTTCTTTGTTTGGCGATTTTTGGTAGAAATAACTGTCACCAACATGGTCGTGGTTACATCAACCACGCCCGCGGCATTTGCATTATCTGTCAAAATTCACTTACATTTTTAGCCTTCTATGTGTGTTTTTTTGGGCCTTATTAGACTTACATGTAAACTTGTCTGATGGGTTTTATTGGCCATTAGGCATCATCTGAACATCCCATTAGTTTTAAAGTTCTTTTCCTTTCTGCCTATAAAAGGCTATGTTCTTGTAAAACCTTCAACATTGATGAATATACTAATGAACCTTTGGTTTTCTCCATAATTTCTTAAAGAATTGTGATTTGCAAGTGAGGAGTTATCCTTCTTTTGCATTAGGTTTTTTTTTAAAAAAATTTTTATTTTATTTTATTATTATCAAGTATCTGATATTTGTGGCTGACTTTTTTGTTCTTTCTACTTTCTTGGTTATTTGAATTTCTAGCAACAAGTTTGCTAAGGGCTCAATAGGGAGGATTTTTGTGTTGATTTATTTTCAATGTTTTCAAAAGCGGATCGAAATATCGACCCGGCCTGCCAATTAAGTCATGAGTTAATTGGTTGGATCAAGTTAGTTCGGAATTTTTATTTTTTATTTTTAAATATAATTATTTATAAAAAAATGAAAATATGGTATATAAAAAACACAAAATAATAATAATAATATTAATAAGTAAATGAACAAATAAATTAAAGTAGATAAATTAATATAAATTAATATATGAATATTTAAGTACACAAATAAATCATAAATAATAATAATAATAATAATAATAATAATAATAATAATCTCCCAAGTCTAGAATGATCCAGGAAAATTAAGAAAAAAAGATAAATAATAATCAAATAAATAAATAGATCAACAAATATTTATATATTTATATATATATATATGAAATAGTGTGTGTTTTTTGCCACAAGTAATAAGTGCAATAAAGTAAATGAAAAAAAAAATAGAGAGAGAAGAACAAAAATCGGGAAAGGAAGTCGAGAGAAGTAGGGGTGAACAAAAAAACCGTTGGACTCGGTTAACTAAAAAATAAATCCGAAATCGAACTGATAGACTGGTTAACCGGTTGTAATAGACTGGTTAACCGGTTAGTATTTTGAAAAAATCGAAATTAATGGACTGGTTAATGGTTTTGACTCATGTGACCGGTTAACCGAACCGAAACCGAATTTTTAGTTAATTTATTAATTGTTCCATATGTCTATATTTATTATTTTTTGTTTTATCAAATTTTCAATAAAAAAAATCAGAATATATTTGGAAAGTTATATAACAATTTATCATAATTAAAGGTAATCATGTATTTTTTTTTTCATTATACTAATTATTTTGAAGATTTTAAGTTTTTTAATTGGCGATTAGTAAGTATAACAATTTATCTAATTAAAAGCGATTATGTACCGGTTAATTTATTTACTTATTAAATATTAATTTTTAAAAATAAATTTGCTTATATCCACCAAATATTTTTATTTTAACAACAATAATGTTATATTATAGTGAAAAAAATTTAATTTTTAAGTACTTTGAACATTTTAATTTTATTTATGAATATATTTTATAATTGTAGTGGTTAACCGAAAAATATTGGGTAACCGGTCTGAAAATCTGAAACCGATGGACTGAATAACCGATAGTAACGGACTGATTAATGATCAGTGTTTTGAAAAAATCGATATTAATGGACTGATTTTTTTTTGGGCTCATGGACCGGTACCCCTAAAGAGAAGGAGGGAAGGAGAGCACGACGAAGGGGCAGGAGGCATTTCCCACTGGCGTCGGCGATGCTCGATGTCCCAACTGCAGCGGTCAGCCACGGTGCCACGTCCCCGCTCAATTGCTGTCTCTTCTGCCATCACTGTCTCCATTTTCGCATTTTCTCTCTCCTTCATTACCTTCGTCTCCTTCGGCCAGATCTAACGTCGATTGGCGGAATAGACACCACCGCTGAATTCCCGGTAGCCAGGCAAACATACCGACACCGATCAGTGGTCCCCAAACACCGGAGAAAAGGGAGATCGGGGATGACGAAAATCGAGACTTTCAAAACGCCCCGTTTTTGAATTGAACCTGAGTCTCAGCTGGTTCAATAATTTCCTGTTCAATTTGAGTTTTCTCGATTTAAATCGAGTTTTTAACTATTCTGATTTTAGATTGAATCGACACGAATTTCCTTTGGATTCATAGTTTGACCGGTTCGACCGGCCGATTCAAACCAAGTTTTAAAACATTGTTTATTTCCATTTACCAAAAGTGTGTTGGGGTCTTAATCTCTATATAGGTTCCGCGTTCTGCATCATAACAAGTCTTGGAATTGGGGACTAATTGCATGAATATATTACTTGTATGATTATTATTAAGTGTTTATTAAGTTTTCTATTGATATCATTTTATGAATGTGGAACCAATCCAAGCAATTCCTTTGAATTTTTCGGAGAAGGAAGGCAGACTAGTATGGCACTATAGTTCCAGTGGTGAGTATTTAGTGAAAGGTGGATATCGATTAGCCTTTCATCAGCTGGTTTTGTCAAATTATATAGCGTCATCTTCAAGGGAATTAGGGAGCTTTTGGATGGTCAAAGTTCCAGCAAAAGTTTTAGTGTTCTTGTGGTGATTTGCTGTCAACATTTTACCATTGAAATATGTTCTTCATCAGCGTATTGTCCATGTCTCTCCTTCAATGTTATTGGTTATTTAATTTAATGAAATTCTAGGATTTTCTATTAAAAAAATTAGTTACTAAACTCCCTTCAATTTTTTATTCTGTTTTCGTTTTGGCCTGCAACCTATTAAATATTGCAAATTGATCTTTAATATTTTATGATAACTTTAATTCATATACTCTGTTAATTTTTCCGTACATGTATATTGAGTTAGAAGCATTACGGGTAGGTACGACTTGTTTAGTTATATACGTTGGGAGTTTAATTAAACTTTAAAGGCTTAATATGTAAATTGACACTTCAAGTTGTATGTGTTCGCTATGCCGCCCCTTTAAGTTATATGTTTACCATTTAGACATTTTAAGTTGATTATTAAATAACTTTTAAACACAAAATTGAATGGAATAAAGCGCGTGATGGACAATCGCCTGACGTGAATGACGTATCATTTTGGATCAATTAAAAATAGACAAGTGTATTAAAAATAATCCCTTAAATTCCTAAACCCATCCTTTTTCTCTCTTCCTCCTCTCTCTCTCTCTCTTCTGGTTTCTCTCTTCCCCCTCTGTCTCTTTATCTCTTTTTTGGTTTCTTTCTTCCCCCTCTCTCACGATTCTGGTTTCGTTCTTACCGTGCCACCAAGCCATCGCAGCAGCCAGCACATGCCGACACTGCATCAATCTGGCAGCCACCGCGCACCAACTAACATCTTCCGACACTGCATCGTTCCCGCTCTCTGTTCTCTCCCCTCTCTTTGGCAGCGGCGAATGATGATCTACACATGGTGGCGAAGGACGATTTGTTGTTCTCATCTTTGAGTCTCATTAGGTTTGAGTAGTTGTCGATATCAATCACTGTTATTTGATTATTTGTGTATTATTGGATATGTGGATTTCTTAATTTTTGTAATGAGTATGTGTTTGGATCTGTGAATCTATTAATTTTTGTTTATTATTTGATGATTTGTTTATTATTGGATCTGTAGATCTGTCGATTGGTTAATTTTTATAATGAGTATGTGTTTGGATCTGTGGATCTGTTAATTTTTGTTTATTATTTGATGATTTGTTTATTATTGGATCTCTGATCATGATTCTTTTGTCCCTTCAACTCAAAATCATCATTTTCTAAAATCATGATTCCAAAATGTCGACGATAAGAAATAATGAACGATTCTAATTTGGCGTTGATCAAAATCGTCCTTGCGATTATGCAACATCAATTTTTTTTTTTTTGGTATTTAATGCGTTTGATATGAACATAAACATAGTTACCTTAGAATTGCCCAACCAATCATTGAGGTATCAATTACTTACTGGTTTTAAGTTCTGGAGTATAGGTTAAACATGATCACAATACAATTTGCAGGTGGGAAGAGATGGTGGTGACGGGAAAATTGAAGGGGAAATAAGGGAATATATTTTTTTATTATATTCATGGCATTTCACGTGCGCGTGAAATGTACCTCCTACTGCCACGTCATTCAATTTCATGCCACATGTGCTGTACAGTCAGCAATAAGAATTTATAAGTATTTATAATCAATTTTAGGTGTTAAATTAATAAATTTCTAAGTTAGAGAGCAACATGACAAACACATACAACTTGAAGGGGCAAATTGCATATTAAGCCAACTTTAAAAGATAAGTTATTTAGATATTTGTATATATATTTATTTAGATATTCCATGAGTTATCGATGATAAATGTTATAGAGTATTCAATTTGAATATATTTAAAATTGATAGAGTTTGGGTACGCCTATAACTCTAATTTGGATAAAGGTCCAATTTAGATAAAATTAAGTAATTCAATCTGATTAAAATTACCAAATCCTATCTTAGAAAGAGTCTGAGTTAAACTAGAGTTAGGTCTCTAACTTTTAGAATCTCTATAAATAGATGGGAGATCTCAGTATTTGGTAACGAAAAAATATATACGCCGCAAGACTGCTCGTTCCCACTCACGCTTGTTTTTGTCTTAATCTTTCAGGGGTTTTTAGATTGTGGAATAGCTGCTGTTATCTCGCATGTGGGTAAAAGCCAGGCCAGTGACCAAAAACAAATGGGATCCTTGTAGAAGCTTCCGTAACGAGTTTTTGCGCTACAAGAGGTAAGTACCATTATTTAATGTTACTTCCAATTAAATTATATTTGTTATAATTTTTCCTCCTACATTGGTATCAGAGCTGTTGTTTTTGCATCCTGGCATGTGGCTAAATAGATCTAAAATTTTATGTGTAAAATTATTAGATCTGCGATGCAATGAACACAACAAAAAATTAATTTTTTTTTGAAAAATATATATGCGTGTATATTTCGGTTCAATTTTGTGTATGTGTACACCGAAACCCGAGGGGACGAACATGAGTGTTCAAAACGGCTAACTAGAAGTCGGAATTTTTAATTTTTGACCTCACTATTTGATTCACAGACCCTAAAAACCTGCCATCGGTCGAAACCGGAGCGCCAAAATCGGTCGGGAAGGCGGCGCGTGGACTACATGCGCCACCATACGCATGGCGCTTGCGCGTGGGCGGTGGCTCATACGCACTGCGCCACGTGTCAGCAGTGATGCGTCACGCTGACACGTGGCCCAATGGCTGATCGCCACGTAGACAACAGAGGCCATGCCACGTGGCATACGGTGGGGTGGACACGTGGATAAACCAGAGGGTGACACGTGTCCCAATCAGAGGGTGACACGTGGCCCAATAGACGTGAGCCACATGGCAGACCGTGGTCATGCCACTTGGCTCCGACGTGTCACAGGTGGCACGCGGGCGCCACGTGGCCTAATCAGCGGTCGACACGTGGATGACCGAGGTCTGCCACGTGTCGGAGTTGACTTGTCACGTGTGACACGTGGACCAATGAGACACCGCCACGTGGCGGTGACTCCGCCACGTGGGCACCAGGTGGACCAATAGCATTCAGACACGTGGCGTGACTGGATTTGGACACGTGGCTCTATGCGGTATTGCCATGTGGCAGATCCGAGGGAGGGTGTGCGTGTGGCTCGTGAAGGCGCATGAGCGCGTCTTCCTCTCCCTCGTCGGTGCGTGATGGCGCGTGTGGTGTTCTCCGACCACCAAATCAGCTCCAACTTTTTGCAGATTGATTTTTCAAATTATTTTTGATTTTTTGGTCAATTTTTCAAATTTTTTTAATGTCCAGAAAATAAATTGTTTATTTTTTGATATTTAAATGTGTTTAATTTCAAAATAAAATATTAAAAATTGTAGAAAAAATGTTTTCTTCATTCGATTATTTTTTAAAATATTTTGAAAATTTTTTGAGGTTCTGTCTTTATTTATTGATTGAAATGTATTTCAATTATTTATATTTATACATGAGTGTATAAATTTTTTTTTCTGTAAATATGTTACAGAAATGTTAAATAAGGACACCAGCTCTTCCTTAAATTATGCATAAGTTGCTTTAAGAAATGCAAAAGTGCAATCAATAAGTAAGATGAGAATGCAAAGGAAGATTTGAGATTATGACATTGATGCAATAGTGCATCATAAAATATATGTGTGAGAACAAATGCAAGAGTGCATTTGGATTGGTGGTCTGAGTATGGAAATAAAATTTTGGTCAGAATTGCCAAAAAGGCAAGTGTTTAGAAGCAACACTAAAATTTGTGATGGTATTGAGAAATGGACGGAGCGTGCACCGTCCATGGCTTCATCATTTGACTTATGAGTTGCTTGATGAATCGATAAAATCGGTCAAAAAGATAATCCTAATAACTAAAAAGATTTTATGAAATCTGAACTTCAATAATAGTTGACATAATGTGACGCGCGCCGGATCCCCGCGGCCGCCCGTTCGGACCGCCCGCACGTGGGCGATCGGGGCAATTGTGGGTCCGTCAACAGCTTGCGATAAATCGCAAGTGCGTCTATGTTGGGCAACAAGGAGGTTTCATGGAGTCGCCACCCAATAGAACATTGGGAAAGTTTCTCTCGCCTCGGAGAGCCTAAGACTTGCGCATTTTATCCATATTGGGCCATGAGGCCTAGGATTAACGTCTAAATCTCGTGACACAAGAGGTGTCTTGGAGGATAACCTCTAGCCTCTTGAGCCCAAAGACCAGAGCAGGGTTCGGGACTTCTCATTTATTTATACCTTGATTAATATCATAATTAAGTTTTGAATTCATTGTTTCATCAACTTTCCACACAATGCAATTTTAATTTAAAGGCGCAATCATTCATATCAAAAGCAGTAAATGTAAGCAAAATCCAAAATAAAGCATTCAAAAACAAATTACAATAACACTAGGAGCGGAATACAACTCCCATTTATAAAGGTCAAATACATGCATAAAACGGGTTATTCATTAATAGTGAGAACATTGGTCCTCGCATGCATATTTATTATGAAACAGTTTTGATGTGATGATTTATTTGGGTATGAAAAACTAGGACATTGGTCCCCTTTTATTTAGAAAAAAAATGTCAAGTTAATTAATAAAAACGTTTTTGTGATTTTCTTTTTAGCGAGCCTAAATAAAGAATTTTACAAGAAAATTATATGGCAAAATTAAATAACATATTACAAATAAAGAAAATAAATATATGAACCAAACGAGCCTCTTTGGACCTCCCGATGTGCTCGCAAAAACGCCTAAGCGAAAAATGAGTTTAGACATAAAAACAAAATACAAATAAAATAATGTTAGTGATTAAATCAATTAATTCAATTAAATATACAAAACAATGAATAACAAAATAAAATAAAATGATAAGATGATAATGGAATCAAAAATATTAACGAACCAAAATAAAATGAGAAACATGCATTATATGTGATAAATGATTAAATGATGTGATGAAAATAAAATAAAACATGTTAATTAAATAATACATGTAAAAATATGAACATGATAACAATGATGATGAAGATAAACGAATCAAAGAATATATAAAATAATAAAGAAAAGAATAATAAATGAAAACAATTAAATGAACAATATGATTAATTAAATATGTTCACAAATGATATAAACCATTCACATGGCAAAAAGATTAATTTAAAATGAATTTATTAATTACATGTTAAAAATAATGATGAATTAAAGTGAAATAAATTAATTACATGTTAAAAATTAATAAACAATCAATATTTATGTGAATAAAAATCATATCATGTATAAACAATTAAATGGAACAAATATAAAATCAATACAACAAATTGAATAGATTAAAACAATAAATAAATCAATAAAAATAATATACATGAATAAATTAAATAAAAGAAAAGAAAATAGAAATGGAGCCAAGAATATTTACCCTCAGAATATTGGATTTGGTGAAGGTAAAGTGATGATTTCTTCGTTTGATGATCCACAATATTAGAGTGAAATATGATGAAAATGTTGGAATTTTATTCCAAGAAACATGAAAAAAATGATCAAGAATTCTTTAAGAACAAAGAATTGATACATTTGCCTAAAGAAATGATTTTGATCAAAAAAAAAGCTTTTATTGATTAAAATAAAGAAAAATGATTGAAGTTTTATCAAATAAAAATTAGATTTTGATGACAAATAATTATTTTATTTGTCTCAAAATCAATTTTTTATCAAAAAGATATTCAAAACAAAATCAATGAAAAGAGTTTTATTGAACACAAAATAAAAGATTAAAAACAATTTTGAGAACAAATAATTATTCTATTTGTCTCAAAAATTGAATCAAACAACAAAACTTCCTCTAAAAATATGTTTAGAAGAAATTATGTTGGAAAAAAGAATGAAACAATTGATTTTCTTTTTGATTTTTGGTTGGGGAAAAAATCTAGAATTTTTGGTGGAAGAAGAAGATGAAGAGAAATTTTAGGTCTAAAAAATGTGGAGGGGAGAGGAGAGGAGCCTTTTTTGATTTCATCCTAAACTATTTAAAAGATAGGAAATGTTGCCCTAATTTAATTAAGAAAAACAAACCTAATTTTATTCAAATTCCTTTATTTTTGGGGATAAAATCAAGTTTTATTAATTAATAATCTATAAAAAATATTTTGGAATTTTATTTGAAGTCAAAAACCCTTAATTTTGGGATAAAAACGGATTTTTGGGTGAAAAAATCGGAAAAAATGCTGAAAAAGAGGAAAAGGGTATCAGACCCTGTACCGACGGCCAGAAGCCCGTCGCCACAGAGGGACGCCGCCCGTCGCTATAGAGCGACGGGCACTCACGCGGCGAGGCGCGAAATCCGCGCGGAGCTCGGGCGAGAATCGCGCGCAGAGGCGCGCGGTGCGGCGCGCAGCGCGCAACGCTGCGCGTCGCTCTTTAGCGACGCGCAGCATTGGCGACGCTGCCCGTCGCCAAATCGCGCCTCTGCGCGCGATTCTCGCCCGAGCTCCGCGCGGATTTCGCGCCTCGCCGCGTGAGTGCCCGTCGCTCTATAGCGACGGGCGGCGTCCCTCTGTGGCGACGGGCTTCTGGCCGTCGGTACAGGGTCTGATACCCTTTTCCTCTTTTTCAGCCTTTTTTCCGATTTTTTCACCCAAAAATCCATTTTTATCCCAAAATTAAGGGTTTTTGACTTCAAATAAAATTCCAAAATATTTTTTATAGATTATTAATTAATAAAACTTGATTTTATCCCCAAAAATAAAGGAATTTGAATAAAATTAGGTTTGTTTTCCTTAATTAAATTAGGGCAACATTTCCTATCTTTTAAATAGTTTAGGATGAAATCAAAAAAGGCTCCTCTCCTCTCCCCTCCACATTTTTTAGACCTAAAATTTCTCTTCATCTTCTTCTTCCACCAAAAATTCTAGATTTTTTCCCCAACCAAAAATCAAAAAGAAAATCAATTGTTTCATTCTTTTTTCCAACATAATTTCTTCTAAACATATTTTTAGAGGAAGTTTTGTTGTTTGATTCAATTTTTGAGACAAATAGAATAATTATTTGTTCTCAAAATTGTTTTTAATCTTTTATTTTGTGTTCAATAAAACTCTTTTCATTGATTTTGTTTTGAATATCTTTTTGATAAAAAATTGATTTTGAGACAAATAAAATAATTATTTGTCATCAAAATCTAATTTTTATTTGATAAAACTTCAATCATTTTTCTTTATTTTAATCAATAAAAGCTTTTTTTTGATCAAAATCATTTCTTTAGGCAAATGTATCAATTCTTTGTTCTTAAAGAATTCTTGATCATTTTTTTCATGTTTCTTGGAATAAAATTCCAACATTTTCATCATATTTCACTCTAATATTGTGGATCATCAAACGAAGAAATCATCACTTTACCTTCACCAAATCCAATATTCTGAGGGTAAATATTCTTGGCTCCATTTCTATTTTCTTTTCTTTTATTTAATTTATTCATGTATATTATTTTTATTGATTTATTTATTGTTTTAATCTATTCAATTTGTTGTATTGATTTTATATTTGTTCCATTTAATTGTTTATACATGATATGATTTTTATTCACATAAATATTGATTGTTTATTAATTTTTAACATGTAATTAATTTATTTCACTTTAATTCATCATTATTTTTAACATGTAATTAATAAATTCATTTTAAATTAATCTTTTTGCCATGTGAATGGTTTATATCATTTGTGAACATATTTAATTAATCATATTGTTCATTTAATTGTTTTCATTTATTATTCTTTTCTTTATTATTTTATATATTCTTTGATTCGTTTATCTTCATCATCATTGTTATCATGTTCATATTTTTACATGTATTATTTAATTAACATGTTTTATTTTATTTTCATCACATCATTTAATCATTTATCACATATAATGCATGTTTCTCATTTTATTTTGGTTCGTTAATATTTTTGATTCCATTATCATCTTATCATTTTATTTTATTTTGTTATTCATTGTTTTGTATATTTAATTGAATTAATTGATTTAATCACTAACATTATTTTATTTGTATTTTGTTTTTATGTCTAAACTCATTTTTCGCTTGGGCGTTTTTGCGAGCACATCGGGAGGTCCAAAGAGGCTCGTTTGGTTCATATATTTATTTTCTTTATTTGTAATATGTTATTTAATTTTGCCATATAATTTTCTTGTAAAATTCTTTATTTAGGCTCGCTAAAAAGAAAATCACAAAAACGTTTTTATTAATTAACTTGACATTTTTTTTCTAAATAAAAGGGGACCAATGTCCTAGTTTTTCATACCCAAATAAATCATCACATCAAAACTGTTTCATAATAAATATGCATGCGAGGACCAATGTTCTCACTATTAATGAATAACCCGTTTTATGCATGTATTTGACCTTTATAAATGGGAGTTGTATTCCGCTCCTAGTGTTATTGTAATTTGTTTTTGAATGCTTTATTTTGGATTTTGCTTACATTTACCGCTTTTGATATGAATGATTGCGCCTTTAAATTAAAATTGCATTGTGTGGAAAGTTGATGAAACAATGAATTCAAAACTTAATTATGATATTAATCAAGGTATAAATAAATGAGAAGTCCCGAACCCTGCTCTGGTCTTTGGGCTCAAGAGGCTAGAGGTTATCCTCCAAGACACCTCTTGTGTCACGAGATTTAGACGTTAATCCTAGGCCTCATGGCCCAATATGGATAAAATGCGCAAGTCTTAGGCTCTCCGAGGCGAGAGAAACTTTCCCAATGTTCTATTGGGTGGCGACTCCATGAAACCTCCTTGTTGCCCAACATAGACGCACTTGCGATTTATCGCAAGCTGTTGACGGATCCACAATTGCCCCGATCGCCCACGTGCGGGCGGTCCGAACGGGCGGCCGCGGGGATCCGGCGCGCGTCACAGTGGCGACTCCACTGGGGACGTACTCGAGACTTCGATTCGAAAGTACCTTGATTAAAAATCATAATTGAGTTTTAATTTAAAAATTTCATCTTCTTTCAAAACTGCATTACATCTCATTAGAGCCTTAGATCTATGCTAGTTTGGTCCCTCTTTTAGCCCCGGTGCGTTCCTGAAGCACCTCCTCATTTTCACTCAATTTGGGGAAGTGTTAAGGATAATCACCAGCCCAAGCCACGTACCTTAATGGTATATCAAAATGATGACCCGATCGGTCGCTATGCTCGTGATGAGCTAGACCCGTCGGCAGGGATCATGCTTGGGTAGCCCTAAAGTAACACCACCCTTTGACCAAAGCTCATGTAATGGCAATAGATACTTCCCCTAGGTGGTATGAACCGTAATATTATGCTTGCTATGTGGATCATTATATATTGGACAAACCCAAATAATTTGATTGGTCACCTAATCAAAGGCTTTCATGCCCCGATAGTCCCATGTCAACTTGTTCGGGCTGCCTAAATACATAATGATCATAACCCATGTGCTTGCACATTAGATAAGAGATGTTATGATGCCGGTTTTTCACTGAGCACCATACGCATCCATTGGGTTCCCCGCTAACCCATGGATCAAGCCCACCTAGGAAAGAGACCGCATTACCTCGTGTGTGGGAGTAATAAGGTTGGAAGGCTCTACTTGCTTGCATGTGATTGTAAATGTTGCATAGCTCACTATCATGCATTGTATATGTCATTCATGCATCATCCTAACAATCTAATTTTTTCAGCCATCATAGATTCATCTAAGTGGACTAGAGGTTCTGACGGTCGGTTAATAAGGACAAATCTGCTCTTTGAGTTGCCGGAACAAGTGTCTGACTGGGATTCTGAGTCATTCTCATCAATTAGTGAATCCTCTCTTGAATCATCAATGGCAGAAGAACCTGGAGTTTTGACCACTCAAGACCTAGCTAGGAGGCTAGAGGACTTCGAACGGAGAGTGCTAGACATGATGGGTGCCATGGCTGAAAGGATTGCCCATCCACCTGCAGCCCCACAGCCGCCTGCTGCTCTACAACCACAGGCAGCCCCTCCTCGGGGGCAAGCCGAACCACCTGCTGGTGGGGAGGCTCCCTTTGTTGGAGCTGCTGCTCGCCAACTCAACAATGAGCACAGAGCTGCCGCACCCATCGAGCCAAGAGGAGAAAGGATTCACCATCCCAACGATGATTTCCTGATGGAGGAAGAAGAAGAGGTGCCGATAGTCCACCAAGCTGCAAGGCCCAGAGCACCCAGAGTAGAGGATGAAGCTTTAAGAGGTATGAGACAGCAGATCGAAGCTATCACCCGCATGCTCTCAGCTGGCAAGGGGATCAACCCAGAAGACAGAGATCTGGGGGATGAAGAGCTGCTGCCCCAAAGATTCAAGATGCCCGAGCTTCCGAAGTTTGATGGCACCTCTGACCCATCCGCCCACATCAAGCAGTACACCTTGGTCATTAAAGGCACAGGGCTGAGCAAGAAGCAGAAGGTGGAATATTTCTGCCTTAGTCTGGTAGGCCCGACAGTTGACTGGTACCACGGGTTGGATAGGAGGTCCAAGGAGGATTGGGACCTTTTGACCGAAGAATTCATGAAGCAGTACGACTGCAGCACTAGGATGGAGGTCACCCTAAAAGACCTCGAGCTTCTACAGCAGAAGAATGACGAGTCATTCCATGAGTACCTTACAAGATGGAGAAACAGGGTCATGGAGATAAAGAGGAAGCCTGACACTGCAGACCAGATTAGGCTGTTTATTAGAAACTCATGCCCTTACTTAAGGGACTTGCTCAGCTTTAAGGGGCTCAAGGACTGGGAGTCGCTTAAGGATATCGCTATAGAAGCTGAGGCGGCTTACCTGGCAAAGAAAGCAAGCCAAAATAACTTCGCTGGGAAAGGCTATGGGAACCAGTCGGGATTCAAATCTGGAGGTGCTGGGGGCAGCAACAGCAGAAATGGTAGGACAGCAGAGGTCTCAGCTACTGGAGTTGGGCAGGGTCAGAGATACTACTCCAACTTAGGCCGCTCTCTATCCTGGGTAATGGAAAGACTAATGAAAGAAGGCAAGTTACAGCCATTGCCATCTAGGCCAGCCTTGAGTCAGGGATAGCCGGGACATAGAGGTGATCAGTACTGCGCTTACTACCAGCACACCGGCCATTTGACTGACTATTGCCGTATTCTGAGAAATAAGATCCAGGATCTCATTGACACTAATCAGATCACAGATCCTGAGAAGAGAGAAAAGAAGAAGAAGGCAGGCTACAACGCAGTCCCTCCACCGCAAACATGATCGTGTCTTGCAGTCCACTAGTGATATTGCTTTTGGATGCTGGAATCTTTTTATTTTTGGAACTTTTTATTTTCTGTTTGTAATAAAGAGAACAATTTTGCTTATTTGTATGACATTTCTATTGATTTCATTTCGCATGATCATAACAAATTAACTTTGGCATTACTTCAAATAATATGACTGCAGCTAATCTCGAAAACTTTGGGGAACCCAAAGAAAATTTTGATAGCATCTGACATAGCTCCTGTAGAGAGGGAAATTAAAAATAAAAAAAAAACTAGTTGCAATTAGGGGACTGGATGGAAACTCACTAAGAGCACTAGAACCTTTCTGATTACCCGTCAAAGCGATCCCTGGATAAGACGGAACCTAGAAAATGATTTAGGCAACATTTTCTTTGTATAGCTCTCTAAATGACTATTTCCTACCCTTACTTCACAATCGCTTGCTAGCCCATTGAGCCTTTATGAAGGTATGCTGAATGCGTACCAATTTTATTGTTACACACATTAAAACTATCCCCTCGCCTAAAATGATTTTGGCTTCCCCTTAGAAGAGTGGCCGCTCTAAAAAGGATGGATGAACGCTTTAACAATTAACAATTTCTTTGTGGGTTATCGAAATTGCCTTGGTAAGGGCGAGTTTACACTTTGAAAAAAGAAAAAAAAAAACAAAAAGACCTCAAAACAGTAACCAATTGACTAGTTTCAATAATTACCCTTTTATTGTTATTCTGATCTCAAGGAGCTGAAATGTTACCGAGCCCAAATTCAAGAATACCTTTGTATATACAACTGAGCTGAGAATGGTTCATCCACCAGTCGAGAAAATATTGCGGCCATTTTTCTCTAGTGACCTGATCCTCCTTTGACAGCCATCTACCTAAGCCTGACATTACAACCCAAGTAAGACCTCTTGATTCTTGGTTCAGTCTTATCCAATTAGCGGAGATGACCTTCTAAAGAGGTTTGGTACGTAAGAAGAGGCTTATGGTGTTTCTTGAGCTTCAAGCGAGGAGCCAGGAGTGCATTCATGCATTCGAGTTAAGTCTCGTCTTCAACATTGCTTCTAGAATTCGCATTCAAGAAAAAATTGAGAGAAAATCGTCAATCATAAAACCCGAGAGGGCTGATTGATAACAGGAGTTTTGATGCTTTCAAGATCTATCTCGAGATTAGCTAAAGTCTTGTATTTTTTAAAATCAATGCCAAAATAATGATCATGTTTAATGAAATTAAATTGAAACACATGCATTTATGCAATGATGTGATCAGAGTATTGTACCCTGTGTGATCAAAGTCATGTATCTGCCTACCCTCTGCTACTCTCAGCACGCAAACGCTTCAGCCGATTCATCCTGCTATCAAATGAGAAGAATCAAGCTCATGCAACCATGTCCTAAGACTCCCGAAAGATTCTTGCCAACAACTTCAGCAATCCTCAAAAAAAAAAAAAAAAAGCCGTTAGAGTGAAAACCGTAACTGGCGCTCTAAGCAAAAACTAGGCAAAAGGATAGGGTGAAAACCTGAAAACAGGCAGTCTGTCCTTAAAAAAAAAAAAGAAGAAAGAGAAAAGCCGCTGGATTGGGTTGGGTCCATCCCAGGCAAAAAAAAATAAGGCGCAGGGTTATGTGAAATTCCACAAAGGACGCATCTCCCACTAAGAAAAGCTAGTGTGAAAATCCACAAGGGACGCACTACCTTCAATTAATGACTACAGGTACCAGGTGAGAATCTCACAATCCCAAAGGGCATGAAATTCAAAAGCAGCTCAAAAGGCATCAATTATATCGCAAATTGCAGCTAGCCCGGCTATCATCTTCAAGTTCACATAGATGAATTTTTATCCTGCATTCCTGCATTACTCATGCATTTCACTTGCATGCTCACCATTTTTGCATAGTTTAGTTTCCTTATTTTGCAGAAAGAAAGGCTTGATGCGGACACCGGCAAAAGCCGAGTGATGACATCGGTCAAATCATCAATCAAAACCTCAACTCATTCATCAATCCAGACATTGATCAAATCATCAATCCACATACCAGCTTAATCATCAATCCAAGCACCATCCGAAGACCTCTCAGGGGGCAATCAATCGAAGACTTCTCAGGGAGCAGAAAACCGAAGACTTCTCAGGGAGCAGCAAACCGAAGACTTCTCAGGGAGCAGAAAATCGAAGACTTCTCAGGGAGCAGAAAATCGAAGACTTCTCAGGGAGCAGAAAATCCAAGACTTCTCAGGGAACAGAAAACCGAAGACTTCTCGGGGAGCAGAAAATCGAAGACTTCTCAGGGAGCAGCAAACCGAAGACCTCTCAGGGGGCAAACGATCAATAAACCGAAGACTTCTCAGGGAGCAGCAAACTGAAGACCTCTCAGGGGGCAAACAAACAATCAATGAACTGAATACCTCTCAGGGGGCAAATGGCAAAGAACTGAAGACTTCTCAGGGGGAGCACAGTTCCAAAATTCACACATAAGTGTCAATTTGAGTTGGCGTTTGTTGTTATTAAAATAGGATTTATATTTCCTATTGTTATTTGACATGAGTGTCTTATTTTTGGAATTATTGGATTTTATTTATTGGTTAAATAAATGTGTTTATTTATTATAATGGCATTTAACTTTATAATAAATGTGTTTATCTTAATTGTTAATTGCCCTGCTGTAGACACCGGGTCCCGAGGCGGTCCAAGATCAGAATTACCCGATGATGAGAATGATACTGATTTACGGGCAGAGGTGTCAAAAATGATGTTTTCCTTGTCGAGATCCTTTTTTTATCATAAAAAAAATTTTAAATTTATTTTAAAAAATAATATTATTAGAAGGCGTTATTTTTGATATTTGAAAAAGAAAGGAAATTAAATTAGTTAATTAATTTCATTAAATTAAATTAAATTAATTGATTTAATTTGAAAAAAGAGAAATTGAATTAACTAATTAATTTAATTGAGTTAAATTAAATTAATTAATCGATTTAATTGGAAAAAAGAAGAAAATTAAGTTGGATAATTAATTGGATTGAATTAAATTAGTTAATTAATTTTATTGGGTTAGTTAATTAGTCTAATTAGGAAAAATAAATAAAACGATAAAAGATGAAAAAAAAAGGATTTAAAAGGTTTTTATAAAAAAAAATAATAATAATAAATTGTGTAAAAACGTGGGAAAGTGGCTTTTAAAGCCACTTTTCCCATTTGTGGTCGCGTGATGGCAATTGCCATCATGCGACCCCATTTGTATTTTTGGCAAAGTGGTTACGCGGTGGCCACTTGGCCACCGCGCGGCCACCTGCTCTGACCCCTTTTTTTTTCGCTGTTATCTGCGTTTTTCAGACTGGTTTTTTCATTTCAATTTTTTCGTTTTTTATCGTTTTGTGTTATTTTCGATTTACAAAATTAAAAGTTATTTTGGTCTTTCTCCTTTTTTGGCCAAGCCTGAGATCAAATGGGGACTAGCTCTTCATTTTTGAGGGGGACGGCAGATGAATTCAAGGGGGATTCCTTGGCTTTTCTCTCTAGCATTTTTCACTCTCCAGGAGCATTTTCTTCTTCTAAAATTCTTCTTCAAAAATCCTTCAAAAATCTTTAAGCTTTCTTTTCAAATTTTAGTTTTTTGCCATTACATGGTATTTGATCTTGGGTTGATTTGAGTAAGAGAAATTAATTTTCTTGGCTTGTTCATCCCACAAAAATATTTTTTTAAACTAATTTGTTTAAAACACATATTTTTACATTTGCTTCGAATATTATTATCATCAAAAATCGACAAGGGGAACGGATTGAGACATCCTATTTCCGATCTAAAAATTCTGAGGGTAAACACTTTGGACCCGTTCTCGTTAATTTTTATTTAGCATTTATAGCCATTAATTTCATTGTTTCTCACCATATTCACCTGTTAACATTTCTAATATTTTAGTCTCATTATTATTGCCCCTACTATTTCATCGGTTGTTATTTTTCTACTTGTCTCTTTTATTATTATTATTATTATTATTATTATTATTATTATTATTATTATTATTATTATTATTATTATTATTTTTATTATCTTTGTTGTGTAAATATTATTATTATTATTATTATTATTATTATTATTATTGTTTATTGTCACCGTCCTCATCAATATCACCTGCTATTAATATATTGGCTGCCATTAACATCCTGTTAACATTATTATTATTATTATTATTATTATTATTATTATTATTATTATTATTATTTTGTCATTATCATTATTATTATGATTATGATCTTTGTATTTACATTTGTTATTATCATGTTGTTGTTGTCATTATTTGTTTTAGGATTTGTTATTATCATCATTGTTATTTGTTGCTTATTGTTTTATATTATTATTATTATTGTTATTACTATTATTATCTTTATTGCCATTAATTTATTGTTTGCTTACTTTATATTTGCTACTGTTTATTATTATTATTATTATTATTATTATTATTATTATTATTATTATTATTATTATTATTTCACTTATCATTATTATTGTTATTGCTACCATCATATTCATATTATTATTATTTTGTTGTGTTTGTCTTATCATTATCATTATTATCATCATAAATTAACTTGCCTAATATTTATTTTATTTTTACTTGATTAATTGTTAGAACCATTACTAATATTCTTGATGTTAATTTTTGTCTGAGATTTAACTTGAGTCGGGTTATTTGAGCATCCCCGCGACTCTCCGGATGGGCCGCAACGCTTGGAGGGTCACTCCGGTTTGGTGAGATCTTTTTGACTCTCTCTTTATGTGTTGCATGTTTATTTGTAAATATTTATTTTATTTATGCACGCGTGAGATAAAAAGGCACAAAAATATCTTTACAATTAAATTAAATTTTTACTAATAAAATTGGGACCAATGTCCCTCGTTTTAGCCCAACAATAAAAATGTCACAATAAAATGAAGAGTCAATTTTTCTCCAACAAATGGGATCACTCATCCCGGTTTTCATCAAACAACCAAAACGACTCTTCGAACCCCCTTCAAATAAACGCGAAGGAACCAATGTTCCTAAACATTCGAATAGGCACGGAGGAACCAATGTTCCTAAAACGATGTCCCGATTTATATATGTCTTTTTATTTTGATCTTATATGAGTGTTTTAAATTCAAGTTCATTTCTTTTTGGGCCCTTGTAATTAATTTTGGGGCAACTTTATTTATTTTGGGGATTGTATTCCGTCCCCATTTATATTCTTAATTTCCTTTTATTGGGTTTGTATTCCGCCCCTATTTCTCTTGTAATTGCGTGCTTGCGTGTTTATCGCTTTCTTTATTGCTTTCCTTTTACCGCTTTTGGATGCTTGAGATGCGCTTTTACTTTTAATGCATTGATCATGTGAGATGAGAGATATAATTTTAAGAAGTTATGGACCCATTTATATTTAACCAAAGTATGAATAAGAGGGAAGTCCCGGACACCATATCTCTGGTTTAGACCAATAGAGGTGAGAAACCTTTTCCTAATTTCACGCAAATTAGGTGGCGACTCCAAATACCTCAAATGTGCCTTTAGGTGTCAATAGGCTAGGTTGTTCTCCCTAATGTTCTATTGAGAGGAACATACCGATGATGTCTCATGGCGCCCATGATCAAAAGACGCGAACCAAGTCCTCGAATCCCGAAGGCGGATTCAAAGCGAGGGCCCTTGCTGGATTTTCAGGTTCGTCGCGCGTCACACCTGCAATATTTTATAAGTAAAATGATTGCATGTTTATTAAGTAGAGACTTAATAAAATCCACTCATAAGTTTAAAAACTTAATAATCCAATAATTCAGATTTATTATGTATGAAATTTTAACCTGTAAAGTTGGACATTAGGATTTAGAGGGTAATTGGATACTATAAGTAACTTTTTCGAATTTGAGCTTAATAGAAAATTTTACTAGGTTATTATTTCAGGTGCATAATAAATTGCATGTGTTGCCTTATCTCCTTTAAATATGTGCAATATTGTTCCATTTGAGATCAGAGGATCTTAATGGATACTGCTTCCAAGTTAATTGTCACCCTTAGCAAAGATATGAAGCTAAATAGTGATAATTATGAAATCTGGAATACAAAGATCCAGTATGTGCTTGAAGAGCAAGAGGCTCTTAAATCCTCAAGTTCGGTTATGACTGAACCTGAGGATGGCACTATAGCCCAACATAGGCGGGACCGAGATGCTAATATCATATCACATCACTAAGCAATTCCGCAAGTATCAAAATGCAATAAATCTGTGGATCGCTTTATAGGAGAAGTTTTGAGATATGACTCTGAATAAGCTCCGATCACTGACGATCAAATTTGATACATATCAGAAAAAGTCTGATTATTCGATGCGAAAAATCTTAGAGAAATGGAAAAGAATAAGTAAGCTTAGTGAACTTAGTCATAAGTTGACTGACGAGTAGTAGGTCCAAACTGTTATCAAATCCTTACCCAAGAGAGTTGGTAGCATGTGAAGATGCAACTAACTCACATGGATAAGCACAAAAACATTTGAGGATGTCGCTTGTTATCTGAAACTTAAAAGGGACCGTTTGGCAGTGACTAAGGTCAATGTCATAGTGCATATGGCACAGTCCCGTTCTAGTAGAATGAGTTCTAACTAGAACAACAAAAAAAGTTTCAAAAGTAGGGATAAGGAAAAGGCTCGAGAGCCTGAAAACTAAAAGGAATAGAATCACAAAAGGTCCTAAGGCAAAAATGAGGTAAACAATTCAAGAGTGAAATGTTTCAATTGCCTAAAAGGATACTATGCAAAGAGACTGCATTGTGCCTATGAAGATACACTATTTTGACTCAAGAGTGATAGATTTAGAACAATGGACTATGTAACAAGGGATAGAGATACCTTTGTTATGAAATTTAGGTTCTGTTCTTGCTTTATTGAAATTTGTTTTCAATTTATATTTTAAGGATGACAGTATATGCTTATGCTTGAATGATTTCTATTATGGTTCTAGTTATGGATGTGGACCATGACTATTTTCCTTTAATTTATTATTTTTCACATAGTTATGAGAATAATGTGAAATTATAGCATGCTAAATTAAACCATATTGGATAAGACCGAATGAGTCGATTAGTCAAAATAGGTTTAATAGGTGATTTAAATAAGGTTGAATTACCTACGTGTGAGCATTGCCTAAAAGGAAAAACTAGTTAGAAAATCATTCGGAAAAGGTACTAGAGCCGAATTTCCATTGCAGTTAGTCCATTCTGACGAATGTGGTCAAATGAATGTGTGTAACACCCCGACACCCCCGTTGAAAGGATGCCGGAGTGCCACGCGCACAAACTCACATACACAACTCAAATACATACACATATACTCAAATAAGATAAGGAAACAAATACATTTAATCAAAAGATAACAAATCCATATATCTAACCATATAGTTTTTACAAAAGGGATTTGTTAATAGATAAACATTTACATATATAAAATAATCACTTTACAACAATTACATATCCAAAAATCAAGGTCCATATACAAAAATACAGCGGAAGATAAAATAACTCCAACTATAGACTTCTAGTGGCCGACCTGCAGATGTCCGACTCCAAAATGAACCTGCCACCTACACGGAAAAAGAGCCCGTGCTAAGCGATAGCACTTAGTGGGGAGGAACAACACATGCATGTACATATAATTGCAATAAACATATATATAAGCTTAATAATAACAAAAGCATATAAACATATACTACTCATGCTTATAATAAGTATTCAACATACACATGTATATCGGAATTTAACCATTCATAGCCGAACACAAGTATTACATTTCATCATGTCATAACGCATATATATATACATGTAACATATATTCATATCATATAACTAATGGCTTTATATATCGATCTCATGTAATAACCTCAAGTAATAGTCTGATTACTCGCTAACTAGTGGATACGGGTACTAATGATACTGATAGGACACAATATCCCAAGCAAATGGAGACATGGGTCTCAAAATACTTTATAATCATGTATACCCGAAAGTATACCGGAGACCGAGGTCTCAAATATCTTATATGACCCAAATGGGGCCCGCATGTAACAAATAACATATAGTAGCTGCACTCACACTCTAACCCTGGATAAGCGCTTATCTATCCACTGCTATGACTATCAGGCTCATAAAATAACTCAATCATGTTCTAAAATAATGTTCATATAATAGAGAATAAATCAAGTATAATCGTGTTATTTCATGTATACATGTGTATTTAATCAAGATGAAGACATATATATCATGTACAAATCTAATTAAGAACATATAATTTATCATTTACTAGGCCATATAAGACAAATCATGTGCCATGTAGTGAAAACTCATGTAAAAGAAGCTTGAAACTCGTTTTCAAAATAGGGCAGGAGATTCATCACTGTCGCGCTCGCGACAGTAGCCAAGAAGGGAGAGGCCAGTCACGAGTCGCACATGCTGTTGCGACTCGTGATGCTAGCGTCTCACAGGCAAGGGGAGGTCACGAGTCGTGATCCTCTCTCACGACTCGTGACGCAAGCACTTCTCAAGAAAGGGGTGGTCACGAGTCGTGATCCTCCCTCACGACTTGTGACTGCCTACTAGGAAAGAAGGCATGAGGCGCTAGGCATCTTCACGTGTCGTGAGCCATCTTCACGACTCGTGAAGAAGCTTCACGACTCGTGATGAATGCCTGGCGCCACTGCCAAGTCGTGATGCCTCCTCACGACTCGAACGATACTTCCCAGCACGCTGCGCATGGGGGTGAACTACGCGATTCTGTCGCGATCGCGATAAGCGTCGCGCTCGCGACAGCATCGTATTTTTCCAATTCCCAGCAAAAACATGAAACTCATAACTTAACAAAATCAAAACCCATTTTTCCCCAAAATCATATAACATGCTAAATCACATAAAAACGTACCTCCAGTGCCTCCAATCATGCTCATAACAAATATAACTCAATTTACACAACAATTACATAAATCAACACAACATATATTAAGGTTGTTCAAACCCAGAAATCCATCTCATATTCATGTAGATACACTTCTAAATCAACATGCAAACCACTGTAACTATATATCTCATCACAAATCATGTACACAAATCAATAATACTCATGCATTTTTATATACCAAAACACACAAATAACATAAACATTTGAACTCAAAACAGGATCCAAAACGAGAATGGATAGAACACTCTCAAACAACTCCCAAACCTGGAAATGGAGCTTCAAAAATCCATGTCTTCAAGCTGCAAACTTTCCTTTTCCTTGATCCTTCCTCCTCTCTTCAGATTCTTGCAAGCAACCAACCAAAACAAAACCCAATTAACCCATGCAATCCAAAACCATAACCCAATATCAGACCCTTGGAAAAATAGAAGAAAAAGAAGAAGAACCCTAAAGAAACTTCCAGTTACTTACCTCTTGAAGCAACTCAAATCTCAAAACCCTAGCTCAACAATTGAAGAACAACACATGCAAAGCTTGAGAGTGGAAATGGAGAAGAGAAAGAAAAACGTGAGAATGCAAGGGAGAGGGCAAAAATCCAATAGCTTCCACGGGAAGCTAAAATTTCTGCCTTCCCTCTCTCTACTCCTTTCAAATCCCCATTAATGCACCTAACAACCTATACACATGTCACTCTACTATTGGACCTTTATTTCATCTTTCTTGACTTTTGCTTCAAGTCCTTGTAAATTCCCTTATAAATCCTTATAAATTACCAATTGATCACTAATAAAAATTCTTTCTTTAAATACTTTAAATAACTCTTCAATTAAGTCCTTAATCCATTTGCATAAATTACCAAAATACCCTTTTAATAATCCAATTACACATATAATTCTACTAGGCCATTTTTGGGATGTGACAACTCTCTCCTCCTTAAAAAATTTCATCCTCGAAATATCTCCGCTAACCACTTACATCCCAAATACCAAAACCGAACTCAAATAGAAACTTAACTAATTAATACTTACCGGAAGGACCTGCAGCCTCTGGAGCATCCTCTCTAATCATCGCATAGACTCTAGCCGGAGCATACTCTCCCGTAGTAATGGGTCGTTACACCGATTTCGATGGGGCCCGAGGAGCTCTATTTATGTCCCAAGTACTTCTTGTTGCATTTGATTTACCTCCACCCACTTTACTCTCTTGTTGCCGTTTGTTCTCTTGTCGATCGGGGCAACTAGCAAACCGATGCTCCATACTTCCCCACTTGAAGCATGCTCCAGTGATCTTACGGCATATACCCCAATGGTACCTTTGGCAATGCTCACACTCCGGTGCTCTATTTCCTCTACTCGCGGGCGGTGCTACACTTCCCACCTCAGAACGCACTTGAGCAGTCCCTTTAGTCCCTTGTCCGATCGGAGCACCTTTGGACTTCTTGTTACTAGTAACTCCACCATTCGGTGCTCTCCTCTTCTATTCTATTCTTTGCTTCGCCATCTCGGATTCTTCCAACTTTATCGCTGCAGCCACTAACTGATAGTATCCAACCAGATGCATAACTGCCATGGCTGACAATGGACCTCTAATGACTTCTCTTAATCCACCCTGAAAATGTTGGCACTTAAAGTCTTTCGTCAGCAGCGGTTCGGGCACATACTTGGTCAATCGACTAAACTCTTTCTCGTAGTCACTGACCGATAAGTTCCTCTATTTCAAATTGATAAATTCATCCCACTTTGCCTCTCGGTAGGCCTTGGTCACATATTTCTGCTCAAACTCTTTCACGAAGAACTCCCATGTCAATTCAGCTGGTCTCTGGGCATTGAGAAGCACAAGGTTCCACCAATGATATCTGATCCTTGTAAAAGCGATACAGCACAAGTAACTCGTTGATGCGGATGACAAGCTATCTCTTGTAAAATTCGATCAGTTCTCTTCAACCAGAATTTCGCCACATCCGATTCTTCCAAAGAGGTTCCATGGAATTCTTCTACTCCCCTTTTCCTTATAAGCTTAGAAGGAGACTTAGGAGTAGTTAATCTGTCTAACACTTGAAGCAAACCTTATACTAATGCCGGATCAAAACCCTGACCTTTTACTGGTGCACGCTCACGTGCAAGCCTATCATGTCCGATCGGATTACTTCCAACCGGATTCACACTTTCCATCGTGTCGCCCATATACTCACTTGGATCCGACTCCATTTAGACACTACACAAAACAACATATGCATTAGGCCACGACTCTAGATAGACTCTCATGCATAGACTCCATACTCAAATAATCACATAGAACCAGAACCGACTAAACCAGTGCTCTGATACCAAGCTGTAACACCCCGACACCCCCACTGGAAGGATGCCGAAATGCCACACGCACAAACTCACATACATAACTCAAATACATACACATATACTCAAATAAGATAAGGACACAAATACATTTAATCAAAAGATAACAAAACCATATATCTAACCATATAGTTTTTACAAAAGGGATTTGTTAATAGATAAACATTTACATATATAAAATAATCACTTTACAACAATTGCATTTCCAAAAATTAAGCTCCATATACAAAAATACAACGAAAGAGAAAATAACTCCAATTATAGACTTCTAGTGGCCGACCTGCAGATGTCCGACTCCAAAATGAACCTGCCACCTACACGGAAAAAGAGCCCGTGCTAAGCGATGACGCTTAGTAGGGAGGAACAACACATGCATGTACATATAATTGCAATAAACATATATATAAGCTTAATAATAACAAAATCATATAAACATATACTACTTATGCTTATAACAAGTATTCATCATACACATGTATATCGGAATTTAACCATTCATATCCGAACACAAGTATTACATTTCATCATGTCATAACGCATATACATATACATGTAACATATATTCATATCATATAACTAATGGCTTCATATATTGATCTCATGTAATAACCTTAAGTAATAGCCTGATTACTCGCTAACTAGTGGATACGGGTACTAATAATACTGATAGGACACAGTATCCCAAGCATATGGAGACATGGGTCTCAAAATACTTTATAATCATGTATACCCAAAGGTATACCGGAGACCGAGGTCTCAAATATCTTATATGACCCAAACGGGGCCCGTATGTAACAAATAACATATAGCAGCTGCACTCACACTCTAACCCTGGATAGGCGTTGTTAGTAAGTTTTGATTCTTATTTGTATGTGTTTTTATTTTTCTGATTTTGTTAATTTTTTATTCTTTTCAGGTAGTTGTGGTGTATGAGCAGATTGAGGCAAGAAAAAGTAGCACCCTACGACCCTGAAATCGAGAGGACTTTGCATCAACGAAGGAGAGCCAACAGAGACAACAACATGGAAAACAATCCTCTCCCGATTGATGAATTCCCTCCTGAGAACGAACAAGTGCCACGACCACAAGAAGAGATGCCAGGTAATTATGGAGAAGAAGTCCCAAGGCAGAGGACAATAAGAGACTATGCTGTACCAAGATGGAATGAGGATCACAGGACAATTGTGTTGCCTAGGGGAATGCAATTTGAACTTAAACCAGCAACCATTACTATGGTACAAAGAAACCAGTTTTCAGGATCAGAATTGGAGGATCCTGCACAGCATTTAGATATATTTTTGGAGGTTAGTGACACAGTTCAGATACCGGGTATCACTTCTGACGCAGTAAGGTTGAAATTGTTCCCATTTACCCTGATTGGAAAAGCAAGGGATTGGTTGCAGATGTTACCAAGTCAATCAATACGATCATGGGAGCAATTACAAGAGAAATTCTTAATGAGATGTTTTCCTCCCACCAAGACTGCAAGAATTCGTAACAGCATTATGGGTTTTGCTCAAATGAATGAAGAGCCTTTTCATGAGGCTTGGGAGAGATTTAGGAGATTATTGAGAAGTTGTCCGCATCATGAGATAGTTGTACATCAATTGATGACTTTGTTCTATGCTGGAGTCACACCACAGACAAGGTCACTTTTGGATGCATCATCAGGAGGTTCCTTTTTGAATAGATTGCCAGAAGAAGCTTTTCTTATGTTGGATGAGATGGCAGCAAATGATGCTCAATGGGCTGCTCCAAGATCAATTCCAAAAAGGCAAGGAATACACAATGTGGATGAAGTATCAATACTGAAGGCACAGATAGAATCAATGCAGAAGGAGATGAGCGGATTGAAGGTTCGAAATGTGTCTTCAGTCTCTCAAGAGAGTGGGCAGTATGAAAGTGTTCAATATAGTCAAGAAGGTGGAACTATGGGAGATGTAAATGCTGTAGGAGACTACCGCAGGAATGACCCTTACAGCAACACTTATAACCCAGGTTAGAGGAGCCATCCTAACTTCTCTTGGAAGGATGGAAATCAGAATGCGTCATCTTCTCAACCACAAGGGAGAGCCCCTTTCAATCAAAACATGCATAACAGCCACAATCAGTCATACTAACATCAATCGTCCACTCAATACCAAGCACCATATCCATCGAACTATAACCAAGGGCAGGGCTCAAACCAATCCCATTCTCAAGCTTATCACCCACCGGGTTATCAACCAAGGCCACCTGTACAAGAAAAGAAGCCAAATTTGGAGGATATGTTGGCTAGCTTCATGAATAGTCAGCAACAGTTTGTGAACAGCCAACAACAATTTATGGCCAGTCAAGAAGCAAGGTGGAAATCCCAAGAACAATGGAATCGGAATCAAGACGCATCAATGAGAAATTTAGAAACTCAATTGGGACAACTTGCAAATTCTGTGTCTCAAAGACAACCAGGAACATTTCCATCAAATGTGGACCGGAATCCTAAGGAAGAGGCGAAAGCAATCACTTTGAGAAGTGGCAGAGAGATGGCACCAAGAGAGGAACAAGGTAAAAATTCTTCACCATCCACAAGTAAGGAGGAACCAACGCGGGAGGTAAGTAATCCTAACTCTAAGGTAGAGGTTAATGAAAAGGCTCCTAAAAATGATAAGGGTAAAAGTCTAGTGAATCCTAGAGTAGAGGATCTTGATATCAATAGATTGCCATTTCCTACTGTAGCTAAAAAAGAAAAGAAAAATGAGCAATTGGCTAGATTTTTAGAAATGTTTAAGAAACTACATATTAATCTACCATTTGCTGAAGCTTTAGCTCACATGCCTAACTATGCTAAATTCATGAAAGAATTATGTTCCAATAAAAAGAAATTAGAAGGGCATGGAACTGTGCAGCTTACAGAAAATTGCAGTGCATTGATAATGAACAAAATTCCTGAAAAATTGGAGGATCCAGGTAGTTTCACTCTACCCTGTGCAATTGGTGAAGATTTTAATGGAAATGCTTTATGTGATTTGGGTGCGAGCATAAATCTGATGCCTTATTCTATTTGCAGAAAGCTGAATCTTGGAGAGCTCAAGGAAACTGGAATGAGACTCCAACTTGCAGATAGGTCGGTAAGGAGACCCAAAGGAGTGATCGAGGATTTATTGGTGAAAGTGGGGAAATTTATTTTTCCAGTAGATTTTGTAGTAATGGAAATGGAAGAGGATCGGAAGATACCATTGATTGTGGGAAGACCATTTCTAAATACGGCAAAGGCGCTGATTGATGTACATGTTCAGACAGTCACCTTGAGATTCAATGATGAGAAATTAGTGGTGGATATGAACAAGGCTCAAAAGTATCCAATGGGAGATGTGGAAGAGTCTGTTTATTTTATGGATGCAGTAGATGAGTGTATAGAGGAAGTGCAAGAAAAAATAGAAGGAGAAGTAATAGCAGCTGTAGAAAAAGAAGATGGAAAAGAGGAAGTACAGCAAGAAGAGTTTAAGCCAAAAGAGGGGGATTCAAATTCTGAACTTAAACCCCTTCCTTCTCATTTAAAATATGTATTTTTAGAAGATGAGAAAATGCCAGTGATTATTTCTTCTTTGTTGACAGATATCGAGGAGAAAATGCTACTTGAGGTGTTGAAAAAGCACAAAGGAGCCATTGGATGGGAAACCTCAGATTTGAAGGGGATTGACCCAAGTTACTGCACACACCGAATTCCGATGGAAGAAGAATGTAAGCCGGTTGCTCAACCTCAAAGGAGACTTAATCCGGCAATGCAAGAAGTGGTAAAGAAGGAGGTATTGAAACTCCTTGACTCAGGTATTATCTATCCTATTTCTGACAGTAAGTGGGTTAGTCCAGTACAGTGCGTGCCTAAGAAGGGGGGGTGACTGTGGTTAAAAATGAGCTGAATGAATTGATCCCGACTCGTACTGTTACGGGGTGGAGAGTTTGTATTGATTTCAGAAGGTTAAACAATGCCACAAGAAAAGACCATTTTCCCTTACCATTTATTGACCAAATGTTAGAAAGGTTATCAGGTAATAAGTTTTACTGTTTTTTAGATGGGTACTCGGGATATTTACAAATCCCTATTGCCCCTGAAGACCAAGAGAAAACAACTTTTACTTGCCCTTATGGCACATTCGCCTATAGGAGAATGCCTTTCGGATTATGTAATGCACCGGCTACGTTTCAGCGGTGTATGATGGCTATCTTTCATGATTTCATAGAGAAATTTATGGAGGTTTTTATGGATGATTTCACCATTTATGGGGCTGACTTTAAAAATTGTTTAGAGCATCTTGATGTAGTGCTAGGGAGGTGTGAAAAAACCAACTTAGTACTAAATTGGGAAAAATGTCACTTTATGGTGAGAGAAGGCATTGTACTTGGACACAAAATTTCTGAAAATGGGATAGAGGTCGATAGGGCCAAGGTAGAGGTGATAGAGAAGTTGCCACCCCCAACTAGTGTAAAGGGTATTAGGAGTTTCTTGGGACATGCAGGGTTTTATCGACGTTTTATCAAAGATTTTTCGAAAATTGCTAAACCCTTGTCAAATTTGCTTATGAAAGATGCTCCTTTTAATTTTGACAGTGGATGTATGCTAGCTTTTAAAACTTTGAAGCAACGGCTAATTTCAGCTCCGGTAATTATATCTCCGGATTGGAATTTGCCATTTGAATTAATGTGTGATGCTAGTGATTTTGCAGTTGGGGCAGTGCTTGGACAAAGGCGAGATAAAGTATTTTGTGCAGTTTATTATGCTAGTCATACTTTGACAGGAGCACAGGTTAACTACACAACCACTGAGAAAGAACTTCTAGCAATTGTGTATGCTTTTGAGAAGTTCAGACCATACTTGCTGGGAGCAAAAATCGTGGTGTGGTCAGACCATGCAGCTTTGAGGCATTTGTTTGCCAAAAAGGAATCCAAGCCAAGGCTAATTAGATGGGTGCTGTTATTGCAAGAGTTTGATTTGCAAATCAAGGACAAGAAGGGAGCGGAAAATTTTGTAGCAGATCATTTATCGAGATTGGAGAGTGAACACATTGAAGAAGGGGAAATTTTGGATTTGTTTCCTGATGAACATATCTGTGCTTTATTTGCATGTGAAATTTCTGTTCCTTGGTTCGCTAACATAGCCAACTTTCTTGCAGGAGGCTTTATGCCAAAAGACTTTACATGGCAACAAAGGAAGAAGCTGCGAGCCGATGCCAAATATTACATTTGAGACGACCCGTACTTATTCCGCTTGTGTGCCGATCAAGTAATAAGAAGGTGCATTTCAGATGGAGAAAAAGGAGAAATCATTAAGGCTTGTCATAGTGGGGAAGCTGGTGGCCATCATGGGCCAAATCGAACGGTAGCAAAAATTTTATCTTCTGGTTTTTATTGGCCTGCCATGTTTAAAGATGTTCAAAGTTTTGTGAAAACATGTGATAGATGTCAACGGGTAGGAAATATTTCTAAGAAAGATGAAATGCCGTTAACCAATATGCTTGAAGTGGAATTATTTGATGTGTGGGGGATAGATTTCATGGGACCTTTTCCAATATCCTTTGGGTTTGAGTATATATTAGTGGCTGTGGATTATGTGAGTAAGTGGGTAGAAGCCATAGCTACTAAGACTTGCGATGCCAAAATTGTACTAGAATTCCTTAGGAGGAACATTTTTACTAGGTTTGGCACACCAAAGGCCATCATTAGTGATGGGGGTAGGCATTTTGTTAATCATCAATTTACTGCCCTATTGAAAAAATTTGGCGTGAGGCACAAGATTACCACCCCATATCATGCTCAAGCAAATGGACAGGTTGAGGTTTCTAATAGAGAACTCAAAACAATCCTAGAAAAGACTGTAAATTCATCTAGGAAGGATTGGTATTTGAGGCTGGATGAAGCTTTATGGGCCTATAGAACCGCATTCAAAACGCCTATACGGTTATCCCCATTTAAGTTAGTCTATGGTAAGTCATGCCATCTCCCTGTCGAACTTGAACACAAAGCTTATTGGGCAACTAAACTTCTGAATTTCGATGTTAAGAGTGCAGGTGAGAAGAGACTTCTCCAGATGAATGAGTTGGAAGAAATACGCTTTTGGTCGTATCAACAAGCAGAGAAGTATAAGGAAAATACGAAGAGATGGCACGACAAGAAACTGATCAGAAAGGAATTCACTCCAGGTATGAAAGTCCTATTGTACAATAGTCGATTAAGATTGTTTCCTGGAAAATTGAAGTCGCGGTGGACGGGACCATTTGAAGTGGTAAGTGTGACTGACTTCGGAGCTATCACGATCAGAAAACAACCTGGGAGTGAGAAATTCAAGGTAAATGGCCATCGATTAAAACCATATTTTGAGAACCGCGCTGAATTGGCAGCGGCAATCATTATTTTCGATGCTGAGTGAGGTAAATTCAAAGTCTAGCTGAGGACTCTTAAACTCAGAACTACATTCTCTACTCTATTTGTTTTAATTTTAAATTTTAGTCATTTTTATTTCTTGTGTGTTTTTAGTTAGTTTAAATTTTTGTCAATAGATTCATGAACTACAAAAATATAAAGTTGAAGCAAATTGGATTGCAGATTCTGGACATATGCATGATAGAAGTTTTTAAAACAGAAGCATTGTAGGTTAATTTACCAATTCATTTTGTATTTGTTGAATTTTTAGCATTAGAATTTTTTTTTTTTTTTTTTTAAGTCTCAGAGGTGAATTACTCAGCCGCGTAAGCAATTGCCCCACCGCGTGTAAAAAATGTCCAGTCGCGTAGAAACTGCCCTGGCCGAGTGAGGCCATGCGCAGCCACGCATAGAAACGAACCCGCCGCGCAAGGAACTGCGCGGCCGAGTGGGAATTTGCCCACCTGCGCAAGTGCCATGCGCGGCTGAGTGGGAAATTACCCACCTGCGCATGGCCCATGCGCAGCTGCGCATGAGAGATGCGCAGTCGCGCATCTTCCATGCGCAGCTGCGCATGAGAGATGCGCAGCCGCGCATCTCCCTTGCGCAGCCGCGCATCTCCCTTCTCATAAGACATGCGCGGCTGCGCATGTCACATGCGCAGCCGCGCATGTTCCCCCTTCCAACCTCACGCAACCGCGCGTGAGGTGCCCCCCTGGCCCTCTTTTATTTATTTGTTTCTCTTTCTTTTCACATTCACTCTGCATCTCTCCATATACCCACGGCAGTGCATCCCCTTCACACACCATCACTACATAAACCTCCATTTCTCAAATTCCTTGCATCATTCCACTCCATTTCATTTTAAGTAAGTGGTTTTCTTTAACTATTGCTCCTTAATTTGATTAATCATTTCCATTTTTACTTTATTCTTTGTTCTTAATTTACATAATTTGGGTCAATTTCAACATGTCATTTACATCTCATGTTAAATTCTTTTGGCAAGTTTAGTTGTTGTGTTCTTAATATGCATGTACATGTTGCTTAGTTTGAATTTTGGTGGCTAACACACATTAATTTGGCTTCCAATTTCACTCTCAAACATGTGCACACCACCTGCTCGATGAAATGACCCAATCAATTTTTTTTTTCAATTTTGTTCATGGTTTCTCATTTTGTGCCGTATCTCTGCCTTGTTATTTTAATTTGTTATTGATCAATTTTCATTCACGAATTGGCGATCAAATAACATAAAAAAAAAATAAATAAATAAAAAATAAAAAATAAAATAAAATAAAAAAATAAAAATAAAAATAAAAGAATAAAAAAATTATTAATAATAATAATGAAATTTATTTCTGCTTGTGTTTTTTTCATTTAAAATTTTTTGCCCAATTGTCTGCATTCCCATTCTTCTATTTTAATATTGCATCTGGTAGTTGATTGCTATTATTCTGGTTAAATTTAATGTTGCCATTTTGCGTGCAAATAATTTTTATTTATTTTTTTACAGTGGCACCTAAAAAAGCAAAAAACACTGAAGCCTCAAGCTCTTCTGGCACTCATATACCTTCTTATGTCAATCCAGACAAATCTGACATGTATGAGTATTTTAGCACGTGCCAATATGTCCAACCAGCATTTCTCAGTCGTTTTTATCTGCATGTTCCTGTTGGAGACCTTTGGACAGAGATATTACCATTGATTCAGGGCATCGGCTGGGAACAGTTTATGGAGCATAAGGTGCAGGTATTTCCAGATCTTGCTCGGGATTTATTATACTCTTTTGAGTGTCATTTCGATGGAGATATAAATGCTTCTGGCACTATTAAGTTCCGGCTGGGTAAGAAAGGTTATTCAATGTCCTTTAAGAAATTTTCACAGCATTTAGGATTCTCACCTGATGCATTGGTGGAGCTACCTAATGCATCTACTGAGGAAAATTGGGAAAAAATTCGTGATCCATTAAATGCTGAGCCGTGGAGAGGTGGTAAGCTTAAAGTTCATGCACTTCGGGATCATGCCTTGAGAATTATGTAACACCCCGCCATCCCCGTTGGAAGGATACCGGAGTGCCACGCGGGCGAGCACATATAAACATATACATTTGCACTTGTATAAATAAATAAAAGAAAACCAAATGAGATTTAAAGAAACTTCAATCATTTGATCAGAAAATTCCTGTAACATATATTTATCAAGTCCTTATACATATATCATATTTATATCGTTTTTACAAAAAAGGCTCGTATGTAATTACATATACAAAAAGAATACTTGCTCCTTTACAAAAGATTCATTCAGCTAATTACAAGCCATATACAAAATAACACAGCGGAAGACTTCAGAAATATAACAACTTCATCCAAAAAGACTCCTAGTGGCCGACCTGCAGACATCCGACTCTGAACTGCACTCGCCACCTGCACGGGAAAAGAGCCCGTGCTAAGCGATAACGCTTAGTGGGGAGGAACAAAACAAAATAATAATACACAAATACAATATAGTATCTCATCACATTATGATATTTACAATATAAGCAATTAACAAATACACACCTACTTTTCTGATTACACTAATACAGGATATAAGAATTCAGGTGCAACATATTCATTTAATCTTGTTAAAAACATCACAATATATACAATACATGTACACAAATAAACACGTAGCCTGATTAGTCTGGTATAAACCTAAGAAGTGGATACGGTCATTTGGATACTGATAGAACACAATATCCCAAGCATATAGAGACATGAGTCTCAAACATGTAATTTTCATATAGAGACCGAGGTCCCGCTTTATTTCCATATAGACCAAACGTGGTCGAAACAAGGATCCAAACGGACCCGCATATAACATTTTTATCATATAGCAGCTGCACACACACTCTGACCTAAGTAAGCGCTTACTTATCCACTACTATGACTTATACAGGCTTATATGACACAACTCAATAATTCATATATCAAATCATGAGAATTTCATTAGATACTAGCTTATAAATCATGTATGCTCGTATAGTAATCAAATTCAGAAACAATTAAACATATAAATATTAACTACAGGAGATAATAAGAACAAATAGCTCATATTGAAAAGTCCCGGTTAAATAAACTATAAATACGTAAATCATGTACATTAACTATTAATCATGTATACAAATAAATAATAAGCAATTATTAAACTACAAATTAGATTTTAAAACTAATTATTCATCAACAGTGTAAAAACAACTAAAAATCAGAAGTTAAAACGTTGTTTTAGGAAAACAGAACAGCAGGCAGAGGCAGGTCACGTCGTGACCTTCAGTCACGTCTCGTGACACCGGCTTCACGCGAGCCAGGCAAAAGAGCAAGGCAAGAAAATAAGGCAAAAGCAGGCGAGGCAAGGCAGTCACGGCGTGACCACCAGTCACGTCACGTGACGCCTGCGAGAGGAGAGGAAGAAATCGCGCAGGACAAGGCGAGAGTCACGGCGTGATGCCGCTTCACGCGACGTGACCTTCAGCAAAGAAAGGGTCACGGCGTGAAGCTGCTTCGCGCCTCGTGACCTTCAACCGAGAAGGGGGTCACGGCGTGACCACCAGTCACGTGACGTGACCTTCTTCTCACAAATCTTCATCTTCTCCAAAATTCACTCTTCAAAATTTCCAGAAAACTCAGAAAAACGTCAAAACAGAGTGCAATCAAAATTCCAAAACCCAATTTGTCTAAGTCCATTTTTCAGGCAATAATGATGCAAATACATACCATTAGGTCTTCTGAACACAATCACAGCAATTATAACACAATAATACATTTTTTTACAACTAACACTAAAACGGAGGCTAAAACCAGGAAGTATTCATCTTAGAATTTCATATCCACATTCATGCACAACATCTCACTTGCATACTTTTCTACAGAAATCATCTATACACTTTGCATTTCTCATATATTGTGTTAAACAAACACACCTAACAAATATTCATATTAGAACAGTAATTAGGATCCGAAATGAAAAAGGACAGACACACTCCCAAACCTGTTTGAAGTTCAAAAATGTTCACTGAAATATCCTCTTCAATCAACCACCTTCTCTTTCCCTTTATCCTTCTTCTCTTCAACAGATTCATGAACCGACAAAAACAAGACCAAAAGTTCAGATAACCGAAACTAAAACTTCATACTTAAACTCTTGTAACAGAGAGAGACACAAGGAGAAGTTCAGTCATAATAACTCATTTACTCACCTCTTGATCTTCAATGCTCAAAACCGTAGCTCAAAAACAAATGGATGAACAGCCCATGCAAATCAAAAGAAGAACAGACACACAAGGGAAGAGGAGTGATTTACGTGAGAGAGAGAGAGCAAGAAAGAGAAATACTTCCAGTCAACTAGAATTCCCTCAGATCTTTCTTTCCCTCACCCACGTACACACCCACAGTCCACTTGGCACACATGCACAATTCCTCAAATCCACTTAATCCCTCTTTTACATTTTGATCCAAAATAATTACACTTTAATCACTAACTAAAAATCTGTAATTTCAATCTTTATTAAAACCTTGCAATCAAGTCCCCTTTCTTCTTGTAAATTACTCACTTGCCCCTAAATGTCCATATAAAATTATTAAATCCAAATAGGCCACTTATGGGGTGTGACAAATTATTCACAGATTTCTATCCCGAAGTATATATAATAATCTTCAAAGCCTGAGTTCACTTAATGCTTCACAGATTATGTTACTTAGGTGTATGGTGGATGGTATTCCTATTAATGGCTCTTTGCTTATAGCACAGCGGATTCAGGATTTACAAAAGTGTTCTTTAAATACTTCTGTTGTTTCCATCGGTTGGATAGCAACCGTTTTGGCTGAGGCTGTTAATTATACTCGTTCTTTTGGTGATCCACTTGATGGTGACATAGCTTATATTGATAATGTCATGCTTAAACGCATGAAGATTTGGAAAACAAAGCCAAGATGTCACTGGACAACTCGAGAGGAATATCTGAGAGAAAATGGCATACATATTGATGAGATTCCGGGAGCGCCACATGATAACAGAGGTGATGATGAGCCAGCAGCGGTTCCACCAGCTGAGACAACCATGCCATCTGATTTAGAAGATCACCTTAACCGTCTTAGCAGCAGGATGGACCACCAGCAGATCCGCTTGGATAGGATGCAGGGGAGGATGGATACCATGCAGGATACTATTGTTGAGGTTAAGCAGACCATGGAGAAGTTCGTGCATGATTTCTGGACACGTTTTCCTCCACCACCACTCCCACCACCTTAGATGGCTCACTACATTTGCTGTGGACAGCAAAAATTTTTGACGGGGGTAGAGCTTGTTCAGTTAAGCTCAATTTTGATTCAGGAAGTAGACACATCTTACCCTTTTATTGTTCATGAATCTATATTCTGTTTAGTTATTTTGATGTTTTTATTTTTATTTTTATTTTTAATTTTTATTTTTTTAGTTTGATGTTTTGTAGTTTTGTAATAACTTTTTACTCTTAGTTTAATGAATGGTAGTTGCTTTAGATTTTTCTAGTCTTGCTTAGAAATAAAATTAGTTTCTGATTATCATTTAGTTTACAATAAAACTTAGTTTGCTCCTGTTATTCCTCAAATATTGAACATATTGAACTTGAATTTAGAATGTACAATTAAGGATTTTTGCTTAGCACGAGAACAAACATGTTGTTTAATGAATTTTTAGCTAGATTAATATTCAACTTGACTTATATTTGTTAGTTTCTACTCTTTGAGCACAAAAGACCAGTTTTTAAACGAAAAAGAAAGAAAAAAAATGCATAAAATAGTTGAGCAAGGAATGTTAGAGCACTAGAACCTTCCTCATCACCCTTCAAAGCATACAAACAACTCAATTCAACTTAGAAAGGGATCTAGGCAATATTTTCTTGTTTAACCATATTTTGACCTATTTTCCTACCCTTTTTATACATTGATCCTTGTTAGCCAAGTTGAGCTTAATGAGATATGCTAAAAGCGTGTCAAATTTTATTTTTGATATACCTGTACAAATTACCATTTAGCTTAAAAAGCCGTTTGCCTACCTTTTATAGAGTTGCCACTCTAGGATTGGGTAGATTAACAGAAAAAGGATTAATGGGTATAGTGAGAATTTTATTTTCAAGGATTATGGTTGAAGTCAAATAATAGTGAAAATTATATCTTGTAACTATCCAGAGTATCGTTGTATTGCTGTAAGCATAAAAAAAAATTGAAAAAAAAAAGAAGAAGAAGTTGAAATTCAAAATAATATGCAATGCAAAATCTTAAGTGTGGGGTACTTACAAGGGACAGTCAGGAATGACTTCTAAAAAGGGTATAAATTGAGAAAGTGAGAAATTTTAAATATTTTTCTCTCATAAGAGCTGTGAATTATCAAAAGTTAAATAAGTTAAGTTCTTTATTGATAAGTTAATGGGAGACACTTTAGAATTGTTAGTCTATTTTATCTTCGAGTGGCTATTTTATTGTTGATCTTTTATCCATTCTTTGATAACTAATACCTTAACCCCATTACAACCTTTGAAAGACCTAAGTGATTCTAAGTTTTGTTTTTAAGTTGTTCAGCGGAGATGACTTTCGGGTTCCGGTGCTAAAGGAGAGGCCTATGGTGTTTCTAGAGTTTCAAGTGCGAAACTAGTTGTACACTTGAGTGTACATTCATTCTAAGCTTGGTTATGAGTTACATTGGTATTTTGATTTTGGAATACTTAAAATGTTTTGGTCTTGCACACACACAAAGAAACTAACTTATTTTGTCTTGTTTGAATTTATTGTGGTTGAAATTTTGTTAAGTGCTCTTGTTAAATTGCTAAGCATGATTCTGAATTGCATGATTCTTTATTTCAGTTTGATTATTTTGAGGAGTTGGATTGTTCTAATTTGCTCGGGGCGAGCAAAGTTTAAGTGTGGGGTATTTGATAATTGTGAAATTAATGATATTTTTAGTATGTTTTTATTTATTTATTTAAGTTAATTTAGTATTTATTTGGTTGAATTATAGTTGAATTAGTTAATTTTATATTTTAGAGTTTAATTGTTGATTTTGGTATTTTTCAGGATTAAAATAAAGGAAAAAGGATTTAATTGAAAATAATGCTAAGCTTTGGATAATTTGGTAATTCTCAGATTTGTGAAAGTCAAAGAATGAAATAAAGTGCAATTACATAATGCACGGGAGTGCAAATTCTCACTTGGCCAAGTGAGTGTTATTTGCTTAATGCACGGGAGTGCAAAAATTTCACATGGCCATGCATTCACAAATGGAAAAATCAACACGGCAATGCATTTTCATGACTTTCTCACCAACTGGTCGCGTGGGATGAATTCAAACTCCACCAAACTTCCGAAGAAAAGAGAGAATCCTTTTCCCATTTACCGACCGAAAGAATTGGGGCAATAAAAAGTCAGAAAGAATACCAGATCCAGAGAGGAGTTTTTGCTGGAACGAAAAAGAAAGAATTATTTTTCTGCAACTGAAGATTTAGATTTTGGAGATAGTTTTAGAGTTTAATTTATGCTGTTGTTTTAAATCGGAGAGAATAATCAGAGATAGTGGGAGGTTATTATTTCTTTTTGAAGTTTTGAGAATAGATCAGACGGGAAGAACATCAATTTTATTATTGTAAGAATTTCATTTTCAGATCTCAAATGGGTAATATCAACTTATCTCTATTTAATTCAGTTTTTATTTCAATTATGAGTGAGTAGTTCCTTTCTTGTTAAGGGATGCCTTGAATCCCCAATAATCATGTGAATGCTTGCGTGGATTGATTTATGCATATGCTTCAGTTTTATCTTCTCCAAATTTATCTGTTTTAGTTATTGAATTTAATGCAAGTTTAAGAGTAATCTGCTGTGATAATCTTAGATTGTATTCACTTCATTAGCTTATATATAATCTGTTCTATTTCTATTGATTTTCGCTGGTTTGATTAATCCGAGATGGTAGTTAAATCTGTGGATCTCTATTTTAATAGGTTCAGAATTGTAGAAGATAATTAAGCTTTGGTATCTTAATCCGGGATGGTAGGATCATCTAAGCTTAGGACTTAAGACCTGTTTCAATGCTAAAATATGTGCTGAATCCAGGGTGGTAGGTGCATATCTTAGAAAAGCTTGATCCGAAAGGCAGGCTATGGTATAGGCTAGGTTGTTCACTGATTGTATATGAAATTGTTGAATTAAGCATTTACATGGCGTTATTGGGGAGGATGGGTATTCCTTGGCAAGATCTTTTAGTTATTTCATCAAATCTGTATTGGTATTGAGTCTGTTTAATATTCTCTAATTAGTTATTTTATCAATTACAGTATTTAATTTTCACCTTAAAAAATTAATCACATCAAACAATTGGGAATTCTTTAGCATACATTTAATTGTTAAAATTTTACACAACACAGTCCCTTGGGTTCGATAACTTGTGGTCTTAATTATATTCCATTATATTACTTGACGATTCAGTACACTTGCTGAGGTCGCGTCACAAGCCTATCATGTCCGACCGGATTACTTCCAACCGGATTCACACTTTCCATCGTGTCGCCCATATACTCACTTGGATCCGACTCCATTTAGACACTACACAAAACAACATATGCATTAGGCCACGACTCTAGATAGACTCTCATGCATAGACTCCATACTCAAATAATCACATAGAACCAGAACCGACTAAACCAGTGCTCTGATACCAAGCTGTAACACCCTGACACCCCCACTGGAAGGATGCCGAAATGCCACACGCACAAACTCACATACATAACTCAAATACATACACATATACTCAAATAAGATAAGGACACAAATACATTTAATCAAAAGATAACAAAACCATATATCTAACCATATAGTTTTTACAAAAGGGATTTGTTAATAGATAAACATTTACATATATAAAATAATCACTTTACAACAATTGCATTTCCAAAAATTAAGCTCCATATACAAAAATACAATGAAAGAGAAAATAACTCCAATTATAGACTTCTAGTGGCCGACCTGCAGATGTCCGACTCCAAAATGAACCTGCCACCTACACGGAAAAAGAGCCCGTGCTAAGCGATGACGCTTAGTAGGGAGGAACAACACATGCATGTACATATAATTGCAATAAACATATATATAAGCTTAATAATAACAAAATCATATAAACATATACTACTTATGCTTATAACAAGTATTCATCATACACATGTATATCGGAATTTAACCATTCATATCCGAACACAAGTATTACATTTCATCATGTCATAACGCATATACATATACATGTAACATATATTCATATCATATAACTAATGGCTTCATATATTGATCTCATGTAATAACCTTAAGTAATAGCCTGATTACTCGCTAACTAGTGGATACGGGTACTAATAATACTGATAGGACACAGTATCCCAAGCATATGGAGACATGGGTCTCAAAATACTTTATAATCATGTATACCCAAAGGTATACCGGAGACCGAGGTCTCAAATATGTTATATGACCCAAACGGGGCCCGTATGTAACAAATAACATATAGCAGCTGCACTCACACTCTAACCCTGGATAAGCACTTATCTATCCACTACTATGACTATCAGGCTTATAAAATAACTCAATCATGTTCTAAAATAATATTCATATAATAGAGAATAAATCAAGTATAATCGTGTTATTTCATGTATACATGTGTATTTAATCAAGATGAAGACATATAAATCATGTACAAATCTAATTAAGAACATATAATTTATCATTTACTAGGCCATATGAGACAAATCATGTGCCATGTAGTGAAAACTCATGTAAAAGAAGCTTGAAACACGTTTTCAAAACAGGGCAAGAGAGGGCATCACTGTCGCGCTCGCGACAGTAGCCAAGAAGGGAGAGGCCAGTCACGAGTCGCACATACTGTTGCGACTCGTGACGCTAGCGTCTCACAGGCAAGGGGCGGTCACGAGTCGTGATCCTCTCTCATGACTCGTGACGCAAGCGCTTCTCAAGAAAGGGGCAGTCACGAGTCGTGATCCTCCCTCACTACTCGTGACTGCCTACCAGGAAAAAAGGCATGAGGCGCTAGGCATCTTCAAGTGTCGTGAGCCATCTTCACAACTCGTGAAGAAGCTTCACGACTCGTGATGAATGCCTGGCACCACTGCTGAGTCGTGATGCCTCCTCACGACTCGGATGATACTTCCCAGCACGCTGCGCATGGGGATGAATTACGCGATTCTGTCGCGATCGTGACAAGCGTCGCGCTCGCGACAACATCATGTTTTTCCAATTCCTAGCAAAAACGTGAAACTCATAACTTAACAAAATCAAAACCCATTTTTGCCCAAAATCATATAACATGCTAAATCACATAAAAACGTACCTCCAGTGCCTCCAATCATGCTCATAACAAATATAACTCAATTTACACAACAATTACATAAATCAACACAACATATATTAAGGTTGTTCAAATCCAGAAATCCATCTCATATTCATGTAGATACACTTCTAAATCAACATGCAAACCACTGTAACTATCTCATCACAAATCATGTACACAAATCAATAATACTCATGCATTTTCATATACCAAAACACACAAATAACATAAACATTTGAACTCAAAATAGGATCCAAAACGAGAATGGATAGAACACTCTCAAACAACTCCCAAACCTGGAAATGGAGCTTCAAAAATCCACTGTCTTCAAGCTATAACCTTTCCTTTTCCTTTATCCTTCCTCCTCTCTTCAGATTCTTGCAAGCAACCAACCAAAACAAAACCCAATTAACCCATGCAATCCAAAACCATAACCCAATATCAGACCCTTGGAAAAATAGAAGAAGAACCCCAAAGAAATTTCCAGTCACTTACCTCTTGAAGCAACTCAAATCTCAAAACCCTAGCTCAACAATTGAAGAACAACACATGCAAAGCTTAAGAGTGGAAATGGAGAAGAGAAAGAAAAACGTGAGAATGCAAGGGAGAGGGCAAAAATCCAATAGCTTCCACGGGAAGCTAAAATTTCTGCCTTCCCTCTCTCTACTCCTTTCAAATCCCCATTAATGCACCCAACAACCTATACACATGTCACTCTACTATTGGACCTTTATTTCATCTTTCTTGACTTTTGCTTCAAGTCCTTGTAAATTCCCTTATAAATCCTTATAAATTACCAATTGATCACTAATAAAAATTTTTTCTTTAAATTACTTTAAATAACTCTTCAATTAAGTCCTTAATCCATTTTCATAAATTACCAAAATACCCTTTTAATAATCCATTTGCATAAATTACCAAAATACCCTTTTAATAATCCAATTACACATACAATTCTATTAGGCCATTTTTGGGATGTGACAATGTGAGGGTAAGGCATGGGGGCCTACTATTTCATCACATTTATATATGACTATACTAGGTATGGTCATGTCTATTTGATTTCTCACAAGTCAGAAGCATTATGTTTCAAAGCTTTAAGAACTGACAGAGGTTGGTAATATCTTACAGATAAATTTAAAGCTTCATATGATAAAAAAAAAAGGATTAAACATAAGTTGTTCATTCCTAGAAATCCCCAACAAAACGGTGTTAAGGAAAGGATAAATAAGGCTCTCCTATATATGGTTAGATCTATAATGGCAGAGGCAAATTTGCCTATCTCCTATTGGGAAGATGCTTTATTGACTGCCACATATGTTCTGAACTGTATGCCCTCCAAATCTGTCATTACCATAACTTATGAGTTGTGAACTGATCGACAAGCTGACCTAAGCCATTTACAACTTTTGGGTTATAATGCTTGCATCCATGATACCTCGATTTGATAAATTTGAGACCAAGAGGTAAAAAGAGTATCTATGTGAGATATTCTGAAGTATCAAAAGGATACATTTTCATGGATAAGTAAGAAAATGGCATAATGACAGAATTTAAATCACTAGACGTCATATTTTTGAAAGGATGAATTTTCAAAGTTGGGCAAAGTGAATTAAGATTTCACTCTCGATTAATCTCAGGAAGAGGAACCATCAAGATCACTTTATCCGAGTGGGAGGAATTTAAAGGAAGAAGGTAAAGACCCTCATTCTCCAAACAATTCGGATGTTCGAGACCCTGATTCAAGTGGGAGTATTCTTGATTCCAGTGGGAGTAAAGAATATAGTATTCCTGACTCCAACGGGAGTATGAAACATGGTCCCAGTGGGAGCATTATGAATCACGATAAATACATGAGATATGTTTATCAAGATTCAGAACTGTAAAAATCTAAAAGGATAAGTGTTCCATGCCGACGATTTAAAATCGAAAGCTTGAACGAAGCCCTTTTGGTTATCCCATAAGACAAAGAAAGAGCATAAAATATTAAAAAAGATTTTTCATGCCCATTTAAGAAAAAAAAATGGATTAAAGTAATGAAAAAAGAAATGGCATCCATGAGATCAAATTATGTTTGAGAACTAATTGATTTACTGGATGGACATAAATTGAGAATAAATGTATCCTCAAAGTAAAGAGAAAAGGCTGAAAGAGGTATCGAAAGATATAAAACTCGGCTAGTCGCTAAGAGGTTCATACAATAGGAAGAGATTGACTATGAGTAGACTTTCTCATTTATTGTAAAATTTACGTATATAAAGTTAATTCTAGCCATAGTGGCGAGTTCGGACCTAGAGCTTCATTAAATGGATGGGAAGACTTCTTTTCTCAATGGAGAATTAGATGGAACAATCTATATGTTTCATTAAAAAAGGCAGCAAACATAAGGTTTGCTGATTGATGAGTTCAATCTGTGGCCTTAAATAGTCTTCAGCACAATGGTCCTTGAAACTTCATCATACAATCATGTCGAATGTGTTCAACATGATTGATGAAGATCATTGTGTTTATAGTAAAAGCTCTGAAAATGAATTTATCATTTTGGCATTGTATGTAGACGACATACTTAAAGCTGAAAATGATAAATGGTACGTAAATAAAATCAAAGATTGGTTATCGTCTAACTTTGAGACAAATGATATAAGTCATGCATATTACATTCTTGAAGTTAAGATTTCAAGAAATCATTCGAGAAGATTGTTGTCTATTTCTTGAGAGAAATATATCAACAAAGACCTTGAGCGATTTAATATGCAAAAATGCAAACTCATAGATTATCCCATTGCCAAAAATCAGTTTCTTAGCAAAAATATGTGTCCTAATAAACCAGAAGAAGTGGAACGTATGAGAAACGTTCCATATGCCAGTGCCGTGGGTAGTTTTATGTATGCAATATTGTGTACGAGACCTGATATTTGCTATGCAGTGGGCATGGCAAGTAGATATCAATCTAATCCAGGCAAAGCACATTGGAAGCAATTGAAAGGATACTTATATGCCTTAAAGGTACTGCAGAATATTCTCTCTATTATCAAGAAAATGATCTGCATTGAGAGAATACAAAAACGTTGATTGGGTAAGAGATGTGGATGCGAGAAAATCCACTTCAAGTTTCATATTCTTGTTTGGAAAGAGTGCTATCTCGTAGAGTAACAAGAATTAAACTTGTGTAGCCCTATCAATAGTGAAAGTTGAATTTGTCACTTCCTCAATTGCAGTAAAGGAGACAATTTGGCTTAAATGGTTTGTGAGCCATTTAAGAGTAACTGTCTTAAAGGTATCAGTGACAATCTATACTGACAGTCAGTCGTTGATAGCTTATAGTAGAGCTAAGCATATCGACATTAAATAGTAATACATGAGAAATATTATTGCACGAGGAGAAGTGAACTTACAGTTCGTTTCTACGCATGCAGATACGTTGAGTAAATCTATAATGAGAGATGTATTTTGAGAAACACATTAGATCTCGAGGTTTGCATAGAATTTAATTGGTACTGTTATATTTTATATAATCCCTTAACGTTATTATTTGCGAATAATAACTAAAGTTCATTGTCGACAATACATGAGTGTGAATCTTTATGTGTAAACATTAACTGTTATTGATATGAGATTGAGTATGTCGGACAGAAAAGTAGCCCACTCACAAGGGTGTTTACCTTAGTTTTGTCAATGAGTTAGCAAAAACTAAGATGATGCGATTTTTTGAACATATGAGAATGCTCGAGAGTCTGTTCAAAATAAAAGTGCCGTCTTGCAAAAATTATAATTATAAGATGAGTCTTGTTAAGGTGCGAGATAAAGACATATATAAAGTTGTATGCTTTGGATTGAGATCCAAAATAAGGATTGTATGGAATTCGATGGTCAGTTATATGTAACTACCATATTCTGTCTAAAAAGCCAGAAGCAGTCTTTAAGTAAGCGAACTAAAGTTGGGTGCTTCGGTGTATCGCAACCTTACGCTTTTGTATAGTGTTTGATATACACATTATCGAAATGTGAGACATGCGCTCCTTTAAGGGAAGGAAAGAACACCATAACACATGTTCTATACCGTGTGTGCTTATGTGACCACATGGATGGGAATTTAATAATATTAATGATCTCAACTTTCCCTATTGTGAGACCCTATTTATATTTCGACCCTTAGAACCCTTAACTTATCCCTGAAGTATGGTTCAATGTGGCTAGTTTAGTTAGTTTCCAAGAGGTCAGGGAAAAATTTAGGCCTGGAGGACCTAACTAGCAAAACGAGTTGAATCATGATGGATGGCATATAGTAAGAGGAGAAGATAGTGTTTTGATCACTTTCATAATATTTCATGGTTCATCGGCATGCCTATTATAGTTTCTATGAGTAGAGACATAATAGTGAACATGAAAATTGTTTTATGAGATCATGAGCTAAAATAATGAATGTGAGAAGACAATCTAGGGTTAGGCATACATGGAAAAGAGGATTTTGTTTTTTCGAGACACTATATATCCCTAACAGGTGTATAGCACTAGTGCTCTCGAGGTATACTGATCACACAATCTATCTGCTAGTATAACTGAAGATTAAGAGTGGAATGCGTTCCGTCATGTGCGAGTGGGAGATGATAGAGTTTGGGTACGCCTATGACTCTAATTTGAATAAAGATTCAATTCAGATAGAATTAAGTAATTCAATCTAATTAAAATTACCAAATCCTATCTCAGAAAGAGTCTGAGTTAAACTAGAGTTAGCTTTCTAAATTTTAGTATCTCTATAAATAGATGAGAGATCTCAGTATTTGGTAACGAGAAAACGTATACGTCGCAAGACTGCTCGATACCACTCACGCTTGTTTTTGTCTTAATCTTTAAGGGGTTTTTAGATTGTGAAATAGCTGCTGTTATCCTGCATGTGGGTAAAAGTCAGGCCAGTAACAAAAAACAAACGGGATCCTTGTAGACGCTTCTGCAACGAGTTTCTGCGCTACAAAAGGTAGGTACCATTATTTAATATTACCTCCAATTAAATTATATTTATTATAATTTCCAAATCCTTCAAAAATATTGAAAATCAATTTGATCTGTTTTGAAGTTAAAATAAAAAAAATTAGGTGATAGATTGTGGAATATTAGTAATTAACCAAAAGAAATTGCATTGGTCATAACTTGAAGAACTATATATGTAATTTACCCTCGAGAAATCGTAGAACGAGGTTGCACAGAGGAGGCACGTACCGGATTCTAATCCCCGCACGACCGATTCTATCACCACCACACCTCCTCAGCCGTAAACGGCTCTCGGGTTATTCGATTCGACCCGAAAACTTCCCCAAATGGCTTTCTCTCTTCTTCATCTCTTTACTTTCACTCTAGTGACGATTTCAGTGGCCAATCAATCCTTCGCAATTCGAGTACCGTCAGATCACATCTTTATACCCTCCAGGGACCCTTCAGATTCGCCCCTGAAATTAGCCGTCTTTGCTCTGGGTAGCTTCTGGAGATCCGAAGCGGTCTTTGGTTGCTTAAACGGCGTCGTACGAACCACCGTCGGTTATGCCGGTGGTTCCAAATCCAACCCGGAATACAGGAGCCCTGGTGATCATGCCGAATCCGTACAGGTCCTCCATTTTCCTGATTTATTCAATTTCAATTGTGATATAAGTGATTATAATTGAATTAGGATTTTGTATATATTCATTTGTAGGTTGAATATGATCCAAGAGTGGTTAGTTTTAGGCAGCTTTTGGAGGTTTTCTGGTCAAGTCATGATTCAAGGCAAGTATTTGGGCAAGGTCCCGATGTGGGTAACCAATACAGGTATAATAATTATTGCAAGTAATAGTTTTGTTATTTAATTTTTCTACGTTATGCTTATTTGTGAAGGCATGATTTTTGTGCAGGTCTATTATCTTTGTAAATGGAACTGAGGAATCGAGATTAGCTGCTGTTAGTAAAGAAAAAGAGCAATTAGGATCAAGGAGCACCGTTGTTACAACTCAAATTCAACAGCTTGGCACGTTTTATCCCGCAGAAGCTGAACATCAGGTCCTTATGATTGTTTGTCACAGTTTCTTGCTTTATTTCATGCTTACACTCTTTAGATGCTTGAGGTTTCTCTTAAAATGTAGAGTTCATTTGAAATTTTACTCAAATTGATACTCAATTCTTATCTTTAGTCTGATAACCTGACTTTTACCTCATTACCAGTTAGCAGTGAATCGAAAGGCGATAGGCATCCATGCATTGATTCATTTAGCTGCCAAATTGGATTCCTGTGCACTCTTGTTTGTAGGACGAATAATATGGCATGAGTCACTACTGCATTGTCTATTAAATTTAAATTTACCTTAGTGTAATGAATTACCTGTGTCCAAGCAGCAAGTTGTGTTGGTCAAAATACTATAATAGAGATTGTTCAAAGTGCACATAGAACCTTGGCATGTTTAATTCTTTTTGCAATCCAAAGAAGATAAAACTTCTATTTCATTCTTGTGTCATATGCGTGCATGATAGATTAGATAATATCTTGTGATGCATGAGAAATACTTATGTATTGTTGAATGGCACATGATTCTTTGTCCTTTTTCATCTTCTTGCAGTACAGAATTTGATAAAAATATTGACAGAAAACTACTGAAAAATATTTGTGATAATTTTGCACTTTCAGGCAAAAATTTTTAAATTTTGCAGTTTAAACCAAGACTCAGAAAAATAATTGCACTTGAAGTATGCTTATTGTGGTGTGATAAAAAATTCTGCAAAATCATTATGCTTTTTTCTTCTAACAAAAGGTATATATATTCTTTCTCATCACAGACTTGCCTCCTGAAACAAATAAATCTAATGGGAAATCACTTCTAAATGATTTTTTTGGCAAAAGAAAACTAAAATTAGAAAATTCTCATCCTACCATACAGACCATGTAAATGTCTGGAGCAGATCTAAGGGCCTAATTACTTTAGTTTCTTATGGACTGGGACTTGATTGATTTGAGTTGGAGTAGAACTTTCACAGAGGCCTTAATGCACATACTTGGAATTCAATTTCAGGCGATTTTATAATCCATCAGTGGATACCTCACCTTTTTTTTTTTTTTTTTTAATTTTGATTTACAGCAAATATTTCATAGCCTCAAAATCTAGGATTTCATTCTCCTCTATTTCCACTATGAAGTTTTCTTTTATAAGGTGATCTTGGAATTGGGTCTCCGCATTAATAAGATCTGACTGGTATAGCGGATTGTGGATGATGAGCAGACTAAGCTGAATGTTGGCATTTGGGTGAAGGAGATGGAAAAGGAGATAGCATGAGCAGTCTGAGTTAGACTGAATTTTGATCTTAAGATTCTTGATCACATGTTATCTTTAAGGCAAATTTAGAAATTTAATGGTTCTTCTAAGCATGACAATAGGTATGGCCAATTTATGGTTGGCCATGGTTAGATTTGTTACTAAAAGTTGCGTACTTTTTGTAATAATTAACCTAGTCATAGTGGTAAATTTAGTTATGCATCAAGAAGAACTGGGTTGCTTTTAACCTTCCAGTCTTAAATCTATGAAAATCATAATTATTCTCTAGTAATGAGAACTCTTATTTATATTTTATCCATCCATTATAGTTGAATTTTTTCATCTGTTTATGTCATTATGTGAAACAAGAGTTTCTATGCTGTGTGTTTCAATGAACAAGCATTATGTTAAAAATGTGATAAGCAGTTAGTAATCTCTGTATAATCTATTTTAAATTTTCAAAATTGGTTAATAATTAATAATTATGAGCAGCAAAATACGCATTTATAATACTGAAATATAAAAAACCATTATGCAGCCTGTGATGATTTCAAATGTGCATTAATTACAGAAATTCGAGCTCAAGAGAAAGCCATTTCTTCTGCACCTTATGGGGAACTTGCCTGAAGAGGAGCTTGAGAGGTCGACTTTGGCAGCGAAACTGAATGGTTTTGCAGCAGAACTATGTCCTTCAAAGATTCAAAACCAAATTGAAGCAAAGATCAACGAAATTGTCAAGAAAGGTTGGCCTGTTTTGAAAGATGTGTAGCTTGCTTCAGGAGTAAAACTATTTTAGCATAATGATTCAATTTAAAACTATTTTAGCATAATGATTCAATTTACGGAGGTCCTCCCTATAGTTTTGACCATTTATATGGTGCTGTCGATAATTACAAGCTATAGATAACAGAGAGAAACAGACAGATTTTTGGTACCCTTCGACAAATTCAGGGTTACTGTATAACTTAATTAGTCTTTAATCATATCTTGGCTGTTCAAAAGGAATTTATTCTTTCACTATTTTTAGTTCTGCATTTGTTCTTATTTTATGGACATTTAATGACCTAAAGATCTGGGTGAAAATTTGAAAAAAGAAAAAAAAAATTATGAGAACCACAACTCATGGAAAAGAACTTCAGTTGCACCACGTAACTCACATGCTTGAAAAACATGAATGCCCCCTTTTGGACAAGTTAACTTTTGTTGGAATAATATCCCTCAAAAACACGCCGAGTAAAGTTCTAACCTTTGGAGGTAGATCAAGTTTCCATAACAACTTCAACTCTTCTTTAACTAGTATCAGCTCCTCTCAATTCTTTTAAAGCCACAAGGTAACCACTATCCATGGTGAAAACTCATTTCTTCTCACAATGCCAACATAATTTATCTTCCAAACCCCTAACACCATAAGGAGTATTTAGTATGGCACTAATGTCTTCCACATAAAATAGCTCCTCCACAAATCTTATTGTAGATACCCCATTTTGTCCGCAGTCCTTGCCAATAGATGAGTAAAACATGATTAATTTGCATTTGTTTATGAAGGTATTAGGTTGTTGTCGTGATACCTAAGTTCCTTTCATAATTCTGCCTTTTATGCTTTTTAATGTTATGAGTAATTTATAAATTATTTATTTTCCTCTATACTTGTAGTGAACAATTAAATAAGAAAATATAAAACATCAAAAGTACAAGGAAATAGAAAAGAATATAAAATTGTATTATTTATTTCTTTAATGGTACAAAAAATACATATCTTAAATACAAGAATGTGAAATAAAAATTACATTACAATTAAATGAAAAAAAAAATAAAAATGAAGGGAAATTGCTATGGTGGGCTCAGAAATACATCATTGCTCAATTTAGGAGTCGAGGTCCAATTGACAAAAAGTCTAAGTCAATTACAAGGCCCGTGTGAAAGGAGTCTAGAATTGGTGGGTTTTAACCCATTGGCCACGTTTTGGGCTGGCCTAGTAATTGATCTGGGCCTATTTGTCAAAGTGTCTTATAGTTGTCTGCCCAGAATAGGGACCTATTCTGTAATTTTTAGGGACTGTTACAGTAATTTTAAGTATTACAACAGATTTTTTTATAGGGGTTTATTTAGAAATTTTGTAAGAAATCATGGGTTAATATTTTTAACTTAGGGTTAATTTCTGATAATTAACCTTTAGTTATTAAAATTACCTAATTTTTTCCATTATAAATAAAGGTGTTAGGGACACACACAGGGGAGACCAAGCCATTGAAAAAACACATTGAAGAAGCAGTAATAGGGAGAGAAGAGCAATAGCAGTAGAAGAACAAATAGTCAAATTTCTGTCATTTCAAGTACACTTTTATGATCCAGCACAGATGTATTGCCAAAACACCCATAAAAACAGTCAATTTTGACTTGTTTCTAAACTCCATTGTGTTTTATTTCTAAACATGTGGATGCACATTTTGAGAAATAAGTATATTGGAGACCTGACCAGAGAATCTTAACATGGATACTCAGTCTATATCAAGTTAAGAATATGTATATCAGTGGTGTAAGCATCCTAAGGCTTAAGGTTATTATGATAATCTCAAGTAGGAATTATTGTACTTTGATTCTTATGTTTTTATACCTTTCAAGAGGTATACATAGCTCAATGATTGGATATAGTATAAACTACTTGAAAGTAGTTGAATGACTAATATAAGATTCATCACCCCAGATTTGAAGGGGGAACTTATCTAACTATTCTTATGCATCTTTGTTTAGGTATCTTTAACCAAAGTGAAATTGCAAGGTGATTGTGATCATAATGGCATTTTGAGAATAAAAATTAATAACATAATGCATCTTTGCTCAAGTATCTTTGACCAAAGTGAAAATGCAAGGTGATTGTGATCATAATGGCATTTCAAGAATAAAGGTCAATAACATAGAATGAACATGTTTAAGTTAAAAGAGTTTGTCATTCATCCATAATCTGAACTAAAATGAGATATAAGTATGGTGAAAGAAATGATTGCACAGTAACTAAATATAGAAGGGTTAAAGTTAAACCACTTGACTTTTCTGTTCTCTTGGATATTCATCATGCTTAACTAGAAACCTCTAATTATTTTTATGCGAATGCATGATAATATCCGTGTGAGATTTGATATCATAATTTAAATGAGTTTGAATTATGTGATCCTAGTTAAACTAGGATTTTACAGTTGCATTCGGTATTGTCAAGCTAAACAAAAACACAAAAGGTCAGATATATAACAAAGAAATGGTATTAATGTAAAAGCGCATAGTCTACAATGATGTTAATGATCATAGTGATGATTGATAACAAAAAGAGAAATAATTTTGGTCTTAAATGTCTAAATGGACGCACAAATAGATTCTCTCTATGCTTTCTACACATAGAAGATGGAAAAGGGGCTTATGGCCTGAAAGGCCAATTTATTTCTAATTAGGCCAAGTTAAAGTAAGTTTATCCAAATGAGAGATTTTAGCTGCACATAGGAGAGACTCTAGGCCTTTCTTGTGTATAGAGCTAAATTAGGGCCTATTTAAGTGGACTATTAGCCCATTTATTTTTTTCATTTACTATAGCCCATAAGGCTTAAAACCTAAGCCTATTATGATTAGGTTTTATATATGACATATAAATACCTAATTATAAGTAAATTAGGTTAACATAATTTGTGCACAGTACACACTTTGTTTCTATTCTCCTTTAGTCGAAATTCACTACCAACGTTAATGTGAATTTCGTGCTCAGCCCCTGTTGGTTCTTGATCCCTCTCCTCGGTGTGTGCACTTTTGAAAGTATTCAAGATTGGATATTGTGGTTTAATACAAAACAGTACGTACGAAAGTTAATCAACTAATCAAAAACTTTATAAGCTAAAAGGCAATTGTCATGACCTTATAGTTTAACTTATGAGCTTTAAATGGCAAGATCATCCCGTTTAGTACGAATTTTTTTTACGCCTTGCATATGATGCATGAACCCATACTAAAACCCCACATGGTATTAGAGCCAATTTTTCCATTTAAAATTTTCAGTTCAATTATATGTCATGAATATAGGGTTTCGATTTTAGGGTTGAAATTGCATAATGAACATGTGTAAATTTGATTGAATGTTCATTATAGATAACATAAATGTTATATTATGCATGGAAATAGATGAATTCATGATTTAATCGAGATTAAATCATAAATTAGAAGTTCTCAGATTTCTTGCACTAGAAGAATTTGTGCAAAAAGGTGTGTAGTCATAGGGGGCAATTTTTCTGTTCCTAATTCTATTGATGCTGACTTTTGGTACACATGTTAAGATGTATGTTAGGAACAACATATCAAAAAATTAAGATCAAACAGAAAAAAATATAGGGGCCTACGCATGGTCCTATTGAACTAGAATATATGTGATGTTCTTGGTATTCATAATTTAATGTCCTAGACAAACATGTAATAAGAGATATTAATTTTTGGCTTAAGTTAAGTGATTGGTATTGCGTCTAAATAGGATATGATCTAGTGGACCATTAGTTAGTTAGCTAAAATTGTTTAATGGGTTAAGTGGATTTATTTGTTTTAGTAAATGATTTGATGGGCTCAATAAGCTAACCCAATTTAATTAATTTATTAAGTGGTTTTAGGGCTGGAATGGGCTAAAAATCTACTAGCCCAACCCTAGTTAAACATGTTTGAATTAGTCATCGAGTCCAATAACCATTGAGCAATAGGCCTTAGTTTGATGCATGAATTATATATAGATTGGGTAATTGGGTTGGGTTGGACGAATTCGGATTTGTGTCACTTCGAGTTATTTCTTTGAGTTTTGAATTTTCGAGTCGTCATTTTTTGGTCGGGTAATTCCATTTTTCAGGTGAGCTCGGATCGAATATCGGGTCATAATTAGTACTTAAATCGAACCAAAACTAAAAATCGAATCAAATCGTAAACAATTTGGTATATTTGATTCAAATTTTGATTTAATTGGTTCATTTTGAAATAAAAATTTTGTTGTATCGGTTTGGTTTTCAGTATTCAACAATTGCTAAAATAGAACCAACGAATTATTAGTAAATTACGTTGTTTTGTATCCTTTATATTTATTTATATAAAAACCTTTAACCCTATTTTTTCCTCTACTTGTGTGTTGTCTCTTCCACTCTATCAGTAGAAAGAAGAATAAATTAAATTAAATTTTGTAATGATAATTAGAATATATTTTTTTACAAAAAAAAAATAGTGATGCCACTCTTTTAGGTTTGATATGTAATGATTTGATGAGAAAAAAATCGAAAGAGTACGACTGAGCAGTTGCGATAATGCAAGATGGTGGATGAAACATGAGCAGCATAATAACGTTATATTAGAGTATAGAGCGAAAAAAGACCGACAAAGGGAATATGCCAAAAATAGATATAGTTAGATACAATATACATTATACAACACTTAAGTATTTGGGTTAATTACAAATTCGGGACTGAACTATAGAGTGTTTTTCAATATTTGAAACGAACTTTGGAAGCCTACAATGTAAGGTCTTAACTTTAAGTCCCCTTTCAATTGAAGGACTCTGTCAACAAATCCGTTAAGTACTAACGGAATTGTTGACTGAGCATTAATGTGGGTCTCACTTATGCCAAATAGGATGCCAACTCAGCCATCTCCTCCTCCTCCTCCTCCTCCTCCTCCTCCTCCGTCTTTTTCTTCTTCTTTTTCCTATTTTCACTTCAAATCCCAAATCTATTTCCTCTATCCACGCGGATGCATCATCCGCTCCACCTACCGCCTCCTCCCCACAACCATCATCAGCCACTCTGACGCCGCAATAGGTCCTCTTATCGTTGGCCCATTCTCGCCATCGCATCAGATCCAGCAACCAGCACAGCAGCAATTAGCCCATCCCACCATGCCGATGCGGCAGACTCCCCGACGCAGCTCTACCACATCAGCAGCCTCTCTTGCTTCTCCGGCGGCACTCTATTCGCCTTTTGCTCAAATTCTTTCCGACCCACTTCCTCCTCTGCCATTAAAGGCTCAGCTAAGCTCGGTCCCGGCATGCTCTCTACTGGAGCAAAAAATTTAGATGCTACATGATTGACACCATTCGAGGTTGCAAAGTTGCAGACTACCAACTAGAGCCAAATTCAGAATTTAGTTTTTACTTTTTTTTTTTATTATTATTTCTTTTCAAATCTTTGCTACACATTGGTAGTTCTAACCAATGTCATCGATGGCACATTTAACAAACATGTCATCCTCTATTCTTTGGTGAGGTGATTTTTGGAGAAATCATTTTCTTCATCAAATGAGTGTTTTTTAAATAAGTGGTGTTGCAAATAGTGTTATCCCTAAATGGGTATGGGTTTCTTGGATGCTTGTTGTGATTATGGCAATTCCTATTAATATACTTTGAATTAGGAACTTATGGGTTGAATTGTTTAGAAGAAAGGAATGGCAAATTTGAGAAGAAATTGAGATAATAATAAAGTGTAGAAGATACTGTTTTAATTTATTTTATGTTTGTGTAATATTGAAAGCTCTGTTTTTCTTTTCCTACGCAATCCCCTCAATTCTTCCTCAGCATATTGATAATCTTTGTTTGTTTTTTTATTGTTTAATAGATATTTTTTTTTTAGTTTGTTCTTTTGATGGAGTTGGATACAACCTAGAGATGGTGATTGTTGTGTATGGAGTGAAAAAAGGAAGCAAAAAAAGAAGGAGGAGATGGCTGAGTTGGCAGCCTAATGGGAAGATGTGAGACCCACATTCATGCTGATCAGCAAATCTGTTAGTATTTAACGGATTTATTGACGAAATCTCTCGATTGAAAGGGGACTCAAAGATGAGGCTAACATCGTAAATTTTCAAAATTCGGTGCAAAAATTAAAAAACACTCTATAATTCAGTCTTGAATTTGCAATTAATCCTAATTATTATTTTCCGTCTCACTTTTTTTGTTTTTTTGTTTTTATCTTTTACTGTTCAAAACTTAAACAATTAAACATTTATCTTTTCTTTTTATTTTTAAACTATAATTTATAAATAAATATAGCATAAAATAAAGTTTAATTGAAAAAATTAGGCCATAGATTCTGATCCGATTGAATTTTAAGTGTTTTTTGATGAATTTTTCGGATTTCGAATTCATATTGAATTCGACTCAAAAAATTTTGTGTCTGATCCATTTTAATTTTTTTTTGAGTTCGAGTCAAATTTTTGGATCAATAAAAAATTGTGAGATTTAATTATGTATAATTTATGTTTCTTCTAACTTTATTATTTTTCTAATTTTTATATATATTAAAGCTGGATTTTACAAAAGTGGGGACTGCTGACAATGACACGGCACTTATGTTAAAAACTACCCTTCCATATACAGGGATAATATGTATTTATCTTGAATCGCAAAATTAGAGGTTTTATATATATATATATATATATATATATATATATATATATATATATATATATATATATATATATATATTTTTTTTTTTTTTTTTTTATGAATCATTTAATGATATTCTCTCTCTTATTTATTCTATTTTAATTATTGTTTCTTCCTTATTTATGATTTGATGGTTTTATCTTTTTTGCAATTAAAAAATCTTCCTAAGGACGTACTATCTTAATGATTTTTTTCTCTTTTTTAATAATATACTGTTTAGATGTTTCAGTGAATAGTTGATAATTTTATTTAACTTTTTAATAATTTTCTCTTATAGGCAAATTAAATTATTGACAAAAATTTATTATCATTTAATTTAGTAATATTAATTTGGTGCTTAATAAAAAAAAGTTTTTAAAATCTAACTTTATGATATATACCTTAAATGTTTTAAGAAAACTTTATTTAATATACAAATAAAAAAATTGATGAAATTTATTTATCAAAATGATTTTAAATGTTTTATTTTTAAATGTATTTATGATGTTACTAGAATATAATAATTAAATGAAATTATTAATTATGCAAATGTTTCGACTAGTTTATTTTAATGAGGTCAATGTGTGGTGGGTGCTTTAAAATATGATGCATGCTTATGTGCCGGACAATTTACATAATTGCTTACTAACTTAATACTTTTTTACACTACAGTTCAATTTTAATTCTTGTAACAAAAAATTCTAACTTATTATTGCAGGTTTAGAAGTCACTATTCTATTCTCCAAAATTTTTATTAAGGCTTTATTATTGATTGAGTGAGGTGTTGTTTGACATTATTTTTGGAAGGATAAAAAGCTACTTATTGGATAAAAAGTTAATTATGAAATAAAAATAAGTGTTTGTTAAATACTGATTTTAAAAAAATTAATTTTGTGAAAAATGAAAAAACTTTTTATTAGAAAAATCTAGAAATCGAAACTTTTAAGGAAAACTGATTTTCAGCTTTTAAGGGGGGCAGATTTAATTTTTTTTATATAAAAATATCTCTTATTATATTTCATAATGACAATTATATCTATTATAATTTTTTTTTTCTTTTTTCTTTTATCCTACCATCCAAAATTATCTAACGTTAAAAATAATTATATTTTTTTTCTCTTTTTTTATCATTTAAAATAATATGTATAATTAATTATGAAAATAATATATATATTTTTAATTTTTTTATGTTATATTTATTTTTATTTAATTATATATGAAAATATATAGTCTTAATAATTTAGTGAAATAAAAAAAATTCAAATAAGTAGGAATTATTATTATTTTTAAGTGAGATTTTGAATATAATATATTAAAATTTATATATATCATTTTTTGTCTTTTTATTCTAAAAATTCATTTTTAATCATATCATTTACCAAACAGTTGACAACTATTTTTGATTTTATAAGACATTTTAAATTTTATTTATCAAACAGTTATCTATCTTTTGGAATACAATTTTTTGAAATACAACTTTTTTTAGTTGAAAAAACTGTTTTTATAGAAATTTTTTTAACGAAATTATAAAAGTATTCAAAGACCTTTTAATTATTTTAATACAAATATATGAAGTTCCTTATCTCCTTCAATTTCTCATATTTGTTGTGGTATCTAAAACTTGCAACAAGCACCAAAATTTTTTAGTTTTTTAAAAAATAACTTTTAAACTCGCTTTATTGTATAACTAATTCTTCTAAATATTTTTTTAAAAAATGTCAACAAATTATTAAACCTTTCAAATGACTCATTTGGATAATTAATAGATCTCTCTTAAAATATAACACTTGATTTCTATTGATAAAATTTATTAAACACAATTTTTTACAAAATACTCTCAATATTAGAATAGAGTGTTGACTTATAAATCTATAAAGTTAAAATGACTTTTTATTATACGATAAGTTGGATGATTTTTATGTTATAAAATGAAAATAAGGAACTTTATTATAATAAAGGGTTATAGTTAAGTGACCAATTATGCAAATTACCCTTTATGTATGAGTGTTTGTTGGATTTAACAAAGGAAATGTAGACACTTAGTTTTGAGATAACTTTTGTGAGGGTTACCTAATGAGGAAGTATTTCTCTTGAAAAGGACAAATAGTGGAGAGGTCCAGAGTTCCTCTATATTTTTATCATGTTTCCAAAAGAATTTAGGTCTCCGGGCCATCGGATCGCTTAATGAGGCAAAAGGCTTGGTTTCAAATGATTGGGCTCTAGTCACGATTGTGACTTTAGCTCATGCCTGTAATTGGTTGGTCACACCTTAAGATAAAGAAAAAGGCAAGTCACGGGTGTGATTCACGTGTCACAGCTGTGACATGGCCTTTTTTCAGAAAAGCTATAAAAGGTAGAAGAGAAGAAGGCAGAGGTGGTGGGATTTCATTTTGAACGACCTTTGGCTTTCCTCTCTCCGGTTTTTATAGCTTCCAAGCTCCACAAATTGGTTTTCAAGCTTTTTTTTTTGGATTTCGAAAGAGAGACTCTTGGGCTTCAAAGCTCCATAATCCTCAAGCGAAAAGCACATTGAAGGCAATATCATAAAGCTTTCCCCTTCTTGGCCCGATTTTTCTTTTGGGTAAATTTATACATTCACTCTTTAGTGTTGTAAACAGTGCTCTCTTAATAGTTTTTTTTTAAAATAGATTTAGATTGTGAAACTCACTTGTTGGTAGTTGACGTGTGGTGAAAGCATTGTAGGTTAGGTGCTTAAAGTTTTATTTTTGACTAGTTCTGAGTTGGTTTTAGCTTAAAACTAGTAAAATAATTATTTTTTAAAGATTTTTAAGTGTTTTTTTTGTTCCTTTGGTTTGCCTAGTTTTTTGGGTTTGACACCCATTGGGGGACAATGAATGGAATAAAGAGAGAAGAAAAAGAAGTTGTTGTTTTGAAGTGACTCATGGCTGTGACTTTGTGAATCAGGCCATTATTGGCCTTCCTCACTCATTGACATGAGCCTATTTGACTCACACTTGTGACTTGCTAGTTACGGGCGTGAGTCATGACTCATGGTTGTATTGCAAATCATGTGTGATTTGAATTTTTAATGCATGACTCACTAGTCACAACCCGGAATCCAATTTTTCCTTTTTTTTTATAAAGACCTTTTTTTATTTTATTATTCTCTTTTTGCATTCATAGTTCTTTTATGTGTAATTGTATGCCTCATTACGTGCTATGTGGCCGACGGAGTAGATAATGTTAACTTCTTGTATTCAATCCTTATGTCTATATAGCGTGAAATTAAGAATTTTTATTCAATTTGTGAAAATGTCATATAAAATCATTTGTATTAAATAATCAAGGTTTTTGCTAATAAAAAAGACTAATATCCTACTTTATTCTCAAAAATCACTTGTAAATAATAAGACTTTCAATTATGTAAAAGATTTCATACATAGTTAAGTAATTGGATTTTTTTTAATAAAATGGGACCAATGTCCCGCAATTCAACCAATAAAAGTTGCAATAACAGCCTCTTCATGGTTGTTGAGAACCATTGTCCTTATTCAAACAATTCAAATAAATAACCCGCTTTATAGATGGTTATTTAATTCGATATTCATGTTTATGTCATGTTTTATAGCTTTCTGGTTTGATTGAGTGCACTTTATTTTTCTTTCTATGAACGCATGGTGAGAGATATAAAATCAATAATTTCAAGGTCTAATAAATGTCATATTAACCAAGGGTATGGGTAAGAGTGAGGTTCTGAACCCGATTTAATCTCATAAGATTGGACTGATGGAAAAATCCTAAATACACAATATCCTATAAAATGATCATGTTAAATCATCAAGAATAAAATAGATGAGAGCATAACTGAATCTATAGCCATTGAGAATGCAAAAGGTTTTATGGTTTCTAGTTGGCATAGAGATCTGAATTTTCTCTTAGACAATGGGATACCAGAGAGAAAGAATTAGGGTTAGGGTTCTCTGTGTAACTAGGACCATAACCTATTTATAGAGTGATTTATTTACTAATTTGCCCATCATAAATTAGATTAAGTCCTTTAGGTTTCTACACATTTATAAAATAACCTCCATATTTTTAATAAGATGACTATTAAGTCCAATTTGACTTTAAATTAACTAGATCACTTTTATTTGGACTAAAACTATAATAACTTATAATATACAATATTCGAATATTTAATTTGTATAGGTCCATCAATTCCAACAATCTCCCAATTGGACCTTATACATATAAATATGCGATAATCTCATTAATTGTATATTACTGTAATACTTCATGAGCTAAAAAATGCTATTATAACTAAAATTGTCTCTGACAATCCTATTCATCAATTATATCAACATAGGATCAAAGAGATCTTTGTTATATTTATCGTAACTAGACCCAACAATGGTCACATATATCAATATAACTAACAACATGGATCAAATATGGATGTGTAGCATGAAAATGTCATGCAATGTGATCTTTAACATGCTTATTTCCAACTGGTCCAACCTTATTCCTTAATGAGATCAAACAAAGTAGAGAGTGGAAACTATATAAAATCTTTAGCTGAATTATAAACTTTATGTACCCACAAAAATATCCATATGACATGTTAACGAAAATAAATTTAAGCATCTGTAAGTGCAAACTCCTACTAAATTAATATATCATCTAATAGTATAACACCAATGTGAGCAGTGTGCTCATGAAAGACGTTGGGTATTAATCCCTTAGTAAGCAGATCTGCAATCATGGAGCTTGTGCCAATATGCTCTATAGATATTAGGCCACTCTAAACTCTTTTTTTAACAATTAGGAACTTAATGTCTATATATTTAAACTTTGAAGAGCTCTTATTGTTGTTGGAATATAACATTACTGATTTGTTATCACAAAATAACTTTAATGGTCTTTCAATACTGTCCATAATTTGCAGCCATGTGATAAAAATTTTCAACCATATCCTATGATTTTATGCCTCATGGCATGCTACAAATTCAGCTTCCAGGGTAGAAGAAGCCGTGAGTGATTATTTCACACTTTTTCATGAAATGGCTCCTCCAGCTAACAAGTAAATATAGCCCGAAGTGAATCTACGACTGTCTTGGCATCCAGCAAAATCAAAGTCGGAATACCCAATGATCTCTAATTGATCCGATCTCTTATATATAAGCATATAATCTTTTGTTCTTTATAGATACCGCATAACCCTTTTGACTGCTTTCCATCCAGTGATCCATGCCTGGTTTACTTAAATATCTACCTGACATCACAATAATGTATGCGATATCTGGACGTGTACAAATTTGAGCATACATTAGACTTCCCATAGCTGAAGCATAAGGAATGTTTTGCATTTTCTTATACTCAAGTTCATTCATTGGGCACTGATTGTGACTAAGCTTGTCTCCCTTAGCTACTAGGGTATCTCCTGGTTTGCAATTTCTCATGCCAAACCTTTTGAGAATCTTTTTGATACAGCTCTTTTTTGATAATTCAAGAATGCCTTGAGAGCGATTCCGGTATATCTTGATTCGTAATATAAAAGAGGTGACACTAAGATCTTTCATCTCAAATTTCTTTGATAGAAATCTCTTAGTTTCATGCAATATGCCTATATCATTACTGGCAAGCAATATGTCATCAACATATAATACTAGGAAAATGTACTTACTCCCACTGAACTTATAATATATACATTCATCAACTGCATTTATTTGAAAATTGAAAGAAATGACAGTTTGATGAAATTTGTGATACCACTGACGAGAAGCCTGTTTGAGTCCATAGATGGATTTTTTTAATTTGCAAACCATTTCCTTTGAATGTTCTGAAACAAAGTTTTCTGGTTGTTCCATATAAATAGTTTAATCAATGTCGCCATTGAGAAATACTATCTTAACATCCATCAGATGTAACTCAAGGTCAAAATGTGCCACAAGTGTCATTATTATTCTAAAAGAGTATGTAAACACCGGGTCCCGAGACAGCCCAGATCAGAGTTACCCGATGAAGATACTAGTACCCGTTCCATGGGACGAGGAGTGAATTCGTAAGCTGTCGCCCTTTAAATTCACAAATTTTAAGGATATTGGTGATCGAAAACACTTTTTTGTCGAAAAAGAGCCTTTTTAGTTTAAGAAAATTGAAAATTTATTTTTTTGGGTTGACCGACAAGCCCGTCGCTCGTGTTCGAGTGACAGCTATCACCCATGCGCGTAGGGCCCATCACTCGTGCAAGCAAGCGAGTGCCTATCGCTCGCGCATTCGAGGGACGGCTGTCCCTCATGCGAGCGGGTGCCCGCCACTCAAATAACCAGCATGCCCCTTTGATTGACGCCCGTCGATGGGCCGAGGCGCGCCCGTCGGTCAGGTCCTGGCGACGCATTGGTGGATAATTTTCTTTTTTCTTATTGTTTAACTTTAAAATAAATATCTAAGATTTTATTTTATCATATAAAATTTGATTTGAATTCAAAAATATTTGGTTTTATCTCCAAATCTAATTTGAATTCAAAAATATTTGATTTTATATACAAAAATCTAATTTGAATTAAAAAATATTTGATTTTATCTTCTCAAATCTAATTTGAATTCAAATAGATTTGATATCTATCTTTAAAGATATTTTGAATTTTAAAAATATTTGAATTTTAAAAGATTTGAATTTTTTATCCTTATCCTTAGTTAGCTTGTAAATAGCAACCTAAGGATCGAGGTTAGGGATTTGTAATTTTGTTTAGCAATTTCAGATTAAAACTTTTCAGAAGCAAAACGTTTTCTTTTCATCTTTTCTTTCAAAACTCTTTGAAACGAATTAGAAAAGTTCGAGAAAATAAAAATGAATTTTTTTCCTCAACTTATTCCTTCTCAGATTCGAAATTGTCTACGAAAGACAAAATTGGAATCAAGAAAAAGAAATAAATTCTTTTTTCTTGGTTTATTTTCTTGAAATTTCAAATCATTCGAAAGGAGTAGTTTTATTAAGAAAGTTGACTTGAAACATTTTTTCGATCAGCCGGTCCTTGTAGAATTCAAGGGAACTTCACGCGACTTTTACCTTCCGAAAATCAACTTTTCGAGGGTAAACATTCTGGATTAGCTCATTTTATTGCTTTATTTATTTTGTTAATATTTTATTGCTTGAAAAATGAATAAAAAGTGAGATCTTGGTTTTTAGCTGTTTCTTCCCATTTTTTAGAGGTCTGGAGTGACCGACGGGCTGAAGTCCTCACCGATGGCCATCGATAAAAGTGAGCGACTGGCCGTCGCAGAGGATCACTTCTGCCCGTCGGTCAACCCAGAGACGGCTATCACTCGGGCCAACTTGCCGTCCTTGGACCTTCTTCCTTCCTCTCTTTGTTTTCTTTCATTCTTTTCTTTTCTTTTCTTCTTTCAATCTAGGTAATTCATTTTCCTTTTTCCTAATTTATTTATTTATCTTTGCTCTAATATTTTCTTTGATTATCATTATTTTTATTTTTGTTACTCCACTAATGTGTTGTTTGTATTTCTGTGAGTTTTCTTTATTTTGTCAAATGTTGGGTTCTGAGAAAGGGAACCAACTAGAATGATCCGGGGACGCCAATTGGGTTTATTTTCTTTACCCTATTTCTCTTTCTAGTTTATTTTTTTATTCCAGTTCATAATAAATGCTATCTTTATACTTGTTGATATAAAAAAGGTAAAGGATTTGTACAAACAAACTGGGTTTTCTTTAAATAAAATTAGATCAAAGTCCTTATTTTCCCAGCCAAATAAACTCTCGTCGTTAATATTCTTTTAAGTATGCATATGAGGACCAATATCCTCATCTCTAATGAATATCCCGATTTATGTATGATTTACATTTCATTTACGGTGTGGGTTGTATTCTGCTCCTAGTTTTGTTGTAATTTATTGTGCTTTTATCTATTTTATTTTGAATTTTTATTTAGTGCTTTCATTATATGATTGATCTGAGTTTTAATTATTGCACTGAATTGTGTGAAATAAGGAATGAAATTTTAAATGTAAAACTCAATTGTTAATTTAACCAAGGTATGAATAAGAGTGGAGTCCCAAACTCTCTCTGGTCTTAGACTTCACGAGGTTAGATGAATCTTTCCAATATTCTATTGGAAAGGGAATTCCAAAATATCTCATGCTGCCTAAAATAGACCTTATGTGCATCGTCTTAGGTTTCACGAGATTAGATGAACATTTCCAATGTTCTATTGGGAAGGGGATTCCAAAATATCTCTTGTTACCGAAAATATACTTATATGCATCGTCTCAGGTTTCATGAGATTAGATGAACTATTTCTAATATTTTATTGGAATAGGAATTCCAAAATATCTCTTATTGCCCAAAATAGACATACACGCATTGTCTTAGGCTTAGTGTGGTTAGATGAACTTTCTTAATGTTTTATTAGATGACAACTCCAAAACACCTCTTGTTGCCTAAAATAGACGCCCCGTATTCCTTATGGGTCTTATGAACCTCTCTCAAATACCCTAAAAGCGGATTTTTGGGGCTTCCGGGGTTCAACACGCGTCACAGTGGCGACTCCACTGGGGAGTACCATGAGACTTTGCTTCGAAAGTACCTTAGTTAAAACATACAGTTGAGTTTTAATTTAAAATTTCATCCTTTTTCGAAATTGCATTGCATTTCATTAGAGCCTTAGATCTACGCTAGTTTGCACTCTCTCTTAACCCCAGTGCGTTCTCGAAACATGACCCTATGTTCACTTAATGTAGGGAAGTGTTAAGGATAATCACCAGCCCAAGTTTTGTACCATTATGGTATATTAAATGTAGACCCGATTGGTCGTTATGCTCGTAATGAGCTAGACTCTTCAGTAGGGACCATGCTTAGGTAGACCTAAAGTATTATCACTTTGGCCAAAGCTCATGTAACGAAAATAGATACTCTCTCTAGGTGGTATGAACCGTAATACTATGCTTGTTGTATGGATCACTTTGTATTGGTCGAACCCAGATAAGTTGGTTGGTCACCTAATTAAAGGCTTTCATGGCCCGATAGGCCCATGCTAATTTATTCTGATTGCTTATATACACAATGATCAAAACCCATACGTATGTTCATTAGATAAGAGGTGTTATGCTTTCGATTTTTTACCGTACACCATACGCATCAATTGGGTTCCCCGCTAACCCATGGATTAAATCCACCTAGAAAAGAGACTACGTGACCTCATGTGTAGGAGCAACAAGGTTTGAAAAATCTATTTGCTTGTATGTGGTTGTGGATGCTGCATAAAAGCACGACCATGCATCATATGTCATTCATGCATCATCCTAATGGACTATGTCTTGTAGCCATTATAGATCTATCTAGGTGGTCCAGAGATCCCAGTGGGCGACTGCGCAGAAATCCATTCTTTAAGCTGCCAAAAAGGGTTGAATACTCAGAATCACTCTCCGAAAGTAGTGAAGCTACATCCTCCCAGTTCTCTATAGACAATGATATGGCCAACCCACCGAAAGAAGCAGACATCGCACATGCCATGGTAGCCAAAGAAGTCGGTAGGAGATTGGAGGAGTTTAAAAACAGGATTATGGCTATGATGGGAAACTTGACGGCAGCAATGGCATCACCTGCTAGGCCAAACCCAATCACTCCCCCTGTAGGTCAAAATAAGTAGGAGGCAGCTAAAGAGGATCCCCCAAAGGAGGTACATCCCCTACCAATAGATCTCAGAGCTACCACATCCTCAGGTCAAAGAAGAGGTGGAGATCATAGGGTGGAGGACGATTATGTACAGGACGAGTATGAGGAACCTACAAGGGTGAGAGGGAAGGCACCTCAGATAGAGGAGGTTATCTGAAAAAAGATGGAGGAGAAGTTTGAACTAATGTCCCGGATGTTGACCATGGGAAAGGGGATAAACCTCGAGGATAAAGAGCTGGAGGGAGAGGATATGATCCCTCAGAATTTCAAGATTCCGGATGTCCCAAAGTTTAATGGTATATCGGATCCCACCGCGCATATTAAGCAGTACTCATTGGTAATGAAGGGTAATACTTTAACAAAGAAGTAGGAGATAGAGTACTTCTTTTTAAGCTTAATGGGTCCTGTGGTGGATTGGTATCATGGGTTGGACCGAAGAACTAAAGAAGACTGAGACTTTCTGACTAAAGAGTTCCTCAGGCAGTACGACTGCAACACAAGGATGGAGGTGACTTTGAAAGATTTAGAGCTGCTACAACAAAAGTTCAGAGAGTCATTCCATGAATATTTAACCCGGTGGAGGAACAGAGTGTTGGAAATGAAGAGGTATTAATTTTAATTAATATCTATTAATAATTATTAATAGATATTTTTCCATTTTATCTATATTTCTATATTTTATCTACTTATATTTAATATTTATTATTATTGTTTTAATAATATAAAGTTTTAATAATATAGAGAGTTTAAATAATATAGAGATAGTAGATACAGTAGATCTATTCATTCTATCAATAACCGAGCCGGATCTGGTGTATCATAAGAGATTTACCTTTTCTATTGATTCCTATGGATTGGATCAAAAATAATTCTTGAATGAGGTATTCAACTCCAGGGATAAATCGAAAAAAAATCTCGTGGGATTGACATGACGGGGTAGGGATGGCTATATTTTTTGGAGCGAATTGAACACTCTGGACCAGATCAGGCTTTTTTAGGAATGCTAGCCCATACCTAAATGAGGGGTTAAAGATGAAGGGATTAAAGGATTGGGAGTCCTTGAAATACATAGCCATTGAGGCTGAAAGTGAATACTTGGTGAGGAGGGCGAGCAATGAGGCCTATGCCAAGAGGGGTAGTGGTAATCAGGGAGTGAGTAGAACTGCGAGCTCTAGCAGTGGCAGTAGGACATGCAAGATAGCTGAGGTCTCTGTGATAGGGGTAAGTCAGAGGCATTTTTTGAACCTGGGGAGGTCGCTATCCTGGGTGCTAAAGTGGCTGATGAATGAGGGAAAGTTACAACCCCTAGCACCTCGACCTACCCGAAGCCAAAGATAACCAGGACACAAGGAGGATGAGTATTATGCTTACTATCAGCACACAGGGCATACCACTGATAGTTGCCGGATATTGAGGCATGCCATCTAGGATCTAATCGACTCCAAGCAAATCACAGATCCGGAGAAGAGAGGCAACTAAAAGAAGCTCGGGTACAACAATATGCCCCCACCTGTGTTCATGATCGGGTCTAGTCTACCCGAATGGTATGTTTTGAAGGATTTGTCTGGAGATGAGAACGTCGTTATCACTTCCTTGAGGGGGCAAGTGAAAAAGGGATTCCCGTGGTAACAATAGACTATTGGTCCACTGATGACAGTGGAAATAAAAATGAAGATAATATTGATGATGAAGGATCTGCTGACCCGTGGGGTTTAGAAAATGAGGGGAAGGAGATAGGAGCAGTGACCCGGAGTGAAAGGGTAGTTTCGAAAGTAGAGAAGCCACAAGATCCCGTGGTGGTGCAGAAAGAGAAGGAGCCAGAAGAAGATCAAGTGATGAAGCAACTGAAAAGGATGTCGGCTCAAATATTGATATAAGATCTGCTGAGACAATCTCCTTCTCATAGGCAGAAGTTAGTAGAAGCCTTATGCGAGTCTATGGTGGCAACCACCATCTCCCCTACAGAACTGTTGGATATAGTGAAGGGAAGTGCTGGAGAGAATGTACTGTATTCGAGCGCTGATTTGCTAACAGAGGGCCACAACCATAACCGCCCCTTATACATAAGGGCACAGATCAATGAGAAGCACACGGCTTGTGTTATGGTGGATGATGGTTCCTCCATAAATGTCTACCTTTTGGTGGCAATATCGGCTTTTGGGGTATCTGAGGACATGTTGAGCAAGTCAGACCTCACAATCATAGACTATGACAACTCCTGGAGGCAAGCATTAGGGACATTCAGATGGTAAATACTGGGCCAATAGAGACGAAGGTGGAGTTTGTTGTACTTCCCATCCTAGCTAATTTTTTAGCATTATTAGGCAGGCCATGGTTCCACAAATTAGGAGGGTTGCCATCCACTTTGCACCAAATGATAAAGATTCCTTATGAGAAGCAGGTGGTGACAATCAGAGCAGCCAGAGATAATCAGGTGTCTGTACTCGAGATTGCAAGGCAACCCTTCAACGGGTTTCATGTGGCTATGATTGATGAGGAAAAGGATATCACAGGGAACCCACAGGTGGTAAACATGCTAAAAAAGATGTCCTTATTTCTTGAAGCTAGTTTGGGGAAGAACTCTCAGGGGCTACAAGTAGCCATTACAATGAGAGGTCAAAAGGATCGAAAGGGCCTTAGATATAAAGGCACAACTACATTGAGCAAGAAGACAACTGGTGAGATCCCTCACATTAGGGAGAGTTTTGTGCCAGTCGCCTCATTGTGTGCTTATGTGGGAGAAGCTGAACCTTAGTGGGTGGATGAAAAAGTCATGCTGGGTTTCGAGGTTTTTAATAATGTCTTCGATTGGGACATTGGAATGATTAAGCCAGTAGAGGGCTTTTGGGACGAAGAAATCATGACCAAGGGGACTATTTGGAACCGAAAAGTGCCCAAAGAAATTGTCACGGAGAGGTTGATGGCCACTTGAGTGAAGGGGAAGGAGAAGATGAGAGATAAAGCTACAGAGAAGCAGAGTGAAGTTCCACAGGAGGTTGCTGCAGGGCCTCTAAAATGCTAAGATAACATTCAACTATCGGCTGCGATAACATCCAACTATCGGCTGCGATAACATCTATATTGGCAGAGCAAGAAGATGATAGCCATTTAGACTTTCTTTCTGTACCAAAACTATTTGATAATGTTTATGATGTTTCAAAATTCCATTAATAAGATGAATGATTTTCTTTACTTGTGCAATGCTTTCGATGATTTCACTATGTATAATCATGATCATGACTCATTTATATTTGACATTGATTCAACTGATGCCATTCCAGTTAATCTTGAAACTTTGGAATCCCCAAAAAAAATCTTGATAGCATCTAATGTAACTCCTGAAGAGAGATTAAAATTTGGGATAATATTAAGAAAATATGAAAAAGTCTTTGCCTAGACCTATGAAAATATGCCAGGAGTCGACCATGAGATTGCCGAGCACGCTATTCTGACATACCCCTATTATAGACCAGTAAAGTAGAAGCTTAGAAGACCCAGACCAGAATGGGCAAAAAAGGTCAAGTAAGAGGTTCACAGACAGATTGAGGCCAAATTCCTCATTGAAGTTCAATACCCGACTTGGTTGGCCAATATTGTCCCGGTGGCTAAGAAGAATGGCAAAGTGCGCTTATGCGTGGACTATTGGGATTTGAACAAGGCTTGTCCGAAAGATGACTTTCCTCTGCCACACATCGATGTTTTGGTGGACAGTGCAACTGCGTGCATGATGTACAGCTCTGTGGATGGGTATGCTGGTTACAACCAAATCCTCAATAAGATAGCTGATCGAACTAAGACGACCTTCATCACCAAATGGGGCACATTCACCTATAGGGTAATGCCGTTTGGGTTAAAGAACGCAATACCAAAGGATAGCTATTAGGATCCTCGATGACTTGATCCACAAAGAGGTAGAGGTATATGTAGATGATATGATGATCAAGTCAGCCACTAGAGAAGGTCACTTCGAAGCCCTAGAGAAATTATTTCGGAGGATTGACAAGTACAATTTGCGGCTGAACCCTAAGAAGTACATCTTCGGGGTCACCTCGGGAAGACTTTTGGGACACGTAGTCTGCTAGAGAGGAATTGAGATTGATCCTGACAAGGTCAAAGCCATTAGGGAAATGCCAGTGCCTCAGAAAGAAAAGGATATAAGAAGTTTCTTGGGACTGCAGTATGTCAGCAGATTTATTACCAAGCTCACTTCGATTTCTGAACCCATCTTCAAGCTGCTCAGGAAAGACCAGTCGGTAATATGGAACGACGACTGTCAGAGGGCTTTTGACACCATTAAAGAATATTTGTTGAACCCCCCAATTTTAAGACCACCTCAGCCAGTCAAGCCTTTGATCTTATACTTGGCAATAGAGGATAGCTCGGTAGGCTCCATGATGGCTCAGGAGGGTGAATTTAGAGTAGAGTTTGCAATTTACTACCTTATTAAGAAATTCCTTTCTTATGAGGTCAAATATGCAAAAGTTGAAAAGATTTGCTTGGCGGTAATTTGGGCCTCTAAGAAGTTAAGACACTACTTTCACTCATACAAGGTACAAGCTATTGCTAAGCAAAACCCTCTTAGATACCTGTAGGAAGCTCCCTCTATGTTAGGAAAAAAGAGAAGATGGCTCCTGCTCCTACAAGAATTTGACGTTGAATATGTCACCCAAAAGACCATTAAGGGACGTGCAGTAGCAGAGTTCTTGGCAGAGCACCCTATCGAAGGAGATTAATTTGAGTTTAACTTCCCAGATGAAGATATCACAGTCATTGCAGTACAAAATTGGCAGTTACACTTTGACAGAATGGTTAACAACGAGGGGGCAAGGATAGGAATCATTCTGACAACTCCAGACGGTGAAAAACTCCCGTTAGCCAAGAAGCTAAGATACAAGGCTACTAATAATGAAGTCGAATATGAAACTTGCACTTTCGGATTAGAAGTTTTGTTAGCCTTGGGGGCAAAGAATGTAGAGGTCTATGGGGATTCATCACTAGTAGTCTATCAGATTCGGGGTGAATGGGCCGTAAAGGAAGAACGACTGATGCCGTGTGTGAAGCACTTGAAGATGTTGAGCAGTCAATTCGAGACATACACCTTCCATTTTGTCCTGAGGGATGAGAATCAGTTAGCGGATGCCCTCACGACTTTTGTGTCAATATGGGATAATTTGAAAGGGGTAGTAATGAAGCCCATCTTGATCTCAAGCTCTAAGAAGCCCAGTTTCGAGTCTAATCCAATCATGCAAATCAAAGTTGCCGATGAGAAACCATGGTACCATGACATCAAGAATTACTTAGAGAAGACAATATTCCCAAAGGAAGCTACCAAGAAGGACCAAAGATTAATCCGCAAGCTGTTTACTTAGTTTATCTGTATAGAGGGTGTGTTGTATAAACGGCAAGTTGATGGTATTCAGCTAAGATGTCTAAACGAGAAAGAGGCTGAGAAGGTAATGGAGGAAACTCATGCCAGGGTTTATGGAGCCCATATGAACGGCTTAATGCTAGCAAAAATGATTATGAGACAAGGGTTCTACTGGTTTACAATGGATACGGTTTGCTTGAAATACATGAAGTAGTGTCAATTGTGCCAATAGTATGCAAACTTGAGGCATTTGCCAATTTCAAAATTACACAGCTTAACGTCACCTTGGCCGTTCGCAGCTTGGGGGATAGACATCATAGGAGAAGTGTGCCCTACGGCCTCTAATGGACATAGGTTCATTATAGTTGCCATCGATTATTTCATTAAGTGGGTAGAAGCTGAGTCTTTTAAGAAAGTCGATGCTCGGGATATGGTCAGGTTCATTGAAAAGAATCTGATATGTAGATATGGTCTCCCACCATGTTATATCTAATAACGGGGTGCAGTTTATGGCTAAAACTAAGAAGTTGCTTCAGAAGTATGTCATCGAGCATCACAAGTCTTCTCTATATCGCCCACAAGCCAATGGGGCAGTTGCGACTACTAACAAAAATGTCAAGAAGATCTTGGCCAAAATAGTTCAGAGCTACAAGGATTGGGCAGAGAAGTTGCCTTTTGCACTCTGGGGCTATAGAACCACCGTTAGAACCTCCATAGGAGCCACGTCTTATTCTTTGGTATATGGGACGAAAACAGTATTGCCAGTTGTGATAGAGCTTAGGTCTATGAGGGTAGCTATTGATAAGTTGCAATTATATTAATATTTTAGATTAATTCTTGGCATAATTATGTATTTTATATATTTAATTTTAATAATAATTAATTAGTTTTTTGTGTTTTTATTAATTTATAATGTTTTTATAATTTTTAATAAGTTTTGGGATGTTTTCAGGTGTTTTATTTTAATCCGGAGCTAATTTGGAGGTTTGGGGCTGATTTTAGAAGAAATGGGTGAAAGTAGGCAAAATTTGCCTAAAGCACAGCCGTGCTTTTCAATAGCACAGCTGTGCTTTTGAAGGGACCGCGAAGCGCACACGGAACAACACGGCGACACAGTTGTGCTTCCTCGCAAAGCACAGCTGTGTTACGCAGCGAAAGGCGCGCGCACGCAGAGTGACAACGCACACAGCCTCACCCTCAGCACAGCTGTGTTTCTGCGAGAAACACAGCTGTGTCACGCTGATCTCACGCAGCAATCGCGCAACCCTAGCACAGCACAGCTGTGCTTCTTAAAGCACAGTTGTGCTTTTCTCCAGAGTGAAAATAAAACGCCGCTTCATCTTCTAAAAGAGGGGATTATTTTTTTTAGACTTTGTTTTTTTTCATTTCTTCCTCTAGTCTCCAGTATTATTTTTATTTTTAGTTTAAGTTTTAATTTTAATTTGTTGTTTTAGTTTAGATTTAATTTTGAATTGCAATTTCCTTCTTAAATAATTTAGATCAATTGAGTTTAAATCTATATTTTGGGGATTCAAGGGGATTCCAAGGTTGAAGAACAAGAACTTCAAGATCTATTTTCTCTCTCATCAAGGGTGTATTCTAAACTCTAATTTTCCATATTTTATGTTTATATTCTTGATGTTAGAGTAGTTAATCATGCTTGGGAGTTCTTGAATCATATTTGTATTTTGGATATTTGGATTTAATAAATATTTCCATGTTTTCTTTTATTCCTCTTGTTATATATTGTTTGTAATTATAATGATGATTGGAGCTAAGTCCGAAAATTGTTGTTTGTGCAAGTGCTCTGTTCTTTTAATATTGACATTTATCTTTCCAGCTTAATCCGAGATGGTAGGTTGATTTGTGGGTGTTAATGTTATTAGATTAAGAATAGTGAGGAATAAATAGGTTTAAGATAGCTTAATCCGGGATGGTAGGTTGTCTTAGATCTAGGATTTGGTAACCCGTGCTTAAGCTAATTAATAGACTTAATCCGAGATGGTAGGTTTGTTAATTAGAATAGCTTAATCCGAGATGGTAGGCTTGGGCTTAGTTGGGTTGTCCAAAATTTCATGTTATATTGTTTTACCAATTTTCAGTTACATCTATGAGGATAGAATTTCCTAAGCATTTAATTTCATCCTTGAGTAATTTTTTGATGAACAATTTTATATCTAATTGTTAATTTATTTTCTTGCTTAGTTTAGTTTTCTCCACCAAACAAATTGGGGACATCTCAAATTCACTCATCTATAGATATTTAACTGGACAATCCTTTTTCCCTTGGGTACGATAACTCGGGGTCCTAAATATACCCCACTTTATTACTTGTCGATTCGGTACACTTGCCGAGGACCCGTCAGCTATAGAAGCGGAGATTCCAAAAGCTGATTGGGCCCGATAACAATTGCTGCAGTTGAATATATTAGATGAGAATAGATTGTGAGCCTATTATTACAACCAAATTTATCAGAAAAGACTTGCCCGATCATTCGGTAAGAAGGTCAAAAAGCACCCGCTGAAAGAAGGAGATTTGTTCTTCAAGCAAATGAGACCAGGTATTCCGAACATACGAGGTAAATTCAGGCTGACATGGGAAGGTCCATTTGTTCTCAAAAAGTTATTATCCAAGGGAGCAGCAATCCTGACCGACAGCGATTGTAATGAGTTCAAGGAACCAGTCAACGTCGAGAGACTCAAGAAGTTCCATGGCTAAAGAATTAAAAATTCAAAAAAAGAGAATAAAAGCCCCGCTGGTTGAAAACTGAAAAAAGGCTACCTTACTAAAAATGGGCGCCTCGTCAGGATGAAAACTGAAAAAAAGGCACCCTGGGCAAAAATTAGAAGCTCGAGAGAAAATATCCAATCAAGAAAACTCAAGAGGGTTGATTGGAGACAGGAGTTTGACGCTTATAAGATCTACTCTAACATTATATGTAATTTCGCATTTTGAATCTATATTAAATAATGATCATGTATAGTGAAATTATACGGAAATGTACACAATCCTTACAAAATAAATAAAATAGAAGCAATTCAACTCATATGTTTATTATTTTCTAGTTCTTTTATCAAAAGAAAGATATTGTTCGTTATTAAATGCATGTAATCTAATAAATTACGCTCTACTACTGCTCTCGCCAGCCTGGTGCCTAAATCGATGGGTCCTATTGTCAACCGCGGGGCTGAGTGCCCATCTCTTGTATGCGCTAGTGGAAGCAATGGAACAATTCCCAATAGATGGTATGACAGTTTTCACCGGCAGTTGTGCCCAGAGGTTATGGTATCTGGAAGTGAAAGCTGAAGATAAGACGCCACCCTGAAAAGATAAAGGGTGCCTCACGACATCTTGAGTCCTTTCGAACTGTTGGATATAACGGGCCACAATGTAAAAGGTAGCCTCGTGAAGCCCACACAATGAGATGCACCCTGAAGAACCATCCAGAGATATAGCGAAAAGAGGGAGCCAAGGGCACATAAAGCTGATATCCTCATCGGCCACTTCACCCAATCTGGCAACACCCTCGTCGGGAGATGAAAATGAATACAACCGCTGTCGGGGAAGAAAGTGCCTCAGTGAATAGCTGCTTATCACTCTAGGAGGGGGCTTTGATAGTAGCTTCAACTTTTCTTGCATCCATACCTGAAAGACAAGAGAGTTATAAAAATATATATAAAAAAAAATAAAAAAAGAAAAAAAGCTGTCGGAATGGATAGGGACCACTTCGGGCAAAAATAAGGCACATGGCTATGTAAAAATCCGATAGGGACCACTTTGGGCAAAAATAAGGCACAGGGCTATGTAAAATTCCGATAAGGACCACTTCGAGCAAAAATAAGGCACAGGGTCCAGAAGCCATGGTACTTAGGGGTGAAAGTCGATGATAAGATGCCATCTGGAAAAGGATAGGAGGGGGCCTCACAGCATCTTGAATTCCATATGAACTATTCTCTAATTGTTTTTCATCAGAAGATGTCTAAGTAAATTGTGCTGGTCATCCTTAAGGGAGGTTCTGATAGTAGCCTTTACTACTCTTGTCGCCGCACCGAAAGAAAAAAAAAAGGCCGTTAGAGTTGAAAACCGTGATTGGCTCTCTAAGCAAAAGTTAGGCCAAAGGGCAGGTGAAAACCTGAAAATAGGCAGTCTGCCCTATAAAAAAATAAAATAAATAAAAGTTGCTGGATTGGGTTGGGTCCATTCCAGGCAAAAATTAGGCAAAGGGTTATGTGAAAATCCCCCAAGAGACGCATTTCCCACAAAGAAAAGTTAGTGTGAAAATCCACAAGGGACGCACTACCTTTAAAGCAATGACTTCCGATGCCTGAAGCAATAAGGCGGCATTACTTTGGATGATTTTCCTTCAGCCAGATAAGGCATAATTTAGGACATGAGTCAGAATCCCGGGTGTATGCTCATTAACCGGGGGGCAAAAATGAACACCTGACGGTTCTCTCTGAAGAGTTTCCGGTTCAGAGTCCCTAAGCCAAGATGCCATTTCTAGTTCCTCAGGGGGCATGGTGGAGTGGCCAAGCCATATCCTCAACGGATCCTTAACCACTCAGGACATGGTCTATCCATTTTTGCATGCATTTCATACCATTTTTTAGCAAACATCTGCATATGGACATTTACACTTGCATGCATAATCTATTGTATATTTCCCTGTGCACACAACTTTGCAGGAAAGGTCCAAATGAAGGTCGCGCACACAAAAGCTGGTGAAAGAAAATTTCAACTCAACATTAACATTCACCCGAGCAAAATGAAGTCTACTCAAGTTCTTTCTTTTGATTCCTCTTAGGAGACAAATCCCTTTTTTCCTGCACTTTTAGTAGTCTGTAGCAGAATTGGCGTAGTCCTCTGAGGAGGACATTTCCTATGTTTTGTAGTCTTGTCAGTGACTCCGCACATCGCTATCTGCTGATGGCACCTGCACTTTTAGTAGTCTGTAGCAGACTCGGTGCAGTCCTCTGAGGAGGACATTTCCTGCGTTTTGTAGTCTTGTCAGCGACTCGGCGCATCGCTATCTGCGGATGGCACCTGCACTTTTAGTAGCCTGTAGCAGACTCGGTGCAGTCCTTTGAGGAGGACGTTTCCCGTGTTTTGTAGTCTTGTCAGCGACTTGACGCATCGCTATCTATGGATGGCACCTGCACTTTTATTAGTCTGTAGCAGACTCGGTGCAGTCCTCTGATTTTGTAGTCTTGTCAGCGACTCGGCGCATCGCTATCTGCGGATGGCACCTGCACTTTTAGTAGTCTGTAGCAGACTCGGTGCAGTCCTCTGAGGAGGACATTTCCTGCATTTTGTAGTCTTCTCAGTGACTCGGTGCATCGCTATCTGCGGATGGAACCTGCAGTTTTAGTAGTCTGTAGCAGACTCGGTGCAGTCCTCTGAGGAGGACATTTCCTGTGTTTTTTAGTCTTGTTAGCGACTCAGCGCATCGCTATCTGCGGATGGCACATGTACTTTTTGTAGTCTTATCAGCGACTCGGTGCAGTCCTCTGAGGAGGACATTTCTCGCGTGTTGTAAGTTTGTAGCAGACCCGGCGCATCACCGTCTGAGGATGGTCCCCAGCATTTGTAGTCTTGTCAGCGACTCAGTACAATCGCAGAGGATAATTACAGCTCAAATCACAGCATTGTTCCCGAGGGAGCAGCAGGAAGGGGGCAGCCTCAGGTACGCGCTTTTTTCCCTTTCCTGAATTTTGGCTCACCTAGGAACCCATGCACTAGCCTCTCCAAAATTGGGGACAACTGTAGGCACCGGGTCCTGAGCAGCCTAGATCAGGATTATCCAATGATGAAATTAAGTGTACCGATTTATAGGCAAAAATGAAAGTTAGAAGTGATGATTTCCTTGTCGGATTTGATTTATTAAAACTAAATAAAAAAAATGTATTTTAAAAAAAATATTCTAAAAAAGTTTTAAAAATTGTTTTAGGATAAAAAAAGTGAGTTTTTAAATTAGTGTGTTTTAGCAAAAATTAAGAAAAAAACATTTGCGGGCCACGCCCCAGCGCGCTGGCGCACGCTCCTCGCCCAATTCTGTCGATTTTCAGTTTTTTGCCTTTTTTCCGTCACTTTTAATGCTTTTTTCTTCATTTTGTTTTTCATAAAATTCAATTCTAAAACCTTTTATTTTCCAACCCTTCAAATTCTTCAATTTTTAGTGTTTATTGGAATTAAATTAATTTAATTTTTTCAATTAAGATCTGAATTTTTTGGGGAGGTATAAAATGATTTCTGGAGAGAGAATTAGGGGGTTTTTTTTTTAGAAAAATTATTTTCTTCTTCTTTCTTCTCTCAAAAAACAAATTCTCTCAATTTCTAAAGGATCTTTCCAAGTTAATTTTTAAGGCAAAAAAAATAATTTTTGTTCTTGTGAATTTTCTTCTTTTCATTTAATAATTTTTACCTTGAGACAAATAAATTAATTGTTTGTTCTTAAGTTAAAATTTATTTTCAATATTTTATTTTTCTAATATTATTCCTACAAATCAAGACAAGAAATTGGATCATTTACCTTCATTTCATCAAGTTAAATTTTGAGGGTAAGCATTCTTAGCTTAGTTTTTAATTCAATTTTTATTTATAATTAAATAGTTATCATGTAAATTCTTGTAGATCTATTATTTTTTGCTTCTTATTTCTTGGGTTCTTATTTAATTGTTCATATTATTATTATTATTATTATTATTATTATTATTATTATCCTTTTGTTCTTTATTTGATTTTTCATCTTTAGTTTCTATGTTTATGATTATCATTATCATCATTGTTGTTCATATATTATTATTGTTATTTTTATTGGTATCATTATTTGTCATGTTTTAATATGTTATATTTATTTTATTTCTTGTTACTCTTGCATATTTATTTGATTGTTCATATTCCTTGGTTGTTATTGTGTTTTATTATTATTATTATTATTATTATTATTATTATTATTATTATTATTATTATTATTATTATTATTTATCATCCTAAGTATTAGTATTATCATTATTACCATTATTTGTATTATTATTTATTATTATGTTTGTTGTTACTTTTATTATTATTATTATTATTATTATTATTATTATTATTATTATTATTATTATTATTATTATTATTATTATTATTATTATTATTTGTTACTAGTATTATTGTTATTATTATTTATATTTTTTAGGCATGTTAAATTTTATTGTTAATATTTATGTTTTCATGCATGTTGAATTTTATTTTTATTGTTGTTTATGTTTTCATGCTTGCTGAGTTTTATACTTGTTATCATTTATGTTTTTTTATGTATGTTGAATTGTTAATATGAAAAGTTGCATATTTTATTATGACCTTTAATTGATTTGACATACATGATACATGTTTATTTGTTTTTATTTTAATTATCTTTATTGCATGTTTAAATTAATTTTTTTTATTACTAACTTCACTTTTATTTGTTTTTCTTTTATTTTCAATATTTATTTTTATGTGTGAGTATTTTTCCATACCAAGTGGGAGCCCATGGAGATTTGGAGATGCTTTTTGGGTGGATTCGCAATTTTTTAGTTTTTTATTTTTGGGTTTATTGTATTTTTATTATGTAATTTTTAATAAATTTATTTTCTCATGCACGTTAATAAAAAATTACAAAAATATTTCTATTAACTAAACTTGGATTTTTTTAATAAAAATGGGACCAATGTCCTAGTTTCTTCCATCCCAAAATAAATTGTCACCTTAAAATTATTTTCTTTAAACATGCATGTGAGGACCAATGTCCTCATCTTTAACAAATAGCTCGTTTTATGTATGATTTATTTTTTTATTTACAATGGGGGTTGTATTCCGCCCCTAGTTTTGTTGTAATTTATTTTGCTTTCATTTACTTTATTTACCGCTTTTATTATGTGATTGATAGGCGCGTTAAATTAAATTGCATTAAAATTGAATGAGAAATGGGATGAAACGCTAAATTCAAAACTCAATTATAAACTTAACCAATGTATGAATAAATGGGAAGTCCCGAACCTTCTCTGGTCTTTGGGCTCAACGAGGCGAGAGGATCACCTCAATGTTCTATTGGGATGGGGCCTCCAAGACACCTCTTGTGTCCCGAAAAAGGGCCCAACTTGCATAGTCCTAGGCTCCACGAGGCGAGAGGACCATCCTAATATTCTATTAGAATGGGGCCTCCAAAACTCCTCCGGCTTGCCCAAAATGGACATAGCAGCGCTGTCTTAGACTCACTGAGGCTAGATGACCTTTTTCAATGTTCTATTGGGTGGCGACTCCAAGAAATCTTCTTATTGCCCAAAATGGACGCACTTGTAATTTTTTACAAGTTTTATGAACCTCTCTCGATCGCTCTAAAAGCAGGCGTTCGGGGTGCTGTGACGCGCGCCGAACCCGGATAACCCAGCAAGGGCCCTCGCTTTGAATCCGCTTTAGGATTCGAGGTATGAAGGTTCGCGTCTTTCGATCATGGGCGCCATGAGACATCATCGGTATGCTCCTCTCAATAGAACATTGGGGAGAATAACCTAGCCTATTGACGCCTAAAGGCACCTTTGAGGTATTTGGAGTCGCCACCCAATTTGCAAGAAATTGGGAAAAGGTTTCTCACCTCTATCGGTCTAAACCAGAGATATGGTGTCCGGAACTTCCCTCTTATTCATACTTTGGTTAAATATAAATGGGTTCTTAACTTCTTAAAATTATATCTCTCATCTCACACGATAAATGCATTTAATTTAAATAGCGCATTGCAAGCACTCAAAAAGCGATAAAGGAAAGCAATAAATAAAGCAGTAAAAGAAAGCGATAAATGAAAGCGATAAACACGCAAGCACGCAATTACAATAGAAATAGGGGCAGAATACAACCCCATTAAAAGGAGATTAAAGATGTAAGTGGGACGGAATACAATCCCCAAAAGATAAATAAAGTTGCCCAAAAAATTAATTACAAGGGCCCAAAGGAAAATAATGTACATAAATTTAAACACTCACACAAGATCAAAATAAAAGACATGCATAAATCGGGACATTATTTTGGGAACATTGGTTCCTTCGTGCCTATTCGAATGTTTAGGAACATTGGTTCCTTCGCGTTTATTTGAAGAGGGTTCGAAAAGTCATTTTGATTGTTTGAATTTGGAAAACCGGGATGAGTGATCCCATTTCATTGAAAATTGACTTTTCGTTTTAATTGTGACATTTTTTATTGTTTGGCTAAAATAAGGGACATTGGTCCCAATTTTATTAGTGAAAATCCCGATTTAATTATAAAATATTTTTGTAATTTTTTATCGCACGCGTGCATAAATAAAATAATTATTTACAAATAATCACAACATGAAGAGAGAGATTGGAAAGATCTCACCCAAATCGGAGTGTCTGTCCACGCGTCGCGACCCATCCGGGGAGTCGCGGGGCGCTCACATAGCCCGACTCAAATTAAAACTCATACAAAAATCAACACCAAAAGGAATATTAGTAACAACTCCAAAAATTAATCAAATGGAGACAATGTAATGACAATAATAAAATCATAACAAATAATCATAGTATGGCGACAACAACAAAATAATAATAATAATAATAATAATAATAATAATAATAATAATAATAATGAACTACACGGCAGCAACCTATAATAATAATAATAATCATAAATGTAAAAACAGAAAATAAATTATTAATAGTAATAATAATAATGATAACAGAATAGTAAATAAACACCAAATAAATAACAATAATAATAATAATAATAATAATAATAATAATAATAATAATAATAATGATGATAATAATAAAAAGATTGCAAAGACAAAATCTAAAGATCATAACAACAGTGCTAACCACAAAAAAATAATAAGTAACAAAGGGTAATAAGGAGAGAAGGATGGCGCCAGGGATCAAAAAAAGTAAATCAAAATCATGGGCAAACATGCTGACAGTGATAAAAATTAAAGGAAAAAAAGTGACGACAAATGAATATAAACATGAAAACCATAATAATACTAATAATAATAATAATAATAATAATAATAATCATATAAATTGCAACGAGAAATAAGGAGGAAATCAACTTAAAACAAACAAATAATATATCAAAAATAATATTAATCACATTAAAATATCAAAAATAAATTATAGATATGACAATAATAGCAAAAAATAATATTTAACAACAATAAGTAATGTACAAAAAGAATAAAAGAGAACAAGTCCAAGAATGTTTACCCTCAGAATTTTTAGATTGGAAATAGGATGTCTCAATCCGTTCCACTTGTCGATTTTTGATGATGATAATATAGAATGTAAAAATTGTGTTAAGAAAATTAGTTCAAGAAAATATTTTTGGTGGAATGAATAAAGCTAAGAAAATTAATTTCTCTTGCTCAAATCAACCCAAGATTAAATATTTTGTAGTAGCAAAAACAAAAAAACTAGAGAAGAAAGTTTAAAGATTTTTGAAAAATTTTGAACAAGAGAAAAACTTCCTGGAGAGTGAAAAAAATGGTGGAGAGGAAAGCCAAAAATTTTATTTTACAAGTGTTGCCGTCCTCCAAAAAATAAAGAAGAAATCCCTATTAATTTTCAGTGTTGTCCCAAAATGGAGAAAGACAAAATAACTTTTAATTTTGTAAATCGAAAATAACACAAAACGGTGAAAAACGGACTGAAAAACGCAGATAACGGCGAAAAAAGAGGGGCCAGAGCAGGTGGGCGCGCGGTGGCCAAGTGGCCACCGCGCGGCCACTTTGCCAAGAAACCAAAGGAGGGTCGCGTGATGGCAATTGCCATCACGCGACCCCAAATTAGGAAAGTGGCTTTAAAAGCCACTTTCCCACGTTTTGTCACATTAATCTTATATTTTTTTTTTTTTTTTTTTACAAACCTTTTAAATCATTTTTTTTTCATCTTTTATACTTTTATTTTTTTTCCTAATTAGACTCTTTTATATTTTTATTCATTTTTCCTAATTAGACTAATTAACTAACCCAACAAAATTAATTAACTAATTTAATTCAATCCAATTAATCAATTAATTAATTTAATTTGACTCAATTAAATTAATTAGTTAATTCAATTTCTCTCTTTTTTTTTTCGAATATCAAAAATAACACCTTCTAATAATATTATTTTTAAAATAAATTAAAAATTTTTTATGATAAAAAAAAGGGTCTCGACAAGGGAAACATCATTTTTTTACACCTCTGCCTTTAAGTCGGTAACATTTTCATCATTGGGTAATTCTGATCTTGGACCGCCTCGGGACCCGGTGTCTACAGTTGCCCCCAATTTTGTGAAACTTAGAACCTAGGTGCCTAAGTGAGCCAAAATTCAAAAAAGAAGGGAAGAGACACGTACCTGAGGCGGTCGCTTTCCCAAACAAGGAGAGATTGTTGGTGTGTCATGCTTTTTGAGGTGGTGCCCCCTGGGAGGTCTTTCGCTGATCGGCGCCCCCTGAGAGGTCTTTGACTGGCTGGTGCCCCCTGAGAGGTCTTCATTTGATTGCCCCCTGAGAGCTCTTCGATTAGCTGGCTGCTCCCTGAGAAGTTTTCGGTTGATCGCCCCCTGAGAGGTCTTCGATTAACTGCTCCCTGAGAAGTCTTATGTTGATCGCCCCCTGAGAGGTCTTCGGTTCGCTGCTCCCTGAGAAGTCTTCGGTTGATCGCCCCCTGAGAGGTCTTCGGTTAGCTGCTCCCTGAGAAGTCTTCAGTGGATCTCCCCCTGAGAGGTCTTCGGTTAGCTGCTCCCTGAGAAGTCTTATGTTGATCGCCCCCTGAGAGGTCTTCGGTTCGCTACTCCCTGAGAAGTCTTCGGTTGATCGCCCCCTGAGAGGTCTTCGGTTAGCTGCTCCCTGAGAAGTCTTCGGTTGATCGCCCCCTGAGAGGTCTTCGGTTAGCTGCTCCCTGAGAAGTCTTCGGTTGATCGCCCCCTGAGAGGTCTTCGGTTCGCTGCTCCCTGAGAAGTCTTCGGCTGATGCTCCCTGAGAAGTCTTTGGTTGATCGCCCCCTGAGAGGTCTTCGGTTAGCTGCTCCCTGAGAAGTCTTCGGTTGATCGCCCCCTGAGAGGTCTTCGGTTGCTGCTCCCTGAGAAGTCTTTGGCTGACGCTCCCTGAGAAGTCTTTGGCTGATACTCCCTGAGAAGTCTTTGGCTACTGCTCCCTGAGAAGTCTTTGGCTGATGCTCCCTGAGAAGTCTTTGGCTACTGCTCCTTGAGAAGTCTTTGGCTGGCTGATGCTCCCTGAGAAGTCTTTGGTTGCTGCTCCCTGAGAAGTCTTTGGCTGACGCTCCCTGAGAAGTCTTTGGATACTGCTCCCTGAGAAGTCTTTGGCTGGCTGATGCTCCCTGAGAAGTCTTTGGTTGCTGCTCCCTGAGAAGTCTTTGGCTGATGACTTGGATTGAATTGATGTTTTGATCGATGTTGTAGCTTGCCCTTTCGTTAGCGTTGCCATTTGATTCTTTCTTTCTGCAAGACTTAGAAAGCAAAACATGCAGGAAAAGTGGTGAGCATGCACGTGAGATGCATATGTATGCAGGAATGCAGGACAAGAATTCGTCTAAGTGGATTTTGGAGGCGACGGCTGGTTTGGTCGCGATTTATAGTAGGATCGGTGCCCTCTGGAATTGCTTTTGAGTTTCATGCCTCTGGGGGATTATGAGGTTCTCTTCTGATACTTGTAGTCATTTTTTTTTTTTTGAAGGTAGTGCGTCCCTCGTGGATTTTCACACTAGCTTTTCTTAGCGGGAGATGCGTCCTTGTCGGATTTTCACATAACCCTGTGCCTTATTTTTTGCCTGGAATGGACCCAACCCAATCCAGCGGCTTTTATTTATTTCATTTTTTTGTAGGGCAGACTGCCTGTCGCCAGGTTTTCACCCTGCCCTTTGGCCTAACTTTTGCTTAGAGCGCCAGTCATGGTTTTCATCTCTAACGGCCGTTTTTTTTTTTTTTTTTTTTGAGAGAGAAGTTGTTGCGAAACGTCTTTCAGGTATGATTGGCATGTGCTTATGTCTCAGATTTTGGTTGTATGAGCTTGGTTCTTTACTGGGAAGGTGTTGTAGGGTTGGCTTATCAGTGGATAGCAAGGTGAGTTGACTGAAGTGCCTGAGTGGCGAGAGTGGTAGAGGGTAGATAGTAGCAGTGTGCTGGTTTATTTGCTGGACCCAGACGACTTTGGATATGCAAGATGAACTGCCCTGGTTACATCAATACATCTTTGCATAAATGCATATATTTCAATCTGATTTCATATCACATGATCACTATCTGGCATTAACCCAAAAAAAATGAGACCTCATCTAATCTCGGGATAGATCTTGAGAGCATCAAACTCCTGTTATCAATCAGCCCTCGCGGGTTTTCTTGATTGAATATTTTCTCTTTTTTTTTTATTTTTTTTTTATTTTTTTTTTTTAGCCTTTGCCATGGACCCTCCTTTAGTTCGTCGGTGCTGATTGAGTTGGCTTTCAATTTTGGTAGCTAGGGAGGCTGCTCCTTCTGATAGAGGTTGCTAATTTGGTACTAAAATCTTGTTCCTGACCCTTGTGCAGACTGGTTGAGGTGGTGGGTTCCTTATTTGGGGCTTGAATGTGAAATATCACGCTTGGCTTTTATTGGCTTTGGCGGTTCAAACTCTGAGGCGACTTTTCAATGGTCGAGATGGGGCGATAGGTTGGGTTTGGATGATCTGGGGTACTTTTATCTGTTTCGGTGGTTTAAGCTTTCGAAATGCTTTTCGACGGCTGGGATTGGGTGGATGGTTTGGGGGTTAGCCTTCTTGGTCCTCTTCAGTAGCTAAGAAGAATGGCAATGTGCAGGTATGCGTAGATCAAGGGGATTTGAACAAAGCTTGCCCCCCAAATGGCATTCCTTTGCCCCCTGATCAATTCTCTCTTTTCTTTATACCCCAAATTTTTTTTCTTTTTTTTTTTTTTTATTCTCTCTTTTCTTTACACCCCAATTTTTTTTTATTTTCAATTTTTTTTTTTATTCTCTCTTTTCTTCTCTCTTTTCTTTACACCCCAATTTTTTTTTTTTTTTTTTTTTTTTTGACAAACTTTGCTCAAGTCCTGAAGTTTACACATACGTGCACTTTTCATCTTAACCACTGGGACCATTGTTGTTCAATTTGGTCGGGCATTAAACTTTGGTAAGAAATTTGGTTATGAGGGTTTTGGATGGTTAAGGGTCGATCATGATCGGTTTTAGGGTACACATCTCGAATGGGTTGAGAGAAAAAAGGTCATATGGCTTGGTTCTGATAGGTTGTATATTCCTCGTGGTGGTTTTGAGTTTTATTTGTCTAACTCCTGGTGTAGCTCTTGAAGTTTGATTTTATTCAGCGGCACCATATGCAACTTGGATGTTGTGGATGTAAAGGGATGGACTTCAAAATTCTGTTTGTCATCACGGTGGCAAGGGAAGGTAGCCTGGTCTTCCGAACGTCCTTGTTAATCTTCGACATGTTACACCAGGTCCAGGCAAAGGCTCTTTTTTTTTTTTATTCTCTCAAAATTATCCCCTCTTCAAGAGTTATATCAGATGCTACCAAGATTTTATTCGGATTTCCCAAAGTTTCGAGATTAGATAGAGCTATATTAATTGAATTAATGTCCAAATGAATGGATGCATCGTGATCATGGGAAATGAAATTATTAGAAACATCATACAAATAAGCAAAAAAATTGTCCATCATATTGAAATAACCAAATTGTCATAAAGAGTTCTGGAAATAAAAAGAAATAAAACATAGTCTTCTTCTTGTGGCTTTGGGGGAACATGCCGCTCAAGTGGGTTAGCCTGATCACATTTCTGGTGGAGGGACTGCATTGTAGTCTGCCTTCTTCTTCCTCTCTCTCTTCTCAGGATCCGTGATCTGCTTGGTGTCAATGAGGTCCTGGATCTTGCCCCTCAAGATTCGGCAATTGTCAGTTAGATGCCCAGTGTGTTGGTGGTAGGCGCAGTATTGATCACTTTTATGCCCCAGTTGTCCCTGGCTCAAGGCTGGTCTGGGCGGCAATGGCTGTAACTTGCCCTCTTTCATTAGCCTTTCCAATACCCAGGATAGAGGTCGACCCAAGTTAGAGAAGTACCGCTGGCCTTGTTCTGCTCCAGTGGCTGAGACCTCGGCTGTCTTACCATTTCTGCTACTGCTACCCCCGGCTCCTCCTGACTTGTAGCCTGACTGGTTTCCGAAATTCCTCCCAACGAAGTTGTTTTGGCTGGCTTTCCTTGCTAGGTAGGCTGCCTCGGCTTCTACAGCGATGTCCTTGAGGGACTCCCAATCCCTAAGCCCTTTGAAGCTAAGCAAATCCCTCAAGTAGGGGCAGGAGTTCCTGATGAACAGTCTGATTTGATCGGCAGTGTCGGGCTTACGCTTCATCTCCATAACTCGGTTCCTCCATCTAGTGAGGTACTCGTGGAATGATTCATCATGTTTCTGCTGAAGAAGCTCGAGGTCCTTTAGAGTGACCTCCATTCTGGTGCTGCAGTCATATTGTCTCATGAATTCATCAGTCAGGAGGTCCCAGTCTTCTTTCGATCTCCTATCAAGGCCATGATACCAGTCTATTGCCGGACCCGCTAGACTGAGGCAGAAATAATCCACCTTTTGCCTCTTAGTTAGCCCTGTGCCCTTCATCACCAGGGTGTATTGCTTGATATGTGCGGACGGGTCCGATGTTCCGTCAAATTTTGGCAGCTCGGGCATCCTGAACCTCTGGGGCAGTAGCTCCTCATCCCCCAAATCTCTGTCCTCGGGGTTGATTCCCTTACCAGCTGTCAACAGGCGAGTGATCGCCTCAATTTGCTGTCTCATTCCTCTTATAGCTTCATCTTCAACCCTGGGTGCTCTACCCCTCACGGCTTGATGGGCTGCTATCTCTTCAACCTCCTCTTCCATCAGAAAATCCTCATTGGGATCAGGGACCCTTGCCCTCCTTAGCTCAGCGGGCACAGCAGCAACTTTAGGTTCTTCTACCGGTTGGTGGGCAGCACCTCCAATGAGGGGAGCCTCCCCACCAGCAGGCGGTTCGGCTTGCCCCCGAGGAGGGGCTACCGGTGGTTGTGGAGCAACTGGTGCTTGGGGAGCAGGGGGCTGAGCAAATCTTTCGGCCATTGCTCCCATCATTTCCAACATCCTCCGCTCGAATTCCTCGAGTCTCCTAGTGAGGTCTTGAGCGGTTAGGTTTCCAGTCTCTTCTGCCATTGAGGATGATTCGCTACTTGTTGAGAATGACTCAGAATCCCAAAAAGGCACTAGTTCTAGCAATTCGAAAGGCGAGTCTGTCCTCACTAGCCGGCCGTCAGAACCCCTAGTCCACTTGGATGAATCTATGGTGGCTGAAAGGTCAAGATTGTTAGAATGATGCATGGATGACAGTTACAATGCATGATCGTGAGTTATGCAGCATTTCGCAACCACATACAAGCAAGATAAATCCTCCCAACCTTATCACTCCCACACGCGAGGTCGTGCAGTCTCTTTCCTAGGTGGGCTTCGTCCGAGGGTTAACAGGGAACCCATCGGACATGTATGGTGCTCGGTGGAAAACCGGCAGCATAACAGTCTTAATCTAATGCGCATTCGTATGGGTTTTGGCCGTTACGTATTTGGACAACTCAAACTAGTCAAGGTAAGCTCATCGGGGCATGAAAGCCTTTGATAAAAGACCACTTGATTTGCTTGATTTTGCTCAATACGTGACGGCCCATATCACAAGCATTGTATTAAGGAACATACCGCCTAGGGAAAGTTTCTACTTGCCAGTACATGAGCTTTGGTCAAGGTGATAATACTTTAGGGCTACCCAAGCATGATCCCTGCTAACGGGTCTAGCTCATCACGAGCATAACGACCGATCGGGTCACCATTTGATATATCAAAAGGTACGAGGCTTGGGCTGGTGATTATCCTTAACACTTCCCTACAATGAGTGAAAGTAGGGTCGTGCTTCGGGAATGCACCGGGGTAAGATAGGGACCAACTAGCGTAAGTCTAAGGCTCTAAAATGATATGATGCAATTTTCGAAAAGAGATAGAATTTTAAGTTTTAAGAACCCAATTATATATTTTAACCAAATCACTTTCAAAGCGAAGTCTCAAACACTAAGTCCCCAGTGGAGTCGCCACTGTGACGCGCGCCGAACCCGGATAACCCAGCAAGGGCCCTCGCTTTGAATCCGCTTTAGGATTCGAGGTATGAAGGTTCGCGTCTTTCGATCATGGGCGCCATGAGACATCATCGGTATGCTCCTCTCAATAGAACATTGGGGAGAATAACCTAGCCTATTGACGCCTAAAGGCACCTTTGAGGTATTTGGAGTCGCCACCCAATTTGCAAGAAATTGGAAAAAGGTTTCTCACCTCTATCGGTCTAAACCAGAGATATGGTGTCCGGAACTTCCCTCTTATTCATACTTTGGTTAAATATAAATGGGTTCTTAACTTCTTAAAATTATATCTCTCATCTCACACGATAAATGCATTTAATTTAAATAGCGCATTGCAAGCACTCAAAAAGCGATAAAGGAAAGCAATAAATAAAGCAGTAAAAGAAAGCGATAAATGAAAGCGATAAACACGCAAGCACGCAATTACAATAGAAATAGGGGCAGAATACAACCCCATTAAAAGGAGATTAAAGATGTAAGTGGGACAGAATACAATCCCCAAAAGATAAATAAAGTTGCCCAAAAAATTAATTACAAGGGCCCAAAGGAAAATAATGTACATAAATTTAAACACTCACACAAGATCAAAATAAAAGACATGCATAAATCGGGACATTATTTTGGGAACATTGGTTCCTTCGTGCCTATTCGAATGTTTAGGAACATTGGTTCCTTCGCGTTTATTTGAAGAGGGTTCGAAAAGTCATTTTGATTGTTTGAATTTGGAAAACCGGGATGAGTGATCCCATTTCATTGAAAATTGACTTTTCGTTTTAATTGTGACATTTTTTATTGTTTGGCTAAAATAAGGGACATTGGTCCCAATTTTATTAGTGAAAATCCCGATTTAATTATAAAATATTTTTGTAATTTTTTATCGCACGCGTGCATAAATAAAATAATTATTTACAAATAATCACAACATGAAGAGAGAGATTGGAAAGATCTCACCCAAATCGGAGTGTCTGTCCACGCGTCGCGACCCATCCGGGGAGTCGCGGGGCGCTCACATAGCCCGACTCAAATTAAAACTCATACAAAAATCAACACCAAAAGGAATATTAGTAACAACTCCAAAAATTAATCAAATGGAGACAATGTAATGACAATAATAAAATCATAACAAATAATCATAGTATGGCGACAACAACAAAATAATAATAATAATAATAATAATAATAATAATAATAATAATAATAATAATAATAATAATAATAATGAACTACACGGCAGCAACCTATAATAATAATAATAATCATAAATGTAAAAACAGAAAATAAATTATTAATAGTAATAATAATAATGATAACAGAATAGTAAATAAACACCAAATAAATAACAATAATAATAATAATAATAATAATAATAATAATAATAATAATGATGATGATAATAATAACTAATTAACCATAATATTGATATTAACAGGATGTCACCGAAGATCAATATAATAATAATAATAATAATAATAATAATAATAATAATAATAAAAAGATTGCAAAGACAAAATCTAAAGATCATAACAACAGTGCTAACCACAAAAAAATAATAAGTAACAAAGGGTAATAAGGAGAGAAGGATGGCGCCAGGGATCAAAAAAAGTAAATCAAAATCATGGGCAAACATGCTGACAGTGATAAAAATTAAAGGAAAAAAAGTGACGACAAATGAATATAAACATGAAAACCATAATAATACTAATAATAATAATAATAATAATAATAATAATCATATAAATTGCAACGAGAAATAAGGAGGAAATCAACTTAAAACAAACAAATAATATATCAAAAATAATATTAATCACATTAAAATATCAAAAATAAATTATAGATATGACAATAATAGCAAAAAATAATATTTAACAACAATAAGTAATGTACAAAAAGAATAAAAGAGAACAAGTCCAAGAATGTTTACCCTCAGAATTTTTAGATTGGAAATAGGATGTCTCAATCCGTTCCACTTGTCGATTTTTGATGATGATAATATAGAATGTAAAAATTGTGTTAAGAAAATTAGTTCAAGAAAATATTTTTGGTGGAATGAATAAAGCTAAGAAAATTAATTTCTCTTGCTCAAATCAACCCAAGATTAAATATTTTGTAGTAGCAAAAACAAAAAAACTAGAGAAGAAAGTTTAAAGATTTTTGAAAAATTTTGAACAAGAGAAAAACTTCCTGGAGAGTGAAAAAAATGGTGGAGAGGAAAGCCAAAAATTTTATTTTACAAGTGTTGCCGTCCTCCAAAAAATAAAGAAGAAATCCCTATTAATTTTCAGTGTTGTCCCAAAATGGAGAAAGACAAAATAACTTTTAATTTTGTAAATCGAAAATAACACAAAACGGTGAAAAACGGACTGAAAAACGCAGATAACGGCGAAAAAAGAGGGGCCAGAGCAGGTGGGCGCGCGGTGGCCAAGTGGCCACCGCGCGGCCACTTTGCCAAGAAACCAAAGGAGGGTCGCGTGATGGCAATTGCCATCACGCGACCCCAAATTAGGAAAGTGGCTTTAAAAGCCACTTTCCCACGTTTTGTCACATTAATCTTATATTTTTTTTTTTTTTTTTTTTACAAACCTTTTAAATCATTTTTTTTTCATCTTTTATACTTTTATTTTTTTTCCTAATTAGACTCTTTTATATTTTTATTCATTTTTCCTAATTAGACTAATTAACTAACCCAACAAAATTAATTAACTAATTTAATTCAATCCAATTAATCAATTAATTAATTTAATTTGACTCAATTAAATTAATTAGTTAATTCAATTTCTCTCTTTTTTTTTCGAATATCAAAAATAACACCTTCTAATAATATTATTTTTAAAATAAATTAAAAATTTTTTATGATAAAAAAAAGGGTCTCGACAAGGGAAACATCATTTTTTTACACCTCTGCCTTTAAGTCGGTAACATTTTCATCATTGGGTAATTCTGATCTTGGACCGCCTCGGGACCCGGTGTCTACAGGTGCCCCGGGGTTCGGCGCGCGTCACAGTATCATTGACTATTCCAGGAAGCAGTAGGGAATGGTCCACAAATGTCTGTATGTATTAGTTCTAAGACGTTTGCAGATCCATTGGCACCTAATCTCCTTTCATTTGTTTATTTTGCTTTAATACACTTAATACAGATTTTAGAATCTAAAAAATCAAGTGAATCAAGAATTCCATTTGACACAAGCCTTTCAATCCTTTGTTTAGAAATATAGCCTAATCTCTTATGCCAAAGTGATATAAAATTCTCATTAATTAATTATTTTTAGTACCGATATGCATGGTTTCATTATATAAAGCAATTGTATCAAGCAAGTATAGGTTATTATTACTAGATGGAGAACCAGAACCAATGAGTTTCAAACTTTGAAAGAAACTAAACTGACTGTTTCCAAAAGAATAAGAACATCCTGATTTGTCCAATAAAGAAATAGAAATTAAATTCCGCCTAAATGATGGTACAATAAAAGTCTCTTTCAAATATAAATAAATTCCAGTCTTTAATAATAACCTAAAAGTGCTTATTGCCTCAACTTTAATTTGCTTGCCATTGCCTACATAGATGTATCTTTCATCATCACTCGGCTTTCGACAGCTCAGACAATCCTGCCTGGATACACTTATGTGAGTAATGACACCTAAATCTATCCACCAAGTGTATCTAAGTACTGAGATTAAATTAACCTTAGAAAAAAACAAAAACATGAAATGTACCTTTCTTTGCACGCTAAGCATGATATTTGGTACAATCTTTCTTCTTATGAGAAGTTCCTTTACAAAAGAAGCAACCAGATTGTTGAATTTTATCTTTATTTTCTTTACGTTGCTTCTTTTGTCATGCAGCTTCTATATCCTTCTTCCTTTTCTTATTGTAACTGAAAGATAATGTCAAATGAGCACTTTCTGCTTTTCCAAGCTTTATCCTGTCTTCCTCATTCACTAGATGAGAAATGAGCTCATTAAGAGTCCATTTCTCCCGTTGAGTATTATAATTCACCTAAACCTGACTGAATTGAGAAAGAAGAGAGATAAAAACCAAATGCACCAATAAATCCTTAGAATTTTCTAATTTTAGTGCTTTTAGCCTGGATGTAATCTGCTCTATTACCAAAATGTATTCCCTTATGCTCTCATTGCCCTTATACCTCATGGAAACGAATCTGTTTATCAAACTACTTACTTTCACCTTTTTGCTTTTAGCAAAGCGACTTTCAAGGGCTTCAAGGAACGATTTGGCATTTTGATTTTCATGTTGGGTTTAAAAATGGAATAATTCAAATTATCGCGCAGCGAAAATCAACAAAACCCAAATAGGATCCATGCAATCCAATTGATTCAAAAAAGAAGGATAACAATACCGACTTGTTAAGTATGCTGAAACATGAACTAACACCTTAGTTCGATCGGATTATAGGCGCTGCTCCAGTCACAAACGCCCTCTACCAATATCCACACGCACGAATGAACGAACAGAGGAATGCAGGGATGCTAGCTCCCTTCACGTGCAATTGGATTTTGTAAGGTTTTTTTTCTCTGTGTTTTCTTTCTCAAAGAAATGTGGCGGCTAGGGTTTCTCAAGTGGCGGCTACACTTAAAACGAAAATTAGAGTATATGAAAAATATATCTCCATATATATATATATAGCCACCCAAACCCTAATCTGTAGAGCAAAATTTTGGGATTTTATTTCTTATTTATCTATTTATTTCTTATTCAAATAATAAGAAATATCTTAATGATAAATAAATAAATATATATATATATGAATAATTTTGAATTAAATATCTGTCATATTTAAATCCGAAATACCCAAATTAAATTCAATCTGTTCATTACATTCTTGGTGTGTGATCCAATAAGTTCATATTAAGTTGGCAATGGGCCTAATCCCATTGTAGGCTCATAAGTCATAAGTGGCCTCTAGCAAGACATTATGACTACCCAAATAATATGAATATCATTAATCCGATTTTATCCTAACAATAGAACATGTTATTATCCTTTTGTCACACGATATCTTGTTTGAACATAAGCCATGGTCCATGTCAAACTTATATTGTTCAAACATATAATTTTCTGATCACTAAGTAGACTGGTAAATTCAAATGACATTGATCACACTATCAATTCATTCGAGTATGGCCATGCATTTTATAGTCCTATTTATCAAGGGGCCCAATAGATATCTCTCTCATAAGAGAGGGACAAATTCCATCTTAATTATTCACTATCCTCTGCATAATTCTCATCATGTTCAAGCATAACCTTTATGATTATCTGATTAAAGGCAACGTTTGATTATGTCAAATCACAATCACTACAAAAAAAAGGCAATTTAGCGACTACATATTTAGTCACTATTTACATATAGCGACGCCACGACGAAATGTCGCAATTCAGGCCGTCGCAAGAAATTTAGAGACTAACACAGATTACAGTCGCTAATAGTATTATATGTCAGTCACAAATAAACAAATAAAATTAGTCACCGAATGTGTTGGAAATAAATTAGCGACTGAAAATTTCATCGCAATAGTTTGTCGTTATATATATTAAATTAGTGACTGATTATGTAGTCACAATATTTAGTCGCTATTTATCTGTTAACCTTTAGTGACGAACTATCGTTCAAAATAATCAGTCGCTAAATATTAGTGACTAATTATTCTTCAGTCGCTAATGTTAATTTTGCAAGTTTAACGACGGATTGTTTTGTGGCAAATCCGTCGCTAAAATTCTGATTTATATTTTTTTTATATGCATATCATTAAATAATAAAATAAATTAATATAGTCAATACCGAAAAATAAACATTCATATGAATAGAAATGTAAATTATAATAAAATTTATAAACATATAATCCAAAACATATATAATTGATATTAATTCATAGTGTATAGGTAATTAAAAGTACTCAAAAATTATATAAATTTATCGTAACACAAATATCTTTATAATGTACTACTAATAATATCATAAAAAAAGATATGTAAAGTCATCTGAAAGTACTGCCGCCACTACTAAAATGAGAATCATTATGCGCGTTTGGACCGTCTGCACCTGAAGGGCCAACATCATCATGTGGTGCGGGTGATGCAGTAGTGGTATTGGGCTGAGTGGCTGGTGGTTGAGGAGCCAAGTGAGGAAGCAACGAACGAATAGTTCGTGCGACAATCTCCTCGACATCTTCATTGGTCAGGCATGTACCACCAGAATGAGTGGCAGTGCTTGTACCAGCAGCACATGATGGACTGGATGGATAAACACCAGGAGGCACATATGAGCCAAGACCATATATTGTTTTCCTTTTATTGTATCGTGCTACCTCGATAAACAACTCCGACTCATCGACGGATGACTCATCTTGCGATCTCTCTTATTGGAGTTGCTCATACCTCTCCTATCAAATGACAACAATATTAAATAACCGTAAATATAAAAACATTACATAATTTATAACAATTTAGCATTTAAATAACTGAAAACATGAGTAACTACTAAAGTTCTTGCCACTTACATGCACCTCCCTGCTACGATCTGCCACATAAGTCTTCCCATCATGATTTATGGTGTGTGTGTGCAGATAAGCCTTGGGAATCGTAGAAGGTCGACCCAACTCCTTCTCCTATATCATGTGCAGTATAAAGTAGTTATCGAAAAAAATGACTACGAGTTAAAAAGATAAATATTTTCATGCATGATTAAAACATGCACTTGCATTATTTTCCGTTGTTTTCCTATTTTACTGGAATATATAAAGTGAACAATTTCCAAAAATTTAATAAAAATTTTGGCATAATCTCCCCATATTATTGCCATCCTTCTGTAAAGGAAAATTCATTTTACACTTCTAAAAATCACAAATTTATTCCAATCTCCTCAACAAACTCCAACACAATTTTCCCATCCTCCTTTGCATATATATATCAATCAATATATTATTAAGAAATACGCATGTCTATGGATTTCAATAATTGATTGGTTCTATAATACCCAAATTCGAAAGGTAAATTTGTTTCAAAAGAAATATATGAAGTGAAAAATTGAGAAAAATCAATAAAAATTTTGGCATAACCTCCCTATATTGTTGCCATCCTCCTGTAAAGAAAATTCCATTTAACACTTCTAAAAATCATAAATTTATTCCAATCTCCTCAACAAACTCCAACACAATTTTCCCATCCTCCTCTACATATATCAATCAATCAATATTTGTAAAGCAATTCAAATGTCTATGGGTTTCAATAATTGATTGGTTCTATATATTCCAAATTCAAAAGGCAAACCGTTTGAAATAAACTGAAATGAACATATCAATTAGCAAATAGATGCAAATTGAAAGTCAATAACATAAAAGTATAATTTAAATCTCTTATAATTAAAGTACTTACCAGTCGTGAGATATGCTCACTAATATGGACTGAGTTCAAACATTATGTCATGTGAATCAACTATAGTTTTGTTAATATGTGCAACTAGTACATCAAATAAATAATTATATAAGTACTTTAATTTCCTTTTTATTACTTTCTATCCATTTTCTCCTTGAAATTCTTGGTCAAATTATAAAGTTTACAATTGCAATTCTCAATTTTCTTACCTATTTTATTTTATAACTTGAATTGATAGCTTGGTTCGTTATTGAAAAAATATATATATATATATATTATTTTTTTTATATTTATATTTATAAAATAAATTAGGATTATTGATGGATTGAGTTGGGTTTAAAATGAAATTAACCCAATCCAGCTCGAAAAGTGTATGATTTATTTGTCGAAAATCAACTCAATCCATTATTTGTGTCAACAGTTTTATTTGTGAATATATTATTTACGTTGATATGCTCATTAACAACCATTTGACACAATTTTGTATGCCCCGGCAACCGGAGCTTTATAAAGAAAAAACTTTCCAGTTCAGCAGCTAAATGGCTAAAAATGCCATTTTCTACATCAACCCAACCTCTACTTCAGCCTAACTTCTTATATATTAGCTAATGGACCTAGCATCTTTTATAGAAACTGGATTATTTCTCTTAGAAATCAAATCAACAAAAGTATGATCAACAGAATTCAAAAAATCAAGCACACATTTTTGTAACTTCTTTGCTAATAAATTTGATATTTTTGATTAAGAAGATACTTAAACACATGTAGTTCACAAATGCATGTAATTTTATATCAAGGTTTTCCTCACTTTTTTTTTGGCATAATCTATGATATCTAATTATAATTGTAAATATTATTAAAAGGAATCGAATTTAAGACTTGTAATCCTTATAGAGGATTCACATGAAAGGCAAAAAGTATCAAGAAAAAAGAATTTCTAAACATTAACCTTTAGGGATATATCAACCTTGTAGCTGCCTCGAAAAACTAGTTAGCTATTTAACATGGTATCCAACAATCAACAGAAAGAATAACAGGCAGTTAAAAACTGGATACATGAATCACCATGGTAAACACTGGAGAAAAAATTATAACTTTACACCAAAAAGTTGAGAATCATCTATTCTAAATCACAAACAGGCAATAGATAACATGAATTAATCCTTTAGCCAGGCAATGGAGGAAATTATGTTCTGAGATGGCGCTCCGATGTCTCAAAGAGAAAAATATACATTATTATGAAATTAAACTTATGTTAGAACTCTATTTTGTCAGGCTCTGATTCCAAATAATTAGAGCAAAATTTAAAATGAGATTGCTTTTCTAGGAAGACCACTGGAATTTTTCATGACACATCACTGTGGGGAACAAATGAAATTCAAGATGCCATGGGGACTAACTTTTTCATTGCAAATTTAAAGAAGCTTTTACAAAGGTCTAACAATTAATATCAGTATACCTAACTGATGGTGAATTACAATGTGAAATAGATCAAGCCACAAGTTAAATGAATAAGATGTCCTATGAATTAGTAAGAGTTTGATTTTGCTTTCATTAATAAAAGGTATATTTTGGCATTTTTCACGTGTAAACTGAAGTATAAAGCAGCAGACCTTCAAACTAGCTGGTTTTTTGGCATATTTCATGAAATTATAATTTATCAAATCCATTAAAAACACAAATCAATTGATTGAAGGTTACAGTGAAGGAGAAGAAAAAAATTTACGGTTCATGACATTCAACATACCTTCTTCCCCGCTAAGATGCTCACAGTTAGGTTCTGATGGCAGAGACTCAAATCTGTTGCCCTTCCTCCTCCCTTCATTCCCTTTGCGTCTTCGATCTTGCAAGAAATATTAACATTTACAATCAATATTGCGTTAACTACACCCTCACAGATTAACCTTCAAGCATCTGAAAAATTAAAACCAAGTACTTTAATTTCATTACCTATCGCACGGTACAAACGAATGGAGCAATAGGGGTTCTATCACCGATTAGAACTCCGGCGATCGCAGGTGGCATGTCGGGTTGAGGGGAATTGGGGATCTCTAGTTCTCTCGATCTCTGCCTTTTTCTTTTGGGAGTTAAATGATTTTGGGGATTTAGGGTTATTTGGATTTGATAACAATTCGAAATATAGCGACTGCAATATTCAGTCGCTAAATAGATAAAATCAAAGTATCTTGATATAGCGACAACATAATTCAATCGCAAAGTTAGTCGCTAATTATATTTCTCAAATTGCGACAGAAAATTTTGTCGTTATTTAGTCGCAATTTCATCAGTTCATTATAGCGACTAATCATTAGTCGCTATTTTTTAGCAACTGATTTACCCGACGCTAATTTAGTCGCTAAAAAATGTGCGAAATTTTCGCAGCAAAATATAGCGACTAAATCTATTTGGCGTCTCTATTTAGTCGCTATTTTACTGCAAATTACATTTTCACGACTGGAATTTAATATAGTCACACATCAGTCGCTAAATTAGTGACTAAATAATTTAGTCGCTAAATTGCCTTTTTTTTTGTAGTGGATGTTCCTTATGTAGGAAACTGTGATAATATCAGGTCTAAGAATTCAATAACATAACTATTATGAGATCACTTATGACACTATCCCATGTAGTGATCTCATAGTGGGTCTATCCAATACCTTGTTCTCTAACAAGTACCTATAGATTTGATTTATATCACCATATATAATCTTCTCATGATTATCAATCAAATCTATACTAGTTTTAATTTAGTTTTATGCCTTTTAGTGATAAATGACTAGGGATGACAAGAATAACATGGCTATTCATAAACATTACAATAATGTGACATGCCAATAATATTAATGTGAAGAAAACCATTATATAAATGAAAATGTAATGATTACATCAAGGTCCAAATATTTGGCCTAGGATATAACCACTAACATTTCGGGTGCAGTGTCCCTGAATGTATCTGGAATTATGCGTCTCATGATTATTAGACTTAAGCGATTTGAGCGCTCCTACTTCTCAAAGTTCCTCTTTTGTTCTGAGGAATTTTCAACTGTAAGAGGAATAGGAGGCTCAACCCAAAACACATAGTCTAGATCCATACAGCTCAGAACGATAGTAATGTTCTCCTTTTATTTCTTAAAATTTGTGCCATTCAGCATAGGAAGTGAGTTAACGTTTGCAGATATTGAACAAGTAAAGGTATTTTCTAAATTCAGAGAACAACACAAAACATATAAGCTTACAATCAATACTTTAAATTTTACAAAACAATAGATTCAAAATAATAGCAAATCCCATCACAAAACACCTAGCACAACATTAAAATTTAGTCTTTGGATAGAAAAATCAATTTGTAAGTGGTAATCTTGGTGCAGTAATCAAGTATTAATAATAAATTCCTGTCAAATATTAAGCCTTTCTTTGGACCGACTTAACATTCATTTGGAAAACCAAATAATTATCACATATTTATTACCACAAATATGTTCTAATTTCGGCCAGACAATAATAACCTTCCTTTGGGCCGGTTATTATTCGCATAAAATTTTGAACATATATATATATACCTTCCTAATATTTTGATTTAATTAACCTACACAAGAGGTTACTTTGGCAACATATTGCTTCAATTAAATAAATTAAAATATTAGTAGTGAAATCTTAGGGCAATTTTGAATCTAAACTTTAATTGTACAAATGAATATAAAATATTAATCGTAATCATAATTGATTAATATTCTACATTAAAACTGAAAGACATTCAATAGTAAAATATTGCAGCAAAAAGAATCATAATAACAAAAGCAAATTCTTAAAGGCCAAAGGAAGTCATAAAGAAAATATCAAAATGCCAAAATTAATATGTCTACTGGATGGACCGAACAAAGGATCCCATAATTAACACACTACAAGAAAATTGTCAATTAGCGACGAAATTCTGTAGCTAATCCGAATTAGTGACGGAATTCTAAGACGGATACATATCGTCGCTATTTCGGCCGTTGCTAAAAATTTATCGACGAAAAATGGACTTCCATCACTAAAAATAGTGATGGTTTAAGTTTTCGTAGCTAAAATTAGCGACGGACTACATTCTTCCGTTGCTAAAAATAGCAACGAAAAGTTCTATTCCGCCACTATTTTTAGCGACGAAAGCATGCATTCCATCGCTAAATTTATAATATTTTATTTATTTATTTATTTTAATTTTTAAATTATAAATTACCAATAGTATAAAAATTATAATTGACAAAAATAATATAATTAAACATGTATTCATTAAAATAAAAAACGTAACAATAATTGAAAATATATTAATTAAAATAAAAATACAAACAATAAATATATATTTATAGAAAATTTAATGTAAATATATAGATTAATAGAAAAGAAATAATATTCTATATCTAAAATAATATAGTGTATAAAATTAAACAATATACAAGTTATCTTAAAATATACCAATAACTTAAAAATGATCCCATCCCATGATCCACAACCCCCTTCAATTTTATCAAGACTTTCAGTTAATTCAGCTGCAATCACAATTATGAGTGTCATTAGAAATCTATCATCAAGCAGAACAGAACTAAATAGTTGAATAGAAAATGTTATCTTAAAACAAGAATAAAAAAATTGATTTAACTTTAACGGGTCATAACTTTTAACTCGGGTGAAGTTATAGGGGCCATAATATGTTAAAACGAAGTGTTTTGAGCGATCTACAGTCATTACATGGTCTTTTAAATCGTTTGGATTACTATCGGGTCTTTTAAAAATAAAATGTTAAAAATATTTACGACTAACAACCTAAGGTTAAGAATTTAGTCACATTAATCACTTTTATTCATTATGGCATATTAAACATAATAATATGAATATTACGATATTCAACTCACTATAAATATTTAATCAATAAATTCAGTATAACAATTTATATTACTTATAACTAAATTACATGTCAAATTACAACATAATCTATCATGAAATATATAAGATAAATTTATATCACTTACAACTAAATTACAAGTAAAATTACGACTAACTTAATCAATCTAGAATGTAGTCTATTAACATAAAATGACTTTATATTGCAAAAATACAAGCAATTAGCATGCAAATACTCTAAAATACTTTCCTATCAACATGCAATTCCCCAATTTATTTCAATAACATCAAAATAAAAAATACACATATATATAAGAGAAAAATTAAAAAAAGAATCCAACTCACCTATCGAGTAGCACCAGCTCCAGAAGGCAGCGGCGAAGAGGGCAAAGGCGGAGGAAGGCACACGAGAGGGCAGCGGCAGAGGAAGGTGCATGAGAGGGCAGTGGCGGAGGAAGGCCCGCAAGAGGGCAGCGGCGGAGGAAGGCGGCGAATCTGGCGCAAGAGGGCAGCAGCATAGAAAGGCTCGCTAGAGGGAAGCGGCGAATCTAGCACGTGGAGAGCAGATCTGGCACATGGGGAGCAGATCCGGCGAGGCAGCGGTAGCAGCGACCGGTATCTAGCTTTAGTGACAGAATGATGTTTTCGTCTCTATTTTGCAACGGAATTGTGTTTCCGTCTCTATTTAGAGACGGAAGCTAAAGTTGAATTTTCTTGTAGTGACAACTAATGGAAAATACCGTTTATATATATATATATACAATGCACCAAATGCACATCATAAACCGAATAAAAAATCGAAGCCAAATGGAATAAAAGTTGCTTAATACATGAAGAAGAAAGCCATAAGAAACCGAAACCATGACTATGAAAACTTAAAAGTAAATTCAAATAATTGCCCAAATCATAAAAGTACACAGCATGTGCTAGTGATCACATAAAACAAAAAATATTGCAATTCAATTGTGCCGCAAGACTAAACAAACAGAAGAATATCAATATGGCGATTGCTAAATAATAGAAATTAATTGTGCCGCAAGACTAAACAAACCGAAGAATATCAATATGGCGATTGCTAAATAATAGAAATTGAAATTGTATAGCAAAATAAAACGTCAACAGCAACCGAATATATGCAAATTATACCGCAAAGATCAAAACATCGAAATTAAAATAATATTGATCAAGCAATACTGATTGCACAAGAAGACAAAATCATGAAACCTAAAAGTAAACAAATTGTCCAAACCCAAATTCCAGAGAAATAAAATAAATAGCAAAACGGCAACAGCAATTCATGCCCAATACCACTCGGCAAAATCAAACAAATTGAAATACTATTCGGCCACAATTTTTATGCTATCAATAATAACTTTAATTCATTCTCAATGAATCAACATGAATTACGCTCTAATACTAATTGATGGAAAAATCCTAAATACATAATAGCTCATCAAATTATCTTCAAATGATCATGTTCAATCATTAAGAATAAAATAGATATAAAAGCATACATGAATAGCTATATAAAGGATGCAAAAAGTTATATGGTTTCTAGTTAGCACAAAAATCTGAATTTTCTCTTAAGTGATGAAATACCAGAGAAAAAGAATTAGAATTAGGATTTTTTGTGCAACCAGTACCATAACCTATTTATATAGTGAATTAGTTACTAATTTGCTCATCATAAGTTAAATTAAGTTTTTTAGATTTCTACACATTTATAAAATAACTTCTATATTTTTAATAAGACGATTTTTAAGTCCAATTTAACTTGAAATTAATCAGATAACTTTTATTTAGAATAAAACAATAATAGCTTATAATATACAATATTCACATATTTAATTTGTATAGATCTATAAATTCCAACATGCACTACTATTTTTCAATATTTTATTGGGTTGCGATTCCATCATACCTACCTTCCGATGCCCAAAAATGTATCATAAAGTCGATTGCCAACGATGGGATAGGATCTCATGCTTTTTGAGGTTCGAAATTTGGCGAATTGGATTGAATTTTTTGACTATTGCAAAGCGATCGGCTTTTGCAAGGGGAAAAACTTTGCCTAGCCATCCCTAAAAGTGGGACCAGTTTAGATAAGATGGTCTGCCTGAATGACGCGTGTCACAATTAACTTCAAAAGATATTAAATGCGAATGCACTAATAAGAGTAAGTTCCAAACCAGATATCAAATGGTAAATTTCCTGGTTTTATCCCAACCACCTCAAGCAAGCTCAAAATCCACTCAAGAATTGTAAAGGCTTCAGAATTGTAATCAATCTTGATGATTGTGCTCAAGATCTTGGAAATGCTTCCGAATGTGCCGCTTTTATAATATTCAAAAGGGAGGTTTGGAAGACGAACCCAGGCCACCACAGAAGTGGGAGCTAATTATTTGGTGTCAAAGTTCTTATACCATGGTTGTGCAATTTAGTAGTGACCACAGATAACCCATGCACCATTGGAAAGGGCAGTTAAATAATCATCTTCTGCTTTAAACTTGACCAGAAAATAATTATTATCCAGATGAATTATAAGTTGAATATCCACATGATATGAATATGGATTAATAATGCTTTGTAATTTGACAATCACCATTCTGCTCATATTGTCATATAACAACCCTTGCACCCAATAGGGAGCCTCAGTAGAGAGAATTCTCTCTTCAATCAAACTCACCTCTAATATATATTGATTTATTTGATAATGAATTATGTATAAATTAACTTATGGGGATTGTGATTTAGTCATTGGATGTTATGTAATTTGTAGGATATATATATATATATTTTTTTATTGAAGTGCTTTTTATAATTATTTGGGTAAATCTCCTCCATAAATTAGTTTCTGAAAATTAAGTGCATAAATAGATTTCATTAACACAGTATTAGAGCCTATAATGATGGATCACCCACACATATCCGGTACCTAAGTAGGTGAAGGGAAGTATATGTACTAAATATGTTCCATGTATGCTATTTTGTTTTTGGATGATTACATTTTTCAGAACAAGAATGGAAACCGAATCCTGATTAATTGTAAAAATTGTCAAACTCTCAACTGTTTAAATTACAGTTAATTTTCACGCATGCTACTGATTTAGTTATATAAGAATAAAGTGGTACTAATATTAATTTAAAAAGGAAATATCATGCATGGTATATATATCCACATCTAATTACTAAATTAAGAAACCTTGGAAAAGTTGTTAGGGTTACAAACAAAAAGCTTTTTTTTATTTTATTTTATTTCACAGTGTAAAAATACATTATAATCTTCATGATCTCCAAACAAACCCTATAAATAAAAGTAAATTTTTTTTTTTATCGGATTGTAGCTGTTAGGGATCGAAATACAACTTCTTCACAAGGAATAGTAAGACCCGTATCATGTTTAAACCCAAACTCCTCTTCAGCTCTATGAAGCAAACTCTGAAACTCGGGATGATCCAACCATGAAATTGGGATAATATATCTGCTTCTGTTTTCACCAACGTAAACAGCAAAATGCCCTTTTGGTACATCCTCAGGAAGATCATAACCGTGTTTCTTTCCAAAACTTGAACATCTTTTCAGAATCTGTTTCAAAGCTGCTGTTTGAGGAAGCTTGTTCGATGATTTCCTTATCGCCATGCTTAGAAAGAATCAGCGAAAAGAAAAGAAATTTGGGAATATTTTTGAAGGAGATCTGTGGAGAAGTAAGTATTTAAGGTAGTGAGTTTAGAAACAAAGACATGTGATATGTAGGGAAAATGGAAAGAAAAGACCAAAGAGTATGTTTTTGAAAGCGAATTGTATATTAGGGCAAGCATTTTCCGAACCTATTGCCCCTTATCCTACCATGTTGCCTCCTATAAAGACATCACGGGTCCATCTTATTACCTTCTAAAGCTTTTTCACTTTTGTCTCTATTCATGACCCTAGCTGCCTACAATACTGGAATTCATTTTCTAAGGTTGGAAAATTTATTTGTTTATTATATAGTTTTTACAAGTGAACTTTGGCCTTTTATTTAGTAGAAGTCAATATTTTTTGCTAGTATCATTAATAATAACCAGCCAATGGTTCTTGTTTAAAAATGATAAGGAGTTCGGATTCCATTGAATAAGTTCTTAAGTTTAATCATTGCCTCGTGTATGTAACGGACACCATTGAAAGAGCCGCATCCAATTATGAGTTCAATAATATCCGCTCTAAATTAATTGGTTTTGTGGATTTAAATAAACCAAATCGAATGCCGAGAGGTCATAGACCAAAAAAATAATAACTAACATGTGAATGATATGGATCTTTTTTTTTCTTAACTATATATATGTTTTAGGTTTAAACTTTGGATACGAGATATCTTTAAATATTTGAGAGGATATACTTTATCCTCTTTATAGAACTGTCCGACATGAATCCAAATTAATCATGCTACAATTTAGTTATAATGAAATAAAATAACAAAATAAGTGGTCATATTCATTAAATTTAATTAAGCATGGGTCTACGTATACCTTTTTCAAAAGAACTATTGCCTCTTTTGCATCTTTTTAGATATGCAATTCTACGCGTACACACTGTGAGTTTCTTTGTAGGGTTGGGATCTTGGCCCGGGGCTAACTGCTCCTTTCAAAGAGCAGAAACAGGCAGTGAAAAATAAATAAAACAAAATCATTTTGGTAAAAAGCAAAACGAGAAGTTAAGGATCATCTTTGATCTTGTAGAAGAAAATGATGCATATAATCACTATATGTAGTTCCTGCAGGCTTGAATCAATGGCTTGTTCACGATGTTTTTAGAGTTTCTTATGATCTTTAATTTATTTTTTCTGTGATCTTTGTTCACCTTTCTTAAAAATAATAATAAAAAAAATTGGAACAATATGTACTTATAAAATTTAATTTAGAAAAGATGTTTGCAACACGTCCTTTACATCATAATTAAGATAATGAATATATATAATCATTTAAAGGCTAAACCAATAATTGATTGACATCTAAGCTTATGCTAAAATTTTAAAATTAAATTCTTATCTAGAAAATTTAATATTTTTTCAAAAAAAAATGTATTTGCTACCCTAAAATTTTTTATATTAATTTTTACCCAATGAAATTCTATATTTTTTTTAAAGAAAATTAGTAATAGTCTCCAAAATTATATTGAATTTCATTATGATCATTATATATTTACTTAAAAAAAATATTTATATTCACTTCAAATTAAATTTTTTATATAAATAAATACTTAATATTTATTTTTTCAATACTGTCCATGTACCTTGGCTATGTATAAGAGATATTGGAGAAAAGAGAATTTGGGCATAGCAGACCAGAATAGTGGGTGGTTATAATGAAGCCAAGAATAGGACCACAAGTGGAGAGCAGACATTAGAGTCCTGAATGGTACAATAAGAGATTGAATCTTTGCAATTCATGAATGTTCTGAAATTAAGGATAAATTCAAAGCAATGGTCCCTTTTGTTTTTTATGTTGTTTTTGTTTCTTTCAAGGGACATATTTCTGGTAATATATGGACCACTAAACGACAACAAGGTATTGAACCACAAACTTCTAACTTGTAGTCTGTTCATTTTTGGAATATATATCAATCATCCAGTTGGAAATCAAGCTGAGCTTTTGTTCCCATCCTAAATTTGTTGTTTGATTCATTTCATGCCAAAGAGGTAATCTATATTCCTCAATCTCATTTTAAGCAACGTGTAAGGTTTTCCACAAGTATACCCCTCAAACAAGTTGAGACTTTCGCTCCAATTATAAATAGATCAAAATTTTATGAATAAAAAACAAACCGAATTGAATTTGATTGGATTATTTTTTAAAATAATTGAATTATAAATGATATGGTCTGAGATATCAGAACCTATGTGAGGCCAGATGGTAGTTGGCGTATGAAGTTATCAGATCTGTAAGGCTTCGTACCTACAATAAGACGTATCCGGTTGGATCAAGCGTGAATATTCCGAAACTTAAGTCAGTAATACTTTAAAAAGAGAATAATGAGAGTCTCAAGAATTCTTATGTTACCTGGGCCTATAGTTCCCTGAACTATTTATAGAGGATTTGGAGAAGCCATTTGAGTGGTCTACTCTGTAATCAGAGTAAGTAGGCAGCAATGTAACGGAAGCAGACACGATAAGTAGGTGGTGTATGTCAGTGAATTGATAGAGGGTATATCCTATCAGTCTGGACGGACAGGCGATGCTGCCAGGTTTTTAAGTGACTTGGGCATCCGTGTCACGCGGTAAGCCTTCTGGTCGATAGGGCCGTGTTGTAGGCCTTTGGTCTTTATCATGGGCCTTTGGCCTCACTTGGTCTTTGGGCTAAGATTTACTCAAACTCAAAATGATAATGAGTATTACCAATAAATATATCATATCCAAAATGATAATGAGTATTATCAATAAATATATCATATCACAAAAGAAACAAACATATTTACCATGACACATTACAAATAGACAAGTTATAAAGAATAGCAATTGAGATTACATGGTATGATTGATCTTCCTCATCGAAATAAGGCATTAGACATAACAAGCATTGGACCTAATCCTACTAATAATATAAGAAGAAGAAGAGGAGAGAGTCAATCTTGTACAATTGGACACCATGACAAAACCAGCGGTCACTATCCTTCAAAGCAACAAAACTTTTGTCTACTCTTGTGGATTTTGTCCGTTCAGCTATTAAACTTGGGTGGCCAACGAATTCGCTGACCTAAATCCCATCTGTCAATGCTTTTTCTTTTCATTAAATTTTCATATCCACAAGCTAAGTTCCCAACTTCAAAAGAATTAAACCCTGCTTCCTCCAATTGCTTTTACTCTTCCAAAATCGTCCCAACCTCTACAGTTGCAATATCTTCTCTGATCTTTCTAAGGAATTGCTGGGTTCATAACATTCACAATTATTATTTATATCCAATGTTGTATAAGTACGGATACATGTACATATACAATACGAATATAGATACAGGCAATTCTTAATAAATGGAATACAAATACACGGTATATAAATATTAATAAAAAAAATTACATTTAATTATAAAAACTAAAGTATAAATGCTAAAATTAAAGAAATAATATAACCCAAAGAATGAAAGAAAGCATTGTATATAACAAATCGGTTAAAATTTTGTGTTATCATTCTAATCATATTAAAATAATAAGTAATAATAAATGTTTTAATTTGTACAAAATTTGTGGTTTATATTTGCATGTTTGATTCGCATTCAAGATATTTATTTATATATACCAATATTGTTTACATGCTTTTATTTTATTCTTTTAGAATAATATTCTTATATTGTTAGTTCTAAAATAAATAAAATATAATCTCACTATCTTATTGTGTGAACTACCTATAATTTTACATAATTCAAAAACTACGTCAATCACAACATTTATATATATAGATATATAATAAAAACAAGCAAAAATATATGCTTGTATTGTATCCAGGCCGCACCGACCGATACTGCTAGGTACGAGTAACCAAAATTGGAAAACAAAAAGATAAAAATGCTTACTGGGTTTACACTGCCCAATGAATTTTGAAAAAAAAAAAACATAAAAATGCTGATATGACAACTTATATTTAAAATATTCTAAAATAGGCTAAATATTTCATAATATTTCGTATAATTATCACATCAGTATTTTGGTATCGGGTTCATAATTATCCAACTAAAATTGTAATATTTTAAAAAAAGATGTTTTATAAAATTAAAGTTTTCTTTTTATGACCACATTATTATTGGGGTACAAATGAAGGAAATTAACCCCGAATTCTTGACAAAAAATACTGCTTTCCCTCTCATTTTTTTCACCCGGCCGACAGGAATGGATATTGAATGCATTTATCCACTTACACAACAACTTGCATCGCTGCCAACAAAGTTCAGAACTCGGTTATGTACCAATTGAGCAGACTAGGCATGTAAAAAACTAAAATACTGCATAGGACAGGACAGATTAGGATTGTCCACGTGTCCTTTCCCAAACCAGTAAAATGCAGCAATGCAGAAAAGAATTAAGTAGCCATTTATTTCTCCTAAACCAGAGAACCACTAATACCTTTGGCTTTTGCTGGAATGATATTTGTTATTTCTCATGTTCTAAGGCTTATAACTCAACCTTCAAAAGTGCATAAGTTCAGCCTTGCCTGTCTTTGCTATACATCTCTTTTGTTTTCTTACATGTTCGGACAGAAAGATCCTGAAATGCAATAACAAAAATGAAATGTATGTTCAGTGGATCTCAATCAATAATTTACGTGTTGTGCACAGTTAATCTACTGAAGTTACTCAACCGACCAAGCTTCCATTTCCTAGAGTTCAGATATGAAGCAAAAAGGAATACCACAAGAAAGATTTTTTAACATTAGCATAGGCAAAAAAAAAGACGGCTATCCATCTTCTGTGACCGAAAACTAAGTAGGCATGTGAGAAACAAAAAATGGTTTAATGGCCTGTCATTGTCAATTAAAGAGGCCAGAAAACTTCCATGGATGATCAACATGAGACAATTCTTTTTTGATGGATAATGACCCTAGCAAATGATTACCATGTGAAGGCCACGTTACCCTTGTCTTGAAAACACATAATGAAAACGTAAGGCAATGCAACACCATCCAATTCACGCTGCAACTTAAGAGAGTCATCCTAATCTTGACTTGTCAGTCTAATCTTTATTAAGTTAACAGGTGCATTGTACACATTGCAAAATTTGAGAAACCAATCGCTATCATGGGCAATTTGAAAGAAGCAAGGGGAAGACTACTAATTAAAACAGATGAGTATGCTAGAAGCAACCGTTCACTCTATGAGGTACAGCTTCGCAGCATAATGATATGGGAAAGCCTCTAGCTCTGCTGCATGCTCGGGTGACAGTAGGATTAAATAGAAAATAACAAGAATAACATGTTTTCTCATTACCAAAATCAAAATGCAAATGATATATGAAAATTAGCAGGGAAAAAGAAAGTAATTACACCTGTTTTGAGAATCATACCTAAAACACGTTGCCTGATCAAGTGGTTATAATACTTGGATCCAAGGCATTTCTTTCTACTATTTTCGCCAAAGGAAATGCACTACTACATTAAATTCTCAAGGAAAAGGCTCGCACTCTGAGTATCCTCTTCAGTAGAAGTGAATTACTTGTCCCCAGACTACTAAAATGGCTTAAAAAAATTTTTGAGCAACAAATCAAAAATAAGAACTAGCATCACAAACCTTCCACCTGAATGTCTTTGAAGCAACATGCTAGCAACTCTTGACAATTTTTTATTTTTAAAAGAGCTGAGAGAACAGAAATTGCCCATATTTGTCTGGAAATGCTATACAACAATCTATTATTCATAATATTCTTCCCACAATTAGCTCTTTACAACAAAAGACGTTAGATAATCTAAAGCAAGCACTACAAAGAAAGTTGATAAATCTGTTGTGTTCCACATGTTTTACATACCATGAGCATGAGCATGTACGTTCATAAATCATAAGCAGTTCCTATAATAGACGGTTGAGATAGTCCATCCCATCTAACACCTTCAGTTGTCTTCTCAGCTTTGCAATATGGGCTTGCACCTATAACATTTTGTTTATTATCAGATACACATCATGACAAGTTCTGAAGTTTACTACCCTGTCCAGCAAACAGTACAAGAAAGCATACATACACACACACGCCAAAAAAAAAAAAAAAAGACAACCTTACACCACACTATGGAATAGACTGGACATGAAATTCTTTTGGGTTTTCTTGAAAGTTTCTCACCTTGAAAACACCAAGCAAATTAATGATAAAACAGAAAGCAGAAGTGATGTAAGATTGCCCATAGCACCATTTTTTAGCACCATTTAATAGATGAAACAATGGTGCTCAAAAGACATACAAGGGTTACCACCTCGAAAAGTCCAAGCATGGTCCTCTTTGCCAAACATTATCATATATCTCAAGCCAAAATATAATTGCCGGCAAAACTGTCATTTGCAATTACTGGCAAAACTGTAAACATAATTGCTAAACATCTGTAACTGCTTCTCCAAATTATTCAGAAAAAGACATGCTAACCTCCTGACGTGCAGCTGCCAGTTTCAAAAGCTCATCTGCCTCTGAAAAACTCAAGTACCAGTGGCTTAGTGGATGTTCTTTAGTATCTCCTCTCTCCTTTTGATTCATATTTCCAACAGGAACTAAAAAAAAATGTCAACAGCAAATATGATAACAGCGTAAGAGTCAAAAGTACAAGTATATTTAAAAGAGCAACTATGTCAGTCGGATCTTTGATCTCGAGGATATTAGTCAAATACATTTTCATGGACAATCCTAAGGTGTTGGACGTTCAAGGAAAAAGAAACAACAAAAAAGAAAACCATCTCTTAAAGATAGACAAGTCCAATGCTCGGACATGAACCAATATTGGGATATGAGTCTATTAATAAAGAGTCCATTTTACCATGAATAGGCAAGCGAAAACATGCTCGGACATGAAACCAATATTGTGATATGAGTCTATGAATAAAGAGTCCATTTTACCAGGAATAGGCAAGCGAAAACCAGCAGGCAACCGGGGCACAACTACAGCAGGATGATTCTGTACACGAGCAAAAAAAATTTCTGAAGGATCTGGGAAGACAATCTCATTGTAAGATTCAACAACAACCGGCTTCTTTGTTGACTGAGGACCAGTTTCATCTTCAGGGTACAGCTTCAGATGGTGATACCTGCAGACATTGAACTCCTACTTGTAATAAACCTAATCCTGAAGTAAATCAATGTGTTAGAAATGGTAAGAGCTCACAAGTCTAACTGCTTATCACAGACATCACTGTGAAAGTAAAGTGTGATGGCAATTTCAAATTCACCCCAGCCACATTCCGATAACTCAAAAGGAGGTTTCTCTACCACTCTTATGGGATTATCGAAACTGGCATGCAACTGGAACACCACACACTTTACCACTACTCCAAGATCTTCATTTGTCGCCCCACGCACATAGACTGTCCACTTATGCGACTGAGACCTTACACATGAAGAAAGCATTAGTGAAACTCATATAAATAAATATATTGCAGGAATTTCAAAACACCCAAAAAATAAAAAAGTAAAATGAAGAAGGAACATTAGAGGATATAGAATTATGCTACTATAACAAAAGCACTTACTCACTAGCCTTTCGACCAAGATAAAATGCTATTGTTCCATATACCACAGGTACGCTAACTTCCACGTCTTTAATTCTCCGGTTTGCAACCTAAGTGAGGGGAAATAAACATGTTTTTAGCAAGTGTTTACTATGTATGCTCTTATGCTAAAAATTTGAAGCAAAAAATAGCTCTAACAAAATGGCTGCTTCCGACCCTCAAAATTGAGGGCCAAATATAGCTCTAAGAAAATGTCAACTGTTTCACTGTCTAAAGAAGAAATTTCAAATATATGCCGGTCCCTCAGTTCAGTATTAACAAAATTGACAGTAACACCAAAAAAAGGTCATATCCAATGAAGAAAAAAAATGGAAAAAGAAAAAAGAATGGCTCAAAAGAAATATTCAGGAATACTAATATTATCTCTACTCAAAACTTAGGCGTCAAATAACCATCTCGAAACAGAATGGTGAGTTCAATGCTTACCATTCTTCCCCTAGACAATCACAGAACTAAAATTACACAGATAAAGAAGGTCCAGATTCTACTTCCTAAAGATGGAATTAACCGAATTCAATACAAAATTGAAAAGAATATTAAGCCTCGAAATAAAACCACCAAGCAAAAACTATGAAACTAGCATGAGATGAGCAGCCATGAGGTAAGAATTAGGTCGGAATGTTAAAATAAGGAGATACCTCATTGGCTTCCCCAATTTTAATGAGCTGCGGCTTCGCAGCAGAGCCAGAATCTTCCGGTTGAGATTCAACCGGCGATGCTGCAGCCAATAATGATGTTGCATAAACCATTTCACGGATCGCCAGTGAGAGTGGAGTATAATGTAGTGAGGGGTTTCCCGCTTGAAATTGCAGGCATCTCGGTTTTATGATGGATTTAAAAGTTTTATTTTAGGCCAGAAGCCTCGACTTGACTTGCTAGTTGCTACCATTTCTCATTTAGACACAATCACCAATTAAACACGTGAACTATTTAGATTTGAGACTTTTAAACATTTTACTAAAGTCATTTTTATTAACAAAACATCATCAAATTCCGTTTTATTAGAAAAACATTGTCTACATTTTAGCCGTAAATTATAGTCCTAATTATATTTAAAGGTTTTGAGATTATCATGTTATTTAAATTGAATCTGCTATATATTAAAATTTTATAATTCTCTTTACACGGAAATATAGAGCTATTTAGAAATCTTAAAATTATTTTAGAGACAAATTATTTTCAAAAATTGAATTTCAAGTAAAGAGTCCAATAATAACTTTTGGAGAAGATTTTTTTGATTATTATTTAATTTCTAAAATAAAGCCTGAATTGTCCTTATCTGGAGAGGGAGGGAACGACCGATCGGATGAGAGCGACCTGTAAGGAGGAATGCCCGGTCGGACCGGGCGTAAGCACTCCGAAACTTAAGTCAGCAATTTTAGAGAGAAAAAACTTAGAGAGAGAGAGTGCTCAAGGTTCAATACCTGAGGCCATCGCTGGCTAGCCTATTTATAAGAGATGTTGAGGGGCACTTGAGTGCCTGGGGGAGCGATCTCTGGCTGTCAGAGTAGGTATCCGGCGAAGTGACAGCGAGCAGGAAGTTGAGGTGAGCACTGCCTTGTGTCAGGCGACTGATGGTACGGGATGTCACGTCGTCCGATCGGTCCTCCTTGGGGCTCGTGCCTGTTTGCTTCGCCTTGTGGACCTTGGGCCTTGCCAATGTTTGGGCCGACTCCATGCGCCTGAAAGCAGATGATATTTGCTGTGTTATCACTTGTCCCCCCCTCAACAGGTCCGATCGGGCATGAAGTTGCCTCTGCCGTCCCGTTCGGGTGAAACGCCGCTTGAGCTGTACCGATCCGAGGACATCCGTTAGCAGGATTATGGACTCGGAAAGGCTGCCAACTGAAGGGACGCGTCTGTTCACAAAGTTATTTTTTCATTGATTGCTGTGCGCGTATCGAGGACGACGCTTGGTTCTTCGCATACCCGTAACGTCTTTGGACACTTGGCGGGGTTTTAACGGTGGAGCCATTGGGGCACTCAAGGGGCTCAGACCTATAAATGGGCGTTTTTTTGAGACTTTGTCCCTTTTACTTCTCGTTGCCCTTAGTGCTACTCTGTGAAAATTTCTTCTTAATTCTTTGCAACTCAGCAATCCTTCTTGCCCTTCTTCGCTATTCCCTCAGACCTTCTTGGAGCAAGTAAGTGTTTTCTCTTTTTGTTTTCCCCGGATTCCTTACTTCGTGTTTGCGCATCGTCCCTTGTGTATTTTCCCTTTCCATTGTTTCCAAAGAGTAGTTCCCGTCACCTGAAATGATAGATTTTTAACGTACCAACTTATCTTGTCTGTTGTTTGTACGCAGTTGAAATGGCCGGTGGAAAGGATTTAAAGCAGATGTTGGCTGAGCGGGCCGGGCTAAAATGTGAGGCCGACTTAAAGGCCAAGCAGGAAAGGAAAAGACAGAGGTTAGCGGCTATCGAAGGTGCCCCGATTCACGCCGTACCCCTATCGGTGATGGCCCCGGGAAATGCTTATGCTTCGACCCCGCCCCGATCGGATAGGGAGACGCACCGTCCCAGCCCCTCTGCTGCAAACCCCTTGAGGGAAGAAAATCAAGAGGCGGGTGCTCTGATTATCGCTGGTGGCGCCGGCGCTCATCAAGGTGAGTCGCGTCGAAGGTTCGACAAACGCCCTTCCCACATTGGGGGGTTCCTGGAGGAACATTTTGGCAAAGACTAGTCTTCAAGCCAGGTAGCAAGCTTTATCTTCCGAGGTTTGCTTCGAGAAAGTGACCACGCAGAGATTGCAGACGATAACTAGCTGGTCCGGGAATACCGTGTGCTCAGCCAGCAACTACTAGAGGTAGGATCTCCTTTATCGTATTGCCAGTACTTGCTGGAATTGGCTCATCGGGGTCTTTTCCTTATCTGCTCATCTTCTTCCCCTTCCTTTTGTTAGGTGTGCCGGAGGACTCAGCGACTCCACCTCATGGCAGGAGTTTGGAAGGGAAGAGCTGATGTTATGGCGAAGAACACGACAGAGGTGAACTCTCACTATGAGGCCGTTAGGAAGGACGCCTCGACTCTCCGTATGGAAGTGGCTGAACTTCAAAGGGAGTGTACCACCCTTCGGTCGGAAGCACAGGCTTCTGCTGAGAAAGCCACCCAAACCGCTCAAGAGTTGGAGGGGTGTCGGGCCGAGGTGGACCAGCTGAAGGGCAACAATGCCCGTTTGGCTGCTGAAGGCGCTCAGGGTCAGAGGCTGGAGCATCGGGTGACTGCGCTGGACGCCGAGTGCCACGAGTTGAGCGGCGAGAATGCCAGCCTCAAACTGGAACGGGCCAGGCTCCGAGGGGAGCGGGATCAAGCTCAGGCCGAGTGCATTCGCTTGCGCAGCGAGCGGGAAGCATTGGGAGTGTCAAGGCAGGAGAGGGAAGCCACCTGGAGGGTCAAACTGGATGCAGAGCTCGCCTTTCAGAGGGAGCAGCTTCTTGAGGAGTTAGCGGAGGCGCAGGCAGGGGTTCTATCATGTTTAATCCATGAAGCCAAGAGGTATTTCCCTGATGCTGACTTCAGCTGGATGGGGGATCCTGCGGCCTTGCCCGACCCTACCGCTAGCGATGACGAAGCGGGTCTCCGAGCGGGGCTTTTGCCTGCTGGGACTTCCCAATCCTTGCCTCTTGGTGAGGTCAGCCAGTCCTGTCTGCCCGTGGGACTTGTCTCTGAGGGGGAGGCTGCAACTCAGCGAGTTGCTTTCGGCTCCTCTCGGGCCACCGGCGGGGCTCCACTGTCTTCAGGTGTCGATCAGCCGCAGGCGTCCAGACCGCCGAGTTCGAGGGTTGCCGACGGCCGTTCTGTAGCTCCTGTCGAAGAAGGCATTGTACATATAGAAGATTAGAATTTTTCATGCTTTTATTCTTGTAATTATAAGCTGTACAAGTGAAATTGAATTCAATAAAACTGATTTTTTCCTCTTATCTTTGTGAGGTGTTGTGCCTTCGTAATTTCTATTATTTATGTGACAAAACAATCTATGTGCTTTGCTTGTGGATACTTCCTGAATTGGAAGGAGTCGAGCGATCAGTGAGCAATCGAGAATCCCGAAGTCCGACACCATGGTCTTCATTCGCATGTTGGTCTGTGGCCGCTGCATAAAATTGCATATTGGCCTGGGACCGCTGCGTAAGTACCGCATGTTGACCCGTGGCCATTGCATAAAATTGCATGGTGGCCTGGGGTCGCTGCGTGAGTACCGCATATTGACCCGTGGCCGTTGCATAAAATTGCATGGTGGCCTGGGGTCGCTGCGTGAGTATCCGCCTCGCATAGTGTTGAGTGTTGCCGCACCCGTCGATAGATCCGAATGGGGAGCGAGTGGTCTGCCATTGACCAGTTTGGCGTCAGCGGATCGAGAACCTCTTCGATCCGGGCACCTACTGTAACAACCCAAATAGGGCCTGGTCGGAATCTGTGTTTTAAGTCGGATAAGTGAGGGTATTTCGTAATTTGTGTAAGAGGAATTTTGGTTAATAAGGATGTATGTGTTAAAGGAATTAATTAATTAAGTGTTAAGTGAAGTGAAGGGAATAATAGTGTGTGCTAGTAGTGTATGGTTGTAGGGTGTTAGTGGTCTAAAGGCTTTTATTGTGTGGTTTGTGAGCATGGTGCCTTGGATGTAAGTGGATTCATTGGAAATTATTAGGTGTGGGTTGTGTTTGGTACATTAGAAGATATTTGTGTTAGAAAAGCTTGTGTGTGGTTAGTGTATGGTGCCATAAGTGGATGAGTTAAGATAGATGGCTTGATTCTCTAAGATTGTGACATGTGGCAAGAGGTTGGTGAGTAATTAATGAAAGTAGGAGAGAGGAAGAGAGGGGCAGCTTTTGGGTGAGGCTTCCCGTGGAAGCTATCTCAAATTCCCCTTTCTTTCTCATTTTCCCGTCCTCCTCTCTCTCTTGCTTTCATTCTTCTACTCTCATCTCTTTCTTCTTGTGATTTCTTGAGTTTTGAGTGGTAATCTTGAAGGTTTGAGCTGGGTTTGTGGAAGGTAAGTGGTTGAGTTCGGTTAGAGGTTTCTTGCTCTTTGATTTTTAGTTTTGATTGTGTTTGGGTCTGATTCGAGTGTATTGTGGCTGGGTTTTTGTGCAAGAATCGGAAGAGAGAAGAAAGAGCAAGGGCAAGGATAAAGTGGATTCGTGAGGAGCTCGGTTTGAAGCTTCGTTTTCCAGGTTTGGGAGTTTAATTGATGATGTATGGGAGTCTGATTTGTAGTGCTTGAGTTGGGTTTAAGTTCATATGAGTGTTGTGAGCTGTGTTGTGAATTGTGATTTTTTTTCCCTAATTTACTCCTTGGATCAACTCTAAGTGGTGATTGCATGTCATTGGTAATCTTGAGTATTTTATGAATGCATGTTTAAATTGTGTAGTGACTTATAGTGAAGTGCAAGTGATATAGTGACGATGTTATACGTTTTCAGAATTTGTGCATGCCCTGTTAGTGTATCTGAGTTTAATTGTGAGTGATTTCTTGTGGAAATTATAGTTGATTATAGTGTAAATGTGTTATGTGGCTTGAAAGTGATACGGTGATGTGTTGGAGGCGAGAGGTAAGTGTTTTGAGCTTGTTGTATGCATGTATGATGAGTTGTGTGTGAAAAGAGTAGGAAAAAGTGCAGAATTAGGCAAATCTGGGTTCTGTCGCGATCGCGACAAGTACCTCGATCGCGACAGAAGGCGGACTTGGCCCTTGTTCTTGAAGAGCCCTCTGTCGCGATCGCGATGCTGGTCGCGAGCGCGACAGAGAGCTCGGTTGCGGAAACCTCCGCGCGGGCGTGCTGTCGAGCGTGCGCGCGAGGAGGAAGGAACTGGTCTCTGTCGCGATCGCGACAGAGCTCGGCCCCGAGAATTCTGCCGCGAGTGCTTCGTCGTGAGTAGGCCCCCCGGCGTGACCTCGTGAGGAAGTACACCGTGTTCTGTCGCGATCGCGACACGTGTCGCGAGCGCGACAGAGCTCGGCTCCGTGAAGTTCTACCGCGAGTGCTTCATCGTGAGGAGGTCCTTTGGCGCGACCTCGCGAGGAAGTACCCCGTGCTCTGTCGCGAGCGCGACACTTGTCGCGATCGCGACAGAGGCCCTTCCTGCTTGCTTTGTGTTCTGAATGTGTTTCGTTTGTTCCACTTTGCACGGTTTCTCACTATTGCATGGAATATGTGTGTGCTTTCGACTCGTGATATTATTGTGCTAGTGTCCTTGTTGTGGATTTATATTAAATAAGAGTTTTAATTTGAATATTGTTTTGTCTATGTACTGTCTTGAGAGTTTATGTGTTGTCGAGCCTGAAGTGTCAAAGTATAGGATAATTAAGCATGCTTAAGAAGGGTTAGTGTTCAGCTGTTCTACCGCCCCGTTTGGGCGAAGCGGTCGACCTCCGAGATGGTCATCAATCGTGTAGTGATAAAATGTTTTGAGACTCCGGTCTCCCGCGCTACCTTCGGGTATTAAAGTATTTTTGAGGCTTCGGTCTCCCGTGCCGTGTTCCCGTATCCTCCACCTTTGAATTCAGGCTATTGTGTGAATTGTCTTGCATTGATAAAGTGAGTGTTCTGATCGTAGTGTGATTTCTGAATAGTGTAATGGTTTAGCGTATTGTGTTATTTATCCTGAATATATATTTATATCTCTGTACTCTTATGCATAATGATTTATGTATGATAGTGCATGTGTCCTTGTATAGTGTTCTGTTGTGTTTGTTTCTCCCCACTAAGCGTTATCGCTTAGCACGGGCTTTTATCCCGTGCAGGTATCGTGATGGATTTTTGGGAGTGCTCGAGTCGTGCATCTGCAGGCAGGCCATAGGAGTCGAGTTTATTATTTCTTTTATTTCCTGATGTAATTCCTTTTGTATATGGATTATTTTTGTAAAGGATTTTAAAATTGTAATCTTTTTGGAATATAGTATTTATAACTCTATATCTTAATTATGTTGAAGTATACTTCTATTATATGGTTATTGTATGCTTCCGCTGTATGCTTTGTCGCGTCGTGAGTGAGTGTCGTGCTGTAGCGCGCCCGCCGGTGCCCTTCCAATGGGGGCGGCGGTGGGGGTGTTACACCTACGACCGACCATTTCCGTAATTCAGATCGGATGGGTCGTCGGGTGCACGATGAGCTCATCATTTTTGCATATTAATGCTGCGACGTTTACTATGTCGCTTCCATATCTTTGGACCGGGAAAAGCATCGGCCTTAATGGATTAGCTTCACCCTCTTAAAGGGGGGGGGGGAGGTACCTTCCGTGCTTTGCACCTGGACAAGACATCAAATCTAGTACGCAGGTCAGATTATGCATGCAATAAACAAAATAAGAGATCAATCTTTTTACTAACTGGTGAATGCGGGTATGTTACTACAAATGGTACTTTTTGAGTACGTCCACATTCCAGCTCATCGGGATATCTCGACCTTCGATCATTCGAAGTTTGTACGTGCCTGGGCCTAGGACCTTGGAAACCTCATAGGGTCCCTCCCAGTTTGGCATAAGCTTGCCGACCCCGGCATTTCCTGAACCCAGCTCTGCTTTTCTAAGCATGAGGTCGCCGACGTTGAAGGTTCTTGACCTTACTCTAGCATTGTGGTATCTGGCTATCCTCTGCTTGTACGCGGCTATTTCAGTGTAGGTGTTTCTCCTTTCTTCCGCTAGGTCCAGGTCTTGGCATCTTTCCAGAGCATTGGCCTGCTCAGTATAAAGTGCCGATCGGTAAGAAGGGAGTTCGACCTCTACCGGGATCATTGCCTTGGTGCCATAGACCAGAGAGAATGGAGTCTGATGGGTGCCTGCCCTCGACGAAGTTCTGTACGACCAGAGAACGCTTTGCAGTTCCTCGGTCCAGCTCCCTTTGGCCTCACCCAGTCGCTTTTTCAGCCCTTGGACGAGGGTCCGATTGGAGACCTCGGTCATTCCGTTGCTTTGGGGATGAGCAACTGACGTGAACCTCAAATCGATTTTCAGGCCTTGGCAGAAATCTCTGAAGGTAGAGCTGTTGAACTGTTTACCATTGTCTGCAATAAAAATATTGGGTAAACCATACCTGCAGATGATGTTTTTCAGTTCAAAGCTCTTGACCCTCTCGGCTGTGATGGTGGCCACAGGCTCGGCTTCGATCCATTTGGAGAAATGGTCGACCACGACTATAAGGAACTTCATCTGCTTTTTTCCAAGGGGGAAAGGTCCCAAGATATCGAGGCCCCACTGGTCAAATGGCCAGGCGACTCCAAAGACGTACTTCTCAGGATTGAGCTTCATCCGAAACTTGTTCAGAGTGAAAAAGACTCTTGCTAGATCGACGGGGTACTCCTCGGGGCTGCGGCTTTTGACAATCATGTCGTCGACGTAGACCTCTATGTTCTGTCCAATCTGATCTTTAAAGATCTTATTCATGAGGCGCTGGTACGTGGCCCCAGCATTTTTTAAGCCGAACGGCATCACCCTGTTGTAGAATGTCCCGTCGTCTGTAATGAAGCTGGTCTTCTCCTGATCGGCGAGCCACATCAGGATCTGATGGTAGCCGGCATAAGCATCAAGAAGGGAGTATATGGCGTGACACGCAGTGGCGTCTACCAACTGGTCTATGTTTGGGAGAGGGTAACTGTCTTTAAGACATGCTTTATTGAGATCAGTAAAATCCACACACATCCGCAGCTTTCCCGACTTTTTCTTGACCAGGACTACATTGGCAAGCCATTCGGGATAGTCTACCTCTCGGATTGTTCCGGTCTTCAGTAGTCTGTCCACTTTCTCGGAGATAAATTTTCTCCGATAGATGGCGTACCTTCTGATCTTCTGTCGGACCGACGGGTGATCCGGGTCCACGTTCAGCTTATGTGAGATGACATCGGGGTCTATCCCTAGGATGTCCTCCATCCTCCATGCGAAAGCCCCTTGGTTCTCCGCTAGGACCTGTACTATGGCATCTTCTGTCTTTTCATCCATGCTCGTGCCAACTTGGATATTTTTGCCTGGGGCCAATGCCCTTGTTTTTGTTTCTTCGGCGGGGTCCATCCTCGGTCTCTCTTCCTGCTCTGGCCGTTCCAAGCCGGGTTCTACTGTTGCAGCTTCTCGCTGCAGCTTTATAGCGTTGACATGTGCTTCTCGCGACGCCCTCTGATCGCCCCTTAATATTGCGATGCCCTCCCGTGTTGGGATCTTCATTACCAAGTAACGGATGCAGATGATAGCACCGGTTTGGGAGACTACGGGCCTGCCAAATATTGCGTTATAAGCAAGATTTATGTCAACAACTATAAAAGTTACCTTGCATCTATGCGCGACCTTCTCCTGACCCAGCACTACAGGGAGCTCTACAGAACCCACCGCCGGGATTCTGCCGTTACCGATCCCGACTAGTAGCGCGGCGGTCGGCCTGAGCTTGCATATAGGCAGACCCATCGCCCGGTAGGCCTGTAAAGTGAGGACGCTGACAGCGCTACCATCGTCCACCAGAACTCTTTTGACATCGAAGTCGTTAATTTTGGCCCTTATGACGAGCGCATCTTCGTGAGGAAATATAACATCCCGCGCATCTGTGCTAGATATGATAACTTCCGGTAGTCACTCAGCGCGGCGGGAACGCCTCTCTCCTCTCTTCTCCTGGCTGCCGGAGGGATCCGCTTGATAGGCTGGCTCTTGTGTGATCACATTGATGACTCCAGCATAGGGTCTGCCCAGATCCGAGCCCGCTCGCCTTCGTCCGGGTCAAAATCATCCCTTCGTGGCTTTGGTCGTCTACAGGTGTCATCCCCTCTGGCCGTGCCTGCGAATTTCCTAAGGGATCCTCGACGTATGAGCTTTTCGATTTCCTTTTTCAGGGTAGTGCATTTGTCGGTAAGGTGGCCAAAATCTCTGTGGAACTAACAGAATTTGCTACGGTCTCTCCTAGCCCGGCTGCTTTCGGACAGTTGCCTCAGCCAATTGATCGGTTCTTGCTTTTCTTTTATCCACATCAACACCGCCGACGGAGTGGCGTTAAGGGGAGTGTATGGCCTTTCGCTCTGGTCCTCCGAGCACCTGCGCCGCTCTGTCTCCGATCCTCTCCTCTTCCTCGAGCTTCGAGATTCGGATCCTTGTTCTGGACTTCTTGTGCTCCGATCGGATCTGGAGGCCCTGTTGGAGGGGAGGTTGCCTGAATACTGCGACCTTTCCGTGCTGCGTGTCCTCCTTCCCCTATTAGACCTGATGGCGTCGTCGAGCCGAATGTACTGCCGGGCTCTCTCCATGAGGTTAGCGAAGCTAGTTGGGGGTCTCGTTGTTAAGGACTCAAAGAAACGATGGTCAGTAATGCTCCCGGCCAAGGCAGTGGTCGCCATCTCAACGCTAACGTTCCTCACCTCCGACATGGTGGATTGGAACCTGTCGACGTAGTCTCGCAGACTTTCATCGGGTCTCTGATACAAGTTGCAGAGGTCATTCACTGTCCTCGGCGCGCGCGTTTGCACGACGAACCTCGTAATGAACAGCTCCCTTAGTTGTCTAAAAGAGGTGATTGACCCCTCAGGTAGGTCATGGAACCATGTCAGGGCATCTCCGCCGAGGGTGGTGGGAAAAACCCTGCAAGCCGCTTTCTCGTCATAGGTGTAGACCTGTACTTTGGTCAAGTATTCTGCTAGATGGGTGGCGGGATCTGTTTTTCCTGTGTACCTGTCCATGACAACGTCTCTCCACCTCGGGGGCAGTTCGGAGTCAGTGATTTCCCTGCAAAATGGGGACGCGGTGTTATCGCACGTGTTCCCCTCGAAGTTCCCTTTTTTAGGGATGAGGATGCCGAGCCGCTCGAGCCCTTGTTTGAGCAACTGATCCCCTTTGCTCAGAGCCGTGGCGGAGGACTCGCTTTTGTGCTTCCTTGAGCGGTTACGGCTTGGAGTGCACATGTAGGATATATCATCTGCCACAGTCTGGGTGCCTGACCTGATGCGAAAATGGGAGCTCAAGCACGCGGGAAGCGTCTGCTTGCCCTTATCATGCCTGTCTGGGGTCCTGACGGTGCCCTTGCGATTTTCTTGGGCTCTCGACTCGCCAATGACAATCCCTTGGGCTTTCCTTCTCCCGAAGTCTTCGCCCGTGGGGCAATCCCCACGAACTCTTTCAGAAGTTTCCAGCATCTTACCTTTCTTCAACGCCTGAGCGACATTTTTGGAGAAATCACCGAGGATGGTGCGTACATCCCTGAAGGTAATAGGGGTATTCTCAGGCTGTCCTGCCGCTGCGCCATCGAAGGCGGAGAGGAGATTGATTCCTGCAGGAGACCTGACGGGTCGCGAGGTACCTGACCTACCGTGGCTACAGTCGTTGTGGTCAGAATTCACAGGGGTCGTATTCTCGTTCGATCTGGAGTTTGCCATGCCTCTCAACGAAAGCACCAAATGATAAAGTCTGAATTGTACTTATCTGGAGAGGGAGGGAACGACCGATCGGATGAGAGCGACCTGTAAGGAGGAATGCCCGGTCGAACCGGGCGTAAACACTCTGAAGCTTAAGTCAGCAATTTTAGAGAGAGAAAGTTTAGAGAGAGAGAGTGCTCAAGGTTCAATACCTGAGGCCATCGCTGGCTGGGCTATTTATAAGAGATGTTGAGGGGCACTTGAGTACCTGGGGGAGCGATCTCTGGCTGTCAGAGTAGGTATCCGGCGAAGTGACAGCGAGCAGGAGGTTGAGGTGAGCACTGCCTTGTGTCAGGCGGCTGATGGGACGGGATATCACGTCGTCCGATCGGTTCTCCTTGGGGCTCGTGCCTGTTTGCTTCGCCTTGCGACCTTGGGCCTTGCCAATGTTTTGGCCGCTCTATGGGCCTGAAAACAGATGATATTTGCTGTGTTATCAATAAGTATGTTAAGTGTCAGTCGATTCATATATAACTACTTAGAGATTTTAAATTTATTTTGGAGACAAATTATTATCAGAAAGTGCCAATAAATCCAATGGAATTCCAAACCGATCACTATAAATTAAAGAGTTTGATAATAATTTTGGATAAAATCTCCTTAATGATTATTCAATCTTCAAAAATTATTTCAAAATCTCTAAGCATCTCTATATATTTCTTAGAATAGTCAGAAAACTCCTAGTAGGCTTGACTTGATTAGTATCGTAGCCTGATTTGAAATAATTTTATAAATTTTGACGAATTTTTAAAAAATATAATTTGAAAAATTAAAAGAACGCGTAGGGACTAAATCAAACGAAAAGTAAAAATTTAAAGGTATAATATTACCATATAAGCATTTAAAAATTTAATAGCAAAAACGCAAAAGGTTGGAGGGCTTAGGTTTTGCTTTTATAATACTGAGCGAGTATTTGGTTTAGCTGTTGGAAGAGAATTAATAGTCTTTTCTCTTCTAATACTTCCCTTAACATGTTTGATAAAATTTTTAAAACATCAGCCTTTTGATATTTAAAATCAAAACATATGTTTTTTGAAAAGACAATTTTTTGATATTTTATGAAAGAGATGTTGTTGATTTATTAATTTAAACGTATTACCCATTATTTTTATTCATATATTCTTTTCTTTATACCTAAATTCATCATTGTTACAAATTTATAAATATTTTATTATAATAATTTATAAACTCTTAACAAATTACATTCTACGCATTTATAAAAATTTATATTTATTAATTAATATATTTTTTCTATACTAATTGTTTGAGCAATTTATAAATTTTTATATTGTACTATTTTTTATTTTATATATTATTATGAAAAAATATACTCTTAAATTAAAAAAAAAATATACCCACTTTGATAATTATACAATTAAGCAACAACAGTCCTATATAATTTACCAAACACTTAAATATTATTCATCAATCAGCCACCAGCAAATGTATTAATTACTAGCAACTGGTATCAAATACCAATTGTGCTAATCAACTAAATAAAACATAACCTAAATTTATGTTTTCAGTTAACACAAATTGCTCAAACGATTTTGTTTTTAACATCTTCTATATTCCCTATTAAAAAGCACAACAAAAAGGAAAAAAATAAAAATAAAACCATTTTATATTCGCATATATTCATAAACCAAATTCAATAAACAATTATGTCAAGTTAAAGCTTTCTTTCTTGCCAGCTAAAAACAATAAACATAATTCAAATTCAAGCATTTCAAGAAAAAGAACCGAAAGTTCATGAAATAAATGGAAGTGTGGCATATGATAATAATGAACCTTTGAACAATCTAAATAGTGAATATATTGACATTTCATCTAGAAAGAATGAGGAATCTATAGAGGGCGAGAGATCTGAAGAGAAGCCTGACTTTTATTATAATTCTTCAAAAAATAAAGATATGTTGATTATGATTTACAATTAAGTGATGATAGCAACTAATTCATTTAATTAATTGTATATCAATTGAGAAAATTAATTATTGCATCAACAATATATTGTTATATATTTAATTTTTCACATATCCAATTTTCTATTAGGGACTAATCAATTTCAGCTATCTCGGGTTACAAATATGCCACTGAAGAGAAAGAATTCGAATATGCTACCCTCAAAGATCATGTTACCACCATTGGAAACAGCTAGTGAACATCCAGCTAAGGCATCACATTCTCTAGATTCTATGGGACCAGCTTCCTTACCATAGAGTTCCCCATCCCTTGTTACTACCTCTGCTACCACATCACCTACCACCCCAAAGATCATGTTACCACCATTGGAAACAACTAGTGAATGTCTAGCTAAGGAATCACATTCTCCAGATCCTATGGGACCAGCATCCTTATCATAGAGTTCCCCATCCCCTGTTACTACCCCTGTTACCACATCACCTACCACCCCTGCTACTATATCACCTACTATAGAAGCAACATCTACTCCTACAGCAAACAATGCATCTATTCTATTACAGATATCAGGAACAGATGCAGCGAAAAGTCTTAGGCCTGGAGCAATCACTACAAGAAAATCAAGTTTTTGCAACAGAAATTTAGCAACCGAACACTTTCCATCGCTAATTTGCGACGAAAAAACAATTCCATCGTTATTTAGCGACGATTAAAAAATTCCATCGCTAAAAATGGTGGGAGCACTTTCCCTCCAGTTTTAACGATCGAAATTAGCGACGGAGAAATATTGCGTCGCTAGTTGTTGCTTGAGACGGACATTTGTGATGGAATATAAATTCCGTAGCTAAAAATTTAACGACGGAAAGTCAATTCCGTCGCTATTTAGCGAAGGAATTTTGTTTCCGTCCCTAAAATAATTTATAAATAATAATTTATATTATTAGCGATGGAAGAGCAAATTCCGTCGCTAAATTGAATATAAATTCAACCTTTTCTCTCTCCTCCACCTCTCTCCTCTCTCTCCCCTCCCTCCCGTTTCCCCCTTCTCTGCTGCGCTACCCATTGCTACTGCACCTCCGGCGTGCCTCCATTGGCGCAGATCGGCCGTCCCCCTTCCCTCTGGAACCGATCTAGCCCCCCTCACCCCCAGCCGGCGTCTTGCTCCCCTCCCTCTCCCCTTCTTTTCCCACTTCTCCTTTCCTCCTCCGTGCGTGGCTTCCTTCCTCCGGCGTGTTGTCTTCCTGCTCCGGCGTGGTGGATGGAGTTCCCAGCTCAAGCGAGTCCCCTGCCTTCCCTTCTCCTCCGCCGGCGTCAGGTAAGCAGTAGGTATATATTTTTTTTCATTAATTAATTAATTAATTAATATTATTATTTGTTATTATTATTATTTAAAATGTTAACATTGTTAAATAAAAATCTGAATTACTTATTAGTGTTATTGTTGTTAGAATTATTATTATCTATTTATGTTAATTAAACATTTCATTAATGTTAAATAATACTATGAATAATTTTTGTAAAATATATTATTATTAGTGTTATTAGTAGTAGTTAGATTATTGTTAAATAATGAAATAACAAATTTATTATCGTTAGTATTATTAGAAAATAATAATTTTTATAATTTATTTAAGAATATTAGTAGTATTAATATTGTTGTTGTTGTAATTATGATAATTATTATATGACAAATTACTGTCATTCTTTTTATTTATCATAATAAATAGAATAATTAAATTTCAGTTGTTTTCTCTGCTCAGGCGGCATTTGTTCATCGTCATGGTGCACCGTTGGTCTTCCTATTCCAGCCCCTAGGGGTGTGCAAAAACCGAATCGACCCGAATAAACCGAACCGAAATATAAATTCGGGTGAGGTTATTCGGATAATTCGGTTCGGTTCGGGTGTGAGAATATGAGAAATTTCGGGTTCGGGTTCGGGTCGGGTGAAAATGAAGGTAAACCCGAACCAACCAAATATAACCCCTCTTTAATAGAATAAACCCGGTCTGGGTCTGTCCCTAATTTAGTCATTTTCCCCTTTTCAGTTTGATTAACTAAATCCCTAGAATTCCTTTCTTGTTCTGCCCCGTCGCTCCTCTTCTCCATCGCTCGTCCCCTTCCTTGCTGTTGACGCTCGTCGTCGCCGCTTCTCTTCGCCGCCGGTAGCCTCCACGAAGGTAACTTCTTCTTCTTCTTTTTCTTCTTCTTCTGATAGTAATTCTGATTTGGTCACTGGTCGATGGAAGATGTACTTCAACTCTCAGTCTCAATTAACTCACCATTAACTTTATGGATTTGAATTGTACAATATAATCAAGAAATGAAATTATCTTTTTGGGTTGAAGAAAATACATACTGTGTTTTAGGAAAATAAAAATGTTATATGAATCCTTGGACAGAATCAGAGCGTGATTGTAATTTTTCTTTTACTTTTTCGTTTGGATAGGTGGATTTGTTGATTTGTTGTGTACCTTGTTACTAATTTGTTGATAGTAATACTGATTTGTTCTTGCTGATTTGAATTGTTACTGATTTGCTGTGTGCCTTGTTAATGATTTGCTCTTCCTGATAATATAAAAAAAATACATTAATGATTTGCTCATGTGCATTATATATAGTTTGTTTTTGCCATTTGCTTACTGGGTTTCACCGATCCCTTCTCCTTTGCTTGCTGGGTTTCACCGATCCCTTCATGAAGGGCATTAAACTAATTCCACTCTTTATTATATACTTAAACAATTTCCTAAATTTGATATAATAATGTACTGGTCTTTAAGAAAGAAACAATTTCCATTTAGAATATAATATAATAATGTATTGGTTGGTAATGGTTCCATTGATAATTCAGTATAATGTATTATGTATATATATATATATATATATTTCTATTGGTTGCACTTTTCTGTTGTTTCCAATTATCAATTCGTTCATATTTTATTCTAAATTTGTTCATATTATTTTGATATAACTGAATTATCAATTTTATATTATTTCTATATTATTTTATCAATTATTAATTTATTTTATACTGAATATTTATTTGCATAAATTTGTAGATGTCCAAATCAAATAAAATTGATTTGGAGGAAGAGATCGCATCAGTGGAACCATTTAAAGTTCCTCAACAGCCGAGCAATACACAAGAGGCAGCAAACAATCCAGCAGCAGCCTCAAGAAAAAGAAATTCATATTATATGGTTACTATGTATTTAATTATGTATTTTTCATGTTATATGGTGACTATGCTAATTAGATATTCAATATGTTATGTTAATTATGTATTTAATAGTTTATAATTAGGTTTAATAAAAAAAATAAAATAAAATTCGGCTTATTCGGTTCGGGACCCGAAATATTTTGGGTTATTCGGTTCGGGGCCCTACAAGAAGTTAGGGTCAATTCGGGTGTAGAATTTCATGTAAAATCGGGTTTTGGATTATTCGGGTTCGGGTCGGGTTGACCCAAACCCGACCGATGCACAGGCCTACCAGCCCCGATCTGCCATTCATTCCCCTCTGCCGGCTCAAGGTAACTCGATTTTGTTATTTTTATTTTATTTTATACATTTCTTTCTTTATTTATGAGTTTATTAATTTAATTGTTATTATTATTATTATTATTATTATTATTGAACATGTTATTATTATTAAATTAAAATCAGTAAAATTTAGTATTGTTATTATTATTATTATTGTTATTATTATTATTATTATTCTTATTATTATGTTAATTTGTATTGTTATTATTATGATTATTATTATTTTTGTTAAATAATAATATGAATAATTTACATAAATAATATTATTAATATTATTATTATTATTATTTAGATTATTATTAAATAATAATATGATAAACTTATTATTGTTATTATTATTATTGTTGTTGTTGTAATGAAAATGACTATAATATGACAATTTGCATTTTTTTTACTGTACAATTGATAATTTTATATTAGTTGACTAATCAATTTTTTTATAATGTCAGGTTCGAAAAACGTTTAAAAGAAAGAAGAGTAATATGATTCCTCCACGGCTCAGGGTGCATGATGGGGGTAACGCTATTGCCGAGGGATCAACTGCATCGCCGTCCATCAATACTAGCACTCAGGCTACTGTATCACCGACCATTCCCACTACTATCCCGTCTACCACTCCTTCATGTGGATCTACTCCTATGACCACCACTGAAGCTATGCCATCTCAGCTGTCAGGAAAAGACGCAGCGAACATCCTATGCCTGGCTCAGTTGGAGTTGATGGAAGAATCTAAGTGACCATTACGGCTAGGGAGTAAGTGATAAATATTTCAGTTTTAATTCATTTAAACGATAGTTATTACTTTTACTGACTTTATGAAAATTGTTGTATATTAGTTTGATTCCTTCAGAAAAGTGCTCACGCTCAATGACGACCACGTTCAAGAACAGAATAGAGTACGATGGTTATGTCTGGATGAAAGTGTCTGATGCGGAACCCCAAGGCTAAAGAACCCGAAACCCCTTAAACACACAATATGGCATGAACATGAACAAGAAGAAACTCCCAATCTAAAGAACCCCCAAACAACATGTGAATGGAAACGCTTATAATAGATTGATTTAAAAACACAAGAACAGAATTCGCCACAAAGTAAATACCTTGATAAGAATCTAAGTTCTTGATGCAAAAGAAGAAGACAAGCTTTCCTCTCCAATGAAGAAAATTCGGCCAAGCCAAATGATGGTATTCAAAAGTGTTTTAGATATATCTTTTACAACTTATAATGAGGTATTTATAGCCCCCAAAAGGTAGGTAATCCTAAATAAGTCAAAAGTCCACCTAACACATGGCCACCTAACACATGGGCCTCCCACCAAACCATAAATAAGTCAAAAGGCTACCTAACACATGGCCACCTAACACATGGGCCTCACACCAAATAACTAAAGCCCAAACTTATTAACTCTAAAATACAACAACCCACAAGCCTAAAATAATTAATTTAAATGAGCCCAACCTAAAGTAAGCCCAACTCACTTAAAATAAGCCTATTAAGCTATAAGAGGGTCCAACTAAATAATTAAAACAAAACAAGTTCAACATAATAAAATAAGCCCCTTGGGCAGCCTAAAGCTACTCTTCAAGATTGAAAAAATTAATCAAGCCCATTTGATTCTTCTCATGTCCATTTGGCCCCATTGGATTGGCATTGATGCCATTCGACCCCAATCTCCCTTTACTTTCCATAATTTCCACAATTTGGCTCGTATAGGATTGTCATGATGGGTTGACCCCCCTGTGCACGCATCATCCCCTCCCTCTTTAGAAAAGATTCGTCCTCGAATTTTCGTCTTATTCAAGTTGGGAATTGAAGCTTGTGGAATAAATTGGTCTTCATAAACGATCTTGGGAATAGGTGGAAATAATATGAATGCTTCTTCTGAAAAGAACTCATCATGTTCCTGCAAGTTAACACGAAAACTAGGAAAAGCATGGTTAGTCAATACAGGAATTTCATTTTGAACATGATTATCTTCTTTTTCCATGTTCAATTCAGCCTCCTGAAGCACCACATGATCAATCATAACATGTTGATCATCCAACTCAACTAAACAAGCATCTTTCATTTTACAATCTTCTTCCTTTTCCCTCAAACAATCAACGTCTACACTTCTACTTATGTCTTCCTCATTTACAACATCATCGTCATATAAATCTATAGCATCTCTTTCAGCTTCACAGATAATCTCTTCCACTACAACTTCCTCTTTCTTTATTTTCTCCTTTTGCAAGCACTTACCTAGTTGTCTAAAAAGTTGTTTAAACCGCAATTCTGCAATTTTAAGGTCTTCCTTCAATAACTTAGTATCCTTTTTTAACTCATCCAATGTTTCTTGATCTAAATGTCGTCTTGACTTGTAATAGGACATCCTCGCAATCACTTCCTCACGTGTTTCACTCAAAATATGGCACTCCACTCATGTCACTCTATTTGGCTTTTACCCTCATTTAAGCTCACTCACTCAAGCCTTTTTACCATTCAAGCTTGCTATCCTCAGTTGCACTTCAGAATTTAATTTCCAACCAAAATAATTCACAAGCAGCAAATTTAAATGAGAATGCAATGAAAACACTTAACAAAGAAAGTCAAGAATGACGCCTACCAACAAATTGCCACTTTGGCTTTTCAAATTAATTTTCAAATTCAAAGTATGACAAATCTGAAATTTTGGTATTTTCCTAATGGAAAAGTCAATTTTGATACAATGGATGTAAAGACAAGAAATCAAAGAAAGTCAAGAATGACAACTACCTATAAATATTCACTTTGACTTTTCAAATTAATCTCCAAATTCAAAGTATGACCAGATCTATTTTTTTTTGTTTCTTTGTGATTTTTTTTCCTAGCTTTATCTCAATGCTGACTTTTCTTTTTTCTTTTTTTTTTTAAATTCGGATGAACAGTACCAACGATTTTTTTTCCTTTTTTTTTTAGAACTTAAAACATCAAACACAAGATCTGATGTAGGAATAAATAAGAACACAAAAGAACAAATTCAAAAATAAAGAAGAACACAAAATTGATAAGATTGCAAATTAAACAACGCGGAATTATCTTGTTCTAATGGAAATAAAACAATAGAACAGTAAATTAACACAAGATAAATAAGAATTTATCCTAATCCAAGCTCTGATACCAAATGATGCGGAACCCCAAGGCTAAAGAACCCGAAACCCCTTAAACACACAATATGGCATGAACATGAACAAGAAGAAACTCCCAATCTAAAGAACCCCCAAACAACATGTGAATGGAAACGCTTATAATAGATTGATTTAAAAACACAAGAACAGAATTCGCCACAAAGTAAATACCTTGATAAGAATCTAAGTTCTTGATGCAAAAGAAGAAGACAAGCTTTCCTCTCCAATGAAGAAAATTCGGCCAAGCCAAATGATGGTATTCAAAAGTGTTTTAGATATATCTTTTACAACTTATAATGAGGTATTTATAGCCCCCAAAAGGTAGGTAATCCTAAATAAGTCAAAAGTCCACCTAACACATGGCCACCTAACACATGGGCCTCCCACCAAACCATAAATAAGTCAAAAGGCTACCTAACACATGGCCACCTAACACATGGGCCTCACACCAAATAACTAAAGCCCAAACTTATTAACTCTAAAATACAACAACCCACAAGCCTAAAATAATTAATTTAAATGAGCCCAACCTAAAGTAAGCCCAACTCACTTAAAATAAGCCTATTAAGCTATAAGAGGGTCCAACTAAATAATTAAAACAAAACAAGTTCAACATAATAAAATAAGCCCCTTGGGCAGCCTAAAGCTACTCTTCAAGATTGAAAAAATTAATCAAGCCCATTTGATTCTTCTCATGTCCATTTGGCCCCATTGGATTGGCATTGATGCCATTCGACCCCAATCTCCCTTTACTTTCCATAATTTCCACAATTTGGCTCGTATAGGATTGTCATGATGGGTTGACCCCCCTGTGCACGCATCAGTGTCACAAGAAACAAAGACTTTTTATTTTGAAGAATTCAAGGTAAAAAATTATGATAATGTTTAATATTTAATAAATTGTATTTTACACTTACTTATAATATGTTTTATGGTTCATTCTCATAAGAAAAAATTTTACTGAGACTCAGCGTTTGATAACATCATGTATAAAGTATGGGAGGCTAGGGCTCGAGCGCGTTATAGAGACTTAGTGTGCCTACTACACACTGGTGGTGTACGACCTCGTTATATAACAGAAGATATATGGGCACACTGACAACAATATTGGACGACACCTGTGGCACTTTCCATTTCAGAGCGGAATAGTAATAACAAATGGGGAGGACCAGAGGGAGTGAATTCATGCTTGTATACTGGTGGTTCATTGTCATATAGCGAGCATGCAGAAAGACTTGTTAGTATTACAAAACATTAAGATTATTACTATTATTACTGTTTAAGATTACATTTATTACAATCGAGGTGGATGGGAAAGACAAAATTGTGTTTGGAGTTTGCAATGTTGTTGGATGCTACTATAAAAAAACAAATAAAAGTGTTTTTCTGTCTTTGTTTATAGGAGGTTTGGTTAAAATTTAGGGGAAACTCTGTCAAAATTTTAGTAAAACCTTGAAAGATTAATCCATAATTTATAGTTCAATTGTAATTCTCTATTTATTTGTAGGAAGCATCGATGGGTCGACCGCCTACACCTGGTGATGTCTTCGTACACACTCACACCAAAAATCATGATGGTCAAATATTTGTCAATTCACGATCCAGGCATTTACACATATGTTCAAATTTTGTTATTTTACTACTATTTAATATTATTTATTATTAATCATTAATTAATATAAAGCATTTATTTAACGACAGGAACAAGTGCAAGAGACAATTTATCAGCATTCACAGAGTTCAGATAATGTTAATAAGAATCAGATTTATTATGAGATGGTTGGTGGTAAAGACCAACGAGGACGGGTATTCGGCTTAAGTTCTTTCACCAAAACCTGTTACTCGCATTCTTCCAGCTCAAGTACAGCGGCATCTAGTAGACATTCTGTCTCTCTTGAGGTAAATGAACTTCAGAATACTGTACTTAAGCTGCAATCAGAATTGCAAGAATCACAAGCTTGGAGGCAAGAATCACAAGCTCGGAGGCAAGAATCACAAGCTCGGTGGCAAGAATCACTCGACTTCATATCTCAGTTACGCAACGAGATGGCCAATTTGAAGGGTATGGTCGAGTCATCATTGCAGCAGTCTGATCGTTCACATCATCCACCGCCTCTTCCGCCACCATCAGCTTAGTTAGGACTTTGTATTATTATGACATCGTTAGATAATTATTAACTTCATGATAAATACAATTATTATATTATATAATTTTCAGATATTAAAATTTAGATATTATTTATAATTTTTTCATTTTTCTTTATTTGGATATACATGTTAAATTTATAGGTTTTATAAATTAATTAAAAAAATATAAATTTAAAAAATATTTATTTTGCCGACGGAAATCACATTTTCGTCGGGAAATTTCTCGACGAAAACTGAATTTTCGTCGAAAAATTTCCCTACACACAATATGCTGACGGAAATCCTTTCTGTCGGCAACTTTGTTAAATTTCATCTTTTTCGTCAGGAATTTCCATCAGGAAACTAATTTTTTCTTGTAATGAATTGGAGTTGATGGAACGATCTACGTTACCACTGTAGATAATGTGTGAGTGATTAATACATAAGTTTATATTCATGCTATAATATTTAACTGGAAAAAGCTTCTGAAAATGCTTGTCTATTAGGTTGGTTTCGTCTGGAAAGTGCTTCCGCTCAATCTCAGAGAAGTTCAAAGAGATGATAGATTATGAGCATTATTTGTGGAAGAAAGTATTCCAGGAGATAAAAAAAAATTATTATGAAGAGTTTAAGGTAAATAAAATAAATTATTTAATCTTAATTATTTTATCTAACTTTAAATATTAATTAAATTAATATTATAGTTTATAAATACTTACAATTTGTTTATCTTTTTTTTTTATCAGAAAGAGTTTTTTTGGAATTGATAATTTGATCCTGTTATGTATGGAGCATGAGAGAGTCAAGCCCGTACACATTATAAAGACTTTGTGAGTACGAAACACATGAAAGATATACGACCTCTTTATATATTCGAAGAAATATGGGCTCACTGACAGCATTATTGGACAACACCTGAGACCTTCTCCATTTCTGAGTGGAATGCTAATAATAGAAAGGGAGGACTGGAGGGGGTCAGTGTATCCTTACACATTGGATGATCGTTGTCCCACCGGAAGCATACAGATAGACTTGTAAGCATTTAAATCTTACTGTTATATTTTGATTTAAGCACCAATTCGATCCAAATATATTTCAATGTTATTTGATGTATAAATTTATGATGAAAATATATGTATAATATGAATGGTAATTTTATAAAAGTCTGTTGCCATGCATAGCTAGGTTGTTGAGAAAATTTTTTGTTTAACAGGGAGTAAATATCAGATAAATAGAGGAAACTCTGCCTAAATTTTTGTAAATTGTAGTTTTATGGGCAGGAGGCCTACACCACAGAGATGCTTGTGCACACCCACACATGAAAGCATGGCAGTGTGACATTTATCAACACCCGATCCAGACAAGTCCATGTATGTTAAAATTTTAGTTCACTATTATTTTGATGAATCATATTAGTTAAAAATTATCATATTAGTTAAAAATTATCACTAATTAATATAAAGAATTTATTTTACGATAGTAGCAAATACAAGAGACCCTTCAACGACAGTCACAAAATTCTAAAAATGTTGATGAGAGTCGGACCTTTTATAACGCAGTTAGTGTGGTAGAGACTGCTGTGGATGGGTTTTTGGCTTGAGTTCTTGTGACGCGCGTCGAACCTCGGGTCGCCCCGAACGCCCGCCTTTAGGGCAATCGGGATGAGGTTTATAAAACTTGTAAGAAATTACAAGTGCGTCTAATTTGGGCAACAAGGAGATTTCTTTGAGTTGCCACCCAATAGAACATTAAAAAAGGTCGTCTAGCCTCAATGAGCCTAAGACGGCGCTGCTATATCCATTTTGGGCAAGCCAGAGGTATCTTGTAGACCCCACCCTAATAAAACATTAGGATAGCCCTCTCGCCTCGTGGAGCCTAGGACTATACAAGTTAAAGCCTTTTTACGAGACACAAGAGGTGTCTTGGAAGTCCCATTCCAATGGAACATTAAAATGATCCTCTCGCCTCGTTGAGCCCAAAGACCAGAGATGGTTCGGGACTTTCCATTTATTCATACCTTGATTAAGTTTATAATTGAGTTTTGAATTTTAGCGTTTCATCCCATTTCTCATTCAATTTTAATGCAATTTAATTAAAGCGCATGTCAATCACATAAAGAAAGCGGTAGATAAAGTAAATGAAAGCGCATGAAAATAAATTACAATAAAATTAGGGGCAGAATACAACCCCCATTGGTAAATAAAATACAATTCATACATAAATCGGACCATTTATTAAAGATGAGGACATTAGTCCTCTCATGCATAATTAAAGAAAACAATTCTAAAATGACAATTTATTTTGTATGAAAAAGCTAGGACATTGGTCCCTTTTTTATTTAAAAAAAAATCAAATTAATTAATATAAATATTTTTGTAATTTTTTTTAATTAACGTGCATAAAAATAAATTATTACAAATTACATGATAAAATGAATAAAAGCAAATTAATGAAAATGATAAAAAATTTAACTCCCAAATGGATCTTCAAATCTTCATGGGCTCCCACTTGGTACGGAAAATACCCACACATAAAAATAAGTATTGAAAATAAAACACAAATAAAAGCCATGTTAGTAAGAAAAATGAATTTAAAAATATACTATAAAAATAGAGCAAATAAAAAATGTATCATGTGTGACAAATCAATTAAAATTACATAATAAAATATGCAACTTAACTAATTAACAATTTAGCATGCATAAAAAAAATAACATAATAATAATAATAATAATAATAATAATAATAATAATAATAAAATTCAACATGCATAAACAAGCATAAAATAATGATGATAGAATTTAATATGCATAAAAATACAAAATAACAACAATAACATCCAATTATACATAAAAAATATAATATACATAAAATTCAGTATGCATGAAAATATAAATAATAATGCTAACAATAATGATACTAGTAACAAATTATAGCAAAAGTAATAAAAATAACAATGGTAATAATAATAATAATAACAAAGTACAATAACAACCAAGGATATGAATAATCATATAAACATGCAAGAACAATAGAAAATAAAATTAACATGGCATGTTTAAGGCATGATAATAATAATACCAATAATAATATGGACAATCACATAAGCACATGGTAATAATAATAATAATAATAATAATAATAATAATAATAATAATAATAATAATAATAATAATAATAATAATAATATATGAACAATTCAATATGAACAATTAAATAATAATATAAACAATTAAATAAAAAAATAAGAAGTAAAAATATGAACAATTAAATAATAGATCTAAAAGAATTTACATGATAATTAATTAAATAAAAATAAAAGAATAAGAAAATAAGAAGAAAATGATAGAACTAAAAGAATTTACATGTTAACTAATTAATTGGAAACAAAAAAATGAAATTAAAAATTAATTAAGAAATTGAGCCAAGAATGTTTACTCTCAAATTTATCTTGAAAAAATGAAGGTAGATGATCTAATTCCTTGTCTTAATTGTAAGAATATATTAGAAAAATAAAATATTAGAAATGAATTTTTACTCAAAAACAAATAATTGATTTATGTCTCAAAGTAAAAAATTGCTAAATGAAAAGGAGAAAATTCACAAGAACAAAAATTATTCTTTTTGCATTAAGAATTATTTTGGAAAAATCCTTTAGAAATTGAGAGAATTTGTTTTTGAGAGAAGAAAAAAGAAGAAAATAATTTTCTAAAGAAAATCTCTCCCAAATTCTCACTAAAAAACCATTTTATATTTCCAATTAAAATCAGATTTTTAATGGAAAAATAAAAATAATTCAATTCCAATAACAGCCAAAAACTGAAGAATTTGGATAGTTAGAAGATAAAAGGGTTTTAGAATTAAATTATGCAAAAAAAATGAGTTAAAAACACTTAAAGATGAAGAAAAACGGAAATCGGCAGCTGGAAGGGGGAATGGGCGCGATAGGGGGCGAGAGACGCCCGTCGGAGCGCCCGATGTGCGCGGGACGCCCTGGGAGTCGCCCGCGCACTGGGGCGCTGCGGCGCGCGCCCAGTGCTGCCGCAGCCCGACATTCGCGCGAATTTTTTTTTTCTATAAAACACAATAATTTAAAAACTAACTTTTTTTATCCCAAATAATATTTTTAAAATATTTTTAAAATACATTTTTATTCATTCCTAACAAATCAAAACGACAAGTAGATTATCACTTCCAATTTTTATTCTTTTTGCTTATAAATCGGCACACTTAATTTCATCATTGGGTAATCCTGATCAAGACTACTCGGGACCCGGTGTCTATAGTTCTTTTGCAAACTTCTGCTATTTGCAGTCTTTCATGTCCATTATAGCTGCCTCTAGTAGGCATTCCGCATCCAATCAAACAATACTTGAACTCCAAAATATAGTACAAATACTGGCAGCTCAATTGCAACAATCAATTGACTACATAACTCAGCTGCGTAATGAAATGGGTGAGTTGAAGGGGAGAGGCAACACTTTGTTGCAACAATTTGATCATCCACCTTCACCAATTGCTTAGTTAGGAATTTATCATAATTTAGTATTTGTAATTATTTAAGTTAATTATACATTACTGTTATGTTTTTAACATAATTATTTATTATAATGAATACATTTTCAATTATATTATTTTTGTACATTATAATTTTTATACTATGTTACCATTGATGATTCCTTTAGAAATAAAATGTAAAAAAAGTATGAATCGCAGGTAAATTTAGCGATGGAACGCTTTGTTTTGTAAGTAAATTTCTGGATGGAATGCTTTATTCCGTAGATAAATTTACATTTCGTCGAGAAATTTACCGACGTAATGTTTCATTCCGTAGATAAATTTATTGATGGAATACTTCGTTTCTTAGGTAAACTAATAGAATGCTTCGTTATGTAGGTAAATTTCTTAATGAAATGCTTCGTTTCGTAGGTAAATTTTTTAACGGAATGCCTTTTTTCGTAAGTAAATTTACCAACAAAAAATAGATTTTCGTCGCAAATATTAATGACGAAATTCTACATTTCGTAGGTAAATTTTTCAACGGTCATACATTTTGTGTCAAGAAAATTACCTACGACCATTTCTCCGACGACTTTTTCCATCAATAATTTCCATCGATAATCTTGTTTCCTAATGAAAAATAGTGATTTTAGTCGAAATTTCCATCAGTAGTCATAAATTTTCTTGTAGTGTTTGCTGTCTTTAATCTTTTTAAGGCATTTAGTAATGATCGATGAATCAAAAAAAATATGGAATAAATTAAGATGAAGTGTATAGAAGTCATCAAAATTATCCAATAGAGATGTCATTTATTCACTGATGTTTAAAAGTGTCATGTACACTATAAAATATTTCAAAGATCCCATAAAAAAAGGAACTCGTCCTAATTGCTAATGGACTCATCATCTTCCTCACCGCCACTTATTTGAGAATCAACCTCGAGCTCATTTGAATCAAGTCCTAACTTAAATAATCTCTTTCCGTAAGCATCTTGCAAGATTTCACAATTGTCATATGTTGCCAAAGACATAAAAAAACAATGCTCTAAGTCATCAATGGTGCTCTTTTGCTTCTTGATCATGTCCTATGAAACTGGATTGAGGAGACATATTATTAATCATATCCATGAACGCAAGCATACATGATAGAAACTAAAGATACATACATATGAATCTTTGCTTTGTATTGTCAACTTGCTTTTTCAAGCTCTCAATCATGCAACCAACATACTCATGACTATAACATAGGTTACAAATAGTAATAATTATAAAGAAAAACAAAAAGGGGAGAAACCCAAAAGAAAGAGAAATACCAATTGGGTATTAAAAGTAACTGATATTAACGGTGAATGTTAGAATTTATAGAACATTGAATCTATAAAATCAAATTTTCAAGATTCCTAATTCATTAACACTAATCAAGAAAATAATAACTTCAACACATGAAGAACTATAATCACTTCAACATATGAAGAACTATTTCTATTGAATCACAACATATATGCGTACCTTTTTGCAGATTATTCATGTTCCACTTAAAATTATATTTTTGGTCAATTCTCCAAGAAAACACTATGATAATGTTTGATAATTTTTTCCCCATAAGTTGTGTTCTTACACAACATTATTTATATGTAATAGAAGTAGTTATTTAACTACCCTTTATTAATTAGACCAATCACAAAAATTCTATTTATTATTATTATATTACAAATAATAATAATAATAATAATAATAATAATAATAATAATAATAATAATAATAATAATAATAATAATAATAATAATAATAATAATAATAATAATAATCAGAGGTGTATATATTCTTATATCTCCCACTTATACATGATGGGATTGAGTTTTATTCTGCAAATAATTCATATTTCACATGTATGTTATGCAACCAGTGTATATTTCAAGAGATCTTCAGTTATATTATGGGGACAAAGATTTGACTAGGGTTTTTTAAAAAACTATTTACAAAAGTATGGTAGTTTTAAAAGTAATTCCGGGAATAGGGGTACGTCAGAAGCCGCAACTGACACCTGCGGCTTTTGACCGTGGGACCCACACTTTGGACCACTTTTCTTTATTGATGCCGCAGCTGGCAGCTGCGGCATCAATAAATAAATAAATAAATATATATATATATATATATAAATAAAGGGCAGTAGGTAGGCACTGCTGCCCCTTATTTTTTTAAAAAAAATAATTTAATAATAAATAATATTATTATATTAATATTATTTATTATAATAAAATAAAATTATAATAGAGATAAAATAAAGTAGAAAATATATTTATTGAATATAATAATATAATTATGATAGAATAATATTTAAATAATATACGAAACGAAACTCTATTTTTTAATTGTCCAGTTATAAGTTTTACAAAAATTTTAAAATTTTCATAAGTTTTAATAATTTTTCTTGTAGTTATAAATTTCCTACTTTACACATAAAAAATAAAAATATAAGAAAAATATTAAAACCTTATGAAAATTTTAATATTTTTGTAAAATTTATAACTGGACAATTAAAAAATAGAGTTTCGTTTCGTATATTATTTAAATATTATTCTATCATAATTATATTATTATATTTAATAAATATATTTCCTAATTTATTTTATCTCTCTTATAATTCTATTTTATTATAATAAATAATATTAATATATAATATTATTAAATTATTATTTTAAAAAAAAAAACAAGGGGCAGCAGGTAGGCACCTGCTGTCCCTTTATATATATATATATATATATATATTGATGCCGCAGCTGCCAGTTGCGGCATCAATAAAGAAAAGTGAACCAAAGTGTGGATCCCACGGTCAGAAGCTGCAGGTGTCAGTTGCGGCTTCTGATACACTCCTATTCCCGGAATTACTTTTAAAACTACCCTACTTTTGTAAATAGTTTTTTAAAAAATCCTAGTCAAATTTTTGTCCCTATATTATGTTAGAAGTATATAACTTCTCGAACAGTAGAATCTTTTAGAGTATTTTTAGTATGCAATACCCTAAATCATTTATCACACACTTATTTCTCCTTGATTTCATTTGTTTAATCATTTATATATATTTATAATTATATTATATCACTTAGATGAAATATAATTGGTCGACTAATGAATATATATATGAAAAAAGTGTGTTTTTGCCCTCAAACTATCAGAAATAAGGTGAAAATGCCCTCAAACTTTTTTTTATCGGTTTTTACCTCTGAAATCAAGTTTATGGTTGAAAAATACCCTTATAATGGATGAAAAATTTAGCTGGCAAACGGAGTTAACGGCAGACAATCACGCGTCGACACGTGTCAACTCTATAAGGGGTTTTTTACCCTCAAACTTTGGTAAAGGGTGTGAAAATGCCCTTAAACTTTATTTTTGTCTATTTTTACATCCAAATCAAGTTGACACATTTCGACACGTGATTGGATGCCATTAAATCAGTTTGCTAGCCGGACTTTCTGTCCAAAATAAGGGCATTTTTCATCCATTTACGTGATTTTAGGGGTAAAAACTGATCAAAAAAAAGTTTGACGGTATTTTCACCCTATTTCTGATAGTTTGAGGGCAAAAACACACATTGTCCCATATATATGTGTGTGTGTGTGTGTGATAATTCAAAAACAACGATCTTCCCTTTTTTCTTGACTTTCTCAACTTTTATTTAATTTGTTTTTCTAGAAATGTTCCTCTAAGTCGAATCATTTATGACCATTCGATAACATTCTAAGATAGCAATAATTAAATTCAAGTTTTAAAATCAAACAAAAAGTCTAAGGATACCAAATAAGATTACTTATAATTTTTAGGTTCTCACATAATATTAAAGTTGAGATAATTAACTTTATAACCCTCATCAGTCGTAATTTGCACATGTGGTATGAAACACATGCTACAGTAGTCTTCTCATTTTCACTTGGAGCGTATGTCTTCTTGCTTATAAAAAATACCTTACAAGTGATAGTTCAAAATACACTTAGTATTTTAACTTGAGTCTTCAACTCTATTTATTGAATAACTTAATCAACAAGGCTCCACTTGGTATATAAAGACAAAAACAAAAATGAATTATGGGTAATATTCATTTTTTGATCATTATACTTATCTTATTTGTGATCTCATATTGATTCACTATCAAGGTGATTTCTCTTTGAACTTGATCTCTCTTTAAAATTTTAAAAACTATCTCATATCTATGATTTCAAAAACGGTAGAAGTGATTGCCTATGTGAAAAGGCCAATCTTTTGTCCGACATACCTTTTATAATATACACTAAGTATATCAAAATATAGATGCTTTAAATATGACATTAATTTTTCTTCCTTATTTAACTCAACCATTATATTCTTAGATGATAGAGTTATCTTTTTAATAATATACTTTACATCGAGACATATAAGAACACTATTAATGTCATGCATCTCACATTATTTTGCTGCTGCAATAAAATTAAATAAAGGGATAAGGGATTTTTTTTGCCTTCAAACTTTTTAAAAGGGAATAAAAATGCCCTCAAACTTTGTTTGGTTGGTTTTTACCCCTAAACTCAGTTTAATGGTTAAAAAATACCCTCAAGTTTGACAGAAAATCTAGCTGGCAAATAAAGTTAACGATAGCTAATCACCTATCGTCATGTGGCATACACGTGTCACTCTCTTTCCTAGTCAGATTGCTGATTTGGACTCTCTCTGTCACACCCCATAAGTGGCTTAATTGGAAATTGGAAATTTTAATTGGACATTTAAGGGCAATTGGGTAATTTGCTAGTGAGTGAGGATTTAATTGCAAGGAAATAAAAGTAATTGATTTGCAGATTTTATTTTAGTGAGTAAAAAGGAATTGTTAAGGACCTGTGAGAAGATTTTGAGGACCTGTTAGTATTTTGGAATAAGGAATTGTGCATGTGTGCCAAGTGGAGAGTGAGTGTGTGTGTACGTGGGTGAGAGAAAAGAAAGGGTCTGAATGTTTTTAGTTTCTGGAAACTAAACACAGGAGGTTTCTCTCTTTTGCTCTCTCTCACGTTAGCCATCTCTTCCCTCTCCATTTTCTGTTCTTTTTCCCATTTGCATGTATGTATATTCATCTGTCTTGAGTTTGGGTTTTAAGCTTTGAAGTTCAGAAGGTGAGTTGGTTCTCCGTCTTCTCTGTTTAAGGATTGCTCATTACTGTTTCTTTGGATTGATTTTGGGTTTATTTGTTGGTATATGTAATCTGTTGAAGAGAAGAGGAAGGATAAGGGAAAGGATAAGGTGGTGGACTAAGAGTACAGTGGGCGTTTTTGGGACTTCATTCAGGTTTGGGAGTGTCTGCCTTTCTAAAATTCAGATCCTAATTGCTGTTTGATGTTAACAATAGCTATGTGAGTTCATTTATCATGATGCATGAGAAATGTATTGAGTATACATGATTTAGGTAGAGAAATAAGGATTCTGAGATGTTTATACATGGATATGAATGTGAAACTCTGGTTTGTGACTCTCTCTGTTTATTTACTGTGGTTATATGATAATGTGAATTCTGTGAGTGAAATTGCTGTAATTGTGCCCAAAAGATTTAAAGGTACGTGTTAGCATGATTTTTTTGCATGAAAATTTGATTTAGACAAATTGGGATTTGAGTTTTGAGTACACTCTGTTTTTCGAATTCTTTCTAGGTTTTTAAGTTTCTGGAAATTCTGAAGTTTGGAGGAGACGAAGGAATGTGAGAGGAAGATCACGTGACGTGATGGAGCATCACGCCGTGACCTCCCTCCTTGGGAAGTCACGTGGCGTGATGAAGCATCACGCCGTGACCTTCCTTCCTTTGGGAAGTCGCGACGTGATGGAGCATCACGCCTCGCGACCTCTCGCTGGTCTCCTGCGTGTCACGGGACGAGATCTCGCGATCTCCCTTCCCCTCTCAGGCGTCAAGAGACGTGACTAGTGGTCACGCCGTGACCGCCTGCTCTTCTGCCTGGCGCTCGCGTGAAGCTGCGTCACGAGACACCACTGCCTGGGTGACTCGTGACCAGCCTTTCCTGCTGCCCTGTTTTCTTAAAATAAAGTTTAACTTCTGATTTAAAGGGTTTTTGCACTACATGATAAATGTTTGGGATTAAAATCTGCATTGTAATTAATAATTGCTTAATATTGAGTGGTATACTTGATTAAATAATTAATGCACATAATTTAATAGTTTATATTTTACATGAACATAAATGGTCTTGAATGTGAATTATTTGTACTTCTGCCTCTAATAATTGATACTGGATGTATTTAAATGTTTCGGAATTTGATTTAGACACATGTACACATGAAATATGTATTTGCATTTAGTGTATTTAATACTGATATTGGTGTTTGAATTGTTGAGTTGTGTTTTAAGCCTGAATAGTCATAGTAGTGGATAAGTAAGCGCTTACTTAGGTCTGTGTGTGTGCAGCTGCTATATGATAAAACGTTATACTTGGGTCCGTTTGGATCCTTGTTTCGATCCTGTATGGGTCTATATGGATTTAAATGCGAGACTTCGGTCTCTATATGAAAAGTACATGTTTGAGACTCATGTCTCTATATGCTTGGGATACTGTGTCCTATCAGTATCCAATTGACCGCATCCACTTCTAGAGAGTGTTTTAGACTAATCAGGCTATATGTTTAAATGTGTTACATATGTTGAGATGTATTTTTGACATGATTACAAGTATATGATGCACATGAATTTTTGCATAGCCTTATAGTTTGCACCTTGTATCTGTATACTTGGAATGATGAAAATTATGATTTGATTATTTAATTGCTTGTAATGTATATATTTATGCATGTCAATGTTTATATCTATGCATGTCAAGTAAGGAATTTGGTGATATATTTACATGTATTATTGATGCCTTTGATTTTGAATCAGTAGAATATTGTATATGTATATTGTATGTCTGTTTTGTTCCTCCCCACTAAGCGTTATCGCTTAGCACGGGCTCTTTTCCCGTGCAGGTGGCGAGTTTGGATTTGAAGTCAGATATCTGCAGGTCGGCCACTAGGAGTCTTTTTGAATGAAGTTATTTGAAGTCTTCCGCTGTAATTTTTGTATATGGCTTGTGTATAGCAAAGTAAATTTTTGTAAAGGAACAAATATTATTTTTGTATATGTATTTGCTTACGAGCCTCTTTTTGTAAAACAATATTGATATATGTTATATGTAAAAAAAAAAAAAGGTTTTACTATTACATGATTAAAAGTTTCTTTACATCTCATTGGTTTTTGTTTATACATGTGTATATGGATTCGTTTATATGTGTGTGCCCACGTGGCACTCCGGTATCCTTCCAACGGGGATGGCGGGGTGTTACAGCTTGGTATCAGAGCCCAGGTTTGGTGGTTCTGGGTTATATTGTGATTGTTTGAGTATAGAGTCGAGTCTATGCATGAGAGTCAGTTTTGTATAGTGGCCTAATGCAGATGTCTTGTGTTTTGTAGTGTTTATATGGGGTCGGATCCAAGTGAGTATATGGGCGACACAATGGACAGTGTCTATATGGGTCGTAGAGATAGTCCGATCAGAGGAGGTGATCCAGTGAGACAGGATAGGCCTGCACAGGAACCAGCACCAGCTGTGGGTGCAAATAGAGGAGTTGGTTTTGATCCAGCATTAGTGCAGGGTTTGTTGCAAGTGGTTGATAGGTTGACTGCTCCTAAGGCTCCAATTGAATTATTAAGAAAAAGAGGAGCAGAGGATTTTCATGGGACTGCTTTAGATGAATCCGATGTGGCTGAGTTTTGGCTCAAGAGAGTAGGAAGAATTTTGCAAGAAATTAGATGTCCCGCAGATCAGAGAGCTTCATGTGCTATATCGTTGCTTCAGGGACCAGCCTATGATTGGTGGGAGCTTGTGATGAGGAATCCTCAGAGGCCAGCTGAGTTGACATGGGAATATTTCAAGCAAGAATTTGAGCAAAAGTATATAACGAAGGCTTATCAAGAAGCGAAGTGGAGAGAGTTCATCAGTTTGAAGCAGCGAGGTATGACAGTGAGTGAGTATGACAAGAAATTCAATAGGCTGAGTAAGTATGTGCCCGAGCAGTTGTTGACTGGCGAGTTCAGATGTAGACACTTTCTTGAGGGACTTCGTGAGGTGTACCGAGGTCCTTTGTCTGTAATGGTAGTCTTGCAACCAGTTGGATATTATCAGCTTGTGGCTGCAGCAATGAAGTTAGAGGAATCTGAGGAGATTAAACAGAAGATGGCACAGAAGAGAAGAGCACCAGAAGGGGGAGTTGCGAGTACTAAGAAGTCTAAGGGTACTCCAGTTGAGCAAGGAAATAGAGGGTCTGTTCAGGTGCCTTCAGAAGTTGGAAGTGTGGCACCGCATGCTAGCAAGGGAAACCGAGCACCAGAGTGTGAGCATTGTCATAGGTACCATTGGGGTACGTGTCGTAAGATCACTGGCGCTTGTTTTAAGTGTGGGAGTATGGAACATCGGTTTGCATTTTGCCCTGATCGACAAGCGGACCAGAATCAGCAAGAGAGCAAAAGATCTAATGTCATCCAAAGTAATCGGGATGCAAGTAGAGCTCCGAGAGCACCATCTGAGACAGTGCAACGACCTGGTGCTACAGAAGATCATACTAGGCATCGGGCATATGCTATGACTGCTGAAAATGTGATGGTTGCTGCAGGACCTTCGGGTAAGTGTTTATATGTTAAGTTTTGTTTCGTTTTGGTTTTGGTATTTGAGATGTGTTTGGATAAGCGAGGAAATTTCGAAGACGAAATTTTCTTAAGGAGGAGAGAGTTGTCACACCCCATAAGTGGCTTAATTGGAAATTGGAAATTTTAATTGGACATTTAAGGGCAATTGGGTAATTTGCTAGTGAGTGAGGATTTAATTGCAAGGAAATAAAAATATTTGATTTGCAGATTTTATTTTAGTGAGTAAAAAGGAATTGTTAAGGACCTGTGAGAAGATTTTGAGGACCTGTTAGTATTTTGGAATAAGGAATTGTGCATGTGTGCCAAGTGGAGAGTGAGTGTGTGTGTACGTGGGTGAGAGAAAAGAAAGGGTCTGAATGTTTTTAGTTTCTGGAAACTAAACACAGGAGGTTTCTCTCTTTTGCTCTCTCTCACGTTAGCCATCTCTTCCCTCTCCATTTTCTGTTCTTTTTCCCATTTGCATGTATGTATATTCATCTGTCTTGAGTTTGGGTTTTAAGCTTTGAAGTTCAGAAGGTGAGTTGGTTCTCCGTCTTCTCTGTTTAAGGATTGCTCATTACTGTTTCTTTGGATTGATTTTGGGTTTATTTTTTGGTATATGTAATCTGTTGAAGAGAAGAGGAAGGATAAGGGAAAGGATAAGGTGGTGGACTAAGAGTACCGTGGGCGTTTTTGGGACTTCATTCAGGTTTGGGAGTGTCTGCCTTTCTAAAATTCAGATCCTAATTGCTGTTTGATGTTAGCAATAGCTATGTGAGTTCATTTATCATGATGCATGAGAAATGTATTGAGTATACATGATTTAGGTAGAAAAATAAGGATTCTTAGATGTTTATACATGGATATGAATGTGAAACTCTGGTTTGTGACTCTCTCTGTTTATTTACTGTGGTTATATGATAATGTGAATTCTGTGAGTGAAATTGCTGTAATTGTGCCCAGAAGATTTAAAGGTACGTGTTAGCATGATTTTTTTGCATGAAAATTTGATTTAGACAAATTGGGATTTGAGTTTTGAGTACACTCTGTTTTTCGAATTCTTTCTAGGTTTTTAAGTTTCTGGAAATTCTGAAGTTTGGAGGAGACGAAGGAATGTGAGAGGAAGATCACGTGACGTGATGGAGCATCACGCCGTGACCTCCCTCCTTGGGAAGTCACGTGGCGTGATGAAGCATCACGCCGTGACCTTCCTTCCTTTGGGAAGTCGCGACGTGATGGAGCATCACGCCTCGCGACCTCTCGCTGGTCTCCTGCGTGTCACGGGACGAGATCTCGCGATCTCCCTTCCCCTCTCAGGCGTCACGAGACGTGACTGGTGGTCACGCCGTGACCGCCTGCTCTTCTGCCTGGCGCTCGCGTGAAGCTGCGTCACGAGACACCACTGCCTGGGTGACTCGTGACCAGCCTTTCCTGCTGCCCTGTTTTCTTAAAATAAAGTTTAACTTCTGATTTAAAGGGTTTTTGCACTACATGATAAATGTTTGGGATTAAAATCTGCATTGTAATTAATAATTGCTTAATATTGAGTGGTATACTTGATTAAATAATTAATGCACATAATTTAATAGTTTATATTTTACATGAACATAAATGGTCTTGAATGTGAATTATTTGTACTTCTGCCTCTAATAATTGATACTGGATGTATTTAAATGTTTCGGAATTTGATTTAGACACATGTACACATGAAATATGTATTTGCATTTAGTGTATTTAATACTGATATTGGTGTTTGAATTGTTGAGTTGTGTTTTAAGCCTGAATAGTCATAGTAGTGGATAAGTAAGCGCTTACTTAGGTCTGTGTGTGTGCAGCTGCTATATGATAAAACGTTATACTTGGGTCCGTTTGGATCCTTGTTTCGATCCTGTATGGGTCTATATGGATTTAAATGCGAGACTTCGGTCTCTATATGAAAAGTACATGTTTGAGACTCATGTCTCTATATGCTTGGGATACTGTGTCCTATCAGTATCCAATTGACCGCATCCACTTCTAGAGAGTGTTTTAGACTAATCAGGCTATATGTTTAAATGTGTTACATATGTTGAGATGTATTTTTGACATGATTACAAGTATATGATGCACATGAATTTTTGCATAGCCTTATAGTTTGCACCTTGTATCTGTATACTTGGAATGATGAAAATTATGATTTGATTATTTAATTGCTTGTAATGTATATATTTATGCATGTCAATGTTTATATCTATGCATGTCAAGTAAGGAATTTGGTGATATGTTTACATGTATTATTGATGCCTTTGATTTTGAATCAGTAGAATATTGTATATGTATATTGTATGTCTGTTTTGTTCCTCCCCACTAAGCGTTATCGCTTAGCACGGGCTCTTTTCCCGTGCAGGTGGCGAGTTTGGATTTGAAGTCAGATATCTGCAGGTCGGCCACTAGGAGTCTTTTTGAATGAAGTTATTTGAAGTCTTCCGCTGTAATTTTTGTATATGGCTTGTGTATAGCAAAGTAAATTTTTGTAAAGGAACAAATATTATTTTTGTATATGTATTTGCTTACGAGCCTCTTTTTGTAAAACAATATTGATATATGTTATATGTAAAAAAAAAAAAAAAAAAGGTTTTACTATTACATGATTAAAAGTTTCTTTACATCTCATTGGTTTTTGTTTATACATGTGTATATGGATTCGTTTATATGTGTGTGCCCACGTGGCACTCCGGTATCCTTCCAACGGGGATGGCGGGGTGTTACACTCTCTCCCTCTCTCTCTTTGCAAATCACAAATCTAATACTGGCGACTCTTGAATGCAGGATCTGAATCGCAAAATCCCATCATCTAGGCAATGGGGAAACCACCGACGGCGGCGGTGATAAGTCAAAATCAGAATGCAGAAATGGCAATATAGGCGAGAATGTCGTGAGCGAAGAAGAAGGTGGTGGGAAATGGGTTTTGGGTTCTAGATTGAAATGAGAAGGAATCAAATTCTCATGATTGCTTAGAAGGGAAACAGTGAAATCTTCGTCGACTTCTTTGGTAAAAGATGAATCTTTGATAACAACCATAGAACATAGTTTTGAATAAGTTTTGTGGGTAGGTGAAGAATCGAGATTTAAGGATTGGAGATCGTGGCAGTCCTTTAGGCCATATAAAAAAAAATCATTATCCACTGAAAAAGATGGACATTAACTTTTTATTTTCTTTTTTTTCTTTACCTTAACAACAATAATCAAATCAAGGGATAATTTGGGAATTGAGAGAAGATATGGGCAAATGTTTAATGGGTAAATATAAGTGAAAATTTAGTTTGAAAAGCTCTCATATTTGGTAGAAAATCTTGTATTTTCCTATTTTGGGAAGACAATGTCAGGAAAAGATTTAAAAAAAGAAAAGCCAAGTAATTCTAACCAATGTGATACATCATAGATATCTTTGCATTTATTTGTTAATGGGACTTGTTAGACTTTACTAAATGTAAATGTATTGTATGTTATTGCGATTAGATTATGAAAAAAAAATGATAAGAATTGTGAAAAAAAATGGAGATTTTAATGGGGAAGAAGAAGAATTTTCTTGATTGTCAGAGGAAGAAGATGAGACGAACTACCATTGATTTTGCACAGAGAGAGAGTGTGTGTCCAAATCAACAATCTACCTAGGAAAGAGAGTGACATGTGGATGCTGAAGTGTCGACGCGTGATCGGTTGCCATTAACCCCGTTTGCTAGCTGGACTTTTCGTCCAACGTGAGAGTATTTTTCAACCATTAAACTGAGTTCATGGAAAAAAACCGACCAAAAAAAAGTTTGAGGGTATTTTCACTCCAAGTTTGAAAAAAAAAAGCTCTTATCCCTTAAATAAATGATAATTATTCATTTGATATAGATTCAAAAGTTCATTAAGTTCCTAATCGTCATCTATATATAATATTTCTAATTATTACTTAGTTTAATTTATTATACAATATCTTAAAGTCACGAAAACTTTAAGACTCTCACTCAACTTATGTTTAGCAGGACAAGAAATAGCTTCATGAACTGTTCAAGACACTTTTTCATATTGTGGTGCAATCAAGAATCTTTCACCTTCTCCAATATCAAAAAGACATCTTCGAATATTTTCACAACTACTTCATCTTAATTGAGGTGATTGTGAAATAAATTCATTACTTATTTGTGGTATTTGTGAAACGAATTCATTATTTCTTTCATTTCTCAATCTCACGACAAGAGAGAATGTTTCTTCATAATCAATTCCTTCCGGTTGAATGTATCCTTTAACTACAAGGCGAGCCTTATATCCTTCTATTGTCCCATCAGCCTTGCACTTTATCATAAGTACCCATTTATTTCCAATATCTTTTTGTCCTTTAGGCAGATCCACCAATTTTCAAACTTGGTTTGATCTCATGTACTCTATTTCTTCTTCCATTGCTATTTTCCACTTATCTTTAACAGGACAAGAAAGAGTTTCACGAATGGCATCCCAAATATAAATTCAGTTACACTCCCACTATCTTGTTCACTAATGAAAACATATCATTTTGAGTGTTTAGAGTATCTTATAAATATACTATTTTTACCTCTTAGGCCTAATTTTTCATATTTATGTGAAGGATCATTAACATATACAACACAACTCCAAGGTACAAATTACTGAGATTAGGTTTTTTGCCAGTCCATAATTAATAAGGAGTGGATGAAACTAATTTAGATGATATTAAATTTAATATATAGGCAAATTTTGATAAGGCATCACACAAAAAACATGTCGTTTCACAAAAACTATATTTTTCTCACTAAACGAAATCATCAAAACGACTCGTTGTTTCTCTCATCTTCAATCTCTAGATACCCACAAAATTTCATATTTACACATGATTTTCTTTAAATTTTAAAATCCTATAACTCACTCATTATGAGTTCAAATCATGTGTATAATATACCATTTTAAAGATTATGATGATGACTTTCTAATGATGCCAAACACATTAAAAAAAAAATTCAGTGACAAAAAATGAGGTGAAAGCAGACATGTTGAACATATTTCCAAAAATACAGAAAATGAAAAAAAATGATCCATAAATTCAAATTAAATTCAATTTTCATGGCATATCAACATAGATTAACACATATATATCTAAACAATACTCTGATACCAATGTTAGAATTTATAGAATACTAAATTCTATAAAATCAATTTTCCAAGATTCTTAATTTATTAACACTAATCAAGAAAATAATCACTTTAACATATGAAGAACTATTTCCATTGAATCACAACATATATGTGTATCTTTTTGCATATTATTCGTATTCCACTTAGAATTTTCTTTTTTGTGAATTCTCCAAGAAAGCACTATGACAATTTTTGATAATTTTTTCCCTATAAGTTGTGTTCTTACACAACATTATTTCTATGTGATAGAGGTAGTTATTTAACTACCCTCAATTAATTAGATCAATCAAAAAAATTCTATTTATTATTATTATATTACAATTAAATATAATAATATAATTAATATATAACCCATTATGGGTGTTTATGTTCTAATCGTGAAAAATAAGTTTAGAATACATTGAATATTATCAAAAAAAAAAAATAAAAAAGATTAGTAGCCATACTAAATGTTGTGTGTAGAAATTCACTCCTGGCTTGTATTTATGCCCCCCTAAGTATAATTTTATGCCCTGCTCAGTGTACATGATACCTATGGACTCCTTTATGACACATAAAGAAAGGCAAAAAGAAGTAGACCTAGCTACATTCTCCACATGTGAGGTTATGAGCTACCTAATTAATTAGGGAAAATATCATATTGAAAAAAATTAATTAGGGAAAATATCATATTGAAAAAATTCCTTTAATTTTTTCATTTGAAAAAAAAATCAACATGTTTTGATGATTGTCGTTTTTTAAAAAACTTATAAGAGAAAATTTACTATCTTCCATAGTATATGATACTTTTAATTTTTAACAATACCATCTAAAATATGACCTAAAAGTGTTAGAAAATACACAAGGGAATTAATTCTAGGTATTCAATTGATTATCATTGAGTTTATACAACCTATATATACAAAAAGAGAAGTAGAAAAGTCTAAGAAAAGGAAACAAAAGTCAGCCAATCAAGCCTTCAATTTGCTCTACCTACTACTAACTTTACGGCTACCTACTACCACTACTAACTTTACGGCTACCTACTACCACTTACGGCTACCTACTACCACTAACACTCCCCCTCAAGCTGGAGCATAGATATTAATCATGCTCAGTTTGTTACACAGATATTCCACCCGAGTCCCATTCAAAGCTTTTGTGAATAAATCACCTAATTGCTCTCCTGTTTTCACGTAGCCAGTAGAAATCAGATTTTCTTCAATTTTTTCATGAAGAAAGTGACAATCAACCTCGATGTGCTTGGTTCTTTCATGATACACTGGATTCGAGGCAATATGAATAGCAGCTCGATTATCACACCAGAGTTTTACAGGTGACGCATACTTCCACCCAATTTCAGTCAAAAGATGTTGGATACACACTATTTTACATGTGGATTGTGCCATGGCTCTATACTCAGATTCTGCACTGGACCGAGATACAACCCCCTGCTTCTTGCTTTTCCATGACACCAAGTTTCCCCTAACAAAGACACAATAGCCAGTAGTAGATCTTCTATCAATTTTAGATCCAGCCCAATCAGCATCTACAAAACATGCAATGTGAGTGTGCCCATGATCGCTATACAATATGCCATGTCCTGGAGCTCCTTTCAAGTAGCGTAAAATTTGTTCTAGAGCTGCCCAATGTTTGACTGTAGGAGCAGACATAAACTGACTAACAATACTGACTGCAAAAGAAATATCTGGATGAGTTACTGTGAGGTAGTTTAGTTTCCCAACTAACCTCTTGTACATCTCTGGATCATTAAAAAGGTCCCCATCATCTTTTGTAAGTTGTGTATTAGCATCCATCGGCATGCTGTATGGCTTGGTTCCTATCTTTCTAGTTTCCTTAAGTAGATCCAAAACATACTTCCTTTGAGATAAGAAAATTCCTCTCTTGCTTCTCATCACTTCTATTCCCAAGAAATATTTCAATTCGCCCAAGTCTTTTGTATGAAACTTGGCATGTAGAAATGACTTAAGAGATGCAATACCTGCATTGTCGTCTCTAGTAATAATAATGTCATCAACATAAATAATAAGAAGGATGATACCTATTGATGATTGCCTGTAGAAGATTGAGTGATCACACTTGCTTTTGTTCAGTCCAAATTCTTGAATTGCCATACTAAACTTGCCAAACCAAGCACGGGGACTTTGCTTCAAACCATATAGAGATTTCTTCAAAAGACAAACTTTCCCATACTCCCCCTGAGCAATAAACCCAGGTGGTTGCTCCATATACACTTCTTCCTGAAGGTCTCTATGAAGAAAAGCATTCTTAATGTCCAACTGATATAAAGGCCAGTGCTGTGAAGCAGCTATAGAGATAAACAATCTAACACAGGTAAATTTAGCCACTGGAGAGAAGGTTTCTGAATAATCCACCTCATATGTTTGAGCATATCCTTTTGCAACAAGCCTAGCCTTAAGTCTAGCTACAGAACCATCAGGATTAACTTTAACGGCAAAGACCCATTTGCATCCCACAACCTTTTTCCCTTTAGGCAGATCAATCAAATCCCAAGTGTGATTTCCATCCAAAGCATTTAGTTCCTCTATCATTTCATTACGCCAACCGAGGTGAGACAATGCTTCTTTAACAGTTCGAGGAATAGAGATCGTGTCAAGAGAAGCAATAAAAGAACATGTAGATGGAGATAAATTATTATAGGAAACAAAGTTGCTAATAGGATAAGCACACTGGCATTTGCTTTTTCGTAAGGCAATTGGAATATCAAGATCATTTAATACTGGATCTGATGATGAATCCGATTTAGACCTTGTACTGAAGGTTTCATATTTTCTAGAATAGACCTGTACAATAGGTGGCTTTGCTGGAGCCAGATCGGAGGCAGGTGGAGCTGAATCACCTAAAATAGGAACAAGATCACTTGGGGTAGGGGGAACAGAATCACTTGGCATAAAAGGAACAGGTTCATTTGACGGCTGTGTAGTAACGTTGTAGACCAACTAATGATCCTCCTCCTCCTGGCTTATAGAATTAGAAGCTGGGGATAATGGTTTATGTTCCCAGAAAGTAACATCAATAGACACAAGATACCTATTGAGTTTTAGGCAATAGCATCTGTACCCCTTTTGCAAACGAGAATACCCCAAGAAAATACATTTCAGTGACTTTGGATCAAATTTAGTAATATGAGGCCGAACATCACGAACAAAATAAGTGCACCCAAATATTCGTGGTTCTATAGGAAATAACGGTTTAGATGGAAAAAGAACAGAGTAAGGAGTCTCACCAGCGAGCACTGACAAGGGCATGCAATTAATCAAAAAATAAGCAGTAGACACCGCATCGGCCCAAAATTGTTTAGGAACTTTCGTCTGAAATAAAAGGGCCTGTGCTGTCTCCAGCAAGTGTCTGTTTTTTCTCTCAGCGACTCCATTTTGAGATGGTGTGTCTATACATGAGGATTGATGAAGTATACCATTCTGAGTCATGTATGTCTGAAAAGTATCTGAAAAATATTCTTTTGCATTATCACTTCTCAAAATGCGAACAGAAGCATTAAATTGAGTTTTGACCTCAGCACAAAAAGCACAAAAATGAGTGAATAATTCAGACCGACTTTTCATAAAATATATCCTAGTCAGACGGGAGTAATCATCCACAAATGTTACAAAATACCTAAACCCAGGTTTGGCTATCACAAAACACAGTCCCCAAACATCTGAATGAACCAGTTCAAATGCAGAATCAGCTCGTTTATTAATTCGAGGACTTAAAGAGCCACAATGGTGCTTGGCATACTGACATGACTCACAATCAAGAGAAGAAACATCAGAAAATTGAGGACAAAGTTTCTTCAGAGTCGGCAAAGAAGGATGTCCTAACCGATAGTGTGCTTCAAAAGGAGACAAAACACTAGAACAAGCAACTGGCCTTGGTATCTTTCTATCAAGAATATAAAGACCTCCTGAGACGTAACCTTCACCAATGATCTATTTCATTACAAGATCTTGAAAGACACAGTAATCAGGGAAGAAGGAAATACAACAATTAAGATCACATGTAAGTTTACTTACAGAAACTAAATTAAAAGCAAGTTTCGGTATATGTAGAACTGAACCCATGGAAATTGACGAAGTTAGGTTAACCGTACCAAAACCGTTTACATGAGAGAGTGATCCATCTGCCATTGTAACTGTAGAAGAAGATGCATGAGACTGATAAGTAGAAAATACATTTCGATTGCCTGTCATATGATCTGTAGCAACAGAATCAATGACCTACTGAGATGAGGAAGAAAAAAGACATGTATTTGGATTCTTTACCCCAACAATAGTTGTGGAAGAAATTAAAGAATTCCGATACTGGATAAATTTTGCATACTCATCTGCAGAAATCATAACATACTTTCCAGAAGTACTGGTAGTAGCAATGTTTGCTAATTTAGGATTTTGGTTATATAATTTTCTGCAAAACCTTTTTATATGACCAGATTTATGGCAATAATAGTAGATTATATTTTTGTTCCAACTCATTGAATAATACCGAGTGAAAAAGAATATCACCTCACAAATATTCAATCAGCAAACCAATATCTTAATTATTAAAACAGCCACCAAGCGTTAATTGCAGCAGCACCTCAAATCAAAAACAAAATCAACAGCAACAAAGACAGCTTAAGATCCAACCGAGAACCACACCTCAACATAAACTCTCGACACTTCAAATGCCAAAACACCCAAAACTTCAATTACTTAGGGAAATAAATGACGAAATGGACTGAGTTTTGAGATCAGAACCTCAAACAAAGTGAGTAGAGCTGGCGTTAATATGCGGAAGAAGCAAAAAACCCTCAACTAGAGGAGATCACCCCACGATGACATCGGATCCAGGCCGGAAATAATACGGCGACGCTAGAGATGAAGTCGGAGGTCCAACCGACAAGCCACGAGCGCCCACTCGCCGGCGCATCAGGAAGAGCAGTGAGATCGGAGCGGCGCGTGAGGTCCACTGGTGGCTCCGATGGTCACCAAAAATTGTGCAAAGGCTGAACTGATGGAGGCGAACCTCCTTATGGTGGCGGTGAGGTAAACCGGTCACCGGAAAATGGTGACCCAAAGAGGAACAAATTCCTCAACAGCAAAACTCACGAAGAAACGAGGGAAACGCAACCCTCCGACAAGAGAAGACCCAGAAAAGAACCCAAGGCTTTGATACCATGTTAGAAAATACACAAGGGAATTAATTCTAGGTATTCAATTGATTATCATTGAATTTATACAACCTATATATACAAAAACAGAAGTAGAAAAGTCTAAAAAAAGAAAACAAAAGTCAGCCAATCAAGCCTCCAATCAAGCCTTCAATTTGCTCTACCTACTACTAACTTTACGGCTACCTACTACCACTTGCGGCTAGTCTCCAATCAAGCTTTCAATTTGCTCTACCTACTACTAACTTTACCGCTACCTACTACCGCTTACGGCTACCTACTACCGCTAACAAAAAGTTAAAAAAAAATTGGTATACTGAGAAATATGAAAAGTGAAAGAAACACGTAACAAAAACTAAACCGATCTTTAGGCTAATATAAATAGATTATCCAATGAAAAGGGTTTCTCCATTTTTTTTTTCTGTCTGTTAATGAGACAGAGAAAGTGAACTACTAAACTATACGAGCTAAGATCCCATATCCAACAACCAAAGTAATTAAATTTTTTCATGATGTACTAGTAAATTGAAAAATCCAAATGTAAATAAAAATAAAAATAAAAACCTTTATAATTGGAACATGCCTAACAGAAAAATTAACAAAAAAAACCTTCAGGAATCAAGTGCGCTCATGCACTAAATTAATAATATAATGATACATAGGAAGAAAAATCACTTTTGCAATTAATTTTTCTTCCATGTCAATACATAATTGGTTTGATGCATTATGCATCGGGTCAAGAAAAGAAATTTCCGAACAAGAATTACTTATGCTAAATTTAACTTCTATTCATAGAGGTAATAGTACCTTTTCATGTCTTTTTATTGGGCTCGAAAACATACTTAATAATTGAATCTTTAATAGATGATAAATGAGGAAACTCCTTCTTCAACTTGGTAGCATCAAGCTCATTATTACTCCGTGGTGCTATGATCACTTCGGCTTGCTCTTCCAAACTAAAATTCACCCATTTGAATTCAGGGTCTATGTATTTCTTGTACAATTCTAAGATTTCGTTGTGGCTAATGACCCCTGGATTTGTAAAGTTCCATGTTCCAATGCAACGTCGTTTTGCCATCTCTATTGAGATTGGCAAAAGCTCATCTAACACTGTCATGCTATTGGGTATGTTTACAACCTTATTGTAACGACTAATTTTTGTGATGAAGTTTCTTGGATTGCTAAGATCCGATGATATTGGCATTCGAATCCTTAAAGTGCATACATTTTCGTACTCCTTTAATAATTCTTCCACCTACAAGTTTTATTATGTTATTTCCTCATAGTTATACATAATGAAACAACTTCGTAACTAAATATAAACAATAGGCATGATACATAATCCGTCCTTTAAACTTGATAACTTTGTTACTTTTTATTTTTATTTTTTTGAGAAAGACAACTTTGTTAATTTTACCGTTTCAATTTTCCGAAAAATCACTTAACCCTTTAAACTATTAATTTTTGTTACACACATATCTTAAATTCTGATGTGAAAATTTTCTGTCAATGAGTGAAAAAATTACACATGTCTCTATCTCATTGGAAGAAAAATTGTATGTCAAAATTTAACAACCTATTGTGTGAGGAAATTTAAAAGTTTGGAGGCTAAATGGTTTTTTGAAAAATTTAGAGGCAAAATGACTGAATGTTTACAAGTTTAGGGGCTAGTAAGTATTAGGCCTAAAATAGTAATAGTAATGATGTAAAAAGAAATGATTTATTTGTTACCATGGCCTTGGTCTTGGAGTAAAAGGAAGCTCTAAAATTTGGGGTATCCTCTTCTTTGAAACCAATGCCTGAGCCTTGTGGATGCTCATTATCGTACTCGAATATGCAACCCGTAGCAAAATTAATCATCAGAATGTTATTCTCTTTGCAAATATCAGCCAAAGTTAGTGTGCCCACCACATTAGTCCTAATTGTTTCCACCTTATGAGTTTCACACCAATCAACATTAGGCCTACCAGTAACCCCAGCTGCATTAAACACATGTGTAGGCCTTATTTTCTTAAAATCCTCACTAATAGACCTCTTATCTTCTAATCTTCCATTTCCATATTCATACTTTATCCCTTTACTTTCACAAATCTTCCCTAACAATCCTCCTATCCAACCACTCCTACCATATATCAAAAACTTATAACAATGCTCATCACTTGCATATCCATTCTCCAGAAGCCATACGTCGTCGTTTGAGTTAAGAATTATTGAAATACTAGGATGTGGATGGAGTGCAGCTGACACGTCACCCCACCAATTAGGGTTTTTGGTGTACCACTCCATTGTCATCTTTAACCCATCTTCCCAACAAGTTCTTTCTTGCCACCCAAGGTTCTTCAACTTTTGGTCATCTAAGAAGTATCTTTGATCATTAAAAGGTCTATCCTGAACAAAGTTTATAGCTTTCTTGGAATCTATACCAAACATCCTACAAATATCCTCAGCCACATCTAAAACTCTTCTTTCTTTTTTGGTCCCAATATTGTAAACATGCCCAATGACTCCTTTATGGAGAATAACATCAAATGCCTCAGCAACATCATCACAATGTAAATAACTTCTAACGTTAGACCCATTGCCATGGATAGGCAATTGCTCACCTTTCATTAAAAGAAGAATGAATTTTGGAATAAGCTTTTCCGGGTATTGGTTAGGGCCATAAACATTGTTACCTCTAGTGGTAATAATAGGGAGAGCATAAGATCTATGATAAGCCATGACAAGCATTTCAGCTCCAGCTTTTGTGGCAGAGTAAGGATTTGTTGGAAGGAGTTGAGATGCCTCTGGATTGCCAATGTCAGTCTCCATGTCAGTTTCTCCATAAACTTCATCAGTACTAACATGAATGAATCTTCTGATTCTTTTAGTCACTTTACATGCTTCAAGAAGAACATGAGTACCATAAATATTGTTGGTAGTGAATTCAAAAGAGTTGCCAAAGGAATTGTCCACATGGGTTTGAGCAGCAAAGTGCATAATGGTATCAATATCTTCAGCTATCAAAAGATGGTTCATAAGATCTGAACTTGCAATATCACCTTTAACAAATTTGAAATTTGGAGAAGATCGAGAGGGGGTGAGATTCTTGAGGTTAGAGCAATAGTCTAATTTGTCAAGAGCCACAATTTTGTATTTAGGGTAATTCTTTATCAGCCTGTTCGTCACATGAGAGGCTATAAAACCAGCCGCTCCTGTTATAAGGATATTTTTTGGTTCATATTGAGAAGACATGATTCTTGTACTTGCTTCTTTGCGTTCAAATAAATTGTACCTAGCAAAAAAAAAAAAAAAAGGAAATAACTAATTTATTCAATTTAAAAAAAAACACATTATATACTATGGTTCACCGATAATTAAATTGTCTATTATACCACTATTTATTTTATCTTATTAATTGCATTTTAAATTTTTCATACTATATTATAGTTTTAATAATACTTAATTACTCATTATATATTTAGGATAGGTATAACAGGAAAGTTATCTTCTTCTTCTTCTTCTTCTTCTTCTTCTTTTTTGAAAACAAAAAGCCGGAAAGTATTATTAAGAAAGAGAACAAATAATTATATAGTCTATAAAAAAAACAGAGATGGGTCAACATAACCAGGCGACCAAGTCAGTCAGTCTATTTACTCCTTGTTTAGCTAGACAATCAGCAATGGAATTCCATTTTCTAGGCCTATATGGCAAAAGGAAACATCAGGAGACAGTTGATATTGTTGAAGATATGAGCAAACCTCCAAGGCCTAGCTTTCCAAGGGAATTGCAACCAAGAAACAGCATTTAAGGAATCAAGTCCAAATTATAAAACGGATAAAGTGTCATCTTGACATATGAAAGATTAAAGGCAACTAGATATTTAGATCTAAATTCTGTAGGTTTTAAAAGAAAAATACAAAATTTTAAATTGCAATTTTAGGGTGTATTTATGGATGACAATTTGCTATGAATGTTCAATAATAAAAGTCCATTTATGAATTATATATATAAAAAAAAAGTAATAACCAAAATTTAGAACAAAAATAAACTTATATTCTTGTAGAATGAGGTAATGCAAATATTATAGTGAACAAGAACATACTAAAATCAAATGATATTACAAATAAGAAGAGAGAGCAAACTTACAAGTAGTGGGAGAAATGTTTTAGAGAAAGTATTAATCATAATCTCTAAAGGTTAGAGAAAAAAAATAAAATAAAGAGAATAGAGATTATAGTTTGTTAGAGAATAAAGAGATCTCTGACTCCATATTAGCCTCAATTTCCCTTTTTACATGGAATTAACAGTTAAACTTCTATTTTGTTGCCATTTAATTATGTATGTCAAGCCTTTTTTTACTCATCATAAATTCTTACTATATTATCTCTCATATCTTTTACTTTTTTTATACAAAATAAAAATCAAATTAGATTTTTTTTTTTCAAAAAATAAAAGGCTTAATATATATATATATATATAACAAGTAACACTCTATTTATAACAAGTTTACAAAATTGACTTTTTTTGTTTTTATTTATATTTCCATGTGTATTTTTGTAATTTATGAACGTATAGATGTAACTCTTAGAACAGTTTTATCATATATTTATGTAAACTTATTTACTCATTACAATTTTGTAAATCATGATTGTACATTTATAGTTTAAAACCTACAAATATAAGTTACGTACAAAGCACATACAATTATTTTATAGTTACCACTGAAGTAATTACCTTGACAAAGAGGAAAAAAGAGAAACATGTAATATAATGACAATGACCATAATATAATTTTAATGATTTTTCAAGTCTGCATTATTTAGTTCTGGTAACGCAAGCAATAATTGTTGAACAACGCTTGTGGTAGTAAAGTTGTGGAAGAAGCTTATTTCAAGTTGACAACCATAGCGTGGTGGTTACGCTTAAGGGTAATGCTATGCCGCAACCCGAATATAATTGATACCCCTGCAAATATCACTTGTATTATGGCCCATTCAGTCGGCCCAATTGACTGGCAAGTCCCAAGACCCAACAAGCAAGAGTAGTAGGCGTGAACTCCAAGGCAGTGTACACGCCCGATCGGCTGATGTGACCGTCAGTCCCATCAGCCGTCTGATACAAGGCAGCGCCCATACCCATCAACTGCTCCCAGTCACTTCGCCGCATACATACTCTGATTGCCAGTCGTCGCATCCCAAGCACTCAAGTGCCCCTCAACTGTTTCTTATACATAGCCCAGCCAACGATGGCACTAGGTATTGAATCTCTAGCATTCTCACTTTAAGCATTCTCTTTCTAAACTACTGACTTAAGTTTCGGAGTATTTACGCCTGATCCGACCGGGCACCTTCTCTTGCAGGATCAACCTATCCGATCGGACCTTCCACTGCACACAAGCCGGCTCTCCTTTTCTACTCGATAAAGACATTCTGAGATTTATCAATAATGTTGTTATTTCTTGCATCAAATAGATGAAAGGGTTCACATCAATGACCCAACCTGCATGTTATTGAGGAATGTCGCAATCTGAAGTGGATTTGAATATTCTTCGTATTTGATATTATATCATATAAGGAAATATCATCTGGGCCAGGAAGGTATCTGCTTTCAATCACAACATGAAATGTCAAAATGAGAAGTACAGACATCTACAAAAACAACAGATATTCATTGATCTTTGACAAATTGACAATTTTTTTTAAGAAAAGTACTCATTTACTAAATAGATTTACATCATACATAACCACAACTCCATTCTCTCTTCCTTTCCTTTTCTATAGCTTTTAATGACAGTGATGATCGGATGGCATGTGGTCAACATTGGATTTGTTATGGGCATCTACCACACCTTATGTATAGCAACATGCAACCACTGAGCTAACTCCAATGAGTTTGCTCTAAATCACTTGCTGTCAACAAGTTTCATTTCTTTACTGAGACAAAAAACAGAAAACAAATACTGACAGAAAAATCAATCAGTAAACATGCAAAATCCGTCGGTAATGTTATGTACCAACGGATTACCAATGAAATTCAATTCATAGGTACACGTAGGTACGCTCTAGCATACGCCATATGCACTCAGATAAGTTCAACAAACATCATGAACGTCAGAAGAAAGGAATCACAAATATAATTGGGAACCAGTTAAAGCTTTTCTTCCCTAAACAAATTCGCCACATACATATCAATGTGGCTTAAGGATAAACTAGTAGTGTCCCTTTTCAAACAGTGAGAGCACAATCAAATATAAATTAATAATTTAAAATAACATTCTATATGGAAATATTTCCCATTACAATTTTCATGCCTTCAAAAGTGGAGAATCTTATCAGCAAAGAGGTATAAGGTAAGATGGATAGGAGATCACATGATAACAAGTTGGATTAGTTATTTAAGCCAAAATAAGAATTAATATATAAACCTAGCCTAATCTTATCCACGTCATTAGGTTAACCTTATGTGCTAGGCAAATAATCTGAAATGTCTATCTATGTTTTTATAGGTAGTCTACCACAACAAAGCAGATGCAATTTTTCTTTTTAATTCTATCGAGTTTTGTCTTCATCTACGATTTTTTTTTTTTTAAGACTCCACACAACTTGCATCCATGATTATGTAGGTGGTCGAACAAGGAAAAGTATTAGAAGTTGAGGCTTAATCCCTTCTTTTAGTTGATGTGGACATCTTCATATGCAAAAACTAATAAAAGTTGATGGCCATCTTCTGCTTTTATCGTTTCTCAAAAGTGGGGTGTTCAAATATGGCATAATTCATCCAAACCGTTTAATTCAATTCACCTAATTCATTTTTTTATAATTTTATTAGATCATTTTAACCCATATAACCCATTCTAAAATTTAAAAAATATTTATATGGATTATGGGTTATTGTATAACCCAACCAGCAAGCCCGTAGGAAAAGAGACTTTTGCTGTGACGAGGGGTTTGGGATTAGAGTTGAATGAGTTTAGCTTAAACGGAGTTGTTGGTGGCTTATTTGCTGTTAGAGAAGGGGAGCAGGTTCATGGATTTGCTATCAAAACAGTTATTTTTTTTTTAAATCCTTATTCTATTTGAATTTATTTTGAATTTATTATTTTTTCTGCACAAGGGTCTGAATGACAATGTTATTCAATTTGGAGATTTCGCAATCTTGAAGTTTAGTTATTAAACCAGTATTATTGATGTATGATATAAATATCATATAAAAGAGTTTAACAATATCATGTCAAAGGAAATGTTTAGCAGCAACCCCATATAGATATTTATTTTTCTTTTTCATTTTTTTTAATTATAATTAAACCAATTGATTTTACAGCTTAAAAATTTATATGTACTTTTTAATTTTATGACATTATTATTTTTTTTGAATTTTTTTTTTAAAAAATGAAACATGCATGCGTTATTTAAAAAAAAATATTTATAAAAAAAAATTAATGTTTTATACTTAAAAAATATAAATATAGATAATTTATAATTTATATATTTATAATACATTATAAACAGTTAACATAATCCATATAATCCAGTGATAAACCAACCAATTCAACATAAGGAGTTTAACTTATAACACAATTGGATGGATTGGGTTCAAGCCATTCAAAACTTTAAATGGGTTGGATGAAAAACCAATTGTAACCCAGTTAACCCATTTTTGAATACTCCTAGCAATGGGGGGTGTTCCATGAATGGCATCAGAGCATAGGGGTGTTACATGACAAACTTAACTCTGAACTTATTAAGCAATCAGAACATCTTTGATATCACTTCTATCCATAGGTAAATCAACACAACACTGTAGAGCCAATTCCATGATAGATGATATGCAATCTACTCTAGCAGAATAATCTGGTTCATCCACCCTCAGCAAATTGGTATCTGCAATTTGAACTAATCTCTTTTTGATCCATTGCTTCATACTCATTTCTTCATTAAACATCTCATATGTAGGCTTCATTCTACTAAAAGTTTCTATCAACAAAATGCCATAGCTATACATATCCCCTCTTATAAAAACAAGTCCTTCTGCTCCATACTTTACATATATTTAAAAAAATATATATAACCAGCGCATATATAGTGACAACAATAAATTTAAGTTACCAATGTAATGAAAATAAAACATAACATAACCTGGTGTCATGTATCCAACAATAGCAAACGTCATTGTTTGCATCACAGATTGATCTTCACCCAAGAGTTTTGCTATGCCAAAGTCACTTACATGACCAACCATATTCTCATCCAATAGAATGTTGCTGGGCTTTATATCACAGTGGACCACAAATTCTGCAAAGCCATGATGAAGATACTCAAGTGCCCATGCAACATCAATCATTATATTCAATCTCTGTTGAACGTTCAGAAAATAGTTGCAAGAGTACAACCATTTCTCTAGGTTGTAATTGGGCATGAACTCCATAACTAAGATTTTAAACTCAGTAGTACAATAACTAGTAATGATTTTGACTAGATTTCTATGGCGAATCCAATCCAACACTTGGGATTCGACATCAGAACTTCTGAGTGCTCCCTCTGGCTGCTGCTGCAGGTTGAAAACCTTTCCTGCAATAAGCTTTCCATCTAATAGAGTTCCTTTGTACATAAAGCCAAAACTCCCCCTTCCAAGTAAGTTGATCTGGTCAAAATTATTTGTTGCTCACTTGAGCTCATGAATGGAAATTCTTTCCCAATTAGCTAAAGGTAACAAATGGCCCTAATGAATTGGTAGTCTTGCTTTCCCTTTGCAAAGTCTTAGGAAGATGATAAAAATAGCAAGTGCAAAAATCAAAGATCCAATCACCAGGAGTATGATTATCTTTTTGTGTGAAGGGTTGTGATTTATAATTTTGCAAGGTTGGACATGAACTTTAGATAAGTCACAAAGTCTTTTATTTCCAAGAAAATATTGAGCTGATAAGTTAGCAAATAGTCCTCCATTAGGTATTTCTCCATGTAATTCATTCCAAGACACATTAAAATATGTAAGATATGTGAGTTTCTCCAAGGACTTGGGAATTTCCCCTGAGAGACTATTGTTTGACAAATTCAGGAATTGTATACTTATCATATCACCAAATGATTCAGGAATATAACCCTCAAATCTATTATTATGTAAATACAGTCAAGTTAGATCCTTGAGGCTTCCAAAGGTAGGTGGGATACTGCTTGATAATTTATTTTCTGATAAATCAAAGTATGTAACAACTTTCAAATTCTTAACGTCAAGAGGGAGAGAGCCATTTAAAGAATTTGAAGACAAATTTAGTTCAAGAATATGTTTCAGCCTCCACAAGGTAGAAGGCATTATAGAAGTAAACTTTTTTGATTTGAGGTCCAGTTCTCGTAGAGAAATGAGATTACCTAAGCAAGAAGGAATTGGTCCAGAGAGCTCATTTATTCCTAAATGTACGTAAGTAAGAGAACTTTGCAGATCACATAACGTGGAGGGAATGGAACCTTATAAAGTATTAGAATACAAAGCTAAATTTTGAAGCTTCCTTAATTTTCCAATTGTAGTAGGAATTGTTCCCCTTAAAACATTTCCAAAAAGACTCAAGTTTATCAAGCTGGTTAAGTTGGCAATTTTCATTGGTATATTACCTATGAGCTTACAATCATAAGCATGAATTTGTTCAAGGGAAGAAGATAAGTTTCTGATAGAAATTGGAAGAAAAGAATTCAATGGATTTGTATCCACATCAAAATATATCAAATATCTGCAGTTTGCCAAAGAGGAGCATACTGAAGATAGTGATTTGGTAGTAAGTTGATTTTCCCACAAACTGAGAAATTTTAGATTTCTTAAATTACCAAGATCATCAAGAATATGGCCAAAAAAGGAGTTGGCACTCAAATCTAAGAGAGTGAGCTTAGTGGCATTAGTGAGGGATGTGGGAATTTGACCAGTGATGTTGTTTCCTCCTATTACGAGTTCCTTGAGATTTGGTAGATTGAGACCAAAGCTTGAAGGAATATGACCGGATAAATGATTTTGGGTCAAACTCAAAAACTCCAATGTTGAAATATTAAAAAGTCCGGTAGGAACAAATCCAGCAAGATAGTTGGCTTCTAGAATTAATGATCCAAGGTAAGGGAGGTCGCCAATTTCAAATGGAATGGTACCTGCCACCATAATTCATAGCTATTTGATTATTAAAACCAAGCCAATTGTCATATATGAATGGTAGCCATTTCACTTTTTTTTCAACTACTTTGTCTTTATTTTATGTGATATTTTAAAAAAAAAAAAAACTGTAAAAAAGAATACCAAACCTATGAAGCCATTTTCTCCGAGGTGTAGAAACTTTAAGAGTGTTAGATTTGCAATAGTTGGGGGTATAGGACCAATTAAACCACTTCTACGTGCATTCAATATCTCCAAATTAGAAAGCTTGCTGATTGACGTCGTAAGTTTGGTGCCTGTACTCAATCAATGAGTGAAGTTGTCACATCTCGATATCCAAATAATGCTTGCATAAATATTTTTTTTTTGCAGATTAAATCGTTAAAGTATGTCATTTGTGTAACTGTAACACAATATTTTGGATTAACAATAAATTGCACACAAACTTTTTTTTTTTATTTCGAATTAATTCAACAATTTGAGATCCAATTGTTGCAAATTTTGCATATTCATCTTTTAAAGAATGGTAAGAGGCAAACAAAAATACGAAGAAGCTATCTATCCCAAGATCAACACTTAGTGGCTAGTACTCAGCTTAGATGGTGCAAACCTGGTAAAAATAGGCTTAATTTCTAAAATAAATAAATGACATTCGTACTTTCAAACCTAGGGATTCAAAAAGTGATTAATTTTGTTAATAATAAATAAAAATAAATAATGTTGGAGCAAGTATATTTTACGTACCTGTAAAATTTTTGAAGCCAAGATGTAACCGTTGAAGCATGGTTAGATTTCCAATATCGGTGTGAATACTTTCTTCAAAATGGTTGGATGACAAGGATAATACTCGTAATTGGTTGCATCCAAGTAAAGAAAAAGGAATTGGACCATCAAATAGATTAAAACTTAAATACAATCCTTCCAATTTGAAAAGATGAATGAACATATTTGGTGAAAGATGGCCCGTCAAGTTATTTGTCGTAAGACCAAAACTTCGCAGTGAAGATAAGTTTGAAATAGTTATGGGCAAAGATCCCGAAAGTTCATTAAATTGTAAGTTTAAATATTCAAGGTTATAAAGATTTTCGATTGCTTTTGGAATGTAGCCATGGAGACTATTGTCAGACAAGTCGAGACTATTTAGCTCTGACAAATTGAATAGTAATATCGGGAGGATTCTTATAAATTAAAGTATATTAATTAATTTTTAGCCAAAGTTCAAAGCATTATGAAGATGTAAACAAAAGAATATACCTTCAAAATTATTAAAGCGTAAAGACAAAAGTCGAAGACCGGTGAATGATCCGATCCATAAGGGTATCTCTCCATTAAAAGAGTTATTTCAAAGATTAAAGTATTGGAGCCGAGGAAGGTTAGCAAGTTGATTAGGAAGGAGGCCATAGAAACTGTTATTGAATAAAGAGATAGAGAGACAAGGAATGAAAGGTTTCCAAGATGAGGAGGAATGGTGGCAGTGAGGCCCATGGAAGAGAGATTTAAAGACCTAACTCTAAGATGGCGAACTCCACAAGTAATACCAATCCAATTGCAAACAGGGGTCATAATGGACTAGTTGGTTGCTAATAGATTTTGAGAATCATTTGTGATGTGAACTTTCAGGGTAAGAAGTGCTTCTTCATCGGTAGAGCTTCTTCCATAAGCATAATTTGCAACAAAAATCAGCATGAAGGCTACGATCAATAATGATCTTTTCTCCATCCTATTTGATCTACTTCTAATAATGCATAAAACAAGAGCAGCTCCTTATGAATATATAACTCTAGTTAGTCATCAAAAGTCTATATTAGATAGCTCATGTAGAAATTAAGCATTGCCTAGCCCTACTCCTAAGGTACAATTAACAGCTGTGTTTTTGTCCACTAGTAGCACATTTCTCCTTCAGCAAGCGAAAAATAATTAAACGTGAGTTCTCTCGACTTTTCAACTCTTGACTCTTCACCTCTTTTTTATTTTCCAAAGCCATCGATGGCTTTGGAAAAAATTCATGTACTATCTTTTCATTATTTAATCTTTTCATTACCTATTACTAATTCACATAAACAGGGTGCAACCTATAAAAAGTCTCAAAAACCTCTAAATAAAAACAAGGGTCAATTGCTAAAATTCCTACAATATATGATTTTGTTTTCTTTTTAGCCCCCATACCATGTAAATGCTCAATGTAATCAGGTGTTTGTATTGTTTGATTTCAGCTTTTACACTCTTACAAATATACATACATATTGTACATAGAAAGATAAGTATCACTTTAACAACTTAAGTTACAGTATCTCAACTAAATCTTTGAAACCGCTAACAAATGGAATGTATTGGTTTTGTACTAATTTTGATAGATTTTTCGTTAATTTTGATGGTATGTGAAGCTACAATAACACAGTTGAATCTCACTCGCTCTTTCACATCCTTCCACACTAAAACAAACATATATTATTTATGGGTATTTATAGATTATATATTTTAAGTTGTCAGAAATCTAAAAGAAATAAGAATTCCTATTTAATATTGGAATATAAAAGTCTTTACTTCATTCTAAACTAAAAATTTGCCTAAGAAGAAAATACTCCTCTAATCCAAATTAGAAAAATTTCACACGACATATCCAACAATTTTGATGAATGGAAGACTCGCAAAATAATAATTGGAAAGATTGCACAGTTGAATTCTGCAATAGACAATTTCTGCTCAACTTCATGCATATGATGCCCCAACTGCAGTGAATTCAGATGATTGATCTGTTAATTATCCTCTTCACCCGCTCTTCCTTATCTCTATTGTATTTCATTTGGTTTAGAGATCTTGTATAGCTAAAATACCTTCTCATGCTTATCACGTGCATACATGTATATAAGGCACAATTGCCTCCCCTGTTTAAAATATACAACAACAGTAAAATTCTCAACCAAAATTCCCGTGCTTTTTGGTAATTGACATGGTATCAAAGCTGTAACTGATATTTCGTTTTCTCTTTTTTTTTTTTTTTTAATGGCCCTAGTTCTGATCTCCTCCACTCCCTATATTTCTTCTTCTTTTTCCTTTTCTATCAAACTTACCTCAAAAAATTACCTTTCATGGAAAACTAAATTTACTCCCATCCTTAATTTTCAAGATCTTTATAGCTTTATTGATGGATCCACTCCTCCTTCAAAAATAATACCCACTTCTTCCACTGATCCCACTCCTATCTCTAATCCTGATTATGAAAAATAGTTCAAAAAAGATCAACTTCTCCTCTCTTGGCTTCTTGCTTCTATCTCTGAAGAAGTCTACCCATTAATCATTGGCCTTCACTCCTCTCGTGCTGTTTGGCAGGCCCTCGCTAATGCCTTTGGATCTATCTCTCAAAATCGTCAACTTCAGCTTCATATTGAACTTCAAGAATTAAAAAAGGCTGACCTTTCTGTCTCTGCTTACCTTCAAAAAGCAAAAAATCTTGCTGATGAACTAAATGTAGCAAGTCGCCTTCTATCCACTGCTGAATTCAATGCCATCATCTATCGGAACATTGGGTATGAATATCACTCTATCATAACTGCTCTTAACCTTCGTCCTGAACCCGTTTCCTTTTATGAACTACATGGGCATCTGGTTGCTCATGAACTTTTACTCTAAAGTTCTCATGAACCTATGGCCAATCTCACTCCCAAAATACCACTTCTACCCACTCCTTCTTAATATTATTTTCGTTCACCCTCCAATAACAACTCCTTCAGATCCAATTCCAACCATCAAAATAACAACAAAAATTGCCAATCACAACAAGGTAACTCAGCTTGTCAAATTTATGGCTATCGTAATCATACAGCTCTCACTTGCCATCGGTGTTACCAGCGGGACCAACCTTTCAGTAATTCCGGCAACAACACCTCTAGACCACATGCAAATGCAGTAGTTGCCCATCCTTCTGCTCCTTCTACACAAATCAATTGGTTCCCTGACACAGCGGCCAACTATCATATTGTCCAGGATCCAAATCACTTGACACAGATCAATGAATATACTTGCCCTAATCAACTCATAGTTGGTAATGGACAAGGTTTGTCAATTTCTCACACTAATGACGGCTTTTTTTCTAATTTTAATCATCAATTTAGCTTGAATAATACTTTGTGTGTTCCTAAAATTAAAAAGAACTTGCTCTCTGTCCAAAAATTTGCCACTAACAATTCTGTTTTCTTTGAATTTTGGCCACATTTTTTTCCTTATCAAGGACCAAATAACCAAGAAAATTCTGATGAAAGGGCCAAGTGAAGATGGAGTTTACATGTTGCAGCAACCTCAACTCTCTAAGCCTTTTGCGTTTCACGCAACTGTCACACCTTCTCTGGATGAGTGGCATAGTCGGTTGGGTCACCCCAATGTGAAAAAACTTTTTTCTTTAGCTAAACATATTAAAATGTTAGTTTCAGGTTCTATTTTGAGTCCATGTACTAGCTGTCGCCTAGGCAAATTAAGTCATGTTCCTCTTGCTTCCAAGGAGCACAAAAGTGTCCGTCCTTTTGAGATTATTTTTTCGGATGTTTGGGGACCAGCTCCCATCCATTCTAATTTAGGCCATCGGTATTTTGTCATTTTTGTTGATGACTTCACTCGCTTTACATGGATTTATTTTATGAAAGCTAAAAGTGAAGTTTTAAATATTTTTATGCAATTTGAACAATTCATTTTTTGCTAATTTGGCAAACATATCATTGCTTTTCATTCGAATCGGGTTGGTGAGTATCAACGCCTTCACCAGTATTTTAAAAAGCATGGTATTCAACATCGCATTGCATGCCCATACACTCATGAACAAAATGGCATGACTGAGCGAAAAATCAGGCATCTCGTTGATACGGGTTTAATATTACTCGCTCATGCACAGTTACCCTTTAAATATTGGAATTATGCCTTGAAAGACAGTGCAATGTTAATAAATGTTTTACCATCTGATGCACTTAAAAAGATTTCACCATATTCCAAATTATATAACAAAGACCCGAATTATTTGGAATTCCACCCCATTGGTTGCTCGGTTTTTCCTCTGTTACGACCTTATAATTATCACAAGTTCTCTTTTTGTACTTTAGAATGCATTTATTTAGGTCAGAGTGTAACATCCCAAAAATGGCCTAGTTGAAATTTCATGTTTAATTGGACATTAAAGGGTAATTTGGTAATTGTGTAAGTGAATTGGGGATTAATTAAGGACTAAAGGAGAAAGTCAAGGTAATGGAATAAGAGGTATAATGAGAGATTGACATATGGAGTTGTAGGTGAGAGCATTAATGGGATTTGAAAGAAAGAGAGAGGGAAGAAGGCAGAAAATTATTTTACTTCCCGTGGAAGCTTTGTTCCCTTCCTGCTTCTGCCGTTCTCCTCTTTGTCTCTTCTTCTTTTCCTTTTTCTGCTCTTTAGCTTTTGCATGTGTTTTTCTTCAAGATTGAGCAGGGTTTTAAGATTAAGAACTGGCTTTGGAAAGAAAGAAGAAAGAGTAAAGGAAATGAAAAGATCGGGTCTTGAAGATAGTGGATTTGTTGAGCTCCATTTTGGTTTAGGAGTTTGTATTTGGTTTGGGAGTGTTTTTCCTTTCTCATTTCGGATCAGTGTTGAGTTTTTATTTTACTGATATTGGTGTGTTTTGATACATGTAAATGTATATGTTTAGTAGATTTGTGTATATGATCTGAGATGTTAGAATTATGATGGTTTGCATGTTAACTTTGAAGTGTATATACACGAATATGAGATAAATTTCTGGGTTTTTGATGAACTATTAAAACCTCCGTTTATGTTATTTTGATGGGTATTACTACTGTGTAATTTTAGTTGTTATTGTTATAAGTTTGTTTTGAATGTATTGGAGTGATGAGGTAAGTATATATGCTTGATTTAAGTGGTTGGGTATGTCCGATCAGAGTTTTGAAAGTTTCGAACGTATGTTTTTGTGCTGAGGAACTGGAAACACGACTCTGTCGTGATCGCGATGCGTGTCGCGAGCCCGACAGAGCCGCGTGATTTCAGTTTCTTGCGTGCCCGATCGGCATGCCAGCTCGCTCGGTATGAGAGCTCGCCCGACTTGATAGCCCGATCGGCAGGAGAGCCTGCTCAATAGGAGAGCTCCGCTCGGGAAGTGCACGACTCGGCAGAAAGTGCACGACTCGGCGGGATATACATGGCTCGATGGGATGTACATGGCTCGATGTGATTGCGCTCGACTCGTGACTTTGAGTCTTGGCCTGAGCACGAGTCGTGATGCAATGCAGGACTCGTGCTAGCCCTCTCTTTCGCAATTTCTCCTCGGCTACTGTCGCGAGCACGACAGTGAGCCCCTTCTTGCTCTGTTTTGAAAATGAATTTCATATCTCTTTTTACATGGGTTTTTATTGTTACATGGTACATAATCTGTTTTAGACTTGACTTATATTATGATGCCTCTAATTATAAGTTATATGTTCATGATTTATATGTATATGGATAATTTATTTATGAGTTATATGTCCATGATAAAGCCTATATATGATTTATGTGTCTCCGAAATTGGTCAATATACCTGTATACATGAAATGACATGATTATACTTGAATTATTCTCTATTATATGATAATAATACAAGAGCATATATGAGTTGTTATTTGAGCCTCATAGTCATAATAGTGGATAGATAAGCGCTTATTAAGGGTTAGAGTGTGAGTGCAGCTGCTATATGTTACACGTTACATGTTGACCCCGTTTGGGTCTATATGATAAGAGACTTCGGTCTCCAGCATACATGATTTGAGACTTCGGTCTCCGGTATACCTTCGGGTATACATGTTTACACATGAGTCGAAACTCATGTCTCTATATGCTTGGATATTGTGTTCTATCAGTATCATTAGTACCCATATCCACTAGTTAGTGAGTAATTAGGCTACTACATGAGGCTTGTATATGCGGCTATTATATATGATTATGATATATGCTCCCAATGATATGAAAATGGATATATGTTACATGTTTATGTACATGCGATCTGACAAGATATGATGCGATACTTGTAGTTGGATATGAATAGCTAATTGTTTATATTGTGAGGATGCATATGAAGAATGATTACTTGGATATAAATGGTTAATTACTTTATCTTGTGAATTCACATATGATGAATAAGTGATGGCTACATACCTATATGCATGTGTGGATGATTACTTGATATAAGTATGAGTGGAATATGTTTATATGCTTTGTTGCTTTGATAAGTTCATAAATGGTTATTGGAATTATATGTATATGCATGCTTTGTTCCTCCCCACTAAGCGTTATCACTTAGCACGGATTGTTTTCCCGTGTAGGTGGCAGGTTCAGTTTGGAGTCGGACATCTACAGGTCGGCCACTAGAAGTCTATAGTTGGAGTTTTTTTTGTATTGATACAAGTTTTGTATATGGTTTTGGTTTTGGGCAAATGTAATTTGTAAAAGAACGATTTTGTATATGTTAAATGTTTACAAATCCCTTTTGTAAAACGATATGATTATTTATATATGGGTTTGGCATCTTTTCGATTAAATGTATTTGCTTTTATATCAGCATTTAAGTTTTTGCATACGCATTTGAGTTTGTATATGTATTTGTTAAGTAGCACTCCGGTATCCTTCCAAAGGGGGTATCGGGGTGTTACAGTTTGTGGTATCAGAGCGCCGGTTTAGGCGGTTTTGGTCTTTGGTTGTTTGAGTGTGGAGTCCTTGCATGCAAGTCAGTCTTGTGTCGTGGCCTAATGCAAATGTTGTCCTGTGTAGTGTCTAGATGGAGTCGGATCCGAGTGAGTATATGGGCGATACAATGGACAGTGTTAATCCGGTCGGACAGGATAGGTCTGCACGTGAGCATGCACCAGTAGAAGATTCGGGTCTTGGGTTTGAGAATCCGGCATTAGTACAAGGGCTATTGCAACTAGTGGATAGACTGACTGCTCCCAAGGCTCCCTCTGAGCTTATGAGGAAAAGGGGAGCGAAAGAGTTCCATGGAACCTCTTTGGACCAATCGGATGTGGCAGAATTATGGTTAGAGAGAATTGATCGGATTCTACAAGAGATAGCTTCCCCTCCGCATCAACGAGTTGTTTGTGCCGTATCGCTTTTGTAAGGATCGGCATATGATTGGTAGAAGCTTATGCTTCTCAATCTACAGAGACCGGCTGAGTTGAAATGGGATTTTTTCTTGCAAGAATTTGAGAAAAAGTATGTTACCAAGGCCTATGGAGAGGAAAAGTGGAAGGAATTCATAAGTCTGAAGTAAAGGAACATGTCGGTCAGCGACTATGAGAAAGAGTTCAAGCGCTTGAGTAAGTATGTGCCTACTACATTATTGACTGAGAATTTTAAGTGTCATCATTTTTAAGACTGGTTAAGAGAAGTGATTTGAGGTCCGTTGTCGGCTATGGTGGTTATGCAACCAGTTGGGTATTATCAGTTAGTGGCAGCGGCAATTAAGTTAGAAGAATCTGAGATGGTGAAGCAGAGAATAGAACAGAAGAGGAGAGCTCCGGATGGTGGAGTTGTCGGTAATAAGAAGCCTAAAGGTGTTCCGATCGGACAAGTGTCAAAAGGGACTGGTCAAGTGCCTTCGAAAATGGGAAGTGTGGCACCGCTTGCTAGTAAGGGAAGTCAAGCACCGGAGTGTGAGCATTGTCAAAGGCAGCATTGGGGTACGTGTGTTAACATCACAAGAGCGTGCTTCAAGTGCGGAAGTATAGAGCACCAGTTTGCTAATTGCCCCGATCGGAGGGAGAATAAGAGCCAACAACAGAGTAAAGCTGGTACAGGTAAATCTAATGCAGCAAGAAGTGGTAGAGATAGAAGTAGAGCTCCTCAGGCGCCATCGAAAACCGTGCATTGGCCCCCGGCTACGAAAGAGTATGTTAGGCCACGGGTATATGTAATGATCAGAGAGGATACTCCTGAACCCGCAGGTCCATCCGGTAAGTTCTGAATTATAAATATTAGCGTTGAGTTCGGTTTTGGTAGTTTGGGATGTGAATGACTAGCGAGGAAATTTCGAGGACGAAATTTCTTAAGGGGGAGAGAATTATAACATCCCAAAAATGGCCTAGTTGAAATTTATGTTTAATTAGACATTAAAGGGTAATTTGGTAATTGTGTAAGTGAATTGGTGATTAATTAAGAACTAAAGGAGAAAGTCAAGGTAATGGAATAAGAGGTCCAATGAGAGATTGACATGTGGAGTTGTAGGTGAGAGCATTAATGGGATTTGAAAGAAAGAGAGAGGGAAGAAGGCAAAAAATTATTTTGCTTCCCGTGGATGCTTTGTTCCCGTGGATGCTTTGTTCCCTTCAAGATTGAGCTGGGTTTTTAGATCAAGAACTGGCTTTGGAAAGAAAGAAGAAAGAATAAAGGAAAGGAAAAGATTGGGTCTTGAAGATAGTGGATTTGTTAAGCTCCATTTCTGGTTTGGGAGTTTGTATTTAGTTTGGGAGTGTTTTTCCTTTCTCATTTCGGATCAGTGATGAGTTTTGATTTTACTGATATTGGTGTGTTTTGATACATGTAAATGTATATGTTTAGTAGATTTGTGTATATGATCTGAGATGTTAGAATTATAATGGTTTGCATGTTAACTTTGAAGTGTATGTACATGAATATGAGATGAATTTCTGGGTTTTTGATGAACTATTAAAACCTCTGTATATGTTATTTTGATGGGTATTACTACTATGTAATTTGAGTTGTTATTGTTTTAAGTCTGTTTTGAATGTATTGGAGTGATGAGGTAAGTGTATATGCTTGATTTGAGTGGTTGGGTATGTCCGATCAGAGTTTTGAAAGTTTTGAACGTATGTTTTTGTGCTGAGGAACTGGAAACACGACTCTGTCGCGAGCGCGACAGAGCCGCGTGATTTTAGTTTCTTGCGTGCCCGATCGGCATGCCAGCTCGCTTGGTATGAGAGCTCACCCGGCTTGAGAGCCCGATTGGCAGGAGAGCCCGCTCGGCAGGAGAGCTCCGCTCGGGAAGTGCATGACTCGGCAGAAAGTGCACGACTCGGCAGGTTGAGCACGACTTGACGGGATGTGCACGGCTCGGTGTGATTGCGCCCGACTCGTGACTTTGAGTCTTGGCCTGAGCACGGGTCGTGATGCAATGCACGACTCGTACTGGCCCTCTCTTTCACAGTTTTTTCTCGGCTACTGTCGTGAGCGTGACTTCTTGTCGCAAGCACGACAGTGAGCCCCTTCTTGCTTTGTTTTGAAAATGAATTTCATATCTCTTTTTACATAGGTTTTTATTGTTACATGGTACATGATTTGTTTTAGACTTGACTTATATTATGATACCTCTAATTATAAGTTATATTTTCATGATTTATATGTATATGGATAATTTATTTATGAGTTATATGTCCATGATAAAGCCTGTATATGATTTATGTGTCTCTGAAATTGGTCAATATACCTGTATACATGAAATGACATGATTATACTTGAATTATTCTCTATTAGATGATAATAATACAAGAGCATAGCTGAGTTGTTATTTGAGCCTGATAGTCATAATAGTGGATAGATAAGCGCTTATTAAGGGTTAGAGTGTGAGTGCAGCTGCTATATGTTACACGTTACATGTTGACCCCGTTTGGGTCTATATGATAAGAGACTTCGATCTCCAGTATACATGATTTGAGACTTCGGTCTCCGGTATACTTTCAGGTGTACATGTTTACATATGATTCAAGACTCATGTCTCTATATGGTTGGATACTGTGTTCTACCAGTATCACTAGTACCCGTATCCACTAGTTAGTGAATAATCAGGCTACTACATGAGGCTTGTATATGCGGCTATTATATATGATTATGATAGATGCTCCCAATGATATGGAAATGGATATATGTTACATGTTTATGTACATGTGATATGATAAGATATGATGCGATACTTGTAGTTGGATATGAATGGCTAATTGTTTATATTGTGAGGATGCATATAAAGAATGATTACTTGGATATAAATGGTTAATTACTTTATCTTGTGAATTCACATATGATGAATAAGTGATGGCTACATACCTATATGCATGTGTGGATGATTACTTGATATAAGTATGAGTGGAATATGTTTATATGCTTTATGGCTTTGATAAGCTCATAAATGGTTATTGGAATTATATGTATATGCATGTTTTGTTCCTCCCCACTAAGCGTTATCGCTTAACACGGGTTGTTTTCCCGTGTAGGTGGCAGGTTCAATTTGGAGTCGGATATCTGCAGATCGGCCACTAGAAGTCTATAGTTGGAGTTGTTTTTGTCTTCCGCTATATTTTTGTATTGATACAAGTTTTGTATATGGATTTTGGTTTTGGGCAAATGTAATTTGTAGAAGAACGATTTTGTATATGTTAAATATTTACAAATCCCTTTTGTAAAACGATATGATTATTTATATATGGGTTTGGCATCTTTTCGATTAAATGTATTTGCTTTTATATCAGCATTTAAGTTTTTGCATATGCATTTGAGTTTGTATTTGTATTTGTTGAGTAGCGCTCTGGTATCCTTCCAAAGGGGGTATCGGGGGTGTTACACAGAGTCTTTATCATGCTGCATATCGATGTCTAGATGCTAACTCTGGTCGCATTTATGTAGCAAAACATGTTAAGTTTCACTCCAATCCCTATGCTAGCCGTACCACTCAATCCAAAGATTCAAAGGCAAAGCCCCAATGGTTCACCGTAACATGGACAACTTCCCCTTCCTTGGATCTTTCATTTGTTCCAGGTACAATTTCTACTTACCCTCTTCTTCTTTATTGTCTTCTACAAATAATACTAACTTATCCACATCTCTCCACCATACTCACATACCATCTCTGTCTCCACATTCCAACCCGCCACCAACATCATCTCCACCTACTGCTATCCCTTCACCGTCCGTCCCTTCTAACTCTAAAGGCCTTCAGCTGGTTGTTGATCATACACAATACCAAACTTCCACCCTCCCTCACCCACTAGCAGCACCCGCACTTGACCCACCAGTAGGAACCGACTCTTCTTCCACACCTACTACCATGAAAACCCACCATATGGTCCTTCACCCCAACCTAAAACCAAAAAAATTCTCCTTCACTGCCATCTCTTCTCTAGCCCAGGAAACCACTTGTTTTACTCATGCTAATAAACATCAAGTTTGGAAAAATGCCATGCAGGAAGAAATTGCAGCCTTGCTTCAAAATCAAACTTGGGTGTTGGTGCCAAGGCCTTCCCATGCCAATATCATTAAAAACAAGTGGATTTACCGCATCAAACGCAAGTCGGACGGTTCAATTGAGAGGGATAAGGCGCGCTTGGTGGCAAAGGGCTTTACACAGCAGTTCGGCATTGACTATACTGAAACATTCTCTCCAGTTGTTAAATTTACCACTGTAAGAATTGTTTTATCTATTGCCATGGCACACAACTAGGAGACACGCTAACTTGACATCTCCAATGCATTTCTTCGTGGCTTTCTGGACAAAGACCTCTTTATGAAACAACCTACTGGATTTGTGGACCAACAACATCCAGATTATGTATGTAAACTTCAAAAGTCCCTCTATGGATTGAAACAAGCTCCTCGAGCTTGGTTTGAACATCTCCGGGAGTTTAATTGCTACTCTGACAGTGATTGGGCCTGCTGTCCAGATGACCGTCGATCTACAGGTGGCTATCTTATTTATTTGGGAAGAAATTTGGTGTCCTGGTCCTCGAAGAAACAACCCACTATGGCCAGATCAAGCACAGAAAGTGAGTATAAGTCCCTTGCAAACACTACAGCGGAAGTCATGTGGCTAACAACTCTTCTACAAGAACTTGGCATTAACTTGAAGTCACCTGCCCAACTTTGGTGTGAATGTCAATGCTATATATCTTGCCTCCAATCCGGTGTTCCATGCCCGCACAAAACATGTGGAAATAGATTATCATTTTATTCGTGATCAAGTATAAAGAGGCTTAATTCAAATCAGATTTCTCAAGAGCTCAGATTAGGTGGCTGATGTGATGACCAAACCGTTGGGGTCAGCCCTCTTTAAAGCTCATTGTAACAAGCTATGTCTTTGGTCCCCGACGACACACCTTGCGGAGGGCTATTAATTATCCTCTTCACCTACTCTTCCTTATCTCTATTGTATATCATTTGGTTCAGAGATCTTGTATAGCTAAAATACCTTCTCATACTTATCATGTACATATATGTATATAAGGCACAATTGGCTCCCCTATTTAAAATATACAACAGCAGTAAAATTCTCAACCAAAATTCCCATGCCTTTTGATAATTGACACGATCCAAGCTTCCACATTAAAAAATTAAAATCTTAATCAAATGTTGCAATGCATCATATCAAAAATTTTAGGTAAAAGCACATATAGCCATGTACTAGTCACAATTTGCCTGTACACCTTACTACTATGGACACCCATTATTACTTGCTTCTTTGATATATTTAGCACATGTAGTTGTCAGTTTGTAATATATTTTAGCATGGTGTATGTAGGGATCTAGCTAAAAGATGTTTGTTCCTAAATTGATTGAAGTAGCTTAAATATGATCATGCATTGCCTAGCCATAGAATAATTTAAGTGGCTCTTAGATAAGGTTGGGCCTCCTTTGAAGATTTTTGAGGAAATTACATACTTTGCCCCATTTTTTATTTATCTTTTCAAGAATAATCCACATATGTGTTGGGTTTCATCAGATTAATTCAACATTAACGCAGCGGAATAAAATTGAAACCCGAAACAGGATCCAAGTATTTTCGATTGATTCAAAAAGGAAGAGATTAAAATTTACTAACTTTTAGAACGAAATTAACTTCTTTAATTCGGACTTTAGGTGCTACTTCAATCACGAACACCCTCTACCGGTATCCACACAACGAACCGATGAACAAAAGTTCGTAGGGGTGCTAGCTCCCTTGGGTGCGAATAGATTTTTCTTTTCTTTCTTTCTCAAAGAAGAACAGTGGCTAGGTTTTTTTTTTTTCTTATTCTCTAATCAAGACGAATACAGCCACTCTAACCTCTATCACATTGAAGAACGTGAATAGAGTTTTTATTAGGTTAGACTTCTTTTATTAACCTGTATCTATATACATGTAAAAATAAGTTTTAAACACTTAATAATGATATTATCTCTAATTCAAAATTAAGAGATATTTTCATTATATATGTATATATATATATATATATATATATATATGTGTATATATATATATATATATATATATATATATATATATATATATATATATATATATATTTATTTATTTATTTATTTATTTATTTATTTATTTATTTCTTATTCAAAATAATAAGAAATATCATATTAATACATATTATTATCTCATATTCAAAATAAGAGATATATATATGTATATAAATATATATATAAATGTGTAATTTCGTAATTAAATATAAATATCCATATTTATATTTTATTCCGAAATAACCTAAAATCCATTTTGTTCATTTGGTCTTAGTGTGTGACCTAATAGGTTTATATTATGTTGGCAGTGGGCCTAATCTCATAATAAGCCCACAAGTCATAATTGGTCTCTAGCAAGATATTATGACTACCCAAATAATATAAATATCGTTAGTCCGATTTTAACCTGACAACAGAGCATGTTATTATCCTTTTGTCACATGATATCTTGTTTGAACATAAGTCATGGTCCATGTCAAACTTAAATTGTTCAAACATATAATTTCTCGATCACTAAACAGGCTGATAAATTCAAATGACATTGATCATATTATCAATTCATTTGAGTACGACCATGCATTTTACAGTCCTACTTATCGAGGGGCCCAATTGATATCTCTCTCATTAGAGAGGGACAAATTCCATCTTGATTATTCACTTTCCTCCGCATAATTCTCATTATGTCCGATCATAAACTTTATTATTATCTGATTAAGGATAACGTTTGATTATGTCAAAACATAATGATCCTTATGTAGGAAACTATGATAACCTCAGGTCAAAGGATTCAATAACATATCTATTATAAGATCACTTATGACACTATCCCATGAAGTGATCTTACAGTGGGTCTATCCAGTACTTTGTTCTCTAGCAAGTACCTATAGATTTGATTTATATCATCATATATAATCATCCCATGATTATCAATTCAAATCTATACTAGTCTTAATTTATCTTTATGCCCTTTATTGATAAATGACTAGGGACAACATTAATAACATTGTTATTCATAAACATTACAATAATGTAACATGTCAATAATATCAATGCGAAGAAAACCATTATATAAATGAAAATGTAATGATTACATCAAGGTCCAAATGTTTGGCCTAGGGTATAACCACTAACAATATGTTATAGCATTCATAAATGCATTTTTAATTTTAAAAAATATCCCATTTTAATTATACCGTTGTGTTTATTTCAAAACTATCCATTTTTTCTTTTTCTCAAAATTTGTAAATCAAGTTTCTCTCCCTTTTCGCCATTACTTATTTTCTCCCATCCAAACCACCATCACAGGAGCTTCATTTGCCAATCACCACATAGAGCCTTCATCGCTGATCAACCGAAATACTATTTTCTAGTACGAATGATTCTAAGCTTTCTCCACTTTTTTTGCTCTCTCTAATAGCTAATCTAGTAAAATTGTAATTAATACCTAACTAATAAACAATCATTTTTAAACGAAATAATTCAATTCATTAATAGCATTATGAACTAAAAAGGCCCGAACTAAACCAACCAATTAATATAACAACCATTCTCAATATTATTATATTAATTACCACTTGTTATTTAATTTATCAAATAATTATGAATCTGATATCTTCAATTAGTTATATATTATTTAATTAAATGAACAACGACCCTTTATTGATCACAAAACAAATTATGACCTTAATTATAAACTTCTATAGACTTTAAAGCTGATGCACAAATCTCCATTCTCCTTGAGTTTAAAGCAGTACTAAGTCCTTCAAGTTCAGCTTCTTCGATTTCTGATTTTACTCTTTAACTATCTGTGTAAACACATTAGAACCTGTTTTGGATAGTTCACCACTGATTTTGGCTTTATAAACTTTGTTTTCACCAATTTCATCAGTTGAACTCCATGAATAGTTTTTTCTATTGCAAGCAAAGAATTTGAGTCATCACTACTCAAATTGTTTGTCTTTAAGGAATGTCTAGATGCTAATGATGATATCCAAATATAATTTTGCCTTGACTCGGGAATAGATACCCAAATATAATTATCTTCGATTAGTTGGTAACTTTTTAAAAAAAAAATTGGTTGTGGTTAGATTTAGGATTCTATTCTATTTTCATCTAATTTAATTGCATCCTATGGTTTCTTTTTCATAACCTGATTAGAGGATGATGCGGTATTAATGCTTTATTAGGTGATTTTTGTCTATGTAATAATTTTATTGCTTGATTGGTAAGCTATATTCTATTTTTATAATCTATTAGACTACTCTTTGATTAATGCTATATGATGTAAATTGCTACTTTTTGTTACTTATTTGCAACTTTCCTTTGCTATGTTGGTTTCAGAATTTTGCTGATGAATCAAAATAATAATCTCTTGTCCTCTATTTATGTTGATTAGCATGAAAATAAGGCTTGCCTTTCTGCTAATGTTGAGCCCACTTTAGCTCCTGCCAATTACCTTCAAGGGAAACATTTTCGTCCTCAATGAAGAGATTGGAGTTATATCTAAATTTTATTCTTTTGTAGAGATGGAGATCAGATATTATACAATAACTTTTGTAATCTTTAGCTCATGTTCTAAAGTTGATACAGATATATGTAAGTTGAATCAAGTGCATTAACATATACAATTTAAAAATGTAATGGAATTCCAAATTTGAAGCAATATAAACAAAGTCATATGGTGGGTTTTTATAATTTGTTAATGTCATTCGAATAGACCATGAAACTAGGATGCTAATAACTGATTTGGATAATCGATTATTCAAGTGTTTGCATGATAAAGTTTCTAATAATAATGCATATTTTACATCCATTTTGTGAGTTTTTAATCATATAACTAGTCTCTAAAACATAGTTCCATCTCTTGTAGTGTACAAATCCTTTCAGAAGTTCAGAAAGGCGAGATTATTATAGGGAGAAAGAGGATATATTTGATAAGATTCATCATCAATACATGGATTATATATGATGCAAAGGATGGCAGTGATTTTTGCTCTCATGTGCAAGGCACAGTCTGGGGGATCATTCCAGGCATTAGAAGGGACTTGCATCCACATCAACGCGAAGTGTTTGAATTTCTATGGAAGAACATAGACGGAGGAATTCATCTTGATAAGTTGAGAGAGCCAGCAAGTTATGATGGTGGGAGTGCATGCATTATATCACACGGACCAGGGAAAGACCCGTCTAGTAATTATCTTCCCGCAAACGTACATGAAACTATATCCATCACGCCGGCCGGTCAATATTGCCCCTCGAGGATTGCTACTTTCTTGGGAAGACGAATTTGAGAAATGGAACGTTAACGTTCCTTTTCACAATATGAACCAGCAAAATTTCTGCAATAAGGAAATCAAATCTGGACGAATGGAGAAACTCTATTCCTGGAAAAAAAATATTAGTGCACTTGGTGTTAGTTATGGTGTTTTTGAAAAGCTTGTTAAAGATGATAAGAAGAGCAGGATAAGGCAAAATATGCAGAAAGTTCTTCTTAAGTCACTTGGTCTTTTATGTTGGCATGAGTTGTTGTTTAGAGAGAAATCAGGAAAATATTTGATATTGTATATGATATCTTTAATTATGAGATCTTTTCCTTCAATAGTTGTACATAGTTCTAGCCTTTAATTTTGTATAGACATATATAGTTTTTTTTTTCTTTTCCTATATTTTACGTTCTTCTACTGAACCATAGCGAAGAAGAATAATGAAAATAGAGATTGTTTGACATGGTATCGGAGCGGTTATAAAACCTGGTATTATACTATCATAAATCTCTAACCTTGTAAAATCTCACCCTCCTCTTCTTAAAGGCGAAAATGGGGGATAATAAAACAATTACCAATCCTTCTCGTGAAGGCAAGGAAGAAGATGATACCTCACAATCTGATATTTTATCTGAATTCACTACCAGAATGACAAATGTACTCACAAGAGCCCAGACTCCAACCACGAAACCCTCTGCTGCCCCAATTGGTGTCAAATTAAATGGTTCCAACTATGCACTTTGGTCTCAAGTGGTCGAATTATACATTTCAGGCAAAGACAAGATAGGGTATATTAATGGAGATATTCCTTAACCACCTCAGAATGATCCTTCTTTCCGAAAATGGCGTATAGATAACGCCATTGTCAAAGGATGGCTGATTAACTCCTTAGGACCATCATTGATTTGTAACTTTATTCGCTTTCCTACAGCAAAATTAGTTTGGGATTCTATTGCTACTACTTATTTTGATGGCAGTGATACATCTCAAATCTATGACTTGAGACATCGTGTGACACAACTGAAGCAAGCTGGCGGTTCCTTAGATACATACTACAACAATCTTCAAGGGTGATGGCGTGAGATAGATTTTCGAAGGCCAAATCCAATGGAAAGTGTTACTGATATTCAACACTATAATGCTTTACTGCAGGAGGATAGAGTGTATACCTTCCTAGACGGACTTGATGACCGATTGGATAATATTCGTGGAGATGTGTTGCAGATGTGCCCATTTCCCACAGTTGAACAAGCATATTTGCATGTTCGAAGAGAAGCCATTCGACAGACTGTCATGATTACTAGAAATACTAAAAATTCATTAGGAGCTGGCCTTGCCACCAAGAGCTTCAAAATAGGAAATCTTTCCTCGAATAACGGAAAGGCACACTCTTCATCTAAAACTCGTACATCAAATGGGACCAAGTACACCCATTGTGGTAACACAAAACACACTCAGGAGAATTGCTTCAAACTCCATGGGTACCCTGACTGGTGGAATGAACTCTAGCCACGAAAACGTCAAGATAAAAGAACTAATGAAGGCATGGCAAAGGTGGCTATTGATGCTAATGAAGGCACAGGTACAGCAGTTATGGTTACCACACAGCCTCATTTTTCTCTCATACCAAATGGTATAACTCCTTCAGATGCAAGTACTAGTCCAGGTAAATTTGGTAATGTTTTTCATAGCTTCCATCAGGTTGAAAAACATGGTACATGGTTGCTGGACTCAGGAGCTATCGACCACATGACTTTTACCTCCACGGATTTCACTCAAAAATCTGTACCACGACAAATGCCAATGGTGCAATCTCTCCAGTTACAGGAGCTGGCACAGTGACCTTATCTCTTTCTCTTCAATTACAGAATACTTTACTTGTTCCATCTCTTTCACATAAATTGCTATCAGCAAGCCAAATCACTACTGAGCTAAATTGTGTTGTACTTATCTACCCTAATTTTTGTCTTCTTCAGATATTCTCACCAAGGAGATCATTGGGCATAGTACTAAGAGAGGGGGACTATATTATATGGAAGATTTCAATATGGGTCAAGTAAACTCTGCACATCTGCTCACTAACAATAAAGAACATCAGATTTGGCTTTGGCACCGACGTTTGGGACACCCATCATTTAGCTACATGAAACACTTATTTCCAGAGTTATTTTCACATCTTCACAATTTTGGTTTTAAGTGTGAAACTTGTATTCTTGGTAAAAGTCATCGGGTGTCCTACCCATTACGTTTGAATAAAAGTGAACTTCCATTTACATTAATACACTCAGACGTATGGGTCCTTCCCCAGTTCCTACTCTGTCTGGTGTGCGCTGGTTTGTGACTTTTGTGGATGATTGTACTCACATGACATGGCTATATGTGCTCAAAAATAAAAACGAGGTATTACCTGTATTTCAGTCTTTTCATGTTATGATTCAAACTCAATTTTATGGAAAAATTCAAATTATGAGATCAGATAATGGAGGGGAATATGTTAATAACAAATTCAAAGCATACTTTCAACAATGTGGCATCATCCATGAGACTTCATGCCCACAAACTCCTCAACAAAACGGAGTTGCTGAGAGAAAGAGCAGGCACATTCTTGAAACCACAAGGGCTCTATTACTTGGAGCTCAAGTGCCCAAACAACACTGGGACTCTGCAGCTACTACTGCTATCTATCTCCTAAATCGTATGCCTTCTAAGATTCTTAATTTTAAGACACCTTTACAAGCTTTATCTCAGTTTACTTCTTTACCTAAAGTACTGATGCTTCCACCTAAAGTGTTTGGATGTGTTGCATATGTTCACCTCCATAAAAATCAAAGAACCAAACTTGATCCTTGTGCACTTTGGTGTTTGTTCTTGGGATATGGTACTCATCAAAAGGGTTATCGATATCTTGACCCTACAACCCAGCAAATCTACATTACCATGGATGTTACCTTTGTGAAATCAAAAAATTTCTATTCACCCAATTCATCACTTCAGGGGGAGAAATGACATGAAGCTTTGAATTGGTTGAAATTGGACTGGCCAAACTCCTCCTCCAATTGTCATGAAATGGTGATCGAAAAGAATATAGAACCTGATGGTAATATAATTCCAAGAATTGAGGATACAGTAGAGAAAAAAAAGAACCAAACTAAAATTATGGATGATCTAGAAGCAGAAGTTGAAGCACCTCCTCCCCACTCTCTAGTACCAGAAGACCCGTCTTCTGAGAATATTTATGAGGTAAATTCTACTTCTACTACTCAAAATGATAATTTGGATATATCTTCTAGCTACAACTTATCTTTCAGGCACAACAGAGGCAAATCGCCCAACAAATACACTCCTAAAATTGAGAAGAGAGGATCAAGATATCCAATTACAAATTATGTAACCATAAAGAATCTGTCTAAACCCCTCAAGACATTTATGTGCGAGGAATCTCTTAACCACATCCCTACATGTGTTGAAAAAGCCTTAGCAAATCCAAAGTGGGCTCAGCAATAGAAGAGGAAATGGAGACACTTCTTAAAACCAAAACATGGACTCTAGGCTTATTACTAGAAGGTGCAAAAACAGTGGGCTGCAAATGGGTTTTCTCCATCAAATACAAAGCAGACGGTACTGTTGAACGATACAAGGCAAGATTTGTGGCAAAGGGATACACGCAGACCTATGGAGTAGATTATTAAGAGACATTCTCACTTGTGGAAAAACTTAATACAATCAGAGTATTATTGTCACTTGCAGCAAATTTAGATTGGCCATTACATCAATTTGATGTAAAAAATACTTTTCTTAATGGTAATTTAGAGGAAAAGGTCTATACGAAAGTCCCACCAGGCTATTCGGCTTCATCAAAAACACATGTGGTGTGCAAATTACAACGCGCACTCTATGGATTAAAATAATCTCCTAGAGCGTGGTTTGGAAGATTTAGCTCCGCAATGAAAAAATGTGGTTTCCACCAATGTAACTCGAACCACACTCTCTTTCTAAAACACCAAATGGGCAAGGTAACAACATTGATATTATACGTTGACGATATGATAATTACAGGAGATGATACAGAAGAGATATCTCTACTTCAAAAGAGATTAACATCTGAATTCGAGATGAAGAATTTAGGAGGGCTGAAGTATTTTTTGGGAATCGAAGTTGCAAGGTCTAAACGTGGCATATTCCTCTCACAACAAAATATATCCTAGACTTGTTATCCGAGGTAAGAATGCTAGATTGTAAACCAGCATATACTCCAATGATGTAAAACCATAAACTAAGCGAGCATTCGAATCAAGTACCAACAGATAAGAGGAAATATCAAAGGATTGTTGGAAAGCTTATTTATCTCTCCCACACTCGACCTGACATTGCTTATGCCGTGAGTGTAGTTAGTCAGTTTATGCACAGCCCAAGTAAAGACCATATGAATGCTGTAATTCACATATTGCGTTATTTGAAGGGCTGTCCTGGCAAAGGAATTATTTTTTTGAAAACTCATCACTTGAGAATCAACGGTTATATGGATGCAGATTGGGCAGAAAATGTTATACCCCGTAGTTCTTTTATATTTTTTTTATTTTTATTTTATCTAATAAATCTTTTAATTATTAATAAATATTAAATAGATAAGTGATAACTGAAAATCCCTTTTTCCACCCCACTTCCCTAACCTTTAATCCCCTATTCTAATTAAACTCCTCCTCTAAAAAGCTTAAACACAGAAACTACATCAAACCTAATAAAAATACGTTTATTCTTTAATAGCCACCAAATAAAAGCTTTGGATTTCAATTGCTCCTGCTAAACTTATGCATTTCTTGGGTTTTGAGGCTTAAATTTATAATATTTTAAGGTTAGTTAATTTAAACTTTTAATTTAATTGACTTATTTTATTATTAATTTTTGTTTGCTCCTGTATTGATGTTTTACAACCAGATTTTTATTAGTTTGTTTTCCTAAAGATTGTTCTCTTTGAAAACTTAGAAAAAAAAAATTATTAATGTAAATTTCATGTATTCCTTTTACTCAAATAAAGAATCACTTTTAAAATTTTGTCCTTTCTTAAAGCTGACATATTTTCATAATTCACATCCTCTCAAATTGGGATTTGATATAAAGAATGCTAAGATCCCTGCCAAGTTCAGAATTATTATTATTATTATTATTATTATTATTATTATTAAAAAGAATAAACATTGTTGCCGTTGGTATTAATATTTTTATTGATTGGGTTGACAAATAAAACCACTGCATTCTTTTCAGTGAAGATTTTGGAACCAAACAACACTATTTTCATAATATTATTAGTACTGCCAAAGACTTGAAACAAAATATATATATATATATATATATATATATTAATATATCATATGCTTTGTACTATGCAAAAATTTCGTGGTCCACTATTTTCAATCTTGGTCTCTTTTGTTAATATTAAGAATTTCAAACTAAATTATGCATTATTAATTTGTTTCTATTTTCTTGAACTTTCAATAAAACTTCACCATTATTATTTTTATTCTAAAAATCTATAGACATTTTATTATTAATATTGGATTTTTCCCCATTTTAAGTTAGTGGGGTAGACATTAAGCTTGTTAAGTTTTCTTAGTCATTGTAGTCGTTAGGATATTAACCCTTTTTTGTTTGATTAGGAAATTTCGATACTCCCGTGACAGATTGAGTGGTTTCTACGTATATTACTTCTAGCTTGTTTGGAATTGCAGGTGAGTGGTAATTATGGTACACATTTGTTTTAAAGAAACTATCTTTTAAATTTTGACTCAAAATATTTTGTTTATTAAGTTCTATTTAATTGAAAATATTTTAGTCCTTTATCAAATGAATTTGTACAATTTATTTCTATGTTAATTTTCTACCAGTATTTATTTATTTTTATTTTATTAGTTTTACGCAAATTATACTTTTTGTTTATTTTGTTGTTTTAATTAATATTTTGATTTGTTTGATTTTACTTAGTTGAATATTATCCGTTTTAGAGTTTTAGATTTTGAGAACAGGCTTCTAAATTACTTTCTGTTTATTTTATATTTCAATAAATGATTTGGTCTATTTAGATGAACTTATTTGAACAGTGTATCAAATTAATTGAGCTTATTTGTTACCTGCTCCGAAATGATATTTGTTTTCTGCTAAAATTTCCGATATGTTGCATTAATGAAAAGTGTTTTCAAACCGGTACATGTGATCAGTTATTATCCGTATTTATATCTGGCTCTATTGAGCGATCTGCTATCTGAATCTGCATCTGATTCCGCCACAGATATCCCATGTTTAGGAAAGTACATAATTTGTTGTCATGCATCATCTGTCATTAACACCTGCATTAGAAGCATTGCATGATATCTGTGGTGGGAACCTCTGTTATCTGGCCTTTGGTGGTGTGGAGTATCACCACCCTGTTGAACTGTACTGTGGTTTTGATCTGTATTTTGAACTGTAAATTTAATTATTTACAATTTTTCTGTCTACTAGATGATTCATTTTACGGCTTATTATACTATTTTAGTTGCTAATATATTTTGTTAAATTACTTTGAATTATTGCCTGTTCTCAGTCCGTTATGTGCTGTAATTATCATTCACTGAGTCGTTGTACTCAAACTACGTCCGCTCTACCCTCTTTGTTTTGCAGATTAGTATTTATTCTCGGCTAGTTCCAGCTTTGTTCCTTCTTTTGGCGAGGATCTTTTTGTTGATATTATGTTTCAGTCAGTTTTTTTTTTTTGTAGAACTTTTGAATCTCGAATTATTTCTTTTATTCTACAGAGACTCCGTAGTTTAATTTTGGCAAGTATTTGGAACTTTAAGATTGGACTTTGAACTTTAGCACTTTTGCTTTTTGAGAACTTTTTATAAATTGAATAATTTATATAGTTTTGATAGTACGGTAAGGCTAGCATGAACTATTATTTAAGTAGTTTATGCGCTGGTCATGACTAAATTTGGGTCGTGACAGAAAATATCTTGGATAGGAGGTCTACTTGTAGTTATTTTATTTTTGTTAGAGGAAACTTGGTTTCATGGAGAAGTAAAAAACAGAAAGTGGTGGCATTGTCAAGTGCTGAGGCAGAGTTTCGTGGAATGGCAAAGGGATTGTGTGAGCTTCTTTGGCTCAAACAGTTACTAACAAAAATTGGTTTTGCATCTACTTCAAAGATGGATCTTTTTTGCGATAATAAAGCTGCCATTGACATCTCTCATAATCTAGTTCAGCATGATAAGACAAAGCATGTAGAGGTGGATAGACATTTTATCAAAGAGAACCATGAAGCCAAGATTATTCGATTTCCATTCGTAAAGTCTAAGGACCAGCTAGCAAACATTCTTACAAAGGCCCTATTAAATAAGAATTTTCATAACTCACTTAACAAGTTGTGCATCAGAGATATGTATGCATCAACTTGAGGGGGAGTGTTGGCGTGAACTGTTGTTTAGAGAGAAATCTAGAAAAGATTTGATATTGTATAGGATATCTTTAATCAGGAGATCTTTTCCTTCAATAGCTGTACATATTTCTAGCCTTTAATTTTGTATAGACATATATAGTTTTTTTTTTCTTTTCCTATATTTTACGTTCTTGTATGAAGCATAGAGAAGAAGAATAATGAAAACAGAGATTGTTTGACATTTTACTCCTTGATGATGGACACACTTCCCGGAATGAGCAGAGTCGTATCTGGAAGGCTTTGCCTAAAATTCAGACTAAAAGACGTATCATTCTCTCCGGGACCCCTTTTCAGAATAACTTCAACGAGCTTTTCAACACGCTGTTCTTGGTGAGGCCTTGCAAATTCCTTCTCTGAAAATAGGTGTAAGTCCAGGAAGAATTGGAGTTGTCTCACTAATCCCATTGGGAAAGAGAAAACCAATGGCATGATAGTTGCTAAGAGTTTGGAAGAACTTAGAGCTATGATTAGTCCTTTTGTGCATGTAAATCAAGGTAAAATTCTACAGCAAAGACTTCCCGGACTTAGGGATACGATGGCTATTCTGCGACAAGGCAAATTGCAGAAGGGAGTTCTTGATAGAGTTAGAGGAACCAAGAAGGTGCAGCATTTAACAGTGGAATACGCGGTCTCTAGGGTCTCTGTGCACCCTTCTCTGGTGCCAAAAGGCTTTCTTGCTGTATATGGTGAGTTGGAGGGGTCAAGATTTCTGATGGAACTGATCCGAATTAGCTCTGCCATCAATGAAAAGGTACTGGCGTTCGGCATCTGAAACCATTGGATTTGATTGGGAAACAGCTTGCTCAACAGCTGAAATGGATTGAAGGAAGGGAAATACTACACGTGCAAGGATCGGTTGATACATCTGAAAGGTATGCTGTGATAAAGCGATTTAACAATGGCAACGATGAATCAAGAGTACTGCTAGCATCCACAAAAGATTGTCCAGAAGGAATAAATCTTGTGGTATGTTGCTGGATGTAGTCTGGCCCATCTGTGGAAAGGCAGGCTATATGCCGCGCATACAGGCTTGGACAGAGCAAAGTCGTGTATGTTTATCATCTCATCACTTCTGGAATGGAAGAAAGGAAATACAGCAGGCAAAGCGAGAAGGAGAGGCTGTCGAATTTAGTATTTCGTTCATCTGAAAAGACTCATAGTAATGTTGGAAAATGCAACCCAACATAACTGATACAATTCTAAAGGAGATCAAATATACCCACTAAAAGATTCTACTTTTGATGACTCTTTTGGGAAGGTGCAGCAGTAGTAAACTATCTGTTGATATTTTGTTATCTTCATCAGCAATCTCAAGTCGGTACATGGTAAGACTTGACTAACACTTTATTCTGTCCTTCGTTAGTTTTGATCTCGAAAACAAACATTTTCTTTCTTTTGGGATCTTACTCTTGCATCTTCTATTAATGAATCTGTAAATAAGTAATGCTTAGTCCTGCTTTGTTCTTTGATTTTGAATCTGCTAATTATTTTCAGGCAAGTACATTGAGACATGCATAAGGAACACTCTCAAGGCAGCCTCATGCTTACAGGTGTGTTTTTTCATTCTTGGCATCTGATTATAGCGAAAATATCAATTATTTTAACCATTAACTGAATTTAATGGTTTTGCTGCTAACAGAACTTCCCCTGTCAAAGGCATAACAAGCCAGATGTTGGACTTAAAGTGTTTTTCTTTTAAACTTTTCTGGTTGATGTAGAATTTCAATTTCTCGTACTATGTAATAAAGTTTGCTTCTGGTTCTTAGGACGGTCAACATTGAGAAGTTGGTAATGTTCTGTCTTTATTTTGCAGGACAAGTACAAAACTTGTTCTAAACCCTTTAAGGATTACAAGTATGCACAGTCAAAAGTACTGCTTAACAGACATGAAAAGCCAGCATAATATATACTGAAACTTTTTAAATGCTTCTCAAATTATCCTCAACTTAGATTGGCGTAGCTTGCTCATAAAATTTGTAGATTGGCGTAACTTGCTCATAAAATATGTACATCTTTTAATAGAGTTACTTTCTTTTCTTTTTTTTTTAAATGATTGCATAGTGTACCAAGAACATAAAAATCAGATTTTAGATATCTTATTAATTCATATTCATAATCATCAAGCCCACAAATAAAAAAGATTTGCAACATCATCAATGCAATGATAAATTTATCACACATTCTTTATCTATAGATTGACTTCCAACATGTTCACAAAGTCACTATTCAAAATCAGCTCAGTTTATAATCAGGGGTAAAAATTGAAGAAATGTGAAGAGAGATTACCTCCATGTACCTTGATCAAAAGGACGCCTTTGGCGTGTACTGATAGCAAGCAATGATGGTCTGCTTGATAATTGAAGGGATAATATTGGCTGTGGTGTATGTGTGTTTAGGCAAACATGTTGTAGTTGCTTGTCCACGTATAACATGATGCTCCATGCCTTCCGATTGATAAATATTACAGATCAAATGGTGGCAAATGACAATAGGCATAAATTGCACTTGATGACAAGAAGAGAGAAAAGAAACTAAACATTCTGGTAACTCCGCAATGCCGTTTAGCCTTTATCCATATCATGTGAGCTTAAATCAGCAACGACACCCAAAATAAACAATCTGCCTCAGAAATTTCCTATGCTGAGACATCCAGACTTTAGAAAGGATGAAATTCAAAGGTCACACAGTCACAAGATGAGTCTTGGGTAAACAATTCATGGAACAAACTCCAATTTGCATCCCTCATTGCTCGATTCTCTTCAGTCTTGCGAGCATTTCAATTGCCAAGCTTTAAGTTCACATTCCCACTACTTGATTCTCTTGGATTCTACATCTCTTGCAGCCTTCAAGGAAACTGCGCCACATGATGGCATTTGGAGGGAATGGCATGCTAGAAATTACTTTCTCTGCTTCCTCAATATGTCCATGTCTAGCCAGTAAGTCCACCAAACAATGATAATGATCCATTTCTGGCTCAATACCATAACCAATCATTTTCTCAAACAATTCCATCCCTTCTTTCACTAAAGCACCATGTCTGCACGCTGTAAGGACTGCAATGAAAGCAACCTTATCAGGTCTAAGCCCCTGATACTCCATCTCTTTGAATTTTTCTAATGCTTCATGGGCACAGCCATTAATTCCAAGGGCTGAAATTAGAGCTGTCCATGTGATGAGGTTTCTATCCATAGTGATGTCAAAGAGTTTTACTGAACTTTCATGGCACCCACATTTTCCATACATGTCTATCAATGTATTATAGACAAATGTATCACATGAATCAAAGTTTGTCTTTATGAGGAAACCATGGATAGAACTACACAAAGCAAGATCACTAATCTTACTACATACACTTAGAATGCTCATATAAGTAAAATTATCTGGATGGATTTGAGACACAAGCATGTATTTGAAAAGTTCCAAGACCTCTTTATAATTACCATTGCGAGCACAAGCTGTAAGGGCAATGTTCCAAGAAACAATGTCTGGTTCTTCAAGCTGAGAAAGCAACTTCAATGTTTCAAGGTATTGGCCGGATCTATTATAGATTCCAGCAATATTGTTAGAGGGAACAGCAGGGAGTGCTGTTTCAGAAGCTGTAATGAAAACCAGAGCATTGGATACCAGACCGTTCTTGCCATAAGAGGTTATAAGAGAGCTCAATACATATTCATTGTTCTCATATCCCATTTTAATAATCAGACAATGAATCTGCTGTAGCTCTACAGTGGATGATGATATAAGAACTGCTGAAAATGAAAACTCATTAGGTTGGTAGCCAAAACGAAACATTTCCCTTAGCAAAGAAAAAGAAGCAGAGGAGCATCTTTTTGCATAACCCCGAATTAAGGCATTCCATGAAACCACATTCTTCTCGTGTATATTTTCAAAACAATGATGAGCATCATCCAATCTGTCACGTTTAGCATAGTAGTCCACCAAGGCACTGCCCATGTAAACATCAGATTGAAGAGAATGAATGATAATTTTCCCGTGTATAAATTCTCCATATTTTGGGACTTGTGAATTGACACAAGAGCTAATGAGACTCACAAAAGTCATCTGGTTAGGCTTGATCCCATCCTTAGACATTTTCAGAAAATAGTGTAATGCTTTTCTCGGATGCTCAAATTTTCCCATGGCATTAATCATTGTGTTCCATGTCACAACATCCCTACAATCTGCTTCCTCAAATAATTTCTCAGCTAGGTGCATCCTTAAACATTTTGCATAAACATTAATAAGAGAATTCAAAACTGAAACTTTGTAGTCAAAACCATTTTTAACGATTAAACCGTGTATTTGTTCTCCAAATTCCAAATGTTCCTTGCATACTAATCCAGACAAAACACAAAGAAAAGAACATTCAGACAAACAACCCTGATTTCCAGCAAGCTCAGAAAACAAAAGCATACAATCTTTCACACGGCCGTGATGCCCAAACAAATATATCATAGAATTCCATGTCATCAAGCTCTTACAAGGCATATCCTCAAAAACATGGAACGCCTTATCCAACCACCCGCACCTTCCAAAAAGACCCATCAGAGCAGTACCCACGTAAACATCAGAGCAAAACAAACCACTCTTCATTGACAATGCCTGCAACTGAAGACCACGATAAACATCCATTGATGCACACGACAATAACCCAGCTAAAGTGAAGTTATTGGGCCTAAAGCCGCAATCTTGAAGTTGAAAAAAAATTCCCCAAGCTTCCTTTAGACAATTATACTTGCAATACGAACTAATCATTGAATTGTACGATACAATGCTCCTTTGGGGCATATTATCAAACAACTTATGTGCCATTGCCAGTTTACCAAGAGAAGCATAGACAGAGATGAGATTGTTGTAAAGAAAAGTGGGTTGGTTTGGGTTTGGGCCAAGTGTGAGTGTGATTGCATGGAGAGGTTTAGTAGTGTTAAGCGAAGGAACCCTTGTACAGGCTTGAAGAAGGTAAAGGAGATGATTAGGGTGTTTGAAAAAATCCCCATTGAAAGTCATGCAGCGCAGGATAAGTCCTGAATCAGTTGGATTCATGAATTATCAAAATAAATTAGTGAAACAAAAACAATTGACAAAAATCATGAATTATCAAAATAAAAAATCTCAATCAACATCGCTTGGTTCCCAATTTCTATATTGTTATCCATCTCCTAAAATTTGCCAAAAACTTCAATTTACCTTTAAAATTTTTCATAGCTGCATAGGTCCACAACATTTCATCTAAAAACAAACATAATAAATTAAAACCAAGTTCTAATTTCCAATCCAAATTAGCAGCCTAAACTCCAATATACCTTCCACTTTTAATTAACTTAACCTTGCTATCCATCTCATCTGTACTGCCCAATTGAACTGTATGATTCGGACTAAACCCAACATCTCTCTGCTAATAATAGACAAAACTCAATTTTCCTACTCTGAAATAAACGCCATTAATGAAAAAAAAAAAAACTCACCTCAAAATAACCTAACTTTATAAAATATAAGGTTGAGGCAATACCTGCTTGACAGATACAGAGAAAGTATACTTACCAGAGAGCTCAGAGACCTTAAACTAAAATCCTTAGTGATATGTCTCCAGGACCTAAAAAAACACCGGCACCTGCCATCAGAAAACGAAGACACCCAAAACAGAAAAATCACAAAAACAACCACAATCGATATATAAAGACCTAATATCCATCTAAATTTGACATAAACACACATTAACCTAATATTGATAAAAGTCTACATGACACATTTAAAGGATAATAGATACACTTCTATTAATATCACTTAAATTTAACAATGAAATGTACGGAGTAAAAGAATTCAAAGAAATAACAGGCAAGCTTTTGTCAACATTGGTGGATAATAAATTATTTTTATTAATTTTGAATTTCGTAAAATTAAAGTGCGTAATTAGAAATATGCGTTTTTATGTATTATCTCTAAATTTTTTTTATCAGATATATTAAATTCTGCATGTGAAAATAGTATACATATTCTCGAGAAATTGAATCCATTAAAAGTAACATTCTGTATTATTTGACTTCCTTAAAAAAGAAAACGATTTTTCTTCTCTTCTTAGGATCGGAGTTTAAACCTTTAATCAGAGAACCGTATTTGAGATAGGAAAATTGATTTTCTTTTATTGAGGCAGAGACTTTTTTTAGTTTTTAAAACAAGTTCTCGAGTTTTTCAAGAGAAAAAACTTGAGTTCTTTTTCGTTTTTGATTTGATTCTTGTGAATTTTTTACAAGAAAAATAATTCATGATCTACCTTTTTCAGATTGGCAATTCTGAGGGTAAAAAATTTTAGTTTAAATTTTCTCTCTCACATTTTGTTTCCACCATTGATGGATATTTTGAAACTTTTTAATATGTGATATTTTGTTTATTTTTTGTGTTTAATTTGTATATTTAAATGTTATTTCAAGTTTCTTGCATGAAAATCATGTTATAATATGTGAAAATCGTTATTTTGCTTTGAAACTTTGAAAACAAGAATTTTTTTTTTGTTCCTGTGCGTTTTCTCACCTCCTACCCACGAGGTGCGGGAAGGAGGTCAGACCGCCCCTCAGACTTTTTTTTGCATTTTAGTACTTTTTGGCCTATTTTGTCCCATTTTCAATGCTTTTCAGTCCATATTCACGCGATGTGATTTTTACATGATTTTAATATTATTTTTCTTATCATGTAATATTTATTTATTTTTATTATTTTATGTGATAATGTTTATTTTTATTGTTTTATTTGGTTTAATTGATTTTTAAAATTTATTTACTAATATTAATTTTACTTTGTTTTATTTTTGTTTACAATCCTTGTTTTTTCCTTGTTTGAACATTCTTATGAGCAAAATAGGAGATCGAGAAAGCTTCCTTTTGGTTTGATTTACCATTTTTGTTATTTTGTTATTTTCAGGTATTTTGCTTTTTATTTATTTTGCCATGTAATTTGTAATAAAATTATTTATTTCATGCACGTTAAAAAGAAAATCACACAAAAAAAATTTATTGATAAATTGGGTATTTTTTTAATAAAATATAACCAATATCCTCATTTCAACCAATAAAAAAAATTACTTTTAAAAAAAGAGTTAATTTTCTCAAAATATGATCATTTATCCCGGTTTTCTCAATATTCATCCAAAAATAACTATTCGATTTTTTAAGTGAACATGAAGAGACCAATATTTCTATTCCAAATAAATACTCCGTTTTATGTATGTTATTTATTTATTTATTTATTTTAATTTTATATTTTGGAGAATTGTATTTTTGTCCCAAATTCATTTTTTAATTTATTTTGTAATTTAGTTATTTTATTTATTACTTTTTCTTTATTACTTTCTTACGATGCGTAATATGTGTTTTAAATTTTAATGCATGACTGTGTGAGAGAGAGATGAAAATTTAATATTAAAAATTCATTTATAATTAACCAAGAAATTAATAAAAGTTGAGTTTCGAACTACTTTTTGCTTTACACCACCGATATTAGACGAACTTTTTCAATTTCTTATAAATTGCTGGCGACTCCAAAATATCTCAAAAGTGCCTCAAAGTTTCATGAGATTAGATGAAATTCACTAATGTTTTATTGGGTAGGGATTCCATAATATCTCATGTTACCCAAGATCTACACGCAAATCCTCTCGGACCCTAAAAGCGGGCCCTCCGGGAAAACATAAGTGGGCTTCGGCGTGCGTCACAATGACGACTCCACTGCAAAATTTGAGACTCTGCTTGGAAAGTGTTTTGCTTAATATATATAATTGATTTTTTACAAATTAAAATTCTATCTCTTTTCGAAAAATTGCATTGTATACATGCTAGAGCCTTAAAACTATGCTAAATGGTCCATATTCTTACCCCGGTGCGTTCCTAAAGTATGACCCTATGTTCACTCAATGTAGGGAAGTATTAAGGATAATCACCAGCCCAATCCTAATCCCTTTTGGTATATCAAATAGAGACCCGATTGGTCATGAGTTAGATCCATTGGCAGGAACCATGCTTAGGTAGCCCTAAAGTATCATTACGTTTGACTAAAACTCATGTAATGACAATAGATACTTCTTAGGTGAAATGTACCGTAATAGTGTGCTTGCTATGTGGGCCATTATATATTAGAAAAAATCAGCTAAATTAAACGGTCTTTTATCAAAGGCTTTCATGCCCTGATGGGCCCATCTTAATTTGATTGAAGTGTCTAAATACATAATGATCAAAACCCATACGTATATGCATTAGATAAGAGGTGTTATACTACCGATTTTTTGCCGTGCACCTTATGTGTCCAATAGATTCCCTGTTAACTCTTAGATAAAACCCACCTAGGAAAGAGACCGCACTACCTCGTGCATGAGAGATACAAGGTTGGAAGGACCTATTTACTTGCATGTGTTTGTCTATGTTGCATCAACACGGCTATGCATTACATTTCATTCATGCATCATCCTAACAAGGTATATTATGCAGCCATTATAGGTTCGTCCAAGTGGTTTAGAGGTCCCGACAGTTGGCTAAAAAGGAATGCATTCTTCAAACTACTGGAATTGGTGTCAGATTGGGGTTCAGATTCGCTTTCAAACAGTAGTGAAATATTTTCTTCCGAAATCTCAGTAGAAATGAGTATAGCTAACCCACCAGAGAGTCTGATGCAATCCGTGCAATGAATACTGAAGAAGTGGGTAGAAGGATGAAAGAGTTTGAGGCCCGAATGATGGCGATGATGGGGAACCTTATGGCTACTTTAGAGCCGCTTGCTGGGCAACAACCTGCTGCTCTTATTGAGGGCCAATGTGAATAAGGACCTATTAGAGAGGATCCCCCTATAGCAGTAGACCCACCTTTAGTAGGGCCTAGAGTGACTGCACCTATAGAGCGTAGAGAAGCCCCTAAACTTAAGAATGACTTGTGAGAAGAAGAACAAGAGGAGTCAGTGATAATAAGGGGGGAAGTCGCCCAAGCTGGAGGAGGCGATGTGGAAAAAATGGAGAAAAAATTTGAGGCAATGACATGGATGGAGGAAGGGGACGACCATAACTAGGAAGTAGAAGATAGAATACTTCTGCCTGAGTCTTACATAGGCTGCAATTGATTGGTACCATGGGTTCGACAGGAGGTCCAAGGAGGATTAGGACTTGTTGGCTGAGGAGTTCCTTAGGCAGTATGACTGCAGTACGAGGATGGAGATCACACTGAAGGATCTAGAATTGCTACAGCAGAAGTCATGGGAATCTTTTCACGAGTATCTCACTCGGTGGAGGAATCGGGTTATGGAAATGAAGTGTAAACCTGATACTCTTGATCATATCTGCTTATTCATCATGAATGCTAGCCCATACTTGAAGGAAGGGTTAAGAATAAAGGGACTCAAAGATTAGGAATCCTTAAAAGATATCACCATAGAAGCTGAGGGTGAATACCTGGCGAAGTAGAAAAGTAACGAAGCTTATGCTAAGAAGGGCTATAATAACCCAGGGGCAAACAAGTCGGCGAGCTCCAGCAGTGGTAACAGGACTAGGAAGACGGCTGAGGTTTTGGCTATAGGGGTGAGCTAGAGATACTTTTCAAATTTGGATCAACCTTTGTCATGGGCATTGAAAAGACTGATAAAGGAAAAGAAGCTGCAACCTTTGCCTTCCAAGCCAACCAGAACCCAAGGGTAGCTGGAGGACAAAGATAATGGATATTGTGCATTCCACCAGCATACTGGACACATAACAGACCATTGCATGATTTAGGATCTGATCGACAGTAAATAGATCACTGATCCTGGATAAAGGGAGAGCAAGAAGAAGTCCAATTACAATGCCGTCCCACCACCTATCTTTATGATTGGGTCAAGTCTACCCGAGTGGTATGTCTTGTGAGACTTATATGGAAATGAATACGTCGCTATCACTCACCCTGAGGTAAGTGAAGAAGGGATTCTCGTGTCAACGATAGATTATTGGTCCACTAGTGAGAGTGGAGGAGAAGATGAAGAAGAGGAGAAAGGTGAAGAATTTATAGATCTGTGGGATTCAGAGGAAGAGGAGAAGAGAGTTGGGGCTGTAACCCGAAATAAAAGAGTGGCTCCAGAAGTGGAGAAGCTACAGGATCCAGTTCAAGCACCAGTAGAAAAAGAGCCGAAAGAGAATCCAATAATGAAGCAGTTAAAAAAGACCGCGACTTAAATATCCATTTGGGACCTTTTGAGACAGTCCCTTTCACACAGGCAGAAGTTATATGAGAGCTTATGTGAATCCACTGTTGCCACCACAATTTTTCCATCCGAATTGCTAGACCTTGTTAAGGGGAGTTCATGAGAGAATTTGGTGTACTTTGATGTTGACTTGCCAGCTGAAGGCCGTAATAACAATTGGCCACTGTATATCAAGGCATAGATTAATGACAAGCACACTACTTGTGTCATGGTTGATGATGGCTCGTCCATAAACGTCTGCCCTTTAGTGGCACTTCAGGTTTTTGGGTTCGATAAAAGTATACTGAGCAAGTCTGATCTGACCATTACGGCCTATGATAACTCTCAGAGGCAGGCATTAGGAACTTTCATAGCGCTAGTCAAGACTGGGCCTATTAAAACAGAGGCAGAATTTGTGGTCTTGCTCATCCCAACGAACTTTTCAGCTCTACTCGGAAGGCCATAGTTCCACAAGTTGGGAGGAGTGCCATCTACCCTACACCAGATGATCAAGATACCATATGAAGGGAAGGTGGTAACTGTTAAGGCTGCAAGAGAAAACTAAGTGTGTGCTTTGGGGATTCAAACTAGCCATTCAATAGCTTCCATGTTTTAGTAATTAAAAAAGAAGGGGGTTCAGCCGATAGCCCCCAAGTAATGAATATGATGAAGAAGATGCACTTACTCCCAGGAGCTAGTTTAGGCAAGAACTTGCAAGGGCTACAGTCAGTTGTCACTACAAAGGGTCAGAAGAATCGGAAGGGTTTAGGTTATAAAGGTAAAAGTGCCAAGAATAAGAAGATGTTAGATAAGATCCCTCATATTACAGAGAGTTTTGTACCTGCATCCTCAGTCTGTGCTTACATTGGAGAAGCTGAGCCTCAGTGGGTAGGTGGAAAGATTATACCAAGGTTTGAAATCTTCAATGACGTATTCAATTGGGACATTGGAGTTATCAAATCTATAGAGGGCTTCTAGTATGAAGAGATCATGACCCAATGCAGTATCTATAGGGGTGGGCCAGAAGAGATTGCTACTAACAAGCTGCTAGCCACTAGCTTAAAGGGGAAAACGAAAATAGGGGTTGAAGCACCAGGCTAGATTTGAAGATCCAAGACTTGAGGATTTCATCAGAGGTAGTTAAAAAACCTCCACTAAGCCAAGAAGCCAATGAACAGTCGGCTGCGATATCTGCATCAACGGAGAATAAAGATGGTAGTTATTTAGATCTTTTTTTTATTCTGGAACTTTTTAATAATGACAATGTTTATGATTCTAATTATATCAATAAGATGAATAACTTTGCTTACTTGTGTAAAGTTTCTAATGATTTCATTTCACATGATCATAAACATGATGCATTCATTTTTGATATTAATTCAACTAGTACAACTGTATTTAATCTCGAAACTTTAGAGAACCCGAAGAAAATTTTGATAGCATCAGACATAACTCCTGAGGAGAGGTTAAAATTTGAGAGAATCTCAAAAAAAATATGAGAAAGTCTTTTCCTGGACCTACGAGGACATGTCGATAATTGATCGATCCAACTTACCCAGAGTGTAAACCAATCATGCAAAAGCTCAGAAAACTTAGGCCAGAATGGGCGTAAAAGGTGAAAGAAGATGACATAAGCAAATTCAGACTAAATTCCTAATAGAGGTTCGATACCTGACCTGGTTGGCTAATGTAGTTCCCATAGCTAAAAAGAAGGGAAGAGTTCAAGTATGTGTGGACTATCGGGATCTGAATAAAGCATGCCCGAAATATGATTTCTCTCTACCTCATATTGATGTGCTAGTAGATAGTGTACAATTTTGTGGACGGGTATGCAGCATACAACCAAATCCTCAACAAGATCGTAGATCGAATTAAGATAGCTTTCATCACCGAGTGGGGTACATTTGCCTACAGAGTCATGCCTTTTGGGTTAAAGAATGCAGGAGCAACATATCAAAGAATGGCCACTAAGATTCTCAATGACTTGATCCACAAAAGGGTGGAAGTGTATGTCGACGACATGATGATCGAGTTGACTACCAGAGAAGGTCACTTCGAGGCTTTGGAAAAGTTCTTTCAAAGGATCAATAAGTACAATTTGTGCCTCAATCCCAAGAAATGCATTTTTGGAGTTACTTGGGGTAAGCTATTAAGCCATGTGGTAAGTCAAAGAGGAATTGAAGTGAATCATGATAAGGTTAGGGCAATTAAAGAGATGCCGGTGTCTCAGAAAGAGAAGGAAGTTAGAAGTTTCCTAGGAAAGCTTCAGTACAGCACCCAGTTTATCGCCAAGCTAGCTTCGGTATGTGAGCCAATCTTCAAGCTTCTTAGGAAGAATCAACTAGTTGTGTGGAATAGTGATTATCAGGTGGCCTTTGATACTATTAGGGATTATCTCCTAAATCCACCAGTCTTAAGGCCACCACGTCCTGCCAAACCTCTAATCCTGTATCTAGCAATCGAAGATAGTTCAGTGGGTGCCATGATGGTTCAAGAGGATGAATTTGGAGTGGAGTTTTCCATTTATTATCTTAGCAAGAAGTTCTTATCGTATGAAGCCAAATATGTTGAAGTAGAAAAGATTTGCTTAGTAGTAATTTGGGCCTATAAAAAGTTGCGACACTACTTTCATTCCTTCAGCGTACAGGCGGTCGCCAAACATAACCCACTTAGGTACCTTCAGGAAGCACCCTCTTTACTAGGAAAAATGGGAAGATGGTTGTTGCTGTTACAAGAATTCGATGTAGAATACATCACTAGGAAAACCATCAAGGAAAGGGCCGTAGCCGTGTTCTTAGCTGAACATCCTATTGAAGGAGACCTATTTGAATACAATTTCCCAGATGAAGATGTTATGGTCATAGCAGTACAAAGGTGGCAGATGTTTTTTGATGGGGCAGTTAACAATAAAGGGGCAAAAGCAGGGATTATTCTTACGACCCCAAATGATGAGAAGCTACCGTTAGCCAAGAAGTTGAGGTACAAGGCTACCAATAATGAAGCCGAATATAAAGCTTACATTTTCAAGTCAGAAGCACTGCTAGCTCTGGGGGCAAAGACCGTGGAAGTCTTCGGAGATTCATCCTTAGTAATCCATTAAATCAGAGAGGTGGTCAGCTAAAGAAGAGAGGTTGTTGCCCTATGTGAAGTACTTGAGAATGTTAAGTAGCCAGTTCGAGACTTGCACTTTTCACTTTGTCCCTAGGGTTGAGAATCAACTGGCTGATACTCTCGCAACTTTAGGGTCCATGATAATCCTGCAAGAGTTGTTATGAGACCCGTTCTGATCTCTGGTTAAGCCTTGTTTTGAAACCGAGCAGGTGATGGATGTTAAGGTTGCCGATGGGAACCCTTGGTAATACGATATTCAGAACTATTTAGAAAGGTCAATTTTTCCAAAAGAAGCCACCGAGAAGGACCAAAGAATGATCCGAAAGTTAGTTACCCAATTCATCAGTGTAAATAGCACATTGTATAAGGGGCAAGCTGATGGTATCCAATTGAGATGTTTGGTTGAGAAAGAGGTTGAAAGGGTTATGAAGGAGGTGCATGCTGGAGTTTGCGGGGCTCATATGAATGGCTTAACTTTAGCAAAGAAGATCATAAGCCAAGGATTCTATTAGATCGCGATGGATACGGATTGTTCAAAGTACGTGAAGCAATTCCAGTTATGCCAGCAATACACAAATTTGAGACATGTACTAGTTTCAGAGCTACATAACTTAACATCTTCATGGCCATTTGCAGCTTGGGGAATAGATATCATAGGCGAGGTACGTCCTATCACTTCTAATGGGCATAGGTTCATTATAATCGCCATTGATTACTTCACCAAATGGGTCAAAGTTGAATATTTCAAGAAGATAGATGCAAGAGACATGGCCAGGTTCATCAAGCGAAATTTGATATGCAGATATGGCCTCCTGCACCACATTGTATCTGATAATGAAGAACAATTCTTGGCTGAAACTAAACAAATATTTCAGAAATATGGAATCCAGCACCACAAGTCTTCCCCTTATCGACTTCAGGCTAATACGGCGGTTGAAACAGCAATTAAGAATGTCAAAAGAATATTAGCCAAGATGGTACTGAATCATAAAGATTGGGCAGAAAAGCTACCTAACCTCGACAGGAGTAACGCCATTTTCTCTAGTATATGGGACTGAAACAGTTTTACCAGTTGAAATCGAACTGAGATCTTTAAAAGTGGTTATGAAAGCCAAGATTCTCGAGGTAGAATAGGCACAACAGCGATTACTGTAGTTAAATCTATTAGATGAGGATAGGCTGCGAGCTTATTATCACAATTAAGTCTATTGTAAACAATTAGCTCGGTCGTTTGGTAAGAAGGTAAGAAAGCACCCATTGAAAAAAGGGGATCTGGTCTTTACGCAGATGAGGCTAGGGGTGCCAGACATCTGGAAAAAATTTAGGCCAACCTGTGAAGGTCCGTTTGTGCTGAAAAAGTTGCTAGCAAAGGAAGCAGTGATTTTAATAGACAATAATGGGAATGAATTTAAAGACCCAGTCAATATCGACAGACTAAAAAAGTTCCATGACTAAAGCCCAAGAAAAAGCAAAAGAAGAGAATAAATGTCCTGCGAGTCAAAAATCGAAAAAAGGTGGCCTTGCTAAAATTGGGTGCCCTGTTAAGGTGAAAACCAAAATAAGGCACCCTGGGCAAAAAGTAAGGGTCGAGAGAAAATGTTCAATCAAGAAAATCCGAGAGGGCCGATTGATAACAAGAGTTTGCTGCTTACGAGATCTATCCCGATATTAAGTATAGTCATGTACTTTTGAGTTTTTGTCAATTGAGGATTATGTATGATGAAATCATATGGAAATGTACATAATTTTGCAATCAATAAAATAACTCAGTTTGCATTCTCATTAATTTTTAATTCTATCATAAAAAGAAATACATCATTTATTTATGTAATGACCATTCTCTAATCTCCTTCATCAGCTAAGTGTCTAAGCCAATGGGACCTGTTGTCAGCAGTAGGGCTAAATACCCATCTCTTGTACTTAGCTGAGGTGGTGAAGTCGCAATCCTCTATCCTTAGGATGATAGGCTTCACGGGTTAGTGTGCCTAGAGGCCTTGGTAACCGGATGTGAATGCAATAGATAAAGAGCCACCCCCGGAAGGACAGTGGAGATCTCACGATATCCTTTTTTTTTCGAACTGCCTAGCACATCGAGCTGTGATACAAAAAGTAGCTCTGTGGAGCCCACATAATGGAACACACCCCGACGATCCATCCCGAGTCAAATAATGCAAGCTCACCTAGGGGCTCCTAAAGCTAATATCGTCGTCCGCCGCCGTAGCTATCCACACGAAACCTTTATAAGGAGAATCGAAGTCGTACATCCGCTGTCTAGGGAGAAAATGCCTCAGCGACTATGTGTTGATCACCCCTGTACCCACACCTGAGAAAAAAAAAAAGCCGCTGGAATGGGTTAGATCCGCTCTAGGGAAAAATTAGGCACATAGTTATACGAAAATTCGAAAAGGACGTATTTCTAAAAAAAAAAAGCTAGTAAACCCACAAGGGGTGCACTACCTTTAAAATAATAATGAATGTTACCTAGAGCAATAAGGGGCTTCCAATCATGAAAGCGACAGAGTCAATGCAGAGAGCATCCAAGCCGAGAATAGTCTCAGCCAAAGTCACCGAGAATGGGGTCAGTCCGCAATGAATACCATCTACAATGCTAAATAAATGGTGGTCTCCAGTCAGTTCATCAGAGGTGACAGTCAGGTACCTGGATAGACAGGCTAGCAAGATTACACTGGCATGATAGGTAAGCACATCCGTGAAGTCGCCAAGTGCATCAATCAGGGGCTCTAGATAAAAAAAGCCATCTCTAGGCACCAATCGGGCAGCCATAGATGGTGAAATACCCAAAACATGTGCCACGTCTCTAGGATAGCTCGGCACGCAGTTTGGAACATAAGGTAGTATCCCGAAGAAAACCTCGTACCAATAATAGTGGTGAATTCCTCAGCCAGGGGGCATAGCTCTTGATAAATAAATCGAAAAATATGGAATCGAAGATCCCAGTAGCGGACTGCAGCCAAGAGGAGATTTTTATCAAGCTTAACCATTCTCAAAAGTCTCAAATCGAAATAAGGGACTAAAATAGAATTTTACCAATTTTTAGGGGGTTGATGTCGACATATTTGGACAAACTAAAAAAGGAGAAAATAAATAAAATGGAAAGACTAAATGAAAATAAACAGAAAGGGAAAAGAGAAAGTACCTGACTGAGAACTCTCACCCAGAAGTTTGGAAAAAGAAGGCACAAAAATCAAGGAGCAGTGGCTTTTTTTATAGAAGCCATATAAGGGCCAGCCTAGCCGCCCCTGGCCAAGTGAAGGGTGGCCTGGCCACCCCTCAAATTGGAGTTGCTTGGGCGAATCTATCTCCTGCATTTTGAATGGCTCATGCATTCTCACGTGCATAATTTACCCTTGTGCATTTGTTTTTAATTTTTACAGGAAATTTTGGTGTCAAAGTCACCTAAAAGGCTGACCCCGAATTTTTAGGGAGTAAAAAAAAAATTTAGCACTTTGTCGAGTGGCAAGCTGATGACGTCAGGCCGAGGCCCAGGCTGGCCGCCCCTCGGAGAAAGGTATAAAACCCTCCTCCCAGCCGCCCCTCAATTTCCTTTCTTTTCCTTTTTTTTAATAATTTTTCACCATTTCTTTGTGTTAATTCGGTTTTTCACTCATATCTTCTCCATTTGTACTCTGATTTGTGCATCGTTTATGCCAAAGAGATCCTTGATCAATTGCCTACATAATGATATACTTTTTTCAAGTTTTTTCTTCATGTTTTTTAGTGGCCATTTCGACTATCAGGTTAGTTTTTAGTGTATTCTTTCCCTTAACTACTTCATTTTGTATACTTTTATGTTAGAAATATATTTTAAGTAAATGTATGACAAAATATAGAGATTTAGTGGAAATAAATATGTGTGCATAGGGTTGGCAGACACTACCAACGTAAAGAAGAACGTAAAAAAAAATGGAAAAGAAACTAATAAAAGAATAAAGTTTGAAGATGAAGAATGTTATTTTGTAAAATAATGAATAAATGTTAATTTCTAATTTATTTTCGGTATAATTTTGGACATTGCATGAATATATTTATTGAATTTATTGCTAGGGCCTATTCAAATATGCTTTTACATACAGGAGGTTAGGCACATTTTAGCCGAAATGCTGCTAAAATTTTTATTGATCGCAAAGATAACTGCATAGTTGCACTATATATATATTGTAAATAGTGTGGTGCTAGCCTAGGACTGGTTTACGTAGCTTAGCAAATATTAATTAAAGCATTGTATATATGGATGAACTAGTTGTCTGAATTTTTTTAGGATGTCTCTATGATGCAATCCACCTCAGGAACCTGAAGACATTCCACTTCCGAACTGGATGACTGGCGCTCATAGATAGAGATTTGAGGCATTGTGCCACTTGCAATTCTTGTCTAGTAAGTTCATGTCTCGGCCATTCTTAGAACATATAGGCATGTGGGAGGAGGTTAGCACCTTGTTAGCGGCAATAGATTGGACTGAGTTCCTTAAGCCGGCTTACCTCACATACCCGAAGGTTGCCAGAGAGTTTTTGGCCATGATTCAGTACAAAGGGTTCTCAATATCAGACACGGAGCCTAAGGTCATATCATTTCAGGTCAGAGACAGAGGGTGTATGATGAGTTGTTGGGATTTTGCATAGATCATGGGTTTTTCGACTAGAGACCATATGCCAATACCGGATAGGACTGTTCTGGCACACTGGGAGATGATTACGGTACCAGGAGCCCATTATAATCATAACACGGCCAAGAGTACTTTGTTAGCTTCACAGGTTTTTAGATACATCCAGAGGGTTTTGTCTAGCAGTTATCTGGACCTAGTTGGCAGTCTTGGCGCTATCAATGCCATAGAGATTTGGAGTTTATTGGCCATGGTGATAGGGACATGGCTCAACATCAGCCCTGAGATAGTGTTCGGCTTATTCAGACAGGGTCGGGGGACTACAGCACAGATATGTATAGGCGAGGTAATTACCAGATTACTACTGCACTTAGGCCATGACCCCAGCATGTTTGGGCCACCCGTGGATAGGGATATATATATTGACTGGGCACTTGCTAGATCCATGGGTATGATTGAGCAATTGCCTAACCACTCAGGGAGGCACAGGCTGCAAACTATTGCGGAGACCAGATGGATGTATTATCGACCTCCACTTGCAGTTGCAACACCATGCGGGGATCAGCCTCAGCCTCAGCCACAGCCTTAGCCAGAGGAGGAGTATCCACAGCCTCAGCTAGAGAAGGAGCATCCTTATCCACAGCTAGAGGTAGGAGAGCCTCACACACCGCAGGATGACATGGATTTGGACACTGATTTGGAGGATCTTCTCCGCATGCCATCATCGCAGCAAATTTCTCCAGAGGATCAAGTGTTACATTCTCCTTATATGCACATTCCGGGATTAGATCCTCAAAAATCTGGGAGGTATCATCCATACAGTCGCCCAGATTCCCCGGGGGCATCTATTTCAGTAGCTCCACCACCACCACTTGAGCTTGGGATGAAGCAGAGCTAGACTGGTATGGAGGTCCCCATCCAGACTATGCAGAGAGAGATGTTGGCAACATTGGATGCTCGATTCCAGTGCTCTGATGAGAGGCTTATAGCGATAAAGTGGCATATAGATAGGAGATTACAGTGCATGGATAGACTCATGGATGAGGTGCTGCAGCGCTAGGACAGATTTGAGGAGTCTATGAGGGCCTCCCATACAGCAGCAGCACACCAAGTGGATGAGTCCCTTCAGTTGATGGATGAGTCTATTAGTATGATGAGGCTCCGGTTGGAGATGGTAGAGGGATTGGCACATGGTACATCACAGTCAATGAGGCATCTGCAAGAGGGTGTGGATACCAGACTTACAGATGTGAGCAGTCGTATTAGAGACCGCACTCAAACCATCGTGACCTTAGGGACAGGCGTCCATGATCTAGCAGGTACTATATGGACTCTTGCTCGCCCGTTCCTAGATGGACAGATGGAGGTGGAGTTGCGAGCACCATGACCATCAGCTCCTAGGTCTCCACTAGTGGATGTTACTGACCAGCCATCTACCTCTGCGGCTCCAGCCACGCCTTTAGTCTACATAGCAAATGAGAGCAATTTCGAGGAGCTTATAGACTATGATCCATTCTAGCTAATGTTCAAGGAGACTCATTGTTATTTTGGTTTGATTTATGTACAAAACTAATATGACTTGTATATAAATTATCTTTATTATGCTTTGCATTTTTAATGCACCTTAACAGGAGACAGATAAAAGGAAAAAGAATAAAAATAATAAATCACAAATAATAAAATGACAGATAATAATAGAGAAACAAATAAAACAATACAAAAGATAAACTTTTAAATAACTCGTCAAAGTAATTTGACACATTGGTTAATGGAAGTTTCCTTATTCAGGAAACAGCTGAGGCTAGACACTGCGACAAGTAGTTAGATGCCAAAGCCAATATGAGAATACATGTAGATGCTTGAGTTAAGTGCTTGCTTTAGTAAATGTATATGATAGTGATATAACACGGGTATGTGTTAAGTATTGTGGATTTGTACACGGTTAGTGTGGGCATGAACTGTACAAGTAATTGTTATGAATGTGCTAATGATAGTATTGTTCATGCAAATAATTACGCCTTTGCTTATTGATATATTACAAGTGTGTATGCTGATATATATATATATATATATATATATATATATGTGTGTGTGTGTGTGTGTGTGTGTGTGTGTGTGTGTGTGTGTGTGTGTGTGTCTATTTTTGTGACTTCGTATGGAGTCCTTTGTATCTGTATATCCCCACTAAACATTATTGCTTAACACGGGTATTTTTCCCGTGTACGTATGCAGGATCAGTTCGGTTTTTGGGAGTCATGCATCTAATGGCCACTAGGAGTTTGGATAGTGGATTTTTGTATAGGATTCCTTTTGTAATGATTACTATGTATTTTGATAAGAGAATATCTTTTGTATAGCGTTTATGTTAAGGCTTTGACCTTGTAATGTAAGAATGATAATCTTTCTATAATGTATACGTTTATAAGGTTATTAATGCAAGTATGTTTTGTTTTTCTGATGCTTCCGCTTATAGTATGTGCGTGCATGTATATGCATGTTTCCACTATAGTTAATTCGTAAGTGTTTTGTGTATATATGTGTAGTTGTGGTGTAGCACTCCCTTGTCCTCTTAAGGGGCATTGGGGTGTTATAATACCAATCCGTTCTGTGTTTAGGCTGCCTTTGGCTTGGGGCAGGCCTTGCTGGCAATGGTTGTAACTTCCCTTCTTTGATGAGACAGATGAAGTGCCAAAACAATGGCTTTATTGAGATGGTGAAATGGTGCCGAGTTGTTCCTGTGGCTGAGACTTTTGTTATCCCAGCATTGCTCTCGTTACCGCTGTTGCTTCCTTCGTTCTTGCTAAAGTCCAGGTTTGCAAATTTAGCCATTTTCTCCAGATGCTTGGCCTCAGCTTCGATGGCTATATCTTTAAGCGACTTCCAATCTTTAAGTCCCTTCATCTTTAACTGTTCTCTCAAATACGAGTTAGCATTCTTGATAAATAACCTAATATGATATGGGGTATCAGGTTTTCTCTTCATTTCCATGACCTGATTCCTCCATCTGGTAAGGTACTGTGACGCGCCCGAACCCCGCTCGCGATCCGGGTGGCCCTCGAGAGTCCGCTTTTAGGACCCGAGACCGGATGGAGGTTCGTTAAAACTCGTGAAAGCCGATCGTTTCGCAATGGACAGGAATATATCCAAATCCATTGTTGGCAATCAACTTACGAGAGCGTCTATTGGGTTATCATAAGGCAGGATCACGGAGTCGCCGCCCGATAAAAACATCGGGCAATAAATCTAACCTTATGAGGCCCAAAACCAGAGAGAGTTCGGGACCTCACTCTTATTCATACCTTTGGTTAATATTATGCGAAAGGATTTTTAGGATCAATTATTTTATCTCTCTTCTCACACGAGGTATGCAATAAATTAAAGCGCATTACAAGCACGTATAAAAAGCAGTAAATAAAGCAGTAAATAAAATATAATTACAATTATCTAAGAATAAATATAAAACCATAAAAGAATGATAAAAATACATACATAAATCGGGCTATTCTTTTAGGGGGAAACATTGGTTCCCGACTACTTGTTCCAAAAGAAAATATAAAATTCTCAAATCGATTTAAACCTTTTGTTTTGGGATGAAAACATGGACATTGGTCCAGCTTCGTTAACAAATATTCCACTTAGTATAAAACATTTGTGTGGTGCTTCTTTTTAAACGCGGTCGAAAATCGTTTATTATTACAGACCATAAGCGAATAAAACAAAATAAAATAATAATTACATATTTCATAATAATAAATAAACCCTAATCTACTCACCTCGACCGTGCTCCTTGGACGAGCCACGTGCCGCTCGTGATTACAATCATAACATAAAATTAATATTGGTTAATAATAAATAAATAGGTAATTGAATGAATAAATAAATAATTGAATAAATAAGTAAACAAATAAATAGTTGAGTAAAGTAAATTGAGAAAAATAATAAAGGTCAATAATGGATTAAATTAAATTAAGTGTTAAATAAATAAATAAATGAATTAAATAAATAGAGAATTAATGAATATAAAAACACAAATGGCAATTATAATGATCAATAACAATAAAAATAATGATGCTAATAATAATATCATATAATAATAATAATAATAATAATAATAATAATAATAATAATAATAATAATAATAATAATAATAATAATAATAATAATAATAAATAGCAATATTAATGACGGTAATTAACGATAATAGCAATAATAATAATAATGATAATAATAATAATCATAACATGAACCAAATAATAATAATGATAATAATATACTAATAACAATAATGATTATAACATGGATTAAACATAAAATAATAATATTGATAGTATAAATGAATAAGAATAATGATAATATAACAATGATAATAAACAAATAATAATAATAATAATTAAATAAAATAATAATAAAATTATGATTAACAAAACACAACAATAGATAATAATAACTAAATATATACAATAATAATAATAAACACAATAAGGATAACAATAAACATAAATTAAATAATAATAATAATAATAATAATAATAATAATAATAATGACAATCACAGTAACAATAATAATATATATGACAACACAACAAAGATAATAATAATAATCATACTAATAATATAAAATAATAACAATAATAATAAAATGCAATAATGCTAATAATAATAATAATAATAATAATAATAATAATAGTAATAAATATTAAGAATAATAATAACACTAATAATAATAATAATAATAATAGTAATAATAATAATAATAATAATAATAATAATAATAATAGTAACAAAATAAATAAACATAACAGCATTATAATAATCAATAATAATCCCAACAATTATATTAACACAACAATAATGATAATAATAATAATAATAGTAATAATGTAAACAATTAACAAAATAACAATGACATAAATAATATCACAATAATAATAATAACATTAAAATAAAGATAACAAACACAATAATAAATAATAATGACAAAACATATACAATAATAATAAACACAATAATAACAATAATAATAATAACAATACTAACAAATAATATAACCTCAATAATAATAATAACAAATAATCCCAAAATGCAATAACCAATAATAAGTAAATACAATAATAATAATAATAATAATAATAATAATAACAGAATAATAAATAATAAATGAATAAATATAATAATAATAATAATAACAAAAAAATAAATAAATATTAATAATAATAATTTAACAATAAATATAAAATAGATAATAGTAATAATAAATATAATAAATATAATAGTACTAATAACAGAAAAATAAATAATAAATAATAATAATAATAATAATAAAACAGAATATTAAATAATTAAAAATAATAATAATAATAATAATAATAATAATAATAAAAGAATATTAAATAACAAATAAACAAATATAATAACAATAATTAACATAATCACAAAATCAGAATAATAAATATTAAATAAAATAATAAAAATAATAAAAACAGAATTATAAATAAATATTAATAATAATAAATAAATAAATAAATAATATTAATTAATATTAATTAATAATATATTAAAATAAATAAATATAAAATAGGCTCACCGGATTTCCCTCGCCGGAGCCTCACCAGAGCAGCCGTTGGAGACACTGCCGACACCGGATGGTAGATCGGAGCGCCGGGATCACGCTGCCGTCGGTCACGCGCCGGAAAGGACCTCCCTGTCGCCGGAAAACGTCTTGGAAGCCGCACGGTTCTTTCCTTCCGATCTCCCTCATGCCGGTGACTGTGGCTGATCGGCGACCACCCCCGGCTTCGTCCGGGTCTCCTCTTCACTCCGGTGGGGCGCGTGCGGCGATCGGCGGCCGTGGCTGGCCGGCGGAGGCAACGCCTCTTCCTCTCCTTTTTTTCTTATTTTTCTTCTTCTCTCCGGCGCTTCTGGTCTCCATTGGCCCCTGTTCCTCTCTTCCCTCCTTATTTCTTTTCCTTTCTTTCTTTATTTGGCCCTCTCTCTTTTGCTCTCTCTTTCTTTTCTTTTCTTTTTCTTTTCTTTGGTTTTCCTGGGTTCTTTCTTGCTCTCGGTTCTCTTTTCTTCTCTTTTTTTTTGGTTTTGGTTTGCTTTTGGCTTTCTTTGCTCTCTCTTTATTTTCTTTTTCTTTCTATCTTCTTCAACCGAGAGCCCCCTTTTAATTTGCTATCTCTTTCTTTTTATATCCCCTAATTAGGTTAAACTTGGTTCCTCTAATAATTTTCTCCATTTTTAATTTAGTTAATTTAAATTAATTTATTTAAATAATTACACACTTAATTAATTAAACACCCTCATATTTTTGTTGAAGGTTGATTAAAAAATGGCCAGCTAAAGTTAGACTTGGTCATTACATATCTTCCTCAATCTGATCACGTTTTCAGTTTTCTAGTATCTGATAATGTTTCCTTGATTTTCTGGTTTTTAGTTAATCAGATTAGTGCCAATAAATTCTAGTTTCAGTTGAGTATTTTTAGGATTTTCAGTTTCATTGTAAGCCTATATATAAGCTCTTTCATCAGTTCAATAAATATCAAGAAAAAGTGTCTTCTCTCCATAATTCATTTCTATCAACAGCAGATATTAGTTTAACTTTTTTACTTTGTTTTGCTCTGTTACTCTAATTTTCCAACATTTGTGGTATCAGAGCCTGGTTCAAATTCATCTGGGCCTAGAGAGTGATTCTAATAGTGTCTTGAGAGAGAAGCACCATGGCTGTTAATGGAACCTCTATCAGTGTTTCACAACCAGCCCTTCCCATTTTTAAAGGAGAATGTTACGAGTTCTGGAGCATTAAAATGAAGACTCTATTTAAGTCTCAAGATCTTTGGGACTTGGTAGAGAATGGATACGCTGATCCTGACGAAGATAATCGGCTGAAGGAAAACGGGAAAAAGGACTCAAAGGCACTTTTCTTCATTCAACAAGCTCTTCATGAAACTGTTTTCTCAAGAATTGCAGCAGCTACAACTTCAAAGCAAGCTTGGACAATTTTGCAAACTGAATTTCAAGGTTCTTCAAAAGTAATGGCAGTCAAGCTCCAAACTCTTCGGCATGAGTTTGAAACCTTGCTCATGAAAAATAATGAGACAGTCCAAGAGTTTCTATCCAGAGTAACTGGAATTGTTAGTCAGATGAGGTCATATGGAGACCAAATTACTGATCAAATTATTGTTGCAAAAATTTTGAGGAGTTTAACTCCAAAGTTTGATCGTGTAGTAGCTGCGATCGAGGAGTCTAAGGACCTGTCAACATTTTCATTTGATGAATTAATGGGTTCATTGCAAGCTCATGAGGTGCGGCTGAACAGGTCACTTGAGAAATACGAAGAGAAGGCATTTCAGGTGAAGGGGGAGATATCCGAAAAGGCAGCAGGAAATGGAAGAGGTGGAGGTTCTTATCGTGGAGGCAGAAGCCATGGTAGAGGCAGAGGCAAAAGAAGTGGCGAGCAGAGAAGCAATGAAGCAACATTTAGTGCTTTCATTGCAAGAAGTACGGACATGTAAAAGCAGATTGCTGTACAAAGATGATGAAGCAAATTATGCAGGATAATATGAAGAAGAAGAAGAAGAAGAAAATAAGCTGTTCATGGCTCACTTTGGTATCAATGAAATTGCAGGTGATGTCTGGTTTATAGATAGTGGTTGCTCGAATCATATGTCAGGCATGAGAGGAATATTTCGAGAGCTTGATGAAACTCAAAAGATGAAGGTCAAGCTTGGTGATAACAAAGAAGTTCAAGTTGAAGGAAAAGGGACAGTTGCAATCAACACTAGCCATGGTAAAGTAAAACTTCTCTACGATGTCCAATATGTCCCTAACTTGGCACACAATTTGTTAAGTGTAGGGCAATTGATGGCAAGTGGATATTCAGTTTTGTTTGAAGATGGAGCATGTGCTATTAAAGAAAAAGATTCAGGGCAGACAATTGTACATGTTTGCATGACCAAGAACAAAATGTTTCCTCTTGAAGTTTCAAACATGGAGAATTTTGCTCTCATTGCTGGAGAAAAGAATGAGTCTAAGTTGTGGCATCAACGATATGAACATCTGAACGTCCAAGGTTTGAAGTTGTTAAATCAGAAAGGTATGGTTCTTGGACTGCCAAAAATTAATTTGTTTGATTTATGTGAAGGGTGTATTTATGGGAAGCAAACAAGAAAGTCATTTCCAATTGGGAAGGCTTCGAGAGCTACTAATTGTCTTGAATTAATTCATGTTGATTTATGTGGGCCTATGAACACAGAGTCATTAGGAGGAAATCGTTATTTTTTGCTCCTTATTGACGATTGCAGTCGTATGAGTTGGGTATATTTTTTGAAGCATAAGTCAGAAGCCTTTGACAACTTCAAAAAATTTAAAGCACTTGTTGAGAAGCACAATGGGTCCAGCGTAAAAGCTCTCCGTAGCGATAGAGGTGGTGAATTCTTATCTAATGAATTCAACCACTTTTGTGAAGAAAATGGCATTCGGAGAGAGTTGACAGCACCTTACACACCTGAGCAAAACGGCGTTGTTGAACGCAAGAATCGGACAGTTGTTGAAATGGCTAGAAGTCTACTCAAAGCTAAGGAGCTGTCAGATCAATATTGGGCAGAAGCAATCGCCACCTCAGTATACCTGCTGAATATTTCACCTACAAAGGCTGTTCAAAATCAAACACCACTTGAAGCTTGGAGAGGTACAAAGCCTTCTGTAAGTCACTTAAAAATTTTTGGGTGCATTGCTTATGTTTTAAAAAATTCACAAAATCGTCATAAATTAGATGAGAAGTCTGAAAAATGTATTTTCATTGGTTATTGTACTCAATCCAAAGCATATCGCTTGTATAACCCTCTTAGTGGCATGTTAAATTTCCCAGATATAGCGACTCAGTTCAGGCCCAAACCCTCTCCACAATAACCCAAGTGAGGTTCCAACCCAAAACCAATTGGCTATGGGTGGAGTAGCCCACTTAGTATTATATGTTGGAGGGATTTCTTCTAACTTTCCGATGTGGGATTTGTTTACCATCCCAACATTCTCTCCCTCAAACAAAGCCCACAAGATACTTGGCTCTCCCTGAAACCCAACTCATCTCCTCATTTTTTTTTTCACCGGGAGAACTTTTTCAGTGGGAGCCCATTATAGCTTTCAGTGGCATTCGGAGAGAGTTGACAGCACCTTACACACCTGAGCAAAACGGCATTGTTGAATGCAAGAATCAGACGGTTGTTGAAATGGCTAGAAGTCTACTCAAAGCTAAGGAGCTGTCAGATCAATATTGGGCAGAAGCAATCGCCACCTCAGTATACCTGCTGAATATTTCACCTACAAAGGCTATTCAAAATCAAACACCACTTGAAGCTTGGAGAGGTACAAAGCCTTCTGTAAGTCACTTAAAAATTTTTGGGTGCATTGCTTATGTTTTGAAAAATTCACAAAATCGTCATAAATTAGATGAGAAGTCTGAAAAATGTATTTTCATTGGTTATTGTACTCAATCCAAAGCATATCGCTTGTATAACCCTCTTAGTGGCATGTTAAATTTCTCAGATATAGCGACTCAGTTCAGGCCCAAACCCTCTCCACAATAACCCAAGTGAGGTTCCAACCCAAAACCAATTGGCTATGGGTGGAGTAGCCCACTTAGTATTATATGTTGGAGGGATTTCTTCTAACTTTCCGATGTGGGATTTGTTTGCCATCCCAACATTCTCTCCCTCAAACAAAGCCCACAAGATACTTGGCTCTCCCTGAAACCCAACTCATCTCCTCATTTTTTTTTCACCGGGAGAACTTTTTCAGTGGGAGCCCATTATAGCTTTCAGTGGCATTCGGAGAGAGTTGACAGCACCTTACACACCTGAGCAAAACGGCGTTGTTGAATGCAAGAATCGGACGGTTGTTGAAATGGCTAGAAGTCTACTCAAAGCTAAGGAGCTGTCAGATCAATATTGGGCAGAAGCAATCGCCACCTCAGTATACCTGCTGAATATTTCACCTACAAAGGCTGTTCAAAATCAAACACCACTTGAAGCTTGGAGAGGTACAAAGCCTTCTGTAAGTCACTTAAAAATTTTTGGGTGCATTGCTTATGTTTTGAAAAATTCACAAAATCGTCATAAATTAGATGAGAAGTCTGAAAAATGTATTTTCATTGGTTATTGTACTCAATCCAAAGCATATCGCTTGTATAACCCTCTTAGTGGCATGTTAAATTTCCCAGATATAGCGACTCAGTTCAGGCCCAAACCCTCTCCACAATAACCCAAGCGAGGTTCCAACCCAAAACCAATTGGCTATGGGTGGAGTAGCCCACTTAGTATTATATGTTGGAGGGATTTCTTCTAACTTTCCGATGTGGGATTTGTTTGCCATCCCAACATTCTCTCCCTCAAACAAAGCCCATAAGATACTTGGCTCTCCCTGAAACCCAACTCATCTCCTCATTTTTTTTTTCACCGGGAGAACTTTTTCAGTGGGAGCCCATTATAGCTTTCAGTGGCATTCGGAGAGAGTTGACAGCACCTTACACACCTGAGCAAAACGGCGTTGTTGAACGCAAGAATCGGACGGTTGTTGAAATGGCTAGAAGTCTACTCAAAGCTAAGGAGCTGTCAGATCAATATTGGGCAGAAGCAATCGCCACCTCAGTATACCTGCTGAATATTTCACCTACAAAGGCTGTTCAAAATCAAACACCACTTGAAGCTTGGAGAGGTACAAAGCCTTCTGTAAGTCACTTAAAATTTTTTGGGTGCATTGCTTATGTTTTGAAAAATTCACAAAATCGTCATAAATTAGATAAGAAGTCTGAAAAATGTATTTTCATTGGTTATTGTACTCAATCCAAAGCATATCGCTTGTATAACCCTCTTAGTGGCAAAGTGATTGTTAGTAGAAATGTAGTGTTCAATGAAGAAGCAAAATGGAATTGGAGTAGCAGCAGCAACGGAACACAATCTGAGACTTTAACAAATGAAGTTTCAGATTCAACACCAGCAAACATAACAATTTCCTCTCCCGCCACTTCAAACAACAACAGTCCAGCCGGCTCTGCTCCTACAACTTCAAGTAACGGCAGTACATCTTCTTCAAATGGATCATCTGATGAGACACCTCCAAGAAAAATGAGATCTCTACAAGAGATCTATGAATCTTGTGCATTTGCTTTATTTGTTGCAGATCCAACAACCTTTGAAGAAGCAGCTCAAAAGGAGGAATGGGTAAATGCAATGAAAGAAGAACTCATGGCGATAAAAAAAAAATGAAACATGGGAGCTTACAGACCTGCCTGATGATAAGAATGTAATTGGCTTGAAGTGGATATTCAAAACAAAGTACCATGCTGATGGAAGTATACAGAAGCATAAAGCGCGATTGGTAGCAAAGGGATACTCACAACAACAAGGTGTTGATTTTGAAGAAACTTTCTCTCCCGTTGCTCGATTTGAAACGGTGAGAACCATTTTGGCGTTAGCTGCACAATTGCATTGGGTGGTGTACCAATTTGATGTGAAATCTGCATTTTTAAATGGTGAGCTGCAAGAGGAGGTGTATGTTATTCAGCCTGAGGGATTTGTAGTTGAAGGTAAGGAGGAGAAGGTGTACAAGCTACGAAAAGCACTTTATGGACTGAAGCAGGCTCCACGTGCCTGGCATAGCAAAATAGATTCATATTTTCTGGAGAATGGATTTGACAGAAGTGAGAATGAGCCTACACTTTACATAAAAAGGCAAGGTAATAACGATTTGCTCATAGTCTGCCTATATGTTGATGATATAATTTACATGGGCTCATCTTTTTCTCTTGTAGCTGAATTTAAATCTAACATGATGGCAAGATTTGAAATGACAGATTTGGGTTTGTTACATTATTTTCTTGGTCTTGAGGTAAAGCAAGCAAACGATGGAGTGTTTATCTCACAAAGAAAATATGCAGTAGATCTTTTGAAGAAGTTTAACATGCTTAATTGAAAGATTGCAGCTACACCCATGAATATGAATGAAAAATTGCAGTTAGAAGATGTTACTGAAAAAGCCAATGCTAGAAATTTCAGAAGCTTAGTTGGAGGATTAATTTATTTGGCTCACACTCGACCAGATATTTCATTCTCTGTTGGCATGGTTTCAAGGTTCATGAATAGTCCTACAAAGCATCATTATGGAGCTGCAAAGAGGATCTTAAGATATGTGGCTGAAACTTTGGATTTCGGAATTTGGTATACTCAAGTTCCAGAATTCAGGTTACGTGGTTTTAGCGACAGCGATTGGGCAGGTTCCCTGGATGATAGAAGGAGCACTTCAGGAAATATTTTCAACCTTGGTTCTAGAGCTGTCACATGGAGTTCAAAGAAACAAGCTACAACAGCATTGTCTTCTTCAGAAGCAGAATATATTGCTGTCACTTCCTCTTCATGTCAAGCTATATGGTTAAGGAGACTTCTTGCTGATCTTCATCAAGCACAAAAACAGGCAACTGAAATTTTTTGTGATAATAAAGCTACAATCTTAATGGCAAAAAATCCAGTATTGCATAGAAGGACAAAGCACATTGACATTCGTTTCCATTTCATTCGTGAGTTTGTGGCAAAGGAGCTGATTATTTTAAAGTTTTGCAATACTGAAGAACAGACAGCTGATATATTTACAAAAGCTCTTCCATATCAGAAGCACGTCCATCTTAGAGCAAAGCTTGGAGTTTGTATTTTTAAATCAAGGGGGAGTGTTGAAGGTTGATTAAAAAATGGCCAGCTAAAGTTAGACTTGGTCTTTGACATATCTTCCTCAATCTGATCACGTTTTCAGTTTTCTAGTATCTGATAATGTTTCCTTGATTTTCTGGTTTTTAGTTAATCAGATTAGTGCCAATAAATTCTAGTTTCAGTTGAGTATTTTTAGGATTTTCAGTTTCATTGTAAGCCTATATATAAGCTCTTTTATCAGTTCAATAAATATCAAGAAAATGTGTCTTCTCTCCATAAAAAAAAAAAAAAAAAAAAAAAAAAAAAGCTATAATGGGCTCCCACTGAAAAAGTTCTCCCGGTGAAAAAAAAAATGAGGAGATGAGTTGGGTTTCAGGGAGAGCCAAGTATCTTGTGGGCTTTGTTTGAGGGAGAGAATGTTGGGATGGCAAACAAATCCCACATCGGAAAGTTAGAAGAAATCCCTCCAACATATAATACTAAGTGGGCTACTCCACCCATAGCCAATTGGTTTTGGGTTGGAACCTCACTTGGGTTATTATGGAGAGGGTTTGGGCCTGAACTGAGTCGCTATATCTGGGAAATTTAACATGGTATCAGAGCCTGTTTCAGAGTAGCGTGAGCAAAAAGTTACGGGCAGGTCTCCCAAAAAAAAAAAAAAAGAAAGCTATAATGGGCTCCCACTGAAAAAGTTCTCCCGGTGAAAAAAAAATGAGGAGATGAGTTGGGTTTCAGGGAGAGCCAAGTATCTTGTGGGCTTTGTTTAAGGGAGAAAATGTTGGGATGGCAAACAAATCCCACATCGAAAAGTTAGAAGAAATCCCTCCAACATATAATACTAAGTGGGCTACTCCACCCATAGCCAATTGGTTTTGGGTTGGAACCTCACTTGGGTTATTGTGGAGAGGGTTTGGGCCTGAACTGAGTTGCTATATCTGGGAAATTTAACACGGTGAGAACCATTTTGGCGTTAGCTGCACAATTGCATTGGGTGGTGTACCAATTTGATGTGAAATCTGCATTTTTAAATGGTGAGCTGCAAGAGGAGGTGTATGTTATTCAGCCTGAGGGATTTGTAGTTGAAGGTAAGGAAGAGAAGGTGTACAAGCTACGAAAAGCACTTTATGGACTGAAGCAGGCTCCACGTGCCTGGTATAGCAAAATAGATTCATATTTTCTGGAGAATGGATTTGACAGAAGTGAGAATGAGCCTACACTTTACATAAAAAGGCAAGGTAATAACGATCTGCTCATAGTCTGCCTATATGTTGATGATATAATTTACATGGGCTCATCTCTTTCTCTTGTAGCTGAATTTAAATCTAACATGATGGCAAGATTTGAAATGACAGATTTGGGTTTGTTACATCATTTTCTTGGTCTTGAGGTAAAGCAAGCAAACGATGGAGTGTTTATCTCACAAAGAAAATATGCAGTAGATCTTTTGAAGAAGTTTAACATGCTTAATTGCAAGATTGCAGCTACACCCATGAATATGAATGAAAAATTGCAGTTAGAAGATGGTACTGAAAAAGCCAATGCTAGAAATTTCAGAATCTTAGTTGGAGGATTAATTTATTTGGCTCACACTCGACCAGATATTTCATTCTCTGTTGGCATGGTTTCAAGGTTCATGAATAGTCCTACAAAGCATCATTATGGAGCTGCAAAGAGGATCTTAAGATATGTGGCTGGAACTTTGGATTTCGGAATTTGGTATACTCAAGTTCTAGAATTCAGGTTACGTGGTTTTAGCGACAGCGATTGGGCAGGTTCCCTGGATGATAGAAGGAGCACTTCAGGAAATATTTTCAACCTTGGTTCTGGAGCTGTCACATGGAGTTCAAAGAAACAAGCTACAACATCATTGTCTTCTTCAGAAGCAGAATATATTGCTGTCACTTCCTCTTCATGTCAAGCTATATGGTTAAGGAGACTTCTTGCTGATCTTCATCAAGCACAAAAATAGGCAACTGAAATTTTTTGTGATAATAAAGCTACAATCTTAATGGCAAAAAATCCAGTATTGCATGGAAGGACAAAGCACATTGACATTCGTTTCCATTTCATTCGTGAGTTTGTGGCAAAGGAGCTGATTATTTTAAAGTTTTGCAATACTGAAGAACAGACAGCTGATATATTTACAAAAGCTCTTCCATATCAGAAGCACGTCCATCTTAGAGCAAAGCTTGGAGTTTGCATTTTTGAATCAAGGGGGAGTGTTGAAGGTTGATTAAAAAATGGCCAGCTAAAGTTAGACTTGGTCTTTGACATATCTTCCTCAATCTGATCACGTTTTCAGTTTTCTAGTATCTGATAATGTTTCCTTGATTTTCTGGTTTTTAGTTAATCAGATTAGTGCCAATAAATTCTAGTTTCAGTTGAGTATTTTTAGGATTTTCAGTTTCATTGTAAGCCTATATATAAGCTCTTTCATCAGTTCAATAAATATCAAGAAAACGTGTCTTCTCTCCATAATTCATTTCTATCAACAGCAGATATTAGTTTAACTTTTTTACTCTATTTTGCTCTGTTACTCTAATTTTCCAACAATTTTATCTAATTAGACATTATATTAATTTCCTTCCTTTTTTTCCAATTTTAATTATCCAATAATATTAACTAATAATTAACCTAATCTTAATTTTTAATTTATCTAATTAAATTAAACTAATCTCAATTTTTTAGTTTTTAATTTTACTTACATATTTTATGTATTTATTTTTTTTTTGGAGGAATTTGTCAAGGACCCAAAACTGTCATTGCCAATTTTTTTTTTAAACCTGACTCAGGACCCGGTGTCTACAGTTGCCCCCAGTTTTGGAGAAGCTAGTGCCTAGACACCTAGGTGAGACAAAATTCAGAGAAAACAGGCCAAAATTCAGAGAAGAAGAAAAAAGGGGAGGCGCAGAGACGCGTACCTGAGGGTGAAGCTGTTGGGGTAGTTATCGTCTGTTTGTCGACGCGTTAACCCTTGTCATTTTTGGCATATAACCTATGCGGTTTCTAGCCTTTTTGTTCGTTGAAGCATCTAACCTGTGCGGTGTTTAGCTCCAGCCGTCTCGGCATCTAACCTGTGAGGTGTCTAGCCTTGGTTATTTCGGCATCTAACCTGTGCGGTGTCTAGCCTCAGTCGGATCGGCATCTAACCTGTGTGGTGTCTAGCTTTGGTCGTTTCGGCATCTAACCTGTGCGGTGTCTAGCCTTAGTCATTTCGGCATCTAACCTGTGCGGTGTCTAGCCTTGTACGTTTCGGCATCTAACCTGTGCGGTGTCTAGCCTTGGTCGTTTCGGCATCTAACCTGTGCGGTGTCTAGCCTTGTACGTTTCGGCATCTAACCTGTGCGGTGTCTAGCCTCAGTCGGGTCGGCATCTAACCTGTGCGGTGTCTAGCCTTGAATTCGTTGAAGCATCTAACCTATGTGGTGTCTAGCTCCAGCCGGGTCGGCATCTAACCTGTGCGGTGTCTAGCCTTGTATTCATTGAAGCATCTAACCTGTGCGGTGTCTAGCTCCAGCCGTGTCGGCATCTAACCTGTGTGGTGTCTAGCCTTGTATTCGTTGAAGCATCTAACATGTGCGGTGTCTAGCTCCAGCCGTGTCGGCATCTAACCTGTGCGGTGTCTAGCCTTGTATTCGTTGAAGCATCTAACCTGTGCGGTGTCTAGCTCCAGCCGGGTTGATTGCCTCTTAAGAGGGCTTGGATATCTAATTGCCCCCTGAGAGGTCTTGGGTTAATTGCCCCCGGAGAGGACTTGGGTTGAGATTTGCCTCTTAAGAGGACTTTGAAGGATTTGCCTCTTAAGAGGACTTTGAAGTTTTGCCTCCTCAGGGGACTTAGGGATTTGCCTCCTTAGAGGGCTTATAGGTTTTGCCTCCTCAGAGGGCTTACAGATTTTGCCTCCTCAGAGGGCTTTAAGATTTAGCCTCCTCAGAGGGCTTATAGATTTTGCCCCCTCAGAGGGCTTAGGGATTTGCCTCATCAGAGGGCTTACAGGCTTGCCTCCTCAGAGGGCTTACAGATTTTGCCTCCTCAAAGGGCTTACAGAGATTTTTTTTTTCTTTTTATGCATCTTCAGAGGACTTTGAGAGTAGTGTCGAGCACCATGTATGTATGGAATGCATGTGAAAAGCTATGCATGCAAATGTTCAAGCATGAGAAATGTATGCAGAGGGATAAGAATCGCCTCTTGAGAGGACTTAGAGAACTGATTGCCCCCGGAGAGGACTTTGGTTGATTTGCCTTGCCTCTTGAGAGGACTTAGGTTGACTTGCCCCCGGAGAGAATTTTGGTTGATTAAGAATCACCTCTTCAGAGGGCTTGAGAATTGCCTTTTGAGAAGGCTTTGGAAGTTCGCCTCTTGAGAGGGTTTAGAGATTTGCCTCTTGAGAGGGCTTTGAAAGCGCATGTGAAGTCCTGATTAAGACTGATGTACACCATCTAGTAGGCAAAGGGCATCATGTATGCATGGAAATTATGTGGAAAGCTATGCATGTATGATATGCATGTACGTTATGAATGTAGAATTTAAGCACAGAATTACCTGTATGAAATATTACACATATGCGAATGTGACATACGACAACTGAAAGGAGTTATGAAATGAGTACTTTGCGTACTATGCATGGACTACGAACATGAAATGCATGCCAAGAATTACGCATATGACATATATGCCACGTACATGGCTTGTATGCATGTAAAAGATCATAGAATGTGTGCGAAGAAGAATCGTGGTCTGTAAAATATTTGCAAATGATCATGAATGAGAAATGCATGCAAAGGGTCAGGCATGAGAAATGTATGCAGGGGGATAAGAATCGCCTCTTGAGAGGACTTAGAGAACTGATTGCCCCCGGAGAGGACTTTGGTTGATTAAGAATCGCCTCTTGAGAGGACTTAGAGAACTGATTGCCCCCGGAGAGGACTTTGGTTGATTAAGAATCGCCTCTTCAGAGGGCTTGAGAATTGCCTCTTGAGAGAATTTAGAGATTTGCCCCTTGAGAGGGCTTGGAGAATTGCCTCTTAAGAGGACATAAAGATTGGATTTGCCCCCTCAGAAGGCCTTCGAATTTTTGCCTCCTTAGAGAACTTAGAGATTTTGCCTCCTCAAAGGGTTTAGAGGCATAGGCGTGTGAGGTAACGGTTGAGACTGATGTACACCATCTAGTATGCACAGGGCATCATGCATGCATGAAAAATATGTGGAAAGCTATGCATGTATGATATGTATGTATGAACTGACATGCATGTATGAACTTAAGCATGAATGATATGTATGTATAAACTGATTTGCAAAGTTATGCATGTATGAAACCGACATGCATGTATGAACTTATGCATGTATGATATGCATATATCAACTGACATGCGAAGTTATGCATGTGTGAAAATGACATGCATGTATGAACTGACATGCGAATTATGCATGTGTGAAATTTAAACTCAGACTCATTCGTATGAAATGTTAATCATATTCAAAAGATTATACCTATGGGGTGCTCCAAATGCGACAACTATAAGGAGTTGTGTATGCGAAGCGGGTACCATATATGGATCATTGTATGCATACAAAAGATTATATGTGTACAAAATTCTATAAAATGTTTGCAAATGATTATGAATGAGATATATATGCAAAAGATCATGCATGAGAGATATATACAAGGGGATTATGCATGCAGAATATGTGCAAATGATCATGCATGTGACAAGAGTAAACAGTATGTAAGGAATCATATGCAAAGATAGGCGAGAAGTCAGTATATATGAAAGCTATGTAAAGCATTAAGTGTGTGCGATGCGTGCACATACAACTATGTATATGAAATATATGCAGAAAGAAACACATATACGTGTATACTAAATGCATGCAAAAGTGTGAATGTGAGACGCAAGCCTAGGGTATGTCCAGAAAATGCATGAAAGTAATTGATTACAAAAATGAAGTTTAGAGAGCCATGAATGTCCAAAGGTGCCTATGAAATGTGCTCGCTAAAGATTTTACGCCAAAAGACATGTAAAACTATTCATGAGAATGTTTTCTACAGTTATGTGTAAAAACATTTGTAGAAAGTATATGTACAAAGAATTTGTTGAGAGTATGTGCAAAGTATCATTTTCATGGGTAGTGATAAGAAATACCCCAAAATTGTAAAATGAGTGCTACCTATCAGGTACCTCAAACTCGAGTTTCTATCTGACTTTAAGCGTACTGAATGATCCATATTCTTAACTGATTCAATCTCAGCAAAAGAATTCGGGAGTCGTTCCCAATGAAGGGCAAGAAGACAAATATGTAGACATCAAGATTTACTAAACCAACAGGTAAATACATGGTATTACCATGCCGTCTCTGTGTGTGTGTGCAAAAGGCCAAAACAGGATTTTTCATTTTTCAAAAGCAAATTCTAGATGCAATGTCGAGGACAAGACTCAACTCGAAAGCATAAATGCACTCATGGCTTCCCGTTTGAAGCTCAAGAAACACCATATGCCTCTTCCTACGTACCAAACCTTATTAAAAAGGTCATCTCCGCTAATTAGATAAGGCCGAACCAAGAATCAAGAGGTCTTATTTTGGTTGTAACGTTAGGCTTAGGTAATTGGCTATCAAAGGAGGATCAGGTCACTAGAGAAGAATGACCGCAACGTTTATTCGGATGAATGAACCATTTTCAAACTAGTTGCATACTGTCCAAACATACTCGAAGTTGGACTCGGTAATACTCTGACTCATCAAGCTCAACATAACATTTAAGCTGAAAAGATAACTACTGAATTCATCGAGTGGTATTATCCTAAGTTCTACTTTTCTTTCTTTCTTTGTTTTTTTTTTTATTTTCTTCCTTTTTTTCTTTCCTTCTTCTTTTCTTTTTTTCTTCTTTTCTTTTCTTTCTTTTTTTGTCTTATTCCTTTTTTTTCTTTTCTTCATTTCTTCATTTTTTTTTTACACAAAGAGTTTATTGGTGATTTAAATGTCTCTAATTACACAAAGAGTTTATTGGTGATCTAAATCCCTTTCCCGAAGTATAGTCCAAAAATTATCGATAATCGAAAATTTTTTCTCAAGGGGTAAACCCATCCTTATCAGGGTGATTTTTGGTAACCCAAAAAAATCAATGGTCGAGATTCTCTCCTCGAAGTATAAACCTACTTTCACCGGAGCAATTTTTGGTAACCCCAAAAAATTATTGATGATTGAAATTCTCCTCTCGAAGTGTAAACCCACTTTCATCGGAGCAAGTTTTGATAGTCCAAAGAAATGTCATAATGACATCCATCCTTATCAGAGCGGCCATTCTTCTAAGGGGAAGCCAAAATCATTTTAGGCGAAGGGTAGTTTTAACGTGTGTAACAATAAAATCGGTACGCATTTAGCATATCAAAATAAAGGCTCAAAGGGATAGCAAGCGATTGTGAAACAAGGGTAGGAAATGGTCGTTTAGAGAGCTACACAAAACAATGGTGCCTAAATCATTTTCTAGATTCAGCCTTATCCAAGAGTTGCTTTGACGGGTAATTGGAAAGGTTCTAGTGCTCTTAGTGAGTTTTCATCCAATCCCCTAATTGCAACTAGTTTTTCAGTTTTATTTTCAAAACGGGCCAAATGTGCTCTGAACTTAGAAATGACATGGTATAGCCAAATATTTTCATGTGATCTAGCTCTTAAAGATCTAACATATCTACCTCTTATTTAATTCAAAGTGGAATGAAACTCCGATTTCTAAGGTTAAGATCAAATCCATTCATAGTTGAGAACTAGCTAGGCAGAGTCAAGTTTTAAATCAGAGATACCTCAATAAGGTGCAAACATGTCATCATTTTAGGATATAACTTAACAGAAAAAATATTTTTATTCCATCAAAAATGTATATGCACAAAAATCGTTTAGACAAATAAAGAATTTTTTCTTTTTTTTTTTTTGTTCTTTCTTTTTTGTTTGTAAAAGAATATGTGCAAACTATGCATTAAAAATCATGTACATGGAATGGCGTATGCAATAGTATCATGTATGCGTGTAAGAATTATATGTGCGAAACATGTGTAAAAACATTTTGTATAAAAATACATACATGAAATATGTGCAAAGATGTATATGTGTAAAACATTAACGAAAAATTATAAGTGAGTGTGAATGTGTGAACAATGCATGACAAATGATGTGCATACCTAAATTTACAGTGTAAATGTAAGTAGTCTATAATAAAGATACAAGTACAGATTGTGGCACAAAATGAAAATAAATGTTTATGATACATGGTGCATGTACACATGGCATGATTTAGAGATGATAGGAATACATGTGTAATGTAAGATGAAGATGATCTATCATGATAATGTGTATTAATGAGTTGTGAGGGATGGCGAAACTCATATACATAAAAGTGCAAAATATATACAAATAATGTACATGGCCATAGGACACAGTATAAGAATGATTGTGTACAGTGAGTGGCACGTGTGTGCGATACAAGACATGTGATGAAAGTGATTGCAAGGAATGGACAACGTTTGCAAGGCATATGTACATGGCATGATGCATGATATATGTACAAGGTATATAATGACTAACTTGTATGTTGCAGCATTCATATGTGCATGGCATAGCGCAGGTATGATAATGCATGTTCATGATAGGGCACGCAATGTGCAAGGTGTCTGTCATGCATGACATGTATAATGCCCGGCCTAATGACGTATGATAATATGGCACACCAAAACATGCAGCGGTATGTGTATGCTTCAGCACACAATATTTATGTACATACGCAACGCAAGCGTACTGATATGTATATGCTGTGACACATAATGAATGTATTATTTTGATTTGATATTACTTTGGTTTTTTTTTTTGGCAAAATATTATGAAAATTATGTGTTAAAAATGATGTATACAAGATACATGCAACAGTGTCATGCCTATTAATAGTGTATATTAGGAACCATATGTGCAGAACATGTGTGCAAACATATCGTGTAGAGATGCATAGATGAAATGTGTGCAAAAACACGTGTGTGAAACATCTACGTAAAATTATGAGTGAGTATGTATGTGTACACAATGCTTGGCGAATGATGTGCATACATAAATTTGCAGTGTACATATAAACAACGTATAATGAAGACACAAGTGCAAATTATATCATAACATGAGAATGAATGTTTATGATACATGCTACATGTGCACATGCATTAGACGATAATGTGTACTTTAATGAGTTGTGAGGAATGGCAGAATTCACATACATAAAAGTGTGAAATATATACAAATAATACATATAACATAGGGCACACTATAAGAATGATTGTATACAATGAGTGGCATATACGTGCGAAAGAAGACATGGGATGAAATTGGTTGCAAGAAATGAGTGGCACCTACAAAACATGTGTATTTACATGGCATGCAAATGTAAGACATGCGTAGGTATATACAATGACTAACATACACAAAGCATGATTCACATGTGCATGGCATAACTCACGCATGACAATGCACATGCATGACATGGCACACAACGTGAGAAGTGCAAAATGTCACGATACGTATGATATGCATAATGACTAACCTGATGATGTATGCTAATATGTGCGCACTATGACATGGTGTGTGTATGATCCAGTACCCAATGCTTATGTACACATGTAATGTGAGCATACTGATATGTACATAATATGACCCATGATGAATGTACATTTTATTTGATATCATTTTTTTTATTTTACTATTATTTATTATTTTATTTTATTTTTTTTTTTACCTGGTGGTAGTATATCTATGCATGCAATGATGCATGTCGACACGTACCTTCGATGATGTATGCCGTATATACTGGCTATAGTGCACGATGGGTGTCATGGATGTCATAATATTAGTGTGAGTTGTGACAAGCGCTACTATGTATGTACATGCAGGACAAATACATGTTATGTTCATATTCACAAATTATGATACAAGCAATTTATGTACACAACGTGCAGGCCACACTATGTTCATATTACAAGTTATGATTCAAGCAATTTTGTATACAAAGTGCACAAGTTCTATTATTGTATGGAAAGAATTATACATGAGATAAAAATGCATGTGTTTTATTTACTATTATTACTCATAAAAGAATGTACAAGCACAAATACACACACAAGAGAAAAAAAATTCCTCCCAACCCTATTTCTATCACACAGGAGGTCGTGCGGGCTCTTCCTAGGCGGGCTTGACCCATGGGTTAACGGGGACCCCGATGAGCGCGTATAGCATGCTGCGAAGCACAAACTCTCATTAATAAAAGCGCATACGGATGAATTTTCGGCTATCGTGTATTTAAACAATTCGAATAAACCTAAACACGCCCATTGGGGTATGAAAACCTTTAACGAGCGAGTATCTAAATTCATCCGGATTTATTCAATATACGAAAACCCACTTCACAAGCAAAGTACTACGGCGCATGCCCCCTAGTGGAAGTAGCTATGTCCATTACATGGGCTTAGGTCGCAGGTAATGATACTTTAGGGTTACCCAAGCGTGATCCCTGCCGATAGGTCTAACTCGACCGATCGGATCACCATTTGATATACCATTTGATGGCACGAGACTTGGGCTGGTGATTATCCCGAACACTTCCCTACAATGAGTAAAAGTAGGGTCGTGCTTTAGGAACGCACCGGGTAAAATGGAGACCAACTAGCCTATCTCTAAGGCTCTAACATGATGCAATATGCAATTTTTCGAAAAAAGATAAAATTTCTTGATCTTAAATCCATTTATATTATATTAACCAAAAGTACTTTCGGAGCAGAGTCTCATGATATCCCCAGCGGAGTCGCCACTGTGACGCGCCCGAACCCCGCTCGCGATCCGGGTGGCCCCCGAGAGTCCGCTTTTAGGACCCGAGACCGGATGGAGGTTCGTTAAAACTCGTGAAAGCCGATCGTTTCACAATGGACAGGAATATATCCAAATCCATTGTTGGCAATCAACTTACGAGAGCGTCTATTGGGTTATCATAAGGCAGGATCACGGAGTCGCCACCCGATAAAAACATCGGGCAATAAATCTAACCTTATGAGGCCCAAAACCAGAGAGAGTTCGGGACCTCACTCTTATTCATACCTTTGGTTAATATTATGCGAAAGGATTTTTAGGATCAATTATTTTATCTCTCTTCTCACACGAGTTATGCAATAAATTAAAGCGCATTACAAGCACGTATAAAAAGTAGTAAATAAAGCAGTAAATAAAATATAATTACAATTATCTAAGAATAAATATAAAACCATAAAAGAATGATAAAAATACATACATAAATCGGGCTATTCTTTTAGGCGAAAACATTGGTTCCCGACTACTTGTTCCAAAAGAAAATATAAAATTCTCAAATCGATTTAAACCTTTTGTTTTGGGATGAAAACATAGACATTGGTCCAGCTTCGTTAACAAATATTCCACTTAGTATAAAACATTTGTGTGGTGGTTCTTTTTAAACGCGGTCGAAAATCGTTTATTATTACAGACCATAAGCGAATAAAACAAAATAAAATAATAATTACATATTTCATAATAATAAATAAACCCTAATCTACTCACCTCGACCGTGCTCCTTTGACGAGCCACGTGCCGCTCGTGATTACAATCATAACATAAAATTAATATTGGTTAATAATAAATAAATAGGTAATTGAATGAATAAATAAATAATTGAATAAATAAGTAAACAAATAAATAGTTGAGTAAAGTAAATTGAGAAAAATAATAAAGGTCAATAATGGATTAAATTAAATTAAGTGTTAAATAAATAAATAAATGAATTAAATAAATAGAGAATTAATGAATATAAAAACACAAATGGCAATTATAATGATCAATAACTATAAAAATAATGATGCTAATAATAATATCATAAAATAATAATAATAATAATAATAAATAGCAATATTAATGACGGTAATTAACGATAATAGCAATAATAATAATAATGATAATAATAATAATAACATGAACCAAATAATAATAATGATAATAATATACTAATAACAATAATGATTATAACATGGATTAAACATAAAATAATAATATTGATAGTATAAATGAATAAGAATAATGATAATATAACAATGATAATAAACAAATAATAATAATAATAATTAAATAAAATAATAATAAAATTATGATTAACAAAACACAACAATAGATAATAATAACTAAATATATACAATAATAATAATAAACACAATAAGGATAACAATAAACATAAATTAAATAATAATAATAATAATAATAATGACAATCACAGTAACAATAATAATATATATGACAACACAACAAAGATAATAATAATAATCATACTAATAATATAAAATAATAACAATAATAATAAAATGCAATAATGCTAATAACAAATAAATAATAATAATAATAATAGTAATAAATATTAAGAATAATAATAACACTAATAATAATAATAATAATAATAATAATAGTAATAATAATAATAATAATAATAATAGTAACAAAATAAATAAACATAACAGCATTATAATAATCAATAATAATCCCAACAATTATATTAACACAACAATAATGATAATAATAATAATAATAATAATAATAATAATAATAATAATGTAAACAATTAACAAAATAACAATGACATAAATAATATCACAATAATAATAATAACATTAAAATAAAGATAACAAACACAATAATAAATAATAATAACAAAACATATACAATAATAATAAACACAATAATAACAATAATAATAATAACAATACTAACAAATAATATAACCTCAATAATAATAATAACAAATAATCCCAAAATGCAATAACCAATAATAAGTAAATACAATAATAACAATAATAATAATAATAATAATAATAATAATAATAATAATAATAATAATAACAGAATAATAAATAATAAATGAATAAATATAATAATAATAATAATAACAACAACAAAAAATAAATATTAATAATAATAATTTAACAATAAATATAAAATAGATAATAGTAATAATAAATATAATAGTACTAATAACAGAAAAATAAATAATAATAATAATAATAATAATAATAATAAAACAGAATATTAAATAATTAAAATAATAATAATAATAATAATAAAAGAATATTAAATAACAAATAAACAAATATAATAACAATAATTAACATAATCACAAAATCAGAATAATAAATATTAAATAAAATAATAAAAATAATAAAAACAGAATTATAAATAAATATTAATAATAATTATAAATAAATAAATAAATAAATAATATTAATTAATATTAATTAATAATATATTAAAATAAATAAATATAAAATAGGCTCACCGGATTTCCCTCGCCGGAGCCTCACCGGAGCAGCCGTTGGAGACACTGCCGACACCGGATGGTAGATCGGAGCGCCGGGATCACGCTGCCGTCGGTCACGCGCCGGAAAGGACCTCCCTGTCGCCGGAAAACGTCTTGGAAGCCGCACGGTTCTTTCCTTCCGATCTCCCTCATGCCGGCGACTGTGGCTGATCGGCGACCACCCCCGGGTTCGTCCGGGTCTCCTTTTCACTCCGGTGGGGCGCGTGCGGCGATCGGCGGCCGTGGCTGGCCGGCGGAGGCAACGCCTCCTCCTCTCCTTTTTTTCTTCTTTTTCTTCTTCTCTCCGGCACTTCTGGTCTCCGTTGGCCCCTGTTCCTCTCTTCCCTCCTTATTTCTTTTCCTTTCTTTCTTTATTTGGCCCTCTCTCTTTTGCTCTCTCTTTCTTTTCTTTTCTTTTTCTTTTCTTTGGTTTTCTTGGGTTCTTTCTTGCTCTCGGTTCTCTTTTCTTCTCTTTTTTTTGGTTTTGGTTTGCTTTTGGCTTTCTTTGCTCTCTCTTTATTTTCTTTTTCTTTCTATCTTCTTCAACCGAGAGCCCCCTTTTAATTTGCTATCTCTTTCTTTTTATATCCCCTAATTAGGTTAAACTTGGTTCCTCTAATAATTTTCTCCATTTTTAATTTGGTTAATTTAAATTAATTTATTTAAATAATTACACACTTAATTAATTAAATACCCTCATATTTTATCTAATTAGACATTATATTAATTTCCTTCCTTTTTTTTTTCAATTTTAATTATCCAATAATATTAACTAATAATTAACCTAATCTTAATTTTTAATTTATCTAATTAAATTAAACTAATCTCAATTTTTTAGTTTTTAATTTTACTTACATATTTTATGTATTTATTTTTTTTTTGGAGGAATTTATCAAGGACCCAAAACTGTCATTGCCATTTTTTTTTTAAACCCGACTCAGGACCCGGTGTCTACAGGTACACATGGAAAGATTCTCCCGAGTTCTGTTGAAGTAGCTATAGGTTTTTTAGGGTGACCTCCATCCTCGTACTGCAATCATATTGCTTAAGGAATTCCTCCGTCAGCAGCTCCAATCCTCTTTGGACCTCCTATCCAGTCCATGGTACCAATCGACTGTAGGCCCTGTTAAGTTCAGGTAGAAATATTCTATCTTCTACTTTCTGGTCAAAGTCGTACCCTTTTTCACTAACGAGTACCGTTTTACATGTGCTGTCAGGTCTGAGGTACCATCAAACTTAGGAATGTCATGCATCTTGAAGTTCTAAGGGATTAGATCTTCACCATCCAGCTCTTTCTCCTCAGGACTTATGCCTCTGTCCACTACCATCAAGCGGGTCATAGCTTCGAACCTCTCCTTCATTTTTCTTGAGATGATCTCCTCTATCTTGGGGGCCTTGCCCCTTATCATGACTGGCTCTTCTTGCTCTTCCTCCCATAAGTCATCTTTGGGTCTATGAGCTCCTCTTCACTCTACTGGCGCTGCCACTCTGGGCTCAACTGCTAGTGGGTCTACTATTGCCGGGGGACCTTCTCTAATTGGTTCTTGTTCACCTTGCCCCCCAATAAGAGCAGTAGGTGGCTATCTAGCCAGTGGTGCTAGAGTAGCAGTAAGGTTCGCCATCATTTTTCATCATTCGAGCTTCAAATTCTTCCATCCTTTTACCCACTTTTTCAGCAATCAGTGCACGAGTTACATCAGATTCTCTTGGTAAATTGGTCATTTCTGAAAATTGTTCTGAATGCACTTGATTTTGAGTTAAAAAACCCTATGATAAGGCCGCCGTCAGAACCGCTAAACCGACTAGGCAAATGGTCTACGATGGCCGAAAAATTAAGAAGTTAGAATAATGTATGAATGTCATGCTATGCAACAAATGGTTTACAATGGCTAAAAAAAAATCAAAGAGGTTAGAATGATGTATGCAATGCATGAGAAACATTTATGCACAAGATGATATAAAATAATATGCACAGAAAAAATGTACACACACACGAAGGAAATTAATTAATTTTTTATATTTTTTATTTTTTGTATTTTTATGTGCATAAAGGACACGTAATGCATGAATATGCAAAGCAACATCCACAACCACATGCAAGCAGATAGATCTTTCCAAGTTTATTACTCTCACACACGAGTTCGTGCGGTCTCTTTGTTAGGTAGGCTTGATCCATGGGTTAACGAGAAACCCAATGGACATGTGTGGTGAGCGGTGAAAAACTGGCAACATAACATCTCGCATTTAAAGCTCATACGTATGAGTTTTGGCCATTATGTATTTGAACACTTCAATCAAATTAAGATGGGCCTACCAGAGCATTAAAGCCTTTGATAAAAGATCATTTAATTTAGCTGATTTTGTTCAATATATAATGGCTCACATAACAAGCAAAGTGTTACGGTACATGTCACCTAGTGGAAGTTTCTATTGCCATTACATGAGATTTAGTTAAAGGTGATGATACTTTAGGGCTACCCAACCACGGTTCCTACCAATGGGTCTAGCTTATCATGAGCATAACCACCAATTGGGTCTCCATTTGATATATCAAAAGGTAATAGGCTTGAGCTGGTGATTATTCTTAATACTTTTTCATATTGAGTGAACGTAGGGTCGCACTTCGGGAACGTATCAGGGTAAAATAAGGGACCATCTAGCATAAATCTAAGGCTCTAGCATGGATGCAATGCAAAATTTTTCAAAAAAAGATTGAATTTTAATTCATAAAAACCCAATTATATCATTAACCAAGACAGTTTCGAAGCAAAGTCTTGCTATTGTGATGCGCGTCGAACCCGATCAGCTTCGAAAGTCCGCTTTTAGGGCCCGAAAAGGGTTTGCGTCTTTAGATCTTGCGCAATATGAGATATTTTGAAATCCCTACCTAATAGAACATTAGAAAAGTTTATCTAATCCCATGAAACTTTTAGGGCCTTTTTTGAGCTATTTTGAAGTCACCACCCAATTTACAAGAAATTGAAAAAGTTCGTCTAATCTCGAGAGTCTAAACTAGAGAGTAGACATTGGTCATATTTTATTAAAAAAACCTAATTTATTAATAAAAATATTTTTGTGATTTTCTTTTTAATGTGCATAAAATAAATAAATTTATTACAAATTACATGAAAAATTAATTAAAAGCAAAATAGTGAAAAAATAATAAAAATATTAAATCAACTAAAATAAATCTCCTGGATCTCCATTCGCTCGCAAGGGTGCTCAAACATGAAAAAAAATAAGTATTAAAACAAAAACAAATACAAATAAAAATTAATGTTAGTAATTAAATAAAAAAATCAAATAAACACATAAAATAATAAAAATGAATTAAAATAAATAAAAAAATGAAATAAAATGCATTATGAATGACAAATAAATTAAATAATATAATGAAACAAATAAATTAATATATTAATAAATTAACACACATAATAATAATAATAATAATAAGAAGAAGAAGAAGAAGAAGAAGAAGAAGAAGATGATGAACAATCAAGTAAATAAAAAATAAAAAATAAAATAAAATAAATGTTAAATAATGTTAAATATATGACAAAAATTAAATAAAACAAATAAATGCACCATAGATCTACAAATATATATGGTGATAAATTGACTATAAATAAAAAATAATAAAAAAATATAAAATAAATTCGAATTCAGAATATTTACTCTTAGAATTGGATTTGATGAAATAAGGAAAATTATTGATTTTTTTTTGTCTTGATTCGCAAAAATAAAATTAGAAAAATAAAAATTTAAACTTTTATTTAGAAAGAAAACTGCAAAAAACGATTGTTCAAATAAAAAATATAGAAAAAATTTCAGATCTCAAAAACAAAAAATTACTTTTTTTGTCTCAAGAAATCTTGCTTAAAAAAAAGGAAAAACAATTCCCAAGAACAAAAAATATGATTTTGCTATTAAGAAAAATCAATTTGGAACTATAGAAAAATTCTCTTGAAGAAGAAGAAAGTTCAAAAAAAACAACCCAAAAGTTCTCTTGAAGAACAAAAGAAAAGAAAGAAATTTTTTCTCCTAAAAAAGTCCCTCAATTTTCTTTTAAGTTTTTCTATTTATATCATTAAAAAAGGAAACCTGGCTAATTTAGGAAAATCACCCTTAATTAAATCAAAATGTTCCTTATTTTAATTTTAAAAATGGAAAAAAACCTTAAAATCCAAAAAAAAGGGTAAAAAATTAATTTTAGGCCAAAAATCATACATTTCGGCCAAAAACGGCGCGCAGGGGGCCTCTGGCGGCGAGGGGCGGGCTGCTCAGCGCTGCGCACCCGGGCCTCGCGCTGGGTGCGCAGGCGATGCGCTCTCTACCTGCATGCATGGTCAACCTGCGTGTGAGGGGTGCCTGCCCTCGCGTGCTGGCGGCCGCAAGCCTCCTAATATATATATATATATATATATATATATATATATATATATTTTAAAGAAATTTTGAAAAGAACACTATTATTTCCAATCTTCTTTTTTATTTTTATGTTTTAATATATTTTTTTATTTATTTTTAAAAAGCAATTTTGACAATAAAACCATCACTTCCAACCTTTTTACTTGTGAACATGCATTTAATTTCATAATTGGATAACCCTGATCTGAACTGTTTCGAGATACGGTGTTTACACATCTCTCTTACAATTTTTGCCATTTGTTCAACTATGAACCAGCCCCTTTAGTACTCTCCCCTTTACAAACTTAATCTTGCTTCCACTGTGAAAATCCAACACGAGCTAAGTTTAGCACTTGACCTAGTGAATCTATCTTTTTCTCCCAAACCACCTTGTTTCGATTACACCAAATACTCCAAATCATATAGGCAATTTCTGACATTACCTTAGTTTGAGACAACCTCAACAGAGACACAGGCTAGACAAAAATATTCACCACCCCACCTATCCTATTATCTCCAAAAAACAACTGCCAAAACTGGTTCACAAATTCACAACGCAAAAAAAAATATGGGACTCGTCCTCTTCGTGCCGCCTGTAAACTAGGCAAGCAATCTTCATCGAGACTCGATGCTAGATCAAGTTATTTGTTGTACGAAGGCAGCTTGATAAACTCGCCATAGACAGTTCTTTACTTTAGAAAGAGTTTTTAAAGCCCAAAACTTCTTCCAACAAATATCAGGCGAGGTCTGTGTGCTGCTTTTTAAAACGTCCATGGCAGCAAGATAACAACTTATAGCTGGAAAAACTCCCTTAATATTCAATAACCAATACCAACTATCATTGCCAGAAATTCTATTATGCGGAATATAAAGAATGAGAGCTTTGAGCCTCTCATTAAAACAACTCTTAATTAGAGGAATCTTCCAACGCCCATCCTGTGTAAACAAATCACAGGCAAAAGAAAGTTGCATATTATTTCCTACCTCACTGGACACTTTTGGATCTTCTTGGTTTTGAAGCCAAGGGCTATCCCAAATCCTTACTGATCTGCCATCTCCAATTTTCCTAATAGCATATTTCTTAAGAATTTCTCTTCTTGCCAGAATACTCCTCCAAACATAAGAGGGATTATGACCTATCTCTGCATTAAAAAAGTCACCATGCCAAAAATACCTTGCTTGAAGTAATAAAGCAGCCAGAGGACTAGGATTTTGAAGCAACCTCCAACCTTGCTTCGCCAAAAGAGCTAAATTAAATTCATGAAAACTTCTAAAGCCCATCTCACCAAGCTCCTTTGGAATGCAAAGTTTCTCCCACATTTGCCAGCAAATACGAGAAGAAACACTCCCATTCAATCTCTACCAAAACCTGTTAAGAATCCTGTTTACATCATCACAAAGAGTATTAGGCAGCAAAAAAAACTCCTATAATGTAAGATGGTATAGCTTGAGGGATAAAATTTAATCAAAACCTCATTTTCAGCCTGAGAAATGAACTTCTCCTTCCAATCAATAATTCGCCTCCAAATCCTATCCTTTAAGAATCCAAAAGGGTGATTTTTGCTTCTTCCAATCGCGACTGGAGCCCCCAATTAAAGGCCCAAATCATCCACCTGTTGTACGTGGAGCGTATTGCTCACACCCTCCCCATCTCTTTCCTCTGTGTTATTGCTAAAGAAAATTGAAGACTTTTGAAATTTTATTTTCTGACCAGATGCCTTTTCATAGATTCTCAAACACTCCTGAATAGTACATGTTTCATCCAAATTGGCCCTAAAAAATAGGTAGCTATCATCTGTGAAGAAAAGATGGGAAATAGTAGGTGCAGTTGGTGCAACCCGACACACATGTAGCCTCCCTTGTCATTCTTTATCTTGCAATAAAGCGGAGAGCCCTTCTTCACAAATGATGAATAATGGTGATAAAAGGTCCCCTTGTCGAAGACCTTTTTGCGGATTAATAGGCCCCAATTCTTTACCTCCATGGAAAATCTTATAAGAAACAGTTTCAACACATAATCTTATCTAGCCAAACCACTTTGAACTAAAACCCAAATTAAAAAGCATTTGCTTCAAGAAAATACATTCAATCCGATCATATGCCTTGCTCATATCTAGTTTAAGAGCTGCTACACCCTTTTTCCCTTGTCGTTTGCACTTTAAATGGTGAATAACCTCATAATCCACAACAATGTTATCGGTGATTAACCGCCCTGGAATAAAAGCACTTTGTGACTCCGAAATTATCTGAGGAAGCACTTTCTTTAATCTGTTGGCCAACATTTTTGAAACTATCCTAAATAAAACATTACAAAGTGAGATGGGTCGCATATCAGTAATCGATTCTGTGTTATTTCATTTTGATATAAAAAACAATTAAAGTGTCATTCAAACTAGTAGGCAACTCGCATTGATTCAAAATAAATAAACAAACTTTACTTACATCCATACCAACAATGCTCCAAAAACGTTGATAAAACATAGGATTGAAACCATCTAGACCTGGGCTTTTGTCTAGATGCATAGGAAAGCAGGCTTCTTTCACTTTTTTCTCACTAAATTCTCGAATTAGCTCTTCATTCATTTCCCTTTTTACTCTTGCTTGGATCAGCGGGAGAATACCATCTGCTTGGCTGTCGTTACTCTTAAAAATATCAGTAAAATATTCAAGGATAATTTGCTCCAAACCCGAGCCCCATTCACACCAGTTCCCTTCTTGGTCCTTCAACATCGGAACATAATTCTTCTTTTTTCTAGTAGATGCATAAGAGTGGACATATTTTGTATTTAAGTTGCCTTCTTGAATCCAAAACAATTTAGCACGTTGCTTCCACAAATCCTCTTGTTGTTTTAAAGCCTTTGAAAACTCTTCAACCGCTCTTGAATAAATCCCATAGAAAAACGATCTCTCCGCCCCTATACTTCTCCATCAAATCTCTATTATTCTTCAGCACCCTTCTAAAATTACTTTTTAAAGAATGACTCCACATTTTAAGAGGCTCTTGACAAGATTTAATCTTCTCTAAAATAGAAGAAAAACCAAATTTTGACCAGGCTAGTCTCACCACTTTTGTACAATTTCTCTCTTGGAGCCATGCATTTTCAAACCTGAATCTCTTCACTTGATGAAGCTTGCCACAACGTTTTCACCTCCATATGCACAAGTGAATGATCAAAACCAGCAGCTATAACATTCTGCACGACATAATTTGTGAACATATTTAGCCACTTCAAGTAAACAAAAACTCAATCCAAACGCTTTTCGATCCACCTATTCGACCCTCTTCCCGTTTCCCAAGTAAATGGGTACCCCTACATCTACAGATCTGTCAAGTTGGAATCCAAAATCGCCTCTTTAAACCCTTCCATTAACCAATTTGGTTGCTTATTCCCACCCTTCTTTTCTGTGTCTCTCAAGATATCATTAAAAACCCCCACTACACACCACGGTTCTCCTGAGTCCCCTGCCAAAGATTGTAACATATCCCAAGAATGCTTTCATCTACTTCTTCCGGAAAGCCATAAAAATCAGTAAGCCTCCATGAACCCAATTGATCGATGGTGACTTTAATATTGATAAAGTTAATAGAGGAACTCACAACTTGAACTGAAACTTCCTTCTTCCGGAATAATGCAATTCCTCCACCATGACCTTCCCCATCCACTGCCACCCAATTATCAAACCCAATCTATTTGCACACCTTCTCAATTCTAACTTGCTTAATCATTGTTTCCATTAGAAAAATAATGATGGGCCTTCTCAAAATAATTAAATCCTTCAGCACTCCTATTGTCCGTGGATTGCCCAGTCCACGGCAGTTCCAACTTAACAAACTCATGGGCCTTGGTGAGCTTGGTGTCCAGGTCCCGCCTGATAGTCATTTTTTGCATGACATTCTTGGCCCACAATCTTAATCACTTCATTTCTTGGCCTTTTTGGGTCTAATATTAGCCTTTCTTTAATTCTTAAACTCTTATCCATAATATGACCCCTTTCACTTTCAAATTCTTGCCCATTAACTGCCAACTTATCCCTACATAAATAATGCAGATATGTTTTATCCCAAAGATTCTGGGATTTTCCCCCTAACACCTCAACTTCCATGTTTATTGAGCTATGTTCCCACCTTGCCCCTCTGTCCTCTCCTGTCAGTTCTCGGAGCCACTCTTTGCTAACCTAAGAATTGAATCGCCTCACTATAATACGAAGGTAACTCCCATATGCCCTTTTTGTTGGTTGTTCCGGTTGATTAAATAACAAGCTACAAAATTTATTAGAGTGCCCAATAATACCACAGAAAAAACAGAAAAGAAGGAAGTTTCATAGCGAAAATCAACCAACATCCATTCCTCCTAGCTTTTGACCATGCTTGAGGGGCTTACGCATATCTATCGCCACCTTAATTCTGAGGTAACCCCATTAAGACACCACAAAATTCTTTGGGTCAGTTTCAATATGGCGTCTAATATGGTCCCCATAACTTTACAAGTCTCTTCTGTTTGAAAACCTATAGGAAGTCCAGATATTTGAACCCAAATCAGTAAAGAGTTCAGATTAGTTTGCATCACATGTTCATCCCCTTCCAGTTATTTGATAATCAGCACATTCAGATTGAAAGTCCAAGGGCCATTATTAAGTACCCGCTCCATGTCGAGCTCATGATAAAATTGAAATAAATACCTTCCCATACTCTCCATTTCAGACACTGTAACTCCCTTCATTGGTCTCCAAATTGAGACCAAAGTATTTTTCATTGAATCAAAATGCACTGGCTTATAACAAAGAATTCATTGCATTCTTTCAGACTCGTAATGTGCTCTTTCCCCAACTCAATTCCTTCACCCTCATTTTCAATGATTCTCATCCGAGCATACAAATCCGCTACCTCCTTTCCCTTATCAGATGATGAAGCCATAATGCTAAAAGACAATAAACTTACAGCAAACAAACTAAAGAATTGAAAAACTAAGTTAACATCTCATATGAGAAGACAAAAACACTCCATAAGAAGAAACTTTCTTTCCTATCCTATGAATCTAATTTCTATAGTCACTTAAAAAGCTTCTTCAAAATAACAAAAAGTTAGAGAAAAATCAGAACCTTATCCTAAAATAACGTGCAACATAAATTTTTTTTTTCCATTTTTTTTAAAATTACTAATGTATATTTTGTGCATACAGCGCAAGTAACTTCAGCAATACGGCGTCGTTTGGGTGACCCTAAGTGGCAGTCAACCCGACGAAAGACAATGACGCTGCAATACAAGGCAATCAAACGACGTCGCTTAATACGCTCAACATCTCCACCACCAACCCTCTCCACCGCGAGCGTAGTTCTCATCTCAGAACTCTCGGCCTCTCTCTGCTACTTCCTCCACAATGGCTGTGAGTAGTTGCTTAAATGCTTAATTTTCTTTCTTTTTTCCTCTCATCTTTGATTACTTTTGAAATTCCCCTAAACAAAGAATTTCAATGTGGTTTGAGTTTGTACCTTAAAGTACTCAATTTTTCTTTTTTGTTGATTATCGCAGACTATACCAGTTAATCCTAAACCTTTCTTGAACAATTTGACCGGAAAGACTGTTATTGTAAAACTTAAATGGGGAATGGAATACAAAGGTACACATTGGTTTCTTGCTTTCTTCTGTTTCTTCTTCTTCTTCTTCTTCTTCTTCTTCTTCTTTTTTTTTGTGGAATTTTTTACTCAGTTGTCTCCTCGTCTGTTTGATTGGTTTCCTTATTCAGGTTTTCTTGCTTCAGTGGATTCATATATGAACCTACAGGTATGGTCTCATTGCCCCGTTTTTAATTTACTTAGCTGAATTCCTTTTTGGGTCATTGTTGTAACTGATTGTTAGACAACTGGGTCATTCGTTTTCAAAAGCAAAGTATTTAATCCAAGTAGTTGGTTTGGAGAAGTTATTGAACTTTGTTTTTTATGGAACCAATTGGGCCTTTAATTAGAACACTCATTATTTGGTAAGACGCTGTCTTGCATTCCCTGTTACAAAGTCCGCATAAATTCTAATCAAAAGATTCATTCTTTAGGAATTAAGTACCATTATGATATTACATTGCCTTTGAGCCTGTGTTATGCTCATCCCCCTAATTTCACCATTATTTCATCTCACTATATTTGTTGGCATTGCTCCAAAGAACATGTACATGCAGCTATGTGGTCTCAGTTTATACCAAATGATTAGGTAGACCACACCATGTATCATCCCTCATTCCATGGAGGAGGGCCTTTAAAACCATTTCCTTGGGACTTGGATGGATGATTTTCTTCTATTGGAATAACTAAAATGGTGACTAATTGACTAGCAAGACTTTCCTTTGATTCTAAATCTCATCATATATTTTCTTTAAAATTTTGTAAGTTGAAAAATTGTTCATATACCAATTGTATTTCTTATAGATAACTCTGAGACAGATTTCTTTTTTTTCCTTCGCTTCTGCTCTTAAATAAATCTGGAAAGTGATATTTAGTAGAAGTTTTGATCCTGTAAGTGCACATAGTCGATTCTTGGTGTCAATTGGCTTTATTGACTAGTCATGCTTGTAACTTGAAGAATCTTAGCTGGTGGGGCTATTCCTTGAGCAAGAAAAATGCTAATTTGGAGAACACGAGTACTATACATATATGAAGCTGACAATTAAACCAAAATTAACATTTTAGGCTCTCTCGTAAGATTTCTAACTCCTTGTAGAAAATATATATTGCTTGCTGAAATCAACTGAGGCAAATAAATCATCTGCTGCCTTTTGCATGATGTCAAGCACATGCTACATAGATCATTTTGGTCGATTGACATGATCATTTTGGTCGATTGACTTGTCTTTCAATAATGGGTCCTTTAACAATTTAATTTGGCACCCTATTGTTACAACGGAAAGATTGGGGACCTTTGGTTTATATTGAACCAGTGATGCAACATCATGGTTTGTTTAACACAAGTTCTAAAGTTGCAGGATTGGTATTATAAATCCAATTGAGTGTTGCTTGTATTGTTAATCAAGCATTAAATGAATCCATACAGGCAATCATTATTTTCTCCTAATCTTTGTGCAACACCCATGGTAAAACTAAATTAGTGCAATATAGCTCAATGACCACCTTATCACCATCAGTAAAAGACAAAACATGCTAAATCAGATAGTTTATGGTCTATGAAGAAACCAGTTTTGTGTACCTCTCATGATTAACATTCTCTTCATTAGGCTATGCAGCTATAATGCAAAGTGCTTGCCTTTTGAGCATTCTTTTAACAGTTCAAGGTGCAATTTAATTCTCTATCAAGTAATGGGCATCTGTGTTATTTGCAACTATCCTGTGCAAATAAGGACATTATGCAATTAATTGACTTAACATATGTTTTGTGCAATGTCAAAGAAGGAATTGAAATTTTGACCTAAAAGAAGGAAGAGGGATATGAAAAGATGGAGTTGAAGTATGAATTGAACTTGAAGAAAATAAAAGGAAAAGTGTTTTCGGGATGGAAAATGTTGAGACAATGAGAAGATAGAACTCTTTGATACATAGAAAACATAAGGAGATTGAATTAATATTAGGAGCATATAATTCCATCAGAAGAAAAGGTGATGATTCAAATTGTTGTATATATTACAAATTGTTTTATCAATCTAAGTATTTTTTGTATCTAAATCTGAAGGAGAAAAGGAAATTTCTTATAGCCCCACTTTGTAGGAACTAAGGCATGGTCAAGTTGAGTAGGGTAGTATTTTAGCATCTAGTGCTCTAGCTCCATTGCATTATACAGACTTTTCCAACCTGCTGGACTTTCTTTCATTTGCATTATTTCAGTTATTGTTGTTTTCTACTTGTTATGTTTTGTTTCTGACATTTTAGAATTAATGAAATCTGATTGCAGCTAGGCAACACTGAAGAATTTATTGATGGGCAATTCACTGGAAATCTAGGAGAGATTTTGATAAGGTATGTGAAATAGACGCACTAGTATAGTTTTGCTTCTCTTTCTTAGAAATTTAGTGCTTTTGGTGTGAAAAATATTCGCAAGGTGTGAGTTTTGGCTTCAATATTCAATTTAGTTTCTAGGAAGATGGATGGCAATAAAAGTTATGAGGTTTTGGTTTGTTTGAGAGAAATGTGGCGTTCTTCTGATTTTTTCCATCTTCTCTGTGAGAGGACTTGCGTTTATGAGGAAACAAAGTTTTTTGAGCACAGGATTTTCTTGATAGAAGTCATGCTTAATTTCAAATGTGCCGAAATAAGATTGCAGTTCCCATAACTGTTATGAGTACTGATTACACTTTTGGTGTATAGTTACATCCTTAGAAATGTGACTGAGCTAGTATTTGGTAAACCTGCAAGATAAGTATGGAAAATTTAAGTGTTGAAGAGTATAAATATTGAAATTTTTAAATGATGTGGAGTTGGTGTGTATTAACTAAAAATGGAATATTGAACCAAATAAATTCACTCACAATTCTAGCTATTGAAAACAATGAAGTTGTAAAATCGACATTTTTATCCCTGTAACTTTAACTTAATTCTTTCAGTTGCATAAATGTTCTTTTTGATTTATTTATTTTGAACCATATTTTTGCATGAAATATTAATAATTGTTTCATGTCTTCCCTTAAAAGACAACTGAGACATTCTCAGGCTTCAAATCATAATTCATATAACTATGTTTACAAATTTTAGTTAATTTCTATCTCCACAACTCATTCAAGCAATCCACAAACATCTGAATGCTTATCATAAAACATAATTTGACAAAAATTGTAAAATTTATAGTCATCAGCATATGAAAAGGTAAAAATAAATCACCTATTTCTTGAGGCATATTGGTTGAATTTCAAATACACTTTAAGTGTAAACCAAAATTAAAAAAAATAAGTATACCATTCAATAATCCACTCAATGGAACTTAACTTTACTTTTTAAGATTAGACAATTTGACACAACATTTTAATAGAGATTTAACTTAATTGAAACTTTTAAGTAGCTAGCTTATTATGCACATATATTACACATGATTTTTTTTTAATAATATGTGATTTATTTTTTTTAATATTCATATAAAAATTATTAATGATTAAATGTATAGAGATATTAAGCAAATTAAATTTGTTTTAATTTTGTAATTATTTTAAAGTTAAGTCATAAGAATCAGTTATTTGAAATAAAAAAAAATCCTATTTAGTAAATTTGGTATAACTATTTGAAGATTTTTTAGAAGAAAGAATGATTTCTTATTACTTTTGAACCTTGATTTTACAAACACTACATAGCTGAATTGTACAAATAAATTGGTCCTAACTAGGAAAGAATCAATCCTAACTACGAAATGTTACAAGAAAGGAAATAATCAAATTATAGTCAATTAAGGACTAAAAATAAAGACCGAGAAATATGGCTAGTTTAATTAAGACAAGTCAAGACTCCTCCTCAAGTTGTAGTAGACCAAATTATGAAAGGTCATATTGCTGAGTCCTTTTGGAAACACATTAGCTAGTTGCTTGTCAGGTTTCATATGGAACAAGTTTAAGACATCTGTTAGTGTTTCTTCAAGGAAGTATCGATCAATCTTTATGTGTTTTGTCCGGTCATGTTGTATTGGATTATGGGCTATACAAATGGCCGCTTTATTGTTACAGTATAAGGATAGTTTGTTGTTTCTTGACAATTTCAGTTCCTCTAATAATTTTTGCAACCATAGAAACTCACATATATCCAGAACCATAGCTCTATATTCTTCTTCAGCACTTAATTGAGTAACCACACATTGCTTCTTACTTCTTGCTTCTAAGTGATTAAGTTTCCTTGTACAAACTTGCAATAACCGGATTTTCACCTCTTATCATTTGGAGATTCAATGCAATGTGCATATGTGAAGGCTTCTATGGAGTTGGTGATGTTTGCAGAAAAGAAGACCTTTTCGTAGAGTAGACTTTAGATATTGCAGAATGTGAAAAGCATCTTGCATGTGAGATTCTCGAGCATCATGCATAAACTAGCTTATTAAGCTGACAGTATATGCCATGTCTGGTCTAGCGTATAAGAGATAAATCAATCTTTCCACCGATCTCTTATATCTCCCCATGTCTAATGGCTCACCAACCCTCGCTTGTAGCTTATGATTGCTCTCAATAGGAGATTCTATCGGTTTACAGCCCAACATACTAGTTTCTTCTAAAAGATCTAGAATATCGGTCCTTTGAGAAATTTGATAACTTAATTTCCCGAGAAATGTTGTAGTTTTCCTAGATCTTTGATCTCAAATTTCTAAGCCAAAAGCTTCTCCAATTGAGCCATCTTTTCTTTGTCATCTCTTGTCATTACTATCTTATCAATATAAATTATGAGAAGAGTAATTATTTGTCATCTCCTGTCATTATTATGTCATCAATATAAATTATAAGAACAGTGAGCTTACCCTAATGATGCTTGATAAAAATGGTATGATCATTATTGCTTTGTTCATAGCCAAAAGAGAGTATGGTTTTGCTGAATCTATTGATCTGTTATCTAGGAGACTGTTTTAATTCGTATAGGACCTTTTTGAATCTTCATGCCCTCTTTTGTGTTCTTTCATCATCAAATCTAGGAGGAATCTCCATATGCACTTCATCTTCTAAATCTCCATGCAAGAATGCATTTTTCACATCTTGGCTGCACAAGAATGTAGGATTTTGTTGTGTTCATTTTAGCAACCAGGGCAAATGGCTCATGATAGTCCACCCTCCATCGGTTTGAATAAATCCTTTAGCTACCGATTTGGCTTTGAACCTTTCAATCGAACCATTAGCCTTGTGTTTTACATTGAACACCCAATTGTAACAAATTATTTTCCCTAGTGGAGGTGTAGCAAGTTCCCAAGTCTTGTTTTTAGCCAAAGCTTCCATTTCTTCAATCATTGCTTCTTTCCACTTAGGATCTCTAAAATCTTCTTTCTAATCCTATAGAATGCACAAAAAAATGGACAAGGCAAAGGCTCCATAGGTGGGAGAGAAAGAGTCATGGGAGATAAAGATAGATACAGGTTGTTTGGTGCATGACCTAACACATTTGCTTGGAACAATAGGTTTATCCAATTCATTAGCTGAATCAAGAGTTAAAGATAACTCATTAGAAAAGGAAGATTCTTGACATAGATTAGGCTATACAATGGCTTTTTCTGTCTTGTCCCTCCTTGAGTATAATATTAAATCTAGTCTATCCAAACGCTCAATATTCTCTCCTTGAAAATAATTCTTCTCCCCCCTAAATAAAACTCTACCGGAGCAAACTTATCAAGAGTTATAGAATTAGGTGTCACCTCTTCCTTCTACTACTCTCCCCCTGAAATGGTGATTGAGGTGTACTTTAGGCTCAGTTTTTTTAAAAGTAACATCCATACTGTTAAAATATTTCCTAGAAGGACAACGGTAACAATTATAGCCCTTGTCTTGAAGAGAATACCTAATAAAAACACATCTAAAAGCTCATGGTTCCAATTTCCTAGCATTCCTAGTATGAACAAAATAAACACAACCAAATATTTTTAGAGAAATAATATAGCCATTTTTACCTTGTGAGGCCTCTTGAGGACTTTTAGAGTTGAGACCTTTAAAAGGCATTCTATTTATTAAATAAGCAGTTGCAAGAATAGCATCTCCCCAATAGGGTTTTGTGAGATTTATTGTAAAAATAAGGGATCTAACAAATCCAAGAGATGCCAATTTGTTCTTTCAGCAATACGATTTTTTGTACCAACTAGTTTGATGTATTATCCCATTGTATTCCAAATAAATATGAAATCTACTCTCCATGTATTATGTACAATTATTAGTTCTTATAATTTTCAATTTAGCATCAAATTGAGTATATATAATTTTATGAAAGGATTAAAATTAAGAAAATACATTACTCTTTGCTTTCATCATATAAAACCATGTTAGCCTAGTATAACAATCAATTAATGTGAAAAACCATCGATTACCATATAATGAAGCATTTTGAGTAGATTTCCAAACATTTGAATGAATCGTAAAAGGAACAAAATTTCTATTATTACTCAAAGGACACGAGTTCTTAGTATGTTTAGCAAGTTTGTAGGCATCACAAACTAAATCAAACTTAGTTTTCTTAAACAAATTAGAATATAATTTCTCCAAGACAAAAAAGGGTGGATTTCTTAACTGTCTATGCCCTTGGACTATTTCTCTCTTAACATCATCACTCTAACAAAAAAATGCTTGCCTTTTACCAAGAACTAGGCTACACTTTGTCTCCAAAGCATATAAGCCATCTTGTAGTCTACCGCTGCTAATCCTCCCTCATATTTTAAGATTCTATTGAACACAATTTGTGGAGTTAAGAGTTTTGGCTGTGTAACTAATAGATAAGATATTAACAGAAAATTGAGGTACATGAAAAACAGAGGAGAGTTTGATAGTGGGAGGTGCAGTCAATAGAACTTGTTCTAGTTACAGGAGTAAAAGAGCCATTTGCTACTCGGACATTGTTTGCTTTCTGATATGGAGAATAAGAAAGAAAGTTTTTGGAAGAGCTTTTCATATGTTTGTTTGCACTAAAGTCTATAATCCCTGAACAACTACCATGATTTGCAAGAAATGATTCACTTGATTGCACAAAGTTGGAGGTAGCATCTGTTGATGAGGAGGTAAGCCAAGACAAAACACTTCAGTCTTTGTATTTCCTCATTAGAAAGAAATTCGTGGTATTTGCTCTTTTCCTAGATGATTCCACTACCTTAGTCATTTCTTGAGTCTTACTAAAGCTTGTCTTTTTCCCATCGGTCATGTTTAAAAAGTAGCAAAAAGGAACAAACCCAACAACCAAAAGAATGCCCACTCAATGAATCCCAGAGAAAACAAATGTGCCGATAGCAAAAAGTCTCATCAGTAAATAGAACTCGAAAAAAGGAGGATACAGTGGCTTACAGTGACAAGTCACCCTTATACCAGCACCAAAAGGAACCAACATCACTGGAGAAAGGCCGGAAAGGATTGGGTGAGGTCAGAGGAGGTCATTGGAAAGAAGAAAACCATTAGAGTGAGCCTCACTTACTGGCAGGTGAATAGTACACAAAGGAACAAAATAGGCACAAGTGACGCATGGAATCCGGTCATCAGATTCTGGGAGCAGGCCGAAGTTGAGGTGGTGCACTCTTTGGAAGTGGAGGTGGCAATTACTTCTCACTCTAAATTAGAAAGCCCCAATTTTGGTGTTATGGGGTTTTCAAGATCACATCAGAAAATTTAGGGTCTTAAAACTAAAATCAGGTTCTTGGACTCTGATACCATGAAGATTTTTTAGGAGAACAAATGATTTCTTATTGCTTCTCAAACTTGATACTGAATTTATACACATAACTTGGTCCTAACTAGGAAACAATCTCCTAACTAGGAAACAATCAATCTTAAGAAATATTACAAGAAAGGAAATAATCAAATTACAAATTTGAAATCAATTTAGGACTGAAAATCAGGATCTAGAAATCTACCTAATTTAATCAAGGCAAGTCAACACTTTTAAAATTTAAAAAATAATACTGAAACACTTTCTTAGAAGTACATAAACCATGTAACAGGCTCAGTTAGTCTAATTGCCACAATTTACATTTATTTCTATTTTTATTATGAAGGTCATTTTTGAAAATTAGATTTAAATATAAGGGCATTTTACTCAAAAGAAATATTTCCCCTATATGTAGTGTAGATAATCTTATCAAAGGATCTCAAAACTAGATCGTGTTTAGATTTTAATTTGCTGAATTTGGTTATCAAACACCTTCTGAGTGATTTAAGTTGCTTTCTGTGGCAGACTAACGAGGCGTTCAATATAATAAAAATTCTGTGGCAAGAACCAATTTCATTGATTCTAACTATGTCGTCCAGATGTTTTAAAAAAAAAGTAAAAATAAAAAAAATAAAAAAATCCTATGTTGTCTAGATATAAAGGTGGTAATATTTAATTGTGGAGTATCTTCCTCGGCTTTGTCTTCTTCTTCCTCTTTAATTTGTTTTAGATTCCTTTGCTTGTTCACTTACAATTTTGCTTAAATAGCATAAACAAATACCAGCTGAATAAACTTCCTTAACTTATTGCAAGGTAGAAGAAAATGCTGTTGGACATGTTAAGACATGAATTTAGATGACTTTCATCTATGATGCCAAAATTTCCCTTGTTTAAGTTATATATTGTCAAAACTCTCACCTGAGTCACTTATTAAAACGAATGGAGCAATTTTTGTATGTCTGCTTGTCTTTCAAATTTTTCAGCATGGAAAATCTTGGATTGTCCTTCTCTCTTAGGTTAAGATCATAGTGCTTCACATGAACACAGCCTCATTTAATAGAAAAATGAAACAAGAAATGATGTGTCTCTGGCTGATGAAGAGAGATATAGAAAGATTAGGAGCTAAACCCACCTAGAGTTGTGCCAAAAAAGATGTAATAGAATTCTCTTGCTCGTTTTAAATTTTACACACATCATTTCTTGTGGGGTTTCATCATTTACTTTGAATACCAACCGGCAGGATGCTAATTATCTCGTGTACATTCATCTGAAGTTGTTTTCTGAAATGGGACATTTTAGAGTGACAAAATACGTTATTAACCAAATCCTAGTACTTTACTCAATAAAACTTTGGAGCTTCTTCTGTGTATTATCCCATAGAAACCTGTTTTGGATGGCCTTTTGGTCCTTGCACCAGAAACATGCTCTCAGGTTAGGGTAACAAGAAAGACTGAAAGATTGCTTTTAATATTTGTGAACTTTTGAGACTGGCTTATTATATGTTAAAATGCCTGGGTTTTTAATCATGACTCTCAAGGAAAGTATTGATAAGTCACTTTTGCACAAAGAGAGCCAAAATATTCACTTCAACGCCTATACAAATGGGAATCAGCTCACTCTTCCCTGGATTCATGTCAAACCAAGCAGTGGTTTTTCCATTTTCATCATTTTCCAGGGTAAAAATTGCATGAAACTAAATGTGAACAGAACCTTATGGCGAATGTTTAATCTTGTAATCTAAAGTAGTATCTGTTACATATGGCCTCAGTGTGTGTGAATGTGAATTAGAATGTATGCTGTGTTAATTATTGTTAAAAGATATTGTTTTTGTCATTTTCACCTGCAGATGCAACAATGTTCTTTATCTTCGTGGGGTTCCGGAGGATGAAGAAATAGACGAGGCAGACCGTGATTGAGAAATGGACTGCTTTCTTTGAATTAATAGAACTCTGCTACTTTTACTTGGTTTTATTGCTTGATTCTGACATTGGCCATGCCATATCATGCTCAATTGACAAATGATGTCGCTTAAATTTTTAACTAATTGATTGCATGGAAAAAATCAACACATAATTATTGGAAGCATGATGGATTTGGTTGGATGCTTGAGTGCTTTGTATTACACGACCATGTGATCGTCAAGTATTTTCATCATATATGTTGTTAATTCTGGTGCCGAGTCTTGTGAACTTTAAAATTTAACTTTCAATCAATTGGATCTCCCTGAATCAAGAACCCTAGATCTGCAATGCTTGCAGTTGCGCGAGGGACCTGGACTTTGCTTGGAGTGTTCTAGAAAACCAGCAACGAGATCCAAAGAATTGGTCCACCTTAAGAAGAAAGACTGAAAGGCTAAGGACGAGAGCACATTAAGCTCTGACGTTGCAAAATGTGACATAGGCGTGAATGATACTGCTCGTGAATTTTAATTTCAAATCTAATCCATGAAGTGAAAGAGTTTGATAAAAACTCTAGAGAAGATCTCTTCTTTGATGACTATTCAGATGATGATCTTCACAAAGATGATCCAGAAAAGGACATATTGGAAGAACCATCCTACTTGATGTCAAAGTAAAGAACTTAGCACCAACATGGGCTCAACATTGGGAGAAATCCAGATTATCAAAAGGAAAGTTACAAAAATTATGAAAAATAGTTGAATAAACAATCGATCGAATTCTTAATCTTTCAAAAGATGGGTCTATTTTATGTGCAAGTTTAACATTTTATAATGAAGTTGTGTCTCGTATTAAAAGGTTAGCTCCCAGTGGATGAAGAAGAAGAATTTCTTCAACAAGTTTCAGAAGCAGGAGGCTTTTTGATAAACTAACTCACTTGCCTTCTAATGATATACCATTGAAAAGGAGATAGTTGATTCAATAGAAAGCTCTTTCTAAGAACCAATTTTTAGGCTAAGTGCAAAATGAGTTGCAAAAAATATCATTTAAGAATTTCACTTTTAAGCTCAGTACTAGAGGTACGAGTTATTGTACCTATAAGTATCATTTCAGCATTCAGTTGCTATAGGAGCAGTAATAAAATCAAAGCTTGCTTATATGAGTTCTCAGTCTTAAAAGAGATTTTGCTCCCATATACCTTCATAATCTCCAAAATGGTCTACGAGGAGTGTTATAATAACACCCCTAAGGAAGTGAAAAGGAAAACCATAACATAAAAGAACTTTTGAACATATAAAGTATTCTATGTAAGGAGAGTGGGAAAAAGCTGAATCCTTTGTGAAAACTTGGTGGACTTCAATTCTCCAGTAACATACATGTTTCTATCATAATTTATATCTGATAATCGAGCCGTGCATGAGTATAGAGGTTTAGATTTAGTAGAAGCTAGATGCGTTTACCTAAGTATTATACTTAGACAACATGATCCTGCTTTTTCTTTTTTTTTTTTATTATTGCTATGAACAAACCATTTCTCAACTTGAAGAAACAATTCTAGGATTGAAAGGCTTAAAATAGAACTTAAACAATAGCGGGAGGTAATGCTTGATGTTAAACAATTTCAATACATAGAAAAATTCAGTACACTCATACATTGATTAGGCCCCAGTAATTGTCAATTCTTTAATTGTTTCTATTTAGATCATAGAATAAACAAAAATCCTATAATAAAACTGTTTAATACTATTATTGATAGTACTAATTCTCTAAACGAGTCTTTTGAAAATTCATCGAAAGTTTTTGAAGGCATTTAAAAGAGCTTGCTTTTAGATAGAGCCAATTTGAAAATTAATTTTTCTACAATAGAGTTTTGGGCGTTTATTGTAAGCTCCCATTACTATAACTAGTATGAGAAATTAAAAGAGGCCAAAACTCTAAGAATTAAAACTTAATCTGTGTAGCTTTGAAATTTAAAAAAAAAAAAAGAGAACACGAAAGGACATCTGTGAGCCAAAATTAAAAGAAAAAAAAAATACATTAAGAGCAAAATTGCTCTTCTAACGAAATATTAAAGGCAATATTCAACCACATCCTTTTTCTTTTCCAATATAAGGGTCCTCATCCTATCTAAGGCAATCCTATTCCTCTTTGCCCACAGATTTCCTCTCCACCACCTTCTGCCAATCAACTTAAACTAAGATCAATAAGCATCTCTAACTCTTTAACTATTTTGTGGGAAAAAATGGGAATGTAATAAATAAATAAATATGTAGTGGGAAACTATTCAGGAATGTGGCAACTCCATGCATGATATGGGATGTAGTAGTAAGCAATGTGGTCTTACAGAGGCTCATAGACCAATGGCAAAAATGGCACCTGAAATCATCATCAGGAAAAAAACTTCACGCAGGTAGCAGCTTTGATAATGGAGGGTAGACTTTTAGAAAACAGAACTGTTCCCAAAGAATTACAACAAAGATGCAGAATTCATCAACTATTTAATTACTAACAATTTGCATTCACACAGCACCACTGTTTCATTAATGCTTTCCGGCTTGGATTTTCGGACAGCACAAGAATGAGAAGAGTAAACTTTACAATGTTACAGTTCGCCATTGGGATCCAGTATGCCTCACAATACAGCAAATATTTAAACCCTGACTCTTCTCTGGCATACTGACAATTGGGCTTAAATAAAGCAACCATCCTCCACAAACCACCTGAGGGCAGAACAAGATATCAAGTCATATATTTGAGGCACTTAATGCCATTACCTTGCACTGTTCATTCATGGCCAGAAGTTGAGCCTCTTTCTTGTCAAGCAGAGCAGTCAACCTCACATTCTCTTCCATAAGTTTCTGCACTTCGGCTTCTTTCTGCATTTTCTCACCTTCCAATTGAGTTGTTTTTGCAACTAGCCTGCAATGGCAAAATATTACATTATGAACTAACCTAGCAAGTAAAGCAGCTGGCAGATGAGAAAGGGCTGCAAAACTAGATTTTCTCAAAAGAAAATCATATGTGAATAGCGAGAAGATCAATAGGATCAGGGATCGACTGAAATTGACGTCACTTTGATTCCAAAGAACCTAAAATATCAGCTCTCACCTATACTTTTTGTAAATCGAGGCATTACAATAATTGAGAAAATAATAACCAACACAAATTAAGACCTAAGAAACCACACCACATAGAATCATTATCAGTTAGCTGTGACACTGAGGACGTTGAGTATGACATCCAACTCTAATATAAGTTGTCATGCAATTCCTAGGTTACAAACTCTAACTATCCTGCAAAGCTAGAATGTACAGATTCACTCAAGCATATGAATATTTGGCCCTTTCTTTTGTGCTGGCAGAGAAACTGGAAAAAAAATTATAAAATACTAGCCATATATAGTGAATTCTCATAAACTAAACAAAAGCTAAGTATAGCATATTTGCTTATTTGATAAATCACTGACCGTTCAAAAAGCCTCTCTATAGTTTGAAATTGTTTTTCTGATGAAAGAAGTGTTTCTCTCACACTTATCAGACTGCTAACATAAGATTTCAGCGACTCAAAGTCCCTCTTAACACGGCAGAGCTCTTGTTCATTTTCTGCAGCTCTTTGCCTCTGCCTAGATGTCTCTTCTACCAAATCTTCAACTCTCTGCCGCATCTCATTCAGAATACCATTTGTACCCAGAGCAAACCTTTCCATCTCCTCTAGTTTTGAAGACATGCTCTCAATTTGGACTGCCTTCTTCTTAATTTCTTCCTGACCTAAGGATACCTTCTCTTTCTCAACTGCAGTTTCAGATTCTGCCATTATAACCCTTTTAACAAGAGCTTCCATTACATCTGTTACCATCTGCACAGACTTCAATAATTCACCAATATACACTTCATCTTGATCATCATAGCAACCGTGCTTCACAGTAAGTCGAGTCCACGTTTCATCATCCGAACTGTCAAATGAGGAAAGATCAACATTTCTAGACCAACTAGAAAGTGGTGCACCATCTTTGTCAACAAGTCCCACTCCTTCAAATTGTTTAATACCACATGAGGTGTGGGCTAAATCAGGAACAGCCATGATTCTTGCTTTTGATTTTAGGTAGGTCAATAATGTGGCAGTGGTTTTCACTCTTCGCCAAAGTACCTCCAATTCCTTCTTTGAATCTTCCTCAGAACCCTGAATGCAAGCCTTAACCTCCAGAAGTTTTGCTTGTAACACGTCCACTTGTGATTGACGCCGTTCCATCTCATGCTTCCAAATTCCATGAGTTTCAGTTAGCTGAGACTTCAAATTTGACATATCAACATCTTCTCCTGCTGCCATGGCCTTTTCCTATGTCAGCAAAGACATATGAGAACTTTTAATGTTAGGTTGGAATAAACCATTTCAAAATCATGCATTAAACTCCAAACGAAGGGCGTACAGGCAAAAGTTTCAATCAGAAGCATACAAAGGAAGATGATGCCTTAACAAGTATATCCTCATCCCAAATTGTCCCAAGGGCCATATACATACATACATACATACGTACATGTACCAGATAAAATTTCTATGCATAGTTTTGAAATTGCCTAATTCCAAGAATAAAGCTAATCTGAAGTAAATAAATTACTACAATTCAACATAGCTATCTACAAACATATTGGTAATACTTCTCTAAACTACTAAATTGCCACATTGTACATTCTCAATTATCTTTGACACAACAGGGAAAAAGAAAAAGGTTCACAGAATCTCAAAACAGATTAAAATTTGCTTTGATGTAAGATTAGATAAGCCCAAATCCAACAACATTAATATCTGAAGATATAAGAAAAAAAATGCACTGATAGTATGTTCCTCTCTCCTGTGCCCCAAAAGAAAACAGGAAAAAAAAAAAAAAACCAATCCATAATCAAAAGGCTAAAGCTAATTTAAGTTGAGATTTTCAATTCTTCTATTTCGTATCACAATTAAAAAGAAAAAGCACATGCTTTTCAAGAGGATATCAAAGCGCATCGCGACGATCTCAATTAAAAGAAGAAACACCAAAAGCAAAGATGAATAAAACCCTAATTATAGATTAAAACTAGCAGATTGAAGGGGCAAAAACACACAATGTTCACGTTCAGAAGCTTACAATCTCAATCGGCAAAAAGGGTAACGGTTTCATTCATCAAACGACAAAACAAAAACGAAATAGGGACAATGAAAGAAAAAGCAAAGATTTGTGCAAGGTAAGAAGGAAAAAGAATACAGAAAGAAAATTGAGAGAGAAACAAGACCTTAAAATTGTGATTGAATGGGTAGAAAGTGGGAGATTTGTGGTTGGTTTGTGGGAGAATAAAAGCGCAAAAAAACAGAGGAGAAGGTAAAGCGAGAGAAGAAGAAGAGGAAGAAGGAAAAAGGACAGCTTAAGCTGGGCAGGGCATGTTTGTTCTTGCCTTTTTTTTCTCTTTACTTTCCTTGCCTAATCAATGCTTTAAATATTCTTTATTAATTGGAATTTAGACAATTTTGATGAATTTTTTATGAAATAAAAAAATTTAATATACATTTGATGAATTTTTTAAAATATTTGTGATTTTTTTTATATTTGTCTTAAATTTTTGTTATAAATATTAAATGACTTGAAAATAATGTCTTATAATTAATGTTTAATGATGAATGTATTTTTTGAAGTATTTTTATTTTTATTTTTTATATAGTAATATTTTCATAATATTTATATAAAATTTTAAAAATGATATTATTTGAAAATGAACTCTAATTCTTTATTAGTTCTGATTTTAATAACATTGATATTTATGAATTAATATGTGGCGTCTCAAAGATGATTGTAGATATCCATTTTCATCCGACTATGAAATTAATATATATTACTATTTATATTTAAATAAATCTACATTAAATTGTAATTATTATTCATAATCTAGTATTAGAATGAAAATGGTAAAGGACCGTTGGGCCCAAATATTGTAAGGACTAGGGCCCAGCTAAGATTTTCTTGAGTCTTTGAAATATTTGCTTGCCTTTGTACGCAAGTCATGCAAAGAGAAATTAACTGGCCACTAGCTGCCACTAATTCCAAGTTGATATCTTTGTTGAAGAAATTTTTTGAAAGCTTTATTGGATTTTAGAATTATCTAATGGACAGTTAACCAAATCATTTGAGATGAAATCTAGTTCACTTATAATATTCTTGCAAATTTAATATTTAGTTCACATTTGGTTGGCATTTCACTGTTACATAGTTGTTGAACCTTATTATTAGTTTATTTTCGCACATATATATGGTCGAGATTTATTATTTTGTGCTCAAACTTCAAGTTATTTTTGATAGTCATGTATTGAGTTAACAAACCAAAAGAATAATACTGTTAAAAAGTTTTGTACCATGATAACTATTTAATTTTAATCAATACTTGTACTACGGTAACTGTTTATTAATGGAAATAGGAGTGATTGTTGCTTAATAACTCTAGATACTTTGTAAGCTACCTAGATACTTTGACATCGTTGTGTAATATATCAATTTGGTACCCAATGGTATAACAATAACTAGGGTTTCAAATATTTGTGGATAAATTCATATGGAGACATTTCAATTTGTCAAAAAAGTTCATTTTGATACTTGAACTTAGAGAACAACCTAATAAATGCTTAAACTATCTAATTTCGATAATTTTTAAATAATATTTGCTAACATGGCAGCAATTATGATTTAAACAATAATTTTAGTGCTTGAAACTTGTGGAATCCCTTTTATTAAGGGTAAAAATTTCAAAATAAAAATTTCTATCTTCATCTCTCTCTCTCTCTCTGCAAATCTCGCTCTTAATTATTCTTTATCGATTTCTTCCTATTCTTCCCACTATTCTCCCTATCTTCATCTATTTCTTCCTATTCTTCATAGATCCTAGTTCGTTTTCGTCATCTTCTTCTCACATATCCCAATTTGTTTTCATCTTCTGTTCTTTTTCTTCTCATAATTCTGTAGTGCTTCCATTACTTGACGCCATGAATCAACAAGGGTAGCTTGGTTGTTGTGGTGAGTATACGGTGATGAATATTGGATGGAAATAATTGAATCCTAGAAGAAGTTTTATTGCAAGCAGGCTTAGAAAGGTAATTAGTAATAAGATTGCTCTATTTTCTGATTTCTTATGTGTAATGAGATTGCTCTGTTTTATGATTTCTGATAAGAAGAATGAGGTTGTGGATACTTTGAATGGATTGACGAAGAATTTCCTGATTAGGCAAAAAAGGTAATGTGGGGATTACTGTACAGGATCAAGCAATATGAGAAGGCAGAGGAGGAAAAGAAAAGGAAAGGCAGAAAGAATTGTTTTTGCTGGTTAATTTTTGTGGTTTTATTTTTAGTTTTGTGGAACTTTGATGTAAGCTTTTTTCTTTGTATTGATGATAGCATTGCTCTCATTGATCAAATTGTGTTACATTTTTTTTGTCTATATTGCTCAAATTTACAGCATAAAATTCATTAAAATAAAATGTATAATTCCTAGAAACATAATGCAACGTTGATTGTAACATTCATATCTTGTTAAATATATTGACACAAAATGTATAATTCCCTGTACTATTGCCACAAAATGTATAATTGTTCAACAAAATGCAGTAATAGACTGAATAATACATCTTCAACAAAATACAGTAACAGACTGCAAACTGCCTTGTAACATAATGTATAATTGTTCAATAAAATGCAGTAACAGATTGCATAATGCATCTTCAACGAAAGAAAACCTACTGCAAAATACATTGTTCCAAATAATTTCTAAATAAAATAGTAGCAAACACAATCATATTACATAATGCTATGACATAGAATTTTGGAAATCAAAATAAGAGCTTGAATAGTTAATGCGGATGAATTCGGCTCTTACAGCTGATGGACTTATTTTTGCCTAAATTTGATCTAACTGTTGCATTTGATGAGCTTGCTTTTGACCTCATGTTTGCTGTAGCAGAAATCCTCCGTTGCTTGAGTTGTGAATCTGTTATAGCATTTTTTCATTGCCACCTTAGCTTATTGATGTGAAGCTAAGGTCAATGTTTGTGACATTTGAGTTTTAACATGAGCTCCAACATTAATTACTCTCTCTAATTGTCTACCATACTGTTGAAGCAAAATAAAAAATTAAAATCATAATTATCTATATAAGTCAAATATATTAAAACTAAAATTGAGCAACTACTTACATTCATTATAGTATGCTTATAAATATACACTCTATGTCCAACTTTCCTAGGTTTTTTTATAGCCTAATCCCCCTCTCCTTCTAACAAATTTAGGTGGTGGCTGCATGGATGTGTCAGTATGAACATGTTGATGACTTGAAGTTGCAATGGTTTGGGTATGTGAACCTCTTCCTGTTCCCCTTCCTCTTCCAATGGCTTGCCTACCACCTCTACCCATAGAGCTAAGTGCTCTCCTTCTTCCTTTGCCTCTAGTAGATTTTAATGCTCTTTCTCTATCAACAACAGTGGTATTATTACATATAGGTGTTCTAAATAAAAAACTTGATGATGATCCATGATGTGAAGAAGGTCTAGCTTCATTTCTTATACCAACTTAAACCATCACCTCTTTCAGCTGCACTGAACCATATCCTCTTTTAAGTGCATTGGTACTATATCCTATAGTTGAACTCTTACCTCTTTGCAAATTGTAATGAATTAGCAACCTCCGTAAAATTCACATGAAAATCATGGATAAAAAAACATATACTTAACTCTGCTTTTCAACTTAACCTATTGTGTCTAACCTTCTTACACTTGCTACAATGCATTTGAATCCCTCTTTTGTTAGCCTTGTCATGCTTGTTCATTAGTTCATCCTTATCTTTCCTTTTGCATTTATTTGGTCTACCAGGCATTGATTTCTCTTTCAGGTGCTTCCATATTTTAATATTTGGTATTGGCTAGATAAAGTGCTGGTATGCCTTCATAAATGTATCCTTATGGTACCCATGAGACACAAAATCTTCCGATTCATTTCCTACATGATACATTGCACACATAGCATGTGCATACGGAATTCTCTTAAGCATCAAGGCTCTATAACTACAACTTTCCTTTCTAAGGTCAACAATGTGACAATATCCACCTTCAACTACTTCAAATCCATTGTCTCCATTCCAACCAACTATACACTTTTGGATTGTTCAACTTTATCCTTTAACACTTTTTGGGCCATAGGATTAATGTCTGAGATCCATTTGTTTGTGAAGCCTATCATCTTAACATGTCTATTCATAATCTTGTGTCTAATTTCTTCAATCATGGTTATGGTTGATTTGTGTCTAGATCTTAGAATCTAATTATTGAAAGACTCACATGCATTGTTCTTAATAGAGTCACACTTTATATAACACCCCAATACCCCTTGAGAGGATATCGGAGCGCTACACGCACACAAGCGCGCAAACATACACATGCAGAAGCGGAAGAAATAAAACATGGCATAAGCGGCAAGCTTAAATACATATATCATAAAGGAAAAATAACTTAACTTTAATTACAATACATAAATAGTCCATAATAATTATATAATCGATCTTATAACATTTACATATATGTATACTAAAATATTCATATACAAAACCTTTACATTAACCTAAACATAATATCTCTTACAAATACATATACAGGACTATACAAAATATAATAACAAAAACACGAAGAGTTACAACTGAACTCTTAGTGGCCATGACCTATAGATGTCCAACTCTGAAACGAACCCGCTAGCTGCACGGGAAAAACACCCATGCTAAGCGATAACGCTTAGTGGGGAGGAACAAAAACACGAGACTTCTAACAAAATCACATAAATCAAAGAATATAATAGTATAATGCATCATCAAAATACAGTAATAGTTACATCATTCGATTACGAACATATCAATGACAAGTGCACCATTTTCATATGAACAACTCGTGTAATTCTACATATGCTTTAGCATGCAATAACATTAACTTTTGCACACATTTAACAAAACAATCTTGCAATAACGTATCTTTACATCACCAATACATGATAAACATATAATAAAATAATTATCGGAATGAAAATCAGAACATCAAATCACTACATCTTGCCATGTCTCAAATATACATACTTATAACATACTAGCTTTACTATAATGATATAGACATATATTAGCCTGAGTTCACATTAATAGTGGATACGGGTGCTATTGATACTGATTGGACACAGTATCGAACATATAGAGATACGAGTCTCAAAACATATATATCTCTAAAGGTGGAGGAAGAAAAGGGGCAGACTTTAGACCTTTAGCAGCTGCAACTTTAATCCTAAATAAGCATGCTTATCTATCCACTACTATAACCATTCAGGCTACACATAAACACTCTTTACATTACATTCTAATTCTACTTTAATTCAGTATTCAAACCATATAACACACATATAAATATCAATTTAGACATCTATAGAGTACCATATTATAGCTTATACAGCAAAATCATGCCCCATTCATGAGTGAAAAACCATGCAAAGTGCAACAATTCATATACATTTGAGGAACAGGGCAGGGTCGCGCCCGCGATAGAGGTGAATCTTGCCCCAAAGTCGCATCCGCGATGTGTTAGGGGGCTGGCAAGACTCTGTCATGCTCGCGACAGAAGGCGGGTAGTTCCCAATTGCGTTCGTGCGTGCACGTGCAGTTGGGAAGAAGAACAGTCCGACAAAACCTCGACTTACCGAGATCTCTGTCGCGTTCGCGACTTAGATCGCGCTCACGATAGAGAGCACCTCAGCAGCAATAACGTGCTCGCGATAAAGTCGTAAATTACACTCTGCTGACAATCACTTACAGCCTCTCTCACACCCAACTACTCCAAAATCACACAATCATGCATACAACTTCAATTCATTCAACAATTGCATTCAAAACATGCTCATAATAATAATAACAACCATTTACACTTAATAGAACAATGAATTTGGAAAGAAAGCTCAATTAAAGCAATGAACCCATGAATTTACTCTAAAATCATACAAATCTACATTTCAACTTTCTTATGCCAAATTAATTCTATTGCATTATAAAAATGTTAAAACTCAACTCAAAACATGCATTTGAACATACTTTTAACTCAAATTTCCAGCAAAATCAACACAAAAACTCAAAAGCAATACAATCAAATTACCCAACTCCCAAACCTCTAAGGAGCTCAGAAATCACTCTTCTTCACGATCCAACCTTCTCTTTGCCCTTAATCTTACTCTTGTCACCAGATTCTTGCACAAATCAAATCAAAATACTTAATCCAAACCCATAACATGATAAAAAACCAAAGCAGAGGAAGGAGGAGAAATCAAAACATCAACTTTCACAACCACTTACCTCAGCAAATAAACACTTAATCTCTACAAATCCTAGCTCAAAATTCTTAAAAAAAACAACCCAAGAAGGAGGAGCAAGGAGCAAGAAACGAAAGAAGAAGAAGAAGGGAATGGGAACTACGCAGGAAAAGGAGGAAGCCAAAGCAAAAATCTAAATTTTGCCTCTTCTCTCTCTTCCTTTTTTTTTCTTCCTTTTCATTTAATGCTCCCAACCACCAATCCTATGTGTCATTCTCTAATTGGCCAATTCCAAATATCCTTGTTAAAACTCCCTTTTGGTCCTTGGCTAATTCTCTTTTACTCACTTAAATAAATTCTTTATTTTTATAACAAATTTTCTCTTTCAATTATACCCTTGCTCAACCCATAAATCAAACTATGCAATTACTCTTATACCCTTAACCATGCAATTAACTTGGTAAATCCTACTAGTGTCCAAATCGGGGCGTTACACTTTACATCAGTATTAAAATAAACCCTACACCAATTCTCCTTGTTGTAACTCAGTAGATCCCCACATATGCCTTCCCCTAGCTTTCTAAGTGACTTCAATTCAAATTTGAATTTAATTGCAAAAGATGACTTGGCACATCTTCAAAATTGCTTCCTTCTTTCCTCACCTCTCCATTTTTCTTTTTAATTAGACCAAATATGTTTGGCACACATTCTATGCTCAAATTGAGGAAGCAATTCTTGCACACACTGAACTAAACCCTATTACAATATTAAAATAAATGTATTTGGAATAAGTCAGTCAAAAATAAATGTATAAGGGACAATTAAATCAGAACATGACCAAAATTGAAATGCAAATGTTAATAAGTAAATACCAAATACATAATTTTAATTACTTTTGCATATCGAAAATTATCACCAAGCTCCAAATCTGAAATCAAATAGTTTAGAAACCAATTCCATGAATATTTGGTCTCCGGATCAACAACAACCTAGGCAATTAGAAACATTTATTAGCTTCCATTATTCCCAGAAGCAACTAGAAATTCTCCTTTGTAAATCCCCCTTAAAAAACACCCATCCAACCGAATAACCCTTCTAAAACCTTCTTTCCAACCTTTTTTAATAGCATCAAAACACACATAATGTATACAAACAAACTGCTGCCAGGCTCAGTATCTTTATCAGTTCGTGCTAGCACTTGTCTATTTAATATAATGAGCACAATCAGCTAACCTATTGAACTCAAGATTCCAAACTTATAAACTTGCTTATCACCAGTATCTTAGCCCTTGTACATAATGTTCTTCTTACATAAAAACTCCATTTCTCCCTAACCAAATCCTGAATCTTCCAAATCTTTATCTTAGGTTGAGATAATATTTTTTCTTCAAACTTTCTTACTATGAATGCTAATGTACAAAGTTTGTACTTATTCTACTTAGAGCACTAATGATGGAGATTATATTTTTTAATCTTGAAATCCCCTGAATCCCTTTTTATACTAGCATATAATCACACTCACACTATAGACACCGGGTCCTGAGATAGCTCAGATCAAAGTTACCCAATGATAAAAATGATACCTGTTCACAGGCAAAAGACAGATAGAAGTGATGATTTTCTTGAAAAATATGTTTTTATTTTTAATTTAAAAAAAAAGAGAGAGGGGGTTTCTGGGGGCCTGTGGTGTGAGGCCCATCTCACCCACATGAGATGGAGCCTCACGTTTGTGAGGCCCATCTCACGTTGGTGAGAGGCAGCCTCACTATGTGACCCTGCTACGCACATCAAACAGTATTCACTGGTCATAAAGGGAACGACTTTGACAAGGAAGAAGAAGATAAAGTACTTTTGCCTGAGTCTCACAGGGGCTGCCATTGACTGGTACCATGGGTTGGACAGAAGGTCCAAAGAAGATTGGGACTTGTTGACTGAAGAGTCCCTAAAGTAATACGATTGTAGTACCAAGATAGAGGTCACATTGAAGGATTTAGAGCTGCTGCAGCAGAAGGCTGGGGAGTCTTTTCATGAATACCTCACTCGGTGGAGGAACCGAGTTATGGAGATGAAGCGCAAACCTGATACTCCTGATCAGATCCAATTATTCATTCGGAATGCTAGCCTTTACCTGAGAGATGGACTAAAAATGAAAGGGTTAAGGATTGGGAGTCCTTAAAGGACATAGCTATCGAAGCAGAGGGTGAGTACCTAGCAAAGAAAGCAAGCCAAAGTAAGCTTGCTGGGAAGAATTTTAGGAACCAGTCGGGGTACAGATTAGGCAGTGCTGGGGGCAGTAATGACAGGAATGATAAGACAACTAAGGTTTCAGCTACTGAGGTTGTGCAAACTCAGAGGTACTATTCCAATTTAGGCCGCTCTCTATCTTGGGTATTGGAGAAATTGACAAAGGAAGGCAAGCTGAGACCATTGCCACCCAAGCCAGCCATGAATCAAGGAAAGCCGGGGCATAGAGATGATCAATATTGTGCTTATCATCAGCACACTGGGCATTTAACAGATTACTGCCAAATGCTGAGGAACAAAATTCAAGATCTTATTGATTCCAAGGAGATCGCTGACCCTAAGAAGAGGGAGAAGAAGAAGAGGGTAGGGTATAATGCAGTCCCCCCACCATGAATGTGATCGAAGGAGAAGAATATGTTTTTAGTTGCTTTTTATTCCAAGGACACTTTTTTATGACAATATTTGCAATGTTGGTTATTTCAATAAAATGAAAAATCTTACGTATTTATATAGTGTCTCTAATGATTTCATTTCTCATGATCACGATACATTCATTTTTTGATATTAATTCAATTAATACGATTACATTTAATCTCAGAGCTTTGGAAAACCCAAATAAAATCTTGATAGCATCTGATATAACTCCTAAAGAGAGAAAAATTCTGAGAGCTGAAAATAAAAATAGGAAAAAGTGATAAAAAAATACTAGTTGCAATTAGGGGATTGGATGGAAACTCACTAAGAGCACTAGAATCTTTCTGATTACCCATCAAAACAATCCCTGGATAAAACGGAACCTAGAAAATGAATTAGGCTGCCCTTCTTTGCATAGCCCTCTAAATGACTATTTTCTACCTTTATTTTGCAATTGCTCGCCAGCCCGTTGAGCCTTTATGCTGGTATGATAAATGCGTGCCGATTTTGTTGTTACACATGTTGAAACTACCCTTCGCCTAAAATGATTTTGATCTCCCCTTAGAAGAATGACTGCTCTAATAAGGACGGACGTACTTCATTGATAATCTTTTGGGCTATCAAAGCTGGCCCAGATAAGGATGAGTTTACACATAGGGAAGAGGGTTTAGTTATTCACAAACTCTGATGACTGCTCTAATAAGGACGGACGTACTTCATTGATAATCTTTTGGGCTATCAAAGCTGGCCCAGATAAGGATGAGTTTACACATAGGGAAGAGGGTTTAGTTATTCACAAACTCTGCATGGTCAAAGACATAAAAAAGAAAGAAAAAGAAGAAAAAAAAGAAAAAAAAAAGAAAAAAAGAGAAAAAAAAAAGAAAAAAAAAAGAAATAGAGCTCAAGATAGTAACCACTTAACGAGTTTCAACGATTATCTTTTTAATTGTTATTCTGATCTTGATGAGCTAAAATGTTATCAAGCCCAAATTCAAGAATACCTTTGTATATGCAATTGAGCTGAGAACGGTTCACCCATCAGTCGAGTAAATATTGTAGCTATTTTTCTCTAGCGACCTGATCCTTCTTTGACAGCCATCTACCTAAGCCTAACGTTGTAATCAAAATAAGACCTCTTGATTCTTGGTTCAGTCTTATCCAATTAGTAGAGATGATCTTTTAATAAGGTTTGGTACGTAGGAAGAGGCATAAGGTGTTTCTTGAACTTCAAGCAGGGAACCATGAGTGCATTCATGCATTTGAGTTAAGTCTCGTCCCCAACGTTACATCTAGAATTTGTGTTCAAAGAAAAATAATAAGAGCTGAAATAAAATATTCAATCATGAAAACCCGAGAGGGCTGATTGATAATAAGAGTTTGATGCTTTCAAGATCCATCCCGAGATTAGATGAGGTTTTGTGTTTTTGAGATTAATGCCAAATAATGATCATGTATAATGAAATCAAACTGAAACATGTGCATTTATGCCATAATATGTTGATATGATCAGAGCAGTTCATTTTGCATACTCAAAGTTGTCTAGCACAGTGTTACTATCTACCCTCTGCCACTCTCATCACTCGGGTCTTTCAGCCGATTCATCCTGTTATCAACTGTGAAACCAATCCCACAGCACCTTCATAATAAGAGTTAAGCTCATACAACCATGATCTAAGACGTAAGTACATACCGATTATACCTAAAAGATCTTTGACGACTACTTCAGCTTCTCTAAAAAAAAAAAAAAAAAAAAAAAGAAAGGCCGTTAGAGATGAAAATCGTAATTGGCGCTCTAAGCAAAATTTAGGCCAAAGGGCAGGGTGAAAACCTAGGAACAGGCAGTTTGTCCTACAAAAAATAAAATGAACAAAAGCCGTTAGATTGGATTGGGACCATTCCATGCAAAAATTAGGTACAGGGTTATGTAAAAATTCGTAAAGGACGCATTTTTCGCTAAGAAAAGCTAGTGTGAAAATCTATAAGGGACACCCTACCTTTAAAAAATGACTACAGGTATCAGATGAGAACCTTGCAATCCTAAAGGCATGAAATTCAAAAGCAGCTTCAAAAGACATCGATCCTATCGCAAATTGTAGCCAGACCGACCATAATCTCCAATTCCACTTAGATAAATTCTTATCCTGCATTTCTGCATGACCCATACATTTCACGTGCATGCTCACTATTTTTTCTGCATATTTGGTTTTCCAGTTTTGTAGTGAGAGAGATTCGATGCGGACACCGACCAAAGGCGAGTGACGACATCAGTCAAAACACCAATCCAACAATCAGCTAAAGACCTCTCAGGGGGCAATCAATCAAAGGGCTCACAAAGGGCACCACTTTAAATCTCAGAAGGGTTAGCACGATGGCGGCACTACCATTCTACAGAAGGTTAGCACGACCACGGCACTACCACTTCAAATCTCAGAAGGGTTAGAATGATGGCGACACTACCATTCTATGGAAGGTTAGCACGACCACGGCACTACCACTTCAAATCTCAGAAGGGTTAGCACGATGGCGGTACTATCATTCTACGGAAGGTTAGCACGACCATGGTACTACCACTTCAAATCTTAGAAGGGTTAGCACGATGGCGGCACTACCATTCTACGGAAGGTTAGCACGACCACGGCACTACCACTTCACAGCTCAGAACAGCAATTCTCGCGTTTTGTAAGTCTGGAGCAGACTTCGCGCATCATCATCAGAAGATGAAACCCTCGCACTTTGTAAGTCTGGAGCAGACTCCGCGCATCATCATCAGAAGATGAAACCCTCGCACTTTGTAAGTCTGTAGCAGACTCGATGTAGCTCAGAAGAGAAACTCTCTCATTTTGTAAGTTTGGAGCAAACTCGATGCATCAACCAGAAGGATGAAAATCGTTTTGCAGTCTATACGGTGACTTAAAGAGATGATTTCATTCCCATTACCAGGAAGACAGCTGCCTCAGGTACGCGCTTCTTCTTTCTTTCTTTGATTTTTGGCTCACCCAGGCACCCAGGCACTATGCTCCCCAAAACCGGGGGCAACTGTAGACACCGGATCCTGAGACAGCCCAGACCGAAGTTATCCAATGATGAAAATGATACCTGTTCACAGGCAAAAGACAGATAGAAGTGATAATTTCCTCGAAAAATATGGTTTTATTTTTAATTTAAAAAAAAAAGAGAGAGGGGGTTTCTAGGGGCCTGTGGTGTGAGGCCCATCTCACCCACGTGAGATGGAGCCTCACGTTTGTGAGACCCATCTCACGTTGGTGAGAGGCAGCATCACTATGTGAGGCCCATCTCACCTTGGTGAGAGGTAGCGTGAGACACCTCTCACCTGCCTCACGCTCCATTCTGCCCCAACATCCCCTTTACCGTTTTCTCGGGAGATTTGGTGGGAAAACATGGTTTATGTTTGGTTTGGTGAGAAAAGAAACCTAATCCTTCAGAGGGAGTATAAAAAGAAAAGGCTGAAGAAATTGAAAGGGGGAGGAGGAATTATTTTGAGAGGAGGCCGAAAAGAACTCAAAAAGGAAACAGAGAGAAAAGAAAGCTTTGAGAACAAGAAGGCGATTTTTATTCTCAAAGCATTCTGACATTGTTTCTTGAATCCAGGAAATTAATTCTTGACGTTTGAGATTCAATCGTCTTTGGTTTTTTCTTTAACGCAACCTTCATTTCAAAAGTTTTTATCAGTCTCTGTTTTCATTTTTTAACAAAAGTAAGGAGGAAATCCAGAACTTCTTCATCTGTTGATCAAAGATCATATCTGAGGGTAAATACTGGGATCACTATCTCTTTATTTCTTTTCTTTCTTTCTTCTTCTTTTCTTTTTATTTCTCTTCTCCGTTTTGCTGTACCAGTCAGTTTTGTTCATTGTACATATTGTGTTTATGTCTTGATTGATTTGGTTAACCTGTTTATCGTATGTTTGTTGTTGTTTGTTATCAGACATGGACCGTAAGTAGCTATTATGATTAAATAAACATGTTTGTTGCTTTATTATGCATGTTTTGATGGCATATTATCATATTTATTCAGTCTGTTAACGATACTCTGTTCGTCCCTGTTTTTATATCGTGGCTTTGTTTTGTCCGAGTCGTGACTTGCCGTTCAAGTCGTGTCTTTATTTTGTTCAAATCGTGATTGCCCAATCGGATTTTGTCTTTGTATTTGTCCGAGCTGTTGTTTTCCCGATCGAATGGTGCCTTTATTTTTTGTTTGCCCGATCTGACACGTCCCTCTCAGTAGCAGACATTGCATGACTCGTGCAATGAGTGCACGAGTCGTGCACCCATTGCACGACGCAAGCAATGCATGCACGAGTCGTGCACTAGTCTTCTGTCCTTCCCTTTCTTCGGTATTTCTTTCTCTTTACCTGAACGTCTTGTTTCCTTTTACCCGACCGAATATATAAACAAATAAACGCATGAAATATAATATAGTTTGTCCCGTTTATTTTGTCAATTTCTTTTTTAGTTTATTTTGCCATATTTTAGTTTTCTTTTATTCAATTTATTTCCTGTAACCATTATCAATGCTATATTGTTGAATTATTTGTCACCGTTTGATTATTTTTATTGACTTATTTTTTTTATTTATTAGTCTTTATTTGATTGTTACTTTTATGTATTATTTATTTAATTACTTTACTAACATTTTATTCTACTGTTGTTTTGTTCCCTAAAAAATTGTTTATCTATACGAGTTATATTTAAGCACGAGATGGAGGATCGAGTGATCAAAGACTGTCGAATTTAGGGTTTGCATTTTTATTGTATTTTCTTTTATTATGTTATTTTTTATGTTGTATGTAAAAATGTATTTTAAATTCTCCGCATTATAGAAAATCACGTTTTTTTACAATAATTAATAACTTGGAATTTCTCTTAATAAAATGGCCAAATGTCCTATTTTAACCAATAAAATCTCACTTTCAAATTGAGAACTAATTTTTATAAAATGAGATCACTCATCCCGGTTTTTCTCAATCAATATCCAAAAGTAGTTCTCTATTTTTTAAGTTAATAAAAAGGAATAAATATTCCTAAAATTTAATAAACCTCCCGATTTATGTATGATGCATTTTTAATTATTTTGTATGTGTTATTTATTCATTTTGGGGCCCTTATAATTAATTTTGGGGCAAATTTTATTACGCTTTCTTATTTTTGGGGGATTATTCTGTCCCAATTTTTTTTTACGTGTAATTTATTTATTTCTTTATCCCTTTATTTAAATGCTTTCCAATGTGGTTGTTATGCGCTTTAAATTCAATGTATAATCGTGTGAGATGAGAGATGAAATTTTAATTTCTTAAAACTCAATTATAAACTTAACTTAAGTCATTAATAAGAGTGAAGTTCCGAACACCATCTCTGGTTTAAACCAATAGAGGTTAGAAACTTTTTTCAATTTCTCGTAAATTGGGTGGCGACTCCAAAATACCTCAAAGGTGTCTAAAGGCGTCATGAGGCTTGATGATCCTTTCCAATGTTCTATTGGGAAGGAGGTGTCCAAAATGGCTCATGATGGCCAATATCAAAAAGACGCGAACCAATCCCTCGAGCCCTAAAAGCGGGTTCGAAGAGGGCCTTTGCTAGATTTGGCGCTCGTCACACACACCTTTCTGCTTTGCACTTCACCCTAACCCTATGCCTCTCATTAGGCCTAAGTTTCAGTTAAACCCATTTTCAACACCATAATCAATAACTGCCAACTTAAATTGCACAGCATTCTCAAACATCATCCTAATTTGCCATACTGTCGCCTCACACTTGGGATCATAATATACTTTTCTAATTTTTCTCCTACTAGAAAGATCAATACCTTCTATAACATCTGGATCCAACTCATCCCTACTATCATCACTTCTCAAGTCATTGATGGGTGTCAAAACCAACAAAAATAAAATTCCTACTCTTAACTAAATTTAAATAGTAAATAGTGATGAGCAGGGTCGAATCCATAGGGATTGATCGAGTTTTAATTCTTTAAATAACCAGAAATAAAAAATAAAAATAAAATGGGGGGTTTTGTAAATAAAGAGTAAAAAAAATACAGAATTAAAATAATAACAAATAAAATGCAAAAAAATAAATAAAAATAAAATAAAAGATAAGAAACTCTAGTTAAAGGCATTCCCGGCACATAATCCAATTTCACTGATCACGGATGAAAAGATAACTCTATAATCATACAATGGTTTCGTTATAGTCGTCGGCTTAGTGCTCCCGACCAATCTTTCTATATTAATAGGCTAATCAAGCAAGACTGCAATTAACCCCTAACCAATAAACAGTCCTCACTTATCGATAAAATTTAATTTATTGACATCTTTATGAACTAGAAAGACCCAACTTAAGTTAACCAATTTCTTATCGAAACTGATTTAAACCAAAACATGCATTTACTTAATACAACAACCCTTCTTAGTGTTGCTATACTAATTACCACTTATTATTGATTTTATCAAACAATTACGGATTTAACAATCTCAATTAGCTATATGCTATTTAATTAAATGAACAACAGGCCTTTATTGTGCAAATAAAAAATAACAATTGAGATAGAGTTTCCCTAAATCACAGTAAATAACATGAACATCACATAAATTAAAGAGAAAAATAAGCAAGAATAATCTCATAGTAATTGGTTGAATCCTGCCCTTAAATTAACTTTTAACTAAAATAAAAGTTTAGCCAATCATGGCCAAGAACAAAAAAATAAAAAATAAAATTAAACAAATTCCTAACACAGAGATGGAAGAACAGATGCGGCGGCAGCTGCCAAAATTATTGTTCACATTTCTCGCTGTCCCTTTTAAAAAAAAACCTAGAAAATTTAGGTAAGTTAATGATTCATATCCAAACTTGAAAAATAAAATAAAAATATTAAATGTAATTTTATCTTCCTAAAAATACTGCCTATTATCTCCTAAAATATAAGTTAAAATTCCTCAAAAGATATCTGGAATATCCCTGGTGGCTAGGGCTTCGCGCACAAAATAAATCTGCTAATTTATCCAAGTTGTCCCGTTTTTCCCTTAGGCTTGGGCAAGGTTAAGGGTTAGATCTGCATTTTTTCTCTTATTTGCACCAAAATTAATCCCAACTTCTTCAACTATTCCAAATCAGTCCAATTATTCACAAAATGCTCTATTCTTACCAATTTGGCCCTGAAATGCTCAAAATCACAAAACAAGTGAAAAGTCCCAAATTGGCTAGAAATTAATGTAGAAAAATGGGAGAAAAATATGTAAAATTAGGCACTTAACAAATTTCCCCACACTTATCCCATGCTTATTCTTAATTATGAATTAAACCTCAAATAGAATTCTTTCAAAAGTTCATTCACCCAAATCAAATTTCAATCCCATGAGTTTCAACTAAATTAAAATGCAAAGCAATAAAGAGATAGAAATCCAAAATTATTTATCATAAATTCATATCAAAATATTGATTCCTCAACCACCTTTTCAAATAAGAAACATCAAGGTTTTAAATATTAGACACACAAGAATTTATGTCTTAATTCAAAGTTAAATCAATGTACAAAAAAAAAACTTATCAAATCAAATTAGACACTATAATCTCATATTTTTCAATAAATAAAGGAGCAAGGAAATCTAGGAAAAATAGTTTTCAGAATTTTTTCTTTCTTGAACTTAGATTGTAGTAGACGCGAGGGTACCCAGTTCTGACCCGCATACACCATGTTTTTCTAACCCAAGTGACAATTAAAATGCTTACAAGGAATGTGGAGATCCTTTTTACGCGAGATTATCCGGTTCTAACCGCATACACCCGATTTTTCAGATCACACAGTTTCAAGTGGCTACTAGCTCTACTCTTAACCACTTTTTAAGCGGACAGCGGAGTAAAATTTATTGCAATTTTATTTTTTTCTTGTTTTTTATTATATATATATTCCTAGTAACCAAGTCCTCAATCTAAAAGCACATAGCACTAAACAAGTGTCCAATATGATTTTAACAAGTCTCTAAAATGCAAAGAATCCAATTTAAGAACATGCAAAAGTTTATGTTTCACCTTAAAAATTAAACCTTGATATTTCTAATTCAAAAAGTAATCAAGACCACCATAAATTGTATGAAAAATGGTAAATAATTATGAATACTACTCAAATATGCCTAACAATTCAATAAGTCAAAAACTAAATGGTTAAAGAATTATCTTCAGACAAAAGCTTTTTTTTTAGATTGTAAATGAAATTTGACAAATGCTAGAGACAAGATAAAATCAAAAAGTATTTTCAAATAGCAAACATTCATGGGACAAATGTTATATTATTTGCACTCAAAATAACACCTAAATATAATAAAATAGGTGAATAGCAAGCCATAAAAATTATTTTCATAAAGTTTTAGCTTAAATTCACAAAAATTATCCACATAATGTGCCAATGCATCACAAAAATTAACAAATTTCAGTAGCATAACCAAGCTGAAATTGAACCCTAAAATCAAAATTCACCAGAAAAAATCATCAATCCACCAAAATGTTATGCTCAAGATAGGAAAAATTGTCTAAAATCATGCCTAAGCATCAATTAGCCCATAAAATTTCTCCAAAATGGTATATACTAAAATCAAAAACTGACCAAATTATGCTGCCAAAATACGCACAATAGAGACAGATACACCAGCAAAAGATTCAAATTGCACATCTCTGAATCATAAAAAAAATATTAATAGCAAAAAATTTGACCAATTAGATAAAAAACTCAGCGTTAAAACCAGCAGCAAAAATCAATGCAAAGACCAATCATTTTCACATAACAATTTAGTAAAAGTGATCACAAAATTTAAAAAATCAACAGAAATCACCACAAATTTAGCACTTCTATCCAACCCCTCCCCTACACTTTCTCCTTGCATTGTCCTCAATGTGGAACAACAAACAATCGTGGAGTGAAAGGTAACAGATAAACATAAATATATATAAATTAGGACAAAAAAAATTAAATAAAATAAATTGAAACTGCCCTATTGGAGGAGACTCTACTTTTACTGGTTTATTGCTGGGATCTGTTGGACGTGGATCTGTGCTGAATTTGGTGGATTGGCATGACCGGAGGCGAAAGGGGCCTCTGACCCGCGAACGACGGATCTGGTGCGGAGGGCTCGCGTAGCAGGACTCGCGTGATTGCTGACGCGCGATGGATCTGCGTTATTGGGTGTGGAGTGGGGCAGCTGGAGAGGGCTAGCGGAAGGGATCTGTGAGTTTGTGACAGGATGTGCGAATTGTGGTAAAGACGCCGTCATGGGTAGAGGAAGGAAGAGGAGTTTGGTAAATGAGTTTTCTCACCGTAAAGTAATGTATAATGGCTAAAAATTATTTTAAGAAGGTTTTGATAAAATAAAAGGCTCTAAATAAAAAACCTATTATTTATTTGTAAAATATAAATGCCCAGTAAAATAAAATTTAGCCATTATACAACTGACCAAACGTCACCATAAGCTATAAGCATTTAAAAGAAAATTGAATTCTTCACTGGTACAAACTCTATGACCCACTCAAAAAGAAATATTTAAATATTGTGTGCTCCACCATTATAAACTCAAGGACTCATTTTCCAGCATAAACCTGTAAAATAGATGAAAAAGAAACTAGGTCAGCCAAATCAAGAAGAAGGCAGCTAAAAGGAAAATAAAAAAACCTAAAAATTAAATTTAAATAGTAATGGCTTAGCCTTGGGCAAAGCTAAGTATTGGTTTGTCTCCCAAAAGCGTCTTTATTTAACGTCTTTGGCTAGACGTTTTTCAAAATTTAAGCCTCTTCAATCTGGTTTCAAATCCCATTTTAATATCTTTCCATCCATCACCTCCTGTAGATTGGTATTAATTACAAATTCTTTTCAAAATTGTTAGTATTTCTAAAAATGAAATTCCTACAAAATGAAAAATTTAAATTGTTAGAATTATCATCCAATTTAAAAGATCCATTAACTGAGTATTCAGCAACATCCACTTTAAAAATACTAAACACATCACTGGAATTTTTCTTAGTATCACAAACGTGAAATTTAACTATTTCTCCATCAAACTCCATAGTGAGTGTATCCTCATGCACATCAATTTTTGCTTTGGCTGTACAAAAAAATGGTCTCCCTAACAAGATATCTGAATAATTTGAAGATTTACATCCTCCATGTCAAGCACATGAAAATCGGCAGGAAAAACTAAACCTTTAATGTTTACCAAAATATTTTCCAATATTCCTTCAGGGTAAACAAAAGACTTATTAGCAAGTTAAAGCACTACATTTATCTCTTTTAATGGATCAACATGCAAAGAATAACAAATAGACAATGGTATAATATTTATTAAACCTTCTGAATCACACATAATTCTTTTTACGATAGCATTGCCTATAATACAAGGAATGACAAACATACCTTGGTCTTTACATTTTGGAGGTAGTTTTCTTTAAATTATCGTAGAAATATTTTCTCCCATACTCACCCTTTCATTACCAACTAGTTTTTTCTTATTAGCACATAAAGTTTTAATAAATTTAGCAAAATGAGGCATTTTCTTAATTGCATCAAGTAAAGGAATATTTACCTCAACCTTGCGAAAAATCTCAAAAATATCATTCTCTTCCTTTTTCTTCTTATATTTTACAATTCTTTCCGAAAAAGGAGGCTGAATGACAAAATTGTGGAGCTGTTCTGAAATTTCCTCCTTGGACTGTTCATCTTTCACAAGTTCCATCTCTTTTTCAGGTTTTTTCTCATTTTTCTGGCCACTTTCACTTGGCAGGGGCTGTTCCAGCTCGTTTTCACTCCTCAAGGTGATTACACTCACATTTTATATCGGATTAATAATTGATTCTGATTACAGTGTCCTTTTAGCTTCCAATTTGCTTAATGAAATTGCCAATTGATCCATCTGTTTCTCTAAATTTTCAAAGCTGGCCTTCATCTCCTGTTAAAATTGTAAAGTGTTAACAGTAATTGAATTGACAATTTCCTCAAGGGACATACCTAAATTTGAAAAATTTTGTTGTGATAAAGTGGGCTGTATAGGCTGAAAATTCTGGTAAATTTGTGACATTCCTCCATAACTGAAGTTTGATTGGCCCATACACCATGGATTTTTAGTTTGCGCATATGGATCATAACTCCATTGTGGTGGACCTGAAAATCTTTCAGGTTCGTAATAATTCTCATTGTAATAAGCTCCATCTTGTTGCTTGATTCTTGCAGCCAAAGTTTGAACAATAAAGTTAAGGGAATACATTTATTCAGTGTTTTTAAAAAAAAATTAAAACTAACAGACACCAATTCCTAGCAACGGCGCAAAAATTTGATGGGTATCGAAACCAACAAAAATAAAATTGCTACTCTTAACTAAATTTAACTTGTAAATAGCGATGAATAGGGTCGAATCCATAAGCATTGATCGAGATTTAATTTTTTAAATAACCAGAAATAAACAATAAAAATAAAATGGGGGGTTTTGTAAATAAAGAGTAAAAAAAATAGAGAATTAAAATAATAACAAATAAAATGCAGAAATATAAATAAAAATAAAATAAAAGATAAGAAACTCTAGTTGAAGGCATTCGCGGCACAGGATCCAATTTCACTGATCACGGATGAAAAGATAACTCTATAATCATGCAATAGATTGGTTATAGTCGTTGGCTTAGCGCTCTCGACCAATCTTTTCGTATTATTAGGCTAATCAAGTAAGACTGTAATTAACCCCTAACTAATAAACAGTCCTCTCTTATCGACATAATTTAATTTATTGACAGTTTTATGAACTAGAAAGACTCAACCTAAGTTAATCAATTTCTTATTGAGAGTGATTTAAACCAAATCATGCATTTACTTAATACAACAACCCTTCTCAGTGTTGCTACACTAATTACCACTTGTTATTAATTTTATCAAATAATTACGGATTTGACAATCTCAATTAGCTATATGCTATTTAATTAAATGAATAACAGGCCTTTATTGTGCAAATAATAAATAACAATTGAGAGGGAGTTTCCCTAAATCACAGTAAATAACATGAACATCACATAAATTAAAGAGAAAAATAAGCAAGAACAATCTCACAGTAATTGGTTGAATCCTGCCCTTGAATTAACTTTTAACTAGAATAAAAGTTTAGCCAATCATGGCCAAGAACAAAAATAAATAAAATAAAATAAATTCCTAACACAGAGATATAAGAATAGAGGCGGCGGCGGCTGCCAAAGTTACTGTTCACATTTTTCTCTGTCCCTTTTAAAAGAAAACCTAGAAAATTTAGGTAAGTCATTGATTCCTATCCAAACTTGAAAAATAAAATAAAAATATTAAACGTAATTTTATCTTTCTAAAAATACTACCTATTATCTCCTAAAATATAAGTTAAAATTCCTCAAAAGATATCTGGAATATCCCTGGCAGCTAGAGCTTCACGCACAAAATAAATCTGCTAATTTATCCAAGCTGTCTCATTTTTCCCTTAGCCTTGGGCAAGGCTAAGGGTCAGATCTGCATCTTTTCTCTTATTTGCACCAAAATTGATCCCAACTTTTTCAACTATTCCAAATCAGTCCAATTATCCATAAAATGCTCTCTTCTTACCAATTTGGCCCTGAAATGGTCAAAATCACAAAACAAGTGAAAAGTCCCAAATTGGCTAGAAATTAATGCAGAAAAATATGTAAAAATATATAAAATTAGGCACTTAACAGTCATCACTATCAAGATACTCTTCATCCCTAACTAATTTTCCAGCTAATATGTGATTCCTTCTTCCATTAATGTCCTCAGATCAGTTATTAACACCTACTTCCCCTAATGGTACTTCTTAAGTAATAATTCCTCATTCTTCATTCTCTTTTCCTCCCTAGTGGCTTCCTTAAAAGCGCTCAACTCGTTATCCACATCACTGTCAACTTTATTAGCCCCACCATCTTCATTTGAGCCGCTATAATTTTTAGCTTCATCATTGTCACAATCATTATTAGAGCTACTCTCATTATGAGCTTCATCCTTAAGATCCTCAACTTCACTTGAAGATGGTTCAACCCCACTTCTACAAATTCAAAATCCACTTCTTCATCATTATCATCTTTAACAATTGCTGCTTTAACGTTAGAACCCTCTCTATGTACTTGTTCATTAGGGTTTTTTGTTACCTAATTAGATTAGGAATATGTGTACTTATATTGTCCTCCACCACAGTTATTGTGGCACATGTACCATCCACTACCTCTGGCTCTTTAATCACGTGTACAATATAAAAATCCAAATAATTTTTATTTTTTAAGTCTTTTACAAGCTCAAGAAGTTCCAAGTCAATCTTTAAGAGAATAAACTCTTTACTGACATGATCAAAATGACAAAACTCTCCAATGTCTACATACCCTATAATCTTTGAATGATATGCCAATTCAACCAATGAGAAATGGTCTTTCTTAATAATCAATTCCTCAACTTTTTCCTCCTTTACATACTTAGATAAACCACCCATTTTAACAATAGTATCTTTATGGTGAAACCTACAAGTTATATATTCTCCCATTTTCTTACCACTGTAAACAACAACAAAATAAGGTAAAAATAATTAAAAATAAGACATGGTAAATGTCACAAAATATAAGATTCCAAAAAGAAAACTAAAAAATCCCTAACTTATGCATGCAAATCATAGAAAAACCACAACAAGCAATTGTATATTGTAATTAGAAAAAGAAGACAAAATCATACCTTTTCCTTTCCACAACAATCACCAATTTCTTGATCTTCAAAGCCACTCGACATAATCCTCAGTGTATATATTGCAAATTCACTAATTTCTTCCATTCACATCCACAATTTCTGATTTAAACAGAGATGAAGGATGAAAACAATCCGTAAAAATGGAAATATAGTAGAATTGATAATAACAATGCCAAACACAAAGATTTTTTGATTTCAGATTGAATTTCATTTGACTTTTTACCCATTTTTTACCCGCACCTTTGCCATTTACCAGCATTTTCATCATTCTAAGCATTAATGACACATGTTGGTGATTTGTGTATGACTGGCACGTATCAATTATTCCAGGCTAGTGCCATTCACGCTTTTGGCTCGTTCTATCCCATTTGAATTTTGTGTTTAAAAAATAAAAATACTAAAGTTAGATAGTTTAAGTGTTTATTAGTTTGTTATCTGAGTTCAGCTATCGAAATGTACTTTTTTGACAAGTTAGAGTGTCTCCAAATAGGTTTACCTAATATTTATTAGTGACTTCTATGATTTTGTTCTTTATGTTTGTTTGTATTAGTTCTTTCTAAATTGTTCTTACAGTATATTATATCTAGCAGTTACTTTTATTTTGTATAGAATTGCATATGTGTTATGCTTCTTAAATTTTTTAATTGCAAGATATATCATTTTATTTTTATTTATGTTGCATATTTGTCCTATTCTAAGAAGCCTGCTCGGCTCCCATGCGCATCGAAGTAGAGCAAATGGTGGAAGAGATGGCTAGAGAAAGGATAAAGTAGCGTGAGGTGGAGATTTTAGCCTTTGCTCATGCAAAGGTTATAAAGAAGCTGTACGAAGGAATTTTAAGGCACAATTTCAGCATATGCAACAAATGTTGTCTAGTCACCCATCTAAATGCATTTTTTGGTTCCACCCTAAAGTAGCATAAACCAAAAATCACACCCTCTGCACAAACCCTTCAATTGTCTTCTTAAACCACTAATTGCTGTTGAATTTTTACCCACAACAATTTTATTGTTTTGATTTCTTCACCACCATGTCTATCTTAGAAGGTTTTATTCCTCAAAACGACCACACACCAATGACCCTGCTCCCTATTATTATATTGAAAATTACATTATTTTGGTCCACCAAAATAATTATTAAAATTTGGACTATTAGAATAAAATAAGAAATATCGAATTCCATGTACCTCAACAAATTGATAAAGGTTTTCAACCAAAAGAAAAAGCAAGAGGAAAAGTCAAAGAAAAACGAAAAACAAAGGAAAAAAGAGGGGTCAAAGAAAATGGCTTCAAATATAATGGCTTCAAATATAATGTCTACCAAACAAAGAAAATTGACAGTGATAAACGCGTTTGCTCTGCCTAAGAAAGGCAGAATAATTTAGTATTGTAAACAATCGAAATAATCTCAACCATCTCAATTTTCTTTGTATTCCTTCAGTTGAGAGAGAGCTGAAGAGTGAGTATAAGTGTTCCACAAAATTGTGAGTGTGTAATTTTGTGAGTGTGTAACTCAAGTTATTACTAAAACTTGAGAGATTATTTGTAATCTCATTATTTCATAGTGAAGATTTCTCGGAGTTTGTCCATTGGATTTTCCCTCTATAATCACAAGAGGGTTTTTCACGTAAATTTTTGTGTCGTTTTTATCTTGACAGTTATTTATTTATTCACCTTTTTCTCAACAAGTGGTATCAGAGTTTTGGTTCGGCTATTTTTTATACTGCATCAGGACTGCTGTCCGGTGGAGTAGCAAATTTTGAAGAAATAAATATACTGCCAGGAAAAGAAAAATATAAGAAATTTTTCAGTATGATCCATTTCAAAAACGGGTGTAAAACGAGAGATTTGGTGAATAGTGGTACTATTCAAAGTGCAATTTTTTCATTCAAAATTTGCATGGTACTGTACCTTTTTTGTTCGAAGTTACTGTTCAGAGTAGGCGGGTCAAAAGTACTGTAGCTGGGTACTATTCAAAGTACTATTCATACGGCACTATCCATACGGTACTATTCACAGCAGCAACTTGACAGGACAGAAAATTGAGATCGAAAAGTTTAACGGCATCGATAATTTTTCCCTTTGGCAAAGAAGGATGAAGGATTTTCTTATTCAGCAAAAGGTCCATAAGACTCTATTAGGCAAAGAAAATAAGCCTAGTACAACCAAGGATGAAGATTGGAAGGAGATGGATGAAATTGCAGCAAGTACTCTTCGTTTAAATTTATCAGATACCGTCTTGCAAAATATTGAATCTAAAGATTGCAAGACTGCCAAAGATACTTGGGAGACTTTAGAAAAATTGTACATGTCAAAGAATCTTTCCAACAAGTTTCATTTATAGAAAGAGCTGTACCGGATGCGGATGCCAGACAATGTGGATATGTTGCAACATTTGAGTAACTTTAATGGCATGATCTCTCAATTATTAAAGTTTGATGTCAAGTTCAACGATGAAGAGAAAGCCGTACTCATTATGGCTACACTCTCTTCCACATATGATCACCTCATCACTACTCTTACTTATGGGAAAGATAAGTTAGAGTATGAAGTTATAGCAGAATCCTTGGTGTCTTTTGAGAAACAAAATAAGGCACGAGGTTCGGAGTCTCAAGCTCTTATTATAGAGAATAGAGGAAGAGCTCAAAATCGAGGAGGGAGGAATAGAAACAACAAGTCCAGAGGAAGATCAAAATCCAAAATTAGAAATGATAGTTGTTATTATTGTGGGAAGCTAGGCCACATAAAGAAAAATTGTCGAATCTGGAAACGTGAACAGATGGAATCTAGCCAAAAGAAAAATGGTGGTGATAACAACACAACCACAGCAGCAGCCATAGAAGATAAAGTAACCACAGTAATTGCTGAAGATTACTTACATGTCAGCAATAACATGAACGAGTGGGTGGTAGATTCGAGAGCTTCTTACCATATTACTCCCAACAGAGAAATATTTATCACATACAAAGCAGGTGACTTTGGTAATGTGAAGATGGGAAATTCTGCATACTCCAAAATTGTTGGCATTGGAGATGTAAGTATCCAAACAAATGTTGGCTTCCAACTGACATTAAAAAATGTGAGGCATGTTCTAGAGTTACGCCTCAATTTGATCTCCGTGAATGTCTTAGATGAGCAAGGATACGAAACCTATTTTGGAAATAAGCAGTGGAGACTTCGCAAAGGATCGATGATTATTACAAAGGGAAAACTTTGTTGCAAGCTGTATAAGACTAGTGGAAAGGCTTGCATGGATAGTGCAAATGTAGCAATAGATGCTTCACCAAATTTATGGCATAAACGACTTGGCCATATGAGTGAAAAAGGGTTGCAACTACTTGTAAAGAAAAAGTATATTCCTTTAGAGAAAGGTATGTTGTCAAATCCTTGTGATTACTGCCTATTTGGAAAGCAACATAGAGTATCATTTAAAAGTAACTCTGCAAAAAGAAAAAAAGCATTAGAACGTGTATATTCTGATGTTTGCAGCCCTATGGAAGTTGAATCCCTAGGAGGAGCTAGATATTTTGTAACCTTTATTGATGATGCTTCTAGAAAAGTTTGGGTTTATTTGTTAAAAACAAAAGATCAAGTCCTTGGAGTTTTCAAACAATTCCATGCCATCGTAGAAAGAGAAATAGGGAAGCAGCTAAAATATCTCCGATCAGATAATGGAGGCAAGTACACTTCCTATGATTTTAGAGATTATTGCTCTAAACATGAGATTCGGCATGAGAAGACAATTCCTGGCACTCCTTAACACAATGGTGTAGCAGAACGAATGAATCGCACCATCATAAAGAGGGTCAGATGCATGTTGAGATTATCAAAACTGCCAAAGTCTTTTTGGGGAGCAGCAGTGCAAACCGCATGCTACTTGATCAATAGATCTCCATTAGGTCCTTTAGAGTTTGACATTCCTGACAGAGTATGGACAGGAAAAAATATTTCATACTCTCATTTGAAGGTGTTCGGATGCAAAGATTTTGTGCATATACCAAAGGAGCAAAGATCAAAGCTTGATGATAAGGCACTTCCATGTATCTTTATTGGCTACGGAGATGAAGATTTTGGCTACAGGTTCTGGGATCCAATAAAAAAAAGGTCATAAAAAGCAGAGATGTGGTCTTTCATGAGGACCAAACAATTGAAAGTTTGGATAAAAAAGAGAAAGAGCTCGAAAAATCCATTGTTGAGCTAAACTCTCCACAACAACAGTTATTCGATGGAAAAGAAGCACAAGAAGCAAATAAAGATATTGAGCTGCATCCTACTGATGATGATATTTAAGAAGATGTACCAGTACAGGACGGTTATTACCAACAGCGGGAGAATGACGAACAACAGTTAAGACGATCAACCAGAAATCGAATGTTATCTACAAAATACCCAGCGTCGGATTATATCCTTCTTACTGAGAAGGGGGAGCCAGAAAGCTTTGATGAAGTAATGGCTCATAAAGACAAAGACAAGTGGATGGAATCAATGCAAGAGGAGATGAATTATCTCATGAAAAATAACACCTATGAATTGATGAAACTTCCAAAAGGCAGAAAGGCCTTAAGAAACAAATGGGTGTACCAGATAAAAGATGATGGACGAGAAAATCTGGTGAAATACAAAGCTCGATTGGTCGTCAAAGGTTTTGGTCAGAAGAGAGGAATAGATTTTGATGAGATCTTTTCTCCGGTGGTGAAGATATCATGGATCAGAGTAATCTTGGGACTGGCAGCCAGTCTAGATCTTGAGATTGAGCATATGGACGTAAAGACTGCATTTCTTCATGGAGATCTAGAAGAAGAAATTTATGTGCAGCAGCCTGAAGGGTTCGAGGTCAAAGGAAAAGAGAATCTAGTGTGCAAATTGAGAAAAAAGCTTGTATGGACTAAAACAAGCTCCTCGACAATGGTACAAGAAGTTCGATTCATTTATGATGGATCAAAAGTACAAGAGAAAAACAGTAGACTCCTGTGTTTACATCAAGCAATTTCCTGGTAAGAAATTTGTCATCCTACTATTATATGTTGATGATATGTTAATAATTGGTCAAGATGCTAGAATGATCAATCAGTTAAAGAAAGAACTTTCTGAAGTCTTTGATATGAAAGACTTGGATCCAGCAAAGCAAATTTTGGGGATGAAAATTACCCGAGATAGGAGGTCTCAAAGGCTATGCCTGTCACAAGGAAAATATATTGAACGAATTCTTGAAAGGTTCAATATGAAAGGAGCAAAGCCAGTTTCTTCACCTATTGGTGGGCAATTCAAACTTACCAAGGAAATGTGTCCTTCTTCAGAAAAAGAGAAGAAGAAAATGTCGACTACTCCATATTCTTCAATTGTTAGTAGCTTGATGTAAGCGGTGGTATGCACAAGGCCAGATATCGCTCATACAGTAGGAGTTGTGAGCCGTTTCCTAGCAAATCCAGGAAATGAGCATTGGGAAGCTGTTAAATGGATTTTCAGATATCTAAGGGGAACGTTAGAAATGTACCTAAGTTTTGGAAGGGGAAAACCAGTCTTGGAAGGATTTACAGATGCAGACATGGCTAGTGATCTTAATGATAGAAAGTCTACATCAGGATACTTGTTTACTTTTGCAGGGGGAGCTGTGTCATGGCAATCCAAGTTGCAAAAATGTGTTGCTCTATTTACAACCGAAGCTGAGTATATAGCACTCACTGAAGCAGGAAAAGAAATGATGTGGACGAAAAATTTTCTCCAAGAATTAGGTTTAAAGCAAGAAGAGTACGTAATTTATTGTGATAGCCAGAGTGCAATTGATCTGAGCAAAAATGCTACTTACTACTACAGAACAAAGCATATCGATATCAGATATCAATGGATTCGTGAAGCACTTGAGAGGAAGTTATTTCAGGTTTAGAAAATTCATACAGACAAAAATGGAGCAGACATGTTGACAAAAGTGATTCTAGTCCGAAGCTTGAGTTGTGTTCCAAGCTTACTGGAATGAGTTTGCAATAAAAGTTTTGCAGTACTATTCTTCCTTGATTGGTTGAAAATGGGGAGAATTGATAAATTTTTTCAACCAAAAAAAAAGCAAGAGGAAAATTCAAAGAAAATAGAAAAACAAAGGAAAAAAGAGGGGTCAAAGAAAATGGCTTCAAATATAACGTTTACCAAATAAAGAAAATTGATAGTGATAAACGCGTTTACTCTGCCTATAAAAGGCAGAATAATTTAGCATTGTAAACAATCGAAATAATCTCAACCATCTCAATTCTTTTTGTATTCCTTCAGTTGAAAGAGCGCAGAAGAGTGAGTATGAGTGTTTCACAAAATTGTGAGTGTATAATTTTGTGAGAGTATTTCTCAAGTTATTACTAAAACTTGAGAGATTATTTGTAAGCTCATTATTTCATAGTGAAGATTTCTCGGAGTTTGACTCTTGGATTTTTCCTCTATAATTATAAGAGGGTTTTCCACGTAAATTTTTGTGTCATTTTTATCTTGACAGTTATTTATTTATTCACTTTTTTCTCGACACAAATGTCATTAAGGAGACATCATGATATCAAAATCTATTATAATATAGTGGAAGGTTTTAGTTTTGAGTCTTTATTCTCTGTTTTTTCTATAAAAAAAAAGGTGATAAAATTTTTGAAATTGAAAATTAAGTAAAAATGGGAGACTTATTTTATATTTAACATTAAAAAATAGATTACTTTTTATGAGAATACCGAGGAACAATCTCATAGCAAATATTCCTTTCTAAGCTCCATCAGAAAACGACCAAGCAAAGCATTTTCTGATTTTCACCTTCTTCAACATACGACAAGCCGCTCGCCATTACGGCACTAGTCCCTGCCACGTCAACTCGTCTTTAGTTCAACACCTGGAATCATTCCTCGGCCACATCCTGACCCTCCAGTCACATGTCCCCACAAAATCCAACTGCTCTGATTCATTCCATGATTCATTTTATATAGTCTGCCGTCTGAATTTCCTTCGTAATCAGTTCTTTACATATGATAGAAAAGAAAGCAAAGCTTGAAGCTTAAAATGGAAGGCAAAGAAGTGGAGTTTTCAACATCCAAGAGTTTGAAAAAAGATGGAAAATCCAGAAGTTGGGTTTTATGGTTGTTGGTGTTAGTAATGGGAGCTACGGTTGTAACAGCAGGTGGGCTAACAATTTTAAAGAGCTTTAATAAGTTGAAGAAACATTCAGGAACTCAGTCACCCATTCTTAAGAAATATGCAGATGCTCTTCAACTAGCCTTGCAATTCTTTGATGTACAAAAGTGTGAGTACACACACCTATAACTATCAATTTTGTTAGTTTTACATTAGATCACCTATTAGATTCAATTTTATAGAATGCAAAGAAACACTTGTTCTTCCAATTTCGCTTGAAGTCATAAAATTATTCAGTCAAATTTTCTTTTCTATTTCACAAAAATACTTTTAAAATATCATCGCTTGAGCTATTTTAGCAAAAAAAAAAAAATTATAAATTTATTACTGAAATATTGACGTGTCAAATTACGTCAATTTAAAATATTTCAAAAACTGTCGCGTGAAACTTTTTAAAATATGTCATATGAATGTTTTAAATTGATATAATTTATTATATCAGTATCAATATTTATGATTTTATAGTAAAAATAACTTTAACGGTAATATTTTAAAAGTTTGTTGAGCTATTTTTGTAAAGTAAAAATTTCTTTTATCACTGAATTATTATTATGGTATAAATTTAGTCACCATAAACAAAATTAATTCCTAAATAAAGTTTTAAAATACAAATAACCAATGCAAGAAAACATAATAGTTTAGAGATCGATGACGTGTTTTTCATTTATTTTTCACAAATTTAATCTGATTGGTGACTTAAGGAGTCCATAAATAAAATGTATTATGCCCTAATAACTAACTAAAGTAGTAAATTTAGTTTGTGATGTTGTGTAATTTGTTGTAGCAGCTGGTATTCTGGTGGATAACAGGATTCCATGGAGAGGGGATTCAGGTGTGGATGATGGGAAAGAGGAGGGATTGGATTTATCAAAAGGAATGTACGATGCTGGGGATCTTATCAAGTTCGGTTTCCCAATGGCTTTTACTGCAACAATGTTGTCATGGGCAATTCTTGAATATGGACAACAAATGGATTCTGTCAACCAATTGGATCATGCCCAAAATTCCCTCTACTGGATCACTGATTATCTCATTAATGCTCATCCTTCTCCTAATGTGCTTTATATCCAGGTGGGTGATCCTGAAGTGGACCATAAATGTTGGGAGAGGCCAGAAACAATGACAGAGAAAAGACCCATAACCCAAGTGAATATAAGTTACCCAGGGACAGATGTTGCAGCTGAAACAGCAGCTGCAATGGCATCAGCATCTCTTGTTTTCAAAAAAATCAATTCCTCTTATTCGAATTTGCTACTTAACCATGCTCGACAACTGTTTATATTTGCTGATACATATAGAGGTTGTTATAGTACGAGCATACCACAAGTCCAAAAGTTCTATAATTCCACAGGATATGGCGATGAACTCTTGTGGGCAGCAGCCTGGCTTTACCATGCCACTGGTGATGAATCATATCTTAATTATGCAACTCAAACCAATGGCCAGCAATTTGCTAATTGGGGAAATCCTACTTGGTTTACTTGGGATGACAAGCACACCGGTGCCCAGGTAAATATTTAGGAAAATCTTAAATCATTCTAGCCGACATCAATCATGTTAAAACATTAAGAAGTTTAATCTAGATGTAGAAGCGTACTTGAATCCTGCTTTAACCTTTTGTGGGTGTTTTTGTTTAAAATGGCGAATGTTTGGATCAGGTATTGTTGTCCAGGGTAAGCATGTTAGGTTCGGCAGAAGGAATGTCAATGGAGGAGAATGTTGAGCTTCAGATGTATAGGGAAACAGCTGAGGCATTCATGTGCATGCTTCTCCCAGATTCACCAACAGCCACTTCTACCAGAACACAAAGTAATTTTCTTTGTTTCAATTCTTCTTCATCAAAAAAGTGACACATACGAATTAGTCTTGCGGAACCTGAAACTTGAATTGATGGATTGATCCTGTCTTGTTAATGTGCAGATGGTCTGATATGGGTTTTACGGTGGAATGCTTTGCAGTATTCTGTAGCTTCTGCATTCTTAGCTCTTGTGTTTAGTGATTACATGGTCGCCGCCCAAATTTCAACCCTATATTGCAGTGGCAAAATTTACAGTCCTGCTGATCTTCGCAGCTTTGCCACTTTGCAGGTACGCAAACTGTTTTGAGTAAAGGCTTTTAAAGAGATTGGTAAGTTAAAAAGTGTTGTGTTATAAATGATTAAGTGTAAATTTCAGGCAGATTATGTATTGGGGGAAAATCCAATGAAGATAAGTTATGTTGTGGGATATGGAAGAGACTACCCACAATATGTCCACCACAGAGGATCATCAATTCCAGTTGGTGCTAAGAGTAGTTGTAGAGATGGATTTGTGTGGCTGAACTCAACAAATCCCAACCCGAATGTAGCAGTAGGAGCTCTAGTTGGAGGTCCTTTCCATAATGAAACCTATAATGATTCAAGAAACAACACAGTCCAAGCTGAACCAACTACTTACAACTCTGCACTCATTACTGCCCTTCTCTCTGGCTTACTCTCTAATTCTTTCTATCTTAAATCTTTCATACCGTGAAATCACTCATAGATTAAACAGTTGAAAATTTAGTTATTTTCTTAATTGACTAGGATTCGAATCCTGCTCTCCTACATGTAATTATCACAAAAAAAAAAAAAAAAAAAATCTTTCATATAGCATATATTTACCTTTTAACCCTACCTTATTTCACTTTCACTTGATCGTGTATGTATCTTTTTTAATATATTTATTGATCCGATTGATCTAAATTCACATCGAACAGGCCTATGAAAGGATCAAAGTGTTATTTGTTTAAGTATTTAAACATGTTTCGTTTTCATGACTTAAACTCAAAATATTTTCTTACCATTCCATCTCATTTTTGGAGGTAGCTCGCTTATATTTTTTATTACCTATAATCTTTTCTATCTTTAGAACTTGGAAGTTCATTTTCCACCCACAGACCATACTCCTGGGTACATGAATAATAATAATAAATACAATGCAACTATACAACTCCTTTTACATTGTGCTAATCGCATCATGAACTGTTTGAAATATTTCAGGCCTTGTTTTTGCTTGCGCTGACATTGAGAATTAGCTTCGGATGGCTTTTACAACTTTTTATTTTCACTACAAGAAAATGATGGTATAGCGACGGAAAATTAGCGACGGATTCATTTCCGTCGGTAAATAGCGACGGAAGTTATCTTCCGTCGCTATTTACCGACGGAAATTAATTTCCGTCGCTAATTAGCGACGGAAAATAAATTCCGTCGCTAAAAAAAGCGCCAAGATTTCCCTCCAAAATTGACAACGGAAATTTGCGACGGTTCTATGGAACCGTCGCTAAAAATAGTGACGGAAATTTTATCCATCGCTGAAAAAATAAGAAAATAACTTAATTTTATTTTTAGCGACGGAATAAACTACCGTCGCTAAAAATTGCGACGGCATAAAAAAAAAACCGTCGCTAATAAATTGTCATTTTTATTTTTTAGCGACGGATTATGCATTCTGTCGCTAAAATTAGCGACGGATTGATTAAGCCGTCGCTATTTTTAGCGACGGAATATGCTATCCGTCGCTAAAGTGAATTTTCATTACTTTCCCTCTCTTTTTAGCGACGGATGTTACTTTCCGTCGCTAAAGTCAAATTAAATTAATTTCCCTCTCTTTTTTTTCTCTCTCTCTCTCTCTCTCTCCTCCCTCTCCTCTCCCCTCCCCGTTTCTGTCCCTTTGCCCAGCCGCCGCCGACCACCGCCCCTCCCCCTCCCTCCGGCGCACCACCCCTCCCCTCCTCCCCCTCCCTCCCCTCCCTCCCCTCCCTCTTTTCCCGCTCCTCCTTCCCTCTCTCTCTCTCTCTCTCTCTTTCTCTCTCTCTCTCTCTTTCTCTCCCCGTTTCTGTCCCTCTGCCCAGCCGCCGCCGACCACCGCCCCTCCCCCTCCCTCCGGCGCACCACCCCTCCCCTCCTCCCCCTCCCTCCCCTCCCTCTTTTCCCGCTCCTCCTTCCCTCTCTCTCTCTCTCTCTCTCTCTCTTTCTCTCTCTCTCTCTCTTTCTCTCCCCGTTTCTGTCCCTCTGCCCAGCCGCCGCCGACCACCGCCCCTCCCCCTCCCTCCGGCGCCGATCGGCGCGCCTCCTCCTCCTCCTCCTCCTCCGGCGCCAGGTACAGTTTTTGTCTTTTAAATAATTAAATAATGAATATTATTATTATTATTATTATTAATTTATTTATGTTAGATGAATATTGGTAAATATTAAATATTGTTTAAATTTATAATTCTTTACACTTTATTGTTATTAAATTTATTAATAGAATTTTTTATATTATGATTATTATTGTTAATTGGGTATGGTAGTTGAAATTGTTATTAGTATTATTAAATATTTATCCTAATTATTAATATGATTATTATAATTTTTTTTAAGTAGTTGTGTTAATTATTATTATTATTATTATTATTATTATTATTATTTAATGGGTGTTAAGTAGATATATTATTAGTATTTAAATGTTATTATTTCTATTAAGAAGTTGTGTTAATTTTAGTTATTATTATTAAATTAAAATCAGTAAAATTTGTATTTTAATTAATATTATTATTATTATGTTAATTTGTATTGTTATTATTATTATTTATTTATGTTAAATTGTTGTTATTAATTTTTTTTTTAATTTGTAAAATTTCCCGACGGAAAAAAAATTCCGTCGGGAAATTTCCCGACGGAAATTAAATTTCCGTCGGGAATTGCCGACGGAAAAAAAATTCCGTCGGTAATTCCCGACAGAAATTTAATTTCCGTTGGGAAATTTCCCGACGGAATTTTTTTTCCGTCGGGAAATTTACCTACGACTTAATTGCCGACGGAATGAATTTCCGTCGGCAATTTAGTTTCCCGACGGAAATTCCTTATTTTCCGTCGGGAATTTCCGTCGGGAAATGATGTTTTTCTTGTAGTGTTTGTTTTATTTTCGTTTTTCTATTGAGTTCTCTGATTAAAAATATTAAATTAAATCCTTTTACTTTTAATTTTGATCACATTAGATGTTTAATTTACTAAGGTGACATGAGTGAAATACATTTGCATTTAAAATTGTCAAAGTAAAAGAAAAGAAAAAAGAAAAAGGAAAAAAACTGATATTTATTAGAAAAGTCATTAAAAATCGCACATAAAAAAAATCCATAACCCAAAACAATGCATTTAGCCGATCCATAATAATACCACAAAAATAAATTTTTATCCTAATAGAATTTTATTGTAAAGTCAAGTTTACGTTAACACGATTTTATATCGTACATATATTTCACTTATATTTATGCAGCCAATTAGGAATTTAATGTAACCAAAATTAAAAATAAAATGGCTCAATTTAGAATTTTTTTAGTTCGACAATTCAATTAAAAAAAAAAAAAAGTGAAACTTTAATAACAAAATGATGGATTTTGGCAAATTTTTTATGCTTAAACTTTTATGTATGACATGGTCTCAAGATTTTATCCATTGACTAGCATAGTTAATTAATATAATGTTTAAATCTATTGTACGAGAGGTTTGCCATGCTTTCCTATCGCGCCTGGATAAAACTTGATTGTTAATGTGCCATTCGCAAGTGTATATATACGAAATCAGACGAAAACTAATTACTAAATATAAAAATTATGTTCTCTAAAACAAAAAAAGTTATGTTACTATTAATTGAAATTTAATGACAACTATGCAAATTTAAGGACTAAAAATAAAATGAATAAATTGCAGAAATCAAAGAATAAAAGTATTATAGGGTATCTTGATTTCACTTGAACATGTCTCAATTCATAGTTGAAATTGCTTACTCCCACTGCAAAAAGAAAAAGAAAAAAGAGTTGCAAAATAGTGAGGTCTTATTTAATATTTTTTCCGTTGCCTAAATCAGTTTAGCGAGAACCAAAATTTTATAATGAAACACGTTGTAATAAAATTTATAGGGGTAAGAATGTACCAGTTAATTTTTTCATTAGCAATTTTATCAATCAGTTTATTAACTTCGGTTAATCGCTATATCGATTTCGATTTTTGACCAATTTTTTGGATCGGTTTACTGGTTAAAAATTATTGGACAAAGATCTTCTCCAGCTGTGCATTTGTATTACTATTTAGTTTGGTCAAATATTTGTAGATTTAATTTATCCTTTATTTATTCTGTCAAATATTTATTTTCCTTCTTAGTTTCCTTGATTTAAGGATCACTTTTGTATATAAATGAGTTTTGTATCAATAATATTGTGAATGAATAGAAATTTACAGTAGCTCTCGTTTGCTTTTATCATTGTATCAGAGCAGTTTAATCCTAGAAAATTTCTTCACCTTCTCATCATGACTCAAGGAAGTCCTTTGAATTCTAGTTCATCAAAAACTAGCCAATCAAACATGACCCAAACAAATTTTGATGTCTCATCACCCTATGCTCTTCATGCTTCTGACAATCCAGACACAACTTTAGTAAACGTGCCTCCTCAAAGAAGAAAATTACTCAACATGGCGTCATTATAGGACAAACGCACTTCAAGCCAAAAATAAATTTGATTTTATAGATGGATCAATCAAACACCCATTAACCGGTTCCATGGAAGAATCTGAATGGGTTAAATGCAATTCTATGATAATTTCTTGGATTTTTAATTCTCTTCATCCCACCCTACATGACAATGTTGCATATTTTGTTTCGGCACATGAGATGTGGAATGACCTCGAAGAAAGATTCTCTCAAGGCAACGCACTTCGCATTCATCAATTGAAGATCGAGATGGTGAATACGTTGCAACAAGGTATGTCTGTTTCAGCATATTTCACAAAATTAAAGGGAATTTGGGATGAGCTTAGCACATACTTATAAATTCCAATTTGCACTTGTGGGTCTGCATAGTCTCTTGCTGCAGAAAGGGTGAAAAAAAAAGTGCATCAATTTTTAATGGGTCTGAATAACAAATGCAATACGGTACGTTCTCAAATTTTGAACACTAAACCATTGCCTTCATTGTCTCGTGTTTATGGGCTTGTAGCACAAGAGGAGCGACAACAATTGATGACAACATTGAGATTACCTTCTGTTGAGGCAGCAACATTTCTTACTAGCAACAAGAATAAAATCTACAAGAATTGCAAGTCTACAAACAATCATGACTCATCTAAATTATTTTGTGGACATTGCAAAAAGACAAGACATACCAAAGAGACTGAGCTGAATGGATATCCTAAATGGTGGGATAAAGGAAAGAAGTCATCCAAGCCTAAAGTTCTGTTTAGATGTATCATGTTTTGATCGATGCATGTTGATTATGAGTTTTGTTATAGATACATATGAGAAAGTTGCTTGCATGAGATTATTTGTTAGAAGTCCATTTATTTTAGATGGAATTGGTGATGATTGTGTCAAAAGATGAGTTTTATAGGTTTGAAGTGAATGTGGCATGGTTTTGGTTGTTTTAAAAGTTATGCATGTGAACATAGGAAAGTTTGAGAGAAGTATGTGCTTGAGAGGTATGTGATTTGGGAGAGTTTGAGCTCAGAGTTCAGGGCTCTGTCACGGGCGTGAGCACGACAGAGTGCTCCGTAGGCTGGATTTTCACATTGTGTTTTGTCGCGAGCGCAATAGAAGGCAATTGGGCAATTTGTCATGAGTGTGGCATCTGTCGCGAGGTCGATTGTGGTATATCTGGGTTTTGTCGCGAGCGCGACACTATTTAGAGTCTTGAATAGAAGTTATTTGTTCTTATATATGCGTAATATTACATTGGATTATGTATAACTATGCATAAGATAGATTAAGTGTGTTTAAATAAGAGAATATAGTAGTTGTATGCATGATGAGATATTAGTGTGTACTATATGAACAAGTAGAATGAAATTGAGTATGTCAAATTGCTATTGTTTTGGCATCACTAATTAACAAATATGTATGCATGTTCATGATTTGCTTATTTAATTTATGATTTGACTTAATTGTGCGATGGATTAAAAAGATGATCAAGTGAACGTAAAGTATATGGTCTAGTGTAAAGAGTTTATTTGTATAAGCCTGAATTAGGCATAGTAGTGGATAGATGGGCATGCCTATAAAAGGTTAGAGTTGCAGCTGCCAGAGTGGCACCAATTGTGTCTAAACTTTGATACCATTTGTTATTCATATGTTTGAGATTAGGTTCTCCAGATGTGTGATACTACCAGTTGGTATTCAAAGTACCCGTATCCACCATTGATGTGAATTCAGGCTATTCTACTGTGTGTTTATGAATGCATAAGAAGTGCAATGAAATGATTATATGTATACGATAGTACATGTAATGTAGTGACATGTTATTATCAGCTGTATATGATAAACGTCAAAGGTTGTTATCTTGTATATGATTATGTGTTAAAGGAAGTGATATGTTATCACTTATAATATATGATAAATGTTAACATTAGAGATTATATACATGAGTAGGTACATGTAAATGTTATAGATATGATATTAATGTGCTTGCTTTAAAGTATATGCTAAGGAATGTAATATGTAATAAGTATGATTGCTGTGGTTATGTCTATTATCGTATATTGTATGGGACTTCGCGAGAAGTCTATTTGCTTTTGTATATCCCCACTGAGACATCGCTCAGCACGGGTGTTTTTTCGTGTAGATATGCAGGTCCGGTATAGAGAGTGTGCATCTGTTGGCCACTAGGAGTTGAAGCTTGGAGTGTCTTTTGTAAATGATTCTTTTTATAATGAACAGTATAGTTTATGTAAAGTATTTTGTATAAGATAAGTGAACTATTGTAAAGAGAATATTAAAGTAATGTATGTAAGATAATGATATTCAGTAATGTGATAACTTAATTTTATTTGTGCATCTTCAACTTATGTTAAAAAAAAATATTTCGCTTATAAAATAATATAGTGTTTAATTGAATCGTATTGTATGTATATGCGTGCGTGGTGACTTCGATATCCTTTCAGGGGGTATTGGAGCATTACAAGGCAACTCCTCTATCCAACTATACAATTGAATGGATTTTGGATTTAGGTGCTTCTACCCATATGACATGCTATGTGTAGACATCGGGTCCCGAGGCAGCCCAGAACAGGGTTACCTAGTGATGAAATTAGCGCATGTTCACAGGTAAAGAGGTTAGAAGTGATAGATTTCTTGTCAAATTTGTTTTTTAGAAATAAATAATAATAATAAAAAAATATATGTTTTAAAAATAAAAAAAGAAGGTTGGAAGCGATTTTATTTTTGTCAAAAATGTTTTAAAAAAAAGGTTTTTCAAAGGCTTGCGACTGTGGTGCATGAGGGCAGGCACCCCTCATGCGCTGGCACTGGGCACAGCCCACCCGGGCGCACATTCATGAACGCAGAGCGCGCGAGCGTGCTGAGGGGCAGCCAGGCCGCTCGCGCCTTACATACGTGGGGCAGCTAGGCTGCCCCTCGCTGCCAGCAGCCCCCTAGGCGCTATTTTCGGCCAAAATCTGTTTTTCGTTGGTTTTTTTTTGGGAATTTTGAAGGTTATATCAGTTTTTTTTTTCCGTTTCAATGGGAATTTAATTGATTTAATGGCTTCATAAAAGCTATTTTTGGGCAGATAAAAATGGAGGATTTTAGAGAGAAAAAATAAAATAAAAAAGATTTGATTTTTTTAGAATTTAAGAGAGATTTTAAACAAATTTTCTTCTTGATTTTTATTCGGAAAATATTTGTTCATGATCAAAAAACAATACTTGAGATAGAGAAATTAATTCTCTTTTCTTAAGGTTGTAAAATTTTCTTCTTTTATTCGAATTTTTCTTGAGCTTTTTTTAGAGAGAGAAACTTGTGTTCTTATTATTTTTAATCTGATTTCTTATGGATTTTGACAAGGCAAATAAATCATGATTCAATTCCTCTAGATCAGTAATTCTAAGGGTAAATTTCTGAGCGCAATTATAATTTCTATTAATTTTTTCTTTATTTTTTTCTCCATTGTTGCTTGATTATAAGTTTTTAAATGTGTGTTTTATTGATTATTTTTATGCTTTGATTTGGCATATTTAGATGTTATTTTGATTTTTCTTGCATGAAAATCATATCATAATATGTAAAATCATATGAAAAGTATTATTTTTTATGGAAATTTGAGAAAAAAAACCAAGAAAAATTCATTACTGTGCTTTGTTTCCTTCCTTGCCTACGAGGGCTAAGAAGGAGATGAGGGGCGGCTTGTCTGCCCCTCATGGCCAGCCCGCCCCTCAACCCCCTTTTTCGTCCTTTAGAGATGATGGGTGCCATGGCCGAAACGATTGCTCATCCCCCTGCTGCACAACCACACATTGCTCCACAGCCACCGGTTGTCCCTCATCGGGGGCAAGTTGAACCGCTTGCTGGCGAGGAGGCTCCTTTCGTAGGTAATGCTGCCTGCCAACCTGTTAATGAGCATAGAGCTGCTGTGCCCATTGAGCCAAAAAGGAAAATGATCCCTGATCCCAATTAGGATTTTGTGATTGAGGATGCTGATGAAGAGCTAATAGCACCTCAAGCTATGAGGGGCAGAGCACCTGGGATGGAGGATGAGGCAATAAGAGGAATAAGACAGCAGATTGAGGCGATCACCTGCTTGCTATCAACTGGAAAGGGGATTAATCTTGAGGATAGACATTTGAGGGATAAAGAGCTCCTACCCTAAAGGTTAAAGATGCTTGAGCTGCCAAAGTTTGATGGTAGTTTGGACCCATCTACACATATTAAGCAGTACACCCTGGTGATGAAGGGCACAGGATTGACCAAGAAACAGAAGGTGAAATATTTCTGCCTCAGACTGGTGGGTTTAGTAGTAGACTAGTATCACGGGTTGGACTGAAGGTCTAATGATGATTGGGATCTTTTGACTAGGAGTTCTTAAAGTAGTATGACTGCAGCATATGAATGGAGGTCACCTTAAAGGACCTCGAGCTCTTATAGCAAATAAATGATGAGTCATTCCATGAATACCTCACCAGATGGAGGAATATGGTCATAGAGATGAAGCGAAAACCTGATACCGCCGACCAGATCAGATTGGTCATTAGGAACTCTTGCCCCTACTTGAGGGATTTGCTTAGCTTCAAAGGACTCAAAGACTGGGAGCCACTTAAAGATATCGCAATAGAGGCTGAGGGGGCTTACCTTGCAAAGAAAGCAAGATAAAATAACTTTATTGGGAAAAATTATGGGAACCAATCAGGGTATAAGTCGAGTGGTGCTGGAAGCAGTAATAACAGAAATGGTAAGACGGCAGAGGTTATAGCTACTGAAGTTGGACAAGGCTAGAGGAACTTTTTTAATTTGGGCCAGTCTCTGTCCTGGGTATTGGAGAGATTAATAAAGGAAGGCAAGCTGCAGCCATTGCCACCCAGGCCAGCTATGAATAAGAAACAACCGGGGCATAGAGGTGATCAGTATTGCGCCTACCATTAGCACACTGGGCACCTAACAGATTATTGCCGAACTTTGAGGAATAAGATCCAAGATCTTATCGACTCCCAGCAGATCACAGATCCTAAAAAGAGAGAGAAGAAGAAAAAGTCAGGCTATAATACAATTCCCCCACCTGTGTATATGATCGGGTCTAGTCTACTAGAATGGTATGTTTTACGAGATTTATTTGGAGATGAGCACGTCGCTATCACCTGTTGAGAGGCAAGTGAAGAAGGAATTTCCCTTGGCGGCGGTAGATTGTTGATCCATTAGTGAGAGTCGAGAAGAAGATAATGTTTCTTTTTTTTCAGATGTTTTGTTGTTTTATCATTCCAAGAACTTTTGTTTATGTTAATGTTTGCAATGTTAGTTATTTTAATGAGATGAACAATTGGGCTTATTTGTATGATGTTTCTGATGATTTTATTTTACATGATCATGATGCATTCATTTTGACATTAATTCAACTAGTACAACTGCATTTAATCTCGGGACTTTGGAGATCTTGATAGCATCTGATATAACTCCTGAAGAGAGGAAAATTCTGAGAGATAAATAAAAAAAAGGGTGGGCCTTTTCCTAGACCTGGAATGAGATGCTAAAAATTGATAAGGGCATTGCTAGGACGGCGCTGCTTCAATATACCAACATGATGACGAACAAAATTTCAAAAGCCATTCCTTTGCCTCCTCAACTTCCAGGATGTATACGATGCAGCAAGATGAAACCAAACTCTGATCATTAAGGGGTTGCATCAGAAGCTAGGTGAACAAAACTTTAGGCCTTAAAAAAAGAAAAGAAAGAGAAAAAAGAAAAAAAAAAGAAAGAAAAATCACAAGTTCTATCCTAAATCATCTGAGGCTAACTTATAACTCAATCTCAACCATTAAGGGTTACTTTAGAAATTGAGCCACCAAAGCCAAAAAAAGCAAGGTGCGGGATTTCACAGTCAGATTCCAAATGGAGAAATCACTGCCTTAGCCAGTTTGCACAAGGATCAAGATGAAGCCTTTGATGTTAAAAAAAAAGAGGCACTATCAGAAAAAGCAGCTTTTCTGGCTAATAATGATGAAAGAGAATTCAAAGGAACCTTGTATATGTCGACAAATTGAAGGAGGTCTCATGGCAAAGGCTAAAAAAAAGAAGAAAAAAAAGAGAATAAATGCCCTGTGGGTTGAAAACAAAAAAAAAAGGCGACCTTGCTAAAATTGGGCGCCCTGCTAGGGTGAAAACCGAAAAAAAGGCATCTTAGGCAAAAATTAAAGGCTGAGAGAAAATCTTCAATCATGAAAACCGAGAGGCCTGATTGATAACAGGAGTCTGATGCTCATATGATCTATCTCGAGATTAGATGAGGTCTGGCATTTTTTGAGTTAATGCCAAATAAGGATTATGTGAGATGAAATCAAACTGAAAAATATGCATTTATGTAGTGATATGCTGATATGATCAGAATGGTTTACTTTGCATGATTAAATTTGTCTAGTCCTGCCCTCTGCTTCCCTCCCTGCTCAGGTACTTCAACTGATTCATCCTGTTATCAACTGTGAAGCCAATCCTACAGCATTTTTGTGAGGAGAATCAAGCTCATAGAACCATGGTCTATGGTGTAAATACATGTTGATCGCCTTTAGAGGATCACCAATAACAGTTTCAGCCTTTTTTACAATTTGTCAAAAAAAACAAAAAAACCAAAAAAAAAAGAAGGCCGTTAGAGATGAAAACCGTAACTGGCTCTTTAAACAAAAGTTAGGCCAAAAGACAGGGTGAAAACCTAAAAACAGGCAGTCTGCCTTACAAAAAAAAAACTAAAAAAAAAAGAGCTGCTGGATTGGCATGGGTCCATTCCAAGCAAAAATAAGTTATCGGGTTGTGTGAAAATCCCCAAAAGGACGCATTTCCTGCTAAGAAAAGTTAGTGTGAAAATTCACAAGGGACGTACTAAATTAAAAAAATGACTATAGGTTTTAGATGAGAATCTCGCAGCCCCAAAGGCACGAAATCCAAAAGTAGCTTCAAAGGGCATCGATCTTACCGTAGATTGCGACCAGTCCGGCTATCGCCTCCAAATTCACTTAGATGAATTCTTGTCCTGCGTTTTTGCATAACCCATGCATTTCATGAGCATGCTCACTATTTTTCCTACATATTTGGCTTTTCAGTTTTGCAGTAGGAGAGATCCAATGCGGACCCCGAAAAAGGCGAGTGGCCACATCAGTCCACACACCAATCCAAAAACCAACTTGTGATGCGCGCCGAACCTAGCAAAGGCCTTCATGACGAGACTCGCTTTTAGACCTCGAGGGATTGGTTCGCGTCTTTTGATCTTGGGTAATATGAGATATTTTGGAATCCCCTACCCAATAGAATATTGGGAGGTTCATCTAATCTCATTAAACTTTTAGGCGCCTTTGAGACATTTTGGAGTCGCCACCTAATTTACAAGAAATTGGGAAAGGTCATCTAAATTCGGAGGTCTTAAACTAGAGAACGTTTTCGGAACTTCACTCTTATTAATGTCTTAAGTTAAGTTTATAAATGAGTTTTTAAGAAATCGAAATTTCATCTCTCATTTCACACGATCATGTGATAAATTTAAATCACACTGGAAAGAGATAAAGAAAATAGAAAATAAAGTAATGAATAAATTACAAGTGAAAATATGGGACAGAACAATCCCCCAAGATAAAGAAAGTATAAATAAATAAAAGAATAAAACTTCGCCCCAAAAATTAATTACAAGGGCCCAAAAAGGAAAAAATAAATAAATACATAAAATAAAATAAAATAAAATACATCATACATAAATCAGGCCATTTATTAGATTTTAGGAACATTGGTTCCTTCTTATTAACTTGAAAATTGGAGAATTATTTTTGGGCATTGATTGAGAAAATCGGGATGGGTGATCCCATTTTATAAAAATTAATTCTCCTTTTCAAAGTGAAATTTTATTGGTTAAAATAGGAAATTGGTCCATTTTATTAGAAAAAATCCAATTTATTTATAAAAATATTTATTAAATGTGCATAAAAATAAACAATTTTACATAAAATAAACAAATGCGACAAATAAATCAAAATAAAGGAAAATGCGGAATTTAAATATGCAAACAAAAATGAGACTCTCAATTCTTTGATTTTTCATCTTTGCCCATGGATGATGCTCAAATAAAAAGACAAGTGTTGTAGCCAAAAAGAAAAAAATAATAAGGTTAGTAATTAAATCAAATAAAAATAAATAATAAATAAAAATGAATAAATCAAATCAAATGAAATACAAAAAATAAAATAATGAATCAAATTAAATTAAATGAATCCAACTAACAAATATACTAATCGAGCCAATCAAATAAACAAATCAAATAAATAAAAGGATAAAAATAGATGTAAGAATGAATGAATAAAGGTGTATGTGTGGACAAGACAAAATGGAATTAAAGGGGAAATAAAACAAAGATGGCCACTGTTCACGTGGCCATCATGTAAAGGAAAAACACAAACAATTTGATCCGGTTGGTAAAATGGGATTATTGAATTAAAGATGCAAAATTGACATGATTAAATCAATTATTTACATGTTATCACAATAAACATAAATATTTATATGGCAAAAAAGATCAATCAAAACAAAATAAATTAACTATATGTTAAAAATAATAAGGAATCAAAGTAAAATAAATTAATTAATTACATATTAAAAAAAATAATAAGAAGTCAAAGCAAAATAAATAAATTACTTACATGTTAAGAACAATAAGATCAAGAAAACAATATTTACATGAACAAAAATAATTAAACACGAAAAAAAAAGAATAAGATGAAAATAATTAATTTGGAGCCCAGAAAATTTACTATCAGATTTAGATTTGATGGAAGAAATATGATGATTGATCTCCTTGAAAAATTCCACAAGATAATTTAGAAGTGAAAATTAATTCCTTTTGTTTATGGAGAAAACAAAGAAATTAACTTGGATGATTACGAATTGAAAATTGATTTCCCAATCTCAATTGATCCTTGTTAATTTAAAAAGAAAAATCCAAGAAGAAGAAAAGAAATTCTCTCAAAAAAGAGGAAAAGAAAAATAATGGAGGCTCTCCCCTTTAGGTTTTTTTCATCTCAAACTATTTATATCATTCAATAAAAAGCCCTAATTCTATTAGGAAAAGAAAAATAATTTAAATCTAATTTTCCTACTTTTTTATGATAAAATCAGCTTTTATTTTTAATTATCTCAAAAAAAAAATAATTTAAAGTGCAAATTGGACTCAAAATCCCGGATTTTGGGGGAAAAAATGGATTTTCGGCGAAACTGGGCGAAAATCGGCAGATTTGGGCGACCTGCGGCAAAACTGGGCGACCTGCGGCCGCAGCTCGTGCGGCTGAGCTGCGGCCATGCGTGGAGGGCCGTAGCTCGCGCGCGCGAGCTGCGTTCCCATGTGCGCAGTGCTCTGCGCAACCCACGCGGGTGCGGGTGCGAGCGCGGTGCTGCACGCAGTGCTGGGGGATTCGCCCAATTTTTTTTTTTAAATTAAAAATTTTTAACCTAAAATTAATACTTCTAAACTCCTTTTTCATTTTTCATTTTTAAAATATATATTTTTAACTTTTTTGTTTTTTTATTCCTAAAAAGCAAATTTTCACAAGGAAATCGTTGCTTCCAATATTTTTGCCTGTGAACAGACATCTAATCATTATTGGGTAACATTGGTCTGGGCAGCTTTGGGACCCAGTATTTACAGTTACCCCCAGTTTTGGGAAAGGTAGTGCATGGGTGTCTAGGTAAGCCAAAACTTAGAGAAAGAAGGAAAGAGTCACGTACCTGAGGCAGCTATCTTCCTGGTCTGAATGGAGTTGTTCGGGGTAGTTACCGTCAATTTGTCGATGCATTAACCCTCATTGCTGCGATGTCTAGGCTTTAATGCGGTTGCGGTCCGTAATTGACCTTGATGCAGTGTCTAACCTTTGTCGTTTCGGCATCTAACGTATGCGGTGTCTAGCCTCAGCCATTTCGGTATCTAACCTGTTGATACGGTGTCTAACATCCTCCGTTGCGGCATCTGACCTGTGCGGTGTCTAGCCCCCAGCCATGTCAGTATCTAACCTGTTGATGTGGTGTCTAACCTCCTCCGTTGTGGCATCTAACATGTGCGGTATCTAGCCCCGGCCGTGTCGGTATCTAACCTGTTTTGAGATCTAAAGTGGAGCCCCCTGAGAGGTCTTTGGTTGAATACCCCCTAAGAGGTCTTTGGTTGGTTGTCTGGATTAACGCCTCTAAGAGGGATTTGGAGAATTTGCCTCTTAAGAGGACTTTGAATGGTTTGCCTCTTAAGAGGACTTAGGGATTTTCCTCTTAAGAGGACTTTGAAGGGGTTTGCCTCTTAAGAGGACTTTGAATGGTTTGCCTCTTAAGAGAACTTAGGGATTTGCCTCTTAAGAGGACTTTGAAGGGGTTTGCCTCTTAAGAGGACTTAGGGATTTGCCTCTTAAGAGGACTTAGGGGATTGCTTCATAAGAGGACTTGGAAATTGCCTCTTAAGAGGACTTAGGGGATTGCCTCCTAAGAGGACTTAGGGATTTGCCTCTTAAGAGAACTTTGAAGGGTTTGCCTCTTAAGAGAACTTAGAGATTTGCCTCTTAAGAGGGTTTTGAAGGGTTTGGCCCGTGTAGACTTTCTCTTGGTTGGATTGTCAAGTACGGGTGAGTGCTCATGTTGTGTTGAATCCATCCTTGACCTATTTTTTTTAAATTAAAATTTTTTGACCTAAAATTAATACTTCTAAGCTCCTTTTTCATTTTTAATTTTTAAAATATATATTTTTAATTTTTTTGTTTTTTTTATTCCTAAAAAGTAAATTTTCACAAGGAAATCGTTGCTTCCAACATTTTTTCCTGTGAACAGGCATCTAATTATCATTGGATAATCTTGGTCTGGGCTGCCTCGGGATCCGGTGTCTACCCAACCAAATGCCTGTTAGGGGGCACAACTTTAAATTTTAGAAGGATTAGCACAACCACGGCACTACCACGTCAATAAGGGTTAGTATAATGGCGGCACTACCACTCCACATAGTGTTAACATGACCACGACACTACCAAGGGTTAGCACGATGGCAGCACTACCATTTCACGGAAGGTTAGCATGACCAAAGCATTACCAGTTAACCAAAGATTTACGTGCTGGCTCTAAATACCACCTCAACGAGGGTTTACACGATCACGGTAACTCATTGCAACAAAGGTTAACTCGTCGACAAGCTGGCAATAACCACCGCAACAACATCATTCAGCCCGAAAAGATAGCTATCTCAGGTACATATTTTTTTTCTTTCTTTCTCTGAGTTTTGGCTCACCTAGGCGCCCATGCACTAGTTTTCCAAAAATTGGGGGCAATTGTAGACACCAGGTACCGAGACAGTCCAGACCAGGATTATCCAGTGATGAAATTAGCGCCTATTCATAGGTAAAAAGGTTGGAAATGATAGTTTTATTGTCAAATTTGGTTTTTAGAAATAAAAAATATATATATTTTAAAAATAAAAAAAAAAGGTTGGAAGCAATTTTATTTTTGTAAAAAATATTTTTTTAAAAAAAAGGGTTTTCGGAGGCTTGCGGCTACCGGCGTGCGAGGGCATGGGCCCCTAGCACGCCGGACACGTAGCGCCCGCCCCTCGCTAGGGGCGGGCTTGACTCACGTGCGCACCCCTCGCCAAGGGCGAGCGCGCCTCTCGTGCGGGAGGCTCGCGTGCTGAGGGGCAACCAGGCTTCCCCTCGCCTGCCCAGGTCGCCCCTCGCAGCCAGCGGCCCCCTGGGGGTTGTTTTCGGCCGAAATCCGCCTTTCGTCGATTTTTTTCCAGGAATTTTGAAGGTTACATCAGTTTTTTTTTTTTTTCAATTTGAATTTAATTGATTTAATGGCTTCATAAAAGCTATTTTTTGGAAGATAAAAATGGAGAATTTTAGAGAGAAAAAATAAAAAAAAAAGGTTTTGATTTTTTCAGAATTTGAGAGATTTTAAACGAATTTTCTTCTTGATTTTTATTCGGGAGATCTTTTATTCATGATCAAAGAATAATACTTGAGATAGAGAAATCAATTCTCTTTTCTTAAGGTTATAAAATATTCTTTTTTTATTCGAATTTTTCTTGAGTTTTTTTTAGAGAGAGAAACTTATGTTCTTATTATTTTTAATCTGATTTCTTGTGGATTTTAACAAGGCAAATAAATCACAATTCAATTCCTCCAAATCAGCAATTTTGAGGGTAAATTTCTGAGCTCAATTATAATTTTTATTAATTTTTTCTTTATTTTTTTCTGCATTACTGCTTAATTATTAGTTTTTTAAATTTGTGTTTTATTGATTATTTTTATTCTTTGATTTGGCATATTTAGATGTTATTTTGGTTTTTCTTGCTTGAAAATCATATCATAATATGTAAAATCACATAAAAAGTATTGCTTTTGATGGAAATTTGAGAAAAGAAAACTAAGAAAAATTCATTACTGTGCTTTGCTTCCTTCCTTGCCCACGAGGGGCAGGAAGGAGGTGAGGGGCGTCCTGCCTGCCCCTCATTGCCAGGCCGCCCCTCAACCCCCTTTTTCGTCCTTTAGTGTATTTTGTTCCGTTTTCGATCCACTTTCGCGTGGCATGAGTTTTTTTACATGATTTTAATATTTTTGCCCATGTGATATTTATTTTTATTTTTATGTGATAATATTTAATTTATTTGATTTAATTGATTTTTTTAATTTATTTTCTAACATTAATTTTATTTTGTTTTTATTTTGTCTACAAATCTTATTTTTTCCTTGCGTGAGCATTTTCACTAGCAAATCGAGAATCCATGAAAATTTGCAGGTATCTTTTGGTTTGATTTGTCAATTTTTTTTATTTTCATTATTTTTCGTTATTTTGTCTTCTATTCTATTATTTAGTCTAATTTGTAATAAATTTATTTATTTTACGCAAGTTAAAAAAATCATCAAAAATATTTTTTATTAATAAATTGGATTTTTCTAATAAAATGGGACCAATATCCTAATTTTTAACCAATAAAATTTTACTCTAAAAAAGAAGAGTTAATTTTCTCAAAATGGGATCACTCATTCCTATTTTCTCAATATTCACCAAAAAATAACTCTTAAATTTTCTAAGTGAACATGAAGGAACTAAAGTTTCTATTCTAAATAAATGTCCTGATTTATGAATGTTATTTAGTTAATTGACTTTATTTATTTAATTTCTTATTTTGGGGGATTGTATTTTTTGTCCAATTATTTATTTATTTGTTAATTTTTTATATTTTGGGGGATTGTATTTTTGTCCCAATTTCATTTTGTAGTTTGTTTTGTATTTTACTTATTTTATCATTTTTTTTTACCTGCTTTCCTACTATGCTTGAATTTGCGCTTTAATTTTAATGCATGACCGCGAGAGAAGAGAGATGAAAATTTAATATTAAAAACTCATTTATAATTAAGCAAGATATTAATAAGAGTGAAGTTCCGAACTACTCTCTGGTTTAGACCCCTAAGTTAGACGAACTTTCCCAATATCCTGTAAATTGGGTGGCGACTACAAAATATCTCAAAGGTGCCTAAAATTTTCATGGGATTCGATGAACTTCCCCAATGTTCTATTGGGTAGGGATTTCAGAATATCTCATATTACCCAAGATCAAAAGATGCGAACCCTTTCGGGCCCTAAAAGTAGGTTATCGGGAAACGATCGGGTCGTGCACGCGTCACACCATGCGAGTGTTATTGAATCTCCCAAAGCTGTACCCCATTTTTCACTAATTACTATGCCAGATGGGTCACTCATTCTAGCAAAAGCTTGTGGAACTATTTTTCTTAATCCATCTATTACCTTAAATAATGTTTTTTATATACCTTCATTTACATGTAACCTTATATCTATCAGCAAATTAACCAAAGACTTACACTGCACTGCTCATTTTTCCCTTCTTTTTGTGTTTTATAGGACTTAGCCACTAAGAAGCTGATTGGAATGGCTGAATTGCGAGATGGACTCTATTATTTTTGGCCAATCAAAATTCCCATTACAGCAACCAGCATCACTCATGATTCTAAGCTCAATTTGTGGCATCAACTTCTTGGCCATTTATCATTTGATAGACTATATCTTATTATTGATTTAGGTCAATTTTGTGTTAAGTCTTTTAATAAGTGTTGTGACTCTTGTCATCGAGCGAAACAGTCTCGAACTCCTTTTTCAGTTAGTTCAATTGAAACTCGTGACTCTTTTGAATTAGTCCATGTGATGTTTGGGGTCAATATCATACTACATCTTTATCTAGCTCCTAATATTTTGTAAGTATTGTGGATGATTACACTAGAGTCACTTGGGTTTATTTGCTTAGAACCAAATCTGAAGTTTTTCTTAGATTGCTTCCCTTCATAACTATGGTAACTAGACAATTTGGAAAAGTGGTTAAGCAAATTCGTAGTGATAATGGCATCGATTTTACTAATCATAATCTTTAACTTTTTTGTCAACATGGGATTTTAACTCAATTTTCTTGTGTTTGCACCTCTCAACAAAATGGAGTAGTGGAACATAAGCATAAACACATACTTGAGGTGGCTAGAGCATTGCGTTTTTCAGCTAATTTACCTTTTAAATTCTAGGGTGAGTGTATCTTAACAGCAACATATTTAACTAATTACATGCCCACACCTCTTTTATCTAGCCGAAGTCCTTATAAACTTTTATTTTCTAAAAAGTGCAATTATTCTCATCTTCGTGTTGTTGGATGCCTTTTCTATGCCTCTGTCCTTCCTCGATCAAAGGATAAATTCCATGAACATGCCACCCCTTGCATATTTGTTTGATACCCTCATGGCCAAAAGGCATATAATGTATAAGATTTAGCCACTCATAAAATTTTTACTTTTAAGGATTTGACCTTCTATGAGCATATTTTCCCTTTTCATAAATTCTATTCATTTTCTCTAGAACATAATGCCTCTATAATCACACATATCCTTTTACCTGTTCTTGATCTTGAACCTGCATCCCTTGAATCATCTCCACCACCCGTCACATCCCCTCCTATAGAAACTCCTGACCCAAATCATTCCACAGACATTAACAGCTCTTCTCCATCTCTTATACCTGACCCAAACCTTATACAACCAAAGCAACTTCCTCCTCGAACAAGGAAATTACCATCTCACTTAATTTTGTGACTTCCATGTTGATTTGCTAGGAAATAATGGATCTTCTCCCACTATTTCCAACCATGCTTCCTCCGGTATGTCTTATCCTTTAACCTCTTTTCTCTCATATTCCAGATTCAACACTGTACATACTTGTTTTCTTATAGCCATCACTTAAGATGATGAGCTAAAATCTTATAAATAGGCCATTAAGGATACTCGTTGGCAATAAGCAATGGTTAAGGAATTATAAGCACTTAAATAAAATTGTACATGGACTATAGAGCTACTACCCATTGGAAAAAAGGCCATTGGATCAAAATGGATCTACAAGATCAAGTATCATTTTGATGGGACAATTGAGCGCTATAAGGCTCGTTTGGTTGCTAAAGGCTATACACAAATTGAATGACTTGATTATACTAAAACCTTTTCACTTGTAGCCAAGCATATAATGGTTTGTACACTATTAGTTGTGGCAGTCGTAAAATCATGGGAATTACATCAACTAGATGTTTACAATGCCTTTTTGCATGGTGATCTTGCTGAAGTGGTACGCCACCTTCTATTTACTTATCCCCGAGCAATGATCGAGTATGTTAGATTTAAAAATTTCTTTATGGTTTAAAATAGGCATCGCGCCAATGGTATGCTAAATTCTCTATTTCTCTTCTTTATTTTGGCTTTACTCAATCTAAGGCAGACATATCTCTTTTTCTATACCATAAGGGAAGTTCCTTCACGGCATTGTTTGGTATGTGGATGATGTTATTATTGCTAGCAATGACAGTCATCATACTACTGCTCTCAAAGCATACTTGGATGCTTGTTTTTATATCAAAGACCTCGGGACTCTTAAGTACTTTCTTGGTTTGGAGGTAGCTCGCTCCCCTGATGGCATCATTTTATCCCAACGAAAATATACATTGGATATTCTATAAGAATTAAGCTTGTTTAGTTCTAAAATAGATACATTTTCAGTGGAATAAAATGACACATTAGGAACAGATAATAGTGCTCTTCTGGACTATCCTAGCCTTTATCGTCGCTTGGTTGGCAGGCTCATATATTTAACTATCACTCGACTAGAACTTTGCTATTCAATGCATATTATGCCTCAATTCATACATCAACCTCATCATCGATATTGGGTAGCTGCTCTTTGCATCTTACGCTATCTCAAGTCTGCTCTAGGTCAAGGCATTTTTCTTTCCTTTAAGTCTAATTTATGACTTAATGCATATTGTGATTCTAACTAGGCTGGCTGTCCTCTTACATGACATTCTATTACTGGTTATCTCTTTTTCCTTGGTCACTCTCCCATTGCCTGGAAAACCAAGAAGCAAACTACTATTTCTTGCTCTTCTGCTGAAGCTGAATATCGCTCTATGGCTACTACTGCATGTGAACTCATATGGATTCGTACCATGCTTCATGATTTGCAAATCACTCATTCTATGCCAGCCCAACTCAATTATGATAATCGTGCTGCCATTCATATTGCTGCCAATCCTGTTTATCATAAGTGCATAAAGCATATTAAAATTGATTGTCATTTTAATTGGGATTGCATCAATTCAGGCTCCACCACTACATCGCATGTCTATTATCATCTTTAACTTGCTGATCTCCTTATTAAAGCTCTAGGTCATCAACAATTTCATTTTCATATTGACAAGCTGGTGGAAGACAATGGAGAGCCATTGGACTCCGATCTGATACTGAGTGTGTTGCCCGATTCCTTCGAGGTTGGAAAAGAGATGTAGGGTGCACGATCCATGTTCCTTCTCTTTCTTCTCGTAGGGTATATTGTTTTATTTTTTCGCTCCCTTTTGAGTATAGCATCCGATCTTTTCTTTTTCTTCCTCTTCTCTTATTCTTTCTTTTTCTTTTTTTTTTAAAGAGATAGCCAGCGAGTAGGCCAATAAGAGATTCGTGAAAATTGTCACACCACAATACCCCTTGGGAGGATATCGGAGCGCTACACACAAATAAACATATATAATAAAATGAAAGCGGAAGCAATAAATATAATAAAATAAAAATTTTAAATCTCATATTACAAAAATATCCTTATATAATATACGATTAATTTATACAAAAATTCTGTACAAAACCTATACTAAACTATATAAAATACTGGATCAAAAACAAAAAGAAACCACTCTAACTTCTAGTGGCCAACCTGCTGATGCCCAACTCCGAACTGAACCTGCCACCTACATGGGAAAACACATGTGCTAAGCGATAGCACTTAGTGGAGAGGAACAGAAACGTATACATATAATAACATTCACTCACAGAAACACATAATAAGAACATGCAAAATTCTAATGCATCAACATACCATAATCACTCTAATAATAATCAAGCACTAACATAAAACGTATTCACTATATCAAAACAATTATCAAAGATTCGGAACAAAGGCAAATCACTACTATTAGAGATTTCATATACATAAACACATATCGATATGCCAAGCTCCATAATACCTACAATACACTAGCCTGAATTTACATGGGTGGTGGATATGGGTACACTGGATACTGCGAACAGTATCAAACACTAGAGACCGAAACCTCAAAATATTTTAAAACTTTTAGATACCCGAAGGTATCAAACACTAGACCCAAACAGAATCAAATACTAGCAGCTGCAATCAGTAGCCCTTTATAAGCATGCTTATCTATCCACTACTATGACCATTTAGGCTTATGCATATATACCCAATCTCTACACTCAACTTTACAAAAAACAATAATCTTACCACTTAACATAATATATATTAATGCAAGCATATAAAAAGTACAAAACATTAGCTTATATAATTAAAATCATGAACCAAACATGAGTGAGAAACCATGCAACGAAAAGAACTGAAAATCATTGCAGAACAAGGGAGGTGGGTCGCGCTCGTGATGCCCATTGCGCCCGCGACAGAGGCGAATCTCACCCAAGGTCGCTCCCGCGGTAAGTTCCGCACTCGCGAGAAGTAGCTGATAGGCCTTTATTGCACTCATGATCAAAGTTGCGCTCGCGATAGAGGGCGGCTAGTTCCCCGTTGCGCTAGAGCGCGTACGCACAGCCGCTATGAAGAATAGCCTAGTAGAAGCCCTGCTTACCGAGCTCTCTGTCGTGCTTGTGACAGAGAGCATATCAGCTGAAGCTCGGCAATCACGCCAGCATCACGAGCGCAACAGAGTCGTGAATTCATGCCCAGAAATCACTCTAACACAGCTCCTCTCACATCTAACCCATCCAAAACCAAGCAATCAAGCATACAATTCAAACCATTCATCACTTACACTCAAAACATGCTTATAATCATATTGCTATATATCAATTTCCAGAAATTACAAGTTCACAAACAAACTCAAACCATTAAAGACAAACCTCAAGGAAGCTCAAAATCAATCTCTCTTCAAGTTCCCACCTTCTCTTTACCCTTGTCCTTCCTCTTGTCACCAACTTCTTGCAAGAACATTCAAACCAAACAAATCTCTTAATCCATACTCATACCCAATTACAAAATCAAAATCGAAATGAAGAAGAAGAAGAAGAAGAAGAAGAAGAACCGAATCCAACTTAACTTACCTCCTTAAAGAACACAAGACCACTATAAATCCAACTCAACCTCTAAGAGATCCACCCAAGAAGAGAGGAAGAAGAAGAAATGAAGAAGAGAAAGAGGGAGCTTACGCTGAAAGAGAGGAGAACGGGAAACCAAGAGCAAAAATTAGAATTTTGCTTTCTCTCTCTCTTCCTTTCTTTTCCCCATTTAATTCTCCCACCAACTCTTGCTTAGGTGTCACTCAACAATTGGTCCAATTTATTATATCCTTGTCTAATCTCTCTTTGGTCCATGGGAAACATCCAATTAATCACTTAAATAATTCTTTCTCTTATTAACTTTATTTTCTCTTCAATTTAGTCCTTAAATACTTTAATATTATACTTATCCAAGTACAATTATACCCTTAATTACTCAACTAACCATGCAATTCCTACTAGGCCCCTTTTTGGGTTGTTATAAAAATAGCTGCCAAAAAGGCAAAAGACTTACAGGGCAAAGTCGAAGCTCATCACTGTCACTGAATGAGGAGGAGAGATGAAGTTGAGAGTGAGAGGCATCCTTTGACTATAAGACAATGGACTGAGGAGACAGTGGCCTTAACTAGAGCCGTAGAAAGAAGGGAGGATGCGGCCACTTCTGCTGATTTGGTTATTATAGAGTCATCCCCAATAGTCATTATTGACGATCAGCCTCCCACTCCAATTGCCGATGCTGAGGCGTTGCTGCTGATGGCTTTAGAGGGAGAGCAGCCAACTAGAAACGATCAATAAAAAGGCAAAGAGAAAGTTAGCGAAGATCTTTTGCTGATCCCTGATGAACTGCCTCCCTTGTTGACTTTTACAAACTAGTTTTTACTTCACCTATCTCATGCTAAGCCCAGCTCTGAGATTGCCAAGGAGCAAGGCGATCGGTCAATGGGCACTTTTATTGAGATTCCCCTAAGTCAGATCCTCACCGACCACTATGGGGATAGGCCACTGTGAAAAACCAGTGTAATGGAGTATGTGACTGATGGTCTGCTTTTGGAAAAAGACCTGACCCATCGATAGTTTCCTACCTCCTTAGAGTAGATAGGGATAGATCTTTGCTATCGCTGATGGTAAGCATTTCATCACTTTGTATTTTTCATGCAAATTAGATTGGCGCTAAATGACTAGGTTTAATCCAAGTTATGTGGTTTTGCTCAGAGGGTTCAATGCATGTCTAGCGAGTACCTACATCTGGAGCAAACAAAGAATTGGCTATGGTAGGATCTGTAGAAAGCCGAGGCTACCCTTCTTGCAGAGAGGGAAAACGTGGAGTACGAGCACCAAGCCTCCTTTGATAAGGTTGCTAAGAAGCATGAAGAGGCCTTGCAGGATCTTAAGTAGGCACATGAATCTAGCCTCTTCTCTCTTCAATCAGAGATGGACAAGCTGAAGCAAGAGAACATTGAACTGAAGGGTATGGAATCAGAGGTTGTAGGGTTGTGACTCAAAAATGCTAGGTTAAAGAACAGGGAAGCAGAACTAGAAGCCTTGACGGCCAATTTAGAGAATAAGATCGGTTCCCTTGAGGCAACTCAGGCGGACCTCCATTCCTAATATCAGAAGCAAAACGAAGATTAGAAGAACAACCTGCTGGAAGAGTTGGGTGAGACTCAAGGGGAGATGATCGAGCAGATCAGGTTGGCCTATGAAGAGAGGTTTCCTGGATCCGATCTTTCATTCCTTATTGATCCCGAAGCACTCCCACAGTTTCCTGAGGTTGATGATGAAGAGGAGGATGATGGGGTGGAAATCATGCCCGATCCCATGTAAATTAGGGGATTGCTTTGCTTCTTTTTCTTTTTTCTTTTTTTTTTGTAATGTAAACATCGTAATGTAAACATTCTTGACAATTTAACGAACAATTTTTCTCCCCGATGATTCTTTATATAGAGATGAGAGGTTTAATCAATTTGTAAAGAATTATGTATGTGTGACAACTCTTTGTGAATTGCAAGCACCCAATCATTATCGGTTGACAATCATAAATTTCTTGCAAGTTGACTAATTTATGAATTAGAAGACTCATAAATTAAGAGAGAACTTGTAAAAAACGTGTCTTTGTAAGTTGTAAATTGACTAATTTGTGAGCTGAAGGACTCGTAAATTAGGAGAAAACTTGTAAAGAACGTGTCTTTGTAAGTTTTAATATTCACCCCACAATGGTATTTTCATTGATAAAGAAAGGGGCATGATAACTCCAATTTAGTACTTAGTTTTATTATTCTTTTCATGTGGTTTTTGGGTGTTTATTTGCATTTGTTTTTTTTGTTTTTGTTACTTTTAGTTAATTTTGCCAAATTTAGTTGAATTAGGTTTTTATACACTTTTGATAGCATTTTGATGGGGTTTTATATTAAAATGCAGGAAATCCAGGTACCTCACGGTGACAAATGATTTGTTGTCACCGTGAGTTATAATTATTCACGGCAGATTTGAAAGCACAAGTACCTCACTGTGATAACTAATTTGTTGTCACCATGACATATAGATATCCAAGGCAGAATTGAAAGAAGAGGTACCTCACGGTGACAACCAATTAGTTGTCAACCAATTAGTTGTCAACGTGACCTAGAGCCATCCAAGGCAGAATCAAAAAATCGAGTATCTCACGGTCACAACCATTTTGTTATCACCGTGACCCCCTGCACATTCAAGACAGAATCGATTTCGCCGGTATCTCACGGTGATAACCATTTCATTTTCACTGTCACCCCCAGTGCCTCACGGTGATAACCATTTGTTGTCACTGTGACCCCTGCGAAACTATAAATTGCAGGTTGTTGTTTGGTAAAAGGAGCTCTTTTATTTTTTCGACATTAAAAAGAGGGTTTTTAGATCTGAGTTTTTCTAGGTTTTTCTTTTGTTCTAACTTATAGGGTTTTGATATTTTTATTATATTTATACTCAAGATAGATTAGATTTACAGTTTTTTAGAGTTTAGATTTAATATTTTCATCTCAAGCTCATTTTCTGTGGAAGATTTGAAGGAATATCTCCTTGGATTCAGCTAGGGTTCATCTCAACAATGCATTTCTGGGTTTATTCTTTCTTCTCTCTTTTAGTCTTTATAAAGTATTATGAGTAGTTATTAGTGTTTAGGGGATCTTTAAATCCCCATTACCTATGTGAATATTTATTAAACTGAGTTTTTATATAGATTGATGTTTCATTTTACATGTTGCTGAATCTTATTTCATGGTTTCTCTTAAGATTTGATGATATTACTTGGATAGATGGTTGATTTAGATCTTTGAATACTATGAATGTATTTTTGCTCTATTTTTCTATCATATTTTTTTAACCTTGCGATTGCTTCGGAATGGGACTCAATGGGTTATGGGTAAAAAATGATAATAAGGCTAGGGTTAGATATAAAATGAATGGGTTTATGGGTTGTTTGGCTCCGGAATGGGAAAATAATTCAAAATCTAGGGTTTTAGAACCATGCTTATGCTATTCATGAAGCTTGCTCCGGAATGTGACGTTTTGTGAATATAATAGCTTCCTTCGGAATGGGACGCTTAGGTATAGTGGTTTTCCTAATTCAATCTATATAGTTTAAGATAAAATTAATTCACATCAGGTGTGGGGAGGATAAGTGAACCTAAACTGCTTTTAGACTTATTAATTTCTAAGAATTAAATCTGTTTTAATTTCTGCTGGAACGTTTATTTGATTTTAGCTAGTTGTGTTTTAGTTGTTTATTTTACTGTTTTATTTCAACAGCTCAACAACTCTTTTACTCAAAAATCTGGGAATTCTTTAGCCTACTTTTAATCTTCACTACCTTGCAACCACAATCCCTTGGGTACGATAATTCGGGGTCTTAAAATTAACACCCTATATTACTTAGCCGATCTAGTATACTTGCTAGACACCGGTCAATTTTTTGGCGCCATTGCCGGGAATTGGCGTGTTTGTGAATGGTGATTGTTATTTGTATGTGTTTTCTTTTTTCTTATTTTTGTTCTTTTCATTCTTTTCAGGTTTTTGTAGTGTATGAGTAGATTGAGACAAGAACAACTAGCACCCTACGATCCTGAAATTGAGAGGACTTTTCATCAAAGAAGGAGAGCTAACCGAGAGAACAACACAAATCAAGATCCTCCTCTTGGTGAGATTCCTCCCGAGAATCAATAAGTGTCACACGCATAAGATGAAATTCCAGTAGAGAATATGAAGAAATGCCTAGGCCAAGAACAATAAGAGATTATGCCATGCTTAGGTGGAATGAGGAACATGGAACTATTGTGATACCCAGAGCAGTGTAGTTTGAGATAAAGCCAGCCACCATTATGATGGTTCAAAAAAACCAGTTTTCTAGTTCATAATTGGAAGACCCCTGCTTAACACCTGGATATATTTTTTGAAGTCAGCGACACAGTGTAAATTACAGGCATATCAACGGATGCAATTAGGTTAAAACTGTTTCCCTTCACACTTATTGGCAAAGCAAGAGAATGGCTTCAGATGTTACCAAGCCAATCCATAGTGGCTTGGGAACAATTACAGCATAAGTTTTTGATGAGTTTCTTTCCACCAACAAAGACAGCAAGTATTCGAAATAGTATCATCAGTTTTCATTAAATGAATGAGGAACCTTTTCACGAAGCATGGGAAAGATTCAGGAGGCTGTTGAGGAGTTATCCCCATCATCAGATAGATGTTTATCAGCTGATGACTACGTTCTATGCAGGAGTTACAACACCTACTCGATCACTTTTAGAAGCTGCATCTGGTGGGCATTTTATGAACAAGTTGCCGAAAGATGCTTTCAATTTACTAGATGAAATGGCAGCGAATGATTCCCAATGGGCAACCACAAGAACAGTACCAAAGAGGCAAGGTGTCTATAACATTAATAAGGTTACGATGTTAAAAGCTTAAATAAAACAGATGAGGAAGGAGTTGAGTGGATTAAAAGTGCAGAATGTGGCTTCTATTTCTCAAAACTGTGAGTTACATGAGGATGGACAAGGTGTTCAAGGGAGTATAGCAGTAGGGGATTTTAATACAGTGGGATATTTTAGAAGAAATGACCCTTACAGCAATAGTTATAATCCGGGTTGGAGAAATCACCCAAATTTTTCTTGGAGAGAGGGAAATCAATTGGCTTCTTTTCTCAAACAAGAGCCCCCTTTAACCAAAATGTCACTCATAATCACAACCAAGCTTACAATCCACAAGTAAATACATACTACCAAACACCATACCCCTCATCCCAACATCAAGGGCAAAGCTCAAATCAAACCCAAGCATATAATCCATCGAGATTCCAGCCATGACCACCTATTTAAGAGAAGAAACCAAACCTTGTAAACATGTTTGCTAGCTTTATGAATAGTGTGACGCGCGCCGAACCTAGCAAAGGCCCTCTTTGAACCCGCTTTTAGGGCTTGAGGGATTGGTTTGCGTCTTTTTGATCTTGGGCATCATGAGTCATTTTTTATGCCTCCTTCCCAATAGAACATTAGAAATGATCATCTAGCCTCACAACGCCTTTAGGCACCTTTGAGTTATTTTAGAGTCGCCACCCAATTTACGAGAAATTGGGAAAGGTCTCTAACCTCTATTGGTCTAAACCAGAGATGGTGTTCGGAACTTCACTCTTATTAATGACTTAAGTCAAGTTTAAAATTGAGCTTTTAAGAAATTAAAATTCCATCTCTCACTCACACGATTATGCATTGAATTAAAAGCGCATAACAACCACATTGGAAAGCATTTAAATAAAGCGATAAATAAATAAATAAATAACATGTAAAAAATTGGGATAGAACAATCCCCCAAAAATAAGAAAGCGTAATAAAACTTGCCCCAAAATTAATTATAAGGGCCCCAAAATGAATAAATAACACATACAAAATAATTAAAAATGCATCATACATAAATCGGGAGATTTATTGAATTTTAGGAACATTAGTTCCTTTTTGCTAACTTAAAAAAATAGAGAACTACTTTTGGGTATTGATTGAGAAAAACCGGGATGAGTGATCCCATTTCATGAAAATTAGTTCCCCATTTGAAAGTGAGATTTTGTTGGTTAAAATAGGACATTGGTCAATTTATTAAGAAAAAATTTCAAGTTATTAATTATTGTAAAAAACATGATTTTCTATAATGCGGAGAATTTAAAATACATTTTACATACAACACATAAAAAATAATAATATAAGAAAATACAATAATTAAAAAATGCAAACCCTAAATTGAAGGTCTTTGGTCTCCCGATCCTCCATCCCGTGCACAAATATAACTCGTATAGATAAACAATTTTTTAGGCAACAAAACAAAAGTAAAATAAAATGTTAGTAAAGTAATTAAATAAATAATACATAAAAGTAACAATCAAATAAAGACTAATAAATAAAATAAATAAGTCAATAAAAATAATCAAATGGTGACAAATAATTCAACAATATAGCATTGATAATGGTTACAGGAAATAAATTGAATAAAAGAAAACTAAAATATGGCAAAATAAACTAAAATAAAAATTGACAAAATAAACGGGACAAACTATATTATATTTCATGCGTTTATCTATTTATATATTCGGTCGGGTACTTAGGTAAAAGGAAAGAAAACGTTCGGGTAAAAAGAAAGAAACGCCGAAGAAAGGGGAGGACAGAAGACTAGTGCACGACTCGTGCACACATTGCACGAGTAGTGCAATGGGTGCACGAGTCATGCTCTCATTGCACAAGTCGTGCAATGTCTGCTACTGAGAGGGATGCGACTGATCGGGCAAAAAAATAAAGGCACTATCCGATCGAGAAAACAACAGCTCGGACAAAGACAAAGACAAAATCCGATCGGGCAGTCACGATTTGAACAAAATAAAGACACGACTTGAACGGCAAGTCACGACTCGGGCAAAAAAAAGCCATGATCAAACAAACATAAAAACAGGGAGGAAAGAGTATCATTAACAGACTAAATAAATATGATAATATACCATCAAAACATGCATAATAAAGCAACAAACATGTTTATTTAATCATAATAGCTACTTACGGTCCATGTCTGATAACAAACAACAACAAACATACAATAAATAGGTTAATCAAATCAATTAAGACATGAACACAATATTTACAATGAACAAAACTGTTTAGTACAGCAAAACCAGGAAGAGAAATAAAAAGAAAAGAAGAAGAAAGAAAGAAAAGAAATAAAGAGATAGTGATCCCAGTATTTACCCTCTGATATGATCTTTGATTTGCAGATGAAGAAGTTCTGGTTTTCCTCATTGCTTTTCTTGAAAAGGATAAAAACAGAGACTGATAAAAACTTTGGAATGAAGGTTACGTTAAAGAAAAAAACCAAAGACGATTGAATCTCAAATGACACGAATTAATTTCCTAGATTCAAGAAACAATCTCAGAATGCTTTGAGAACAAAAATCATTTTCTTGCTTTCAAAACTTTCTTTCTGTGTTTTTCTTTCTTTTTCATTTTCGGCCTCCTCTCAAAATAATTCCTCTTCCAAAAAAATCACCCCTCCCTTCAGTTTCTTTAACTTTTCCTTTTATACTCCCTCTGAAGGATTAGGTTTCTTTTTTCCAACAAATCAGCCATAATCCTCTGTTTTTTAACCAAATTCTTCGAAATAACGGTAGAGGGGGTGCTAGAGACAGTGAGGCAGGTGAGATCAGTCTCATGCTACCCCTCACCAAGGTGAGATGGGCCTCACACCACAGGCCCTCCAAAAACTCTCTCTTCCTTTTTTTTTTTAAATAAAAACGAAAAACATATTTTTCTAGAAAATCATCACTTTTATTTGTATTTTGCCTGTGAACAGGTATCATTTTCATCACTGGGTAACTTTGGTCTGCGCTGTCTCAGGACCCGGTGTCTACAGTTGCCCCCAATTTTGGGGAACGTAGTGCCTGAGTGCCTAGGTGAGTTAAAACTCAAAGAAGGAAAGAAGAAGCGCGTACCTGAGGCAGCTGTCTTCCTGGTCAAGAGAATGAAATCGTCTTTTTAAGTCACCGTATAAACTGCGAAGCGATTTCCATCCCTCTGGGTGATGCGTCGAGTCTGCTCCAGACTTGCAAAATGCGAGAATTGCTCTTCTGAGCTGCACCGAGTCTGCTCCAGACTTACAGAGTGCGAGCGTTCCATCTTCAGATGGTGATACGCTGAGTCTGCTGTGAGGTTTGCTCTTCTGAGTTGCACCAAGTCTGCTCCAGACTTACAAAGTGCGGGGGTTCCATCTTCTGATGGTGATGCACCGAGTTTGCTTCAGACTTACAAAATGCGAGGATTGCTCTTCTGAACTGCACCGAGTCTGCTCTAGACTTACAAAGTGCGAGGGTTCCATCTTTAGATGGTGATACGCCAAGTCTGCTCTAGACTTACAAAATGCGAGGATTGCTCTTCTGAGCTGCACCGAGTCTGCTCCAGACTTACAAAGTGTGGGGGTCCATCTTCAGATGGTGATGGTTTTTACTTAGATATTTCTTGCAAAGTTATGTGCACAGAAGTATATACAAGAAATTATATGTATATGACATGAGATGTAAATGCTTGCAAAAAAAATTTGATAGACCACGTCCTAGGCGGTCAAGGGTCCGTTAAGGATGCAGCCTGGCTGCTCCACCATGTCCCCAAGGATCCAAAAGAGTGTCATCTTGGCTTTAGGGACTCTGGCTTAAAACCTACTCTGAAAGACTCGTTGGGCGTGTATCTTTGCCCCCCGGATCAATGATCATATGCCTAGGATTCTGACTCATGTCCCTGCATCTGAAGTAATGCCACCTTATTGCTTCGAGCATCAAAATTCATTATTTTGAAGATAGTGCGCCCCTTGTGGATTTTCACACTAGCTTTTCTTTGTGGGAAATGCGTCTCTTGAGGGATTTTCACACGACCCTTTTCCTAATTTTTACCTAAAATGGATCCAACCCAATCCAGCGGCTCTTATTTTTATTTATTTTTATCTTTATTATTTATTTTTTCTTTTTTTCTCTTTTTTATTTTTATTTTTTATGAGAGATTAAAGTCATTGACAAACCTTCTCACGATGGTTTCATATGGATAGCCGCATTGACGGGCCGAGGTATCAGCTTTATAACCTATTGGGTACACTTTGACTATGCAACCTAAGAACTCTCATATCCTCCTTCGAAAACCATTATGTCACTTCTACCAGTGCGTATGAGAGATGGGTACTTAGTCCCGTCACTGATAACAGGACTTGTCGACTTTAGCATCTGGCCGGCGAGAGCGGTGGTAGGATTTAGTACAGATTTGCATGCATTTTGAGCAATATGTTTCTTTTTAAAATAGAACTAGAAAATAATGTAAATGAATAAATTCAGTTTCATTTTATTTCACAAAATTGTATACATCTCAATACGATTTCAGTATACATAATCATCATTTAACGTTAATTCAAAACGCAAAGCTACATCCATTCATGGAACAAATCCTGATAGCATCAAACTTCTGTCACCAATCAGCCCTCTCGGGTTTTCTTTATTGGATATTTTCTCTCAAACCTCTAATTTTTGCCCAAGATGCCTTTTTTCGATTTTCACCCTGACGAGGCTCCCAATTTTAGCAAGGCCACCTTTTTTTGGTTTTCGACCTGCGGGGCTTTTATTCTCTTCTTTTGACTTATATTGTCTTTAGCCATAGAATCTCTTAAGTCTATCAATGTTGATCGGCTCCTTGAACTCGTTGCCATCGCTATCTGATAAAATAGCTGCTCCTTTTGACAACAACTTCTTGAGGATGAAAGGACCTTCCCATGTCGGTCTGAATTTCCCCCTGATATCAGGCGCACTCGATCTCATTTGTTTGAATACCAAGTCCCCTTCCTTCGACGGGTGCTTCTTGACTTTCTTTCCGAATGACCTGGCAAGCCTTTTCTGATAAATCTGATTATGATAGTAGGCTCTCATCCTGCTCCTATCTAGCATGTTCAGGTGCTGCAGCCGCTACAGTGCCCATTCGGCTTCTGGAATCTGAGCTTCCATAATTACCCTTAATGACTTGAGCTCAATCTCGACTGGCAGTATGGCCTCCATCCCATATATCAAGGAATGCAATGTGGCCCCTGTAGAAGTTTTGACAGACGTTATGTAACCCCAGTGCGCGAAAGGCAACTTTTTCGCCCAATCCTTATAATTCTAAACCATCTTGGCCAGGATTCTCTTGACGTTTTTGTTAGCGGCTTCTACTGCTCCATTAGCCTGCGGACGATAAGGAGAAGATTTATGATGCTCAATGCCGTACTTCTAAAATAACCTCTTCGTCTCAGCCATAAACTGGACCCCATTGTCGGATACCACGTGATGTGGGAGGCCGTATCTGCATATCAAGTTTTTCTCAATGAATTTAGCCATACCCCGTGCACCGACCTTTTTGAAAGACTCAGCCTCTACCCATTTTGTGAAGTAGTCAATGGCAACTATGATGAATCTATGTCCATTAGGGGCCGTGGGATGTATTTCTCCAATAATGTCGATCCCCCAAGCTACGAACGGCCAAGGCGATGTCAAACTGTGTAACTCTGAAACTGACAAGTGCCTTAAATCTGCATACTGCTGACACAACTAGCATTGCTTTACATATTTTGAGCAGTCTGTATCCATGGTGAGCCAGTAGAATCCTTGTCTCATGATCTTCTTGGCCAGCATCAAACTATTTATGTGGGCTCCGCACGCACCAGCGTGAGTTTTCTCCATTACCCTTTCGGCCTCTTTTTCATCTAGACATCTCAATTGGATACCATCGGCTTATCATTTATACAACACCCCGTTTACGCAAATAAACTGAGCAGATAGCTTGCGAATCAACCTCTAGTCTTTCTCGGTAGCCTCTTCTGGGAACGTCGCGTTTTTTAGATAATTTTTGATATCATGATACCATGGCTTCCCATCTGTTGCTTCCATTTCCATGACTGGATTAGACTCAAAGCTAGGCCTCTCAGGACTAGAAATCAGCATAGGCTTCATAACCACTCCTTCTGGATTATCCCATATCGATACCAAAGTTGCAAGTGCATCGACTAGCAAATTCTCATCTCTAGGAACAAAATGAAAGGTGCACACTTCAAACTCATCACTCAAATCTTTTAAGTATTTCACATATGAGATCATCCGCTCTTCTTTAATAGCCCACTCGCCCCTAATCTGATTGATCGCCAGTGATGAATCTCCAAATACTTTTACATTCTCTGCCCCCAAAGCTATCAATGCTTCTAACCCGAAAGTGCATGCTTCATATTCAGCTTCATTGTTGGTGGATTTATATCTTAGCTTCTTAGCTAAAGGGAGTTTTTCATCATCCGGGGTTGTTAGAATAATCCCTACTCTTGTCCCTTTGCTGTTCATAACCCCATCAAAGTGCAACTGCCAACCTTGAACCGTGATAGCTGCCACATCCTCGTCCGGGAAATTGAATTCATACGAATCTCCTTGGATCGGGTGCTCTGCCAGAAACTCCACCACTGCACGCCCCTTAATGGTTTTCTGGGTGACATATTTAACATCGAATTCTTGTAACAGCAATAGCCATCTCCCCATTTTTCCAAGCAAAGATGGAGCTTCCTGTAGGTATCTGAGAGGATTCTGTTTTGCCACTGCCTGAACCTTATAGGAGTGAAAATAGTGTCTTAACTTCTTAGAGGCCCAAATTACTGCTAGATAAATCTTTTCTACTTCTGCGTATTTGATCTCGTAAGTGAGGAACTTCTTACTGAGGTAATAGACCACTCCAAACTCATCCTCCTGAGCCATCATGGCTCCTACAGAGCTATCCTCTATGGCCAAATACAGAATAAGTGGTTTGACCAGCTGCGGTGGTCTCAGAACCGATGGATTCAGCAAATACTCCCTAATGGTGTTGAAAGCTTTTTGACAGTCTTCATTCCACACTACAGGTTGATTCTTTCTGAGTAGCTTGAAGATTGGCTCACAAATTGAAGTAAGCTTGGCAATAAACTTGCTGACATACTGCAATTTACCTAAAAAGCTTCTGACATCCTTTTCCTTCTGAGGTGCTGGCATTTCTCGAATGGCCTTGACTTTGTTTGGGTCAATCTCAATCCCCCTCTGGCTAACCACATGTCCTAACAGCTTCCCTGAGGTGACACCGAAGATGCATTTCTTAGGATTTAGCTGCAAGTTATACTTACCGATCCTCTGGAAGAACTTTTCTAGAGCTTCAAAGTGACCTTCTTTAGTGGATGACTTGATCATCATATCATCCACGTATACTTCTACCTCCTTATGGATCAAGTCATCTAGAATCCTGGTTGCCATTCTCTGATAAGTTGGACCTGCGTTCTTCAAACCAAATGGCATCACTCTATAAGCAAAAGTTCCCCATTCTGTGATGAAAGCTGTCTTAATTCAATCGGCTATCTTGTTGAGAATCTGATTATAACCTACATAACCATCCACAAAACTGTACATCATGCAAGCGGCTGTACCGTCTACCAGTACATCTATGTGAGGCAGTGGAAAGTCATCTTTTGGACAAGCCTTATTTAGATCTCGATAGTCTACACATACGCATACTTTACCGTCCTTCTTGGCTACTGGGACAACATTGGCCAACCAGGTTGGGTACTGCACTTCAATTAAAAACTTGGCCTCAATCTGCTTACGAATCTCCTCTTTGACCTTATCCGCCCATTCTGGCCTGAGCCTCTTAAGTTTCTGCTTGACAGGTTTGTGACCCGGGTATGTTGGGATGGCATGTTCTACAATTTCCCGATCTATTCCTGGCATGTCTTCGTAGATCCAGGCAAAGACTTTTTCATGTTTTCTTAAAATTCTCTCAAATTTTTCTCGCTCTTCAGAAGTTATATTGGATGCTATCAAGATTCCTTTCGGGTTTTTCGAGGTTCAAAGATTGAATGGAGTTGCATCAGTTGAATCAATGTCAAATATGGATGTATTATGATCATGATTATGCATATTTAAATCATTAGAAACATCACACAAGTAAGCGAAATTGTTTGTTTCATTAATAGAACTGTAAACGCCATTAACATCATTAAAGAGTTTAGGAATAAAAAGAAAATCTACACTATTCTCTTCCTCCTCTCCCGCCGGCACAACTGTTGAAGCTGACGGTCCTGAATCAATCTGGTACTTTGGAGGCTCTGCAGTGACCCCCTGTATGGCTTATTCCACCTTCGTCTTCCCCTTTATTTAGGCAATCACCAGTTTCTCAGTGATAATCTCTTCGGGTGTTTCGCGGTCCCAAACAGTCCCCTTAGTCATGATTTCTTCATCCCAAAAACCCTCTACTGGTTTGATCACTCCAATGTCCCAATCGAAGATGTCGTTGAAAACTTCAAATCCCGGCACGATTTTCCCATCAACCCACTGAGGCTCTGCTTCCCCCATGTAGGCACACACTACAGTTGCTGGCATAAAGCTTTCACTGATATGGGGGATTCCCTCAACCAACTTCTTACCCTTCTTTGCTGCACCTTCATACCTAAGGCCCCTCTTATCCTTTTGACCTCTGGTGGCAATGGCTACTGGTGACCCCTGCGAATTCTTGCCTAGACCCACGCCAGGGAGGAATGACATCCTCTTCATCATATTCAGCACATGAGGGCTTCCTTCCATAGGCTCTGACGCGATCTCAGCAAGTGTACTGAATCGGCAAGTAATATAGTGATGTATAATTAAGACCACAAGTTATCGAACCCAAGGGACTGAGTTGCGTAAATTTTAGCAATTAAATGTATGCTAAAGAATTCCCAATTGTTTGATGTGATGAATTATTTAAGGTAAAAATTAAGGACTGCACTTGATAAAATAACTAATTCAAGAATATTAAACAAACTCAATACCAATACAGATTTGATAAAATAACTAAAAGATCTTGCCAAGGAATACCCATCCTCCCCAATAATGCCATGTAAATACTCAAACTCATCAATCACATATGCAAATCAGTGAACAACCTACCCTATACCATAGCCTGCCTTTCGGATCCAGCTTCTCTAACACATGTACCTACCATCCCGGATTCAGCACATATTTTAGCATCGACACAGGTCTTAAGTCCTAAGCTTAGATGATCCTGCCATCCCGGATTCAGATATCAAAACTCAATTATCTTCTACAATTCTGAACCTATTAAAATAGAGATCCACAGATTTGACTACCATTCCGGATTCATCAAATTAATAAAAATCGATAGAAATAGAACAGAGTATGTGTAAGTTCATGAAATGAATACAATCAAAGATTATCACAGCAGATCAATCTTAAACTGGCATTAATTTCAATAACAAACAGATTAATTCAGAGAAGATAAAACTGACGAATATGCATAAATCAATCCACACAAAGCATTCACATGGTTATTAGGGATTCAAAGCATCCCTTAACAAGAAAAGGAACTACTCACTCATAATTGAAATAAAAACTGAATTAAATAGAGAGAAGTTGATATTACCCATTTAAGATCTGAAAATGAAATTCTTACAATAATCCAAAATGACGTTTTTCAACTTAATCAGCTAATAAGACATCCAAAATGAATGACAAATTCTCCAATCCCCCAAAATTCTCCAGATCTATCCCAATTGAATAATTAAATCTAAAAATATATGAAAAATCTAAACTTAGGTTGCAGAGAAAATAAAATAAAATCTGACTTCCGTTCCCAAAAAGATCGACTTCCCATAATGTCTAACTTCAGTCCCTAAATAACCGTTCAAAGTCAAAAGGGTGGCCTGAAAGTCTTCGATTTTGTGCAGATCTTATTTACATGCATGTCACACGGCGGTATGAGAATTCCTCACCGCCGTGTAAATGGCCTCTGGTCAAAAATCCTGAATTTTTGTTCCCCTTGTCAAACGCCTTAATCTTTGGCAATTTACGCTTTACACGGCGGTATGAGGATTCCTCACCGCCGTGTAACTCCTTACGTAAGGGGTGATTCCCGTTGTACACGGCGGTATGGAAGTTCCTTACCGCCGTGTAATACCCTTCTGCTGCATTGTGATTTTTTCACTTCACACGGCAGTGAGGAAGAACCTTACCACCGTGTAAGCTACCTAAAAACGCCAAAAACAACATAAAATCTTGCTTTAGTATACCAGACAATATCTAATAAAACTTTAACAAAAATATACTAAAATAGGAACTTCTCAACTCAAAAGTAAGCTGGAAATTCATATAAAAACAACATACATTTTGAACTTATCAAAATACCCCACACTTAGCTTTTGCTCGCCCTCGAGTAAAATACCTCTTCAATTCCAACTTTCTCAATTTTCAAGCAAGAAAACGGAAATTCAAAACACCAAGAAAACACTTAGTAAATTCCACTTGAGAGTAATTCTTGCTCAAACAAAACTCAAAAGAAGAGAATACAATTAAATTTCCGGTGTGTGTGTGCAAAGGCCAAAACCAAAGTTTTAATAATTTTCAAAATTAAAATTCCAGCACCAATCAATCAAATGACCAAATAAGTTAGTGCACGAATGCACATCTGGTTTCTCAATTTAAACACTAGAAACACCATAGGCCTCTCCTTTGGTACCGGAACCCGAAGGTCATCTCCACTGAACAAATCAAGACATAAAAATGATCATTAGGTCTTAAACAGGTTGTAATGCAAGGTTCGACCGGTGATGGCTAACAAGAAGAGTTTAGAAAATCAACAAAGATTCAGCCACTCTACCGACTATTACCGCTACCCAATAAAAATTTTCCATAACCTACTTCCAAATTAACCAAAGGTTCCAAGACTTAGTTATTTCCCATGAAAAATTTCGAATCACAAGAAAATGAGAGGATGAAATTTCCTTCTCAAACCTGACCATCCGAACATATTATTTTACAATAGAGGGTACCCCACACTTGAATTTTTCTATAAACTTTATTTATTTATTTATTATTTTTTTTTATTTTTTTTATTTTTATTTTTTAATTTTTATTTTTAAAAAGAAGATAAACTACCCCACACTTGAATATTTCAGTAACTTATAATCAGCTACAATTTTCATACCAAATCGCAAAGGGCATTATCTTCATTTTTTTTTTCTTTCCAACTTACTAAAACATTCAGTATAACTTGCTCTTGCCAATTAAATTGAAACTCATTCACACCACCACATGAACTCAATCACCCAAACTTCCCAACAGCAACCCCCCACAATCCTAGAGTCGCCAGCTCTCCTATAAGGGTAAGCTAAAGGCTTTTTAGGTTTAATGGTAACAATAAGTTGTGCAAATAAGAAAATTCTCGAAATACGCATTTAGCATACTCAATTAGGCTCAAAATTGGCTAACAAGGGTAGTTAATTCCATAGGTAGGAGAAAGTTTATTTAAAGTGACTTAACAAAGAAAGATGCCTAAATCATGTCAACATTCATGCCTTAATTGTTATATCATTTCGAAGGGCAATGAGGAAGGTTCTAGTGCTCTAAAGACTTTCTGATCAAGAGATTTCATGGCTGATTTTTCTCGACTTGTAAAAACTGGCCTGAGTGCAAAATATTGGAAATTTTAATTGTATGCTCTAATTTGAACAATGTTAGGAAGAAAAATTCTTAAACAGAAACTTACTCTCTTGTTAACTAAATGCTTTAAATAACTTATTCAAGTTTGAAAATTAAACTGGAATAACGCTTAAGGGCTTACTAAACTAATCATGCGAGAAATCAACCAGCTCAAATCAAACAACTTAAATAATTAAAACAAAAACACATAGCATGACACAAAGCATAACTAAAGCAAAAATAAAATGCAAAAGTGTAAATAAATCCAACACAAATAACTAAAATACAAAAGTAATACTAAAGGTTAGACACATTCAGTTATACTTTCACAACAAGTTATCACCCCACACTTACGAACTTGCTGTCCCCAGCAAGTAATCAAACCAAAAAGAAATCCAAAGTAAGAAGTACTGAAGTAACAAAATGTAAGATCAGAAAAACTCCCATAAACTTTTTTCACTCTTGCGGAGGTGGTGGTGGAGGAAAGCGATCCCTCATGGTCTGGTAAAATTGCTCCTGCTCTTGCCGAGAAAGGTATATGGAATGCTCCAGCCTGGCCAAACTCTGTGCTTGCATGGCTAACTACTGCTCATGCATGTCCAAACGCCCCATAAGCTGAATATGTTCAGCATGGGTATCCTCCATGAAGCTCTCCCACTGATCTAAGCGAGAATTAATCTGAGCTTAACCAGTCTGCAAAGCCTCTAAATGTGCAGTAAGCTGGGAGAAGTCATAGGCTGGCATGGCTGGGGCGGGTCCTGCGGCAGCTGCACCCGCAGCCTCCTCTGGCTGCTCATCCTCATCCTCAGCCCCTTCCACTGGTAACTGTACTCGACCCCTTTCAATGAGGCGCAAGTATTCTTCCCGGGTGGACAATCTGACTTGATCATGAAAATGATGATCATCCACAATGATCCTCAAATTCTTCAGCATCTTGAAGTCTATTAAATTAATATCTCCCAAATCTGATCCTAATGAGCTAAGACCTACTCTCTTAGCCAAAACTGTGACAACCCATCCAATCGCAATCTTCTTTACTTTTCTTGGATTACCTTGCAAGTCCTCAAATTTCTTCCATAAGAAATAGGCTCCATTTAATCGGATCTAGTGGATCATGCAATGTAAAAATAACGCCTCAGCTTGGTTCACCACGCCAGCTGCTTCAATGTGTCCATAAAAAGAGAGGGCAAAAAACCGATGTAAGATCCTCAAAGCATGGTCCCTCAGAAGGTGTGCCTTAGACTATCCAGTGACATATTGCATGGATGTGAGTGGATCGCGGATTGTGGCCCAAATTGTCTGTTTATTCACGTCGGGAAGATGTCGGGCCCCATCCACCGGAAAACCAAGAGCTTCTGTGAACTCATTAAAGGTCAATGTGTACTTCCTCTTGTTCAACCAAAATGTTACCTCCCAGGGTCTTCCTCATCGTCATTATCAATCTTGCAATCTACGGTTGTAAGGAAATCCCGTGTCAACTTCGGATGAACTCGCTCATTTTTCTGAAAAAATTCGGTCCACCCTATCCCAGCAATCAACTCATTAATTTCTTCAATTATCCCCAAGTTCCGTAGTGAATCAAAATCTAGAAAGGTGGAGGGTAGGAATGTTGCCTCTGTTAGACACTGGAACGCAGTGTGGCACCTGGTTGGGACCCAAGAGGGTATCGAGCTATCCCTAGAAGACGATGCCTGGTCCATTCTAGATCTTTTTGGAGCCACTGCATCAATAGATAAACACAATTAGAGGGGGGAAAATAATGGCTTAAATTTGTAGCAAAAGCAATAGGTGAGCAGGAATTAAGTTAAAAGCAATGTGCAGAAACATTTAGAAATGAACGCTACAGAGATAAACTTCAAGAATGACAAATGCCAGTACTTTTGACAATAATGCATCATCAGGTTTCCTTGGCAGCACATGGAACATGAATAAATAGAATGAAAATAATTAGAGCATTCTCACTGCATTACCATACTGCCATATTATTCGTGCGTAAACACCAATTCAAAAGTTAATCATAGCCTGAGACAAATATATTCATGGTATATGGAGGCCAAAAGATTCACCACTGTTGATAGCAAGATGTGTGACTGAGAGAAAAATGAGATATAATACTCATTCAGGAAATTCATCAGACACTTGGTGGGCAAAAAAAATCTTTTTCATAGAAAACAGCAGCTCTTATGTAATTGCTACCCCCCAAATATTTTTTTCACTCAACATACACAAACCACCACTTCAACAATGCAATCAGAATTCAAGGGAATAAAACACACTTCCAGTCACCAATTAAAGGCATAACACACAAATAAAAATGCAACCTAAATCCAGCCACAAATCCAAAGATTTCAACATCCTTCCAGCCAACAATTTCAAATTAAGACACAAAATTCAGCTATTAATTGAAAATTAACACACAAAATCCACTCAATTATCATAGCTTGAGACAAACATATTGTATAGTATATGAAAGCCAAAAGATTGACCAATGTTGACAGCAACTATCTGACAAAGAAAAGAAGAATAAGATATGCACTCATTCAGGCATTTCGTCAAACACCTGGTGGCCACAGAATTTTGCAAATAAAACAAGCACCTCTTATGCATTTGTTATCCCCAACTTAACCATGTTAGCACACAACAAACCAACAATTGAACAATAAAACACAAAATCTACTCATTGATTACAGAAAGAAAGCAACCAGCAAAGAGGGAGTTAAAATTACCTAATACCCATAACAACAGGAAAAGAAAAAAAAATAAAAGAAATAAAAAGAGAAGATTGAGGAAAACTCACTTGGATCGTAGGAGTGCAGATCAGATGTGCAAAAGATGCTTCTTGAAATGTGATTTAACCAAATTAAAAACAAGGAATTTCAAAAACTTTGGGCACCAGGTAGAGAGAGGCGAGAGAGGGAATTTTGGTGTTTAAAAATGCCAAAAAAAAACTGGCGACTGGGGATTTTAAAAACAGGATTTTTCGTTTTACACGGCGGTATGAATGTACCATACCGCCGTGTAATATGCCACTGGAACCAGCTATTTTGAAATCACGACTCACACGGCGGTGAGGGTATTCCTCACCGCCGTGTACATGCTTCTGGAATTAGGTATTTTTAAAGCCCGATTTACATGGCGGTATGGTATTGTAAAACGCTACTGGAATTAGGTTATGAAATGCAAGTTTTACACGGCGGTATGAGTATTCCTTACTGCCGTGTAAAATTATTTTTCAAGAAAAAAAATCATCCTGAAACAAAGCAGCACTTACTCTAAACATTCCAGAACATTTTACACTATCTCCAAAACCTCATTTGACCACTAAATGAAAAGAAAACTAACTTGAAACTGAAAATAACTAAGTCTATAAAAACAAACTCAAACAAAAGAGAATAAAATTGGAAATTGTTTTAGTTCTGATTTTTGAGTCTCAGCTAGACTTTGAACTCACCTCATTCGTCCTCTAAGGTAATGGTCACCGCTGCAATTTCAACGCGGTTCTCAAAATAGGGTTTTAATCGATGGCCATTTACCTTAAATTCCTCACTCCCAGGGTGCTTTCGGATCGTGATAGCTCCGAAATCAGTCACACTTACAACTTCAAATGGTCCCGTCCATCGCGACTTCAATTTTCCAGGAAATAACCTTAATCGACTGTTATATAAAAGAACTTTCATACTTGGAGTGAATTCCTTCCTGACCAATTTCTTATCGTGCCATTTCTTTGTATTTTCCTTATACTTTTCTGCTTGTTGATATGACCAAAATCGTATTTCTTCCAACTCATTCATCTGAAGAAGTCTCTTCTCACCTGCACTCTTAATATCAAAATTAAGAAACTTAGTTGCCCAATAAGCCTTGTGTTCTAGTTCGACAGGGAGATGGCATGACTTACCATAGACAAGCTTAAACGGGGATAATCCTATAGGTGTTTTGAATGCAGTTCTGTAAGCCCACAAAGCTTCATCCAACCTCAAATACCAATCCTTTCTGGATGAATTTACAGTCTTCTCTAGGATCGATTTGAGTTCTCTATTAGATACCTCAACTTGTCCATTAGCTTGAGCGTGATATGGGGTGGTGATTTTGTGCCTCACACCAAATTTTTTTAACAGAGCAGTAAATTGATGATTGACAAAATGCTTGCCCCCATCACTAATTATGGCCTTTGATGTGCCGAACCTAGTGAAAATGTTCCTCCTAAGGAATTCTAGCACAATTTTTGCATCACAAGTTTTAGTAGCTATGGCCTCTACCCACTTACTCACATAATCCATAGCCACTAATATATACTCAAATCCAAAGGATATTGGGAAGGGCCCCATAAAATCTATTCTTGTGACGCGCGCCGAACCCAGCAAGGCCCTCGTCGGGAATCCACTTTAGGATTCGAGGGATGGTTCGCGTCTTTTCCGATCTTAAGTGTTATGAGATATTTTTCGGCACCTCCTTTCACAATAGAACATTGAAAAGGACCATCCATCGCCATAACACATTTAGGCACTTTTGAGATATTTTGGAGTCGCCACCCAATTTACGAGAAATTAGGAAAATTTAACCTCTTATCGGTCTAAACCAGAGATGGTGTTCGGAACTTCACACTTATTTATGTCTTAATTAATTATAAATGAGCTTTTAAATTACAAAATTTTATCCCTCATCTCACACGATTAATGCATTAAATTTAAAGCGCACATCAATCACATATGAAATGATAAATAAAAATAAAAATAATGACAAAATTAAATTACAACAAAACTAGGGGCGGAATACAACCCCCATTGTAAATAAAATATAAATCATGCATAAAACGGGGTATTTATTAATGTTGAGGACGTTGGTCCTCTCATGCACAATTAAAGAAAATCATTTTAAAGTGACAATTTATTTTGGATGGAAAACTAGGACGTTGGTCCCATTTTATTAGAAAATCCAATTTTATTTGTAGAAATATTTTTGTGTGATTTTTGATTAAGCGTGCATAAAATAAATGGTTTAATTAATTATTACATGCCAAATAACTCAGTAAAACAAACAAAAAAATAAAAAGTACAATAAAAATAATAATAATTCTCCGGTCTCCTCTTCCATTCGCACGGACGCTCAAACAGGGGAACACGAGAATTTGACACAAGGAAAAACAAACACAGGTAAAATTGATGTTAGTGTCCAAACAAAATTCAATTAAACAAAAAATAATGAACTAGGTAAAATATGCATATTGAGTGACTAGTAAATTAGATGATACATGAAGCTAAGTTGACATATTAAAATATTACGTTAAATGGTAAAAAAAATAACAATAATAGCAATAATAATAACAATAATATTAAATAAATAGTGATAATGACGACAAAGACGACAAGAATAATAATAATAATAATAATAATGATAATAATGATAATGTGTAATGATAAATAATGACAATAGTAATATTAATGAAAATAACAATAATAATAGTAATGATGATAATAATAATAATGACGAACGATGAAATGAAACGATGGAAAAAATAATATTAGAAACCTTAGATCTATGTAAGAAAACACAGAAAATAATTAAAAACCAAACAAATGCAAAGGTCCACATGGTTAACAATTAATTAGCAAGCGTTATGTTAAAAATGTATATAATGATGATGATAAAAATAAATATTAATTCTTATGATAATAAGAACGATAATAAAAATAATAAGCCAATGAAATTAAGTGAATAAATAAAAGGAAAAACATGCATCACGCGGTAATAACATTTAAGCATACAAAAATTATAAAAGGGTGATAATAAAAGAGAGAATCATACAAATCCCGTTTTTAGCATTATATAGATCTATCCATTTTTATGCCAGCGACAAAATGAGAAGATGAATATTCATGCTAAAAAGATAGATCTCAAATCAAAAAACCACATACATGTATTAATTCACAAAAATAACAACATAACATAACTTAAGATAAATTAACATGAATAAATTGAAGTAAAAATGAGATGAAAAATAGGTCCAAGAATCTTTACCCTCAGAGTTAAATGATATTGAAGAAAGATAGTCTGATCTAATCTCTTGTCAAGATCCGAAAATTAACTCGAAAATGTGTTCAAGTAAATCTTGAGTTTATATCTAAAAAAACTCAAGAACACCAACAAGAAAAATGATTTGATTTTTTTTTGTTTGATATGTGATCTGAAAATTCAAGTTAAGGAATTGATTTTCCTTTCTCAAAGGTTTCAAGATCAATCAAAATTTTTAGAGATAAAAAACTAGAGTGAAATTTAAGATGAAAACTTGTAGAGTAAAAGAAAAGAATTAAGAGAATTGAAGAAATAATTTTTGTTTTGGAGAATAATAAAAGATGAAATCCAAGAACCTTGAACCCTTTTGTTTTTTCCAGCAAAAACCACTAACTCCCCTCAAGAAGCTCTCTCTCAAATGACTTAGGAAAAAATCTTTTTTAGAGAGAATTTTTCTTACTCTTTCAAGACCAATCTTTTTCTTTTTTTCAAAATGAAATCTCACCCCCGTAAAATCCTACCATCCTCTGCCCTCTCCAGCTCCCCTCAGATTTCCCAAGATTTCCCCTCACAAATTTTCAACAAAAAACACTCAAAAATCCAAAATTAAATCCCTAAAGTCAAATTTGGACAATTAACATTTTTATTTATTTTTAATTATTTTTGTCATTTTTTGAATTTTAATTCCCACCCAATTTGACCAATATTTATTAAATTTGAGTAAAACCTGAAAAAATCACAAGGAAAAATTATTTTTTTAGCCCAAAAAGTGAAAAATATGAATTTCGGCGGAAATGGGCGGTTGCGGCGGGGACTGGGCAGGATCGGCGAGATTTCTCGCCGATCCTGGGCGAGCTGGCGCGCAGCGTGCACATCTCGCTGCGCGCTGTGCGCAACAGGGGCTTTAGCGACGCGCAACGGCGCGTCGCTCTTTCTCGCGCAGGGGCCGCTGCGCAGCGCTAGTGCGCTGCCGCAAACGCGCCGACGCGCCTGACTTTCGCGATTTTTTTTTTTTTTTCAAATTTAATTTTTTTTCAGAAAATATAATAAAATGAAATACAAAAACATGAATAAAAATAAAAATAAAAATACAAATAAAAAAATAAAAATAAAAATAAAAATAAGAATGAACACTTTAAAAGAATTTTGAGGAAAATAAAAGAACTTGACAAAGAAATGACCGATTCCTATTTTCTTGCTCATGAATTGGTCTTTATTTTCATCATCGGGTAATCCTAATCTTGGACCGACTCGGGACCTGGTGTCTACAATTCCCCATACGTCAAACAATTCTACTTCAAGCACATTAGTTAAAGGCATCTCATCTCTCTTGGAAATATTGCCTACCTTTTGACACCTATCACATATTTTCACAAAAACTTGGACATCCCTAAACATAGTAGGCCAATAAAAACCAGAAGATAAAATTTTTGATACCGTTCTATTTGGCCCATGGTGTCCACCGGCTTCCCCACTGCGACATGCCTTGATGATCTGACCCGTCTCTTCATCTGAGACACACCTTCTCAGCACTTGATCAGCACACAAACGGAATAGGTAGGGGTCGTCCCAGATGTAATGTTTGGCATCAGCTTGCAGCTTCTTCCTTTGCTGCCACGTGAAGTCCTTTGGCATAAATCCTCCTGCAAGAAAATTAGCTATATCAGCAAACCAGGGGACAGCAAGTTCATTTGCAAATAGAGCACAGATATGTTCATCAGGGAATAAATCTGAAATCTCCCCTTTCTCAATGTGTTCATTCTCCAGTCTTGATAAGTGATCCGCTACAAAAATCTCCACTCCCTTTTTATCTTTGATTTCCAGGTCGAATTCTTGCAATAGGAGTACCCATCTGATCAATCTTGGCTTAGATTCCTTTTTGGCAAACAAATGTCTCAAAGCCGCATGGTCCGACCACACCGCGATTTTTGCACCCAGCAAATACGATCTGAACTTCTCAAAAGCATACACGATTGCAAGAAGTTCTTTCTCAGTTGTCGTGTAGTTAACTTGAGCTCCTGTCAAAATGTGACTTGCATAGTATACCGCACAAAATACCTTATCCCGCCGCTGTCCAAGCACTGGCCCAACTGCAAAGTCACTAGCGTCACACATTAATTCAAATGGCAAATTCCAATCCGACGATATAATCACCGGGGCTGAAATGAGCTTTCGCTTTAAAGTTTCAAAAGCTAGTATGCATTCACTATTAAAATTAAAAACAGCATCTTTCATAAGCAAATTGGACAAAGGCTTAGCAATTTTCGAAAAATCTTTGATAAAACGGCGGTAAAATCCTGCATGTCCTAAGAAACTTCTAATGCCTTTCACACTAGTTGGGGGTGGTAACTTCTCTATTACCTCCACCTTGGCTTTGTCAACCTCTATCCCCTTCTCAGAAATTTTGTGCCCAAGCACAATGCCCTCTCTCACCATAAAATGACACTTTTCCCAATTTAGTACTAAATTAGTTTCCTTACACCTCTTTAGCACCAAATTCAGATGCCTTAAACAGCTCTCAAAATCACTCCCATAAATGGTGAAGTCATCCATAAACACCTCCATAAATTTTTCTATGAAGTCATGAAATATCGCCATCATGCACCGCTGAAACGTAGCCGGTGCATTGCACAACCCGAAGGGCATTCTCCTATATGTAAACGTGCCATAAGGGCAGGTGAAGGTTGTTTTCTCTTGATCTTCAGGGGCTATAGGGATTTGCAAATATCCAGAGTACCCATCTAAAAAGCAATAAAACCTATTTCTTGCTAACCTTTCCAACATTTGATCAATAAATGGCAATGGGAAATGATCTTTTCTGATGGCATTATTTAACCTTCTATAATCGATACAGACTCTCCAACCCGTAACTGTACGAGTTGGAATTAACTCATCTAGCTCATTCCTGACCACTGTCATTCCCCCTTTCTTGGGGACACATTGCACTGGACTAACCCATCTGCTGTCGAAAATAGGATAGATTATACCTGAATCAAGGAGCTTAAGTACTTCCTTCTTTACCACTTCTTGCATGGCTGGGTTAAGTCTCCTTTGTGGCTGAGCTACTGGTTTGCATTCTTCCTCCATGAGGATCCAGTGGGTGCAGTAGCTTGGATTTATCCCCTTTAAGTCTGATGTTTCCCATCCAATAGCTTCCTTGTGTTTTTTCAGTATCTCTAGCAACATTTTCTCCTCATCACCTGACAACAAAGAAGAAATGATTACCGGTTTTTTTTCATTCTCCAAAAATACATATTTTAAATGAGAAGGAAGAGGTTTAAGTTCAGAATTTGACTCCCCCTTTTTTGGATTAGGTTCTTCTTGTTGTTCTTCCTCTACAACTGCTATCGCTTTTCCTTCCATCTCTTCTTCCAATTTGTCATCATCCAATGAATGCACCACAATTTCTTCTAGTGGATTAGCTACCAACACAATTTCCTGAGTTTCCTCCACACATTTATCTACTGCATCCACAAAATAAATAGATTCCTCCATATTATTCAATGGATATTTTTGAGCTTTATTCATATCCACCACTAGCTTTTCATCATTGAATCGTAGGGTAACAGTTTGACCATGTACATCGATCAAAGCCTTTGCTGTGTTCAAAAATGGCCTCCCCACGATAAGTGGTATCTTATGGTCTTCCTCTATCTCCATTACTACAAAATCCACCGGGAAAATGAATTTTCCCACTTTCACTAGTAGATCCTCTATCACCCCCTTAGGTCTTCTTACTGATCTATCTGCAAGTTGGAGCCTCATGCCCGTCTCCTTGAGCTCCCCAAGACTAAGTTTCCTGCAAATAGAATATGGCATCAGATTTATGCTTGCACCTAAATCACATAGAGCACTCCCATAAAAATTTTCACCAATTTCACATGGTAACGTAAAGCTACCTGGATCCTCCAATTTTTCAGGAATCTTATTCATTATTAAAGCACTATAATTTTCTGTAAGTTGCACAGTTCCATGCCCTTCTAATTTCTTTTTATTTGAGCACAATTCTTTCATAAATTTTGCGTAATTGGGCATGTGAGCTAAGGCCTCTGCAAATGGTAGGTTAATGTGCAATTTCTTAAACATTTCTAAAAATCTAGCCAATTGCTCATTTTTCTTTTTCTTTCTGGCCACAGCAGGAAATGGCAACCTATTAACATCAAGATTCTCTGCTCTGGGATTCACCAGACTTTTACCTTTATCAACTGTCGGAGCATTTTCATTTACTTCTAACATAGAGTTAGAGTTACTTACCTCTTGCGTAGGCTTCCCCTTACCTGAAGATGGTGAAGATGTTTTACCTTGGTCTTTGCTTTGTGTTACCTCCTTGCCGCTCCTCAATGTAATTGCCTTTGCCTCTTCCTTGGGATTACGATCCACATTTGAAGGAAAAGTTCCTGGTTGTCTATTCGACATTGAAGTTGCAAGTTGGCCCAACTGCATTTCCAAGTTTCTCATGGATGCATCTTGATTCCGGTTCCATTGTTCTTGGGATTTCCACCTTGCTTCTTGACTGGCCATAAATTATTGTTGGCTGTTCATAAACTGTTGCTGACTATTCATGAAGCTAGCCAACATATCTTCCAAATTCGGCTTCTTTTCTTGTACAGGTGGCCTTGGTTGATAACCCGGTGGGTGATAAGCTTGAGAATGCGATTGGTTTGAGCCCTGTCCTTGGTGATATGGTGGATAGGGGTTTTGATAATTATTGGAGGGTTGCAGTTGGTATGACTGGTTGTTTTGGTTGAAAGGGGCTCTTGGTTGTGGTTGGGAAGATGAAGCATTCTGACTTCCATTCCTCTAAGAGAAATTCGGGTGGTTCCTCCAACCTGGATTATAGGTGTTACTGTAGGGGTCATTCCTGCGGTAGTCTCCTACAGCATTTACATCTCCCATGGTTCCACCTTCTTGACTATATTGACCGCTTTCATACTGCCCACTCTCTTGAGAGACTGAGGACACATTTCGAACCTTCAATCCACTCATCTCCTTCTGCATTGATTCTATCTGTGCCTTCAGCATTGATACTTCATCCACATTGTGTATTCCTTGCCTTTTTGGAATTGCTCTAGGAGCAGCCCATTGAGCATCATTTGCTGCCATCTCCTCCAACATAAGAAAAGCTTCTTCTGGCAACCTATTCAAAAAGGAACCTCCTGATGATGCATCCAAAAGTGACCTTGTCTGTGGGGTAACTCCAGCATAAAATAAAGTCATCAATTGATGTACAGCTATCTCATGGTGCGGACAGCTTCTCAATAATCTCCTAAATCTCTCCCAAGCCTCATGAAAAGGCTCTTCATTCATTTGAGCAAAACCCATAATGCTGTTACGAATTCTTGCAGTCTTGGTGGGAGGGAAAAATCTCATTAAAAATTTCTCTTGTAATTGCTCCCACGATCTTATTGATTGACTTGGTAACATCTGCAACCAATCCCTTGCTTTTTCAATCAAAGTAAATGGGAACAATTTCAACCTTACTGCGTCAGAAGTGACACCCGGTATCTGAACTGTGTCACTGACCTCCAAAAATATATCTAAATGCTGTGCAGGATCCTCCAATTCTGATCCTGAAAACTGGTTTCTTTGTACCATAGTAATGGTTGCTGGTTTAAGTTCAAATTGCATTCCTCTAGGCAACACAATTGTCCTGTGATCCTCATTCCATCTTGGTACAGCATAGTCTCTTATTGTCCTTTGTCTTGGGACTTCTTCTCCATAATTACCTGGCATCTCTTCTTGTGCTCATGGCACTTGTTCGTTCTCGGGAGGAAATTCATCAATAGGGAGAGGATCGTTTTCCATGTTGTTATCTCTGTTGGCTCTCCTGCGTTGATGCAAAGTTCTCTCGATCTCAGGGTCGTAGGGTGCTACTTTATCTTGCCTCAATCTGCTCATACACCACAACTACCTAAAAAGAATAAAAAATAATAAAATCAAAAAAATAAAAAAATAAAAACACATACAAATAAGAATCAAAACTTACTAACAACGCCAGTCCCCGGCAACGGCTCCAAAAACTTGACGCAATCTCAGCAAGTGTACTAAATCGGCAAGTAATATAGTGATGTATAATTAAGACCACAAGTTATCGAACCCAAGGGACTGAGTTGCGTAAATTTTAGCAATTAAATGTATGCTAAAGAATTCCCAATTGTTTGATGTGATGAATTATTTAAGGTAAAAATTAAGGACTGCACTTGATAAAATAACTAATTCAAGAATATTAAACAAACTCAATACCAATACAGATTTGTTGAAATAACTAAAAGATCTTGCCAAGGAATACCCATCCTCCCCAATAATGCCATGTAAATACTCAAACTCGTCAATCACATATGCAAATCAGTGAACAACCTACCCTATACCATAGCCTGCCTTTCGGATCCAGCTTCTCTAACACATGTACCTACCATCCCGCATTCAGCACATATTTTAGCATCGACACAGGTCTTAAGTCCTAAGCTTAGATGATCCTGCCATCCCGGATTCAGATATCAAAACTCAATTATCTTCTACAATTCTGAACCTATTAAAATAGAGATCCACAGATTTGACTACCATTCCGGATTCATCAAATTAATGAAAATCGATAGAAATAGAACAGAGTATGTGTAAGTTCATGAAATGAATACAATCAAAGATTATCACAGCAGATCAATCTTAAACTGGCATTAATTTCAATAACAAACAGATTAATTCAGAGAAGATAAAACTGAAGCATATGCATAAATCAATCCACACAAAGCATTCACATGGTTATTAGGGATTCAAGGCATCCCTTAACAAGAAAATGAACTACTCACTCATAATTGAAATAAAAACTGAATTAAATAGAGACAAGTTGATATTACCCATTTGAGATCTGAAAATGAAATTCTTACAATAATCCAAAATGACGTTCTTCAACTTAATCAGCTAATAAGACATCCAAAATGAATGACAAATTCTCCAATCCCCCAAAATTCTCCAGATCTATCCCAACTGAATAATTAAATCTAAAAATATATGAAAAATCTAAACTTAAGTTGTAGAGAAAATAAAATAAAATCTGACTTCCGTTCCCAAAAAGATCGACTTCCCATAATGTCTAACTTCAGTCCCTAAATAACCGTTCAAAGTCAAAAGGGTGGCCTGAAAGTCTTCGATTTTGTGCAGATCTTGTTTACATGCATATCACACGGCGGTATGAGAATTCCTCACCGTCGTGTAAATGGCCTCTGGTCAACAATCTTGAATTTTTGTTCCCCTTGTCAAACGCCGTAATCTTTGGCAATTTACGCTTTACACGGCGGTATGAGGATTCCTCACCGCCGTGTAACTCCTTACGTAAGGGGTGATTCCCGTTGTACACGGTGGTATGGAAGTTCCTTACCGCTGTGTAATACCCTTCTGCTGCATTGTGATTTTTTTCACTTCACACGGCGGTGAGGAAGAACCTTACCGTCGTGTAAGCTACCTAAAAATGCCAAAAACAACATAAAATCTTGCTTTAGTATACCAGACAATATCTAATAAAACTTTAACAAAAATATACTAAAATAGGAACTTCTCAACTCAAAAGTAAGCTGGAAATTCATATAAAAACAACATACATTTTGAACTTATCAGGCTCCTCCCCATATATCACAGCAATGTGAAATCCACTGAAAGGCTGTCTCGCAATCTCCAATATTGAGACCTGATTCTCCCTTGCAGCCCTTATAGTCACGACCTGCCCCTCATGAGGAATCTTAATCATCTGGTGCAAACTAGAGGGGACCCCTCCCAGCTTATGGAACCAAGGCCTTCCAAAGAGGGCTGAGAACTTGGCGGGAATGGGCAGAACTACAAATTCCACTTCAGTTTCCACTGGCCCTGTCTTGAATGTCCCGAAAGCCTACCTCTGTGAGTTATCATAAGCTGTGATTATTAGATCAGACTTAGCCAGCATGTCCTCTATTACCCCAAAAGCTGCCATTGCCACCAGCGGGCACACATTAATTGATGAACCATCATCCACCATGACATATGCCGTGTACTTTTGATTGATCTGAGCCCGTATGTACAAAGGGCGATTATGATTGTGTCCTTCTGCTGGCATGTCTGCACTTGTGAATACCACATCTTCCCCAGTACCCCCCTTTACTACCTCCAGCAACTCTATGGGTGATATGGCTATGGCCACCGTTGTTTCGCACAAAGCCTCCACTATCTTCTGTCTATGCGATGGATACTGCCTTAATAGATCCCATATTGAAATTTGAGCCGGCGTCTTTTTCAGTTACCTCATTATCGGATCCTCTTCTGGCTCTCTTTCTCTTTGGTTTACCACTGGATCTTACGACCTCTCAATTTCTGGAGCTACCCTTCCACTCCAGGTTACTGCTCCAACCTTCTTCTCCTCTTTCTTCTCTTCTTTCTCCTCCGATCCCGACAGGTCGGGAAATGCTTCATCTTTAAAATCAAAATTTTCATCTTCACTTTCATCAGTGGACCAGCAATCAACCACTGCCACGGGAAGTCCTTCTTCACTTACCTCGTAGAGGCTTGTGATAGTAGTGTTGGTATCGATGCCGTATAAATCTCTCAATACAAACCATTCAGGCAGACTGGATCCTATCATGAATACAAGCGGGGGTACTGCATTATAGTTGGACTTCTTCTTGCTCTCTCTCCGTTTAGGATCAGTGATATGCTTACTATCGATCAGATCCTGAATCTGGTGCCTCAGTATTATGCAATTGTCTGTCAGCTGTCCAGTATGCTGGTGATAAGCACAATATTCGTTCTCCTTATGCCCTGACTGTCCTTGGGTCCTAGCTGGCCTAGGTTGCAGGGGTTATAGTTTCCCTTCCTTCATCAATCTCTTTAATACCCATGATAAAGGTCGACCCAAATTTGAGAAGTACCTCTGACTCACTCCTGTTGTCGATACCTCAGCTGTCTTCCCACTTCTATTGGCACTGCTAGAGCTTGCTGACTTGGTTGCCCCTTGATTAGTATAGCCCCTCTTGGCAGAAGCTTCACTGTTAGCCCTTCTCGAAAGGTACTCTCCCTTAGCCTCGATAGCGATGTCTTTCAAAGACTCCCAGTCTCTCAATCCCTTCATCTTTAATCCCATCTCTCATATATAGGCTCGCATTTTTGATGAACAGCCGTATCTGATCTTGAGTATATGGCTTCCTTTTTATCTCCATTACCCGGTTTCTCCATCGGGTCAGATACTCATGGAAAGACTCGCCTGCCTTTTGCTGCAACAATTCCAGGTCCTTTAGAGTTACTTCCATCCTGGTACTGCAATCATACTATCTGAGAAACTCCTCTGTCAGCAAATCCCAATCCTCCTTCGTCCTTCGGTCTAGCCCATGATACCAATCCACCGCTGGGTCGGTTAAGCTCAGATAAAAATACTCAATCTTCTGTCTCTTTGTTAAAGTAGTACCCTTCATTACCAGTGAGTACTGCTTTATGTGTGCGGTGGGATCGGAAGTGCCATCAAATTTAGGAATACCAGGCATCTTGAAGTTCTGAGGGATCAGATCATCACTGTCCAGCTCCCGATCCTCAAGTTTCATTCCTCTTTCTACCTTCAACATCCTCATCATAGCTTCAAACCTTTCTTCCATTTTTCCCCACATCGCATCCTCCACCTTGGGCGACTTTCCCTTTACTATCGTCTGTTCGTCTTGCTCCTCCCATAAGTCAATCATAGATTTAGGGCCTTCAATATACTCGACAGGCGCTGGCGCTCTTGGCTCAATCACAGGTGGATCAACTGCTGCTGAGGGATCCTCTCTAGTAGCCCCTTGTTCATCTTACCCCCCAACTGGAGCAGCAGCCTGTTGCCCGGCAAGTGGGGCTAGAGTAGTGGCAAGGTTGCCCATTATCGCCATCATCCTACCCTCAAACTCTTCCATTCTTTTCCCCACTTCTTCGGCAATTATTGCCCTAGTTGCATCAGAACCACTTGCTAGATTAGACATGCTTGTTTCTACTAATGATTCAGAAGACAATATCTCACTACCCTCTAAAAGAGAATTCGAACTCTGATCTGACACTAGCTCTTCCAATCCAAAAAGTGAAATCTTCCTAAACCGACCGTCAGGACCTCTAAACCACTTGGACAAATCTATGATGGCTGCAGAACACACCTCTATTAGGATGATGCATGATTTGAAGTAATGCATGGTCGTGATAATGCAGCATAGACAAACACATGCAAGTAGACATATCCTTCCAACCTTGTTACTCCAACACACGAGGTAGTGCGGTCTCTTTCCTAGGTGGGCTTCATCTAAGGGTTAACAGGGAACCCACTGGACACGTATGGTGCACGGTGAAAAAAAACCAGCAGCATAACAACTCTTGCTTAATATACAAACATATGGGTGTTTGGCCATTATGTATTTAAACAATTAAACTAATTAAGATGGGCCCACGGGAGCATGAAAACCTTTGATAAAAGACCATTTAATTTGATTGATTTTGTGCAATATATGACGGCCCAAATAGTAAGCATGGTATCACGGTACATTTCACCTAGTGGAAGTATCTATTGCCATTACATGAGCTTTGGTCCAAGGTGATGATATTTTAGGGCTACCCAAGCATGGTCCCTACCAACGGATCTAGCTCATCACGAGCATAGCGACCAATCGGGTCTCCATTTGATATACCATTTGATAGTACCAGGCTTGGGCTATTGATTATCCCGAGCACTTCCCTACAATGAGTGAAAGTAGGGTCATGTTTTAGGAATGCACCGAGGTAGATAGGGGACCAACTAACATAATTCTAAGGCTCTAGTGGATGCAATGCAATTTCGATTAGAAATGAAATTTTTGATTCGTAACAACTTAATTATAATTTTAACTTAAGTTACTTTCAAAGTGAAGTTTCGATCATTCCCCAGTGGAGTCGCCATTGTGACGCACACCGAACCTAGCAAAGGCCCTCTTTGAACTCACTTTTAGGGCTCGAGGGATTGGTTCGCATCTTTTTTATCTTGGGCATCATGAGTCATTTTGGATGCCTCTTTCCTAATAGAACATTGGAAATGATCATCTAGCCTCACAACGCCTTTAGACACGTTTGAGTTATTTTGGAGTCGCCACCCAATTTACGAGAAATTGGAAAAGGTCTCTAATCTCTATTGGTCTAAACCAGAGATGGTGTTCGGAACTTCACTCTTATTAATGACTTAAGTCAAGTTTATAATTGAGCTTTTAAGAAATTAAAATTCCATCTCTCATCTCACACGATTATGCATTGAATTAAAAGCGCATAACAACCACATTGGAAAGCATTTAAATAAAGCGATAAAAAAAATAAATAAATTACATGTAAAAAATTGGGACAGAATAATCCCCCAAAAATAAGAAAGCGTAATAAAACTGGCCCCAAAATTAATTAAAAGGGCCCCAAAATGAATAAATAACACATACAAAATAATTAAAAATGCATCATACATAAATCGGGAGATTTATTGAATTTTAGGAACATTGGTTCCTTTTTACTAACTTAAAAAAAATAGAGAACTACTTTTGGGTATTGATTGAGAAAAATCGGGATGAGTGATCCCATTTTATGAAAATTAGTTCTCCATTTGAAAGTGAGATTTTATTGGTTAAAATAGGACATTGGTCCATTTTATTAAGAAAAAAATTCCAAGTTATTAATTATTATAAAAAACATGATTTTCTATAATGCGGAGAATTTGAAATACATTTTACATACAACACATAAAATATAATAATAAAATGAAATACAACAATTAAAAAATGCAAACCCTAAATTGAAGGTCTTTGGTCTCCCGGTCCTCCATCACGTGCACAAATATAACTCGTATAGATAAACAATTTTTGAGGCAACAAAACAAAAGTAAAATAAAATGTTAGTAAAGTAATTAAATAAATAATACATAAAAGTAACAATCAAATAAAGACTAATAAATAAAACAAATAAGTCAATAAAAATAATCAAACGGTGACAAATAATTCAACAATATAGTATTGATAATGGTTACAGGAAATAAATTGAATAAAAGAAAACTAAAATATGGCAAAATAAACTAAAACATAAATTGACAAAATAAACGGGACAAACTATATTATATTTCTTGCATTTATCTGTTTATATATTCAGTCGGGTACTTATGTAAGAGGAAAGAAGACGTTCGGGTAAAGAGAAAGAAACGCCGAAGAAAGGGGAGGACAGAAGACTAGTGCACGACTCGTGCACTCATTGCACGAGTAGTGCAATGGGTGCACGACTCGTGCACTCATTGCACGAGTAGTGCAATGGGTGCACGACTCGTGCTCTCATTGCACGAGTCGTGCAATGTCTGCTACTGAGAGAGACGCGACTGATCGGGCAAAAAACACAAAGGCACTATCCAATCGAGAAAACAACAGCTCGGACAAAGACAAAGACAAAATCCGACCGGTCAATCACGATTTGAACAAAATAAAGACACGACTTGAACGGCAAGTCACAACTCGAACAAAACAAAGCCACGTTCAGACAAACATAAAAATAGGGACGAACACAGTATCGTTATCAGACTGAATAAATATGATAATATACCATCAAAACATGCATAATAAAGCAACAAACATGTTTATTTAATCATAAGAGCTACTTACGGTCCATGTCTGATAATAAACAACAACAAACATACGATAAACAGGTTAATCAAATCAATTAAGACATGAACACAATATTTACAATGAACAAAACTAACGAAGAGAAATAAAAAGAAAAGAAGAAGAAAGAAAGAAAAGAAATAAAGAGATAGTGATCCCAGTATTTACCCTCAAATATGATCTTTGATTTGCAGATGAAGAAGTTCTGGTTTTCCTCCTTGCTTTTCTTGAAAAGGATAAAAACAGAGACTGATAAAAACTTTGAAATGAAGGTTACGTTAAAGAAAAAAACCAAAGATGATTGAATCTCAAACGGCATGAATTAATTTCCTGAATTCAAGAAACAATCTCAGAATGCTTTGAGAAAAAAAAAATCATTTTCTTGCTTTCAAACCTTTCTTTCTGTGTTTTTCTTTCTTTTTGATTTTCGGGCCCCTCTCAAAATAATTCCTCTTCCAAAAAATCCCCCCTCCCTTCAGTTTCTTTAACTTTTCCTTTTATACTCCCTCTGAAGGATTAGGTTTCTTTTTTCAACTAAATCAGCCATAATCCTCCATTTTTCAACCAAATCCACCGAAATAATGGTAGAGGGGGTGCTGGGGACAGTGAGGCACGTGAGGCATGTGAGATCTGTCTCACGCTACCCCTCACCAAGGTGAGATGGGCCTCACGTGGTGAGGCTGCATCTCACCAACGTGAGATGGGCCTCACACCTCAGGCCCTCCAAAAACTCTCTCTTCCTTTTTTTTTTAAATAAAAACGAAAAATAAATTTTTCGAGAAAATCATCACTTCTATCTGTTTTTTGCCTGTAAACATGTATCATTTTCATCACTGGATAATTTCGGTCTGGGCTGTCTCAGGACCCGGTGTCTACAAATAGTCAGCAGCAATTTATGGCTAGTCAAGAGATAAGGTGGAAATCCCAAGAATAATGAAACCGAAACCAAGACGCTTTCATGAGGAACTTAGAGACAATTGGGCCAACTTGCGAACTCAGTCTCAAATCGGCAATTAGGCACTTTTCCTTCCAATGTAGACAGAAATCTTAAGGAGGAGGCTAAGGCAATTACATTGTGAAGTGATAAGGAGATGCAATCCGAAAAAGAGCAAGGTAAGTCATCTTCACCTTCGTCTTTGTAGACACCGGGTCCCGAGACAGTCTAAATCAGGGTTATCCAATGATAATTAGATGCCTGTTCACGGACAAAAAGGTTGGAAATTATGATTTCCTTGTTAAATATTCTTTTTAGAGATAAAAATAAAAAAAAATTAAAAATGAAAATAAAATAAAAAAATAAAAAAGGGAGTTTGAAAATTATAATGTTTTAGTCAAAATTGTTATTTAAAAAAAATATTTCAGGCGTTTTCAGCAACCGACGCGCGCCAGGCAGGGCGCCAGCGCTCGCGCCCTCACACACTTACGGAGGGGCCAGCGTCCCCACGCGGGCGACGTTCGGGGCGTCGCTTGCCCACGCGCGAGCGACGCCCGTAGCTCGTGGGGCGTGCGTGCCATACCAACACGCGCGGCTGACGCCTTCGCTCCCCCGACGCGTGTCGGTCGGCCCCCCAGGCTGCCGAAATGCGTTTTCAGCCTATTTCCAATTTTTCTTTATTTTTTTTGACTTTTCACCATATTTTTTGGGATTTTTAATGATAATTCCCATTTTTGAACCTAACTTAAGGAAAATTTAATAAAAATTCAATTTTCTTCCTCAATTAATTAGGTTTTCCATTTTTATTGATATAAATAAAAATTATGGGAAGAAAAATAGATGAATTTCTTTTGAGGCATTTTTTCTTTTCTCTTCTTGAGTTTTTGCAATTTTTCTTCTTTTTCAGTTAGATTGAATTTTGATTGAAAAATAATTGATTTTGAGACAAAAAAAAATAATAATTCTTTGTTCTTATAAATCCAATTCTCTTACTTGTTATTTTTTTAATCTTTTTCTCTTCAATTGATTTCTTCCAAAGACTTACATTGATTTTTTGGATGAAAATTTGATTTTGACTCAAAGAGAATAATTTTTTGTTCTTGAAATCAAATTTTTTATTTAATTTCGTAAAAATAAGATTTTTACAATTTTTTAGAGAAAAGTTTTTAGGTTATTTTTTATCTATTATTTGTGAATCAAAGTAAGGAAAATCAATCATTTTCACCTATTCCACCAAATTCGAAATTTAAGAGTAAACATTCTGGACTGGATTTTTCTTTTTCTTTTTTTTTATATTTAATTAGTCATCATGTAGATTTTTTAATCTATTATTTATTTATTTATTTTATGTAATTTTAGATATAGATTTAAAATCTTTTTACTTTTTTATTATCCTTTTACTTTTACTTGATTGTTTATTCTTCCTTATTATTATTATTATTATTATTATTATTATTATTATTATTATTATTATTATTATTATTATTATTATTATTATTATTATTATTATTATTATTATTATTATTATTATTATTATTATTATTATGTTAATCTATTTGTTTTAATATTTCATTTAATTTATTTATTACCCATAATGCGCTTTCACTAAAAAATCATGGGAATTCTTTAGCATACTTTTAACCTTCACTACCTTGCAACCACAATCCCTTGGGTACGATAATTCGAGGTTTTAAAATTAACCCTCTATATTACTTAGCCGATCTAGTACACTTGCTAGACATCGGTCAGGGTAATACACTTATCCGATCGGCAAGATATTCGTTGTCGGATTAGATCAAAAGTTCTCGCACTATAAATGGTATCTTTTTAAGGCCTCCATGTTCCACATTCATGGAACATGCTGCCTGTCCATACTTCGCAGCTTGTAAGTGCTAGGACCAACTGTAAGGCCTTGACTTGTACCCTAGTCATATTGCATACCTTTAGGGTACGAGAGTAGCTTAAGTTGTAAAAGTGGTTAAGTTTACGTGTTGAGAAATTAATCAGGTTCAATTGAAAATTCGGGTAGGAGTTAATTGCATAAATTGAGTAGTTAGGGGGAGTAAATTGAATAACTTAAAAAGTTAGGTGGCTAAATTTGAATATTGCAAAATTAAATGATTAATGATGGATTAATTAAAGTTAAGTGGGATTAATTGTGCTAAGGGTGATTAGTGTGTGCATAAGTGGAATCCATGTGCCATTCTTAGGTTGTGCCACCTAAGCACTTACATGCATACATAAGGTGAGAAATAAGGTGGATTTTGGCTCATTCTCACCCCATTTTGGCCAGCCACTCAAGGGACCAAATTCTATATTTTCTCTCTTCATCGTCTTCCTAATTCTTGTGCTTAATTCAACAAATTACACATTATGCAAGTTTGCTCCAATTTAATCAAGTTTTGTGTGTGATTTGTCAAGTTAAAGGTAAGAATTTTGATAAGGTATTCTTCCTCTTTTCCTCATGGCTTGAATTTGGGATTTTGATTTCTAATTTCAACTCTACAATTGGAAATTAATTGTAGAGGAGAAGGCTTGTGCTTCAAAAGGGAAAGAGAAAGCGGGTGAAGATACCATCAAGTGATCAAAAAGGAAGCAAAAGATAAATAGGTTTGGGAATTTATATGTTTTAGCTGTGTGATTAGTAAATTGCATATTCTAAGGTGAATCTATATGTGTTATGATGATTGGATTGAATTTGGTGGCTGAATGTGTTAAATTGACTGAATTAGAGCTTGTTAAATTATAAGTAAAAATTCTACCCATAAGTAAAGAACGACCTTTGATGATTATTTTGAGCATAAGTTGCATTTTATAATTTCAAATTATATGGTTCTAGTTGGGTTAAAACTGGGACATCTGTACCTAAATATATTGTAGAAATAAACAAAATTTATTTTCGACTCTAAAGACCTCAAAATCGCCCATTAAACTAGCTAAATTTTTCAGGTGGGTTTTTGGAGTAGTGTGTACATTTTTGGGCATATCTCTTTGTTTCCAGATCCAAATAACCTGAAATTTATGCCATTAAAAAGCTAACATCCTAAGGATTATTTATTAAAGAGACCAATTTGGCTAAAAATAACTTTTGCTTTGTGTTTCTGGCTATGCACTTTGAGGTTACACTTTTTTTGTTGAAAACAGTTGTGTTTCAAGTGCAAGAGTCAAGTCAACCATCCCTCAGTGAGTCAAGGTCATCTCTCAAGCAAAGGACGGACATCCCTCAATAAGCATGGCTGTCCCTCACCCCTGTTTTGACTATATGGTCCATATTTTCATCCCGAATTAAACCCAAACTTTATTGAAACTTGTCTGATACATTTCTGGAGCTCTATGATGAATATATAAGTGGTTACCACTTGGTAACATAAATGAATAGGTTATGAGCATGAGTAATTAGTAATTATTTAATGGTATAATTAATTAAAAAATTATCAAACAAAGTTAAAAATGAATTGGCATGTTATATTAATTGTTCATGAGCAATGCAACTTGGTTAAAATTACTTATTGAAATGTTAGGCATGTGTATTCTATTATTGATGTTATGTTAATATTAAATGATGTGATATTAATGTATATGATAAAGTTGAATATGCTTGTGAAGTTAGAATTGTTAATAAGAAATTGAATGAGATTGAAAGTTAATGCATGTGTGTAAATATGTTGTGTGGTATTATGTAAAGTATTAAGGAAATTCAATAATATAGAAGGATCTTTTATTTAAATATTGATTGTGAAAAATATTAGATGATAATTTTATACTGTGTTACAAATATAGATGATCATTATATGATCATAATAATTGTTGTGTATATGAGAAATGTAATACTGATATGAGAATTTCAAGAATGGAACAAATATAAATATTAGCCTACGTAAATCAAGTCATACGTAAATCGAGTCATGGATAGATAAGCATGCCTATAGGGTCCTTTGTTGCTGTAGCTTATCTATTTGGATGTCGATTGTGAATCCCTCTCTATTTGGATTTTGGTTATGGATCCTTATATGCGTTTGGATTTCGATTATGGATCGCTATGTGTTTTTAGATCCTAGATTAGATCCCTCTGTGTAATGATACCCTTGAGAACCTATCTATTTTAACCCCGTTATACGCTTCTTTGGTAATACAGGCAACTATTAAATGAAATAAATATAGAAATGAGCATTTCATATGTATATGATAATGATGATTATTGTGATGGATGTATTATTCTGAACATGTACATCGTGCACTTATGTCTTTATTTTTGGATTCCCTTTGAATTCCTATGCATAATATGTGAAGTACCCTCAGGTACCTATGCGTTATTGTATTCCAATATGGGCAATAAATAAATAAATAAAGGAATAATGAAATGCACAGTATGAATTATAAGTCTATAATTAAGGATATTTCCTTTATGTGTGGATATTAAAGACACATTTTGATAAAGGCTTATGCAATTTGTTAAACATGTATGATTCTAGAGTGAGGCTATAACTTATGTGTTCTTGAATGAAAATAAAGTAATAAACATTGTATATGCAGAGAATAATATTAAATATTTGTTATGATTTAAGGGGAAAGATATGAACATATGAAAATGATAAATAAATATAAAATATTAATTCTAAATAGAGTATGTCAAATAAGTAATGGATGTGGGAATTGTTAAATGATTATCATGACACTTGATATTATATGTGATTGGTTATATACTTGTATGATTTTTGAAAGTATAATCTGGATTCGTATATGGATCGCTAAGTGTAAATGAAATTGTACTCTATGTGTAAATGAACTTATGAGTATGATAAATGCGAGCATTATATGTATAAAAGGAAATAAAATGGTCAGTAAGTGATATATGAAATTTTGAAATATGACTCAGTCAGCATAATTCTAATAAGTAATTTCTGATGATTATGTTTATTGAAATTATACGTGTTAACCATTTTGTTATAAGTATGCTTCATATGTATGTGTTTTGCATAGATGACCACTGTGAGTGGTCATTCAACTCATGTTTTTCCCTACTAAGCATTTTATGCTTAGCATGAATGTTTCAACTGTGCAGGTTTTAGAGATAGAGATGCCTCCAAGGAAAATCCGCATCAGTCAAGGCCAACGAGTCTGTAAGAGTTCCTTAAATAGATTATGTACTTGTTAATTGTATATAAATGGAATCGGTTTTACTAATAAAGAATTTGTATGTAATATGATTAATGTGAAAAGTAACTTATGAGAAATGTTGAGTATTAGGTTTAAATATTTGAATGAACGTGCTATGTAGGGAAATGTTGTAAACCTGATTATTCGCATATATGAAAGTGTTTTGGAAATGAAGAAATTTTATAATCCTGTTTTTGTTATGCATTTTTGTTTCATATGTGTGTCAATCGGTGGCATCCTACACTCATCGTTGCAAACTAACCACGTTATCATGTTGTTTACTACGTACAAGTAAGGATGTTTACACCGACGATCTTTACCACTTCGAATGGACCTTCCCAATTGGGCATCAATTTGCCTACACTCGAGTTTGCTTTTCCAATCTCCGTCTTATGTAGTACTAAGTCCCCAACCTGGAAAGATCTGGGCCTAACCCGAGCGTTATGGTAACGGGCAAACTTATGTTTGTATGTCGCAATTTTAACACTGCTATCCCCACATTTCTCCTTAATCAAATCAAGCTCCATCCGCCTTTCATCGGGATTTTGCTATTCGACAAAAGACTTAATTCTGAGTTAGGGCACAGTTATTTCCACTAGAATGATGGCTGCCGAGCCATAGACAGGTGAGAAAGGCATTTGGTATGTGCCTGCTCTAGGGGACGTTCTATAGGACCAAAGTACACTGTTAAACTCCTCTGTCCAATTCCCTTTTGCTTCGCCTAGCCTCTTTATAAATCCTTCAAGTATAATCCTATTAGAGACTTCTGTCATTCCATTGGTTTGAGAGTGTACTACTAAAGTGAATCTCAAGTTAATCTTTAAATCGGCGCATAAGCCTCTAAATACAGCGCTGTCAAACTGCTTGCCATTATCTATAATGAAGATTTTTGGTAGGCCGAACCTGTAGATGATTTCTTTCCAGGAGAAATTTTTAATCTTCGTAATAGTAATGATGGACAAGGGTTCAGCCTCGATTCATTTAGAGAAATGATCGACTGTGATGATAAGGAATTCCATTTTTCATTTTTCGGGTGGGAAAGGCCCAAGGATATCTAGTCCCCACTGATCAAAAGGCCAAGATATTTCGATCGGCTGCTGCTCGGTTGCTGGCTTCCTGGTGATCCTTCCATAGATATGGCATTGTGGGTAGCGCCTTGTAATCTCCTGTGCACTTTTAAAAATGGATGGCCGAAAGTACCCTATTTGTAATGCTTTCCTGCACATGGCTTTAGATGCCTCGTGCGCTCCGCAGAGCCCCTCGTGGATCTCTCTAACTATGTAGTCCTTTCTTCCTCAAATAAACACTTTAACCATGGATGGCTAAAGGCTTTTTTGTATAAGAGACCATCAATCATGGAATACTTTAGAGATTTCTTGGCAATTTTCCTCGCTTCTGTCTCATTTGCAGGGAGGGTACCTGTTTGCAAGTATCTTATTATGGATCTCATCCAAGTTTTTAGTTCAACAATTTCCATTACTTTAGCTTCTCCTATGGTCAAGAAGAGAGTTCTTCGACCATGACATTTCCATCAATAAAAATTTGATCAGTCCAAGCAGAATTAGGCAACAGATCGGCCTGCCTCGTGAAGTCCCTAGTGACCTTTTCAATAGTCACCCTCATCCCATTGGACTCTAGTCCCCGTATTTTAGCTTTAACCTTAGCCAGATAGCTCCCCATTATAGACTCATTTGCTTTGAATATGCCTAGGACTTGACTGGTGACCAACTGAGAGTCACTCTTTACCTTGAGGTGTTCCGATCGGACGGATTTGGCCAATCTCAAGCCTTGTAAAAGGGCTTCGTACTCAGCAACACTGTTGAAAGCTCGAAAGTTCAGCCTCACTGCATATTGCACATTAATATTAAGGGGACCACGCAAGACGATTCCTACTCCTCCTCTATGCTCTTTCGAAGCACCATTTACAATCATTTCCCAAATTATTTCTTCATATTTCGAGTTCTGTCATATCTCGCCAGTGAATTCATCCACAAAATTCACTAACGCCTGAGCTTTGATGGCAGTTCTGGTCTCGTACTTGATGTCAAAAGACTATAGTTTCAGGGTCTATTCAATGAGCTTTCCATCGAGACCTGGCCTTTGAAGTATTTTTCTAAGTGGCTGATCTGATTTGACTATGATGGTGTGAGCTTTGAAATAACGTTTAAGTTTTATGGTGCAGATCATTAGGGCTATGATCAGCTATTTGGTTGGAATCTTACTCACTTCTAATCTTCTCAAGACCTGAATGACATAGTAGATAGGCTTCTGTTGGTTCTCATTATCCCTGACCAGAACAGCAGCTGTCACTTCTCTAAAAGTTGACAGGTAGAGGTATAACTTCCCACCTAGTACGGGTCAGCTCAGAAGAGGAGGTTCGGATAAGAATTTCTTCAGTTTTTCAAATGCTTTCTCACAATCCTCTCCCCATTCAAACTTTTCATCTTTCCTTAGCCGCTTAAAGAATGGAACGCAGCGCTTGGCCGAGGAGAAAATGAATTTGCCCAGGGCAGTGAGCCTTCCATTCAACTTCTGAATTTCCTTGACATTCCTCGGCGGTTACATGTCTAAAATGGTTTAGATCTTCTCATGGTTCTCCTCAATTCCCCGTTGAGACACCATAAAGCTAAGAAATTTACTGAAGGATATCCCAAACGTACATTTCTTAGAATTAAGCTTCATTTTAAACTGATTAAGGGTGGCGAACACCTTGGCTAAATCTGTGGCATGATTAGATCGGCTTTTGCTCTTAATGACCATGTCTTCAACATAAAATTCTACATTATAGTTGACCTGACCTTTGAATTTTTTGTTCATTAGCCACTGGTATGTAGCACCTATATTTTTTAGACCAAAAGGCATTACATTATAGCAGTACGTGCCTTCATTGGTGACAAAGCTGGTCTTCTCTTGATCTAGAAGCCACATCATTATTTGGTGGTATCCTGCGTAAGCATTGAGAAAAGAGTAAATCTCGTGGCAGGCTGCTGATCAATGTTAGGTAAAGGATAACTGTCTTTAGGGTATGCTCGATTCAGATCTATGAAATTTACGCACATTCTTAGCTTGCCATTCTTTTTCTTTATTAGCACTGCATTCGCCAGCCAGTCAGGGTATTGTATCTCTCGGATGACTCCAACCTTAAGGAGTCGTTCTACTTCTTCGCTTATGAACTTGTTTCTGGTGACCATACGAAGGAGGTTTGATTGATCATCAACACCTGAGATATATCTGTTATGGTTTTCTCATCTAACCCAGATCTTATCGTCATGCTTTTCCCTGGGGATAGTTCATACTTGGTCACGTCTTCATTTGCATACATTTTTGCCTTTCCCTTGTCTTTCATCTCTCGGGGCTCCATAATGCATGTAGCTTGTATACTTTCTTTCAACATAGCCACATAGGCCTCTCTAGCATGCTTTTGATTGCCTCTTAGTATAGCTACCCCTCCCGCGATGGGAATTTTCATCACCATGTATCTGATGCTCATAATAGCACCGATTTGAAAGAGTAATGGTCTACCAAATATAGCATTATAGGCGAAAGGTATGTTAATGACCATGAAAGTAGACTTACAGGTATGGATGATAGCTTCGTCCCCAAGGTCTACAAAAAGATCAATAGTGTCTGCAACGGGTATGGTGGCATTGCCAAAGCCAATGAGGGGCACGCAATCCGATCGGAGTTCACTGATCAGTAATTTCATTTTCCTATAGGCATCCAAGGTGAGTACGTTAATGGTGCTTCTATTGTCCACTAAGATCCTTTTTACATGAAAATTATGGATCCCTGCTTGTCCCACTAAGGCATCCTTATGGGGAAATTTGAGGTCTCTCGCGTCCTGCAGGGATATGGTGACAGAGGGTAGATTCTCGCTTTGGGCAGAGAAGTATATCCCTTTCTGCACCTTTTTTTGCTTTCCAAAGTCTTCACCATAAGACGTTCCTCCTGCAATAACATTGATGATGCATGTACGTTGCCTCCGTCGATCTATATCTTCTCTTTTTATCTTTATCATGAAATTTCTCCTTGGTCTCTACAGATCAACAGGGGCTCTTTAGTGGGCTGGGTGGCTTTTGAGCGACAAACCTTTTTAGCGAACCTTTCTGGATCAACCTTTTGATTTCTTCCTTGAGTGCCTTACACTCATCAGTAGTATGGCCGATGTCCCTGTGGAATTGACAATATCTAGATTCATAACAACACTTTTGACAGCTCCGTATTAAAAGGAGTAAAGGCCTTCACCAAGGCACTTCCTTGGTGCTCGAAATGGGAGCGTTCAAGTTCTTTTCTCCTGACTAACCTTTTCGAAGCTCCTTCTCTTTTAGGGCTTTGGGATGCTTGATTTCCCCAACTGACTAGATTATACTTATCAAAAGTATGGAGGTCGGATCTCAGAACGTCATCCAATTGTATAAACTATTTAGCTCGATCCATGAAGTCACTGAAGTCAGCCGGAGGATGAGTCATCAATGACTAAAATAGTGATGGATTTCTAACACTCCTAGCGAGGGCTATGGTAATCATCTTGGGGTGCAGATTCCTAATTTCTGAAGCCAATGCTTGAAATCTGTCAATGTAGTCCCTAAGGCTTTCATTTCTTCTGTACCTCATATTAATCAAATCATTGATGGTTTTTGGTGTCTTTACTTGAACGATGAATCTTGTGATAAATAGTTCTCTGATTTGTTCAAAACTAGAAATGAAGTAAGGAAGGAGACTGTGGAACCAGTAAAGAGCATCTCCTACCAATATTGTAGGGAAAACTCTACAAAATACTGTTATCAAAAGAGTACATCTGGATCTAAGTCAGGTACTCGAATATGTGGTTCTTGGGATCTGTTTATCGGTATACCTCAGCATTCTCACTTTAGTAAACCAATGTGGAAGTTCAACTTCTCTTATCTCTTCACAAAAGGGAGAGATGGTATTTCCATCAAAAGTTAGCTTTTTAGGATGGCCTAATCCAAACTTTCTGATGGTCTACAGGAACCATCTTTCGTCTCTATTGATCATGGGTCCACTTTTCTCATTTTTGGACTTCTTAGGAGTACACATGAATGACACATCGTCATATCTCGAGTAGTGACTAGAATGAGAGGGGAAATAATCATTGTCCTCTAAGTCACTACTATCGTTATGGGCTTGAGCATCAGGGTGATTCATCTACCCTTTGCCCCGTACCCTCACAACGGTGCTCTTTCATGCTGGAATGAGTTTCATAACAATTTATTTCTTCATTGATTACCACATTTTTTGCCTTTCTAGGAGGTTGGGCTCTACCTCCATTCCTCGATCTGCTTTCGACCTTATTGTCTTTAGTAGGCATTTGAGGCCTCTTGCCTTTACACACTGATGCAAAAGCTTTTCTTGTAACTTACCACCAAAGCCTTTGAAGAAAGCTTTAAGGTCTTTAGCAGTGATGGGAATGGCGTCATCGAGCTAGTTAACAGCGTCAAAAAGCTCATCATCATCGAAGGCAGGTAGAAGATCATGGGGGGTTATGTTTGTCTGGGCGATTGATTTCTCTCCCCTGGTTTTTTCTTGTCCATTTGGTTTCTCATTTTGCCCTTGAGATTTTTCCATCTTCGCTCTTAATGAAAGCACCAAATGATAAGTTTTGGAATGTCAGAATTGAGAACGGGATGGTTTGAAGGACAGGGTAGGCTGGCACCAATTTACAATAGGCAATACCCAATCTGCAAGATAGATGAGAACTAACCCGTGGTATATAGGGGATTAGCACTCCGATGTTTAACTCAGTGGGAGAGAGAAAAAAGCACCAAGAGTAATAATAGTGATAGAGGTAAGAATATTGCTCTCTCTCCGTTTATATAGTGCCTAGGCATTTTTGCTCAGAAGTTTAGGGTACTTGAGTACTATATCTCCCGTATCTGCAGTAAGCAGGTTTAAGGCATATGATGTGACAGCTAGCAGAGCAGGGCTTACTGATGTGACAGGTTTGTTTGACTTTACTAGATCGGCAGAATGCCTGATCGACGTAGTACTGTTAAACCTATATGTTAACTAGTCGTTAGACTCTTTGAGTTCTTGGGCCTGAACTGTAATGAGGCCTACGACTTTTGGGCTGGACCTGAATATGATAATAGCAGGTATTATCAGTTAGTTTTTATGGTTATAAGACATAATTTTACACATGATTTATCAATTATATCCTTCATTTATATTATGCATAATTATTATTGTAACAATAAAAATAATGACTACTATTAGTGTATTAAAGTTGAAAATATAAATTATCATAAATCAAATGATAGGTGGGACAAAAATTTAAATTTAGGTAAAGTATATAATGGAGAGATAAGATTCACTACAAGAAAATCAGAAAATAGAGACGAAAAATAGTGACTGAATTCCGTCTCTAAAGCCAAATAGAGACAGAATTAGAGACGAAATATTACCGTCTCTATTTGGTCGGTTGCAAAATTTAGAGACGGAAAGAAGATTTTCGTCTCTATTTTTAGAGACGAAAATTACGTTTCCGTCTCTAAAAATAGAGACAAAATTCGTCTCTATTTTTAGAGACGGAATTTTTTTTCGTCTCTAAAATTAGAGACGAAAAGAATATTTGTCTCTATTTTTAGAGACGAAAATTACATTTAGTATTTTTTCGTCTCTATTTTTAGAGACGGAAATCAAATTTTCGTCTCTATTTTTTAAAGGTTTTTTTTAAATATATAAAATAATAAATAATATTAAATTTAAAATTGCCTCAATTTATATAATGAAACAAGTATTAAATAAACAATAAATAGATTTAAAAAAAAGTAATTAATAATGTATTAATATATTTAAAATTTAGTAACAGTACAAATAAACGTGCGCGAAAAATTTTAAAATACTAACTAAGCTGGAGGTGAATGCGGACGATCAATCGACGGTGCTTTCGTATCATCAGGTAATCTTCGGCTAATGAAGTCCTCTAATCTATTAATACGGTTCATTAATACGTCGACCGTGCTGCGAAGCTCAATAACCTCATTAGTAGTTGCTGCAAGCCTAGTAGCCGTAACCGTAGAGGATGAGGAGGCATGCGAGTAGCAAACATTTGCATAGGAGCCCAAACCGAAGACCCATCCACGGCGGTCCCTACCACCAGCTGCGTCATAAAAGACTAGAGCATGATCCACATTATCGCCATCTGCTTGCTGACTTTGAAGACTCTCTACTACCCGCTCTTGTAATAAGAATTATTTGAATGTTATGTAGTAGTAAAATGAAACTAAGAAGTTATAAAAAAAAATATATAATAAATTGCAAAATTAACATACATGAACTTGTCTAGCTCAATCGCTGACGAATGTCACACCGTCATGATTTCGCGTATGGGTGTGCAAAAACAACTTATGAGGATAAGGTGTTCTGCCCATAGTAGACTCCTGTAAACAACTTATAGGTTAATAACAAATGGACATAATTTTACTTAAATTTGTAACAAACATAATGTATAATAATCACAAAAGTACTTATATGTATTACTATTTTACTGCGAACCAAATACAATTATAACTCTTCACACAATAACACTTGTCTAAAATTTAATAAAATTTCGGCAGAGTTTCCCCTAAATATGTAACAAACCTCCTATTCAAACATCAAGAAATTACATCTATATTTCTAATACTCACCATCAAAATCCATTTCAAACTCTTTACACAGATTTTTACCCATCTTCCTTCATTCAATCAAACATTTTGCTTATTATCAAGAGTTGCAATTATTGCAGTGAATAAACTCTTAATGCACTAAGTAGATAATACAAAATGGAATAAAAAGTAGCATTTATAAAGAGTAGCTAATACTTACAAGTCTGTAACATGCTCACGATGGGACAATGTTCCTCCAGTGTGCAAGGAAACACTAACTCCCTCTGGTCCTCCCCTCCTATTTGTGAAATTCCAATCGGCGATGGAAATGGCCTCGGATGATGACCAGTACTGCATCCAATTTGCCCAAATGTCTTCATTAATGTACATTGGTCGTTCAACTTTGGCGTGCAGCTTATTAAGCATATCCTTGTAACGTACACAGGCTCGTTTCTCCCATACGCCGTAGACCAAGTGATCGATGGAAGAATTCCAATAAAAAGCTTTCTAATTGATCAAAAAGAAAAACAAAAAGGTTAAACATAATGTATATATTTGCAAAATACGTTTAGAATTTAAATTTTATTAATTAAGGTATAATAATTATAAATAATTATAATAATTTATTTACCTAAAACTCCTGAAAATAGAACATTTTTGTCTCCTGAGATATATTCTTCCATAAAAATCCATTAAGTTCAAGTCTCTCCTTAAATATACCAGTCATCAAGCAAGAGCATGGACCAGATGGGATAAATCTAATGGAAAAAAAATGTAATTGTGCCATCGAATTCAGTATTACATAGTAAACATATAAATGAAAATTTGATAACTCACTGTTGTCCTTCAATGACTATATACGTCCGTCTATCCACACCAACCGATCCAGGCAAAGGACCTTCAACAGTTTCAGGCGATCGCTGCGATGGTTCAGACAGATTCTCTGAAGTAGGCGCATCTGTTGATGAAGTACCAGCAGTAGATGCCGAGCATGGATACACTAAGGGTGAAGAATCCGTGCCCATACGGGGAGGTGCAGATGCTTGTGACGATGAACCCTCCCCTTGACCTCCAGCTCCGGATAATGATGAACGCACCCTCACCCTAGGAGGTTGCATAGTACCAGTCTTCCTCTTATTATTCATTTTCTTCTTAAAAAAAATAATAAACATATTTAGACAGTTTATTATTACATATTCATGATTATCTGTGACAATAATACAAATTTGTACTTTTTGTAAATTAAATGAAACATAAATTAACTAATGATATATAGATTATGGATTTTACTCACGTGGGCCAAGAATTATTCGCTATTATCACTTAGATGTAATTCATTACCACAATCATCTTCATTTTTCGAATAATTAGAATCAAATTCGCTTTCCAATTCAGATGTAGACTTGGATTCCTCGTCGGATGCAATATCAACAAATTCGTTGTTAACATTGATCAAAGGCTCATTATCCTGATATGGCAGGCTTTTATTTATTTCATGACAACTTAACAAATTATAAATTTATTAATATTTCAACCATTTCAATTTACCTTTCAAAGGGATACATCCATCTATATTGAACGGGTCCTGCCAGCTTCGCCTCATATGCTAAATGTACTGGTAAATGCTCCATAATGTCAAAGAAGTTAGGAGGAAAAATTCCCTCTAATTTGCAAAGGATTACTGGAATTTCTATTTCCAATTTTTCTACGTCAGCTATTTTTATCTCAGATGAAGTCAAGTTTTTGAAAAATAAACTTAACTCAGTTATAGCTTCCCAAACTTTATGAGCCAATAATTCACGAAAAGCAACTGGAATCAGCCTTTGCATGAATACATGGCAATCGTGACTTTTCATTCCGAATAATTTATACTTCCTCATATCAACACACTTTGCTAAGTTTGAAACATATCCATTCGGGAACTTTATACTTCTTAACCAATCACATAAAACTTCCTTTTGTCTTTTATCCAAAGTATAACAAGCCTTTGGATATTTACCCGTTCTAGGATCTCTATCCAACTCGTTTCTTTTGCAGTAAAATTTTAAATCTGCCCGTGATTTTGCATTATCTTTGGTCCTCCCTTCAATATTCATTATCATATTGAATACATTGTCAAAGATGTTTTTTTCTATATGCATCACGTCTAAATTATGCCATATTATATTTGATTTTCAGTATGGCAAATCCCAAAATATACTACGTTTTCTCCAACCAAAGTTTTTAGAAATGCTACTATTGACTTCTTCAGCTTCAACTTCTGTTACTTTCATCAACCCTAACTCATCAATCTCTTGCAAGATTTCTTCTCCGAATCTATTAGGTGGAGGATGGGCATGGACAACTTTGTTCTTAAGAAACCTTTGTTTATTTCATCTAAAAGGGTGATTTGGTGGAAGAAATTTTCTGTGATTATCAAACCACGATGTTTTACACCCATTAGTAAGATAAAAAGCGTATGAATCATTACCACAGTAAGGGCAAGCTAATTTTCCAGCCGTGCTCTAACCTGACAGCATAGCATATGCGGGAAAATCGCTAATTATCCACATTAAAGCTGCTCTCATCATGAAATTTTATTTTAGGGACACGTCAGATGTGAGCACACCGAATTCCCATAGTTGAAGCAATTCAAAAATTAATGGTTGTAGGAAAACATCAATCCCCTGCTTTTGATTCTTAGGATCCGGAACAATTGCAGTTAAAAACATGTAAGCCTCTTTCATGCACATCCACGGAGGCAAATTATAGGGAATTAGTATGATTGTCCATGATGAATATTGTTGGCCTGATTGCCTAAAAAACTAAAAACAATCAGTGCTTAAATCCAGCCTCACATTTCTACTATCAGCAGCAAAATCGGGGTAAATGTTGTTAAAATATTTCCATACAACGGCGTCTGATGGATGGCTCATTACTCCATCCATCTGTTCATATTTATTATGCCATCTCATGTGAGATGCTGTCACATCTGACGAATACAGCCTCTGAAGTCTTGGAGTAATAGGAAAATAATACATCTGCTTCCATGGTACTAATTTTTGCTTCCTATTAGCATTCAGTGGCTTGAACTTCGGCTAATTATAAAATTTGCAATTCATTAATTCCATGTCATCTCCCCGGAAAATCATACATCCGAGCCGACAATAGTCAATTTTTTCTATTGGCAAACCAAGACCCCAAAGCAACTTCTTCATATCATATAAACTGTCAACCATGTTATTATCCATCGGCAATGATTCATTGTACCAAGCCAGGATTTCATTTTAACTGCAATCAGAAATATGACCTTCAGATTTGATGTTCAATATTCGAGTAAAAGAACCCAACTGTGTCATATTATCACATCCTGGTCATAATTCCTGGTTAGCTACACTAAGTAAGTCAAAAAAATTCTGGCTGCTGGGTTGGGTTTTTCTTAGACATTGCCTAAATTGGGCTGCAGCGAATTTTCGGCTGCTTTAAAAATCATTCAGATATAGGGATTTTCTGTATCACAAAAATTGCTTGTCATATAATCTGCCCCCCCTCTCCCCCTTTGAAATTCAGCTTCAATAATACCCAGTCCAAATTTCAAACTTCTAGACATACTACAAATTATTGGCTCTCCATGCCTTGTCCATTCAAAATAATTGGGCACAAATCCCTTTTTCAGCAAATGGAGATGCACATCCTCCATAGGAATATAACACCTATGTTTGCACTTTTTGCATGGACATCTAATTTTTGAGCCGTCCATGTATGCAGGTTGCGAGCTTGCGTACTCAATAAAAGATTGAACGCCTTCAGCAAACTCTAAATTAATGTAACCATCAGGCGTTATTCTTCTATACATCCAATTTCTGTCTATATTACTCATTATAGCTAAATTGTTGCGCAAAAATCATAAGTTCATAGTTAGTACCATCGCGTGTCAATTTTCATATTTTATTTCAAATCAATTCTCGATCCTAGTTCTTCACATTATTTCATAATTAGTTTTACCAAATTATGAATATAATAAAACATATCAATGTAATATAAATTATAATAAAATATATATACCCAACAATAAATAAAAAGATGAATAAAATACCACAACGCAACGCAAAGGAAGAGGGAGGGCAGTCGGAGAGGTAGTGCAGTCAGGGGCAGTAGATGCAACGAGGTGGTCCCTTAACAATACTACATATAATTAATAATAAATATACATGAAATTTATAAATATATTTTAACTATAAAAACAATATAAGTTATAATACAAAATATCTGAACAATATGTTTGCACAACTACTGTAATACACATACATGGTCCAGTAAGGGCCATGTATCAAATGTAATCCAACTCGAATCGTTTTTGTATCTAAAATTGAATTTAATACTTAAAAACCTTTACTTTTGTAAATTAAAATGCCATTCAATTCTGTGGAAAAATGGATAGAGTTTCCCTTATACGGGTCCCTATCCCCCTGTTAAACAATAGTCAATTTTACACTTCTATAAAGTATCAAACATCTCAACGCCATAACAAAACCAATGCAATATCAAATTTTCCCATCCACCTCAAACATGCAAGTAAAAGGGATAAATTCACCAACATTTGTGAATTTATCCTTTCAAGGCATACAATGTCCAAAAGAAAATACTAAGCACAAGTACCTATACAACTGCTACATTTGTAATTTAATTTATACAGTATCATTATTGTACAGTCATTGCAGTCAAATTACTACATGGTCACGAAAAATATATACGCAGAACAATAAATATTAACACAAATAAATTATCTATTTAAAATAACTTATTTCAAATATATACGTGTTATTAACAAACTTATTTTAATACATAACAAACTTATCTCGGGTAAAGCAACCAGTAACAGGCACTGGTTCGGCGCACAGAAGATCTAAATGTGGCACCGGATGCGGCGGTGACGGGTACAGTACATGCAATAACAAGTATAATATAATTTATAAATATTAACTTTTAGGTATAACAACATATGTAATACACACTTAAAAAAAATTAAACATAATACAAATTTAAACAACACTACATATAATAACAATTATACTACAAAGTTAATAATATTTTCACTATAATAACATTACACACAATACAAACAATATACACCATCAAAAATTTATACATGCACATATATAACACATAATTAAAAAAATAGTACATATAATTTTAACAAACATGCCATAAAATAAAATATATTTATATCAACATAATAACAATCATAATAGAATATATATATATATATATATACACGAAAATAATATATGTAAACAAATTAAAAAAATTTGACAATATGCCACAATTTAAAATAAATAATATATAAACATAATAAACATTTTGATACAATATAATATATATATATATATATATATATATATATATATACACAAAACACTACACATATACGCAAATAAAAACCAAATTAATAACAAATACACATACAATAACTAACAAAATTATAATAACGTACACAAAAAATAACTACACACTCAATTACAACTCAATATACTAACCATTACATTTCAATATACATACACAAATTAAAAATAACTTTATACTCAAATAATTAAATACCACATTCAAATAATATTACACAAATAAAAAAATTATACACTGTAAATGAAATAAAAATAAAATAATTATACACCCAAATATAATACTATATTAAAATAATAAACAAAACAATACAAGATTAAAATAATACATAAATATAAAACTAACAAATTAAAATAAATTAAAATAACCAATATAAATAAATTAAAATAATACAACATAAATATAAAACAATAACCAACAAATTAAAATAAACAAAATACATAAATATAAAACTAAATTAAAATACTACATTAAAATAATACAAATATATAATAATGCAAAAAAAAATTAAAAAAAATAAAAAAAACCTACTTACAGATCTCGCCGGAGAAGCTGCGGCGCCGGCGGTGGAAGCCACCAGAAGGACCAGCGGCGGCGGGTAAGGAGCGATTCTCGCACCGCAGGGACGAAAGCTAGCCGGAGAGGAGAGAGACGGTGGCGTGGAGCCGGCGCGTGGTCGAGGGTGGTGCACGGCGTCGGTCGGCGATGGAGGGGGAGAAGGGGGAGTGGATCTGCCGATGAGGGGAGAAGGGGGAAAGAAGAAGGGGAGAGAAGGAGAGAGAAAAGGAAAATGAATTTTTATACCCCGAAAATTAGAGACGGAATTCACTTTTCATCTCTAAATAGAGATGAAAATAAAATTTCGTCTCTAGATATTTTTTTCGTCTCTAAATAGAGACGAAAAATGAATTCCGTCTCTAAATAGAGATGGAAAGATCATTCCGTCTCTAAATTTAAAGGCGAAAATATATTTTCGTCTCTATTTAGAGACGGGATTCAATTTTCGTCTCTAAAACACCTACCGTCTCTATTTAGAGACCGAATATATGGTCTGTCTCTATTTTAGAGACGGTAACGCATTACGATCGCTATTTACCGTCTCTAAATATGGAGGGAAACCAATCCCGCCATTTTTAGAGACGGAATTTATTTTCCGTCGCTATATGGTAATAATTGCGACCGATTTTAGAGACGGAAAGATTTTCGTCTTTAAATAGAGACGAAATTTAATTTTCGTCTCTATTTAGAGACGGAAACTATTTTCCGTCTCTATTTAGAGAAGAAAAATTTTCCGTCTCTAATTTTTCTTTTTCGTGTAGTGGATTGTGTATTAAATATCACCTTATTTTAAACTTTTTTTTTGAAGAGAATAATATTAAAAATTGAATGCAAATTTGTTGACCATTGAAAAATTAAATAAGGGTATAGCCAATCACTAGTTAATAATAGGTTAAAAATAGTAACTATCCTATATTTTGGGACAGTCTAAAAAAAATTTAATATTATTATGGAACAAAAAAAATATAATATTATATGCATACATACACATATATATAACATTATATATTCTCTTATATAATATTATAAACATTATATGTTATTATTTATAAAATTATTAATGTAAATAATTGAGAAAATTATAATTAATAAAATGTTATTATAGTCTAAGTACAAAGGTTTCGTCTGGTTTAACTGATCAGCACAACTGTTAATTAATTGTTATTTGATTGCATATTTATTAAAATGGGTATATTTTTTAATGTAAGAATATATTTTATCACATCAATAAATAAAATAAATAATAGTAGAATATAAAAATTTATAAATTGTACAAATAATCAACTTAGTATAAAAAATATATATATCAATCAATAAATATAAATTTTCATAAACGCACATAATATAAATTTATTAAGAATTTATAAATTATTATAATAAAATATGTATAAATTTAAGAAATTATATATAGGTATAAAACTAGTGTTCCTTCATTTCATGCTAGCCTAATAAAATATGTATAAATTTGAGAAATTATATAGGTATAAAACTAATGTTCCTTTATTTCATGCTAGCCTCCGACCAAAAATAAGAAACAATGATATCTTTAAGAGAGTGCGAGAGAAAATCTATAAGAAAATGGATAAATATCAAAATTCAAGCAAAACGTATTCCACCTATTTTTCTTGAAAACAAATGATAAATCATATAAAATTTCTAGAATTAGTAAACAACGAAGAAGAAGAAAAAATAGAAACAGTATGTTATGAACACATTGCGATTATCTTAATCAATATACGAAACTGTATGACGGATTTATGTTGATTCTATACTATGAACTACGTACTGGAGTTAAAGAAGAACCTATAAATAATATAGGTAATATTGTCCTTTTAATTATATCATTACCAACGGATCCTAAATGATAACTCAGCAAATATCATTTGCCCTAAGACCCATCCTGTCGGCCCATTTAAACTGGCAAGGCCCAAAACCCATCAACTAAAGGTATCAGACACGAGCCCCCAGGCCGCGCACATGCCCGATCGGCTGATGTGACCGCCTGTCCCATCAGCCGCCTGACTCAAGGCAGCGCCCATGTCTACCACCTGCTCCCTGTCATGTCGCCGGATACCTACTCTGACAGCCAGTGATCACTCCCCAGGCACTCAAGTGCCCATCGACTATCTCTTATAAATAGTCCTGCCAACGATGGCACCAGGTATTGAATTCACACCATTATCTCTCTAAAGCACATTATCTCTCTAAGCTACTAACTTAAGCTTCGGAGTGCTCACGCCTGGTCCGACCGGGCTCTTCTTACTGCAGGGTTATCTCATCCGATCGGAGCGACCTCTCTCCTACAGATAAAGACATTCTTGGATTTATCATTTGGTGCTCTCGTTGAGAGATGGCAAACTCAAGATCCAATAAGAATACGACCCCCATGGACCTCGACCATGACGACAACACTCGTGCCATATCAGGCACCTCGAGAAGGAGGGAAGCGCCCGCCAGGCCCCCCATAAGGGCCAACCTCCTTCCCGAATTCGATGATGCCGCAATAAGGCAACCAGAGGACACCCCTATCACTGCGAGAGATATGCGCGCTATTCTCAGTGATTTTACGAAAAGCATTGTCCAAACCCTCAAGAAGGGTAAGATGCCAATTGCTTCTGAAAGAGCCCAAGAGGATTACCTCATGGGCGAAGACTTCAGGAGAAACAGGAACAAGGGAGTCATTATTAATGAATCCCGAGCTCAGGGAACCAGGAAAAGTGCAATTAGAGCCCCAGGTAAGAGCGACAAGGGGAAGCAGATAGTGTCTGCAAGTAGGGCCTCTCCCTACAGCAACAGGTCCGCTACTATGTCTGCGAGGGATGATGTGTCCTACATGTGCACCCCAAGCCGCGGCCAGACTAGAAAGCACAAGGGCGAGTCCACCACCACGACCCTGAGCAAACAGAACCCGTCGAACAAGCAGGACCAGTGGTTTATGCAGAAGCTCAAGCAGTTTGGTGTCCTCGCGCCCAAAAGAGGCACCTTCGAAGGAAATACTTGTGGGAACACTGCCTCCCCCTTCTGCAGAGAGATCACCGATGCTGAGCTCCCCCCCAGGTGGCGAGATGTGGTCATGGAAAGGTACACAGGCAAAACAGATCCTGCCACGCACTTGGCAGAGTACTTGACCAAGGTACAGGTCTATACTTATGACGAAAGAATAGCCTGTAGGGTTTTTCCCACCACTTTGGGAGGGGACGCATTGACGTGGTTCCATGAGCTGCCCGTGGGATCCGTTACGTCGTTCAGACAGTTAAAGGAGCTGTTCACTATGAGGTTCATTGTGCAAACACGCGCGCCCAAGACGGTGAACGACCTGTGCAATCTTTACCAAAGAACCGATGAAAGTCTTCGAGACTACATCGACAGGTTTCAGGCTACCATGTCTGAAGTAAGAAACGTCAGTGTGGAGATGGCGACTACCGCCTTACAAGGGGGCATCACAGACCGACCTCTTTTCGAGTCGCTTACAACAAGACCCCCATCCAGCTTCGCCGAGCTAATGGAGAGGGCTAGGCAACACATCCAGTTGGATGATGCTCTCAGGTCCAAAAGCAGAGGAAGGACCAGCGTCCTGGACCGCCTACAATATCCAGACAATCGCTCTACTCAAAGGGCCCCCGCTTTCGATCGGACAGGTAAAGGCCAAGATGGAGCTCAAAGTTCCAGAAATTCAGGCCAAGCAAGAGGATCGGGAAGAGACCGGAATCCACGTGCAGACGACCAGGCAGAGAGGACATACACCCCTCTCAACGCCACTCCGACTGCGGTGCTAATGTGGATCAAAGAGAAGCACCGCAGAGTCAACTGGCCCAGAGACCTCTCCGGAAGAAGTCGGGATACAAGGGACCCGGGCAAATATTGCGAATTCCACAGAGACGTCGGTCATTTAACCGACGAGTGCACTTCGCTAAAAAAAGAAATCGAAAGGCTGATATGCCGTGGGGCCCTCAGGAGATTCATAGGCCCGGCCAGAGGGGATGAACCCTGCAGACAGCCGAGGCCTAGAAGGGACGATCCTGACTCAGACGACGATGAGCGCCGGAACCCCAGAAATGCCGATCCGGCCAGGCCCTATGCAGGGGTGATAAACGTGATCACCGGAGGGTCGTCCTATGGAGAAGATCTCCCCAAAAAGGGGAAGGGGAAAGGCATCTATCTCTCCCGCCAGGCAGAGCAGCCAGCCTCAGTCACCATTTCCAGCGAAGACGCGCGAGACGTTCTGTTCCCCCATGAGGACGCTCTCGTCGTAAGTGCTCGGATAAATAACTTCAATGTGAAGAGAATTTTGGTGGACAATGGCAGTGCTGTCAACGTCCTAACTCTCTAGGCATACCGAGCCATGGGACTCCCGATCGGAGAGCTCAAGCCGAATGCCACTCCTCTGATCGGCCTGGGCAACGCCACTATCCCCGTGGCGGGATCTGTAGAGCTTTTTATCGAGCTCGGCCAAGAGGCAATAGCTCATGCTTGTAAGGTAATTTTCATGGTCGTTGACATGACGTTTGCCTACAATGCCATTTTTGGCAGACCACTGCTTTTCCAGACCGGAGCTGTGACCTCCATCCGATACATGGTGATGAAGATTCTGACCACAGGAGGCGTCGCCATCTTGAGAGGTGACCAGAAAGCATCCAGGGAAGCTTATATCACCATGATAAAGCAGCAGCGAGAAGCAATGGTCGTAGAGCCAGGCCTCGAACAGCAAGAGCGGGCGGAAAGGCCCAGGATGGACCCAGCAGAGGCCACAAAGGCCAGGTCGCTAGATAAAGGTAAAAATGTTCAGGTGGGGACAAGCATGGATAGAACAACTGAAGAAGCTATCATGCATGTCTTGACCATCAATCAAGCGACTTTTGCCTGGAAGCCAGAAGATATCCCTGGCGTGGATCCCAAAATAATCACCCACAAGTTAAATGTGGACCCAAGCTTCCCTCCGATCCGCCAAAAGCTGAGAAGGCACGCGCCCGATCGGAGGAAATTCATTTCAGAAGAGATTGATAGGCTACTCAAGACCGGAACCATCCGAGAGGTAGACTACCCTGAATGGCTGGCTAATGTGGTGTTGGTCAAAAAGAAGTCTGGCAAGCTACGAATGTGTGTCGACTTTACCGACCTCAACAAGGCATGCCCCAAAGACAGCTATCCCTTGCCAAGCATAGACCAATTGGTAGACGCCACAGCATGCCATGCCATTTACTCTCTTCTAGACGCATATGCCGGCTACCACCAAATTCTGATGTGGCTCCTTGATCAGGAGAAAACCAGCTTCATCACAGACGACGGAACGTTCTGCTACAGGATGATGCCGTTCGGACTGAAAAATGCTGGGGCCACATATCAGCGTCTGATGAACAAGATTTTTAAAGACCAGATCGGGCAGAATGTCGAAGTATATGTTGACGACATGATCGTCAAGAGCCGAAGCGCCGAGGAACATCCAGCCGATCTGGCAAAAGTTTTTGACACTCTAAATAAATTCCAGATGAAGCTCAACCCGGAGAAGTGCGTCTTCGGGGTACCATCAGGAAAATTCTTAGGATTCCTAGTCTCTCAACGAGGGATTGAGGCAAATCCAGAAAAAATAAAGGCCATCCTCGAGATGCAACCCCCCAGGAGCATAAAAGACGTCCAGAAGCTGAATGGAAGAATAACAGCCTTGGGACGATTCATTTCCTCTTCAGCCAAGCGTTGTATGCCTTTTTTCAAGAAGCTAAGAAAGAGCAAAACTTTTGTCTGGGGGGAAGACTGCCAGCAAGCCTTCGAAGAGCTGAAGGCATTCCTCACCAACCCGCCGCTGCTCAGCCGACCGGTACCAGGTGAAAATTTATACCTCTATTTAGCCACCTCTAAGGAAGCTGTTGCAGGTGCTTTGGTCCGAGAAGAAGATACCCAACAGCTACCCGTGTACTACGTAAGTGAAGTACTCAGAGGTGCAGATCTGAGGAAGGGACCGGTTGAGCAGCTCATTATTGCCCTCATGATGTGTGCAAGGAAGTTGAGACCTTACTTCGAGGCGCACACAATCGTCGTCCGATCGGGTCATCCTCTAAGAAAGATACTCCAAACGCCCGATTTGGAAGGCAAAATGGTGGGATGGGCGATTAAGCTACAGTCCTGGGATGTCAGATATGAGCCCAGAAAAGCTATAAAGGCCCAAGCTTTGGCAGACTTCATAGCCGAATTTGCGGGTGAGGAACCACCAAGTCAACCCAAGCCACAAAGCTGGGAAATGACAGTGGACGGCGTGGCGAACGACACTCGAGGAGGCGTCGGAATAGTAATAAAAGGCCCTTTGGGCATCACAATAAGGTACGCCATAAAGCTTAATTTCAAAGCTTCTAATAATATGGCAGAGTATGAGGCGCTCCTTCAAGGGCTGAGACTGCTCCATGCGATCCGACCGGAGACAGTGGCCATTAGGAGCGACTCCCAGCTGGTCACCAGTCAAGTTTTGGGGACTTTCGAAGCACGTGAGGCCACAATGATCCAGTACTTGGCCAAAGTCAAAACTGGAAGAGGCTGGATCGGAATGGGTGCTACAGAAAGTCCCGAGAGACCAAACTACAGAGGCCGATCGACTAGCTAAGATGTCTGCTTCTGCACAAAGTGTTATAGAGGAAAACATTGCCGTTGTAGACCAGACTTCCTCCTCCCTAGACGAGCCGGAGATGATGGAGATCGACCAAGAGAATGAAACCTGGATGAGCCCAATTATGCAGTTCCTCCAGACAGGACGACTGCCCGAGGACAAGGACGAAGCTCGAAAATCTCTCAATTACTCCATCATTAACGGTGATTTGTACAAAAAAGCTTTCAGTCACCCTTGGCTAAAGTGCGTGGCGGAGGAAGAGGGGGACTACATCCTCAGAGAGCTCCACGAAGGCATATGCGGTGCGCACGAGGCAAGCAGAGCCATGGCTAGAAAGGCCCTTCAGACGGAATATTACTGGCCTAGCATGCTCAAAGATGCCCAGGAGAAAGTAAGGATATGCCCGCAGTGCCAAATACACAGCAGGATTATAAGGCAGCACGGAGCAGACCAACAGCCGATCGGAGTCGCGTGGCCGTTCGACCAGTGGGGTATGGACATCTTAGGACCCTTTCCCCAAGGCAAAAAGCAAATGAAATTCCTCATCGTAGCGGTGGACCACTTCTCCAAATGGATTGAGGCTGAGCCGGTAGCCACCATCACAGCCGAGAGGGTCAAGAGCTTCACATGGAAGAACATCATCTGCAGGTATGGCTTACCCAATGTCTTTATTGCAGATAATGGCAAGCAGTTCGACTGCTCCGTCTTCAGAAACTTTTGCCAAGGCTTGAACATCAAATTAAAGTTCACATCTGTCGCTCATCCCCAAAGCAACGGAATGACTGAGGTCTCCAATCGGACCATCTTGGAGGGATTGAAGAAGCGACTGGGTCAAGCCAAAGGCAACTGGACTGAAGAACTGCAGAGTGTCCTGTGGACATACAGAACGTCCCCCAGGACAGGCACTCATCAGACGCCATTTTCTCTTGTTTACGGCTCCGAAGCAATGATTCCTGTGGAGGTCGGCCTCCCTTCTTACCGATCGGCTCTTTACTCCGAACGGGTGAACACTCAGGAGAGATGCCAGGACCTGGATCTCATCGAAGGAAAGAGGGAGGACGCCTACGCCAGGATCGCTGCCTATAAACAAAGAGTGGCCAGATACCATAATTCTAAAGTAAGGTCCAGAACTTTCAATGTAGGTGATCTGGTGCTCAGAAAGGCAGAACTGGGCTCGGGGAATGCCGGAGTTGGGAAGCTGATGCCAAATTGGGAAGGGCCCTACGAGGTTGCTAAAGTCCTAAGTCCGAGCACTTACAGGCTCCGGACAGTGGACGGGCAAGATATCCCCAGAAGCTGGAATGTCGAGGTACTCAAGAAGTACCATGTCGCATAATGTATTAAAACTTGGCAATTGCCCGATTAATAAAGAGGTTCTTTCTTTGAAGCATCATGTGTAACTTATACACTAATCTAAAGTGTTTGCTTTACGGAGGATCCTACCCCCCCCCCCCCCCCCAAATTTTATCTGTATTTTAGAGGATCTAATCTCTCTCGCTCGGTTATGCAATTTTTATGCAATTCTACGAGTACACTCGGCTATGCAATTCTCATGCAGTTATACGAGTATCACTCAACTCGATCTTGCAATTCTTATGCAACTCTATGAGTATCACCTAGCTCAGTTATGCAATTATTATGCAACTCTATGAGCATCGCTCAGATTGACCCGATTGGTCACTCAGCTTCGACGTCATTTTAATTCAGGAAGTACTTGAGAAATTTAATGCAAATTTTAATTACGAGTTTTAATTAGCTCGATCATACTGCAAATTTTAGTACAAACTTATGTATACATTGATTTGCAGAAATATGCAGTTTTATTAACACAAATGCCTTCGCTATACAATTTGTAAATAATTATTACAAGTATATAAAAAAAAAAAACAAACAAAGAAAAAGAAAAGAAAGAGGAAAAAGTAAAGCTACATTCCTAAGCTAACTATCTATATCTACAATCTCCACTTCGCCAGGAGGATCGGCGACTTCTTCGACGATTGGCTCGAGGGTGGCTTGAGAAGGGTCGGCAGCAGGCGGTGCAGATACTGCCCCCCCTTCAGAGACAGGCCCAGTGGAGGAAGTCGCCATCGGCTCGGCATCAGGTGCAGGAGGAGCCTCTACTTCAGCTTCAGGGACTGAAGACGCCGCAGGCTCCGTTCCAGAAGGAACCTCTTGAATAGTCTCCAGAGGTAAAGGACCTTCTTCAGAAGTTCTTTCGGTGATTTCCCCCTCGGGAGCGCCTTCATCATCATCGTTTGGAGGAGCAGGCAGTGATGCCGGGTCGTCCATCCATGACAGATCCGTCCCAGGGAAGCGCCGCCCAGCTTCATGAATTAACCGGGACAACAGCTCCACCTGAGCGTCTGCCAGCTCATCAATCAGGCGCTCCTTTTGAGTGGCAAGCTCAAGCTCAAGAATCTTCGAAAAAGAGGCCTCCGTCTCCCCGTGTGACTTCTTCAAGGACCCCACTTCTGTCCGAAGCTGCTCGCCCTCTGCCTTCAGCCTGGCATTCTCAGCAGCCAACTCTTTGCACTCAGCATCCAGTCGGGTTGCATCTGCCTCGAGCCGCTTTAGCTGGGCGCCCTCCGCAGATAAGCGGGCCACCTCCCCTTTCAGCTTATCGGCCTCGCTCTGCCGAGCCTTCAGGTCTTGAGCACTCTGATATGCCTCCTTTCTTAGGGCCACTGTCTCTGACTGCGAGGAAGCGTACCGCTCCTCTAGCTTGGCAACCTCGGCTCGAAGGTCGGAAGCTTCCTTCTTGGCAGCCTCACAGCGCGTGGTTGCCTCCGCCTTGGCCACAGCGCCTGACTCGGCCCTCCCTCTCCACAAGTGGGCCATCATGTGCAGCCGTTGTGTCCTCCTGGCAGCCTACACAGCATCAAGACTAAAAGGCTCAGGCACAAAGGTGTAAACGAGCACCAGAACAGTCAGTAAAATACTTACGTCTATCAGCTGCTGTCCGATGGCTTGGGTTTCCCTACTGAGCTGACTGGCGTCGCCAGCATCCCGATGATCGTCATCCTGGAGAAGACCTTTGCAAATGAAACCAGCCACCTGGCCCACCGACAAGTCATCTCCGAAGTTCTCTCTCAGAACCTCCTTCATAGGGACGATCCGCCGATCGGATGAGCGCCTTGGAGATTCACCGTGCTGCACAGCTTTGCCTCTTGCCGCAAGCCGGGCATCCGATTCGGCGATCAGCTCAGCAGCTCTCTTTTTGGCCGCCTCCTCGGCCTTTTTCTTGGCAGCCTCCTCTGCCCTCCTCTTAGCAGCCTCTTCCGCCTCTCGGATAGTCGGACCGATCGGCTGGTCATCTTCGTCCGACTCATCCCGAAGAGTGTGGCGCCGGCGGCGTAACGGCCGAGCAGAGGCCTCAAGTTGAGGCATGGTTGTTGGTCCAGCAGCAGTAGTGGCAGCTGGGGGTGCCGATGACACTGGAATGGCAGCGATGGCCGGAGTCGTCGCAGAAGTACCGGCCGCCCCCTTAGAGGTTGGAAGCTCGGAAGCGAGGACCATTCTCCTCCTTTTCCTTTGCTCCTGAGCCTTCTTCTCAGCCTCACATTTTTGGCGGATCCGATCGCCAAGTTGCCTGGAGGCCTCACTCCCACCAGCCATCTCAGCTGCACAACAAAAAAATAAGCTAGATAAGTTTTTTCGTACACAAATTCTCTTCATAAAACATTAATAAAGTGCAATGAATGATTTGATGCACGATGATTGGGTTTTTTCTGATCCTAACGCTCACGTTCTACGTCCTCAGCCTCTTGAAAACCGGGCGAGCCGAACAGTGTCCGCAAAAGGAATTTGGACTCGTAAGGCCCTTCATTCCTGCTTACGGCGGCCATCAGTTTCTGTATATCGTTTTCGTAGAATTCCTGACCGGCGGCTAGGTCCTTCAGGACGTTGACCCTAGCCGATCGGGTAAGGCGTACTCCAAACCCACCTTTCCTGCCCACCAAAAAATATCGTTCTCGATACCCTTTCATGGAGGTGGGGACGAACATCAGTTTCCTCTTTGGGCGGCTAGTGAAGAAGTACTCCGTTCCGTCGCTCCGACCCGAGATGTAGAAGAAGTGGGTAAAGAGTTCCAAGGTCGGTGCCACCACTTCTATTTGGCAAAGGATCTTGAAGCACGCCACCGATCTCCAGCCGTTCGGATGTAGTTGGTTGGGGGCAAGACCATACCCTCTCAGTATCGCCATCTCAAAGGCGCCCAGCGGGAACCTCAGGCCTGCATCCAGACTCCAGAGGTGGCATACGAACCATTCGCCGCCGTCTTGGCCGAAGGGCCCTTCAGTCACCGCCATTGATTCAGGGCAGGCCAGCACTGATATCTCCTCGGGAAGGCCGTATTTAGAGGGGATTTCGGCCACTTCCACAGCGGATAGGCGAGAATGCGGCTCAGCGGCTGGTTTATTCTCATACCACTCCAAAAAAGTTGTGTCCAATGCTTCAGCACTACTTGAGGCCATCTTCAACAAAAAAAGTATGAAGGGAAGGTGCAACTCTCTTTTCTAAATGAAATGGGTGTGAGAATAAAAAGGAAAATTGCAAAGAAAGCAAAAAGAAAAGTTACTTACTTGATGAAAAAGACTTGAAGGAATTCGAAGAAGAGGTAAAGAGTAGTTGCAGAAATCTGGGAATCAAAGGAAGATTTTGGCAGAGCTTCGCTAGGGATTTCAAAAGTAAAAAAGGAATGATTCACAAAGTCCTCTATTTATAGACGGAAGCTTCTCAAAAACGCCAAATGACGCGCCATTCAGCAAGCGCCACGTGTCAAAGGACATTATGTCTCTGCGAAGAACGAAGCGTCGCCCTCGGTACGCTCACTGCATTAAAGGAGAACAGCTGTCTCAGCAGGCGCGTCGCTTCAGAAAAAGGGCCTTTCAAATTCAAAAAGCGCGCCAGTACGCGTCTTCGGATCGGGAATCTCCATAACTGATTCCATCCGAACGGATCAACAAAGGCAATTCTGTGCCCGATCGGACCTGTTGAGGGGGGACAAGTGATAACTCAGCAAATATCATTTGCCCTAAGGCCCATCCTGTCGGCCCATTTAAACTGGCAAGGCCCAAAGCCCATCAACTAAAGGTATCAGACACGAGCCCCCAGGCCGCGCACATGCCCGATCGGCTGATGTGATCGCCTGACTCAAGGCAGCGCCCATGTCTACCACCTGTTCCCTGTCATGTCGCCGGATACCTACTCTGACAGCCAGTGATCACTCCCCAGGCACTCAAGTGCCCCTCGACTATCTCTTATAAATAGTCCTGCCAACGATGGCACCAGGTATTGAATTCACACCATTATCTCTCTAAAGCACATTATCTCTCTAAGCTACTAACTTAAGTTTCGGAGTGCTCACGCCTGGTCCGACCGGGCTCTTCTTACTGCAGGGTTATCTCATCCGATCGGAGCGACCTCTCTCCTACAGATAAAGACATTCTTGGATTTATCACTAAAAAAGCTCTCAAAAGGGAGCTTTTGCAAACAGCTGATGTGTGAGCTCTTAACAGCTACCGGCTAGCTATTGTTTTTTCATTTCTAGCTAAACCCTTAAGGGCAGCTGTTAGAAGCCAAACACTCAAAAGGTCAATTTAGATTAGATACCCTGTAAAAATAAATCGGCCATCAGATAATGAAAAAAGGTTTTAAGATAGAACATTTGAAACAACAAATAATATAAATAAGAATTAGTTGCCAACAACTGATTGAAAAAAAACTTATCAAACACCTTTAATGCAGTTATTGTTAAAAAAACAAATAAAATTACTATCTAGCTCAAAAAAGTAAACCAAACGTCCAATTAATGACCAATGCAAGGAATGGATAATTCTAAGATATCTAATATGTTCTCCCAAACAATACTAGTCTTATTGTTTGATCTTTATTAACCTTTTATAACATGAATTAAATAATGTATACAATTTTATGATTATTCTATATAAATTTCCCACAATTCAAATTATATTACTTCCGTTCAAACTATTTTCTTGTATAGTTTATACTTTAGAAAAAATTTTCGGTCAATAAAGAGAGTCTAAAATCTTTCCCGAAATTTGATGTTATTTTTTAAAATTTTTTAACGGTCAGATTAGTTAATAATACTCCTTCCGTCGCACTTTAAAAGGCTATTATCTTTTTTTTACGGTAATTAAGAAAATAATTGAAATACATCAATTTCATAAAAAAATAATATAAAATGACAAGAATGTCCTTATTTATTACATTGGAAAAATAAAAAGTAAGTGATAAATATTTAATAAATTATATAATAAATAAAGATAAATACGTAAATTTCTTTCTTAAATTGCGAAAAGAACATTTGGAGTGGGACAAATAAAAAAAGGAAAACAGCCTTTTAAAATAGGACGGAGGGAGTACTATCTAAAATATAATAAGATGGGTGTAAAAGTGAAAAATATTACTTAAAGAAAAAGAGAGTTAATAATAGAATCTCAACTCAAATATAATATGATGTGTCTAAAAGCGAAAGAAAAAGACTTTTAACTTTGGCCTAAATAAGTCTTCAATTCATTCCTGGAAAGGAGATGTTGTAAAATAGCTTTAGATACCGACGCAGCAACCCACAAAAGGACCAATAGATTTCGTTGTTTCCACCTGAAGCACCGTCCGATTCATCATCTGATCACACTGCCAATCTAATCGTCTCCCGTATTTTGGCGGCATATTTGGGAGGAACAAATTGAATATGAAAAGAAGCAACGAGTAGAAGAGGGACTGAGTTGTGACTGAAAGTCTTCCAAAGATAAGATGAGCAAAAGCATGCATGCTATTTGCAGATGTAGTCTGATACTCTAGGATTCGATACATCTAATCCCATTCACTGAATAAAGCTGCTCTTCTGAAAACACTTGCTCTTTCAATTTTTCTTTATTTTTTTTTTGCCTTTTATACCTAAAATATCTATGCTACCAAACCAAATCTTCTTTTCTTTTTTATTACCTCTTTGGCTGTTTCCGCTAATTCTTTTTTTTTTTTTTTTTGTGAGATCTAAATTTGGCGTGCCATTCACGAAACCAGGTCACCTCTCTCTCTATATACTTAGGAAATTTATTCTGGTCATCACATCAATTTATTTTTTATATATATAATATGGGATTAGATTTATAAATAAAAGTCAAAATACAACTAAATTTATACATTTTTTTATTAAATTTTTACACTTTTGTTTGGTCGCTTTTGGGTCGTTAAATTTTTTATTTTTATTTATATTAAGTGCATAATCATTAAATTTAAATAAAATAATAATATAATTTTAGTATATATTGAATCCATGAATTGCCATTTTTATTTTATAAAATATTTATTTAAATATAACTTGTATTAAAATAATAGTTTAAAAATCTAATGAGTTCAAAAAAAAAAATTAAGATCAAGTAAATTACCAAAAACGCAAAAGTTCTTATATCCAAATCCACCAATAACCTTATATATATATATTCTTAATAATTACATGGATTATAATTAGAGATGGCAGCAAGTATTTTTTTTTTTTTTTTTTTTGGTGTTCGACTCTATCCAGTCCTAATAGATTGAAATATTAGAATAGTTAATAAACGGGTTTGAATAGTTATTTTATTAATCATGATGGATGCGGGTAGGATTTGGGTTTAGCCCTTTAAGTATCCTGAAGCCAAATCTAAAATATGTAAGCTACTTTTTAATGGATGTTGATTTTTATCGTAATTGTATTTAATTTAATTTATTTTTATATTTTAATTTAATTTGATTTATTTTTATATTTGTATTTAATTTGATTTATCTTAATATTTATTAATGTAATTTGATTATAAATTTATTACTTGTATTTATTTTGATTTTGTATTGCTATTGGTTTATTTTTAATAGGATATTAATAAATGGGTATTGCGTAGAATATTAATATTAGTAATTGGGTTAATAATATTAGAAATTTGGAACATGTATAGATAATGCAATGTTAACATTAAGCGGATATAAATAGAATTCGATATCTTAATTAATAAATGAGTTAAGTATAAATATGACCATTTTCGCGGATTGTCAACCCTAATCACAATCGCACGTTGGGAATAAATTCTACCATATAAATTCTAAGAGACAATAAAAGTTAAATTAAGCAAATATTGTTGGTGTTTCTAAAGTTGTCTATTTAGCATTTTGATTAAAAAAAAATAACAAAATCATTGTGGGTGTTTAGAAAATAATAATAATAATAATAATAATAATAATAATAATAATAATAATAATAATAATAATAATAATAATTGGATAGAGACTGAAAAATGGAGATGTTACAAGAAATTGAAAATGATTAAAAGTGTTGAGGAAGTGGAACACAAGGACCATACTTAGATGAGTAAAATCTCCCATTTCACATGCATGTGCGTAAAGGAATTATCTTCCGTCTATAGCGGAGGGTTCACCACTACTCCATTCACTCTCCATTATACCTTCAAATTTCCATCCATATTATCGCACCTAAATCCAATTTAATCCATAAATAATTTATATATCACCTAATACTTATGATTTTGAAAATTTCCAACAAGATTAGCTCTCCATATTTCTGATTCTAATGTATTTTATTAAAAATATTGAAATTAATATTAATTTTAGCATCTCCAATTACTCATGCGTGATAAAGATACATGTCAAATATAAAAATTGAAATACACTTGAAGTTTGCAAAAAATATTTTATCTAATTTTACAAATAAGGTTAATTTTAAATAAGGTTAAAAGAGAAAAGTATAACTCTTTGTATGGAATTGGAACCAAAATCTCTTGAATCATTACATATACAACGTACCACTAGGCCCCTATTGACAACAAAGTAAAATTTTCTAAATGCTAATAAAAAACATAACATTCTTTTTCTTTTTCTTTTTCTTTTTGCCTTTTTATCTTTAATTGGTCAATAAAAAAAAATTTCTTTTTAGTCAATGGTGATTGATTAAGGGCCATGGTCTATATGTTTTCTATTGACGTTACAACATCCCGCTTCTTCAAAATGATTACAAGTTTACAATGTCATGTAAAGTGTCTGCTCTTTGATTGCTTGTGCCACCCCATTTCCTTCTATATTATTACCCATTTTCCTGTGAATTCTTGTTGGGTCCATCAGATTTAGACAATTTAACATACATTGATTTAATTTGTCTAGCAAATTGTATATAATTTTTCATATATTACATACTACAACGAAATTATGATTTGAAAAAAATATATATATATTGTGACAACTCACAACGGTGTCCCCCATTAAAAGTTAGTGATGAAATTGCCATTTCATGTATGCCAATATATATATATATATATATCTTAAAAGAGAGCACTTTATTTTTCTTTATGAAATTATTAATAGCGAATTTAAATTAATTAAACAAACTAATGAACTTAAATACTATCTTATGGTTATACTATGAAAAATAACAAGTAAAATATTATACTCATTTCATTAAATGTGATGTTTTTATTATTTTCATTAGAATTAAAAAATTATTAATTATATTTAAATTTTAGATAAAATTAAATAATTTAAAATAAATTTAAATTTAATTAATTATAAACAAATCAATTTTAAGAAAAAAAAATCTATTAAAAATTAAAAAGAAAAAAGTGATTTTGTTCAAAATGGTAACATGTGTATGAATGTGGTAGAATGGATGGAGGTATTTATTTATACCAAAAAGTTTCTAAGAATTAAAGTTTCAAATCTCAGCATACAATCCACAGAAATCCTAAAATGAAAATAATTTAATCAACTGATAGAACTAGGAAGGGTAAGTTGTAGTGTTAGAGAACAAATTCTCCCAAATCTCAGAGAAAGCTTGAACAATAAGATCATGGTAATCCCTAGAATTTAACGACAAGAAACATTGTAACAATTGCGCTAAATCTTCAACCTCAAACATCTCCTTCTCCATTATCATTTCCATCATCGACCTTTTGAAATCTTCATATGGATCCTCCGATTTCTTCACCACCGCAAAGCTTTCTCTCACTTTCCCCTCCACCGCGCACGGCAGCAGCCACTGGAACCTCGACAACCTCGCCGGTGATGATAATCTCTCCCTACTCTTTCTTGATTTCCTTACACGATGCCGTTTTGCCTTTTTCACCTTCTTATTATAACAACCATGAATTTTCCTGTTACTGATACTGAACTCCGGCGACGAGTAATCGCTAGAGAAGCTTCTGATTGATGACACTAACGTTTCTGTTTCTGTTTCACCTTCATTTTCTCTTTCATCCTCTTCCGCTTCTCCTTCGAAAACTTCACTGCTGATTAGTCCGCTCTCAGCTGAGGAAGTGCTGTTGCGGAATCTTGGTACGGCGGTTTTCGCCATTCTTTTAACCCGTCGTCTTGTTCTCTCCGTGTTTGGAGCAGGTGGCGGTGCAGCAAGCAAAGAGTTATATATTTTCCGCCGAGGAGTAGTATCGTCGAAGATTTTTGCTACGACGTGCCATTTCTCTTCTTCTTTCCAGTGGAACTCCGGCGGAGGGGATTTGGTGTGATGAGTTTCGGAGAGGGAATCTGTGGGGTTGGATCTTGATCGGAAGGCGCAGCTGATTGAAGCAAAGGCTGAGGAAACGTGACGCTTCATGAAAGAGTGGTGTGGTTTGGACGATGGCGGCGGTGGGAGGCGGAGTTTGATCGGAGAGAGTCTGAGAAATGAAGGAACAGGATTTGAAGGGAGAGAGGAAGGTTCCTTTGATCGGCAAGAACTGAAAGATGTGATTACTCGAGAGAGTTTTAGCTTGATTCGTTTCTCCATTTCTTGCTTTCTTACAGAAGCTTTGCGCGACAAAGAATGGGATTTAATACAGTGGGTAACCTAGAATTTTACTTTTTTACTTTTTTTCCTAATATTCTCTTTTGAGCAATAGTTTTATGACAGCGCATCACCGATTAAATAATTCAGATGACCGCATGTATACTATACATAATATATATAAATATATATTGTAAAATGAATTTAATTACCAATCAGTTAATCCAATATTAAAATTTAAATTTAGTAATTATAATTTTTAAAAGCTAAAATATGTATCTACATTCAATCGTAATCGAACTGATTAAATATATAAATTAATTTATATTTAATTTTAATCGTCGGTTTATAATTTTTTTTTTCAATTCAGATACACTACAAAAAAAAATAATGATTTAACGACTAACGAAATGTAGTCGCTAATCTGCGACTAAATTAGGATGCAATCGTGAAATCATATTTTTTTTTATATGAATAACAATTTAGACTGAATATGAAAATTAGTTGCTAAAAATTGGCGATAAAAAATCGCACATTTTTTTGTGACTAACTTAGTGACATAAAATTTAGTTGCTAAATAGAACTAAAAATATTGCGACTGGAAATACTGTCGCAACTTCTAAAAGTATTTTAGCGACAGTATTAGCGACTGAATGTATACATTTTGCGGCTAAATTTATTTTTTCAATCTGGTGGCAATTTAGTTACGGAATAAAAGAATCAGTCGCTAATGCATTTTTTGCGACTAAATTAGCAACTGAAACTTTTGTTCGTCGCTAAATTTAGCGACGGAATGGTATTTTAGTCACTAAATATCTCATGTCTCTCTCTCCCTCTCCCTCTCCCTCCCTCCCCCCATCCTCTGTCTCTCTCGATCACTTGGCTACGCGCAGATTTGCATTGCCGCCATGCCGCCCACCCGGATCGGCTGCCCCCGCGCTGCTTTCCCTCTCTTCCCCGCGCGGCTCTCTCCACCTCTTCCTCGCGCGCTGTCTCTCTCTTGGTCGCGCCCCCTGCCGTCGCTTGCATCCCGCTGTTTGTCGTCGCCGAAGAGGAGATTGGAGTTGTGGAACCGTCGCGCACTGTGGCCCTCACACCCGATCCGCCTTCGCCCCCTGCGTGTCCCAGCCGCTGGCCCCCTGCAGATATGCAGATCTCCCATGTTGGCAGTCGTCCCTTACCCCACTACAAGAAATTGTGCTTTTCCCGACGGAAAATAAGGAATTTCCGTCGGGAAATAAAATTACCGACGGAAAAAAAATTCCGTCGGGAAATTTGCCTACGGAAATCCAATTTCCGTCGGGAAAATTACCGACGGAAATTGAATTTCCGTCGGGAATATTTACAAATTAAAAAAAAAATAATTATAATAACAATACCAATTACCGTAAATAAATAATAATAAATTAACAATACAAATTAACATAATAATAATATTAATTAAGGTACAAATTTTACTGATTTTAATTTAATAATAATAACATATTGAATAATAATAATAATAATAATAATAATAATAATAACTAAAATTAACACAACTTCTTAATAAAAATAATAACAACACTAATAATATATCTACTTAACATACCCATTAAATAATAACAATAATAATTAACACAACTACTTAATAAAAATTATAATAATCAGAATAATAATTAGGATAAATATTTAATAATATTAATAACAATACCAATTAGCATACCCAATTAACAACAATAATAATAATAATAATAACTAAAATTAACACAACTTCTTAATAAAAATAATAACAATAATAATAATTAAGATAATTATTTAATAAAACTATTAATAATACTAATTAACCTACTCATTACATAATAATAATAATAATAATTAGCACAACATTACAATAATCATAATAATAATTAAGATAAATATTTAATAATACTCATAATTATTATAATTAACATATCCATTAAATAATAATAATAACAATTATACTAATAATGTTAATAATAATAATAATAATAATAAAATTTATAATTAATAAATAAAGAAAAAAAAAATAAAGTAACCTTACCTTACCTTCCTCGCCGGTCACCACAGCAGGAGGCCACAGGAGGCACCACAGGCGACCGAACGGCAGGGGGAGGCGGAGATCCACGCGTCGCCGACCGCAGCACCCACCGCAGCTCGCCGGCGAGGGAGATCGGGGGCGGGGGGAAGGGAAAACGTGAGAGGGGAGCGGGGGAGGAAGGGAAGGGAAAAGGGGGAGGGGGGAAGGGGAAAACGGCGCCGGAGGTGAGGGGGAGGGGAGATCTGCGCCGGGGAGGGGAGGGGGAGCCGGAATGGCTGCCGGAAGGAGGGCAACGGCGGCACAGTCGCTGGGCAGAGAGAGGAGGGAGGAGAAGAGAGAGGGGAGAGGGAGGGGAGGGAGAGAAGGAGACCGGAGGTGGGTGGTCCGACTCGGATCGGCGGCGGAAGTCGGTGGGCCGGCCGGATCTGCCGATGGAGGCACGCCGGAGGTGGGCGGCGGCGAGCAGAGGTGCAGAGGAGGAGGGATCGGGAGGGAGGGAGAGGGAGAGGGAGAGGGAGAGGGAGGAGAGAAGAGGAGAGAGGGATGTGGGTTTTAATTTAAAACTTTTAGCGACGGAAATTCATTTTCCGTCGCTAAAAGTAGCGACGGAAATTGAATATCCGTCGCTAAATTTAGCGACGGATATTAATTTCCGTCGCTAAAATTGTAAATTATTATTTTTAAATAAATTTAGCGACGGATATTCAATTTCCGTCGCTAAATTTAGCGACGGATATTAATTTCCGTCGCTAAAATTATAAATTATTATTTTTAAATAAATTTAGCGACGGAAATTCAATTTCCGTCGCTAAATTTAGCGACGGAAATTACATTCCGTCGCTAATAATACAAATTATATTTTTTAGATAATATTAGCGACGGAAATTTGATTTCCGTCGCTAATTTTAGCGACGGAATAAAATTCCGTCGCTATTTCGGTCGTTAAAAAATGGAGGGAAGGTACTCCCGCCATTTTTAGCGATGGTTTATTTTTCCGTCTCTAATTAGCGACGGATTTATATTTCCGTCGCTAATTAGCGACGGAATTTGGACCGTCGCTATATTTCCGTCGCTAAAATTCCATTTTCTTGTAGTGCCCCTTGCCATCCTCCTCCCTCCGTCGAGCGTCAGATCCGCTGCCTTTATCCTTAGTAGTCTCCCTTTCTCTTTCTATCTGTTAAACTGACATAGATGCAGATCAATATCTTCTCTCTTGTTTATTGTTCTTTCACTCTATTTGGTTTGATAATTAATATTGGTGGTGGATTACTACATCGAATCATTCTTGTTGTATTTTGTATGGATGGGTAAATATTTCTCATCAAGTTTTGCACAGATACTGCAAAATCTGATCAAAAAAATTTGTTCAAGTATGGTTAAATGTCAGATTGAGATTTTATCCTTCATTGAAATGGCTAATCCATTACTTGCTGTAGTCTATAAATTAAGAAATTTGCTAACCCATTTCCTTTAAATTCTTCTGATATTGTATGGCTGAAATTAGTATAAAAAAAAAAAATATCATGCGAGTGAAATTAGTCAATTTATTGTTATAACAAAACATTTAACTTAACATAATGCCGAGTGTGGAGAGATGGAAACTTCATAAAACTGTTACTTATACTTCAGTCTCGTGACTTTAGCATGAAGACAGAATTTGAAGATTTTTCCTTGTTTTTTTTTCCTCACTGATGCATGTGATTGCTTTATTAATACGTTTATTGATGTTACAGGTGTGGGATTTGGAGCAAAGGCAACTAACTGCCTCCCCACATATGCAATAACAGGTAATGTTTCATTGGTTTCATTTCTATGTGTTGTGTATTCTCTGCAAAGGCTTTTCTCTATCAATTTAATCTTATAGTGCCTGGAATTCTTATAACTATCAATTTTCAAATTTGTGGCTTCTTAGTATAGGATTAAAATATTAGAGTGATCAATTATGTTGTGCATGTGTACAATGAGGTGTGATGTTAAATTTTGCCATAGTTTGTGGTCACGTTAGCGTTTGAATAGCATGCTTATGACCCATTTATGCTTTGCGCTGCTGTTTCTTCTTAATTTCACAGAAGCATCTGGGACATCCTCCCCCAAAAATTGCTCTATTGTTGGACTTCTCCCTCAACCTGGATTTCAAGGAAAGAGGTAAGATGCGATTAGCTTGAACATATTTTTGCCCTTATAAACATATAAAATTCTTGGTTTTGAATTCTATACTTTTATTATCATCTTTATTCATTATAAGCTTTCAACTTTCTTATTCGAGAGTATAAATTACTGCATTTATAAATTACTGCATTTAAAGGCACATTGACTAGATTCTGCGTACAACATGTGAGTTTGGCACATGTGCACTGATAAATTGTGCCATTATTTTAGATTATTTTTTTAATTAACTCTCTACATTGAGATTCATGTCAACTATTTATCTTCAAGTATCTCATTCCTCCTGTTAAAAAGCCTACTTTAATTGATTGGCTAAAACTTAAACCTCAACCAAACTCTATTTTGTGGAGAAAAGTCTAAATTTATTTTTTATTCTCTTAATTTGTATGTTAGAATTTAAATAGAAAATAATACTATGATAGTCAAATTTGGATACATGATACATGGATTCTTATTATGTTTATACTATATTTGTTAATAAGTAAATTTATGAAATATATATATATACATTCTAGTTAATTAATTAAGTGAGGAATTTAGAAAAGGGTAGCTCCTGCGTTGTAATATATGAACTAGAATCAATCTTTTTTATTTTGATTTTTAATTCATTAATTTTGGTATGTATTAATTTGAAAATTTTATTAGTGACTTATAAATACTGTAATTTGATAGAATGCTGCTAAAAATAACAAGAACATGTACTTTAAATTTAAATATTGTATAATTTAATGTACTTTTATTATATTTGAATTATTATGAACTTATTGTACAAACTTATTGTGAACTTCTATATATTTCTAAGTAGCACTATTTAATTTGAATTAGTGTTTCTTACAGTGTTTTTTAAGTATTGTACAGTTTAATGTACTTTTTTGATATCATATTTTTTAAATTAATAGTAATATTAAAAATGTTGTACAATTATTATTTACACAAATTAAATTAAATTTTGGATGTAATAATAATAATAAAAAATTAAATTGAAAATTATAATAAAAAATTAAATTAAAAATAATATTAAAAAATATAATATTTTTAGCGACGAATTTTCTGTCGCTAATAAATTTTTAATATTTATGGCAACTAATTTTAGGGGTTATTTAGCGACGAAAATTTTATTTTTAACAATAGAATTTTCTGTCGCTATTTTTAGCAACGGTTTTATATTTTAGTCTCAAAATTTCTTGCGACAGAGCAAATAACGACGGTTAGTCGACGCATCGCTAGCGACGAAAATAGCTCCATTAGCGATGAAAATTTTCGTCGCTAATTCACTGTTTTTTTTAGTGATAATGGCAAACTTAAAATTTTTACTTTTTTAAATTTTTTTTTAATAGTAATCCGGTATTTGTATCGTTACATTGCACAAATATCGCATACGTGCGTAACTTATTGCATCCTTTCTTTTTAGGTTCTTTACATGATATATATATATATATATATATAGATATACACATTAACATGAAAATTAAAATAATTTTTTTGTTTGATTCATTTGGATTTTAGTTTAGTTTATCTCATTGCCTTCTAAAGTTTTGCAACTTCTATCTCTGTTTTTATACTTGATGTTGAAATGTTTGTAATAAGCGTTGGTTCTGCCACTGAGGAACTGTAGCTTCCTCCTATTGAATTTTTTTTTTTTTTTTTTTAATTGATATCTATTGAATGAAACAATGATTCCCAATTAGTAATGTTAATTGAGTTTGGCATACATACAAGTAATTTAGAGAGAATTCATTTTTCATTATTATTTTATGCATGTTTTTTTTGAATTATATGTAGTTAAAAAGTTGAAAGTTTAGCTAATTTTCTAATTGACTAGATTGGAATTTCATTATTTTTTTTGTCTCCAAATATATTGTATATTTTTTAATGTAATTTTAATTAATATTTATTGGGAACATAATAAGATAAATTTATGTTGATTGTTTCTATTTTAGTTAATTTAAATAGTTGAATTTTTGTAAAAACATGTTAATTTAATTTATAAACTCATACATAATAAAAACCGAACAATAAAAAAACTCATAAAATTCAGAACCGAATAAATCAAATCAAATCGATCAAAATTAATTAAATCTATTTCATTATTAATATTTAATAAAATGCGATTTTCGTTCCATTTAGTTTGATTCAAACTGAACCGATTTTATTCGGCAACCATGTCAATAATGTTACTATAAAGTTATTATTTGACAGTTGGATTAAAAGTTTTGAACTGATTAATGAGAGAGTTTTGAAAATGGAAAACAAAGGATTAATTTATTTATGTGAGAAAAGAAGAGACAGTAATTTGTTGTTTATCCATAAAAGTCAGAGAACTGGCAGCGGGTAGAGATTCAGACACTCAATAGATATTTTACTTCAGATGCAGTCCTTAAAGAACCGAATGCTGTTTAACTGTTTTCATCTTCATTATTTATTATCACCATTATCTTATTCACTGTATCGATTATTGAGCCTGAAGCAAATGAAAGGATAAAAAGCTTTTACTTATGGTTTTTCTTTTATTTCTTTTAGGTACATATTTTAAACCGATGGTTAAAACTAAATTTAAATCGCTATATTCAATTAATTGGTATAATTGAATGCAGATGTTAATTTTAATTTTTAAAAGATATGGTTAATGAATTTTAATTTGAATTTAATGTTGATTTTCGGATGTTTAATGGTTAATTATATAATTTTCCAGACACACATACAGTTCATAATGATAATTTTCATATTTCAATTAAAATTACCATTTTTTCCATATGAATATAAGTATTTTTTTTTTATTGTCTTGCAGAATAATATTGTTTCACCTAAAATTATTTATTGATTAATATTAATGAGTGATAAATTATAGTTATACCGTTTATATAATTTTTTATTATATTGACATAAAAGTTATATGATTTGTATTTTTATGTTTTAGTTTTGAGTATTCTTTTTATGTTATGTTTCATAGGATAATTATATGAGTTAAATTTTTTTAGTGGTCAACCAACCAAATTTAGAAATTAATCTATTATTAATGTAGTGAATTTAGACATTAATGGTCAACAAACCAAGCTTAGAAATTACTATTAATAATTAATCAATTATTAATGTACTGAATTTGGATATTAATTTAAAAAATAAATATAAATGAATTGAATTTAAAAAATAAACTGTGAAATGATTAGTCAATCCATTTATAAACGACCGAGAGTAACTAGATTAGAAAAAAAAAATAGTGAATTCAGGATCCAAGAAAAACAAAATCAAGTATGCATGCAAATTGCTTCCCTTCATTCTCTAATTTCTTTTGCTTCTGTATATGGAGACATTGTCATTACTATTAGCTGACAAACAAAGATGATGTAAAAGAAAGAAAGAGAAAAATCAGTTCACAGTTTTACACCACCGTATCTAGGAGTGAGTGCGGATAGTCTATCAATAATTTTATAAATTAATTTATTAATTTCAGTTAATCCTTATTAAATTTTAATGTGTAATCACTATATTAATTTGGATGTTTAATCAATTTTTTTCGAATTTATTTATTGATTAATTATTAAAAATTAGGGGTGAGAATAGACCAGTTGACCGGTCCATGATGCAAAAAAAAAAAAATAAATCAATTAATATCGATTTTTTCAAAATACTAACCATTAACCAGTCCGTTACTATCGGTTAATCAGTCTATCGGTTTCGAATTTTCGGACCGATTACCCAATATTTTTTTGTTAACAACTATAATTATAAAATATATTTATAAATAAAATTAAAATATTCAAAATACATAAAAATCAAAATTTTTTCACTATAATATAACATTATTGTTGTTAAAATAAAAATATTTGGTAGATATAAGCAAATTTGTTTTTAAAAATTAATATTTAATAAGTAAATAAATTAACCGGTCCATAATCACTTTTAATTAGATAAATTGTTATACTTACTAATACCCAATTAAAAAAACTTAAAAACTTCAAAATAATTAGTATAATGAAAAAAAAAGTACATGGTCACATTTAATTAGGATAAATTGTTATATAATTTTTCGAATATATTCTGTTTTTCATTATTGAAAATTTAATAAATCAAGAAATAATAAAAAATAATAAATATGGACATATTAAACAATTAATAAATTAACTAAAAAATTGGTTTCGGTTCGATTAACCTGTCACATGAGTCAAAACTATTTACCGGTCCATTAATATCGGTTTTTTCAAAACACTAACCATTAATCAGTCTATTACAATCGGTTAACCAGTTCATCGGTTCGATTTCGTTTTTTTTTTTCAGTTAGCCGAGTCCATCAGTTTTTTTTGTTCACCCCTATTAAAAATTGTTAATATATAAATTTAATAAATTATATAATTTGTAATATTATTTTTAAAAGTTAAAAATGCTTTACAAATGAAAAAATAAATCAAATCAAAATTTTCATATTTAATTGTAAAAATTGAATAATATGCAACTGACAATATAGTGCAAATCATGCACATAAAATGAATAAATAATTGTAATAAAAAGATAATTTTTAATGTTTATTTATTAAAATATGTATTATAATAATATTTTAAAAAATATCATAATATTTATAGATTGCAAAAATATTAAAAATTTTCAGTATAAAAATTAAAATATAAAATATATATAACACAATTTTTAAAAAATAAAAATCATCATCCTAAATTTTCGGTTTGACTAACCTAAAATCGATTTGATTTGGATCGATTTTTCGGTTAACCAAAAATTTAATTTTTTTTTCTCACTCCTAACCATATATTCAATGGAGCATCTTCGATTAAGTCACATTTTCTTACATTTAACACGTTTTCTCTTTTAATATCCTAAAATAATCATTAAAATTTAATTGAGTGGCTAGCTAGTACTTAATAAAAAAAGTACAAAAAATTTTAAGTTCAATTACTCTTAATGACATATGTGTAAGTAGACATTATGCCTCTCGTGCAGTTAACATTATACAATGCACATACATGGAGTTAACGGCATATGTATCAAATAAAAATACTCTCCTAATTTCACTTCTATATAAAGATAAGCTCCAATTACTTGCAACTAAAATAAATTTTACAGACATCTTAATATTATTATATATATAAAGTGGAATAGAATTCCACTAGAATTTGACAAGTGGCGTTATATTTTTATGACAAATAGCAATTTATTTATTTTTTTAACTCATGCTCCATTGGCTTTTATCTTTGACCAATTTTGTCATTTAAAAACAAAAATTAATTATTCAAATACAATTATAAAATTATATGATATGAGCCTAAATAGCTCATATTTAGTTAATATTTTGTAATTAAAATTATATTTAGTTGTGGTAAATTGTATTAGAATTAGGCATGTTTTGTGTTTTATTTTATGGGAAATTGAGAAAATATTGGAAAAAAAAGGAGCAAACTAAGCAAGGAAATATAGTCTTTGTCACGGGCATGATGATAGCTGCGAGCGAGACTTAAGGAAGATGAGAAGAAGGAATGAAGAGTAGAAGAAAAGAGCAAAATAAGGAGTGCCGCGTTTTGTCACGGGCGCGAAGGGAGTCGCGAGCGCGATAGAAAGATCCGTTGGAGTAATTATTTTGAAAAGTCACATGAATAGTCAAGTTTTTCACCAACTTTTACAACTCTTTTAAAAGGGCATATCAAAAGACATAAGTTTTGGAACAATATATATATAGAAAATTCAGTTGTAAATGATATACATAATTTAACTTAAAAATTTCTGTAAGTAGCAGAATAATTTATGTAGTTGTAGTTCTTAAGTTTGTTTTTGATGTTTTGAGAAGAAGGCAACAAACAAAGAAGAAGACTACATATTTTGTGTATAGAAAAATGGTTGAGAGATCTTTTTCTTCCATCTTCTAACATTTTTTCTTCTTTGTAAACTTTTAATGATATTTTAGGAACTTGAAACTTAAATATTACATTTTATTATTCATATCAATTTAGTAATCTTATTTGCAGAATTTTCTATTAGTATTTGATGTATGATCATAATAAGTAAGAATTTAGTTGAGAGATAATTCCTACTTAAAACTAATAGAATTTCATCAATGAAACATTACTTGAAAGATCAGAATGTTAAATGATTGCTATAGGTTGTTAATTAATCCTGAAATATGTATTTATAATTAACTAATTTATTAATGAGAGTTAAGAGTTAGAATTGTAAATATATGTTTTAGGTACTTTAATTCATGTCGAGAGAATAAATTTGGAATATTAATCAACTTGGCTTGCATGACAAGAGTACATTAATAATCAAGAATAATTACTTCAAGTTTCATTAACTATAATTTTATAATCATTAATTCTCCTTGTCTTTTTTGATCATTATTAATTAGGTTTAGTTAAAATTTGCATTCCACTAATAGTTTAAAATTATTTTTAAAGATATTAATAATTGTAAACAAAATTAAAATCAAATAGTAATAGTGAGTAATAATCAATATACATTTCTCATGAGAACGATATATTAAGTATTATAATCAGTAAACTGTGCGCTTGCGGATTCAACACTAACATTATATCAAATGGAAATTTTGATGTATGTTTATTTATAGAAAATAGAGGTTGTTTTCCAAAAAAATATATGAAAAATAAAAAAAATAGATATGATATATATATTCACAACATCTCATTTGAGTATATTATTTGGTTTTTTTGTAAAAATTGTTACTTATTTGTTATTTGGTTTTTGCTTAAAAATACTTCTAAAACTTTTTACTTTTTTCTTTCGATCTTTACTGACATTCACCATTAATTGTGTAGGTTACATTCTAAAACCAAAAATTATACTTATTATAAAATATACTCTCTCATTATATCTGTTAGTTTTCTTCTAAATTCTAATTTTAATATTTTACCGTTATAGATTTCATTACTATTATATATAATTGATTTTGTTTATTCTCTCATTTGAAGATTATAACAATTTCAAAATTTTAATTTGACAACATTTCAAATAGGCCTATCAAACTTAGCCCAGACCCAAAAATTCCATCCAATACATCTAGAAAAAATTGACTCAAATTCAACCCAACTAAAAATATACCCATTTAGACTTGCACAAAATACACCCACATAAAATGTGGCCTGTTTGGGTCTGCCCAAAATGCCCAACGGGCCTCAATCCTAAAATTGCCTTTGAGGAAATTACACCAAATGACACTTTTTTATGTTTTATTTCAAAAATACCATTTTTTCAAATTTCTTTCACAATTACCCATTATTTTTAAATATATTTCATAAATGTCTTTCTCTTCTTTCTTTCCCTCGTTTCCCCTGATTAACGTTTCATTCTTTCCTCTTTAGTTTCTGTTTTCCCTTATAAATTTCTATATCGTTTTCAATTATGAACTGAAAATCTCTCTGTTATTCTATTGAATCCATCTATCATCGTTCTTATTCGTTTGAATCGGCTGATCATCTCTGTTTGACGATCTAGTAAATCTGTCTTCTTTGATCTTTTTTATTTCTACTCTGTCATCCTTCTTAATCCGAATTCAACTTTCACCATCTGAGTATTGGCGTTATACTGTTACAGATGGCATAGATTCTGGTTTTCAAGAGCTTTTCATCAAATTGAGTATTCAACGTTCGAAATCGACATTCAACGTATCAGCGGTGAGTCTTAATTTCTGGTTTTGTGATTGTAAATTGTATTTTGCGATGATTAGATTCTGTCACAAGTCGGCAAAAAGGTGATAGAGTCATTACGATTGAATGCATTGGGAAATTCTCATAGATTTCAAGTTTTTTGTTTTAATTTGTTACTTTATGCTGCGAGATTATAGTTTTATTTTTTTTATATATTAACTATGATTTATATGTGTATTTCTGTAGGATATTGCAACGATGAAAAATGGAGGAATTCTAGTTTTGATGCAATATGATGGTAAATGGAGTGATGTATTTGAGTACCGGGATTTCAAAGTTGATATAATACTAATTCCATCAGGGTGCAGCTTTGATAATTTTGTGGATTTAATAGAAAATCAGCTGTATGAAGGCATTGAGAATAGCAGATTGGACATCAAATATGCTATTGGAGATGGATATCCTCCACTTAAAATAAAAGATGATATGTCATTGCTATTCTATTTGTCTTTGAAGATCAAAAAAAAATGTTTCAAATCATATCCATTATGCATTACAAAAATGGAAGTCTGTGAAACTGGTAATTGTCTGATATTGCTATTCTATTATTGTGATGATAATATTTAATGACAATAAATTTTCATTATTTTTATTGTAGGTGAAAGCTCCAAAACAGTTTCAAGTGAGCTTGGTATGATTGAAGTTGAACATGAAGGAACAAGTTTAATGATGAATGAAGTTATACAACCTGTCAACCAGGATGAAGCTGTTGTGGAGATGATGAATTATGCTAGCATGGTGAGTAAACAAACTGTTGAAATTCTGGATAATAGAGGCAAAGAGGTAGAAGAAAATGAAGTAGAATTTATGAGAAATCCAAGTGTTTCAAGAATTGAGGTTGGACAGATTTTTAAAGACAAGGATATGCTGAAAACAGCAATAAGCCTTTTTGCAATAAATAATGATTTCCAATACAAGGTTTGTAGGTCATGTGAGAGTAGATATGAGATTTATTGCTTGGATGAGGCATGTCCATGGGAATTAAAAGCTTCAAAACAAGGGAATACTAGGATGTTTAAAATTAAAGTGTTCAAAGGTACTCACTCATGCAGTTTAAACCTAAGGTTAAGTAGTAAAAGGCAAGCTATATCATCTATTATTGCTGGGTTGATCAAATCAAAATATGTGGATGTAAAGTCTGTGTACACACTAGCTGACATAATACGTGATATGAGAAATGAATATGGAGTGAATATCAACTATATAAAAGCTTGGAGGTCAATGGAAAGAGCTATGGATATGATTAGAGGTAAACTATGTGATTCATATTCTTTATTACCAAGATATTTGTATATGCTTGAAAAGACAAACCCTGGTTCTGCAATTCATATGGAGACTCAAGATACCTTATCATTTTTATATCTGTTCATTGCTTTAGATGCATCAATTAAGGGTTGGAAATATTGCTTGCCAATTATAGTTGTAGATGGTACTTTTTTGAAGGCTGCATATAGGGGCACTTTGGTAACTGCTTCAACTCAAGATGCTGGTGAAAAAATATTTCTTTTAGCAATGTGCATAGTTGATTCAGAGAACAATGCTTCTTGGGAGTGATTTTTTAATAAGTTTAGGCAAACATATGGGACAAGAGATCAGATGTGCATCATATCTGATAGGCATGAAAGCATACATACTGCAGCTGCAAGGGTATTTCCCGGTGTTCCTCATTGCATTTGTGTATATCACTTATTGAATAATGTGAAAAGAAAGTTCAAGAAAAACTCGAAGAAACTCAAGGATTTATTGTTTAAAGTTGTTGAATCATACACAAAGGAGGATTTTGATTATTATGTGGATGAAATGAAAAAGGTTGATGGTAAAATACCTTAATATCTATCAATGGTTGGTTACGAGAAATGGTGTAGGGTCCACTCAGTAAATAACAGGTATTCAACTATGACTTCTAATATTGCGGAGTCAATGAATGCTGCAACAAAGCAGCTAGAAATTTACCAATAACAGGCTTGATTGAGTACATGCGTAATTTGACTCAAGAATGGCATTATGCAAATAGAAATATAGCCATTTCAACATTCACAAAACTAACTAAGAAGTATGAAGATCAGTTGAAGAAAAACTTTATTTCATCTATGAGAATGAAGGTTTGATCCTTATTTCTTTTTTATCTTTTTTATTTTTGTTAGTGAAGAAGACATTGGCTGTCATTTATTTATATTTTTTGATATAAATGAATGAGCTGTTTAGCTATGCTCTGTTCTTTTGGTTAGCGGGTTATAGTTGGCTAGTTATGCTCTGTTTTCTGGTTTGTAGTTGTTTAGTTATGCTCTATTTTTATGGTTGTAGTTGTAGTGAGATGTATATGTATTTAGTTTAATCAAGCAATACTGTTGCTGCTACTTGATTTTTTATACCAAAATTTTGTCAATATAAATCATGGTGGCTGTATTAATTAGTTCAGGTTTTGAGGAGGTTGTTGTTATGTTAAATTAGTTCTCAAACGTTTATATGCTTAGGGAAAGAAATGTCTCCTCCATTTGAAATTATTATATCTATAGACGGCAATGTAGCTTTCTCAATTATTAGATATGGTGTATGTTTTTTTTTTTAACTATAATGTGAAATAAAAATATTAAAGGAAGTAAAAGATATTTTGACACAAAGATTTTGTATAGTATAATTGTAATATACGCCACCCCTGATAATTATGCTTGATGCTACTGTATTATGTTGCCTGTGTATCTGCTATGTTTTTTGTTGATGGATATAATGTATTTTATGTTTTTCGGGTGTTTGTAGGTGATACCATCTACCAGTGATATTTTTAGCGTCTTAGTTCAAGAAAAAGCATATAGTGTGAACTTTAAAGAAATAGCATGCACTTGCAACAAGTTTCAATTGGATGGATTACCATGTGCACATGCTTTAGCAGTAATAAATGATAAGAATATGGACTATTATGAGTTCTGCTCAAGCTACTACACCAAAGAGACAATGTTAGCAACATACGAAGCAGTCGTGCATCCTATTGATAATCAGATGTATTGGAACATTCCAAGTTACATTGGAGAGAAAATTGTACTACCACCAATAGGAAAACCCAAAGCAGGAAGACCTAAGAAGAGGAGAATCAAAGCAAGCTGGGAGTCAAAGATGAAAATTAGGTGCAGCAAATGTCAGAAATATGGGCAAAATCGAAAGACATGTAGAGAGATTCCTAAATAGTGATGATACTTTTTTTCTTTTTACATTTTTTGTGATTGTTTCATTCTTTATATAAATCATATCGTTTACAGCAAATGTGTAAAATTCAAGCTCAGTCAACTGAGTTTTAGAGATATTTGTTACAAAATGTTTGATTCTTCTTCATGCCCTTTAGAATGTGCGTTTTTGGTTCTCACCATGACGTTTAAAAAATGGAAAGCCAAAGGGGAAACTAACAGTGAGGACTGAGGGGAGCGGTGTAGAAGAAGAATGGAATGAAGGAAAACGACGGAAAAATATGGGGAAAGATTTTTAGAAGAAAAGACAATGGGAAAAAACCCTAAAAAATGAAGGAAAGTGATGGGCAGGGGAAGAGACAGAAGGGTTGAAAAAGACAGAATAATTTAAAAAGACAGTATTAGTCATGTATACGTCTAGTACAAGTTAATATAAAATACAGCTAATATGCAAACAGTATACATTATATAGTGTAAGTCTAATATAAATTTAATATACGTATAATATAGTATAAATCTAGTATACATATAGTATAGATTTAATATACGGCTAACTTACATGTAGTATACGTGTAATATATGTGTAATATATGTCAAAATGTTTTTTTGTTATCCAATATATTTTCCATGTAGGATCAATTTTTTTGCTTAATGGCATTTAATTTTTGATTGAGCAATTTTTTGATATGATCAAGGTTTTTTTTTTTTTTTTTTTTTCTCGTAGAACATGGAATTTATAGTAGACATTTTGAAATTTTACATAACTACATTCTATATAAAAACAATGTTGTATCAATATTACAAGGTACAATTCATTCAGTCAATAACAACATCAGCTTTCCTTTTACAAATAGTTTTTTGTTATTTTCTTTTGGGTGGTGCTTCATCATCACTTGCAATATTATTTTGCTGCTTTTGAAGTCCATGGGCATACAGCAAAACTGATAGCCTTAGTCTATGCAAGTCCACTTCAAAAGTATCTGTTGGAATTCCTTTTCCTTCTATCAGATATTCTGCAAAAGATGCCACAAATAGACCACAATCCCTACAAAATACAACCATAAATGCATTCAAGGTCCAATGATTGCGGCATCAAATATAAATTATGAAGTATCTTTTTAAAAGGCTATTGTAAAACTTACATCTTGTTTTGTCTTGGCAGATCTTCAATGTATTGAATATTGAAAGGATCCCTGTTTGTTTGACATATCCCAAGTAATTCCAAGAACAAGGGCAAGGTCACACTGTAAGCTTTAGCAGTCTCGAGTGTGGATGCTTTACATGTAGCTAATTTGAGAGAATCATAAACATATATTATTCTTTCTGAAATTGACAAATGTCCTAGTACCCAATGGTACTTCCCTGTAACATTTATAGGAAACGATATATGTTCAACTTCTTCCCAAGGTCTGCTACAGTACAAGTAATGACCTTGAATATAACCAACAATAGTATCCTCTTTCTCTACTAAACTCAGGTCCATTCCCTTTTTCAAGAATCTCTTGTAAAATTTCTGGATGGCTTGGTCAAAGGTGTTGTCTGTTGGTGAAGTTCAAGTAGATACCATTTGAATATTTACCTTTTTTCCTCAAGTAATAGAAGATGATATTCATATGCTGTATTAAATTATTTGTACATAAAAAAAAAAACTAAATTAGTATACAGACAGTACAAATAATATATATTAAGTATATGCGCATGAATAAAGGTAGATAACATTTGATTATAGAAATTTTTTTTATACGTCTAGTATAAGTCTAGTATATGCCTAGTATACATATAGAATACGTGAAATATAAGTCTAATATATGGTTAATATATGCCTAGTATATATGTACAGTACTTGGGTAGTATATGCCTAATATACGCATAATATAAGTCTAATATATGCCTAGTATACACCTAGTATACGTATAGTATGCGTATAATATATGTCTAGTATAAGTCTAGTGTACGTATAATATAAGTGTAATATACATTTAATATACAAATAATATAAGTAGTATATGCATAGTATACATATAGAGTACGTATAATATATGTATAGTATACGGATAATAAATATCTAGTGTACATATTTTATACGGCTAATATGCCTAATAAGTATTCGGCTAGTATAAGTATAGTATATGCCTAATATATGCATAATATAAGTCTAATATACGTATAGTATCAGTCCAGTATATGTGTGACGCGAGCCGGAACCAGCAAGGCCCTCTTTGAACCCGCTTTTAGGATTCGAGGGATAGGTTCGCGTCTTTTCCGATCTTAGGTGTTATGAGATATTTTTGGCACCTCCTTTCATAATAGAACATTGAAAATGACCATGCATCGCCATAACACCTTTAGGCACTTTTGAGATATTTTGGAGTCGCCACCCAATTTACAAGAAATTGGAAAAGTTTAACCTCTTATCGGTCTAAACCAGAGATGGTGTCTGGAACTTCACACTTATTGGTGCCTTGGTTAATTATAAATGAGTTTTTAAATTATAAAATTTCATTTTTCATCTCACACAATTAATGCAGTTTATTAAAGTGCATATCAATCACATATGAAACGATAAATAAAAATAAAAATAAATACAAAATTAAATTACAACAAAACTAGGGGCAAAATACAACCTCCATTGTAAATAAAATATAAATCATACATAAAAAGGGGTATTTATTAATGTTGAGGACGTTGGTCCTCTCATGCACAATTAAAGAAAATCATTTTAAAGTGACAATTTATTTTGGATGAAAAACTAGGACATTGGTCCCATTTTATTAGAAAATCCAATTTTATTTGTAGAAATATTTTTGTGTGATTTTTGATTAAGCGTGCATAAAATAAATGGTTTAATTAATTATTACGTGCCAAATAACTCAATAAAACAAAAAAGGGAAAACTAACAAATACAATGAAAAATAACAACTTCTCGGATCTCCTCCTTCATTCACACGGGTGCTCAAATAGGGGAACACAAGTATTTGACACCAACAACAAACACAAATAAACTTAATGTTAGTAATCAAAGTAAGAAAATCAATTAAACATTTATAACAATACATAAATTAAATAAAACATGCATATTATGGGATAAATAAATTAAATGACATGTTAAAATAAATTAACGTATTAATATATCACTATTTAAAACATAAAGCGATAATAATAACAATGACGATGATAATAATAAATAAATGGTAACAATAACAACAACGGCAACAAGAATAATAATAATAATAATAATAATAATAATAATAATAATAATAATAATAATAATAATAATAATATGTGATGATAAATAATAATAATAGTAGTAGTAATAATAACAATAATAATAGTAATAGTAATAATAATAATAATGATGATGAACGATTAAATGAAACAAGGGTAAAAATAATATTAAAAATGTTAGATCTATGTACAAAAATACATAAAATAAATAAAAGCCAAACAAATGTAAAGATCTGCATGGTTAACAATTAAATATAAATAAAATAAAATAAAATAAAATAAAAATAAAAGACTAAGAGATCAAGCCTATAATATTTACCCTTAGATTTAAATGATATTGAAGCACGATATCCCGATCTGATCTCTTGTCAAGATCCGAAAATTAACTCAAAAAAACATGTTCAAGTAAACCTTGAGTTTTTGTGTAAAAAACTCAAGAACATTAATACTAAGAAAAATGATTTGATTTTTTTTTTGTTTGATATATGATCTGAAGATTCAAGTCAAGGAATTGATTTTCCTTTCTCAAAGTTCTCAAGATCAATCAAGAATTTTTTAGAGATAAAAAACTAGAATGGAATTTAAGATGAAAACTTGTAGATTTAAAAGAAAAGAATTAAGAAAATGGAAAAAAATAATTTTAATTTTTTAAGAATGAGAAAAGATGAACTCCAAGAACATTCAATCCTTTGTTTTTCCAGCAAAATCCACTAATTCCTCTCAAGAAAATCTTCTTCTAAATGACTTAGAAAAAATGTATTTTTAGAGAGAATTTTCTTACTCTTTTCAAAACCAATTTCCTTCCTCTCCTCAAAAATGAAAATCTAATCCCGTAAAAACCTCAAACTCTATCCTCCTCTAGCTCCCTAACAGGTTTTTTCAAGATTCCATCTCCCTAATTTCAACAAAAAACACTCCAAAATTCAAAGTAAAAACCCTAAAGTCAAATATGGACAATTAACATTTTTATTTATTTTTAATTATTTCTTGTCATTTTTTGACTTTTAATTCCCACCCAATTTGACTAATATTTGTCAAATTTGAATGAAATCTGAAAAAAACACAAGAAAATTTTTTTTAAGCCCTAAAAATCGAAAAAATCGAAAATCGGCGGAAAATTGCACTTGCAGCGGGGATCTGGGCAGGATCGGCGAGATTTCTCGCCGATCATATAATACGCACCTAATATAATTTTGTTATTCGTCTAATACAAGACTAATATTCATCTAATATATGTATATTAGAGGTCTAAAAGTCGTGCAGCATACTTGCAACAAACATCTATTATAATTCTAATATATATATATATATGGAAAACGCACAATCTATAGTTAGTATACACATAATCATCTATTTAAGGAATCGGCATCTATGTCACGAATTATTCTTTTTATTATGTGTCAAGAGTTTTTATTACGTGACGACTCGTTACACTAATTTCAGTCCAGTTTCAAGTTGACAGCACTGTGGCGACTCGAAGCACTAAGCTTATGTCACGAGTCCTCATCATAGTCACCACACGTCATACTAATTGTTTTCCAATCCAAAATATAAAGGTGTAAAATGATATTATAATCAAATCATAGTATAAGTCTACATTCAAAATCTGTCTAAACCAATGATTATATATATTAAAAAATACAGCATGTTGACATACAGAAAATATGCACGAAATATTAGACATAAATGGATTCTCAAATCATACCTTTGATTTTTTTCGAATTTGAGAGTCATGTTCTGGTGTTTCTCTGGTGTTTTTTCTCCTTGTTGTCTCGTCTCTAATTACTATATCTGTGTCAGTGATTGATTTCTTCAACTTGTTTATAATCTGTGACGTTGTCCTTGGTACAGGAGATGAGCTTTTTCGAGTTTGAACAATTTTCTTTGTTATATGATCTGTAAATCAATCAAAATACAACAAAAAGGAATTCAAAAATCAAAGGTATTTTCTCAACAATCAAATAGAATACTTATATTTTAAGCTTAAAATAGACGGAAATAATGAACTAAAAATTATAAGGTTGAGCAAAACTAACTGTAGATGGAACCGACGGAGATGAGAATATCGATAGGGCGAAGGACGTCGAGATAGATTGAAAATGAGGTAGATGAGAAACTGACTGTAGTTTGAATCTGAGGGAGATGAGAATGTCAATGACGAAGCTCGTCAAGAAAGAAGTAAGAGGTGGTCGATAAACTGATCGGCGGTGGTCGAGAAGAGTTAATCACTAGTGCAGAATTCGGAGGAAGAGGGAATCAGCTGGTAGAAAACGAGAGGGATACTTTTGAAGTTAGGGTGAAAAAAGGTAAAGTGGTATTTGTGAAAAACTCTTTGGTTAAAATTGTTATAAAAAGGTTAAAATGTTTTATTTTGTAAAAGTTGTATTATTGTATTTTTTTTTGTTTTTTTTTTTATTTTTTTTTGTATATTTGTGTAAAGAGCCCATTACCTTCTGCCAAGACTTTCTCCTTCCTCATTTCTGTCTCTCCTGTGCCTCTTTCTCTATCTCTCTCGCTCTCTCAAGGAAATAAACTAGTAAATATTTATTTTTAAAATTGGGAAAAGACCTTAGTAGGTGTTTAGATTCTTTTAGTCCAAAAAAAATGGTTAAGTGTTTTAAAGTTTTCATTTAAGAAAAAACTTGGATAGATCTATTATAATTGGCTTTTGACTCTTGTCGGTTAAATAGAATAACACTAGGTAAAAAAAAAAAAAAAACTCTTAAGATGAATTATTTTATTGAGAGAATGTAAGTCTGACCGAACCTCTGTAAATCGTGTCAATTTTTCTATTCCTAACTCCCTTTAATTTCATGCTTTATATATTTATATGTTCTATATTTAGCTGTTCTATATCCATCAAGTACTCTATAGCTTTCTTCATACTCTATCAGCTTTCTATCACATGATAAGATTTGATTTTTGCATAAATTGTTTTTGCAATTATTAAATTGATTTTTGCTCATGATTAATTTCGTCCATACATATATTAATCATTGAAAAAATATTTGAGTAAAAATATCTTGAGTAAAATGCATAAAATGGGATTAACATAGTCTTGAAGCTCTATTTTAATAATTGCATTTGTTCTACTTTACTTCAGTTCATGAAAAAAGTTGTAATATCCATTCACCCCTCTAGAGTATATATTTGGGACTCACGGTAAGAATAATATCACAAAATAATTTTTCATTTTAGCGGGGCAAAAGAAAAAATAACGGGACAACTTAAAAGAGATATTTAGGAAACAGTTAAATCTACCACTATATGTAATATGAATATTTTGAGTTTTATCAAATCTTATGGCTACTATATTTTTATTTATTTATCTAAATAGATTTTTTTATAAAATAAATAAATCAACAGATAAATTTCATTTTCTAAAGAGGTGAAAATAATATTAACATGTAAATCAAGCATATTCATTTTTCTATATAAAATAACAATAATTGCGATATAATATATGAATATTACTTTATAAACTCCTGCATTGCAAAGGACATTTGGCTAGTTTATTTATATAACGGCATATTATGATAATTTGGAAAAACTGCACCACACCTTAACCAGTGTTTTGCATTCCAGCAGCAATACCCTTCATGGTCAAGATAAGAGTGTCTTCAAGACCAGGAGCATACTCACTTGTAGGATTAAGCTTCACAAGCTCTGCAGCTGGTTTGCTGGATTCGATGTATTCTTTCGACAAGTGAGGCCTCACCGTGACATGATAATCGGGATCACGGATCTGCTTTAGAGTGTAAGCTTGGCAGACATTAAGGGTTGTGATATATGCATCACGAAGTCGAAGCCTTTGCTTCAGGTAAGGGTCTCCTTCAAGAAGATCCTTATGCCCAGCGACCTACAAGGAAAAACAGAGTTATTCATCTCAAGCATACTTTTAATTCTTGTCCTCAAAAATGAATGTTCTTGGGGAAATGAATTCACCAAGAAGCTCTATCAATATGAATGATTTTACGCTATTAATTCACTATTAGGAAAAGCTTATCTAAAAAGTGGTTAAAGTCGACAATGCTCAAAGACTGTAATCTTTCGGTATAACAAGATAGATTTTAGGCTCATACTATTTGTTAACTCTTGAATTACCTGCAGGAGAAGGCGCTTAGTTTCTTCGTAATTCTGTCTCAAATGCTCCCCGAAAGGTCGTAACTCTTCTGATACTAAGAGTTTATCGTACAAAGCAGCTATTCCAGGGTCCCCCTTGGCAAACACCATTTCAACTAAATCAATTGTGACCCTGAAGAATGGCCACTGATTGTACATGTCCTGGAGCATGTGAAGATTCTTTATATCCTTCTCAATAACTTGCTTAAATGCGGCCCCAAACCCAAGCCATACTGGCAGATGAAACCTTGTCTGAGTCCATGCAAAGATCCAAGGAATTGCGCGGAGTGACTCGATGCCACCGCTTGGCTTTCTCTTTGATGGTCGACTTCCAATGTTCATCCGACCATACTCCAACTCAGGTGTAGCCTGCAACATCCCATACCAAACATGAGGATAGATGAATCAGCAAGCAAGTTACTGACAATGGGGGAAGAATGACTTGAAAGCAGGATTTTACTGAGCATAAAAAAGGAAAAATGCATCCAAAAGTTTAAGATAAGACAATTTTGGAAATCTGACAAATAGCTAAGGCTAGGTATTAGCACCATTTCTTATCTTCATAAGAACAATAAACTGAATGGTGAAATAGCTGCCAGAGATGAAGATTTCTATTGCCACATTAAGATCAAACAGTAATACTATGTCAAATACTCACCCGGCGGAAGTATTCAACAAAACGGGGTTCTTGAAAGACTATAGACCGATATGCCTTTGTAGCAACAATTGCCATTTCATCCAGAAGTGCACGCCATTCTGGCTTTGGCGAGACTGGGGGATGCATTCCATGTTCAAGGGTAGCCGCTGTAAAACGCTGGAGTGTTCTGAAGCATAAATGCTCCTCCCCAAAAGACTGTTCAATAACTTCACCTTGAACTGTCACACGGAGTGACCCATGAATGGTATCAGGTGGTTGAGATAAGATAGCAAGATGAGTTGGTCCTCCTCCTCTTCCTACTGTCCCTCCTCGGCCGTGGAACATTGTTAGCTTCACCCCGTACTGCTTTGCCACCTTCACAAGCTCTTCTTGAGTCTTATATAGCTGCCAAGCAGCAGAGAGACGCCCAGCATCCTTTCCAGAATCTGAGTAACCTATCATGACTTCTTGTTTCCCATTAATCCGGTTTCTATACCAATCTATTGAGAAAAGACGAGCCACAGAAGCAGGAGCAGCTTCAAGATCTGCAAGCTTCTCAAATAATGGAACCACCCTCAATGGTTGCTTAACATGGCACTCACGCTGCAAGAGCTCAACAGCAAGAACATCAGATGGTGCTGTAGCCATCGATATTATGTAGGCACCAAAATTGTCTGGAGGAAGTTCTGCAATGACATGGAATGCATCTAATACATCAGCAATTTCATCTGTTTTTGGAAGATCAGGGCCAAAAAGAGGACGCTTGCCCCTGAGCTCAGATAAGAGCCATTGCTGCCTGCGTTCTTCAGACCATTGTCGGTAAGATCCAATCTCCAAATGTTTTGTAATAGCATCAAGAACATCGGTATGCCTATCAGATTCCTGTCGAATATCAAGTCTTACAAGTGAAAGCCCAAAGGTTGAAACTTGTCGTAGGAAATCTAGGAGGCTTCCATCTGCAATTGGTCGATCACCACAAGCACAAAGTGATCTATAACAGAGTTCAAGAGGCTCCAAGAACTACAAAATCACAAGAAAAATACATTGAATAAAGTGGGTCAGTACTTGTGCGTAGCTAGAATTCTTAAACTGGCAAGTTGTAAACAACTAATTACAAACTCAATGCCTGGGGCAGCCATTCATGCTCAAATGCAGAAAAGAAAAGAAGAGATTTTGCTTTCCAAATACTGCTTTGGCAGGACAAAATTTAATTTAGAAAAGGAACAGAACCAGCCCAATCATACCAAAATACACATTGAAAGATGATCAACAGCATTTACCAAAATATCTTTTCCTAAGGAAAAACAAATATGCTCCATGGATAAAATCTAGTATCAATAGAACAGCAATGACAAATGTTGCAGTAAGCAACCTAGACATCTTTGATCACTAACATTTAACACACAATTAGTTTGCATCATGCACACATCAGGATTCTAGTGATTTTGGGTTCTAGGAATATACGATTGCAAATTTTAAGAATCGTATTACGAACCCATCACCTCTAATTTTTCTAAACATTAATATATTAAAGCCTCTATGATTGATATAAAAAGTTCCATGATAACAACAACAATAGTAATGAACTAAATTTTATATCTCATTTGGTTCACAATAAATAATTTCAAAAAGGTTGGAATTTTTAGGGAACAGATCAACAGTCTTGTTCAGTTTAGAAAACTCAAATAGAAGTATAAAAATGTTGGACTTCAATTTTCCAGTCCACTACATTGATGCTAAGAGAACTTGCAAGGCATTTCGAATAAGTTCAATTTCGAAAATTGAGTTACTAAATTAAGTTCAGAGCAAATAGAGGACAACTGAGCAAACAAGCTGGTATTTTAATTTTACATGTAGATGTAACCAGAAGTTTTGTAGTCATTGACATAGTCGGATGAATGGAATGATGTATCTTTTGAATTTCTTTTGTCATACAGAAACTAATTAGTTGCATTATATATATATATATATATATAGTTTTAGTTTCAGCATGCATGTAACCGGAAACTAAATATAAAATATAAAATAAACTAAATGCAGAAGAGACCTGCTCAACATTAGTGTAAGCTGCTTCCTCAGGAATGTCAGAAATCCCACTGGCTAATATTTGACGCGAACGTTCACGTGTATTATAAAGTTTGTCCCTTACATCACCAAGAATAACTCTATAAGGCTCATTTGGGGGAATCTGTTTCCAGAATTCTGTATACAAAACGCATTAACAGAGGTATTAGGAAAATAAACTGCGCCAATAATGCCACTTAATCAAAGCAATTAAAACACAGTGACGAAAATTGTTTCCAACTCATCCAATAAAAAGAAAAAAGAATATAAAACATTCAGGAAATTACCATAATGTTGGATTCAAAATTTCTCAACATTAAACAAATTTTCGACTTTTAAGAAAATAAAACTTGAGACATATTAGTGTTTTCATACAATTTTGCAAACTATACTCCAAGAAAGAAACTGAAATCAATTTTATGTACCTATATAGTGTTTTGCATCTCTCCGTGAAGACCTATGAAGCTCATCTGCTCGAACACGTAGTTCTTCATTACATCGCCACATTGACAACTGCAAATAAAATCATATAGGTAAGGTAAATATTATTAAATAATAATAAAATGAATGATCTAATTATCATCTAAGCACTCCTGAAATGACTTTTCTGTGGTTTTCTCTTTAATACCTCAAACATGAGGTCCTCTATTTGGGAGAAGTACAAGTTGGCTGCCATCATTCTAGCAAGTAAGCAAACATCCCTCGTAACTTCAGGAGTTACTCGAGGATTTCCTGCAATACATCATTATTCAACTATTAGAAAAAAGAAAAGGACCACAATCAGAAAATATGCTGCACAAAGAGGGCAAAAGAGGATATTTTCAGAAAAGTCAAGTTTTCAACAGAGGATACAAATGCTCATGAGCAAATAATCCAATATAAAATATACTTAGTGAGAGGGAGATAGAGTTTGATATTTAGAGAGAGCATATGTATTCAACAACCTTTAAAAATGACCATGAGCAAATAATCAAGCATAAAACAGACCCATATTAGCTCAAACTATTTTGAAATTGGGAGCAGCAATTTCAACTATGAATTGAAGTACAAGAAATATGTTCAGTAAACAATTAGTTCATCTAAGAAAGGAACTTACCATCACGATCCCCGCCCATCCAAGAAGAGAATTGGATTAGAGGGGCATTATAAGGAACGCGTTCATTTATCCCAATGTTCTTCAAAGCTGTGTCAACACGGCGCAAGAACTTTGGGACACCCTTCCATATTGTCTCGTGGAAGTAGCTCATTCCTGCTCTCATCTCATCTTGGGGAGTTGGAGGAGTCCTTCGGATCTCATCTGTGCGAAAGGCAGCTTGAATCTACATAAGAAGAAAGAAATTTACCTCTCACGGATTCCAACATATCGTGTTCCATAAATTATGAAAATTATATTTAACAGATTCATTGGAAGCTATTAATATGCAGAATTATTACAAACTAAAAAAGATGAGGCCTTAGGAAGCTGTTGTTCAGTAATAATGCAATAGTGTTTCAGATTTCTTAGAATGTTCTGCTTTAAGAGGATAGTGGGATCAACGCCATGCATGCATGAGATTCCAAATCTGGCAAAGATTATATACAATAAAGTGACTGAAGTGATACACACAATATGGCCCTAAACCTAGATATAGTGCCAAGTATTCAGTTTTACAGATAATGCAAATAGAGAATTCATAAGCCATATTTCTATCAAGGTTCAAAGACCTGGCATTACAGCTATTTAGAGAATTTATGATTAAATGATTTCCAGATTTCTCAGAATATCTTTGCTTTCCCGAATCCATTTCGGACAGAATCCTTTAACATCTTTCCAGATTTTTGCATCAGTGGACTCCAACTGGTGTCTCTCCATGTTATTGGGGAGGTTCTCATTGTTCCCGAATGCAGCATGCCAATTCTATTATATTCAGATGACTTTTAGGTAATCTCAAAAGACAATCATTAAATATGATGACATCATAGAGTTATTAGTTTGAATAAAATATATGCACAACCAAATAGAATATCTAGAAGTATACGTATTCATTGCACCCCATAGTGTGTTTCTTCTCAACCCTTTCAATGGCCTATAGGAACCATGGTGCAAGGAAAGCATAGCATTGGTATCTACTTACCTCCCTTTGTAAGGCCTCATCAAGTTCCTGCTTATCATCAGGAGTGATGTCCTTCGCGTACAACTGGGTCAAACAGTTCCGAATCCTGAAATGATGGAAGAACATGGCATGAACAAATATCCAAATGAGAAAGTGGCATATACAGCTAACAGCCAGTGGTGGGTATGGCACATCTACACCAGCTAGCGGCCACTGCCAGTCACTGGTAGGGGTAGCTCAAGAAACATTTCCAGAACAAATTGCCCAGTGAAGAGTATTTCGTTCTACTAATGATCCTCTTACAGAGTGATACTCAATTTTGGAACACAAAGTCACAAACCTCGCATGCTTTTGAAGTAACGATCTACGAACAGATTGAGTAGGATGAGCAGTTAAGACTAAATCAACAGTCTGGTTCTTCAAAGCATCAAAAATTTCCTCTGGGGACTTCTTCAGTTGCGTCACTAGCCTTTTGAGGGTCTCTTCAATGTCTGATTCAGTTGTTGCTGAGTTTTCATCAACAAAATCACCCTTTTTTAGTTTAATTCTTCGTCTGTACGCAATTTGAACTTCCTCAGCCAGGTTAGCCAAGTTAAGCATGTGAGAAAATGATTTAGTAACAACAATTGAATCCCCAGGATCCAAACGGGTAAGTACTTTCCCAAGTTCTTCCAACTTTTGAGGATCACGCTTCCCTTCATACTCAGCTGAAAGTTCATAACAGTCTTGAACCTAGATAGCACATAACCCAAAAATCAGTAAATTAAATGATAATAGCTGCCCAATTTCCACAATCTCATAAATGGTAAGAGCTCATAAAATTAAATTTAACAAATGAATATGGCAAATTTACATTGAAGCCCTTCTTTCATTGCAGCAGATTAGTAAAAGCAACTTAAACTAAGAATCTTTTAGCATTGATAGATAAATTCAATGCAATGACTACACATTGTGATAATAAAAAAATAAAAAAAATAAAAAAACAATTGAAAAGTCATATAAAGAAAGAACAATTTCTAGAAAGAGAGATCAGTAAAAGCAACTTAACCATGCATTGCATCAAAGCAACTAAATCAAAGTCGCAATCTTTTAGCATTAGTAGAGAAATTTAATGAGAACCCAACTCATTTTTATTGCAATGAAAAACAATAAACTGAAACTACATACAAGAAAGAGAGAGAAAGAGCAGATGCATACCGTTTCTCTGATATCCTCTCCATGTAAATACTGCAAAATATCAAGAAATCTGTCCAACAAAAGAGCATCATACTCAACTAACTTGTCATCCTCAGAAACTTTGCGAGGTGCTAATAGCCTCAACTGAGCATCTATGGAAGCCATCTTCTCCAAATTCTTGGCAGCCATATTGGTGACTTAGCAATGTTGTGAGTGTATATAGATGGAAGTAGAGAGTGAGAAAGCAGAAGATAATAAATTGAGTGAGGAGAGAGAGAGAGAGAGAGAGTGGAAGTGAATCTCGTGAGGAGGAAGATCGCGTAGTTTCTAAGAGACAGAAGAAAAGATGGTGCAGTTGTGTTATGACGTACTTGGTTTGGCCTTTGAACACGAGAAAGAGTGAGTCAATTGGCTATTTCAAAGTGGCTTTGACGTTTGCCTCACGAGAGAGACACCCAATGAAAGTTATAAAAAGGTCGTCTCCCTTTCATTTCCGAAGTGGCAATAACTAAAAGTATCGATTTTTTTTTTTCTTTTTTCTTTCATAAATAATTGATTTACTAGTCGTAAAACCGCACCACTCGCTCGATTTTTAATAATTATTTTTAAATTTTAAAATACGATAATTTTATTTTTATATTTAAGTTATATTTCAATATGCATATCCACTTAATATATAACTATCCCCGAAATCGCATCTTGCGTGATTGTAAATATTAATTATATTGATATTTCAATGGTAAATATAATAATATGAATATAAAGAAATTTCATTTAGATATTGATCTAAATAATAATTTATGTAATATCTTTTTTTATGAGAGTTATAATTTGTAGGAGTATATTAGTTCAATAGTAGTATATAATAAACAATTACTTCAAATTTAATCTTTTTTTCATTAATTTTCATCTAATTGATTTTCATATAATCAGTAATTAATTATTAATTACTTGCCATTTGATTAATTTTACAAAATTATTTTTTATTAGCATTTTGTATTAATAAACTAAACACAACATAAAGAAAAAAAGGATTTACCAAATTTTTTATTAGCATTTTGTATTAATAAAATAGCATTTTGTAGTATCTTATGTTTATATGTCCTTATATTGAGAAAATTTTATTTGAATTTATGTCAAATTCATAACAATTAATAAGGAATTAAATAGGAAGTCTTACATCATATTATATACCCATCGAATAAGTATACAATGAAAATCTCACTATTATAATTCATGTGCCAATTAAAAGATTCCTTTTATTTTTTTTAATTAAAATATGAAAAAAAAACATGTGTTTTAGAATTTTAAGTTTCTCAACAGTTTTTCTGCTAATTATTCGAAAAATCTATTTTTACGGAAAAATTTGTAGATTTAGAAAGAGGGAATTTTGCAACTCCGGTTTGCAACTCTGGTGAGGCAAGATCTGGATTTTCGAAAAGTTTATTGAAAGTATAGAACGGAGAGGTTAAAAAAAACCAGTGGTTTGGTAAATCTGAAAATCAAACCGATTTTTTGCAGTTTATGGTTAGTATTTTATGAATATTTCGGTTTCGGTTTTTTTTTTAAAAAAAAATCGTACATTTTGGTTTTTATTTTTTTGTTTTGAACGAGAAAAAGTCTTTAATTTTATTAATACGCAGAAAACATTTTTCTTTTATCAATTTGATAAATAGGATAATCTTTTATTAATATGAAAAAATATTTTTATTTTACTCACTTTGACAAATAGAATAAAAAAATTGTCTGTTAATGATAACTGGACAGAGCCTCCATTGCGCTTTTCACAAGGATAAAGGTCACGAGACGAATGATTGTAATTAGCTCAAAAAGGAGATAGAAATTTTAGTTCAGAAGGGCAAGCTCGCTCAGTTTGTTAAGAGTGATAAGCGCAGAGATCGATCTTGTTCACCTTGGAGACAGGATAATAGAGCCAGCACAAGCAAGAAGGCTCCAGCGAGTGTTATACATGTTATTGCGGTTGCAAGCATTATGACGTTTTTTATGATTCCAGAAAAAGAAAAGCAAAAGAGGTGTTCTCTTTGGACTCCAGTTCTCCTGTAATGAGTTACGAAGTGAGGTTTTCGGCTGTGGATGGAAATCATGTTAGACAACCACAAACGGACTCTTTAGTAGTGGAGGCCTTAATTCAAGACTATTTAGTCTAGCGAATTTTGGTAGACATGGGTAGTGCGGTCAACCTCATCACTATGCAGGCATATAAGGTGTTAAAAATATCTACCAACATTTTGGAATCAGTGTCTGCCCCACTCATTGGGATATCTGGTCAGCCGGTCAAGGTAGAAGGATCGGTGAAATTGTCTTTACAGCTCGGGGATGACGAGGTGGTTCGTACTTGTACCAGTTGTTTCATGGTCGTGAACATTCCACTGGCTTACAATGTCATTTTTGGGAGGCCATTACTAACAACAAAAGGATGCATACATTTCTATGCGAAAGCTGTTGCTAAAAGTTCCCGCCACAGGAGGCATTGCGGTGCTTCAGAAAAATCAGAAGGTGGCTTAAGAAACATACGTTACAATGTTGAAAGAAGCAAACAAAGCACTCCCGTTGGATGCCTTGGATGTTTCCACCAACGATGCTCGGAAAGCTGAGCCATTGGATTTATTGCAGAAGTGGAGCTAGCACCGAACAAGACAGTTAAAATTGAGGTAGGCAAGAAAGAGGAGGAAATGGAAGCACTAATTGCAGTTTTGGAGAAATTTGTGGATGTGTTCGCATGGCAGCCTTCAGATATTAAGGGCATATCTCTTGGAGTAATATGCCATTCACTCAATATCAGGCCGGACTATAAGTCTGTAAAATAGAAAAAGAGGAATCACGGTCCAGAACGACAGATAGCAATGACGAAGAAAATAGATACCCTGCTGAAAAATGGATTTATATGTGAAGTCTTGTAGCCGAACTAATTGTCCAATGTGGTTCTGGTTAAAAAAGCCAATGGAAAATGGAGAATTTGTGTGGACTTCACGGACTTGAACAAGGCTTGCCCCAAAAACAGCTACATACTGCCTAACATCGACCTCCTAGTTGACTCAACAGTTGGGTTTGAAGAATATGCTTTTCTGGATGCCTCATCCGGTTACCACTAGATTCCAATGGACCTAACAGATGAAGAGAAGACGACATTTATTACACATCAAGCTACTTACTGTTACAATGTTATGCCTTATGGGCTAAAAAATGCAGGGGCTACATATCAGAGGAGGATAAACAAGTTGTTTGCTCCTCAGCTCGGGAGGAATATGGAGGTATATGTAGATGATATGATAGTCAAGAGTAAGCCATCTAGTGACTTACCCACCGAACTCACAGAGACTTTCTCAACTCTCAGAAAGTTCGGTTTGAAGCTTAACCTAGAGAAGTGTGCATTTAGGGTACGGTCCGAGAAATTCTTGGGATTCATGATCTCAAAGAGGGGCATAGACGCCAATCCTGCAAAGATTCAAGCCATCTTGGAGATGGAACCGCCGAAGTCCATCAGAGAAGTGTAGAAGCTTAATGGAAAGGTAACAGCCCTGGGCAGGTTTATCTCTTGTTCAGCTAAACGCTGTCTTCCATTTTACAGGGCACTCAAAAGTTTAAAGAAGTTTGAATGGACCTCGGAATGTCAGCAAGCCTTCGAGGGACTAAAGCAATTCCTCAGCACACTGCCATTGCTGAGCAGGCCTCAATTGGGCGAGATTTTGTATATGTACCTTGTAGTTTCCTCTGGAGCTATCGGTTCGGTTTGGATCAGAGAGGAATATAGCCAACAGTTTCCAATTTATTATACCAGCAAGGTGTTGAGGGGTGCCGAATTGAAGTATCCCATTCCGGAGCAGCTAGCCTTAGCACTGGTTACACCATCCATTAAGCTCTGGCCTTATTTTCAAGCACACACTGTGGTAGTCTGGACAAACTCCAATCTCAAAAAAGTGCACCAGCGGCCAGAAGCATCCAGAAAGCTCACGGAATGGGCTACTTGTAATAGCCCCAATACCGGGTTAGTCGTAAATAATATTTTTCTAGAATGAATAGTATTTTCGGGATGAATAGTGCTTTTCGAAATTGAAAAATATTTTTTATTGGACTATTGGATAGAGCTCGTAAATACGAGTCCGTAAGCGCAAATTTCGTGTCAATCGGAGGTCAAACGAGTCCGGAATGGCTGAAACAATAAACAAAGTATTTATTTCGGTGAAAAAAATGGGCCCAGGTGGGACCAACTGAATAGTAAAAGTGGGGCCCACTGAATAGTAAAAATGGGACGATGATGACATCAGCGATGACATCATGATGAATAGTAACTGTGTCCCCCCTAAAGTGTAACATTATCATTAACTGGGTCCCATTGAATAGTAACAGCATCTCTAACTGGTTTGTGATAGTAGCTATGGGTCCGTGAATAGTAACTGTGAGGCCCACAAAATAGTGATTCCGGGATGAATAGTAGCCGAAAATATTTAATAACAAGTATCCATTTTTTATTGACAAAAAATGAAAATATTTTGTCAGTTTTATTACACATAATGATATACATATTGAATAGAATTCTTATTGACAAAAATGATAATTATGCCTTCTAATATAAACATATTAACATGACTTTACAGAATATCAACGACAAAACATTAATAAATTATGTTAAAATATTGAAATAATTTAAGCTCATAATAAAAGTCTTAATAAAATTTATTAATATTTTCTTAATATTAATAATTATAAATAAAAAATATAAATATAAATTTAATTATAATTAATTAAAAAAAAGAAAATATTTATTTTTAATGTGAGAGTTCTTTGAAGACAGTATTAAAGATTTTATAAGAAAAAAGGAAAATATTTATATTTAACGAGAGAGTATTTTGAGACCATTCTAAATATATTTATTAAATATCATATATAATATAAGTCATTTAAGATTTTTTTTTTTCCGATTGAATCAAGTTAACATCAGAAAATATTTAATAACAAGTATCCATTTTTTAATAAAATAGTAAGAACTACAAAATAATTGTACAACTTGTTATTGATAAAGCTTGGATTGTCTTTATCTTGAAAAGAGGGAGAGCCGATCGGATGAGCGAACCCTGCAAGAGAAAATGCCCGGTCGGACCAAGCATAAGCACTCCGAAACTTAAGTTAGTAGCTTTCTAGAGAGAGAATGCTTAGAGAGAGAGAGAGTCTCAGAGATTAGATACCTGGTGCCACTGTTTGTTGGGCTATTTATATGAGATAGAAGAGGTGCACTTAAGTGCCTGGGGAGTGATAACTGGCTGTCAGAGTAGGTGAGCAGCGAAGCGACAGGGAGCAGGTGAAGGGCATGGCTCTGCCTTGTGTTAGTGGGCTGATTGGACGTGCTGTCATATCAGTCCAATCGGACGTGGCGCTGCCTTCATGCTCAGGCTTTGTGCTCTTTTCTGATAGGCCTTGGGCCCTGCCAAGTGGATTGGCCGATCGAATGGGCCTCTTTGGGTATGTCATTTATGGTGTTATCACTTGTCCTCCCTCAAAAGGGTCCGATCGGGCATAGATTTGCCTTGAATTGCTTTGCTCAGGGAGAGTTTGTATTGAGTTGTGTCAGTCGGCGAGAATTTCACGCTGAGGTGATCCGATCGGTAGACATCCGCTAGCGGGATTTTTAAATTTTGAAAGGCGGTCATCTAAAGAGATGCGCCTGCTCTGACAATTGTCTCATTTAATATTGCGCGTGCATCGAGGGTGACGCTTCGTTTTTCATATCGCAATGATGGTTTTTAGGACACGTGGTGGTCATCCAGTGGAGAGGTGTTTGGCGTCTTCGATAAGCTTTTGCCTATAAATAGGTATCTTCTGGGCGGTTTTTCTTCACTTTTCAGCAATCCTTAGAGAAACTCTGCCAAAATTTCTTCTCGCCTCTTTCAGCCTTCACATTCTGGTGGCTTTTGCTCCCTATTTCCTGAAATGTTTCAAAGACCCTACAATTAAGTAAGTAATCCCTTCTCGTTTCCCTTTGATTTTCCTCTTTTTTACTCTATTGCGCTTCTGTATTCATCTCGATTCATCCCATTAGAGACTAGAAGCTTGCATTGAAAATGGCTTCCGGTAGTGGGCAGTCAATAGACAGAACCTTAATGGAGGAGTACAAGGATAAGCCGGCGGTTGACCGTTTTTCCAGGCTGGGTCCTAGAGAGGTGGCCGAGATCCCTTCCCAATATAACCTCCCAGAGGACGTGTATGTGATGCCTTACCCCGAATCCATGGCGATGACGGAGGGGCCCTTCGGTAACCAAGGGAATGAGTGGTTCATCTGCCATCTATCGAGCTTCGATGCAAGGATGAGGTTTCCCTTTAGCGCATTTGAGGTGGCGGTGTTGAGAGGTTATGGGATCGCCCCCAACCAGCTTCATCCGATCGAAGAGGAAGCTTTTCGCAGTCCCCTCCTCGATGAAAGGATACATGGAGAAGTACTTTCTTATGGGGATGATTGGCGGATTCGGGGTGCCACTAACCCGATCGAGAGGAGCCATCATTCTGAGAGATTAGGCGGCCGGACAACCCTTGTACGAGGCTGATATCAAGAAGTTGATGGACACCGTGATGAGACAAGGAGGATCTTATGACTCCGACTTCCTGTTGGGAATGCTGTTCGGGTCTTCAAGCTCTGAAGCTGCCGAAAATACAGAACGTGAGCATTAGAATCAAAGTAGAGGGAGCGGCATAAATTGACAATCATGCATTGCATCTGCACTGAGTATTAAATGGTTCCGAAAAGGATACTTATCTTATTTTCCTTTGTGATGCAGCTGCAATGGCTGGAGAAGATGATATGATAAGGTGGCTCGCCGTTCGGGCTAAGGCCAGAAGAGATGCTGAGCGGGATGCGAAGGAGCAGAGGAAGAAAAGGAAAATCCTACCCGCTTCGGAAGTGCACGCCTCGCGGGCTCCAGTGGACGCTCCTCACTCCGCTGTCCCGTTTGCTGCTATCCCCGCCGTTCGTCCAACCTTGCTCATCTCTGGACCTGTGGGCCCCCAAACTGGTGCTGAGGGTCGGCCTCAATACAGGTAGATGCTTTTAGAGGAGGAGTCCGATTCTGATGGAGCACATGAAACGCAGCCAACCGTCATTCCCCCCAACATCCAACAGCTGAGGGAGGTCGCCCAGAAAAAGGCTGCGGGGCTGGTGGCTGCCTCAGATGCCCAAGTGGCGGCGAAAGGCAAGGTGCCTATGCAAGGCGAGTCGACCCGGCGAGCGGTAGGGGGAGCCCCTGAGAGGCGAACCGTGCCCCTGAAGGACGTGCTGAAGGAGAATTTCGGAAATGACTGGTCGCTGAGCAATAAGGCGATTACCAGCTATATTTGCCAGGGTATCCTTCAAGAGGACGACTTCAAGGTCATGGGAGATCCTGACCTGCTCAACCGTGAGTGTAGCACATTCAACCAGCAGAGTCTGGAGGTGAAGTTTAGCCAGTTTCTTTCATGCTGTCTGGAAATTGGTGATGTCCTCCGTTATTGATGTCTTTATTTTTATTCTTTTTTAGCTGACCAAGAGGGGCCTACACATGCATGGCATGGCCAACTTCTCGAGGGTGAGGGCAGAAGATGCCGTCAAGGCAAAGGGGGAGGCAGATGCCCATTACGACGCTGCTAAGAAAGAAAACTCTTCCCTTCGCCTAGAGGTGTCGGATCTGCAAAAGGAGACCTCTGCTCTTCGTGGAGAGGTGATGGATGCGAGGAGGGAGGCATCTCGGCACGCCCAGGAGCTAAAGTCTCGGCTAGGCGAGGTCGATCGGCTGAAATGTGAGGTCACGCGCCTGACAGCTGATAGTGCTCAATGCCAAAAATTTGAAGAAGAGATGGCCAGATTGAGCACTGAGTGCAAGTTTCTGAGCGCTGAGAACGCCAAGGCACAGGAGGAGAAGGGCAAAGCTCTTGCGGAGTGTGACCAACTTCGCACCGCTTTGGCAAGCAAAGAGACGGCCTGGGGGAAGAGGCTCGAAGAGGAGCTTGCCTCTCGTGAGGAGTAGCTTCTTGATCAGCTAGGCGAGGCTTAAGCGAAGTTGCTATCTCGGTTGATCTATGAGGCCAGGAGGTGCTTCCCTGGGGCTGATCTCAACTGGATGGAGGATCCCAGTGTTCTGTCTGATTCGCCATCTAGTGACGATGAGGAAGAGGCTCCTAGAGAGGAGGCAACCGACGAAGCTCTCGGGGAGAACCCCTTGTCGATCGAAGTCCAGCCAGATGTGACCTCCGGAACTGAAGTTGGCGCTGCTTCGCAAGCTGAGCCGATCTCTGAAGTGGCTGTTGAGCCCTCTCAGCCTGTTGCCAATCCTTCTCAGCCTGTTGCCGAGCCGAGCACAGAGCCTGCTCTCGATCTGGTTCTGGCTCTAGCTGATGTAGAAATTGTAGACATAAAAACTTAGATTAGACTTTCCATTATATACTTTATTATTTGTAATGATTCTTGTAAGTTGTACAGTATACTATTTCTTCAATGAACTGCAATTTTTGTTTAGTTTTGCATTCTTCAATAACTTGTAAAACCGCATATAACTTGCTAAAGTAACCGACTGATTAATCACAGATACTTCCTGAATTTGAAGAAGTTTGAGAATCAATAACTTTTAAGGCCAGCGATTAATTTGTCCGATCTGATTGGAAAACATAATCAGTCGGTCATCTGGCGTAGGCTACGAATGCCGTTTGGAGGCCGGGTCCCAGAAAGTCAAGCATAGCGAGTGACTTCTTAGTCTCGTGTTGACTTGGGATTGTCAGAGCAGTTTCGTGCATCAAGTTAGTGTTTTGATTTGCATTTTAATATGTGATCGTTGCACAACACTTAACTTGGGAGAAACTTTTGCTATAACTTGACCCTTGCGTCTTTGGTTCGGGATTGGCGTCGAACCTAGCGAATGAGTCAGTAGGAGTTGTGTGATTTTCGTATTTTCGGATCGGGAATGTCGTCGATCCTATCAGATGAGCCGCTGGGCGATTTCCATATCTTCGGATCGAGAATATCGTCGATCCTAACGGATGTGCCGCTGGGCGATTTTCGTATCTTCGGATTGGGAATATCGTTGATCCTAACGGATGTGCCGCTGGACAATTTCCGTATCTTCAGATCGGGAATATCGTCGATCCTAATGGATGATCATTACCTGCAAACAAAAGGATCCCAACTTTCGCATTTTTGGCTTGGGATGAGCATCAAGCCTAGCGAATAAGTTGTAGCATACATACCTTTTATGAAGATGAAAAAGAATTTCTTTATTCATTGAATTTGATTCTTGATACATTATTACAAGGAATTAAGGGTGGGGACCCTATTAGATATTGTCCTCTTCGGGTCGTCTTCGGGCATAGCCCTCTAACCGTCGGTGCTTTGTCCAGAGGCCTCTTTCTGCTGCCTGATCGTGGTGACATATGCCTCGCGAGATGCCTTCTAATGGCCCCTTATGATGGCAATGCCCCCTCTGGTCGAGATCTTCATCACCATGTATCGTATGCTGGTGACAGCTCCAGTTTGAGAGAGTAGGGGCCTTCCAAAGATGGCATTATAGGCAAAAGTTATGTCAATTATCATAAATGTTACCTTACAGGCGTGGGCAAGTGCCTCCTGGCCAAGCTCGATAGAAAGCTCAGCAGATCCGACTGTCGGGATAGTAGTGTTGCCAAGTCCGATCAGCGGGATGGCATTTGGCTTTAACTCCTTTGTCGGCAGTCCCATGACTTTGTAGGCTTGGAGGGTGAGCACGTTCACTGCGCTGCCATTGTCCACCAAAATTCTCTTGACATCAAAGTTGTTGACTCGAGCCCTGATGACGAGGGCATCCTCGTGAGGAAGCATCACGTTTCGTGCGTCATCACTGCACATGGTGACCGAAGGGAGCCGTTCAGCTTGGTGAGAGAGGTATACACCTTTCCCCTTCTTCTTTCTGGCCAGATCCTCCCCGTAAGATGATCCTTCTGTGATCATATTTATGACCCCAGCATATGGTCTGCACGTGTCTGTGCTCCTTGGATTTCTGCGCTCATCATCATCGTCCGAGCCAGAGTCATCATTGCCGAGGTTCGGCTATCTACAGGGACTTTCCCCTCTAGCCTGACCTACAAATTTTTTGAGGGGTCCTCTTTGTATAAGCCGCTCAATCTCCTTCTTCAGCGAGTAGCACTTGTCAGTAGTGTGACCGACGTCTCTATGAAACTCGTAGTATTTTCTTTGGTCTCGCTGGCTTCTGTTTCGATCGGACAGTTCCCTGGGCCAATTGACTTTCTCGTGCTTCTTTTTAATCCACATCAACACTTTAGCTGGGTTGGTGTTAAGTGGAGTAAAAGTTCGGGGCGACTGGCGGTTTGAGCGATCGGATCTTGCCCGTCCGGATTCCTTTCTCTTACCCAGATATTTCGAAGTTGTGGCTCTGTCCGGGTTTCTCGTTATAAGCTCGGATGCCGAAGCTCTATTGAATGACCGTCCGTCTGGATACTGCAGTCTGTCCATGACGTTGGTCCTTCTTCCTCTGCTGGACCTTAGGGCATCATCTAGCTGGATGTGTTGTCTGGCCCTTTCCATTAGGTCGGCAAAACTGATCGGGGCTCTTGTAGTTAATGACTCAAACAATGGGCGATCCAGGATGCCTCCAGTTAAGGCGGTCGTCGCCATTTCCACGCTCACATTCCTCACCTCAGACATTGTGGCTTGGAATCTGTCAATGTAGTCTCTAAGACTTTCATCGGTTTTCTGGTAGAGATTGCACAAGTCACTCATCGACTTCGATGCTCGTGTCTGCACGATGAACCGCGTGGTGAACTGCTCCTTGAGTTGTCTGAAAGAGGTGATTGATTCTTAAGACAGCTCATGGAACCAATTCAGAGCATCTCCTCCTAGGGTGGTGGGGAAGACTCGGCAGGCGATTCTCTCGTCATAGGTGTACACATGTACCTTAGTCAAGTATTCAGTCAAATGAGTTGTGGGATCAATTTTACCTGTGTATTTGTCCATCACCACGTCTCTCCATCTGGGAGGCAATTCGGACTCTACAATCTCCTTGCAGAATGGAGACGCGGTGTTTTTCCAGGTGTCACCTTCAAACAGCAGTTTTTTAGAGCCCGTCAAGCCAAACTGCCTGAGGTTTTGCTTGAGCCACCTGTCCTCCTTGCTCATGGCCGTCGAGATGGACTCATTTCTCGGCCTTCTTAAGTGGCTGCGATTCGGTGTGCACATAAAGGATAGATCATCCCCTATGGACGGGGTGGAGGACCTGCTGGGATAATAGGTGGAGTCCCTACTTGTGGACATCATTCCCTTCCCTTTATCATATCTTCCCGGGGTCCTGACGACGCCCCTTCGACTGTCATGAGCTCGTGGCTCATTGATGAAGATCCCCTTGTTTCTCCTCTGTCTGAAGTCTTCGTCCATGAGGTTGTCCTCATGATCTCTTTCAGAGGTTCTTGGCATCTTACCTTTTTTGATTGTTTGGACGATGCTCTTAGTGAAGTCACTAAGAAGGGCACGCATGTCCTTAACAGTGATAGGGGTATTTTCTGGTTGTCGCAGAATGGCATCGTCAAATTCAGGAAGAAAGTTGGCTCTGGTTGGGGACCTGAGAGGTCTCTCGCTTCTCCGTGAGGTCCCTGATCTGGCACGGCTATTGCCATCGCGATCATGTTCTCTAAGGGATGCGCTCTCGTTAAATCTTGAGTTCGACATGGCTCTCAACGAAAGCACCAAATGATAAAACCTGGATTGTCTTTATCTTAAAAAGAGGGAGAGCCAATCGGATGAGCGAACCCTACAAGAGAAAATGCCCGGTCGGATCAGGCGTAAGCACTCCGAAACTTAAGTTAGTAGCTTTTTAGAGAGAAAATGCTTAAAGAGAGAGTTTCAAAGATTAGAATCTTGGTGCCACTGTTTGTTGGGCTATTTATATGAGATATGAGAGGTGTACTTGAGTGCCTGCGGAGTGATAACCGGCTGTCAGAGTAGGTGAGCGGCAAAGCGACAAGGAGTAGGTGAAGGGCATGGCTCTGCCTTGTGTCAGTGGGCTGATTGGACGTGCTGTCACATCAGTCCGATCGGACGTGACGCTGCCTTCATGCTCAGACTTTGTGCTATTTTCTGATGGGCCTTGAGCCCTGTCAAGTGAATTGGGCCGACCGAATGGATCTCTTTGGATATGCCATTTATGGTGTTATCAGTTATCTAATAATAACTTTAATTTATTTGACAATAATCAAATTAAATTATATCCTTAAATAAATATCGTTTTAGATTCTTATCAACTATCCATTTTCTAATCTTATTATGAGATTTACAATTTATAGGCTTTATATAATCTGAATGCATTTATCACTTTATTTGTTCAATTTATCAAGCTTTTATGTGTATCACGTTAATTTTTTTAGATGAATTTTATTTGAAATTATCGATATTTAATGTGTTTTGTTAAATACCTGAATTTAAATCAAATTAAACACTTTCAATTATATTTTTAATGCAAATTAAACTTTTATTAATAATATAAAAAGTACATTAAATTACAAATAAAATTATAAAATTTTAAATTATATAAGGTATACAAAATCAATGAAATTACTGAAAAAAAATCTCTAAATTTTTACAATAAAAACAGTGAATAATTGTAACATACGACTTAAATTATATCCGATTCATAAAACTAATGAAATTACTGGAAAAAAAAAATTTATAACAAAAATAATGAATAATAATAACATGCTGCCAAACAAATGCTATCATGCAATAATTTAGGTAAAAATTTGCATTCGTTGTTATATTCTTTTGTAAGCTTTGCTGATTTGGTTGATACAAATCCTTCAATTTTCGTTAAATCAATTCGCCGATCAACAATTCGAATTTTATTGATTTATTCTTTTCTTTTTTATCAAATAATAAAATGTTAGACCATTTGGTTATTTTATTAGAAAATAGTAGCACATTGGTTTTTATTAATTACTTACAGGATTCTTGCTATTTTTCTTTAATCATCATTAAAAAAAAAAATTAAGTAATTACTAAGCAATTACTATATCTCCATCCTTTAATACGAAAATTAAGTAAATGATTTAAAATTATTAATTTCATAAAAAAATATTAATAATTGACAAATTTACCTTTTTATAATCTCAATACACCATTTAATATTTCCATGATTAAAACTAAATTTATCATTCTATTGATAAATAGAAACATAATGACACCTAAAATGGGACAAGATATAGTGAAAATAGCCACTTAAAAAAGAATGGAAGGAGCAGTAGTAAATGAAATGAAATGGTATATAGTGGTTCTGTTAAATTTCATCCTTTTCCTCTTTCTCTTCCTTAATTTTCTCCAGTTTGTGGATTTTAACCATAATTGAGATATCATCTTGCACTTGTCTTCTCGACAGCTACAGAAAGTGCAGCCTCTAGGGCTTGAACAAAAGTTGCAATCTTGTATGTGAAAAATCCCACCAACATTGGGATCAATTCTAAGTGCATAAATCCATAATTTGGTTCAAGAATCCTGAAACAGAAGATTGCTGTCATGAATGAATCGACACAATTCAATGAAAGCATAGTTTCCCCTATAAAAGCAGACCTTTTGAAAGCATTCTACCAAACAATCACACAGTAAAATCGTAATCACCAAACAGCACATATCAATTGTGATCAATTAATTAAATTGCATCTTGTAACATTAAACAATGCAAAATCAAGAATTAATTCTGGGAAGAAGCCCTTGATGCTAACAGGAGGGGCAATTTACAAGGCAATGGTATGATGTAGGAGACACTTACCCATTCCAGCGGTTATAAAGCATGACCAAGATAACAGGAACCAGAAGTCTTGGCTGCCCAATTGCCCCCCTGCAAGGAAATTCACCGGTGAGCTAAAAAGAAGAAAACTATTTCTGAACTAGAGTTTAGGATACAGTTATTTCCTAATGCAAACACAGCTGTACAATCCAACACTCAATGTTACTAAACAAGTGCGTGACTTCATAACCTCTATAGCATAGCAGAATATACGACAGCTTCATTCAATTATTTGTTATGACTATTAGGTTGTTACATAACCCTGATAATTGATGAATGCCCAATAATTTAACATCAAATGTTGTTGGATTGATTGTAGAAAAAACGAGAATGGTTTTGAAGTTTGAAAGCAAGTCCCACTTTGACATTAGGAAAATCTTATTAAATTTTGTTTGCCTTGATAAAAACTTTCCAAACAATCAAATGCTATTGTTATTAAAGGAGTGGCTCAAGCTCCAAGAAACAAGTCAACTTGCAAAAGACTCTCTACATAAGGCTTGGGCTTAGGCACTATGGAAGGCACACCTCAAGTTGAGCACAAGCAATAAAAGACATGCCCTAAAGCATGAAGCTCATTTGGCTCTAGTTTGTGCTGCTCAGCTTGCAGAATGCCTAGGCATTGAGGTGTGTGCCTTTAGTCAGCCACAAGGTATAGAAAAGGTGCATCTTGTTAAGATTGTGCTTATATCTGTTTTATAATTGTGGTTATTTTTAAAATGAATCCGTCAAGCTAATTATACCATTTGCTCGATCACAGAAAAAGGAAAGCTTATCATGCTTCCACCCGCAACATATCAAATCAAAAGAATAATAAGCAAAGAAATACAAAAGAAAAGATGAAAACAAGATGGGCTTGAAGACCTAATATTTGTAAAACCAGAGGCTCATGATACGAGACCAATAAAAAGCAAAAATGTTACATCCACCTCCAATATTAGTATTTGGAAAAATGCAAATTTTCTCATTTAAGGACCAATTTTCAGCTAATACTTGAAGACGAGAAAACTATTGTTTTTTGACAATATAGCATAAGGTGGAGGAATTCAGACTGATTAATTTCAATGTGATGATGACGATAATAAAGAAGATTTTTTTCAATTTGATGATGAGTAAGTCTTTAGTTATTTAACAAGAGTAGGATTGTCCATGTCATTTCAATTCCTTTGCATCAAGTCTGGTTTTGGAAAAATTTGATTATCAATAGTTCTATGAAATAAGCTCCCGTTTAGGCCAAGGATTCCTCAGTGCATTGATGTGCCTTGCACCTTTAATAATTCTAGTTTTCTTTTTTTTAAGTAACTCTAGCTGTTAGTAACAATTATACATGTTAAGCTTGCCTTCAAATTGTACATCAGTCAGCTAGTCACAACATAGTTGCATGAAAGCCATCAATTAAAATCAAAGAGGTATAGAGAAAGGAAATTTCCTCTGTAGTATTATCAAGATGGCTAAAGAGTAAAGGATAGTCAATACATACTTGATAAGGCCCTTGGCTCCATCTGCCATGGAATCAACACTACTACCAAGCATTCGCATATACACTAAAGATCCAATGAGTCCAACACCAAAACTGCAGGCAGAAAAGCAAAACATAGATTTAGTTATAAATAAAGAAGTTAACAATAAGCTGTTTACATGTATATTTTTTGTTTGCATTGCACAAAGATTGCAATAACTCAAATGGTTATGTGGAGTAATGATTGAATTTGAAATCAAGGTTGAAGATAGAAGGTAGGTTACTTCAATTTCTCTATTTTTTACATAAAGTAATAAAAATTGAGATTTTCTAAATCACGTCACAAGAAATAAAACTGTTCTAGAACCATCTACCTCGGTATCTCATGCTGTGACTTAACTTTAGTACTAGGCCTACAACATTGCAACACAAGTGTAATGTCTGCAATTGTTAAACAGAGAAAGACACCCAATTCATTCCATATATTCATCAAGGAACCCCTAAATGATTTAAAAGGCTTGTGAGTATAATTTCAAGGGAAGAAGTAGAAGTTTTTTGTTGAGTCTTCCAAGCCAGTCAACCATTTAGTCAAGAGAGTATACTGGCAAAAACAAGTCAGGAGCTGCATAGTTAACTATGTGGAACTCTAAGTCCAATAGTGGCAACATCAATCATCCAGGGAATCATATTAGTTGCTTATGCAACGAAATTTGCAACAAAAGTGGAATAATTGTTAAATGCCACTTGACCATATTTATTGATGACTATTATTTATTTTTCTTCCTTATTTGTATATTGGCAATGCGATACATATCAAGTCAACCCACTAACCTAAAACAAAATAATTATAAAGCTAAGCTAGAGTTTCTGATTAATTCAAGTGAACTCTATATGTTCTTATTGAGTTAATTTCCAATTAAAGAAATATTTTGCATTCAGGACCAAAAATTTATTGAGTGCATGCCAAATAAAAATTTCAGCATCAATATGATCATATATTATCATGATCAATTCTATGTCGATTATATATTTGACAACGTCATTATCAGGCAAAGAGCTCAATGGTAGGCCATAGGAATGCTACTTTTTAATCTTTTTCACCCCAACAAAACTTAATAACATGAAATAAATAATCTCACCGCAATCTATCCACCCTCAAAAATAAGTTAACATCATGAATGTGCATATTTTGCAAGTACGGAGCGTGAAACCTCAAACACCTCTGTTAATAGTTTATTCTACAATTCTATTTTAAGAATTGTGATTTAAACTAATCAACAGACTGTGTACATGAAATCTACAATGGGCTCGCAAAATATGTCAAAGATTTAAGTCACTAAATCCAGTCTTTATTCTTCCATTGAATAACCTTAAATTATTAAAATTTCAAATTATTCTTCCATCATGTCTCCTAGAATTCCATAAACAGTTCCAATAAATCATGGAAATGAAGAATTTCTTACATTCTATTCCATTAAAGTGTCAACCATGTAATCAGTCTTAGCAAAAACTCTCCAGTTTGCTTTTGAAGAAAAGGTGAAACAATTAGTCTTATGTTCATTTCCTCATATTTGAATCAGAATTTTATGGAATCACATCATTCCAGATTTGTTCAAGGTGGATACTTCCATACTTCAATCATAATATCCCATCCATGCATCTAAATTATCCTTTTAACTTCTGGGCTACATCTAAGGTGGTTATAGTCAGCTGCATGAATCTCTTTTTTCCCTCTTTCCACCCTGTCCTATCCAGGAATACTAAGAAAAAAGGCATGAAATAAATAATAAACAGGCCCAATGAAAGAGAGAAATGACATGTCAAAAGAAGTATATTATACACATAAACTTTGCTTTCCTGATAGCTTATATATTTTATGAAACCATATCTTTACAGATAAGATGATCAAAATTTGATGTGCTTAAAACCTGCAAGTATATAGTTTACCTAGCCGCAATTTCAGGAGAGTATGAAACATAAGCTGAGACCAATCCAACACTGCCTATACCCCATGTGAGAATATTCAACTTCTTCTTCAACTGCCCAAAAACAATGGAGGAAAAATTTTATCCTTGTAAGCTCAAAAGAGATTATTGAAGTAATAAAATAGTAGCATCAACAAAAAGACAAACAGTTGGATGCCCAGAAGCTATGGTAAAGTACCTTTAGATAGTACTCTCTTGACTGAGCAGCCAATAATTTGGGATCTCCTTGAGGCTTCCTTATTTCCCTTAACATCACATCCTAAATGGCATATGCAAATCAAAACCTAGAACTGAAAAGCATCCTTCAAAAATTATGTCGGATGCAATAAATGAATTGGAGAACCAGTCAAGGGTTAATCCCAAGTCAAGGACAAGAAAAGAAACTTAACAAGCCGACGAGAACACATAATGAAAAACAATTATAAATATGCACCAATGCAGTTAAATTAGACTAATTTGTGCGCTTAACTAAGGCACTTACACTGCCTCCTGTTGCAGCCTTTGTTGCTTTTTCCCATTTCTCCTGTTCACGGCGTGTTGGAACCAATCTCCATTTGGTGGAAGTGCTAATATTTCCCTAAGAATCATTACATTCCCCAAAATAAGAAAAGAGCAAATTGCATGACTTCCCTGGGATCCAGTATTCCTGTTGAAAATTCAAAATCATCCATCTCACCTTGGTTGAATGCTCTACTGATAATTCAGAAACCAACTTTGAATTTTGAGTAAGCTCTTTACTCAAATCAACTTCCAAGCTGTGATTATGAATATAATAGAATAAATGAAAGAAAAACTGGAGAAAAAAGAAAGAGAGAGAGAAAGGTACTCTTGAAGGAAGCAAATTTAACTTAGCATTATATGAAAGTATTCACATACTTATCTAGACTCATGACTCTGTTTAGGCTTAGAAATCCAGAAGGCTCTTCCTGATCAGACAAGTTATATAAATATTATATTATCAGAACCAAGATGATTAAAGAATATCACATGAATCTAGAGAATGCATTTGCATTTTTCAACATATATGTTCTGTGTTCAGGAAGAAAAGAAAATAATTGTAATAGTTGGAAGATTAAAAAGCCATACTAGGATTAACCAAACCAGGTGAGATTGCCAAGGTTTAGAGTGAAAAACAATGTTAACAATAGTAGAAGAACAAATTGGGCTCAGGAACCCATCAGTTCAACAAATTACCAAAAAAGAACCACTTTTTTTATATTGTTTATTAAAAGAAAAGGCAAATGCAACAATTTCATCCAAACCCCAATTTCAAATACGAAAATAGAACTGCAAAATTTAGTTTTGAGCTAAATTCAAAAACAAACCTTGACAGAAGTAGGTTCAGTAAAGGGCGTATCAGGGTCCTGAACCAATTTCTTCATGCGACCCATGAAATCTTTGTTCCAAATAAACTCATCAGAAGTTAAAGGATCTTCATCTTCGCCTCCCCAGTACTTGCGGAGCTTAGTGGTGGTGGGCGGGCCCCCATACTCCCCAGGTGCCGTCCCTGTAGACCATTTCAATGGCTTCTTGTTGGGAAGTATGACTTTGGTCTGTCTTGGGTTTGGTATGGGTGGTGATGGAGAGGAATCTTGGGAGATAGGTGCTGCAGTTGATGTCACTGATACGTAGTTCAGAATCGCCATTACCAATGCTAGTGGTTCTTGTGAAGCAGATAAATTTGAATTTATGATATTCTAACAAGTCTTCACAGATTTTTCTTTTTCTTTTTTTCTTTTTTTATTTTTGGAAGGCTAGATCAAAATTGGGCCTGGCCAGGCCCAGCCTGAGATTGACTAGGTGAGGCACAGACTTGGCCCATATTATAATATAATACTCCCTCCGTTCCTTAATATCTGTCACTTTTGGCAAAAATCCAAATTCCATTTATCTGTCACTTTTAGATTTTCAATACAATTTAATTTTTTTTTTCAATTTAATTTTCTTTTCCAATACAAATTAACCAATTAGATTTAAATTTGTACATTGAGACACTCAATATACATTGAATCACTCAATTTTTTCCTAAATTCAAGTTTAATTAATATTTCTTAATTCTAGTGAAAACAACAAAAGTGACACCTATTTAGGAATGGAGGGAGTATAAAGTTTTCATTAACCAAACAAATGATAAAGTATGATTGTGGATCCAACTAGGTGGAATTGAATTAAGAGGAAATTACTCCAAATAGCAGGTTTTTAATTTTTTTTTTTTTCAAAAATATACTATTTTTTATAACCTTTCATAAATCTCACTTTTTAAATTTTTATTTTAAAAAATACAACTTTATTTCTTACGATCTCTCTGCAGTTCTCATTCTCCTTCTCCGGAGTTCTCTTTCTTCGGAGTTCTTACTGGCGTCTTTCTCTTTCCTTTTCAAGCATTCTCTTTTTGCTTTTACTTGCCTCATAGGCGTTGTCATGTTCAAAAATTTGGGTTCAAACAGGTACAGATCAAGGGTTATACTGTAATTTGCAAAACCCGTAAGCGGCAGTGCAATGTTGAGGACAATATTAAAAGAAGTAGCAGTGCGCCGACCTTTATGGTGCATCATAGCAAATCGGCGCTCGACCACCAACATTCCACAGCCGTCGACTCCATGTTGTTTTGCTCTACTATTCAAATATATCATAGCAACTTAAGGACCTAAGATAAGGTATTATTTGCACATAAAAAATAAAAAATAAATAAATATTCTCATGAGCTAATTGAATAATATGTGCCGTGAGAGAAATTAAACAAATCTGCATAAAAAATCCACTGTACATCTTGAATTTGATTGTTCTAATTATAGAGATATTCACATTTACAAATTTCTCTACTATACAAAAATAATGTTTTTTCTAGTAAAAGGAAGACTTCAACAGTCTACAAAAAGTTGAGCCTTTTTTTTTTCCTAACAAATTTTTGGTATGTCCTTTTATTAGGTAGTGCTTCATCATCACTTGTATTTTGTTACTGCTTTTTCAGTCTATGGTGATATAGTGAAAATGAAAGCCTAAGTCGATGTAAATCCACATTAAAATTTTTGATTGAAATTTTTTACCCTCGATGAGATACTTAGCAAATGATACAAGAAATAATACAAAATCCATACAAAAAATAGGCCAGAAACACAATTAATAATAAAAATAGTAGCACCAAAAGATTAAGTGTAAAGTAATTTTTAGAAAAGCCATATGTAAATACCTTTTAAATATTTCCCCTTCATCCTCAAGTAGTAGAACATGATATTCATATGCTGTAGACAATAAATACATAAATCAATTAATTAAAATAACATCAAAAAACAACAAAAGTAATATACAGCAAGTACATGCACAATATACAACAGGTATATGCACAATATACAGCAAGTACAAGCATAATATTTTGGAAGTACACTCATAATATACTTGAAGTACACTAACAATATACATCAAGTAGGCGCACAGTATACAACTAGTGCACGCACAGTATAAATCAAATACACGCACAGTATACAACTAGTACACACACAGTATACATCAAATACACTCATAGTATATTATAAGTATACTCACAATATACATCAAGTAGACTCATAGTATACTGGAAGTACATGTACAGTATGCTGGAAACACATGCACAGTATGCTGGAAGTGCACATATAATATACTAGAAATACACTCACAATATACAGCAAGCATAATATACAATTAGTACATGCACAATATACATCAAGCATACAGTATAAAACAAGTAAACAAATACTATAGTCACTCATAGTATAAAGCAATTACACTCACAGTATACTAGAAGTACACACATAGTATACTGAAAGTACACATACAATACACAATAAGTACACTCGTAGTATACATCAAGTACACATATAGTATACTAGAGGTACTTATGCACTAAATCTTAATATTATGCAAATGGGATCGGATTGATGCAAAAGCTTTCGTGATTTCTATTAAACTAACCTTCACATTGGAGCAATCTACTTTACCTTCTTCCTTCTTGCTACTGGGGTGTACACGATTCTAAATCTTCCTGTACCGAACCGAAATACCAAAAAAAAAAAGATTTAGAACCGAATTGTACCGTTAACTTTTTTTTACTAGAACTGAACCGAATTGTACTGTTGACTTTTTTACTAGAATTGAATCAAATTGTACTGAAATCGAATAGAGAACCGTATTGAACCGTACCAAACTGTTCTGAACTAAATTGGACCAAAAGAACCGATATTTATTAATTATTACATATAATACTAGTAATTTATATATAAATATTATTTATAATTTCTATTATATAGTTATTACATAAATTTAACTTCATAATTATTTGTATTAAATATTTTAATGCACGAAATTAATATAATAAATAGTTAATAAATTAAAATAAACATTTTGCTTATTAATAAGATAAATTTAAGTATCATATCTATATGAATGTGCAACTAAAATAATTTGTATTTAATTTAATTTACGTTTAGTGTCACTCAACTACTACATAATTTTTCATTTTGTACAAATATTATACACACAAATATAATTATTATATCAATAAAATTTTACTAATTAATGTAATTATATGAGTATATAATTACCTTACTAATTAATTTCATTTACTTTTAATATCACTCATCTAGTTTTTATCTATTTTGATACAATACCTATATAAGTAATTGAGTTGTAAGTTAATAATTTAATTATATATAATTAAATTTTTCTAATTAATATAACTATACAAGTATCTAATCACCTTATCAATTAACTTTATTTATTCTTAGTATCACTCAACTAGTACTCATATATTTTTTGCACAATACCTATATGAGTAATTGAGCATATAAATTAATAATATAATTATATATTATTATTATATATAATGAAATTTATCAATTTAATTCATGTAATTATATAAATATATAATCACCTACCAATTAATTTTATTTGTTTTTAGTATCACTCAACTAGTACTTATTTATTTTGGCACAATACTTATATGAGTAATTGAGTTATAAATTAATAACTTAATTATATATAATTAAATTTTACTAATTCGTGTTTAATTTAATTTAACTTTAATGTCACTCAACTACTACTTAATTTTCCTTTTTGTACAAATATTTATATACACAATCACTTAACCAATTAATTTTATTTACTTTTAGTTCTACTTTTACATTCACCCTTATAGCTATTGACTATAATATTAATTAATAATCTTTTAACTGTTAAGTCAAATTTAATGAAATTGAGTATAATAACTGAGTTAAGATAATATATGTGAATGAATCCTAACCATATAATCAGCCGAGACAGTGTATATAATTACCTTATCAATTAATTTCATTTATATTTAGTGTCACTCAATTAGCACTTATTTATTTTTTGCACAATATCTATTTGAATAATTGATGATTTATCTTAATAATGTAATTATATACAACTGAATAATTTATTATATAATCATTTTATCAATTAATTTCATTTGCTTTTAGTGTCACTCAGCTAATACTCATCTATTTTTATCACAATACCTATATGAATATGTATATTAAAAATGAAATTATATATAATTATTTATAATAAAATTTTAATTTCTTTTATTTTTTGCGTTACTCAACTAATACTCATCTGTATTTAGCATAATATTTATGTGAGTAATTGAAGATGCATTTTAATAATATAATTATATACAATTATTATATTAATAAAATTTTATTAATTAATATATAATATAATTATATGAGTATATAATTATCTTATTAATTGAATTTCTTTTAAAGTGAATTAAGAATAAAATTTGATCAATTTTAGTAGAAATATTTTTTATTTTCAGTTTTAGAGAGAATTGAAATATTTGGATGGAATCGACCGGTTTTATATTTCATTATATATATATATGTGTGTGTGTGTGTGTGTGTGTGTGTGTGTGTGTGTGTAAGAAAATAAAAAAAATCTCTGTCTCAAAATCGTGTCCAGCCCCACAATTTTTTCTATCTTTCCCATTGGTTCTAGCCTATACTTGCATTTCTTCCTTCCCATCGCCGCCCCCTCCGACTATAGCTGCCGTTCATTGGCTCTTTCTTATTTTATATTGGGCTCTGTGTAGAGGGACAACAGCTTAGCTGCATTTCTCTTCTTGGCAACCAATCCACTGTTACCTCCTCCGTTAGCCACTACTAGTCGCCGGAGTCTATCTCTTACTCCTCCCTCTTCGCGTGCGACGGTAGCACATCAGTGCCCCTTATTTTCTTGCATTTATAGCTTCAGTTATAGCCCCCATTTTTGCCATTCCTTGGTCGCCGTTGGTCACCGGAATACCACTTGTCTTCTTCTCATTGAACGGCAACTATTAGGTGAGTAAAGGGCGATTATTAACTAAAAATTAAGGCAAGATTCATAGGGGAAACAAATTTGGAGATTTAAGGATTTAGAATTTTAAGGTTAATTTTCTTAGGCTAAAAGATTGGATAAGTTAAAATTAATATTTTAGGCCATTAATTACTTATTTAAGTTGCATGATTTCTGTATTTTGTGGATTAATGATGAAAATAGTTCTTGAACTCTGTAGAAGAAAAAGGGAAAAGGAAATGAATTAAAAATCTAAGCTAATTTCAGTGAAGTACTTTGGGAGGATTAGAGTTATTTTGTTGTAAATTAAAATTTGCAACCACTAAATTTATTTTTCCTTATTACTATTATGATGATTGAGATAAAAGTTGTGATATGATATAAATTTTTGATAGAGCTTACTTAAAATGTTTCTCCTGTCGGTGTTTTAAGTTCCAGAAGTCCTGTGTATTTGGCTCAACTGTATTATTTGCTATGATTTCTGTAAATAAAATAACTACAGGATTAAAGTAAACCAACTAGTGGATTAATTGAGTTTCCTAACATGAATCCTTTTCCTCCATTTGGTAGAACATAATTATATTTTGCCATTCAGTTTCTATCTTACTATTTGCCATTTGACATATTTGCTTGTCTTGCAGTGTTTTCAAGTGAAGTATTTCTGTGAGCACTTTCACGACTGCTACTTTTACTGGTATGGGCAAGCTTTTGCGATGGACATAATTTTTTTGCTGAATCAAATTATTTTTACTGTTTAATAAAGAGAATATGTGGGTTAGCGGCTGCATTTAAGGGAAAATTGCAAAAAAAAATTCTTCAGGATTGTGAAAATATTTAAGGGAAAATTGCAAAAAGTTTCTAGATTAAAAAGAGTTAGCGACTCCATCTAAAAGTAAGGATAAGTCACACATAACTTTGAATTTTGTGGGATCGGTTAATCATTAGTTAGTTGAAAATTTGATCAATATGCTTGTACATAAGCTTTAATACGGATGATTATTAGGGGTGAATTACTTTTTAATTTTATTAAATATCAGGGTTTTAGAAAATTTATTGAAGTAATTTGTCCTGAATTTAAAATTCCATCTAGAGTGACTATTGCTAGAAGATGTTGTTCTCTTTTCATGAAAGAAAGAGATAAATTGAAAAATTTTATTAAAATTGAATGCAAAATTGTATGTATTTGTTGAGAAATCTTAATTATATTTGTATTTATTATTGTGTATATTTATATTGTAAATTTTTAAAAATATTGAATTATCCAAAATACCGTATTATATTATCTTATTTTATTTTGTATCGAAAGAACCGAAGAACCGAACTGTAACGAAAATTATAAAAATCATACCAAACTGTACCGAAAGTTATAAGAACCAAAATTTCAATACAATACGGAGATTTTTAAAATACCGAACTAGACCAAACTGTGTACACCCCTACTTGCTACTACTACTAGCTTCTTCTTCATCACTTATGTGGGTTGATTTAGCCATACTTTATGGCACATGACTATTTATTTCCCTTTAAGAATCAAAAACTAGAAGCAAGTTTATTTTAAACTTCTATTTTCGTAAATATTTAAATGGGAATGGAAAAAAAAAAAGATTGGAAAGTAAAAGACCGAATGAAATAGCAACAATTTGCATTTTAAATTGCTAACTGTGAACAGCTCCAATTAATAAATTGTTATCCTAGTAATAGAACAAGATGTTTGTTGGCTATACAGCTCATGCGCATATAACTTAAGCAGGTTACTATTGCATTGGTCTATCTGTGTCTAGCATACCACAAGCATCCAATACATGAAAGACGAATACAATAGAACAACTAGCATATGACACCTATTAATAAGGTTAATTAGGACCAACAAGCACTTATTTACCCATGCATAATGTATTTACATTTTTCTGTTTAAGGATTTCTCCTGTTAAGACTTTTAAGAAGCCATTCGCGATCATGGTTTAGCTCTAAAAAACTTGGCACAAGAAGAAAATTATAATCCAAATCAATATAAAATCACTGTGTGATATGAATAATATGCATCTAAAAATCAAAGAGTCACATTCCTCCATCTAAAAAAGGGAATGATAAGTCATTAATTAACCTTACAACTAGGAAATAGAATACAGACTATCATATAATATAATTTATAAAGTTTTGGTTGGATGCTTTAAAAAGTTATCATATTATGACCAAATATCCACATGGTTGGCATGTTTGCATAGGACTATGTATTTATAGAAGACATTTTGCTTGAAAGCAAATGTTGAACCAAGGAGATGATTGTCAGAGAAGCCTGCCACTAAAACTTAATTTTTGATAGCATATATGATTAAAAAAATAAACAGATATGTAAGACAGAATTTAACTGAAAATAACCTATCAGTACTGCACAAAGGCCAACATTGACATTGAATCCACCACAGGATTTTATTGGGTAAATGGCAATAGACTTAAGATAGTAACCTGTAGATGACCGTATTCTTTCCAAGCCTGAAACATTATTGACAAAACAGATGTTAAGTGGAGTACATTTAATTTTGAAAGAACACTATGCCACAATACCAAACTGATACTAGCATAAATGGATATCAAAATAATGCCAAAAAAAAGGTGGAACACAAGAAAAACAGAACTGAAAGGTGATGCATGAATTTTGAATTAAACATTTGTTGAGAGGAATTCATCTTGAACATGGAAAGAAGTGTCTGGCTATACATGAACTTGCAATGTCTCCGAGGTAAACATGTAAGCAGATATCACGACAACTGGTGATATACATGTGAGCATTGTAGGATGTGAAATCACCCAGAGTCCCTATTTTTCAGAATTGAAGTCAATAAAACTTTAATACATTTACAATAATTAATTTTTAAAAAAGAGATGAACTTTAGAATTATTTTTCTGAAAAATGAAAGGTATTTGGTACTTGGGAGGGTTATGTTGATAATTTTTCAAAAATGATCAAAATGAAGAAAAGAAGAAGTGGTTCTGCTTCGTAAATTGGAATTCTAGTTTCAAGATTCAACTGTGCTAATATTCCTTTTCTTATTATTGCTTCTCCCAACAATGATGCCCGCATTCATTAAATCAAACACAAAAAAAAGTCTTAGATTCAGTTCAAGCTAGATCCAAAAGAAAAGGAAAAAATCAGAAATAAAAATAGGGAATCAAAAAAGAGAAATAGAGATACGGACCTTCGTTCAGAGATAAGCCAGGAAACACAAAATCAAGAGAAAATCTGAAGCGAAGGATAGTGTATGCAAAATATAGCGAGGCTTGTTTCAGTACTTCACCGGCAATCTGAAAATTGGGAGGGAATAAATCTTCTCCGGTGATCTGAAAAGGGATAGACTGAGAGTAGAAACAAGAGAGAAGAACTGCAAACAGAGGAAGAGATGGGAAGAATAGGAAAGTGAGAGAAAATGTATTTTTGTTTAATAATACATAACAGAGAAGTAATGTATTTCCATATATTTTCGGATAGCAATAATCAAACCCGAAACAATTTAACAATTTATTATTATTATTATTATTACCAGGCAAAACTTAGTTTTGGGTTCCTCAACTATAATTTTTTTTTACATTTAGTCCATTTATTATAAAAATTCTTAATTGAGTCATTTTATTTTAATATGAGGTAATATCTAGTCCTTTGAACAGTCCGTTAACGCATGTGTTTAGTAGGGATGCTCACGGGGCGGGGATTCCCCGTCCCCCGCGGGGACCCGACCCGAACGGGGCGGGGAATCCCCGAATTTTTCCCCCGCGGGGGCGGGGATGGGGGGGAAAAAATCCCCGCCCTTGAATTCGGGGCGGGGACGGGAAAAGGGGTCCCCGCCCCGAAAAATTTAAAAAAAAAAAAATATATATATATATATATATATATATATTTATTGATAATACATTAATAATATATTAATATATATATATATATTTGTAATGTATAAATTGTATGAAATATTTATAAATATTTATATTTTAATTGTATAAAATATTTATATTTAAATTATATGAAATATTTTTAATTTTAAATTATTAAATTTTATAAAATATTTTTAATTTGGATCAAAAATGTCCATCAAATTAATTTTTTTTATTAAAATTAAATTTTTTTTTTACGGGGGCGGGGATCCCCGCTGGGAACGGGGATCCCCGCGGGGGCGGGGACGGGGGAATTTTCCCCCCGCATCCCTAGCGGGGGCGGGGATGGGGGAGCCACTCCTCGCCCCCGCACCGCCCCGTGAGCATCCCTAGTGTTTAGTCACCATTAAAGATGCATTTGGCCGATTAGAGGGCATAATCTAGTGCAGTGATGTATATAGTGTGCATAAATTTGGACCATTATATCAAAAGTAATATTGATCCAACGGTTTAAATTTGTGCAAACCATATATTTGACCGCACCAAAATTAGTTCTCTAAGTGGATGCACTTATGTATACAGTTGATGCAAATTTGAACCATTTGATTAATATTCACTCTTAATCTAACTGCCAAATTTTCATGTTATTGTACACATAACCACAACAAATCATGTCTCACTATCTCTGTGTTTCACCATTGACAACCATAACAAAACTTCATTTCTTTAATTTTTGATCACCATTTGGCACTCTGTCGGTCATCACAACCGGTCTCCATGCCTGCCATTACCATTAAGATCTTTCTCGCTATTTTTCTTCTTATATTTTTCACATTTTTCTCTTTAGAATAAGTTTTCAATCTCATTTTTCAGCAAAACCGATCGAATTTTAGGTGATTTGTGATCGCCAATGTACTGCTAGTGTCGAAAGCTTCGCTCCAGTATTCTTGGATCCATCTTCGGCGAATTTTTGGTGGCCGAAAACGACAACTCAGGCGACCGGCAACCAAATGCGTCATTTAGTGCAGAGTGTGTTCACTTTCCTTAACCTTGTTAATCAGGGACCACGTGATACCTGGAATTAGAGTATAGCAATTCAATCAAGAGTTTTTATAGTAAAGGGACAAAATGTAAATTTTTTTTTTTAAAATTAAGGGATTCGAAAATGAGATTTGCCTTATTATCTAGGAAGCACGGATACTTCAGCAGAGTAGCGTATCCCGTATCGGATACCGTATCCGATACGATACACGTCCGATACGCTACGATACACGTATCGGACAACACTGAGTTTTTGATACTTTATTGAGGGGTTGGATACACGTATCGGACGACACTGAGTTTTGAAAAAATTTTTCTTTTATTTTTTTTTTCAATTAGAAAGAAAAAAAGAGTTAGATCTGTTCTTTTGTTATATAGAGATAGAGAAAGAGAGGGATTTATTTTCTTGAGAGAGACAGAGAAAGAATGGAGGGGCAAATTTTGAGGACCAGTGGGAAGAAGGGGCCGTGATGATTGCGTTGAGAAAGATAGAGGAGATGGAATGTGGACCGTTGGATTGCCTTAAATGAGATTTTAGAAGTGGGAAGGGTTGTTTGGCTGGCAGGTAAAAAAGAAAGCTGGCAAATAAAAGGATTGGTTGAGGAAGACACTCAAAATGTGTTTTTTTGTGTAAAGAATAACATGTTATTATATGTTTTTTTTTAAATTGAATTTTGAATTTTGAGAAAAACTAAACAATCTTATCAGTTTTAATTTTAATAAAATAAAATAAATATATTATTATTAATTTTTAATTATCGTATCTATAACGTATCGTATCTTTATTTTTAAAATTTTGACGTATCCCCGTATCGTACTGTATCGTATCTCCGTACCGGTATCCGTATCCGTGCAACATAGCTTATTATTATGAACGAATGAATATAAGGATACTGTAATTATTAAGTAATAATCATAAATATGAAATTATTCACACCTAAAATTATTTAAATTAACATTTGTATCCTAATCTTTAGAGTTTTCCTACAATAAACCCTCGATATGGTATGATACGATGTGTGTATGTAAACGGTGCACTTGTATATGCACCGATTGATAATATGCTTCCACTCGATGACGGCATGCGCACTTAATAACACTCAAGCTGATTGTAATTCTTAAATTTGTATAAGGCAATTTTTGTCCTTATAGTTTTCTTACTAGTTAGAAAATACCCTTAATGATTTTTTTTTCAGTTTTTACTCCTAAATATATTAAAATGGTCAGTTTTTACCCTCTAATGTAGGCATGTCAAAATTGACCCAAACCCAACAACTTACCAAAATCCACCCAAGAAAAATTGACTCAAACCCAATCCAACTAAAAAATTGACCTATTTAAACCTACAAAAAATCTATCCACATAAAATACAATCCATTTGGGTCATTCTTCGTGTACCCAATAGGTGTTTGTTTGTTCTTTTTTTTTTCATTATTTCTTGGACATTAAAAACTTTTGCTTCAATGCACAAGATCTTTTGCTTGGGCTATCTCACTGTATTGGAAAGTAATATTTATGAAAATTATATATTATTTTAGAGATTTAGTTGACTGTACAAATTAAAAGTAAGTAAATTTGTTAATAATATTTATATGATGAGCATATATTCAAATATATAACAATATTATTATTGTGTAATGTATATGTGTATTTTGTTGGTTAGTTTTGTAATGGCCGAGTTATCGGGTTAGTCATGAACAGTATTTTCCGACGGTGAATAGTGCACTCAGGACAAAAATTACACATGAAAATAAAAAATATTTTATTTGACTATTGAAAAATACTAGTCACGAGGAGTCCAAGTGTAAAATTTGAAGAGAAAATGAGTTCAAATAGGTTTTAAAAAGTAAAAAATAAGAAAAAGTCTGGCCCATTTTAAAGGGTACTGGGTTTGACAAAAGTTTGACGGGCCTCTAAAAATAGCAAATAACTTCTAAAAATTATTTTAATGGTATATATAGACTTATAATAATATTTAAAAATTTTTGACAGTGAAAAATTAATTTTTCAATAACACTGAAAATTGTCGAAATTGACTGATTTAAATGTACTAAATGGAGAAACGGACTCTATTTGAGCTAAAATTTTGCAGAGAGGATAATTTATATATTTTAAGAATTATAAAATTGATTTTGGGAGAAATTAAGTTTAGGAAGTGAGTGAAATAATTTAGAATTACATAATGGGTTTAAAAATGGAAAAAAATGGCCACTTGGTTTATGAATTATTGTATTGTTGTGTCTCTATGTGGGCTATAGATTGTTTGAATTACATGAAGGGTAAGTTATATATATAACCGTTATACTGCTGAAATTTTTACTAAATTAATAGTAAATTGGACAGTTATAAGTCAACCAATATTCCTACTCGTTTAGATCTCCACCGGCCCACCTAAGCCATTTGCGCCAACATTTTTATAGTATTTTTTTTTGTATCCCATTATTATATCAATAATTATTTTCATTAAAAAAATGGTCAAATTGGTCGATCCAAGCCCACCTAACCTATTTGGGTATTGACCCATTTATGATCCATATATTTTTTACCTATATATTTTTAACCCAACCCAAACCCACCCAACCTGCCCATTTTGTCACCTCGGCTATAATGATATTAGAATGGTCAATTTTTGCTACTAAAAATGTTAAAATAGTCAATTTTTATTATTTTTTGAAACAAAAATTTCAGTAAGCTAATAAAATAGGCGGTATCTAGTGAAAAGTGACAAATCAATGATTATACGGATCAAAAGAACAAATCAGTGGAATTTTTAATATATGCCACATGTCTATTATTTTATCCATGTAAATGCTAATTTGTCGCATTTTCATTGGATGCAATATATTTCTTTAACTGACTGGAATTTTCATCTTAAAAAGAGGATAAAAAATGACTATTAATATTTCTAGTGACAAAAACTTATCATTTAATGTTTTCAGTAGTAAAAACTAACTATTTTAATATTTGCAGAAGTAAAATTGACCATTTTAATATTTTGGGGGTTAAAAACTTACAAAAAACATTAAGAATATTTTCTGATTAGAAGAAAAATTATGGAAGCAAAAATTACCCTTACCCCATTTGTAAAAGAAATAAAGCATTAATATACTTTAGTTATAAGCATATAATTAGTTACCGTTTACCACTAATTATTTGTCACATCCTGAAATGTATCCTAGAAGGATTTGGGCATATTGTGGATGAGTAGTGATCAAAGTTGTGTAATTTGATGGGTTAGGTATTGCCAAATGGACAAATTAAGGATTTAAGTAAAAGTTTCGACAAGTACGGCGAATGGTAAAATTGTGAAGTATGAAATTGGGACATGATTGAAAGAATAAAATTTATTTATGTGGGCCTATGTGAAGGATTATTAAGTTATAAAATCTTCGTGCATAAGGATATGAGAAGTTGGAGGATTAAAAGGAGAGTTGGACACAAATATCTAAATTGGACCTATGAAAAGATGACATGTGGCAAGGAATTAGAGAGGGGTATAAATAGCAAGGAGAGAGAAAGAGAGAGTAGCATTTGTAGCTGCCTTGTTCTCCCGTTCTCTCCTCCTCACGCTACTTCCTCTTCTCTTCTTCTTCTTCCTCTTGTTTTATCTTAATCCATCTTCTTTTGGTCGGAGTTGTTGCAAGGTGATGGGTATTTTGTTTGAGGTTTGAGCTAGGTTTGAAGAGGTAAGTTTAAGTTTGATTTCCTCTTTCTATTTCTTTGAGTGGTTTTTGGAACCCTAGATTTATATTTTGTGAATTTGTGTGTTTTGTTGAGGATTTTGAATGAGAAAGACTTTGGATGGGTTTTGGAACAAGAAAGATCAACCAAGGAAAGCGATTAGGAGCAAAGGAGTTAAGGTTAGGGATTTTGTTATTTTTTATGCATATTCTGATTTTGGTGTTTGATTGGATTTTTTGAATATTTATGGAGTTTAAGTTGCTTAGATTTGTTCAAACATTATGGGTTTCGCGTTGATTATGCGGTTTTGAATGAGTCATTTGAGTTGTGTTAAAGTTTGAATTGATTAGGAGCTTTTGGGTATGAGTTTGTAAGGAAAGAAATTCTGCAGTTCGTTGGAGATCTAGAAATGCGACTATGTGGTGAGCGTGATATTGTCGCGATCGCGAGAGAGCCCAGTGATTCCAGCATCTCCCGATCGGCCAAGTTTTGAGCGGAGAAATGTACGAGTCGTGTCAAGCTTCACGACTTGGCATGAGGATTCCGCTCGGCGTGAGAGCCTACTCGGCATGAGGATTTGTTCGGCGTATGAGATCCCGCTCGGCATAGCATGGGAGTACGACTCGTGCTGTTAAACACGTCTCGTGCTGGGAGCTTGATCGGCTGGGAGCCTATTCAGCTCGGAAGCATATCTCATGCTAGTGGAGCACGACTCGAGCTGGTGATTCCGCTCGGTAAGGGTTTCCGTTCGGCATGAAAGTCGTTCGGCTTGGGGCAGCATGTCTCGTGTTTGAGAGCACGTCTTGTGCTGGAAAGCATGACTCGTGCTGGCAAGCACGAGTCGTGACAACTCCCGCCCCTTTTCTCTGTTCTTTTGTTATGCTCTGATAGATTTGCCTTCACGAGTCGTGACAGTGAGCACGACTCATGATTGCCTCCTCGGACTCACCCGTCGTGAGCGCGACAGACCTCTCTATCCTAAAATGTTTTGAAAATCTTCTCCTTTGCATGGTTTCTCACTTGTGTTATGTCTCTATAAATTAAAATGAGTACTTAAATCTGTGAATTATTCAAATACTTCTATGCATGTTAGTAATTTAATTATGAGAATTTTGTTTACCATTATTATTTAATGGCTGTTTGTGCATAAAGTACTATAATTTATTTGTTAAGCCTATATGAGTGCATGATGTTAATAATATAGCTATGTTCAGTATGTTCATATGCATATGATAAATATCATTGGTACATGTGATATGAAAATAAGTGAAAGCATACTGAATAATGACATGATTACGTTTAATATGTTCATGCGAATATCTTAATCTATGAAACTACACATGACTAGTTTGAATACGATAAATGAAATTAGTGCATATGATAGGCATATATATATATTGATACATGGATCTATGTGATCATAAAAGAATAAATGCTAGTGTTTGATGAAATGGGTATATATGCGTAAAGTGTGAAAGAATTTAATAATGATATGGGAATTTAGCCTGCGTTAGTCGAGTCGTGGATAGATAGGCATGCCTATAGAGTTCTGTTAGCTACAACCCTCTATTCTATTCTGGACCCTGATCAGGTCCCTGTTTGGTTCCTCGCGAACCTCAATATGTACGGATCTTGTTTAAGATCCCCTCTGTAAAATATTTTTGAATGAAAAAATGTGATTTTGTTTTCGATTCGTACCCGTAAGGTACCACCATGCGTTCAATTCGATTCGTACCCGTAAGGTACCGCCATGTGTTCACTCGCTTATCCACCCCTTTGACTTAGCAGGCAACTAAATGAATTGATAAGTTCTGTGATAGTGTACATAGAGATATGTGAATTAAGTGTTTGAAAGTGGTTGTTGAAATGATAAGCTTGTGCTTCACGCACTAATGTGTTTTGGATCCTTCACGGACTCGTATGTGGAACTGTGTGGTATCTTCGGATACCCAAATGTCAGTTAAATGAAGAGAAATGTAACAGATAATGTTATTCTGATAAGTGTGTATGTATGTATACTGACTGCATGTGAATTCATATGTGGATATTGCATGTTACTAATCTATTCAAAAATTCAGAGTATGATTGTTTACATGAAATCTTTGTTACGAGTTATTGAGATATTTGTTATACATTTTGCTATAGTTAAGAACTTGGTGAATGAGCTTTATGAATGTATTCGTTTATATGTTTAATATAAGAATACAGGTATGTTATGTATTATCTACCTTGTGGATCTTAGCCTGAATTATTACTGTAAGTATAATGGTAAGTAATTCGTGTGCATTTTTTATTGATTGTAATGAATATGATGATGTTATACTGAATGGTAAGTAAAGAATAATAATGTGTTAAACATAATATGGATAACTGGGTTTAGGAAATAAGTTAGGATTAATTATGGAACATATGTGTTAAAGTTTTATGTAGAACTACGTGGTTCTGATTCCCTAACCATAGGGATACGAAGGAAGCTTGGAATAACATTTCAAGCCCGAACCAAATCGAAGAACTAAAGTGTTTTGTTCAGTTTTGAACAATGAAACATTTTGTTTAGTTTTGAATAAGTAACGATTTGATTAAATAAAATGTAACATAGTAGTTTCTGGTTATGGTATATGAATGAACCTGCATATTAAAACTGTTTAAGTCTTCGTATGAAAGTAACAACATGAGATCACATTAACTGAAGCCAGTTTCCTTTATGCTTATGTCTGTATACATATATCTATCGATTTGTATGTGTATGCCTCCGCAATCACTAGGAGTGGTTGCCCATTATTTATTTAGCCCGACTAAGCGTTATCGCTTAGCACGATTGTTTGTTCGTGCAGGTTAGGAGATCATAGTAGCGCAGCTTGTAATAAGTTGTAATAATCTTTAGTGCGAATAATGGTGTGTGGATGACATAAATTTAGAACGTGCATGTTTGGATGTTATGATTTTAGAAATTTTATTGTTCTGATTTCTGCATTGCCATGTGTGTCCTTGTCTGGTGACACCTTCTTCTCACTGTAGCTCTTCATCCTTCGATATGCTACGTGTGGGAGTTGGGGGTGTTACATTATTAGTTGAGGGTATTTGGTTTAATTGTTAGAAGTGAGTTTATAACTTTTTCTCTTCCCATAGCTCCTTAAGATGTTTGGTAAAATTTTTAAAAAAGAGTTGTTAGCCGTTTAACATAAAAATAACTGTATTTTAAAAATGTAACCGTTTAAAATTTTTTAAATAAGTTATTGCTGAATTCATTAATATAAAAACAAAGTTATCCATTACTTATATATATATATATATATATATATATATACACACACACTTAAATACATCAATTTTTCAAATTTAGATATATTTTTAAGTGAAAGTTAATACATATTTTATTGTAATAGTTTGTTACATTACATGCATTTATTAAGATTTATATTTATTGATTAACATATTTTTTCTACACTACTTGTTTGAGCAATATATAAATTTTTATATTATATTATTATTTATTAATGTGGTAAAAATATACTCTTAAATTAAAAAGTATACCTATTTTGATAATTATATAATCAAGCAGCGACAACTCGGTATAATTTTATCAAACACTTAAACATCAATTATCAATCAGCTACTGGCTATGCTGATCAACTAAACCAAATAAGGCTAAGTAAATATACTAAGGACATATATGCTTCAATCCAACTACAAATTGACTAATCCGCCGTCTTGCCTGAAAAAGTCATAAATTTTGAATATATTAACGAAAAATGCATCTTTTAAGTCCCTTAACCATTATGTTTTTCTACATTGGATTCTTGAATTTTGAGAAATATAATTAAGTCCCTGAATTTCTTGGATTGATCACTTTAAGTCCTTTTTTCATGGGGCTAATGGGAGTGATTGGAACACACTGCTAAAAGCGTGTCAAATCAAATTTAAATTGTTGTGAGGCTCATTACTTAGTAGAAAATTTAGAAAAATACACTCTCTTTTCCCTCTTTTTTTTCTTCCTCACCACTTCCATCTCATTTTTTTGTGAATAAAAATATATAATGAAGAAAATAAGCCAAGTAATTAAAAAGCAAAACGAATTAAAGAATATGAATTTAGAAAATAGAATCGAAGAGGATGGATGATTACAACTAGAAGTTGCTCTTATGGTGGATGATTCAATATTCCTACAAAATTCGTTCTCTTTCTCTTAATTGGTTTCCTTCAAAAATTGAAACTTTCTTTCACAAATTTCTTAATTTAGCAGTGGTTAGAGTTGACCTATCATCTAGATATTTATGAATGTTATTGAAACTGGACCGGACCGGTCGGTTTAACCACGAACCGACAGTCTAACCGGTTAGTTCAACTACATAAAATCGAATTGAAAAAAACAGGATTGAACAAAAAAAAAGAAAAAAATCGGAGAACCGAACAAAACCGGAGAATCAGACAAAACTGGGTTATATTTTATTATATGCTTTTTAGTTTAAAATAATTAATAAAATAAGTGCTCTTTTCATAAAAATAAAAAATAAATAATCTAATAAGTTTTATTTAGCAAATAATTGATTCTTTTACTATTTAATAACGTTTGGACTTAATGAAAACAATATAATGGTTTAATAATTCAATAAAATACAATAGAATAAAAATTGAATAAATTATTAAAGCTGGTGAACTTAAAGATAATTTTTTATTTTTTTTAATTTCACCTACAGTTATTGAATTATTTAATTTTTAAATTAAAACTCATAAAATAAAATATTTTAACAGAAAAATACCTAATCAAGTAATAATTTTTTTTAAAAAAATAAAAAGTGAAAGTGTAGGTGTAAGGAAAAGAAAGAATGCAAACTGTGTAGGGTGTGCAGTGCAATGAGAATTAATGATGTTAATTTGTCCAATTCTGATCAATACAATAAAAAAAGAAAAGAAGTGTAGCAGTCAGACTCAAAGTGTTAAAAGTGTGAGTGAGTTGGTTATTTATTTTGTAGGAGGGGTATTAGTAATGGTGATGAAGATGACGACAACGATAATGAGAATGACAATGATGATGAGTGATGAAGATGACTTTTTTTTTTTTAAATATGTATAATGTAAAATGAATTTGTTTGAATGTTTAAAACTTATTTTTGGTGAATATTTAATATATTTTGTAACTTATTATTAGTATATTTGTGGTATATGTTAAATGTTTTGATAGATTTTTTTTTGTTTGAGTGTTTATACGGTATTATTTATAAAAATTATACTAATTAATAATATTTTAAAAAATAGAAAAAAATCCAGTCGAACCGGTAGAACCACGAACCCTCAACCTTGCCGGTTTTCTATCCGGTCCGGTTTCAATAACATTGATATTTATCATCACTTTTAGAAATCCTAGTTGTCTCATTCTCTTAAGACAATGCATTTGTTTCTTGCATTTCTATTTTTGTAGAAGCTGTAGAAATTCCGATCACAAAAAAAGCACTAGTCTACGGCAAACTTATCAAATTAGTTGATTTTCTGCAACTGATAATCAATTATCAAATACAAATTAAAATTAATTACAAGAATAACTAATTAATTTCAAGAAATCAACAATCAAAAGCGAGTTTGGCTGTATCATTTTGGGCCTCCTTAGAAGATGTCGCATAAGAGAGAGTGTGTTGAAGAGTTTTGTTGTGTTTCTTTTGAGATTTTCTTGAAAATTGTATTGGTTGAAGAGGGCGAGTCGGTATTGGGCAATACTGGCCGGAGTGGAATTGGCGGTAGCCATTTTGTGGCCAGATCCAAATTAATGAAGGTGAGGAGGAAAAAAGAAAGAAAGGAGAGACAGGGGATATGGAGATTGGTGAGGTGGTAAAAAAATTAATTTTTACTACTTTGATCGATTTCAGTCTCTTTGAGTCTGACTAGATGCAATTTTCATACAAACGTGTAGCTTAATTTAGTTAGTTCCATTAAATTTGGTCTCAATATGTACAAATTGATTAATTCAAATTTTATGTGCACTTTTTAAAATTTAAGTATAAAATACATAAAAATTTAATACTAGTTGATAATGCATTTTACCAAACAATAAAAACTTTTACTATTGTATTGGAAAATAAGCCATAAGATTAAATTATGGTTTTGCCCCCTTCCTCCTCTCTCTCTCTCTCTTTCTCTCTCAAATCTACTCCAAGTTTCTAATTAAAAAGAAGATGATGACTTTTTAGCTTTGGCTTCACATTCCAATGATATGCATGAAAATGACTTAAATAGCTTTATATCTTTCTTTCCCACAATTATTGAATTCACATGTTTCCAAAATAACAACTGTCTTAAATCTATAAACAATTTCAGTACATATTGTCTATCATGCAAATTCATAATTATTATATTATATAAAGATAGTGCTTTGCCTTTGCTATATAATTTTCAAAAAAGTACCCAAAACTATCACCCTATTTATAATTGGCCTTCAAATTTTAAAAAATAGACAATTAGCACTATATAACTTGCATGACTTTTTCAGTCAAATGAGAACTGTGTTTTAACGACTTTAGCAACTTATACAATTTTCGCTGCTAGTAAAGACAAGTTAACGATAAATTTTATAATTTATTGCAAAAAATATATTAAAAAACAAAATGATCTAATAATAATAGTGATGACTTAGTGAACAAAATAAATATGGATGTGTTTAAATCAATTTCTTTTGAAATTAAAAAATTAATAATTACTGGCTATTTCATTTTGTTATGATAAATAAGCACATAAATTATATATATATATATTAATTATAATTCAATTGAACTAAAATAAAATAAGACAATTTAATTCTTCTTTGTATAAATAAATTAAAGAGTTATTTAATTTACTGTGCTCTTATCCTTTTAATTTTGTAGTTAATTAAAATATGTGGCTAAATCGTGAAAGATTTTGAATTCTAACCCATTCTCTCTTTTTCTCTGTAAAAAAAATTCTGAGTGCTAATAATTTGAAGTTTTAATTTGAGGGGCTAATTATTAATAAGTTAATAGTTTGGGGCTTAATCAATAATTTCCCAAGACCAAAAATGTGATTCAAAAAGTTGTTTTTCTTCATGGGAAAACCAGAAAGAAGAATAACAATAATCCATGTTTTGAATTAAAAATACAAGCTTTTGGCTCAACTGTGTAGCTAAGCCGAGAATACTCAAGCGTGTCAACTAATTTATTCTTCACTTCTCCTCTTCTCTTTCATTTTATTCTCTCTTCTTATCATTTACACTTCATTAATTCATCTTTCTCATTCTCTTTTCAAGAAATAATCAGAGTTTTTCTCGGGATCCACCAATCTTCAAGGTACTCTCTCTCATTCTTCAATTTCAATATATGAAATCTTGACATGGGTTTTCAAGAAAATGATATAAGAATGAAATCTGGATATGAAACAGTGGGTTTCTTTCTTGCTTACCTTTTGTCGGTGCTAACTGAGAATATTTTTACAGCTTGTTGGTTTAATTGTTGTTTTACTGTTATGCTATTCGTTTTGGGTTTTGTATAGAATCTGCAGCAATCATAGTTTTCATTTTGTTTGTAAATTAAGGCACTTCTGCCTTTGTTTGTTAGATGTAAAATTAGTACATTTTGGGATTAAATCTGTGCAGTAAAATCATTACTTAGAGTTATGAGAAAACCCAAATGCCCCATTGCTTTTAGTTATTTGTTCTGAGTTAAATGGAAAAGAAAATGAGATTCGCTATCTTTGAACCTTTCTTTCTCGACTTTATATTCCCGTATAAGTTTTAAGCTCTGTGTGTCTTGTTTCTGAATCTTACTTTGTTGAATTAGAAGTAATTGAAAGGCAATCTTTTGCAGAAATAAGAATACATGTCGTTAAAGAATCTGATGGAAGAAAAGCAATTGGATTTTAATCAGCCACTCCTATCTGTGAGGAAGTTTTCATCAACATTTTCGACAGGAGAAGCTGATAACAGAAGGAAAAATGATAATGCTATTCCCAGAGTGCCTCCTGTGTATAAATCAGAATTGAGATCGGGTCCCGTGAGGAACCCAGGAACCGTTCCTTTTGTGTGGGAGCAAAGCCCTGGAAGACCCAAATATGAAACTAAAATTCAAACTATAGACTGCGAACAGCATCCTGCTACTCCAAGGCTTCCACCTGGAAGGACTTCGTATGCTGATAAGCAAGTTTTAGATAAAGTTGTTGAGGGTACAGCAGTCAGGCAGTCTGAAAGAAGATATGGCCTTTCGGGTTCTTGCAATGTTACATATTTGGATGAAAGTGACATTAAAGAAGAGAGCTCTAGAGAAGAAACGGAGGAGATAAATGTTTCAGGTTCAGAGGATGAAGATGAAGCCTATGTGGATGCAGTTGATACTATTTCTCGGAGTGAATCATTCTTCTTAAATTGCAGTGTGAGTTGTGTGAGTGGGCTGGATGGTCCAGATGTAAAACCATCCAATACTTTCTTAACAGATTTGCAAACTCGAGATTTCATGATGGGTCGATTTCTGCCAGCAGCAAAGGCAATGGCTTCAGAAACCCCTCAATATTCTACTAGGAAGCAACCTGTTGCACAAGAACACCCAAGAGAGACAAACAAATTGTCGACTGTGGAGAAAAAGTATCCATCCTGTGAAGGCAGAAGACCCGGTAATATACCATATTGTCCCCACTGTAATGGAATAGAAGAAACTGAATATGAAGATGCTGATTATGATGGACTATATAACTCATCCCTTAAAGTTTGTGGGTTGTTCCCTCGGTTATGCTTACAGAACTCATTTTGTTTATTGAATCCTGTACCAGGGATGAGGAAACAGATCCCAGCAACCATGTTTGCATCCCATATGACAACAGCTAAACCTTCATCTGCTGTGTGTTGCGCTGAAGCTGTTAATGAGGTATGAATGTTACCTGCTGAACTAGTTTTCATATTTTCCACGACTCAATCTCAACAGCCAGGCATTTTATAAAACCATTGCCAATAGTACTTTCCTTTTCTTATGTCAATATCATAATGAGGGTGTTGTAATTGATGTGCTGCAAACGAAAGGGATGCATAAAGATGAAACCGAACTTAAAAGTGAATCAAATAAGATTTCTTGCAGAATTTATGATAAAAACAATATATGGATCATCTTTGTACATGTATTTGCAGGGTAATGGCTCATCACCATGCCATCACAAAATTTCACATCGGGATATTAATGAAGGAAAAGTATTTTTAGGCATTCCTGAAAGATCTAAGGATTCTGGAGCTAGCGGTTTTAGTGCAAAAGGTGGCAAGCCTTTTCGAGATTTATTGGCCAAGGAGAGCATTGATTGGGAATTGGCTTCTGCGAGTCCTCTGGTTGAGAAAACTCTGTACATAGATTCTGCACATATGCTAAAATCTCAAATTTCAAATTCAAATTCAAATTCAGCAGATATAATAAAAGGTTTAAGTAAATCCAGAAGAGATGATGTCAGTAAAAATGGGGAAGTTGAAGAAAAGGCTTTCATGGATTCTTCATTTCAAGATAAGGAGCATGCTATTGCTCTGAGTGAAAGTCTTGAGTCAGCTGATTCTGGACTTTTCTCATTATCAGACAAATCCATGCATGACATGAAGATCGTTTTGATGGATAGTCCCAAGCATGATCAACACTTTACAGGCAGTTCTATTACACCAGCAAGCACAGAGGTTGATGAAGATGAGAACATTGATGCGGGAAGCAAATTGGGTAAAATATCAGGTAATATAGAAAGTTATCTTGGCCTGACCCAGGTTCCTATCAAGATGAGAAGAGCAAAAGTGGCTGATAATGAAAAGGTTAATTTAGAGAGCCAATTTACAAAGAAATTAAGCGATCAGGAAGCTCCTAAGGGGAGCTACTCTTTGCTTCCTCTTCCACCACCTTTACCAAAATCTCCATCAGAGTCTTGGCTAAAGCGTGCTTTACCAGCTGTTTCCTCGAAGCATACAGCTTCAAAGTCTTCTCTTGGCATGAATGTATATCCTAGATCTCAGGCTTCGGAAACGAACTCCTCTGATACAAAGTGGGAAACAATAGTCAAAACTACTAAGCCACAACATGGGCACCTGCGATTTTCTGAGGTAAATTCTGTTAATCCCACCTTCATTTATCCCCATTGGTTGTAAACTGATTTATGCTGACATTATTCCTTATAATCTCTCTATTGGCAGGAATTACTTACACCTATACCTGAAGTTTAGATTGCAAGATTCATTATCATTGGAACGGCTCAAGTATATAAATTTGCAGGAGTAGGTACTTTCTATTTTTTTTGCAGGTTCTCAAAAACATGTGCTACCTTTAAATCTTCTATTATCAGAATTCGTCTCCTGTTTTCTTAGGCCAACACATACCTTATAATCGTAAATCAAAATAACCAATCAATTCTCTTTAATGAGAAGTTGGGGTCAGTTATTTCCTTGTAAATCTCTGCCAGTGCCATTCATAAAGTGAAATTCCTGGTTGTAATTTTTCTGTAAAGCAAAATTTTTAAGTTAGAGCTGAATTGGCTTAATTCATCATATCCTTTTCTCCTAATTTGTCCCACTGTTAACTTTTAAGTGAGATAACCTGAAGTTAGACTCCTCCAACATTTCCACCTTCCTCGTTAAAATCTTTCTGTGTCCCACTGTTAACTTTGTTTGCAAAGCTCCCATATTTCTTCTGGTTCATAGATTTGATTTATTGTAGCTTTTTATGGCTTTTATTTTGAGACAAAAAAGATGATATTACAGGATCTAGACATAATCAATTTTGTTGCAGCCATTGAAAGTCAAATAGCACATGTTGAAATAGCATTAAGGTTAAGGGAAGCCATTGAAAACTATAGTTATTTCAAGGTTGCACTACACGTGTCACACATTCATTTGTGCAAAATACACACCTGGCATGTTTACTTTATACAATCGGAGTTTCACATGTAATGCTAGTAGGAGATTTAAAAATTACTCTTTTTATCTACAAATAAGTCTTCATTTTTCTTTTTCATAAAAATTAAGAAACTTATTAATTATTTTATGCTTTTACTAATTTTTCATTTTTAAAAAGAGATAATTAATTTATTTATTTTTGATAGGAAAGGAAGGGCTAAGCTTTCAAACAAAACAATAAAACTATCTAAAATAAGTTATACTATAATTGTGATGCAGCCGAAAATTATCTGGAGAATCTTTTAAATAGTGGAGATTAGACGACATTTTTAGAAGGTGGATATTTATTTATAAATAAGCTAAAATAGAAAGATGAATACTTATTTGTCAACGGAAAGAGTAAAAAACAATTAAAGTGTGTAAAATGTGTGTATATATATATAATTTTTGGGGAAAATGATATATTGATCCGAGTTGAATTTCTTTTTGAAAAAATAGATTAAAGAAAGAAAAGAGAGAGAGATCGGTGTGTGTTTTGAATTCCAGCAAATAATGAATTGAAAAAAGATGATATTAGTTTCAGCTTACCAAGAAATTTAATAAAATGATCTGTAAAGCCCCTTTACTCGCTATAATTTTTGTTTGCAACCTGCTATTCTGTATTTAGCATTAACTTTTCTGAATCAATAATTATATATATATATATAAAACTTTTCTGAATATATATATATATATATATATAAACACATGCATACAGTCTGTATTGCTTCTATTTTATGAATGCAAAGCACATGATATAATAATAATAATAATAATAATAATAATAATAATAATTTTATTACTCCATTAGTTACTACAATAATTTCACTCAATTATTGAAATTGACATCTTTCACAGACAAGGCAAACTTTATCTATTTATTTACTTATTTTTAATTTTTAGTATGTGTGAGTGTGAAACTCACGGTAGACAATTCGGTGCGTGGAAGTCCTATCGACTGACCGAAGCAGGAACCCATGCGAGCGAGAGTCATATAGGAATGCAGCATTTGTGCGTGAAAATGGGTTGATCCAATGAAGAAATTGCAATGGACTTGTCTTCTTCAAGTATTTCCACATCCATGGACTCAATTTCCTGTACATTTAGATAAATCACGGTAAATAACCACGAGGGGTCTATATCGAATTAATATATATAATTGTCCAAATTAAAAATAACATTATGATGAATTGAAAAATAATTACTTCTTCATTAATTGAAAAGCTACGGTTATGAGAAATATAAATAAAAAAGAAAGCCACTTATTCCTCCAGGCAAACTTGCCTTAATTATTGTCATCTTGACCAATGTCTTATAGTCATCTTAATTATTTTTATATTTTATAAAACAATAAATGAATTATTTCATTTGTTTCGAAAGCAACTTGTTTTACAAATTTAAATATTTTATAATAATTGGATAACAAGAACAATATTACTAAAATAAAATTTATTGATAATGCAATTTAGATGAACATTATATGAACATTTTTAGTTTATATTTATAATTTGAACATTATATGAACATTTTTAATTTATTTTTATACTTTGAACGTTACGTTGAATTATGTTTGATTTTTAATTTTTATTTTTAAGTAACTTAAACATTTTAATTTTTTTTAATAAATATATTTTATAATTGTAGTGATTAACTGAAAAATAGTGGTTATCCTGTCCGAAAAATCGAAATCGAAAAATTAATTAATTAATTGTAATGAACTGATTAATGGTTAGTATTTTGAAAAAAACGATATTAATGAACTGATTTTTTTTGGCTCATACACCGATTAATTGGTCCATGATCACCTTATATGTATGTATGCATGCATACTATGCATATATAAAAAAATTATTTTTAGTATTGATGCTGATGATATTTTTTCTTTTTCATTTATATGCTTTTGACTCAACGAATTTTTTTTTTGTACATAATTAATTTTATTGCTTTAGAATTTAGTTCATTTTTTTAAAAAATATATAATGGATATTTAAGAAAAAAATAAAAAAATGAAATTAAAATTAAAATCAATAATTTAAAATTTATTTCTGATGCAGAAAATAATCATGAATTTGATTTGAAAACTTGACCGATCCGGAGCTGACCCGACCCCGTTTGATAGGTCTATTAATATGGTAAATGCAACAATTTTAAAATTTGAAGGTATATTTCATTTTGGTCCCCTAAATTTTATATATAATTAAGTAGAGAATAAACTAAAAATTTAAAATTAAAATCATACTCTTAATTTGATTCTCAAATGTTTAAATTTTACTAATAGACTCTAAAAAAATATTAAAATCACACTTTTATTTTGATTTGAAACCAAAAACATACATTTGTTACTTAATAAATAATTCAAAAAATGAACAAATATTGCTTTACACAAGATAAATGAATATAAAAAAGATCTAATTACTAAAAAAATTACCTTTTATAATTTTAATATTCTTTTCTTTCTCATTAAAATCAGCTAAAAGTTCAATTTGACTTTAAATTTTTTAACAGAGTTCAAATTTTCAAAAATTAAAATTTGAACCAAATTTGCATGCGATTTTTAATTTATGGTTACTTTTTCTCATGCCATATAAAAAACACTTTTTAAAATTTTTTTATTTGTATTTTAATTGAAATTATGGTATGTAAAAAAATTTGTGAAAAATAAGAACAATATACTTATGTTGATGACATAAAGCCAAAAAATTAAATAATAAATTATGTTCTAATTTACCCTAAAAGTTAATTTTAGAACTATTTGGCTAAATTAGATTGAACATTTTTCATATAAAAATTCATCTATTTTCTTTTTTTAGCCTTCAAACAAAATTTTCTTCTTAGCCTCCTAAACAAATTTTTTTAACTCCGTCACTCTGTAAAGGTGTTAAATAAATAATTACTACATGTTAAATAGACGGTTAAGATATATTGTATTTTACAACTAATTAATAATTAAAAATTTAGAATCATACTAATTTCAATATTCTTTTTTAAGTATAAAGCATATGTGATTAGCTTTTATTGGTTTATACTTTATATGATATAAACAGGAATAAAAACATTTTATACATAATTCTTTTATTACTAAGAAAAAGAATTAATTTTTTTTTAGAAAAGTAAAACTTTTATCATGATTTTTTTTATATTATACTCACTCCGTTCCATAATATCTGTTACTTTTGTTGTTTTCACTAAAATTAAAAAGTATTAATTACACTTAAATTTAAAATAAAATTGAGTGATTCAATATACAAATTTAAATTTAATTAGTCAACTTTCATTGAAAAAGAAAATTAAATTGAAAAAAAAATTAATTGTATTGAAAGTATAAAAGTGACAAATGAATGAAATTTGAATTTTATTTAAAAGTAATAAATATATTATGAAACGAAAATATTTTATTGAAATTATGATTTACGGTATGGACCTAAGATATATTTTTGTAAATTCAAAAGAAAGGCAAATAATTTTATTGTAAACATTTTTAATTTAACAGTACCACTAATTTTCCTTTTCCAAAGGCAATAACATAAGTGCCATAAAACTAGTATTCGAAAATGATTATATTCAGTTAATCTGATATTATTATATGTAATTAAATAGTTATTATCTTGTCCTGATGGGACATCCCCACGATAAATGATGGTACCAATGTAAGAAGTGATTTCAAATTTAAACTTCCGCTTCCATTTTAGAAAAAAAAAAATAAAAAAACTGTCATTACCTTGCTATTCAATCCTCGGATATATCCCACAAGCACCACTTGCATTTGCTCATCACAAACTTTATCAACATTTTCATCAATTATGCATATTTTCTGCAAAATAACATCTAAATACTAAGTAAAACTCAATAGCTAATTTTAAGTATTTGCATTACACACACGTAATATCCACATGATATGTCATGAAAAGATTCACTTGATATTTTTTATGTGTCGGATTCATAATTTTTCAATTAAATTGGCTTCAATTATAACATTTTAAAAATTAATATATTTTTATATTAATTTTTTTTACTGAATCGCTATATATTAAAGCATAAATAAAATCAAAAAGTATAAATAAGTCAAATGAACGTAAATAAATTTATTATTTACTTTCTTTTTTTTTTTTTTTGAAATGGCTAATATTATTTACTTTCTTAATTGAATAACAACTGCATGTTTATCAATATGAATGGTAATTTGTTTTGTAGGACTGAAAGTTCATATTTCTGCAAGACTAACAAAAATATATATTACTAGATCTGATAGGTCCAGTCTAAATAGGCAAATATTTAATTTTCAAAGTACAATACTGATTGCATTTAAATGCTGCAGAAGGATGGAAACTAGAAATTAATATGCATTCGATTCTACTTTGTGGATATACCTGATCATGCGTTAGGTTTGGATATGAAAAATGTTTGAAAAGCTACGTAAGCCATAGGTCTATGTATGGATTAGCTTAGAAATAGACAAGTTACTCACAACGTTCCTTCCAGCACTCACCGAACAGCAATCCCATCCAATGCCAACCACAACCTTTAAGATCCGATGGAAGCCACATTCTGCCCAACCAAAGTACACCCCTACAACTTGGCAAGGACTTCCCCATTTGCCATCATCATCTAGTATTGTATAATGTCATTTTTTTTGGTGAGAACATACATATCTATATATGTTAAATAAGAACGAACATCAGATACCTTCAATTGTTTACATGAAATGAAATTGGGTGAATGTGTATTGTATGGAAACGAATTTTGCATACCTGTGATATCACTATCAGAGCCATTTCTACACGGATCACCCAAGTAAATTGGTTCAATTGGCAATGCGCTGTCCACCCCTGCAAACATTGCACAAAGGCATCGACTAATCAGAAGAGTGAAGTTACTACAGAAAAAGGCAAAAAGAACCAATATACATACAGTCATCGAACGGTGGAAGACCCCAGAGGCCTGGTTGAAATTCTAGAAGTGAATGAAGCACACTATCGGCTAACATAGAACAATCAGCTTCACTTTTAGATGGAACAGCCACTACCTTCATTTTGGCAGCCTTACCAGCTTTAACACCAACCCTGTCAAAATCTATACTAGATGAAACAGTTGAATACATCCTAATATCACTGGCTTATTATGTCGGTTTTGGAGTCATCGGGCCTACGAATGTACAAACAAGGCGGTTGTTTTTAGCACCATGCACATGCATCTGCACTGCATGGAATAACTTACGTACAATGAGTCTTCAATGACCAGGCAGTTTGCAGAATCTGTTCCCAGTTTCCTTGAAGCCTCTATGAATCTACAAACAACAATGGCTTTGTGAAATTAATAAGCTAATAAATATTATGCAACACTGTTGTCTTTTATTTTTAATGAAGCATTGAAGCAAGAAGATGAGCCGTGCAAGAAGCTGTTGATATGAAAGAACACTTACAAATCTGGTGAGGGCTTCCCTATTTTCACCTGGTCACTTCCAAGGATTGCTGTAAAGTACTTACTCCAACCTACATGAGCGATTTTGACAGACATCAAACACGTGAAATATCAAAAAATAATAATAAAAAAAAAACAACAAAAGAAAAAAACTTTCTCGTAAGTTTACAAATAAATAGCATTGGAATTTTGGCATTGCATTCTGCTTTCAAACAGGATCAAGATAAACAGTCAAGCTAAATTCAGAAGATATTGCAGTTGTTTGTTTTCTGCAGTATAACAGTCAATCTGGTTTTTATCATACACTAAACAGCTTTATGATATAAAGAGCAAGCGTGAATGAGAAATATTCAGGGAAAATATTATTTTGTATGATAATAGATACAACTGTATATGTAATTCCTGTAACATTTCTGCTAAATTTAAAAGGGATGTTCTTGTTATATGAATAACAAGAACAATCAAGGGCATTGTAACAGATAAGAAGTGATAATACTCGTATTTCCCATCTATGTTCCAAAAAATTTAAACCCAAGCCCAAGAGACCGTAAGCCCATTGAGTAGCGCCACAAGTCAAGCTCCACAAGCAACGAACCACTTTGATCGATTGATCTCATGCCTAACCATAGTTAAAAGACATTCAATGCTTATAAATAAAAGACTCGTAAGACCTCTAATGTTATATTCTTCTCTACTCTCTACATACTCTCTTTCTAATAGAGCATTATGCTCGGTCTGCAGACCAACTTAATCTTTAAAATTATGTTCGGTCTGGAAACCAACTTAACCTTTAAAATACGTATTTTAGAACTCACCGGAGTACTCAATTTATTTTTTTTCTTCAGAATTATGGCATAATTTTTCAATCTTATCAATTAAAAAGATCCGATCTTCTAATTGCGGTTTACTTTTATATTATTTTTAAACTTGTGAAAAAGGAAAGTTAAACTAGATGGGTCGATAGAGTTCCATTTCAATTTAGTACAGTCAAATTCTCAATGTAATCTGTATATTGATAAAGCAAGCTTAAACTCAACATTCAAGCGAACAGAATAATAAACCTTGATGGTGAAAGATTTTTGCATCAATGTATTCTGTTAAGGAGTTTGAAGCAAGAGCAAGTGGCACTCCATTTCTATACAGATGCTTGATGAGACGATTAGCACCAGGTAGAGCTCTGGCCTTTGACCACCTGTGGAAAACACTACATATCACTAAATTGAAAAATTAATCAAGCAAAGGAATATAAGGTGGCATGTTGCTGTACATTTACTCATAACCAGTGCCAGCAAAGGAACTTCAAATACATCATAATGAATTGGGTCAAAATTGGTGCCATATGAAGTATTCAAAGAATCAAATATACAAACGAAAAATATATCATAATATACCAATTACCACAACATAACAACCTCATCCAAACAAGAATAGCATATCAGGGCAGAAAACTTAAAGGAGAAACTCACTTTTGGCGATACAGAGGCATAATTTCATGAATAAACTGATTGGGTGTTAATGGAAGATCATAATCCTTAACAATGGCAGCAGCCGACTCTTGCAGAGTCATCCCCAACCTCTTCTTACCTTCCCTTTCCTTGTCGAGTTGTTTGCCATACTTAGCCAGAAATTCTCTGAGAACGCCTTTAGTCGCATTCTCTGCACATCAATAAGCACATTAAAATTGGCAAAAGGAGAATAATCCATAAATTCAAATTGGAAAAGAAGACCTGTGTCCACAAGGGTTCCATCCAAATCAAGAATAACAGCATGAATTTTGTCTTCAGAATTCATGGAAGTACTCAAAAACAGTGGAGTTAGAACGTTACAGTTTAAGAAGGTGACAATAAATAGTAGGGCTGAACCAAGTTGAATGGGAATTTGAATAAATACCCTTATGCGAGTGAAGAAGAACATTCATTAGCATCATTCTTTATGCTTAATAGCGTAAAGAAATTTCAGGCGTGCAAATTGAGTGTGAGCATAATGTGCACAATTGAATGCAAGCTGTAAACTCCAGAGTCATTGCAGCTGCCATCTCATATGAGATTCTAATGCATCCATTGCCACAGTGTAATAACAATTTGCTAATTTATGCACACATATGATTGTCACCATGTACTTTATGTTTCGTCATTATTATTGTTTTTGTCACTACCAAGACAATTCTTACCATGACGGAAAATAATAAACAAGCTTCTAACAATTGTGCAGTTCACCTAGGCATTTCCACAAACAACTTCCTTGCACAGGTTACTTTAGACACAAAATTAAGTTTCTCCATTTCACTTCCCACCACGAGAACTCTATGTTTCTCAAGAATTTCAATCATAATAGCCAACCCATGAGCAAGATTGAAAAAAAAATAATTGTCTTTTTACCTTGTACACTTTTCGAGCTTAATTTTTTTTTGAGGAGTTAATTTCAACCACGGTCCAAAAAGTTATAAAATAATTTTTTTAGTAGAAAATACAAAAATTTAGAAAAATATGTTAGATGTATGGCCGGATAAGAATTATAGTTGGCCTATACTTATATTTACATTAAACACATATTAAGTTATGATTAAAATTTTTCTTTTATTTAATAGCATATTAAATATTAACTGTTAAATTAGTATTTGATTGACGTACTAGATGTAAAGTTAAAATGGTATATAAATTAGTCATTTTTTCACCCTAATTAAGATTTGCAAACAAAATAAAATACATAAAAATCGTATTTTGGTTTTTCATCAAACATCTGTTGTATAAAGAAGATTAAGGAAGAAAAACTAGTTTACATCGTTCGTAATTGTTGAAACTCTTTCTTTTCGTTATATCGAATTTCGCTCAAAATAAGTGATTTATTCATTTTTCTATATGATTATTATTATATTTAAAATCTGAATAGCTATAAATGTTTATGATAATATTTTGTATGAAATTAATGTCGAAATCTTACATGTGGAGCTTGTGATTTTGAATAAATAATAATCTCTACATTTATGATTTGATAATTGTTTCAATTATGATTATGAAAATTTTGCTTTTATAATTTTACGTAAAGAATAATTAATTTATTTGCATTTATCATGGACGATTTCTTGATTTCTTGTCGCTCATGTATGAGTAAGCAACAATTTGGTACCGCTTGGATATTCCGCCCCTCAAGGTATTATCTTTCCAAAACATGTTGAATAAAGGTTGTAATTTAGGGCAAAAAAAAAAAAAATAAATAGTGGAGAACGACGCTTTTATGTATGTGCAGTAGGATATATATGAAAATTATGTATTTAGGGTTACGGAAAGTAGTATAATGGGCCATATATTGCCATTATAAAATAAATTAAAAAAAAAAAAAAACAGAGGAAGTTGGTTGCTGCCGTAATGAAGAAGAATATGGCCACCTTATATATTTAGGGTAATAGCTAGGTTTTGTTATTTGTATATGATTGTTTTATTTGGATTTGTTTGAAATTATTATTTATGGTAATTAACAATGTGATCCATGAAGTTTTTATAATGGATGAATTGATTTTTAAAGTTTTATTTTCTTACATTTTAGTCATATTAATGATATTTTGACTAAAGTAAATAAATAAATTTAATCTAAATTCATCCTTTAGGATATTATGATGTGTTACTATATATATAAATATATTAGTATTATAATTGTTTAATTGTAATGACATTATGATTAAACTTAATTTGTTAGTCACCAAAATGGCCAAATTAATTTGAATGTGTAGTCATATAGTTTATGTTTTTTTATCAAATGCTATTATAAAAAAAAATTTATTGGTTGGTAGAAATTCAGTAATTTACCCAAAAGTAAATCAATGTTGTATAACTAATAAATATTAAGGAGAAAATTAATATACTATTGTCACATATATATAGTTATCCAAAGATGCTATATATATTTGGTAAAATTTATTTAATATTCTCATAAAATTTAAATAGCATTCTAATGATAGTAATGATATATGTATTGTTGAGTTTACCCAAAGAAAACCTGCAATATATGTTTAATATATATGCTTCTTGTATGAATCTGTTAATAAGTGAGCGTTTATATATTTGCAGCTATTAGCCTTCACTCTCAAACTTTTTCTGTTACCTTGTTCACTGGTGTGAATTTTTCTAAATGGAGCGAGCAAGTCACTTTCCATTTAGGTGCTTTGGATCTTGACTTGGCGCTATTAGAGGCTAAGCCTGCTGACATTAATGATACTAGTACAGAGCCTGAAAAGGCACACCATAAGGCATGGATAAGGTCTAATAGATTATACTTGAACTTTATGCGAATGACAATTGCCAACAACATTAAGTCTACTCTTCCTAGGACTGAAAATCAGACTGCTAAAGATTTTCTTAAGTTAGTGAAAGATAAGTTTCGTTCTGCTGATAAGACACTTGCAAGGACACTTATGGCTGAACTCACGACCATGAAGTTTGACGGATCAAAGAGTATGCAGCAACATGTCCTTGAAATGACCAATATTGCAGCAAAACTTAAGACACTAGGTATGACTGTGAAAGACTCCTTCTTAGTGTAGTTTATCTTGAACTCACTTCCTGCTGAATATGGACCGTTCCACATCAATTATAATACATTAAAGGATAAGTGAAACATTGATGAACTGTCCAATAAGCTCATTCAGGAGGAAGCAAGATTAAAGAAATAAGGAGTTCATTCTATTAACCTAGTGGGTCAAGAAGCTGGAAAAAAACTCAAACCAAAGGCCAAGAATTTCAAGAAAAAGGAACCTAGTAATGTTCTACAGGTTGCTAATGATGAAAAGAAGGGACAAAAATTCGATAAATGTCACTTCTGCAAGAAGTAAGGACATTATCAGAAAGATTGCCTAAAACGTAAGGCTTGGTTCGAAAAGAAAGGTATATATTATGTTTTTGTATGCTTTCAATCAAACTTATTTGAAGTTCCTTCTAATACTTGGTGGTTTGATTCTGGTGCCACTACTGATGTTTCTAATATTATGCAGGGATTCCTTTCAATCCAAACCATAAGCAAACTAGCAATTTTTTTATTTATGGGGAACCGAATGAAGGCCCCAATTGAAGGTGTAGGGACTTATTGATTGACATTAGATACTGGACATCACTTGGATCTAATGAATACTCTCTATGTATCTTCGATTTCTAGAAATTTTATTTCTGTTTTAGACTTGATGCTAGTGGATATACCTTTAAGGGTGGATATGGTTGTTTCAATTTGTAAAAGAATAATTCCTTTATCGGTTATGGAATTCTTATGGATGATTTATATAAATTGAAACTTGATGATGTTTTTTCTGAATCCCTATTTAATGTTAATCATAATATTGGAATAAAACGTAGTTTGACGAATGAATATTCTGCTTACTTGTGGCATAAATGTTTGGGTCATATATCAAAAGAAAGATTATAAATATAAGTAAAGAACGAGATTCTACCAAATCTAGATTTTACTAATCTCGGCTTATGTGTGGAATGCATTAAAAGGCAAGCAAACAAAACATAGCAAAAAATGAGCCACAAGAAGCAGTCAGCTTCTTGAAATAATACACACCGATATTTGTGGACCTTTTGACACTCCGCCCTTTAATGGAGAAAAATATTTCATCACCTTTATAAATGATTTTTCATAGTATGGATATATCTATTTGCTGCATGAAAAATCTCAAGCTGTAAATGCCCTTGAGGTGTTTGTAAAGGAGGTTGAGAGGCAATTAGATAGAAAAGTAAAAATTATAAGATCAGATAGAGGTGGTGAGTATTATGGAAAGTATGATGAATCTGGACAGTATCCTGGTCTATTTGCTAAGTTCCTTAAAAGTCATGGCATATGTGCACAGCATACTATACCAGGCACACCGCAGCAAAATGGTGTGACAAAAAGGCAAAATAGAACATTAATGGATATAGTTAGGAGTATGATAAGTAATACTCCATTACCCAAAAGTTTGTGCTGTATATTTGTTAAACAGGGTTCCTAGTAAGACAGTTTCTAAAACTCCTTTTGAGTTATGGACTAGAAGAAAACCTAGTTTAAGACACTTGCATGTTTGGGGTTGTCCACTAGAAGCAAGAATTTACAATTCACATGAAAAAAAAATTGGATTCTCGAACAGTTAATGGTTATTTTGTTGGTTACCCAGAGAAATCCAATGGGTACAGGTTTTACTGTCCAAACCACAGTTCTAGAATTGTTGAAACAGCCAATGCCAAATTTTTAGAGAATGGTGAGGTTAGTGGGAGTGCTGAAAATCGAGTTGTGGATATTAATGAAATAAGGATTGATGTTCCATTGCCTATAAATGTTCTTAAATCCATAACCACAACAAATATTGTTCCTGTTTTGGAAGAGCAAAATAATCAGGAACAACATTTGGATAACGAAGAAGCACCCTATGAAAAACCTAACTTACCACCAGCTCATACAAATGAACCAGTTGATATAGCCTTAAATAAACCTGTAAGGGTTAAAAGGTTGACTATTCCTAATGATTATGTGGTTTATTTGCAAGAGTCAGATTTTGATTGTGGCATTGATAATGATCCTGTTTCATTTTCACAAGCCATAGGTAGTGATAAGTCTGAAAGGCCTATACTTTTATTTACATTATACCCATATTAAGTTAGGATTAGGATTTTTCTTTTATTTAATAATATATTAAATGTTAACAGTTAAATTAGTATTTAATTGACGTACTAGATCTAAAGTTAAAATGGTATATAAACTAGTTCACTCTCCATTCTAATTAAGATTTGCAAACAAAACAAAATACATAAGAATCGTATTTTGGCTTTCCATCAAGCATCTACTGCATAAAAAGGGTTAAGGGAGAGAAACTAGTTTACATCGTTCGTGATTGTTGAAGCTCTTTCTCTTCATTATGTTGAATTCCGCTCAAGGTAAGTGATCTATTCACTTTTCTATGTGATTATTATTATATTCAAGATCTGACTGGGCATGAATGTTTATGATGATGTTTGTATGAAATTAATGTCGAAATCTTACAAAATATTTTTAAAAAGTCAATTTGATCGAATTTCAGAAGGAATTCAATCAAAAATTATTATTGGCATGCCACATCATCTATCTCATTCAAGTGCATGACACATAGGCTACCACATCAGTTTGCTATCCATGTCAGCCGCTGTAGACACCAGATCCCGATGCAGCTCAGATCAGAGTTACCTAATAAGAATAATGTTATTTATATTACAGATGGAGAACAGAAGTTCCGGTCCTTATCCTTGGATTTCACAGTTTTCAAAATGTCTTTTTCTTGAGTTAACATTTTTTGCTTTTTCTGGAGCTAAAACGAGGTTTAAGTGCAACATTTGGACTTTTTTTTGTTGACAAATGCTCGTCTCTCAAGAGAGATGCTTGTCTGTCACCTCATTTGTAACACCCCTTATCCGTATGTAATGAGCTCCACTTCCTCAAAGTGAGTCACTACGACAGATGAGGGCTGTCACACTCGCAAGTATGTTAACAGAGAAACTTGAGCATTAACTTACATGCATACACAACTATCAGGTTAGGAATTAAAAAATTTCTTTTAACTAACTTAAGCATACATTTCTATTAACCAATTGCATGCATATAACATTTACAATAATAAACATACTTTACTATGTTTGTTGTAAACTTACATAATTTACAAGCTTCAAATACATATATGTAACTTACTATAACCCAACATATGACAATTCCAATTTAATAGAAACCTACACAAAAAGCTTGTCCTATTGTGCTGGCACTGGCAAAATGCGGGGCTGTCCTTCAGAGATCACTAATCTTTCGCACCTGCACAGATAAATACCCGTGCTAAGCACAACAGTTTAGTGGGAAAAAATGTGAAATGGACAATCATTCACAGTGGTTCTCGATGCAAACACAAGTGTATGTTATATAGACACAAACAATAAGAGCAGTATGAATAACACATAAATAAAATTTTGCATCAATATCAAATTTAAATGTATTAATCACATTTATAAAAATTCAACATATATGTCATTATATTTCTTATTGCATTCACAAGTCAAAGTTGTCTGCATTACCAAGTGGTAGATAACGGGTAATAACGCATAGGTACCTGAAGGTATAGTTCCATATTCAAATTCATACGCATAGGGATCTAAGTAAGATCCAAAGACATAAAGGGATCCATCTGGACCCGAGACGTATAGGGACCCAAACGAGGTCCAAACACATAGGCTGCAACAAAGAACCCTATAGGCATGCCTATCTATCCACGACCCGTCTTTTATAGGCTATCTATTATTTCATTCATTTATTCAGAGTTAATAGTATCAATACATAATTATTTTCCATGCTTAAAAATCCAATAATTAAGCCTTAATAACAATATATAAGCCATACGAGATGATTCATAACATTTAATTATGCACAGAATAAAGAATACAATTAAATAGCCAAAACAGAGATGAGCGACGATCGTCGGTCATTCACTCATGCCCGTCCCTAGTAAGCCATGCCCTAGGGGCGTTCGTCACTTCCCTTCAGCCTATCCCTAGCACTTCTGCCTGAAGGACAGCCGTCGATCGAGGTGTAAGCCTGTCGCTTAGAAGGATGCCCTTAAGGGATGGCCATACCACCTCTCGCAAGTCCGTCCTCGGCAGAATCCCGCTCGAGGGATGGCCGTCGATCATGATGGATGCCCGTCGCTCGCGCAGAAGCACTGAGGAACGGTAAAACTGATTCCCTCACTTTGGAACCAAAATTCATTCTTCCAAACCAGAATGCAAGGTTCACTTGTACAGCTAAAAACACTTGGTGAAGACCATGTTTTGCAAAATAGGTCTCATAAAAAATAATACCTTAGATGTTGAATTTATAATGGCATAAGTTTCAGGTAATTTGGAGTTAAGACCAGAGAGATATGGTCTCGGAAACCCAAACTGCTCTGAAGACCCTGTTCCAGAAAATAGCTAATGTTTTGTGCAATTTTGAATGCCTTAGAGTCAAAACTAAATTACAACTATTTTTGGGACATTTGTAGAAATACATGTCTCGGTTCTAACCGAATTAAAATCATATCATTTGGAAATCTATAACTTGACTTATAGCCAAAACAGTCCTCAAAGGTCATTTTACTCCTAAAGCAGAATTCCATTTTCACACATGATCTTGTCCAAATCAACCTAATTCTCACAATCCATCACACATACTCAACTCAAAATAACTTAACATCATCAAAAGCACCTCAATTTAAGCAATTAAATAAAATACACATGAAATTCAATAAAATTCCCAAACCTTCTTCTTAGCTTGCTTCAAGCTCAATTAGCCCTTCCTTCTTCTACCTTCTCCTTGCCTTTAGCTTGACTTGGCTTGTCCACTAAAATCAATTAAAAACCATCACTTACACACCAAACTCATGAATTTCAATTTACCAAAATTTCATGGGTAGAAGGAGAAAAACCAACTATTACTTACTTCTCAAGCTTGTACCAACACTTAAACTTAACTAGCCAATTTGTGTGACAATTGAGACAATCAAATTAATGGAGGATGGATAACTTAAAGGAAGAAGAAGAGAGGAAGAGGAGAACGACAAATTGAGGATGAAAAGAAAGGGAAAACCGTGCTTATCCCTTTCGCCAACCCAAAGTCTTCAAGTCATCCTTATCTTCTTCCTTTATCTCACATCCACACATTTGTCATTCAATGATTGGCTCTCCTTCCTAATTAATTCTTTAATCATTTCATTTCATATAAATTATGCATTAGTCTTTTAATTAACTTAATTCATACATTAGCATATTAATTAATCCACTCAGTGCAATTTAGTCCATAAGGTTCAATGGCAATTTTAATTTTAACAATCCACTTAATACAGCTTATATCCCAAACACATACACTTAGCTAAATACTCACTTAGGCCACTCTTATACCCCTAATGGCATGCAAAATGACTAGGGTATAAGTCGGGACCTTACATCTTTGCTACTCGTCTCCTTTCCTTCCCGTGGCTTGATGACTCATGCCCGTAACTCACTGATTCACAGGCACAAGTCAACCGTATCGTGGCAAAAAGGGCATTTTTAGAATTTTAAACTCATTTTTTAAGTGCCGCCTATCTATAACTGAGTGCCGCCGGTCTGTGGCATTTTCACAGCGAAAAATTTGTAGCAAATCTGATTTTAAAAGGAAGGATTATGAAAGGGATTTTTAGGGTTGATTTTTGGGGATTTATAGATACAAAAATCTGTTTTCACATGATTTTTAGAGATTACCTTTTTAAAATTCCTAAAATCAAGGTTTCCATTTTAAAAAGGGAGAATAAAAAGCCTTTCATAGGGAGAAGGAAAAGAGGCAGGATTTTTTTAAGAGAGATAATTCTTTGAGAGAGAAAAAAAGGGTTTCCTTGAGATAGAATCATTTTACCGAGAAAAAAAAATAATTTTCTTCTTTTGAAAATCTGTGTTGTTGGGAGAATAATTTTCTGAGAAAGGAAGAATTAATTTCCTTTTCTTAGAAAGTTTTTATTTCATGATTTTCTTGAACATAACAAACAAAATAAAATTTTCCCTTGATTTTCTTTTGAATCCAATTGTGAAACTTAAGGAGGAATCGGAGCATGGTTCTTTCATTTTTTAGAAATCAAACACGCTGAGGGTAATATATTGTTTTTTCCGTTAAATATTATGTATTAATTTTTAATTCTATTATTTGAGATTTTGATTGTGTGATTAATGTGATTTCATACTGTTTTGCATGCTTAAATATCTTTTCCATGTTCATTATTCCATGATTGAGTGAAAATAATTGTGAACCATGTAGGAGAAGGTACGTTATAGATTTTATCCATTAATGGTACTTCTCTATTTTTGCATGGTTAAATCTATGATTTTTCATTATTTCTAGTTTAATATGCTTTAAATAAATTTCTGGAGTTTTAGGTGTGACTTTATATGCTTTAGATTAATATACAAGTGTTTAAATGTATTATTGCATGAAAAACCTTATTTCTGCACCTAATATTGCATTCAAGGCACGAGCCATAGGAAGATGGCCTAAGCGACACCCGTCACTCATAGCGAGCGACGAGACGCAGTGGGGCCTTCCTTCTCGTCGCTCGCCATCTTTGGCCGCCCATCCCTCTTTCTCCCTTGGCCTTCCATGAGCTTTTGTCTTGTTGATTTTAATTGTTTGCTTGCATTGTTTTTGCCTTTTTTGTTACATTACATTATTGATTTTAATGTCTTATTTTCAGCATGCAATTTTCTCCTTTCTATCATTTATATTTTATTTATTTATTTTGTTTAGTTAATAATTCCATTATGTGTTTATTTACCTATTTAAGCATTTTTCCTTATTATGCTTGTACTAATGAGTTATTTTCTTTTGTCTTTTTTGGTCCTAATACCTCGCATACATGCGTTCCCCGACGAATGGAGATTCGAAGGCGAGGTTGCATGAGTTGCATTGGACTTAGTAATTTCTTTTATACTTTATTTATTTTTAGCTTTGCCTTTTCTTTATTTTGTTTTGGGGTTATAATAATAAAAGATTTTTCGTACATTAATATAAAAATTCACCAAAAATTTTATACAAATAAAATGGGATTTTTTCTAAATAAAATGGACTAATGTCCAGCTTTCTTTCCCAGAATAACACATCAAAAAAAGAGTTGTTGTTTTCATCAAAATGAGATCACTCATCCATCTTTTCCTAAAACTTGTCCAAAAACTCTTCATTTTTGTAAAATATGCATGCGAAAACTAAGGTTCCCACTTGAATAAATTGTTTGTTTTATGTGTGTTTTATTTTCTGTTTTATGGGATGATTTTATTTATTTGTAGGATAACTTTACTTTATTTTTATAGCTTTCTTTATATTGTTTGTTTATTTATTTATTTTTATAGAATCGTGTGAGAAAATAGATAGGAAGTTAATCTCAAAAACACATATATATAAAAATTAAAAAAGGTATAAGTAAGAGTGATGTTCCGAACCATCTCTGGTTTTGGCTTCATAAGGTTAGAATAACTTTCCTAATATTTTATTGGGTGGCGACTCCATAATACCCGCTTTGTGGTGCCCAATTAACGCTCTCATAGGTTGAGTGCCAACAATGGAATAAGGATGCCTCTGTCTATTGCGAAGTGACCAACTTTCACGAGTTTAATGAACCTTCTTGGACCGTAAAAGCGAGCCTCCGAGTTGCCGGGGTTCAGTGCGCGTAGCAGCCACCACATCCCGACTAATGAGAAAATGCCACTTATAAAAATATTTTAAAAATAAAAATATCATAAAATTTTTATACATGTCATTTTCTATTGGTCGTGATGTACTCATTCCATGTGACAGGCTAATGCAACGACCAATAAGAATTTTCAATAGAGTTCCTACCAAAATTCAAACAAAATTATTTTTTTGAAACATTATCCTAAGATAAGTTATTTTTCTGTTAAAAAATTTTATTTTATGACTTTTTGGTTAGAATTAGAAAGTAATCATCGTAAACAAAATAATTTTTTTTTAGTAAAATGACAAGAATTTACTGCCACTCTTCTTCAAGAACTTTAATAATTTCAAGAATCATACTATTGCAATCTTTATTAATACTTGAAATAAACTTGATATCTAACTCCGCATTGGTTCTTTACTTTTATTGACCCTATGAGCCATATTATTAGATCCATTTTCTTCATATCCAAATGATCGATCTTTCACCAGAATTCCTTACCCTAAAATCATAATATTAATATTTTTAATTCAATTTTTTCTTCAAAAATAGGTGTCTATTTATTTGAAATTTAATGAGAAATTCATTTATCATGTTTATGTGTGGATGTTTTGCTAGCGCCATGAAGAAATACTCTAGTAAAATTCTTACTGTTGGATTTGTGTTTTATTTGCATTGAGAGACGGAGACATGGTGATAAGTTCATATTCATGTTATATTTTGTATTATTTTTAGGTCAATTTTAAGTCTTTTAGGTGTTGTTTTTCTTTTTTAATTTTGATTTAATAATGTTGGATCCTTGTTTCATTTGGTATAGTGAAATTTTTGGTTAATTTTACAAGAATTTTGTATTTCACATGGCGGTCAGGATTTCCTGACCCCCGTGTGATCTTGTAGGTGGAGATCACGTGTAAAAGGTTTATTACACGGTGGTTAAGGATGATCACGGGGTGGGGCGAGGGCAAGGAATTACTCCCCACCCACTGCCTCGCCCCTGGGCAGGGATTCCCCGTCCCCGCCCCCGCTGGGAACGCGAGGGGAGAAATCCCTCCGTCCCTGCCCCAGCGGGGAATCCATCTTCGACAGGGATCCCCATCCCCGATAAACGCTAATAGAGACAATGAGACATGAACGCTAATTGTGAACTTTGAAACCATAGACGTTAACAAATAAAATCCATACACAAAGATGCATTAAAACCCCAATTTAGTTAGCAAAACAACACACAAATCTAAGTCAGTTAGTAAAACAACACACAAATCTCATAATACATTTAATATATCCTAAAATATACACCAACTTATAGAAGAAGTATCAAATTTAACATAATTCACCAAACCCATTTTAAAACTAAGCCAAACTTGGAATCATCTACTAAAAAAAATACAACTGAAATACAAATCAGCCAAATTCAAATGCTTCCAAACTCGATACTGGGGCGCGGGTAGGTGGCGTCGGTGGACTGAGACCCAAAGAAGCAGGAGTATGGCTCAGGTAGGAGGAGATGCTTGCGGTGTGGAGTGAGGGAGAGAGGAGCGGCGAAGGAGGAGAAGCAGGACTGCAGGAGAGGGAGTAGCAGGTGGAGTAGATTCTGGTGGTGGAGTGACTAGAGGAGGAGGAGTAGGTGGCGAATTTACTGGTGTAGAGGAGAAGCAGGAGGCGAAGTGAGGGAGAGAGGGGTGGCGGTTAGCTGTGGGTTGGGTTTAGTTTAGGGCAAGAACAAGAAAGAAAGGGGAAAAGGGTAACTATATATATATATATATATGTATATATATATATATATATATACACACACACACACATATACATATATACATATATAATAAAATGCAGATTTATTCGGGGCAGGGAGTCTGTTCCCCGTCCCCGCCTCGAATTCACCTAGGAGGGATTTTTTCCCCCGTCCCCTTCCCCATGGGGAAAAAATTAGGGATTCCTCGCCCCATTCGGGTCGGGTCCCCATGGGGGTTGGGTATTCCCCGCCCCATGATCATCCCTAATGGTGGTTAGTGTGTGATTAAAGGATTTTAGTATCTGAAGGAATTTTACACGGTGGTTAGGAATTCCTGACCACTATGTGGATTGGCATGTTTGCAAGAAATTGAGTCCAATAGCTATTTACATGGTGATGAGGAATTTTTGAGCACCGTGTAACATGATAAAGATTCAGTTGTAGGTGGCGAATTTACTGGTGTAGAGGAGAAGCAGGAGGCGAAGTGAGGGAGAGAGGGGTGGCGGTTAGCTGTGGGTTGGGTTTAGTTTAGGGCAAGAACAAGAAAGAAAGGGGAAAAGGGTAACTAAATATATATATATATATATATATATATATATATATATATATATATATATATATATATATATATATATATACATACATATATAATAAAATGCAGATTTATTCGGGGCAGGGAGTCTGTTCCCCGTCCCCGCCTCGAATTCACCTAGGAGGGATTTTTTCCCCCGTCCCCGTCCCCTTCCCCACGGGGAAAAAAATTAGGGATTCCTCGCCCCATTCGGGTCGGGTCCCCATGGGGGTTGGGTATTCCCCGCCCCATGATCATCCCTAATGGTGGTCAGTGTGTGATTAAAGGATTTTAGTATCTGAAGGAATTTTACACGGTGGTCAGGAATTCCTGACCACTATGTGGATTGGCATGTTTGCAAGAAATTGAGTCCAATAGCTATTTACATGGTGATGAGGAATTTTTGAGCACCGTGTAACATGATAAAGATTCAGTTGTGACCGCCACCTCACTGTGGTCAGGATTTCCTGACCATCGTGTAATCTACTTGCTATTTAAACCAGATTTTCCAGATTTGTAGGATTGGGATTTTATTTTCTTAATAGATTTTTCTTTCTTTAAATTTTCTCTGAAATCCTAGATCTAAACATATATATTTGAGATTTTAGAATAGTTTAATAGAGAGTTTTTCAATTAAATTAGCTGTAGAATTTTCTTATGTTATTGGAAATCTGTTTACATCTTTTGGTTCATCATTGAAGACTACCTTGGAGTTGTAAGAATATTCAGATTTGAAGATTGAATGAGTATTCTAAATTTTATTTCTTTTATGTTATTATTTGCTTCAATAAGCAGTGAGTAATTCCTTTACTTGTTAAGGGATTCCTTTACTTGTTAAGTAATTTCCTGACCATCGTGTAATCTGCTTGCTATTTAAACCAGATTTTCCAGATTTGTAGGATTGGGATTTTATTTTCTTAACAGAATTTTCTTTCTTTAAATTTTCTCCGAAATCCTAGATCTAAACACATATATTTGAGGTTTTAGAATAGTTTAATAAAGAGTTTTTCAATTAAATTAGCTGTAGAATTTTCTTATGTTATTGGAAATCTATTTACATCTTTTGGTTCATCATTGAAGACTACCTTGGAGTTGTAAGAATTTTCAGATTTGAAGATCGAATGAGTATTCCAAATTTTATTTCTTTTATGTTATTATTTGCTTCAATGAGCAGTGAGTACTTCCTTTACTTGTTAAGGGATTCCTTAAATCCCCACAATCATTTAATATCTCTATTTTTCATTACCTAATGCATATTGCTGCAGTTTTATTCCTCTTGATTATCACTATATGAATGTGATTTGAATGATTTATTTGGATTTAATTCGGAATGATGATCTAAATGAAAGTGTTTGATGAATATATCATATATAAGCTCTGTTCTTTTAAAGTTTTACATCTATTTGTCTAGTCGCCTCTGGAATGGGAGTTGGATTTATAGTTATGGATTTTATTAGGTTTAGATTAGTGAGGAATGAATGGGTTTTTAGATAGCCGCTTTCGGAATGAGAGTTATCTTAGACCTAGGATTTGGTAACCTGTACTTATGCTAATCAATAGGCTAGCTCCAGAATGGGAAGCTTATGGATTAAAATAGCCGCCTCCATAATGGCAGCTTGGGTTTAGATGGGTTGTCCACTGTACGCATATATAATGTTAATAGAGAGTTTATTGCATAGTAGTGTGGGAAGGATGGGTATTCCTTAGCAATGTTTTTACATAAATCAAATTTTCTTCTGTTTATCTTGTTTAAATTCCGTCTTTGCCTATTTTTATTAAGACTTTCATTTCATTTTGATTTTGGCTATTTAATTCTTAGTCTTCATTTTTAATTGTCTTTTAGTTTAGTAAGCCAAAAATTCAACAAAATTTGGAAATTTTTTAGCATAAAATTAACAATCTTAATCTCAATTCACCTTTCCCTTAGGTATGATATTAGCGGGTCATAATTTTGCTCATTATATTACTTGTCAATTCGGTATGCTTGCCAAAATCTGAACAAGTTTTTGGCACCGTTGCTGGAAAACGATGTTATTAGAGCTTTTGCTTGTTAAGGGTGTTTTTGACAATGTTGTACATTTTTAGTTTTTTATTTTTAAAATCCAAAAACTATTTTTAGTTTTTGTTATTTATTTTTTAGAAAACTGTTTTATATATTTAAAAATTTTATTATATTTTTTTAATTATTCATGTATATTTTTTAATTATTCATGTACATTGTAATAATGATTTTGGTGGTGGCGGCAGCAGTGGTGTGGTGGTGGCGGTGGGGATGGAGGCAGCGATGATGGTAGAGGCATCAATAGTGTGATTGTGGTAGTGACAGCAGTGTTTGTGGTGGTAGCGGCGTGGTGGTGGTGGAGGCAATAGTGGTGTGGTGGTGGAGGCGATGTGGTGGCAGTAGTAGTGTGGTTGCGAAGGTGGTGGTGGCGACGGTAGCAGTGTGGTTACTGCAGTGGTGGCGGCTGTAGTAGAGGAGGCATGGTGATGGCGGCAGTAGCGGCAACGGTGTGGTGGTAGTGGAGGCAGCGGTAACGGCAGTGATGGCAATGTGGTGGCAATGATGGTGGCGATGGCGGTGGTGATAATAAGGATAAAGTAGAAAAATCCTAAAAACCACATTTTGAAGATTTTTATTTTCTGTTTTTGGTGTAAAAATCACTTCTTTAAATTTTTGTAAAAGCCGAAATGGAAAGAAGTCTGCCGAACGTGTTTTGGTTTTATTTTCTAAAAAAAAATAAAAAGTCTAAAACAAAATTCTCCTCAACGCAACCTAAATTTATGTGTTTTTGTTTTCTTATTTTTGTTTTTCTATTCTTTTTAGGTGTTGACAGTGCATGAGAAGGCAGCTGCTTGATCAGCTTGCACTGTTTGTCCTTGAAATTGAGAGAACGCTTCATCAACACTGGAGATGATAACGGCAATAAAATATGGAGCAGCAGGATGAGTTGCCTCTTGAGAACGAAAAACAGTTTAGTATGGCAGTTAATCCAAACAGAGGAGATGATTTTCGACCACTCATGATTAGAGATTACGTTACACCGAGGTGGAATGAGGAGCACAAGAAAATTTTGCTACCTCATAAGACTTAATTTGAGCTTAAACCAGCAACCATCATAATGGTGCCAAGGAACCAATTCTTATAATTTAAAATCGAAGATCCAGCTCAACACTTAGATATATGTTTGGAAATTTCTTACACTATACAAATTCTTGGAGTTTATGTAGATGCAATCTGACTAAAGCTTTTTCCCTTCACTTTGATAGATAAAGCTTGGGATTGGTTGCAGATGATGCCAAGTTAGTCTATCTGCTCATGGGAGCAAATGTAGGAGAAATATTTTCTAAGGTTTTTCCTTTCGATGAAAATGCTAACATAAGAAATAGTATTTGTAATTTTCAGCAACTATACGAAGAGCCTTTCTATGAGGCTTGGGAAAGATTTAGAAGGTTGTTGAAAAGCTATCCGCACAATGAGATAGCAATGCACCAGCTTATGTCCTGTTCTATGCAGCTGTGAATTCATCAACTAAATCTCTGTTAAATGCTGCACCAGGAGGGAGTTTTATGAACAAAATACCCGAATAAGCATTCCTGTTGCTTGACAAAATGGCAACCAACGATGCACAGTGGGTTAGCAAAAGGAATATGCAGAAAAAACAAGGGGTACATAGTATGGATGAAGTGTTAATGCTCAAGGCTCAGCTGGAACCTATAAAAAAGGAACTTAGTGGGCTGAAAATGTAGAATTTATCAGCTATATCTCAAGGAGGCTCAGCCTTAGAGGGAAATTTTAATGCAAGTGAGAATAGTGGTGGAGATTCTTGCAATCAAGGGTTAATCGATGTGAATGCAGTAAATGATTATAGGAGAAATGATCCTTACAGCAACCATTATAATCTGGGTTGGAGGAACCATCTTAATTTCTCATGGAGAGACGAAAACCAAAGGCAGACATCCAGTTCAAATGTAGTAAGACCACCAACCCCTTACCAACCACCATCTTACAGCATGAAACAACATAAAGGACACCAAAATCAGCCATAAACACACTACTAACAGCCTTATTAACCACCTGGTTTCCACCCTAGACCTCCACCTCCACAAGAGAAGAAGTCTAGCCTAAAAGATATGTTTGTAAGTTTCATGTCTACATAGTCCACTTTTATGGCAAATTAGGATACAAGGTGGAAATCATAGGACGTGTGGATGAAAAACCAAGATGCATCCATCCAAAACTTGGAAACTCAAGTGTGAAAGTTGGCAAACTCTGTTGCAAATAAAGCTTAAGGTACTTTTCTAGCAAACGTGGATAGGAATCCTAAGAAAGAAGCCAAAGCGATCACTTTGAGAAGTGGAAAGGAGATAGAGAGCAGCAAAGGTAAGAAGGCAATTTCAAATGAGGTATAACCGACACTCGAGATGAGACATTATGATCCTATTCTAGTAGAGGATGCACCAAAAATTCTGGATAAAGGTAAGAAGATTATGCATGAAATTGATGACAATTTATTGCCTCATCCATCTTTAGCTAGAAAGGAGAAGAAAAATGAACAATTCTCTAAATTCATTGAAATGTTTAAGAAATTGTATATGAACTTACCTTTTGCTGAAGCTTTGCTTCATATGCCCAAGTTTGCCAAGTTCATAAAGGATCTTTACTCAAACAAAAAGAAATTGGAGGGTTGTGGTACGATACAGTTGTCTAAAAACTGTAGTGCGATTATACTTAACAAAGTTCCAACTAAGTTAGAAGATCCAGGTAGCATTACACTACCATGTGAATTAGGAGGAAATTTTATAGGGCAAGCTTTGCATGATTTGCTACTATTAATTTAATGCCATATTGTTTGTGCAGGAAATTGAAATTGGGAGATATCAAGGAGATGAGGATGACCTTACAGCTTGCTGATAGATCCATGAAATAATTGATGGACATTATCGTAGATTTGCTAGTGAAAGTTAGGAGCTTTATCTTTTCGATTGATTTCATGGTGATGGACATGGAGGAGGATTGTAAAGTCCCTATAATTGTTGGAAGACCTTTCCTAAACACAGCAAGAGCACTCATCGATGTACATGGCTAAAAAGTGACACTTCGTTTCAATGACAAAGAAATGAGTTTCGATGTACATAAGGTGATGAAGCACCCTATTGCTGATTTTGAAGAATCATTGTGTTTTGTGGATTGCATTGAGAAACGCATGGAGGAAAAGCAAGAGAAAATTATTTTAAATGATCCCTTGAAGTGTTGCTTAATGCATTTTAAGCAAAATAAGGATGCAAGTGAGGAAAGTAGAACTCTAAGTGAGGAGTTGGATTGTGATCATGAGCTAGAGGAAGAAGAAAAGGAGGATGTGGTTTCCCCTCCTAAAGAGGACAAATTTTCTGATCTTAAACCTTTACCTGATAATTTAAAATATTTGTTTTTAAAGGATGAAGCTAAACTTGATATTTTTTCTTCTGTTTTTATAGGTATTAAAGAGGAGATGCTAATTTTGATCTTGAGGAAGCATAAAAAGGCAATAAGGTGGGAAACACCAGAACCCCAACTTATGAATGCACCGGATTCCAATGGAAGAAGATTTCAAATCAGTTGTGCAACCTCAACAACATTTAAATCCAACGATACAGAAAGTGGTGAAAAAAGAGGTACTATAATTGCTTGATGTAAGTGTGATGCACGCGGAACCCGCTTGGTCCCCGGAGGCCCGCTTTTAGGGGCCGAGAGAGGTTTATTAAATTCTTGAGGATTGGTCACTTCATAATGGACAGGAAATTATTCCTATTTAATTGCTGATGACCAAAATACAAGTGCGTCTATTTTAGGCAAGAAGAGGTATTTTGGAGCTGTCACCTAATTGAATATTAGAAAAGTTCATCTAATCTCGTGAAACCTAAGACCAGAGAGAGTTCGAGACGTACTCTTACTTATACCTTAGTTAAAGTTCATAAATGAGTTTTTAAGCTAAATTTCCATTATTCTTCTCACACGATTTCTTGCAATTAAATTAAAGTGCATTCAAGCATACAAACGATAGCGATAATAAAGCAGTAAATAAATAAAATTAACTTACAATAGAAAAGATCAAAATACAACCCGAATAAATACAAAGCCCATGAAATAGAAAAGATAAAATACATACATAAAATGAGATATTTATTTGAGTGAGAACATTGGTTCCTGCATGCATAATTACAAAAAAACGAAGAGTTTCTTGGATTATTTTGGAAAACCGGGATGAGCGATCCCATTTTGATAAAAAGAGAAACTTTTCAGTCAAGTGACATTTTGAGAAGAAAATTAGGACATTGGTCCTATTTTATTAAAAAAAATCCCATGTGATTTGTAATTTTTTTTTTTGTGAATTTTTAAGTTAACGTGTATAGAAAACCTTAATTATTATGAATCTAAAAAATAAAGGAACGCAGAAATAAAATAAAGTAAAGTACAAAGAGAAATTACTAATCCCACGCATCCTAGCCTTCAAATCTCCGTTCGATAGGAAACACTCGAATGCGAGTGGATTTATTAAATCGACAAAACAAAATGAGATGAATAGTTAGTAATGCGATAAAAATAAATAGATTAATTAAAAAGATATAAATGATTAAAAACAATAACATGAAAATACGAAAAAAGTAATATTATAAAATTAATGCACAAATAGAAAATGAAATGGATTAAATAGACAATATTAATAATAAGATAAAAGTAAATGAATAAAAGAAAATAAAGAATAAAAATGAAAATAAAAATAACAGTAAATAATAATAATAATAATAATAATAATAATAATAATAATAATAATAATAATAATAATAATAATAATAATAATAATAATAATAATAATAAATTAACTAAGCTAACCCATGAAATAGCCAAATAGACAATAAAAGAAATGGACCTATTAATGTAGTGTTGTGACAAAAGCAAGAAATAAACTCATGCATGCACAGTTACATGGAGAACAAAGAAAAGAAGTAAAACCATGTAAAATTAACATGAAAGACATGCAAAAATGAAGAAAGGAAACACATGAAGAAGAGGGAAAAGACAACAGGGGAAGAAGGGGTGAGTCATGGTCAGACCGTGACTCAGATGGCGAGTCATGGCCAAGCCGTGACTCGGCCACCAAAATGCCTAGGAAGTGGGGCATCGTGCCCAGCTTCCATTGAAATGGAAAAAACCTCTTTTATCTATTTTTTAACCAAAAATGAAGATTAAATGCAATATTTATGCCATAAGTCACCAAAACTCATTTATTTTCAAAGTAAATGCAATTTAGACAGCAAAAGTATGAAAATCATAAAATCATAAATTTTAGAGAGAGAAAGCTTGATGGAGAAGACAATTAATAGTATTTTTTGCCTTCATTGTTTTTGATATTTTAAGCCATAAAAAACATCATAAATATTAAGTAAATCAAAGACATAATGGAATAAATGGTTATTTTATAATATTATCATCCAAAAATCAAAATAAATGGAATCAAAGTTAACAAACAAAATGGATAAAAAACGGATGTTTACATATTCAAGAACAAAGCTTACTGTTTAGTGATCAGATTTGTGTTACCTTCATATTTTTAATCTCGAGATCAATAGAACTCAAACACTTTAGGCTCTCTTTGGATTGCTCTTAGTTTGCTCTTTTCCTCTTTCTCTCCCTCTCAGTTCTACTTCTCTCTATTTTTCCTTTTTTTCCTCCCTTTTTCGGTTTTTCCTCCTTTTTTCTCTTTTGGCTGCCATTCTTTTTGGTCTCTCTTCCTTTCTTTTCTTTTCTCTCGGCTGCTCTCTCCTCTCTTTTCTATTTCTTTTGTTTTCTTTATATTTTCTCCTCCCTTCCCTCCTTGATTTACTAGGTTTTAATCTCATCTTAGGAAATAAAATCAGATTTTCTTTTTTCTAAAAACCCATAAAATCCTCTTGAAATCCCTAGGAATCATCCCATTAAATTCAGAAGAATATTTTTCATGATTTTTGGCTGCTGAAATCGTGATTTTGGGGTGTCAGATCATGAGGGACGGGTGTCCCTCATGTGAGGGACGGTCGTCCCAGTGGGAGGGCAAAATCTACGAAAATTGAGGATTCCCCAATCAGATATGTATCCCTTTTTTTGTCCTTGAAAATGATATTTTTAGGAAATTTTTTAACAAATGTTCCCTTATGTCTTAGCTTTCCAAAAAATTAAGAATCAACTTATTTGGATTTGTGGAATAGGATTTATGGCCAAAATACTATAGACTATTCTCGGGTATCCTTTAGGGGCAGAATTGATGTCCTATCTTAAAAAAATTTCTAGGAACAATCTAAAGAGAATTAGGTCATGATTCTTTATAAAATTTTCTCCAATATGAGTCTAGTTTCCAAAATAATTGGATTCACCCTAAAAAGAGTTCTATAGAGGGAATTATGCCCAAATTAGTACGAAAAGGTCCGAAATAGGGGATAGATTCAGGTCACTAATGTTCAAGCCTAACTTTGGGTACCTTATGAATGTAATTAGGTTTTGGTCCTTCATCAAAGTTGTATATCTAGGTCTTAAGTTTCTCCTGAATTTGGAATTGCCCAATTTGGAGGTTTATAAACCAAGATATGGCTAAAAAAACCAGAACTATACCTAAACCCGTCACCCTTTATTTTTGTATTGAAACCCTATTGAAACCCTTAGTCCAAAGAGAGCCATAGTGCTTTTTATTTTCTGTCTATTTTTAAGCAAACATTATCCTCATTAGGTAACTCTGACCAAATCTACCTCAGGACCTAATTTCTATAGCAGGTATAATCTATCCTATCTCTGATAGTAAATGGGTTAGTCCCGTCCAATGTATACCTAAGAAATGGGGAATGATAGTAATTAAGAATGAGAACAATGAGTTGATTCCCACCTTAATGATTACGGGCTAGAGAGTGTGCATAGACTATAGAAGACTCAATAATACCATAAGAAAATACCATTATCCATTACCCTTTATTGGTTAGATGTTGGAGAGGTTAACAGGGAATAGGTTTTATTATTTCTAGATGGTTATTTAGGGTACTTTCAGATTCTAATTGCACCAGAGGATCAAGAGAAAACAACTTTCATTCGTTCTTACGGTACCTTTGCATATAGGAGAATGCCATTTGGATTATGTAATGCACTAACCACATTCCAACGATGTATGACGGCCATCTTCCATGATTTTATTACAAAATTTATGGAGGTATTCATGGATGACTTTACTGTTTATGGGCTTGAGTTTGAAACCTGTTTAGTTAATCTAGCATTAGCTCTAAAAAAGTGTGAGAAAACTAATTTGGTTTTGAATTAGGAAAAATGCCATTTCATAGTGTAAGAGGACATTATGTTTAGGCATAAGATCTCTTAAAAAGGGATTGACATGGATAAAGCTAAGATTGATGTTATAGAAAAACTTCCACCTCCAACTAATGTGAAGCGAGTTAGAAGTTTCTTAGGTAATGTAGGGTTTTATCCCTAATTTATCAAAAAATTTTCAAAAATTACAAAACCCTTGTCTAATCTTTTAACGAAGGATGTTGCATTTAATTTTTCTTTCGAGTGTTTATAGGCATTTGAGCTATTAGCATTTTATCATCGGATTGGAGTTTGCCATTTGAGTTAATATGCGATGCCAGTGACTATGTAGTAGGGGCTGTATTAGGACAGCGAAAAGACAAGGTGTTCCATGCAATTTATTATGCGAATCACACTCTCACTGGAGCCCAGCTGAACTACACCACCACGAAAAAAGAGCTACAGGAAATTGTTAATTCGTTTGAGAAGTTCAGGTCTTATCTTTTAAGAGTAAAAGTTATCGTTTGGATGGACCACTCAGCCCTTTGCCATCTACTTGAGAAAAAAAGATTCAAAGCCTCACTTGATTAAATGAGTGTTGTTACTTCAAGAGTTTGATTAGGAAATCAAGGATAAGAAGTGAGCTGAAAATTTTGTGGCCGATCATTGTCCCAATTAGAGCATAAACATGTGGAAACAGGAGAAATATATGACATTTTTACTAATGAGAATATTTGCTCAATTTTTATGTGTGAAATATCAACTCCATGGTTTGCCAACATAGCTAACTTTCTTACAAGAGGGTACATTCTAACGGATTCCACATATCAGCTGAGGAAGAAATTTATCTCCGATGCCAAACACTATATATAGGAAGACTCGTACCTGTTCAAGATGTGCCTGGACCAAATTGTGAGGCAATGTGTGCCTAAAGAAGAGTAAGACAGGATCATGAAAAGTTGTATTGCACGGGAAGCAGGAGGACACCATGGACCAAACAAAACAGCAGCAAAGATTTTGCAATCAAGTTTCTTTTGGTCTACACTTTTCAATGATGTTAAATTGTTTGTTATGTCATGTGACAGATGTCAAAGGGCAGGGAATATTTTTAGAAAGGATAAAATGCCTTTAAACAATGTGCTAGAGGTAGAGTTATTCTATGTCTAGGGGATTGACTTTATGTGACCATTCCCAATATTTTTTTGTTTTGAATATATCTTAGTAGCTGTAGATTATGTTAGCAAATGGGTTGAAGCAATTGCTACTAGGACTTGTGATTTTCAGGTTGTGCTCGAGTTCCTTAAGAGAAACATATTCAATAGATTTGGAGCATCAAGAGCAATCATTATTGATGGTGGCAAGGATGTTGTCAACCATTAATTTAAAGCTTTGCTTAAGAAATTTGGTGTTAAGCACAAGATAACTACACCCTATCATGTTCAAGCTAATGGTCAAGTAGAAGTATCAAATATAGAACTTAAGGCCATTCTAGAGAAAATGGTGAATTCATTTAGGAAAGATTGGTCTCAAAAGTTAGCTATGACTTTATAAGCTTATAGAACAGCTTTTAAGACACCCATAAGGATGTCTCCATTTAAGCTTGCTTTTGGTAAAGCGTCTCATTTGCTCATATTGGGCTACTAAATTTTTTAACTTTCACATGAAAAGTGCAGGAGAGAAAAGATTACTGTAGGTGAATAAGTTGGAATAAATCAGGTTCTAGTCATACCACCAAGCTAAGAGGTACAAGGAGAAAACAAAAATTTAGCATGATAGGAAGTTAGTGAGGAAGAAATTTGTCCCAGGTATGAATGTGTTACTTTATGACACCCATTTGTGTTTATTTTCAGGAAACCTGAAATCCAAGTGGAAGGGACCATTTGAGGTTGTAAACACAATTGATTTTAGAGTTGTGACAGTTTGGAGACCATTTAATGGTCAAGCATTCAAAGTAAATGGGCACTGGCTGAAACCATAGTCTGAAAGCTGTTATAAGAGTGCAGCAGTTGTCATTACTTTAAAATAACAGGTGAAGTATTCTGAAAGTCTAGCTAGGACTTCAAAAAAATCAGAACTACTATTTCCTATCCTTTCTATATTTTTGTTATCTTACTAGTTTACTGTTTGTAGATTTTAATTTTCTAGGTTGTTTTTTATTTGAAATAAAATGGCTAAATGACTTTTTGGGAGATATATTTTTGTTTGGGAAATTAATGCATCACTATAGCTTTAATTAGCATTTTGTGTAGTTGGTTGCTGCTGTTAATTTTTTGGAAATCAATTTTTACACGGTGGTGAAAACATTCTGACCACCGTTTGAATGTCCATTTTTCAGTTTAGAAGCTAATTACATGGTGGTCAAGATTCCCACACGGTAGGCAAAAATCCTTGACCACCGTGCAATGTGTACGTTTTCCATCTAGTAGCTAATTACACGATGGGGAGAGATTCCACACAGTGGGCAGAAACCTTTGACCACCGTGTGACTTAAAAATCTTTTAATCAAATGGTAGATTACACGATAGTGAGAAAGCTTACACGATGGGTAGGATTCTTTACCACTGTGTAAACTAAAACTTTTAGATTTAAAATGCTTTCTTTTTCCTCATTTTTACTTAATTGTTCATCTTCCCTTTATTTTTCTCTCAAAAAGTTTTCGTGCTTTCTTCTTTTCCTCTCAATTTTATGTGCGTTAACACCAATTGTAGGCTTTTATTCTTTTCTCCAGCAAATCAATAGCTCTTAAGAGATCCCATACTGACCAAACATCATCATCAAAAGTTGTAGGCTCTTTTAACTAAGAGAGAGAAATCTCCAGAAAGGTTATCTGAAGTGCACATTCCGACTTGGGTTCAACAGAGGGATCAATTTTCATACAGATGCTTTTCTAAAGCCGCCTACATTCCCTTTGTTTTTATTGATTTTGATTTGATGGAGAAGTTAGGGATTAAAAAGGAGATCGATGATATGATTAATGGGATAGGCTGGACATAATTCTTTAAAAAGCCAGATTGAGTGCATTCATGATTATAAGAGATTTTCTAACTGCTGTGAGCTGCAGAATAGATAATGACAATTTGTTAGATCTTGTCTTGGTCAAGTTTACGTTGAATAAGAAGAATTACAAAATGGCATTCAACCAATTCAGCAAAGTGTTGGGATTCCTTCTCGATGGAGCTAGACATTTACCGGACACAAATCACCATACAAACTAGGCCTCCGTTTGTGATCCAATTTCTCCAACACAAAAAATAACAGGGGGGTCAAAGGCCTATCATTTAAGGAACCGTGCAACGAGGATCTTACACAAGGTTTTCTCTCTTTCCTTTTATAATCATATTGAGGCTACAGGGCATGTGAATTAGGCAGAAGCACTCTTTCTCCACTATATATTTAACAGAATCAAGTTGAATGGAACATATTTTCTTTAGAAAAAATTTAATGACCTATAGGACAATCTGAAAATGGTAAAAAATATTTCAATTGGATGGATTGTAATTGTCTTAGCTAAGGCAGTAAGCCATGCCCCTCTTAGAGCAGATTTGGGCCCCATTCAGTAAATGAATTTTCGAATGTTAAAAAATTTACGCATTGCTACTGAGTCAAACGAAGACCTCTACTCAAGAGGAGTACCTACAACTAGTGGAGAGGGGAAGGACAACCCTACCTGTTGTTATAAATGCACCAGCTGAGGATGATGATGAGGAAGGAGCAACTGTTCCAAATTCTGCACCAAATATTTCTGAACTTATTACTCACCTGTAGAACCTGCAGACAGGCGAAGCTCCGCTCCAATTAAGGATGGATTAAATGATGGCTTACATGGAGCAGGACAGATAGGATGTAGATTGTGAGTAGGCTAGATATGTAGGACTAGCGTATGGATTTATTTGAGCAGAGGATAGAGCAATTAGAGCGTTCATTGGAGCTATTTAGACAAGAGGCAGAGCACTACCATCAGAGTATTCTGGACAGATTCCCACCACTCCCTCCTTCACAGGAGTGATTTTCAGGAGTTTTTCTAACCTAATTTTTGTTGTATCAGTTATCTCTTTTGTAATTGATAAACTAATTTATTATTGGGAACAATAATATTTTAAGTGTTGGGTGGGGTACACATTTTAAAAGTTCAAATGATTTTGGGAAAGAGCTGATTTTGGAAAAGTTTGCTTAGCCACATTTTTTTTTATTTTTAGTTTTTGTTTAGTGTTTGTTTGTTTGTTATAAATACTTTTGCAGCAGTTCCATATTTAAGTACTTTTCTTTTGTCTATTTTTATTTTATTTTATATTTTGATTTAGTTTTTATTTTTTTTATTTGAGCTTATTGACTAATCTTTGCTTAGCCTAGTTAGCCTTGAATTGTTTTTCTGATGTGAATATTTTTCAGATTTTTAACCTTGAATAGGTTGTTTGGAAATCTTAGATAGCAAGAGAGTAAGTTTTTGTTTAGAGTTTTTCTTTCTTATAATGTGTTCAAACTAGGAGCATATATTTAAGTTTCCATGCACATATGCTAGTTTTAAATATTGATAAGAAAAACTATTACATGTAGGCTTTTGACTAGAAATTCTTTAGAGCGCTAGAACTTTACTCATTGCCCTTCGAAACGATTTTGCAATTGAGACATGAATTTTGATATGATTTAGGCACTTTTCTCTGTTAGTCACTTTAAAAAGACTTTTTCCTACCTTATTCATTATTTTTCCCTTGTCATCCCTTTGAGCTGAATTGAGTATGCTGAATGCATACTCTGTAATTTTCTTATTTACATAACTTATATGATTACCTTTAGCCTTAAAATGCTTTAGCTTACCCTTTAGGAGAGTTGGCCACTTTAGGAGTATGGGGTTATTGCTTTAGGGAATTTTGGGTAACTAGGTTTTAAGAATGGGTTATGTGAGTGAGGAATTGCTTTAATTTTCAGTTATAAGGGGGGGGGGGGGGGGGAGGATTTTCATGTTTTAGAAGTTCAAAGGCTGAGTTTTAAGTTAAGCTTGATAGAAGTGGAAGATAGCTTTATGAGTTACCTTTGTGTTTTATGGAATTAGTGGCTCATTTATGTTTTCTTAGTCATGAATTAGCTAAGTTTTATGATTAATAAGCTACAACAATATTCAAGTGTGGGGTAACTCATTTGTTAGTTTTATTCCAAAAAAATAATAATAAATAAAAAAATAAAAATTTTATACCTTAGCTATCTTGGTTATTTCAGTGGAGTCTGAAAGGAATTTGTTTAGTCTTTATCTCAGCTTAGTTTTGTTCTTTAAATACGAAGAAAAATTCAGTCTATCTTGTGGGAAGAGTTGGAGTAGGAAAAGTTCATTTTTGGAGAAGAGTTATAGTGAGTAAGTTGGGTAGGTTGTGGCTGCTTTTTGTTTGCAGACTTAATCTTCTTCTTGTTAGCCAATACCTTTGGCCTTACATTACAATCTTTTTAAGACCTATTGATCTTCTTTCATGTCTTAAATTATATCAGTGGAGATGACTTTGGGTTTTGATACTAAAGGAGAGGCTTATGGCGTTTCTAGAGTCTTGAGCGCGAAACTGGGAGTGTATTCATGCACTGATTTCTTGATCATTGGTTGAATTGTGTTGGGAGCTTTGTTTTGAAATTTTTAAGCATTAGTTTTTGCCTTTGCACACACACACTTTGAAATTTATTTGTATTTTCTTGATTTGGATCTTGTTAAAGCAAAATTTCTTGTAAGTGGAGCTTGCTAAGTGTTGTCTATTTATTTTTTAACTTTTGAATTCTTGGTTGGAAATTTGAGACAGTCAAAATTAGTAGATTGTTCATTTTGCTTGAGGGCAAGCAAAAGTTAATTGTGGGGTTGTTGATAAGTTCATATTCGTGTTATGTTTTGTGTTATTTTTAGGTGAATTTTCAGTCTTTTAGTTGTTGTTTTTGTTTAATTTTGATTTAATAATGTTGGATCCTTGTTTCATTTGATTTAGTGAAAATTTTCATTAATTTTGTAAGAATTTTGTATTTCACATAGCGGTCAAGATTTTTCGACCACCGTGTGATCATGTAGGTGAAGATCACATGTAAAATGTTTATTACACGATGGTCAGGATTTACTGACCACTGTGTGATCGATTGATTTCAATATCTGAAGAAATTTTACACGATGGTCAGGAATTCCTAACCACCATGTGGATTGGTATGTTTGCAGGAAATTAAGTCCAGTAGGTATTTACATGGTGGTGAGGAATTCCTGACCACCGTGTAACATGAAAAAAATTCAGTTGTTACCGCTACCTCACAGTGGTAAGGATTTCCTGGCCACCGTGTAATTTGCTTGCTATTTAAACTAGATTTTCCAAATTTGTGGGATTGGGATTTTATTTTCCTAATAGATTTATCTTTCTTTAAATTTTCTCTAAAAACCTAGATCTAAACACATATATTTGAGGTTTTAGAATAGTTTAATAGAGACTTTTTCAATTAAATTAGCTGTAGAATTTTCTTATGTTATTGGAAATTTGTTTACATCTTTTGGGTTCATCATTGAAGACTAGCTTGAAGTTGTGATAACTTTCAAATTTGAAGATCCAATGAGTATTCTAGATTTTATTTAATTTATGTTATTATTTGCTTCAGTGAGCAGTAAGTAGTTCCTTTACTTGTTAAGGGATTCTTTGAACCATTATAACCATGTAATAACTTTATTTTTCATTGATTAATGCATATTGCTGCAATTTTATTCCTCTTGATTATCTCTATATGAATGTGATTTGAATGATTTATTTGGATTTAATTCGAAATGATGCTCTAAATGAATGTGTTTGATGAATATATTATATATAAGCTCTGTTCTTTTAAAGTTTTACATCTATTTATCTAGCCGCCTTCGAAATGGGAGCTGGATTTATAGTTATGGATTTTATTAGGTTCAGATTAGTGAGGAATTAATGGGTTTTTAGATAGCCGCCTCTGGAATGGGAGCTATCTTAGACCTAAGATTTGGTAACCCACACTTATGCTAATGAATGGGCTGGCTCTAGAATGGGAAGCTTATGGATTAAAATAGCTGCCTCCGTAATGGGAGCTTGGGTATAGATGGATTGTCCACTGTAGGCATATGTAATGTTAAGAGAGAGTTTATTGCATAGTAGTGTGGGGAGGATGGGTATTCCTTAGGAAAGCTTTTACATAAATCAAATTTTCATCTGTTTACCTTGTTTAAATTCTGTGTTTGCCTATTTTTTTATTATGACTTTAATTTCGTTTTTATTTTATGTTATTTAATTCTTAGTCTTACTTCATTTTGTTTAGTAAGCCAAAAACTCAACAAAATTTGGAAATTCTTTAGCATAAAATTAACAATCTTAATCTCAATTCATCTTTCCCTTGGGTATGATATTCGCGGGTCATAATTTTGCTCGCTATATTATTTGTCGATTCGATACGCTTGCTAAAATCCCAACACATGGGTAACATAATTTATTTTTCATTTAAGCTTTTGTGTGGATCGGTAGAATTGACAGTAATTGAGAGTAAAGTAAGTGAAATGTTATCTGATTTACTTTATTTGAATAAAAATGAAGGATGAAAATTAGAATAATAGAGAGTTAAGATGGGTAACTTTTATTTCTCTCCAAAATGGAGAAAAAAGAGAGTAAGTGAGAGTAAATAGAACAAAATTTTAATTTTTGTTCTTTATTTATGTATTTAGTGAGAACACCGAACAATAGAGAGTAAATTTGATTTATCTCATATTATTTCCTTCTTTAAAGTAAATTTTATTTCTCTCATCACTTACTCTCATTCAAACAAAGGCTAAATTCATGGAATGACAGATATACAATTTTTTTTTTGTCACTTACTCGTACTCTCATTAATTGTGCGAATTGCAGCTTATGGTGGCTATTCTAGTCTAAACTACTTTACATATGCTCTAGCCAAATTTCTTGAATCAAACTAATCATAAATTGCCATATGGTGCATGATAATTGAATAAAAAGTATAGTTGTAGTTAGCATGCATATATGGCACTGCACTATTTACTTTATCCATAAAATTTATTTATTTATTTATTTTTATCTCATTGCAATTATAAGAACTAATTTTTTTTTTATCATTTTTCAATTTTTAGTTAAACTACAATATCTAGAATTTAGTGAAAACTTTAGCTTTGATTTTTAAAAAAAAAAAAATTAAATCCAGTGCTTCAATTTTTTTTTTTAAAAAGCATTTAGTCAAATCTTAATGCTTTTTTTATAAAATTAAGCTTTCTCAATCATTTTTTAATTTTTTACTAAATTGAAATTGATAACTTGAAGTGTGACGGAAAGAGTATTTAATTAGTAATCTCTTTAATCCACCAAATTGTCACTTCTTACATAAATTACCAATATTAGAGTAACTATTAGTTTTACTAACTCTTAAGAAAAATTATATTGAATAGATTAAAATGTCCACTCTTAATTTAGGCTATTATAATAAAATGTGTATAAAAAAATATTAATTAAGTTATTAAATATTTTATTGACATTATATAAAGAATAAAGTTGGAAAGTATGTATTAAATATTATCTTAAATATAACAAGTGATAATTTGATGGGACAATTTTTTTTTTTCAAAAAGTGATAATTTGATGGAATGGAGAGAGTAATAATTTTTTTATTAGCTTCAATAGTTTACAATTTTAACTTCAAATTTTAGGGTAGAAGTATACTTGACAATTTTTGACCTAACCCGAAAACTAGCCTGAAGAATAGTAATTTGAACTCGAATAGGTAAAATTCGAATTATCCGAGAATTTTATGATTGAACCCGATCTGAATCTGAATCTAAGAATACATGAAACCTGACTCGAATCCGTGACCCAATTTTTTTCAATTAAAATATTGGCCAAATCCATATTTAGGTCCCTCTACTATTCGAATTTTACTGATTGAATGTTTGAACTTAAATCTACATGTTGGATCCTTTTACTATGATTTTACTCTTTATTAGGTTCCTATGTGTTCCTGAATTCTTTGAATTTATGATATTACCCCAAAACTATTTATTTTCCTTCCAAAACTTATTTTTCTTATTCAGACACGTCTAATAGCTATAAAATTACTCCAAAATATTTAATTTAAGGCTTTGATATCATTCAAAGTGAGCCGGCTCTATTCTAAAAATTTTAAGTTACCTAAGCGAAATTCTAGAGCTACTCTGTGATCTTTAAAATTATTTTGGAGACTATATTTGAAGTTTTAGACTTTCCTCAATTTTTTATGTTCATTAAAATACCAGGAGCTTACGACGAAGCTCAAAAGTTCTATGTTCTTGAGAAAGTAATTTTCAAATTTGCTCTATGTAGAAAGTTTAGAAGAATTGACACTAAGACAGAGCAAGTCTAAAAATTATTTTCTTAAGAACAGAGAGCCTCTGGCCTCCATCACAAGTTCTTGATACTTTAATGAATATGAAAAATTAAGGGAAGTCCAAAACTTCATAATACAGTTTTCAAAATAATTTTAAAAATCCCAGAGTAGCTTCGTCGCAAGTTCTCGGTACTTTAATGAATACGAAAAATTTAGAAAAGTTCGAAACTTTAGAATACAGTATCCAAAATAATTTTAAAAATCTCAGAGAAGCTCTATGGTTTTGCCTAGGTGAGTTAAAATTTTTAGAATAGAGCAGGTTTGCTTTGAATGGTATTAGAGTCTTGGATTAAATATTTTGAAATGATTTTATAAGTATTGGACGTGTCTGAAGAAGAAAAATAAGTTTTGAGAGGAAAAAAATAGTTTTGGGGCAATATCATAAATTTAAAAAATTCAGAGAACATGCAGAGACCTAATAAGGAGTAAAATCATAATAAAAGGAACATGTAGACACCGGATCCCGAGACAGTCTAAATCAGGATTACCCAATGATGAAATTAAGTGTGCCTGTTTTTAGACAAAAATAAAAATTGAAAATGATGATTTCCTTGTCGAATTTTATTTATTAGAAATAAATAAAAATATATTTTAAAAATATTTTAAAAATTATTTTAAAATAAAAAAGTGAGTTTTGGAAGTATTGTATTTTAACAATTTTTTTTAAAAAAAAAAATTTGCGAGTGTCGGGGTGCGGCAGCGAGCTGGGAGCGCGCAGCAGCGCGTTGGGTGTCGCCCTTCGGGAGCACCGACGGGCGTCGCTCGCCCCTGACGCGGGCCCAACGCCCAGTTTGGTCGATTTTCCATTTTTTGTTCCAAAAATAAGTATTTTTCTTATTTTTTTTTGTAAAATTTAATTTTAAAAACCTTTTGGATTCTAAACCCTTCAAATTCATCAGTTTTTTGTGGTTATAGAAATTCAATTGATTGAATTTCTTCATTAAAAATTTGATTTTTGGGGGAGGTATAAAATCATTTTTTAGAGAGAGAATAAGGGGGATTTTCTTTAGAAAAAATATTTTCTTCTTCTTTCTCTTCAAGAGCAAATTCTCTCAATTTTCGAAAGAATTTTCCTAATTTAATTCTTAAGGCAAAAAGAACAATTTTTGTTCTTGAGAATTTTCTTCTTTTTTATTTAATAATTTTTATCTTGAGATAAATAAATTAATTATTTGTTCTTAAAATAAAATTTATCTTCAATATTTTGAGATAAAATTTATTTTCAATATTTTATTTTTCTAATATTATTCTTACAAATCAAGACAAGAACATTAATCACTTACCTTCATTCATCACATCAAATTTTGAGGGTAAGTATTCTTGACTCAATTTTTTTAATTCAATTTTTAATTTAATTTTTATTTACAGTTAATTAGTCATCATGTAGATTTTCAAATTTTTTGTTGTTTTTTTATTATTTATGTGGTTTAGTTATGTATTTTGATGTTCTTAGTATATTTTATTTTATTCTTGCATATTTAATTTGATTCTTCATCTTTTTATTATTATTATTATTATTATTATTACTATTGCGATTATTGTTATTATTATTATTATTATTATTATTATTATTATTATTATTATTATTATTATTATTATTATTATTATTATTATTATTATTATCTATTGTTACTACCATTACTAGTATTATTATTATTTTTATTATTCTTGTTTATTGCTATAATTTGTTGAATTTTATTATTATTATTTTTATGTTTTCATGCATGTTGAATTTTATTTTTATTATTTTATGCTTTTTTATGCATGTTAAATATTTAATATGATAATTTGCATATTTTTATTATGCCATTTAATTGATTTGTCATACATGATGCATTTTTATTTGTTTTATTTTAATTTTTTTTATGTTGTATGTTTAAATTTATTTTTTGTTACTAACATCACTTTTATTTGTGTTTTTTTTTTTTATTTCAATACTCATTTTTTATGTGTGAGTTTTTTTCAATGGCAAGCAGGAGCCCATAGAGATTTGAAGATACCATTTGGGAGTTAATTTGTCATTTTTATTATTTTTTATTATTTTGGGTTTATTTATTTTATCTTATAATTTGTAATAAGTTTATTTTTAGGCACGTTAAAAAGAAAATCACAAAAATATTTTTATTAAATTAACTTGAAATTTTTTCTAATAAAATGGGACCAATGTCCTAGTTTTTTACACCTAAATAAACCATCACCTTTAACACATTTTTTTAAAAGTCCCTGCAAGAACCAATGTCCTCATCCTTAATAAATAGCCCATTTTATATATGATTTGTATTTTATTTACAATGGGAGTTGTATTTCGCCCCTAATTTTGTTATAATTTATTGTACTTTTATTTACTGCTTTCATTATGTGATTGACATGCGCATTAAATTACTGCATTTGAATTGAATGAGAAATGGGATGAAACGCTAAACTAAAAACTCAATTATAACTTTAATCAAGGTATGAATAAATGGAAAGTCCCGAACCTTCTCTGGTCTTAGGCTCAACGAGGTTAGAGGACCATCTCAATGCTTCATTGGGTTAGAGCCTCCAAAATATCTCTTGTTGCCTCACAAAAGGCCCAACTTGCATAGTCCTAGGCTCCACGATGCGAGAGGACCATCCTAATGTTCTATTAGGGTGGAGTCTCCAAGACACCTCTGGCTTGCCCAAAATGGACATAGCAGCTCTATCTTACTGAGGCTAGATGACCTTTCCCAATGTTCTATTGGGTGGTGACTCCAAGAAACCTCCTTGTTGCCTAAAATAGACGCACTTGTAATTTCTTACAAGTTTTATGAACTTCTCTCGATCACCCTAAAAGCGGGAGTTCGGGGCGCCCCGGGGTTTGGCAAGCGTTACAGTGGTAACTCCACTGGAGATCTATACTCGAGACTTCGCTTCGAAAGTACCTTGGTTAAAATTTACAATTGAGTTTTAGTCTAAAAATTTTCATCCTTTTTCGAAACTACATTCCATCCATGCTACAGCCTTAGATTATGCTAGTTTGGTCCCTTTTCTAGCCCCGGTGCATTCCCAAAGCATGACCCTACATTCATTTAATGTGAGAAAGTGCTGGGGATAATCACCAGCCCAAGCCTCGTACCTTATGGTATATGAAATGGAGACCCAATCGGTCGTTATGCTCGTGATGAGCTAGACCCGTTGGTAGGGACCATGCTTAGGTAGCCCTAAAGTATCATCACCTTTGACCAAAGCTCATGTAATGGCAATAGATACTTCCACTAGGTAAAATGCACCATAATACCGTGCTTGCTATGTGGGCCATCATATATTAAACAAAATTAGTTAAATTAAATGGTCTTCATTAAAGGCTTTCATGCCCCGGTGGGCCTATCTTAATTTAGTTGAATTATTTAAATACATAATGGCCAAACACCCATACATATGTATATTAGGCAAGAAATGTTATGCCGTCGATTTTTCACCGTGCACCATACGCGTCCAATGGGTTCCCTGTTAACCCTTGGATAAAGCCCACCTAGGAAAGAGGCTACACTACCTCGTGTGTGGGAGAGATAAGGTTGAAAGGATCTATCTACTTGCATGTGTTTGTCTATGCTACATCAATATGACCATGCATTGCATTTTAGGTGTGTTCTGCAGCCATCATAGATTCGTCCAGGTGGTTTAGGGGTCCCGACGATCGGCTAAGAAGGATTCCATTTTTTGGACTATCGAAGCTAGTGTCAGATTAGAGTTCAGATTCTCTTTTAGAGGGTAGTGAGATATTGTCTTCTGAATCATCAATAGACACAAGGATGTCTAATCCATCAAGTGGGTCTGATGTAACCCAGGCAATGATTGCTGAAGAGGTAGGGAAGAAAATGGAAGAGTTTGAGGCTAGAATGATGGCGATGATGGGCAACCTGGCTACTACCCTAGCCCTACTTGCTGGGCCACAAGCTGCTGCTCCAATTAGGGGGCAAGATGAATAAGGGGCTGTTAGAGAGTATCCCCCAGTGGTAGTTGATCCACCTGCAGTTGAGCCAAGAGCGCCAGCACCTGTTGAGTGCAGAGAAGGCCCTAAATCTGAGATTGACTTATGGGAGGAGCAAGAGGAACAGATGGTAGCAAAGGGAAAGTGGCCCAATCTGGAGGATGCAATGTGGAAAAAGATGGAGGAGAAGTTTGAAGCCATGAAGAGGATGTTGACGGTAAGAAGGGGAATGAACCCTGAGGATCGAGAGCTGGACGGTGATGATCTGATCTCTCAGAATTTCAAGATGCCCGAAATTCCCAAGTTTGATGGCATTTCTAACCCTGCTGCGCACATCAAGCAGTATTCACTGGTCATGAAGGGAACAACTCTGACAAGGAAGCAGAAGATAGAATACTTTTTCCTGAGTCTCACGGGGGCTGCCATTGACTGGTACCATGGGTTGGACAGAAGGTCCAAAGAAGATTGGGACTTATTGACCGAAGAGTTCTTAAAGTAATATGATTATAGTACCAGAATGGAGGTCACATTGAAAGATCTAGAGCTGCTACAGCAGAAGGCTGGGGAGTCTTTTCATGAGTACCTCACTCGGTGGAGGAACCGAGTTATGGAGATGAAGCGCAAACTTGATACTCCTGATCAGATCCGATTGTTCATTCGGAATGCTAGCCCCTACCTGAGAGATGGATTAAAAATGGAAGGGCTGAAGGATTGGGAGTCCTTGAAGGACATCGCCATAGAGGTAGAGGGTGAATACATGGCCAGGAGGGAAAGTAGTGAGGCTTATGCCAAGAAGGGCTATACTAATCAAGGGGTAACCAAGTCCGCAAGTTTCAGTAGTCGCAATAGAAGTGGGAAAACAGCTGAGGTGTCGACAACAGGTGTGAATCAGAGGTATTTCTCCATTCGAGTTGCTAGATCTTGTCAAAGGGGGATCAGGAGAGAGATTGGTGTATTTTAATGCTGACCTACCAGTAGAGGGCCGTAACCACAACCGGCCACTATACATCAAGGCGCAAATTAATGGCAAGCACACTGCTTGAGTCATGGTTGATGATAGATCATCCATAAATGTCTGCCCTTTGGTGGCACTTCAGGCTTTTGGGCTAGATGAAAGTATGCTGAGCAAGTCTGATTTAACCATCACGGCCTATGATAATTCTCGAAGACAAGCATTAGGAACATTTAGAGCACTGGTCAAGACCGGGCCCATTGAAACGGAGGCAGAATTTGTGGTTTTATCTATCCCAGCAAATTTCTCAGCTCTACTTGGAAGGCCATGGTTCCATAAATTGGGGGGAGTCCCGTCTACCCTATACTAGATGATAAAGATACCACATTAAGGAGAGGTGGTAATCATTAAAGCAGCGAGAGAAAATCAAGTGTCTGCCTTGGGGATTTCTAACCAGCCATTTAGTGGCTTTCACATATCGGTGATAGGAGAAGAGCAGGGTTCAGTAGATAGCCCTCAGGTTGTGAATATGATGAAGAAGGTGCACTTTCTCCCAGGAGCTGGTTTGGGTAAAAACTCACAAGGGCTGCAGTCTACTATCACTACGCAAGGCCAGAAAGATCAGAAGGGTATAAAGGAGAGCATGGCAAGAAGAAAATGTCAAAGAAGATCCCCCACATTTTAGAGAGTTTTATTCCAGCATCCTCGGTTTGTGCTTATGCTGGAGAAGAAGAGCCTTAGTGGGTGGATGGAAAGATCATTCCAGGTTTTGAAGTCTTTAATGATGTCTTCGACTGGGAGGTTGGAGTTATCAAATCTACAGAGGGCTTCTGGGATGTAGAGATTATGACTCAGTGTAGTGTCTGGGACAGGGATGGGCCCGAGGCAATTGTCACTGACAAGTTGTTAGCCACCAGATTGAAAGGAAAAGTGAAGATAGCAGAGCCAGGTTTGAAGATTAAAGATCTGAAGATTTCACCGGAGGTAGTTGAAAAGCCTCCACGAAGCCAAGAAGTCAAGGAACAGTCGGCTGCAACATCGGCGTCGATAGAAGATGAAGACAATAGTTACTTAGATAATCTTTTTATGCTTGAACTTTTCAATAATGATGATGTTAATGTTGCTGATTATATTAATGAGATGAATAACTTTGCTTACTTGTATGATGTTTCTGCTGATTTCATTTCTCATGATCATAAACATAATGCATTCATTTTTGACATTAACTCAACTAGCACGACTGCATTTAATCTCGAAACTTTGGAGAACCCAAAGGAAATTTTGATAGTATCAGATATAACTCCTGAGGAGAGGTTAAAATTTGAGAGAATTTTAAAAAAATATGAAAAATTCTTTGCATGGACCTACGAGGACATGTTGGAAATTGATCGAGAAGTCGCCGAACATGCCATCCCAATTTACCCAGAGTCTAAACCAATTAAGCAAAAGCTTAGAAGACTTAGACCAGAATGGGCGCAAAAGGTGAAAGAAGAGATCTATAAGCAGATTGAGGCTAAGTTTCTAATAGAGGTTCAATACCCGACCTGGTTAGCTAATGTAGTTCATGTGGCTAAAAAGGATGGAAAGGTTTGAGTATGTGTGGACTATCGGGACCTGAACAAAGCCTGTCCAAAAGACGATTTCCCTCTACCTCATATTGATGTGCTAGTAGATAGTGCCGCTGCTTGTATGATGTACAGTTTTGTGGATGGGTATGCAGGGTACAATCAAATCCTCAATAAGATCATGGATTGAATTAAGACAGCTTTCATCACCGAATGGGGTACATTTGCTTACCGAGTTATGCCTTTTGGATTAAAGAATGCAGGAGCAACCTATCAAAGAATAGCCACCAGAGTTCTCAATGACTTGATCCACAAAGAAGTGGAGGTGTATGTTGACAACATGATGATCAAGTCAGCTACCAGAGAAAGTCGCTTTGAGGCTTTGGAAAAGTTCTTTCAAAGGATCAATAAGTACAATTTGTGCCTCAATCCCAAGAAGTGCATTTTTGGGGTTACCTCGGGTAAGCTATTGGGCCATGTGGTAAACCAGAGAGGAATTAAAGTAGATCCTGATAAGGTCAGAGCCATTAGAGAGATGACGGTACCTCAGAAAGAAAAGGAAGTTAGAAGTTTCCCGGGAAAACTTCAGTACATCAGCCGGTTTATCGCCAAGCTAGCTTCAGTATGTGAGCCCATGTTCAAGCTTCTCAGGAAGAATCAGCCGGTGGTGTGAAATAATGATTGTCAATTGGCCTTTGACACTATTAAGGATTATCTCCTAAATTCGCCAGTCTTAAAACCACCATGACGTGCCAAGCCACTAATCCTATATCTGGCGGTAGAAGACAGTTAAGTGGGTGCCATGATGGCGCAGGAGGATGAGTTTGGGGTGGAGTTTGCTGTTTATTATTACCTTAGCAAGAAATTCCTACCATATGAAGCCAAATATGTTGAAGTGGAAAAGATTTGCTTGGCTGTAATTTAGGCTTCTAAAAAGTTGTGACACTACTTTCACTCCTTCAGTATATAGGCGGTTGCCAAGCATAACCCGCTCAGGTACCTTCAAGAAGCGCCCTCTCTACTAGGAAAGATGGGAAGATGGTTATTACTGTTGCAGGAGTTCGATATCGAATACATCACCAGGAAAACCATTAAGGGAAGAGCTGTAGCTGAGTTCTTGGCTGAACACCCTATTGAGGGAGACCAGTTTGAGTACAATTTCTCAAATGAAGATATCATGGCCATAGCAGTACAAGGGTGGTAGATGTTTTTCGATGGGGCAGTTAACAGTAAAGGGGCAGGAGCAGGGATTATTCTTACGACCCCGGATGGTGAGAAGCTGCCATTAACCAAGAAGTTGAGGTACAAGGCGACCAATAATGAAGCGAAATATGAGGCTTGCATCTTCGGGTTGGAACCACTACTTGCTCTAGGGGCAAAGACCGCGGAGGTCTTCGGAGATTCGTCCTTAGTAATCCATCAGATTAAAAGGGAATAGTCAGTTAAGGAAGAGAGGCTGTTGCCTTATGTGAAGTACTTGAGAATGTTGAGTAGCCAGTTGGAGATTTGCACCTTTCACTTTGTCTCCAGGGATGAAAATCAGTTGGCTGATGCTCTCGCGACATTAGTGTCCATGTGGGATAATCCAACGGGGGTTGCTATAAGACCCATGCCGATCTCTAGTGCAAAAAAGCCTTACTTTGAAGCTGAGCAGGTAATGGATGTTAAGGTCACCGATGGAAACCTTTAGTACTATGATATTCAAAATTACTTAGAAAAGTCAGTGTTTCTAGAAAAAGCCACTGAGAAAGACCAAAGAATGATTAGAAAGTTATCCACTCAGTTCATTAGTGTAAATGGCACTTTGTATAAGAGGCAAGTTGATGGTATCCAATTAAGATGTTTGGCGGAGAAAGAAGCAGAAAGAGTTATGGAAGAGGTTCATGCTGGTGTCTGTGGAGCTCACATGAATGGCTTAGCCTTAGCAAAGAAGATCATGCGCCAAGGATTTTATTGGCTCACAATGGATACGGATTGTTCAAAATATGTGAAGCAATGCCAGTTATGCCAGCAGTATGTGAATTTGCAGCATGTGCCAGTTTCAGAACTACATAATTTAACATCTCCATTGCCATTTGCAGCTTAGGGAATACATATCATAGGCGAGATACGTCCTACAGCTTCTAATGGGCATAGGTTCATCATAGTCACCATTGATTATTTCACTAAATGGGTCGAAGCTGAATCTTTCAAAAAGGTTGATGCTAGGGACATTGCTAAGTTCATCGAGCGAAATTTGATATGGCTCCCACACCACATTGTGTCTGATAATGGGGTACAATTCTTAGCAGAAACTAAATAGATGCTTCAGAAATATGGAATCCAGCATCATAAGTCTTCTCCTTACCGACCTCAGGCTAATGGTGCGGTTGAAGCAACGAACAAGAATGTTAAAAGAATATTGGCCAAGATAGTTCAGAGCTATGAAGACTGCACAGGAAAGCTACCTTTTGCACTATAGGGTTATAGAACCACAGTTAGAACTTCTACGGGAGCGACGCCATTCTATCTGGTATATGGAACTGAAGCCGTTCTGCTAGTTAAAATTGAGCTGAAATCCTTAAGGGTAGTTATGGAAGCTGAGATTCTAGAAGCAGAATGGGCACAACAGTGATTGTTGCAGTTGAATCTGTTGGATGAAGATAGGTTGCGAGCCTATTATCATAATCAAATTTACCAGAAGAGGCTAGCTCGGTCGTTCGGCAAGAAGGTACGAAAGCACCCATTGAAGGAAGGAGATTTGGTCTTTAAGATGATGAGGCCAGGGGTGCCAGACATAGGGGGAAAATTTAGGCCAACCTGGGAAGGTCCGTTCGTGCTGAAAAAGTTACTAACAAAAGAAGCAGCAATTTTAGCAGATAGCGATGGGAATGAATTTAAAAACCCGATCAATATTGATAGACTAAAAAGGTTTTATGGCTAAAGACCAAAAATCAAAAAAAGAGAATAAATGCCCCGCGGGTTGAAACCGATAAAAGGCAGCCTTACTAAATTGGGCACCCTGTTAGGGTGAAAATCGAAAAAAGGAATCCTGGGCAAAAATTAAGGGCCAAGAGAAAATGTTCAATCGAGAAAATCCGAGAGGGCCGATTGATAACAGGAGTTTGATGCTTACAAGATCTATTACAAGATTAGGGGCAGTCTTGTGCTTTTGAATTATTGCCAAATAAGGATCATGTATGATGAAATCATATAGAAATGTACACAATTTTGTAATGAATAAAAGGATTCAGTTTGCATTTTCATTGGTTTTTAGTTTTATCTTAAAAATAAATATATTATCATATATCTAATGACTATTGTCTAATCATTTTCATCGAAAGGTGTCTAAGCAAATTATGCTAGTCATCCTTAAGGGAGGTTCTGATAATAGGCTTCACTTCTCTTGTAGCCGCACCGAAAAAAAAGAAGGCCGTTAGAGTTGAAAACCGTGACTGGCTCTCTAAGCAAAAGTTAGACCAAAGGGTAAGGTGAAAACCTGAAAACAGGCAGTCTGCCCTATAAAAAAATAAAATAAATTAAAGCCGCTGGATTGGGTTGGATTCATTCCAGGCAAAACTTAGGCAAAGGGTTATGTGAAAATCCTCCAAGGGACGTATTTCCCACAAAGAAAAGTTAGTGTGAAAATCCACAAGGGACACACTACCTTTAAAATAATGACTTTCGATGCCTGAAATGATAAGGCGATGTTACTTCAGATGATCTTCCTTCAGTCAAGTAATGCATAATTCGGGTCATGAGTCGGAATCCTGGGCGTATGATCATTGGCCTGGGGGCAAAGATGCACACGGGTTAGTTCTCTTTGAAAGGTTTATAGGTCAGTGTCCATAAGCCAAGATGATACCTCTAGATCCTCAGGGGGCATCATACAAGGCGAGCAGCCAAGACATATCCTCAACGGACCCCTAATCACCTAGGACATGGTCTATCTATTTTTGCATGCATTCCATACCATTCTTTAGCAAGCATCTGCATAAAACCATTTACACTTGCACACACAATCTTTTGTATATACATTTGTGCCAATGACTTTGCAGGAAAAGGCCGAACCGAGGGACAGCTTCGGCAAGATGAAGTTAAGATGAAGACCCCACAAGTTGAAATCATGTGAGCCCTTAGAGGCATTATCTTTAAGTCCTTTTTCCAAGGCATTCTTAGTCTTTTCGGAGCATTATCTATAAATCCTTTCTCCAAGGTTTTTTTAGTCTTTTCAGAGCATTATCTTTAAGTGCTTCTTCCAAGGTAGTCTCAATCTCTTGGAGCGTTATCCTTCAAAGCATTAAACTTCTTCCAAAATATTCCAAATCCTTTTAATCCACGAGGATGCCTACACTTTTTGTAGCCTTGTCAGCGACTTGGTGCAATCGCTTTGTAGCCTATATAACGGCTCGGTGATATCTATTTTCTGCACTTTTAGTAGTATGGAGCAGACTCAGTGCAGTCCTCTGAGGAGGACATTTCCTGCGTTTGGTAGTCTTGTCAGCGACTCGATGTATCGCCATCTGCGGATGGCACCTGCGCTTTTAGTAGTCTGGAGTAGACTCGGTGCAGTCCTCTGAAGAGGACATTGCTTGCGTTTGGTAGTTTTGTCAGCGACTTGACGCATCGCTATCTGCCGATGGCACCTACACTTTTAGTAGTCTGGAGCAAACTCGGTGCAGTCCTCTGAGGAGGACATTTCCTGCGTTTGGTAGTCTTGTGAGCGACTCGACGCATTGCCATCTGCGGATGGCACCTGCACTTTTAGTAGTCTGGAGCGGACTCGGTGCAGTCCTCTGAGGAGGAAATTTTCTGCATTTTATAGTCTTGTCAGCGACTCGACGCATCTCCACCTGCGGATGGCACCTGCGCTTTTAGTGGTCTGGAGTAGACTCGGTGCAGTCCTCTGTGGAGGACATTTCCTGCATTTTATAGTCTTATCAGCGACTCGGTGCATTGCCATTGGAGGGTGGCACCTGCACTTTTTGTAGTCCCGAACATACTCGGTGCAGCTCAATAGAATACTCCCTGCATTTCGTAAGTCTGGAACAGACTCGGCGCATCACCATCTAAGGATGGCATCCGCACTTCGTAAGTTTGTTGCAGGCTCGGTGCAACCCAGAAGGATGACAATCGCTCCACAATGTAGATGGTGACTTAAAGAGATGATTCTCGTGGCAGCAGGAGGGAGGCAGCCTCAGGTACGCGCTTCTTTCCCTTTCCAGAATTTTGGCTCACCTAGACACCCATGCACTAGTCTCCCCAAAATTGGAGGCAACTGTAGACACCAGGTCCCGAGACAACCTAAATCAGGATTACCCAATGATGAAATTAAGTGTGCCTGTTTTCAGGCAAAAATGAAAGTTGGAAATGATAATTTTCTTGTCGAATTTGATTTATTAGAAATAAATAAAAATATATTTTAAAAATATTTTAAAAATTATTTCAAAATAAAAAAAGTGAGTTTTGGAAGTATTGTCTTTCAGCAAATTTGTTTTTTTAAAAAAAAAAATTTCTAGTGTCGGGGTGCGGCAGCGCCTAGTGCCCAGGCGGGGCGCGCGAGCGACATCCTGGACGTCGTGCGCGCGGTGACGCCTGACGGGCGTCGCGCGCCCGACGCCCAGTTTGGCCGATTTTCCTTTTTTGGTCCAAAAATAAGTGTTTTTCTTTTTTTCTTTTTGTATAATTTAATTTTAAAAACCTTTTAGATTCTAAACCCTTCAAATTCATCAGGTTTTTGTGGTTATAGAAATTAAATTGATTGAATTTCTTCATTAAAAATCTGATTTTTTGGGGAGGTATAAAATCATTTTTAGAGAGAGAATAGGGGTGATTTTCTTTAGAAAAAAATATTTTCTTCTTCTTTTTTTTCAAGAGCAAATTCTCTCAATTTTCTAAAAGATTTTTCTAAGTTAATTCTTAAGGCAAAAAGAACAATTTTTGTTTTTGGGAACTTTCTTCCTTTTTATTTAACAATTTTTACCTTGAGACAAATAAATTAATTATTTGTTCTTGAGATAAAATTTCTCTTCAATATTTTATTTTTCTAATATCATTCTTACAATTAAAGACAAGGAGATTAATCACTTACTTTCATTTATCACATCAAATTTTGAGGGTAAACATTTTTGGCTCAATTTTTTTTAATTCAATTTTTAATTTAATTTTTATTTACAATTAATTAGTCATCATGTAGATTTTTAAATCTTTTGTTGTTTTTTTCTTTATTGTTTATGTGGTTTAGTTATGTAATTTGATGTTCTTAGTATATTTTATTTTATTCTTGCATATTTAATTTAATTCTTCATCTTTTGTTGTTGTTGTTGTTGTTGTTGTTGTTGTTATTATTATTATTATTATTATTTAGCATGCTTTAACATATTTTATTTATTTTATTTCTTGCTATTTTTGCTTGTTTGATTGTTCATCTTTCTATTATTATTATTATTATTATTATTATTATTATTGATAGAAAATTATAACGAATATAATTTAATGCGGAGGTAACATTGAGACATGGTACCTATCTCTTGTAGCGCAGAAACTCGTTGCGGAAGCATTTACAAGGATCCATTTGTTTTTGGTCACCGGTCTGGCTTTTACCCACTCGGGATAAGAGCAACTAGTTCACAATCTAAATGCCCCTAAAAGATAAGACAAAAAATTGTGAGTGGGAACGAGCAGCCTTGTGACCTGTACATTTTCTCGTTACCAAATAATTAGGACCTCATCTCTATTTATAGAGATCCTAAAAGGTAGAGACCTAACTCTAGTTTAACTCAGACTATTTCGGAGATAAAATTTGGTAATTTTAATCCGATTAAATAACTCAATTTAATTTGGATTGAAACTCAATCCATTATAGAGTCATGGGCGTACCCAAACTCTATCATCTCCCACTCGCACATGACGGAACGCATTCCAGTCTTAATCTTCAGTTATACTGGCAGATAAATTGTGTGACCAGCATACCTCGAGAGCACTAGTGCTATACACCTGTTACGGATATATAGCGTCTCGAAAAAACAAGATCCTCCTTTTCACGTATGCCTTACCCTAGATTGCCTTCTCACATTCACTGTTTTAACTCATGATCTCATAAAATAATTTTCGTGTTCACTATTATGTTTCTACTCATAGAAACCATAATAGGCTATGAAAGTGATCAAAAGGCTATCATCCCCTCTTACTGTATGCCATCCATCATGATTCAACTCGCTTTTCTAGTTAGATCCTCCAGGCCTAAACTTTTCCCGGACCTTTTGGAAACTAACTAAGCTAGCCACATTGAACCATACTTCAAGGATAAGTTAAGGGTTCTAAGGGTCGAAATATAAATAGGGTCTCACAATAGGGACAGTTGAGATCAATAATATTATTAAATTCCCATCCCTATGGTCACATAAGCACACACGGTATAAAACATGTGTTATGGTGTTCTTTCCTTCCCTTAAAGGAGCGCATGTCTCACATTTCTATAATGTGTATATCAAACACCATACAGAAGCATAAGGTTGCGATGCACCGAAGCATCCAACTTTAGTCCGCTTACTTAAGGACTACTTTTGGCTTTTTAGACAGAACATGGTAGTTACATATAACTGACCATTGGATTCCATACAATCCTTAATTTGGATCTTAATCTAAAGCATACAACTTTATGTATGTCTTTATCACACACCTTAACAAGACTCATCTTATAATTTCTGCAAGATGGTACTTTTATTTTGAACAGGCTCTTGAGCATTCTCATATGTTCAAAAATCGCCTCATCTTAGTCTTTGCCAACTCATTGACAAAACTAAGGTAAACACCCTTGTGAGTGGGCTACTTCTCTGTCCGACATGCTCAATCTCATATCAATAACAGTAAATGTTTACATATAAACATTCACACTCATGTATTACCAACAATGAACTTTAGTTATTATTCACAAATAATAACGTTAAGGGATTATATAAATTATAACAGTACCAATTAAATTCTATGCAAACCTCGAGATCTAATGTATTTCTCAAAACACATCTCTCGTTATAGGTTTACTCAATGGATCTGCATGCGTAGAAACATACTGTAAGTTCACTTCTCCTTGTGCAATAATATCTCTTATGTATTGATACTTAATGTCGATATGTTTAGCTCCACTATAAGCTATCAACGACTGACTATCACTAATACCTCTGAGATAGTTACTCTTAAATGGCTCACAAACCATTTCAGCCAAACTGTCTCCTGTACTACAGCTGAGGAAGTGACAAATTCAACTTCCACTATTGATGGGCTACATAGGTTTATTTCTTGTTACTCCATGAAATGGCACTCTTGCTAAATAAGAATATGAAACCTGAAGTGGATTTTCTCTCATCCACATCTCCTGCCCAATCAGTCTCTGTATTCTCTCAATGCAGATCATTTTCTTGATAATAGAGAGAATATTCTGCAGTATCTTTAAGGTATATAAGTATCCTTTTAATTGCTTCCAATGTGCTTTGCGTGGGTTAGATTGATATATGTTAACCATGCCCACTGCATAGCATATATCATGTCTTGTATACAACACTGCGTACATAAGACTACCCACGACACTGGCATATCGAACGTTCCTTATACATCCATTTATTCTGGCGTCATAGGACACAGATCTTTGCTAAGAAACTAATTCTTGGCAATGGGGTAATCTATGAGTTTATAATTTTGCATATTAAATCGCTCAAGATTTTTGTTGATATATTTCTCTCGAGAAACAGACAACAATCTTCTCAAACAATCTCTTAAAATCTTAACTTCAAGAATGTAATATGCTTGATTCATGTCCTTCATCTTAAAGTTAGACGATAACTAATCTTTGATTTCATTTACGTACCATTTATCATTTTCAGCTTTGAGTATGTCGTCTACATACAATGCCAAAATAATAAATTCATTTTCAGAGCTTTTATTATAAATACAATGATCTTCATCAATCATGTTGAACACGTTCGCTATGATTGTATGATGAAGTCTCAAGTACCATTGTGTAGAAGACTGTTTAACGTTATAGATTGAACTCATCAATCAGCAAACCTTATGTTCGCTGCCTTTTTTGATGAAACATGTAGATTGTTCCATCCAATTCTCCATTGAGAAAAGAAGTCTTTTCATCCATTTGATGAAGATCTAGGTTCAAACTTGCCACTATGGCCAGAATCAACCTTATGTACGTAAAACTTACAACATATGAGAAAGTCTACTCATAGTCAATCTCTTCCTATTGTGTAAACCCCTTAACGACTAGCTGAGTCTTATATCTTTCGATACCTCTTTTAGCCTTTCGCTTTACTTTGAGAATACATTTATTCTCAATTTATATCCTTCCAGTAGATCAACTAGTTCTCAAACATGGTTTGATCTCATGGTTGCCATTTTTTCTTCCATTGCTTTAATCCATTTTTCCTTAGATGGGCATGAAAAAGCTTTTTAAATATTTTTATGCTCTTTCTTTGTCTTGTGGTGTAACCAAAAGGGCTTCGTTCAAGCCTTCAATTTTAAATCGTTGGCATGAAACACTTATCCTTTTAGATTTTTACAGTTCTGAACCTTGATAAACATGTCTCATATATTTATCGTGATTCATAATGCTCCCACTGGGACTATGTTCCATACTCCCACTGGAGTTAGGAATATTATATTCCTTCCTCCCACTGGAATCAAGAATACTCCCACTCAAATCAGGTCTCGAACATCCAGATCGTTTGGAGGATGAGGGTCTTAACCTTCTTCCTCTAAATCCCTCCCACTCGGATGGAGTGATCCTGATATTCTCTTCCTGAGATTAATAGAAAGTGAAATCTTAATTCACTTTGCCCAACTTCAAAATTTATTCTCTTAAGAATATGACGTCTAGTGATTAAAATTCTGCCACAGTGCCATTTTCTTACTCACCCATGAAAATGTATCCTTTTGATACTTTAGAATATCTCACATAGATACTCTTTTTACCTCTTGGTCTCAAATTTACCAAATTGAAGTATCATGGACGCAAGCATTACAGTGGCTTAGGTCAACTTGTTGACCAGTTCACAACTCATAAGTTGTGAAAGTGATAGATTGGGAGGGAATACGGTTCAGAACATATGTGGCAGTCAATAAAGCATCTCCCCAATAGGAGATAGGCAAATTTGCCTCTGCCATCATAGATCTAACCGTATATAGGAGAGTCTTATTTCTCCTTTCCTCAACACCGTTTTGTTGTGGATTTCAAGGAATGAACAACTGATATTCAATCCTTTTTCATCACATGAAACTTTAAGTTTATCTGTAAGATATTATCGACCTCTGTCAGTTCTTAAAGCTTTGATCTTTTTATCTAATTGATTCTCAGCTATACTCATATAAGTCGTGAACCAACTCAATGCTTCTAACTTGTGAGAAATCAAATAAACATGACCATACCTAATATAGTCATATATAAATGTGATGAAATATTAGGCCCCATGCCTTACCCTCACATTCATTTGACCACATTTGTCAGAATGGACTAACTACAATGGAAATTTTGCTTTAGTTCCTTATTCGAATGATTTTCCAACTAGTTTTTCCTTTTTAGGCAATATTTTCATGTAGGTAATTCAACCTTATTTAAATCACCTACTAAACCTTCTATAACTAACCGACTCATTCGGTTTTGTCCAATATGGTTTATTGTAGCATGCCATAATTTCACATTATTCTCATAATAATGTGAAAAATAATAAATTAAAGGAAAATAGTCATGGTCCACATCCGCATCCATAACCAGAACCATAATAGAAATCATTCAAGCATAAGCATACACTGTTATCCTCAAAATATAAATTAAAAACAAATTTCAATAAAGCAAGAACAGAACCTAAATTTCATAACAAAGGTATCTCGATCCCTTGTTATACGGTCCATTGGTTCTAAATTTATCACCCATAAAGAATGAAATTCAGAACTAGATACATAAATTTCACTCACTCTTGAGTCAGAATAGTGTATCTTTTTAGGCACAATGCATCTCTTGCATAGTGTCATTTTTATAGGCAATTGAAACATTTCACTCTTGAAAAGTTTACCTCCTTTTTGCCTTTGGACCTTTTGTGATTCTATTCCTTTTGCTTTTCAGGCTCTCAAGCCTTTTTCTTATCCCTATTGTTGAAGCTTATTTTATTATTCTAATGAGGACTCATTCTATTAGAATAGGACTGTGCCATATGCACTATGGCATTGACCTTAGTCACTGCCAAACAGTCCCTTTTTAAGCCTCAAATGACAAGCGACATCCTCAAATGTCTTTATGCTTATCCATATGAGTTAGTTGCATTTTCACATGCTACCAACTCTTGGGTAAAGAACGGATAACAGTTTGGACCTTCTGCTCATCAGTCACTTATGACTAAGTTCACTAAACTCACTTTTCCTTTTTCATCTCTCTTAGATGTTTTTGCATCGAATAATCAGACTTTTTCTAATATGTATCAAATTTGATCGTCAATGATCGGAGCTTATTCAGAGTCACATCTTTGAACTTCTCTTGCAAAGCGATCCATAGATGCATTGCATTTTGATACTTGCGAAATAGCTTAGTGATGTCATCCTCCATAGCACTTAGGAAGATGATATGAGCAGTGGAATTTTTATTTTTTTCATGCCACATAGGCATCTTCGTCTCGCCTATGCTGGGCTGTAGTGCCATTCTCAGGTTCAGCCATAACCGAACTTGAGGGTTCAAGAGCCTCTTGCTCTTAAGCATACACTGGATCTTCGTATTCCAGATTTCATAATTGTCAACATTTATCTTAATATCTATATTAAGGGCGACAATTGACTTGGAAGCAGTATCCATTAAGATCCTTTGATCTCAAATGGAATAATATTGCACATATTTATGGGAGATAAGGCAACACATGCAATTTATTATACACCTGAAATAATAACCTAGTAAAATTTTCTATTAGGCTCAAATTCGAAAAGGCTACTTGTGACGCGCCCGAACCCCGCTCGCGATCCGGATGGCCCTCGGAAATCCGCTTTTAGGACCCGAGACCGGATGGAGGTTCATTAAAACTCGTGAAAGCTGATCGCTTCGCAATGGACAAAAATATATCCAAACCCATTGTTGGCAATCAACTTACGAGAGCGTCTATTGGGTTATCATAAGGCAGGATCACGGAGTCGCCACCCGATAGAACATCGGGAAATAAATCTAACCTTATGAGGCCAAAACCAGAGAGAGTTCGGGACCTCACTCTTATTCATACCTTTGGTTAATATTATGTAAAAGGGTTTTTGGGATCAATTATTTTATCTCTCTTCTCACACGAGTTATGCCATAAATTAAAGCGCATTCAAACAAGTAAAAAATAATAAAATAACAAATAAAGCGATAAATAAAATATATTTACAGTTATCCAGAAATAAGTATGAAATCATAAAAGGAAGATATAATAATAAGAATACATACATAAATCGGGCTATCCTTTTAGGCGGGAACATTGGTTCCCAATTACTTTTTATGAAAAGTATAAAACTCTTGAATCAATTTAAATCTTTTGGTTTTGGAATGAAAACGTGGACATTGGTCCAGTTTTATTGACAAATTTCATTTTGTAGAAAACATTTGTGTGGTGATTCTTTTTAATGCGGTCGAAAAATCATTTGTTATTACAGACCACAAGCGAATAAAATAAAATAAAATAATAATTACACATTTCATAATAATAAATAAATCCTAATCTACTCACCTCGACCGTGCTCCGCCTAACTCCGTGAGCGAGTCACATGCCACTCGCATCGCGGTAAAGACAGAAAACAATATTGGTTAATAATGAATAAATAATTGAACGAATAAATAAACAAATAAATAATTAATTGAATCAAACAAATTGAGAGGATTAATCAATGTAAAACACAATGGCAATTATAATAATCAAATGCAATAAAAATGATGATGCTAATAATAATACCATAAAATGATAATAATGATAGTAATAAATAATAAATAAACATAAAATGACAATAATAGATAGGTAAAATAATAATAATAATATAAAATAAATAATGATATTAATAGCAATGATATAATATAATAATAATAATAATAATGCTGTAAAATAATATAATAATAATGACCATGACAATATTAATTAAAGCAATAAAATAATAACATCAACAATAATAAACATAGTAATAATATTAACACAATCCTAATAATAATAATAATGACATTAAAGTAATAATAACTAACCACAATAATAATAATAATAATAATAATAATAACAATAATAACAACAATATGACATCAACAAACATAAAATAAACATATAATACTAATAATGGTAAAAACAAAATAATAATAATAATAATAAACATATAATAATAATAATAATAATAAAAATAATAAAAATAAACAGAATGTTAAATAATTACAAATAATAATAATAATAATAATAATAATAATAATAACAACGGAATATTAATAATAATGAATAAGTAATAATAATAATAATAATAATAATAATAATAATAAAATAATAATAGTAATAAGATGAACACAGAATAATAATTAATAATAAATAAGTATAATAATATTAATAATAATATACATAAAATGCATAAATATATAATAATAACAAATAATAATGATAATAATAATAATAATAACAACAAATATAAAAACAGAAAATAAATAAATATATAATAATAATAATAATAATAATAAAAATAAATATAAAAACAGAAAATAAATAATAATAATAATAATAATAATAATAATAATAATAATAATACAGAAATTAATAATAATAATAACAGAAATTAATTAAATATATAATAATAATAATAATAATAATAATAATAAGGACTTACCTCGCCGGAGCCGCCGTCGGAGGGGGGTGGTCGACACTTCCACCACCGGACGATAGATCAGCGCACCAGGAAGGCGGCGGCGGTGGTCACGCGCCGGAATGTCGTCGGGAATGGCCGGAAATCGCGTCGGAGCGTTGCGAGCTTCTCCTCGCCGATCTCCTCCACGCGCCGTCTGCCGGAGTCCGATGGAGGAGCGGTTGCGTCGCCTGAATCGTCCGGCTGTAGGGCGTCTGCCGGCGTGGCGCGTGCGGCGATCGGCGGCCGCGGATGGCCGGCGGAGGCAACGCCTCCTCCTCCCCTTTTTTTCCTTTTTCTCCTTCCTCCGGCGCCGTTGGTTTGATTCCTGGTCTCCGTTGGCCACTCTCCTCTCTTCCCTCATTTATTTCTTTTCCTTATTTCCTTTGATTTGGTTCTTTGGTATTTTTCTTACCCTCTTCTTGCTCTCTCTGTATTCTCTTTTCTTTGTTTTTACTTTCAATTCTTTTGTTTCTATGGCTGGCCACCTCTTCTCTCTTCCTATCTCCTTTCTTTATTTTTGCTTTTATTTTCCTTTCTTCGTTCTTCAACCCATCCCCTGCTCTCTCTTGTTCTCTATTTTTCTTTTCCTTTCAATCTCTTCATCCAGCCGAGAGAGCCCCCCCTTATTTTTGCTCATTCTTTTCTTTTTATACACCCTCAAATTAGGGTTAAAGGGTACAATGGTCATTTCCTCACTCAATTATTTCCCTCCTTTTCCTTTTTCATTTTATACTTTAAATAATTTAATTCTAATAACACACATACATACATATTAATTAAACTAACACATAATATAATTTAGACATTACATATTAACACATTAATTCATTAATTGACTAAACATTACACTAATTAATCACATCTTAATACACTTAATCTATATATATATTATATACATAATTAAAGGCTCCACATACTAATTAATTAACCATGCACATATTAATCATTAATATAATAATTAAACATTACAATAATTAATCAACTATCATATATATTTATATTTTATCTAATTAATTATACACTTTAAACTTTTATTTTACATGCACTTTAATTAACACAATAATATTAACCACTTAATTAACTAACAACATCAACTAATTAATTACCTAATTTCACACACACATATTTATATTTATATTTTTTATTTTTTATTTTTTATTTTTATTTTTTATTTATATATTTTTTTATTATTTTTTTTCGGAGGGAATAATCAAGGATCGAAAATCACCATTTTCATTTCATGACGGACTCGGGACCCGGTGTCTACAGTTGCCCCCAATTTTGGAGAAGCTAGTGCATAGACACCTAGGTGAGCCAAAATTCAAAGAGAAAGAGAGAAGGGATTACATACCTGTGGCGGAGACCCTGCCTTCTTGCCGGGAGTTGGATAAAGAGATGCCTCCTCAGAGGGCTGGGGAATTTGCCTCCTCAGAGGATTTAAAACGTAATACTTCGAAAAGACTGAGAATGCCTTTAAAGAAGGACTTAAGGATAATGCTCCGAAGAGACTGAGAGTGCCTTTAAATAAGGACTTAAGGATAAGCCTTTAAAGAAGGACTTAAAGATAATGCCGCCTTTAACGAAGGACTTACAGATAATGCTCCGAAGAGACTGAGAGTGCCTTTAAAGAAGGACTTAAAGATAATGCTGCCTTTAACGAAGGACTTACAGATAATGCTGCCTTTAACGAAGGACTTACAGATAATGCTCCGAAGAGACTGAGAGTGCCTTTAAAGAAGGACTTAAAGATAATGCTGCCTTTAACGAAGGACTTACAGATAATGCTCCGAAGAGACTGAGAGTGCCTTTAAAGAAGGACTTAAAGATAATGCTGCCTTTAACGAAGGACTTACAGATAATGCTCCGAAGAGACTGAGAGTGCCTTTAAAGAAGGACTTAAAGATAATGCTGCCTTTAACGAAGGACTTACAGATAATGCTCCGAAGAGACTGAGAGTGCCTTTAAAGAAGGACTTAAAGATAATGCTGCCTTTAACGAAGGACTTACAGATAATGCTCCGAAGAGACTGAGAGTGCCTTTAAAGAAGGACTTAAAGATAATGCTGCCTTTAACGAAGGACTTACAGATAATGCTCCGAAGAGACTGAGAATGCCTTTAAAGAAGGACTTAAGGATAATGCTCCCTTCTTCGGCTGAGAATGCCTTTAAAGAAGGACTTACGGATAACGCTCCCTTCTTCGGCTGAGAATGCCTTTAAAGAAGGACTTAAGGATAATGCTCCGAAGAGACTGAGAATGCCTTTAAAGAAGGACTTAAGGATAATGCTCCCTTCTTCGGCTGAGAATGCCTTTAAAGAAGGACTTAAAGATGATGCTCCCTTCTTCGGCTGAGAATGCCTTTAAAGAAGGATTTAAAGATGATGCTCTCTTCTTCGAAGAGGCTGAGGATGCCTTTAAAGAAGGACTTAAAGATAATGCTCTCTTCTTCGAAGAGGCTGAGGATGCCTTTAAAGAAGGACTTACGGATAATGCTCCGAAGAGACTGAGAATGCCTTTAAAGAAGGACTTAAAATAATGATCCCTTCTTCGGCTGAGAATGCCTTTAAAGAAGGACTTAAAGATGATGCTCCCTTCTTCGGCTGAGAATGCCTTTAAAGAAGGATTTAAAGATGATGCTCTCTTCTTCGAAGAGGCTGAGGATGCCTTTAAAGAAGGACTTAAAGATAATTTTTAAAGAGACTGGGGTGCCTGTGAGATGAGCATGCTTTGGCTACAATCTCGATTTGGTGAAGTGCGGCATTCTCTGGCCACAGCTTCGATCGGAGAGATGCAGCATGCTTTGGCTACAAGCTCGATTTGGTGAAGTGCGGCATTCTCTGGCCACAGCTTCGATTGGAGTGATGCAGCATGCTTTGGCTACAAGCTTGATTTGGTGAAGTGCGGCATTCTCTGGCCACAGCTTCGATTGGTGAGATGCAGCATGCTTTGGCTACAAGCTCGATTTGGTGAAGTGCGGCATTCTCTGGCCACAGCTTCGATTGGAGAGATGCAGCATGCTTTGGCTACAAGCTCGATTTGGTGAAGTGCGGTATTCTCTGGCCACAGCTTCGATTGGAGAGATGCAGCATGCTTTGGCTACAAGCTCGATTTGGTGAAGTGCGGCATTCTCTGGCCACAGCTTCTATTGGAGAGATGCAGCATGCTTTGGCTACAAGCTCGATTTGGTGAAGTGCGGCACTCTCTGGCCACAGCTTCGATTGGAGAGATGCAGCATGCTTTGGCTACAAGCTCGATTTGGTGAAGTGCGGCACTCTCTGACCACAGCTTCGATTGGAGAGATGCAGCATGCTTTGGCTACAAGCTCGATTTGGTGAAGTGCGGCACTCTCTGGCCACAGCTTCGATTGGAGAGATGCAGCATGCTTTGGCTACAAGCTCGATTTGGTGAAGTGCGGCACTCTCTGACCACAGCTTCGATTGGTGAGATGCAGCATGCTTTGGCTACAATCTCGATCTATGAGATGCAGTGTTCTCCAACTGCAGTCCAGGTTGCGATCTGCTCTATCGCTGATGTTTTTCTTGAACTTTCTTTTTTTTCTGCAAAAAAAAAAAAAAAAAGGAAAACGCAAATTTGTAGGGTAAATTATAAAAGAAACACGTACCTGTAAAGGCACCTGCCTGTTGGGGTCATTGTCAGTTGACGCTCACTGGGAGACTTTGATGCTTACTGGGAGGTTTTGATCGAGAGGCTTTGATGCTCACTGGGAGACTTTTGATCAAGAGGCTTTGATGCTCACTAATTGCCCCCCGGCACCGCGTGGATAGGCTTGCTTTTCTAGGTAGTGTCTGACAACGTTGAGCTGGACCCATCATTTGGATCACCTGCTTGCCCCCGGTATGGCATGCATGAATAGGCTTGCTTTCCTGCTCAGAGGACTTTGAGTAGGACTTTGAGATTGTGCCTTCTCAAAGGACTTTGATATGTTATATACATGAAAGCTATGTAGGGAATTGGGTGTGTGCGATGTGTGCACTTACGACTATGTATATGAAACACGTGTAGAAAAAAAATTATATACATGTATGTACTGCATGCGAAAAATGTGGATGCAACCATAAAGAGCCATGTGCGTCAAAAGCATTTATGAAATATATTGGCTAAAACTCTTATGATAAAAGACATGCACCAAGAATTGTACATGTAAAACTATTTATTGAGAATATTTGCTACAATTATGTGTAAAAACATTTGAAGAAAGCATATTTACAAAGAATATTGCTGAGAGTGTACGCAAAGTATTATTTTCGTGGGTAGTGATAAGAAATACCCCAAGATTGTAAAATGAGTGCAACCTATCAGGTACCTCAAACTCAAGTTCCTAACTGCCTTTGAGCATACTGAATGAACCACATTCTCAACTGATTCAATCTTCGCAAAAGAATTCGGGAGTCATTCCTAATGAAGTGTAAGAAAGGAAACACGTAAGTATCGATGTTTACTAAATCAGCATGTGAATACGAGACATACCATGCGATCTCTGTGTGTATGTGCAAAGGCCAAAACAGAATTTTTCATTTTTTTTTTTTAAAAGCAAATTCTAGATGCAATATCGAGGACAAGACTCAACTCGAATGCAAATGCACTCGTGGCTTCTCGCTTGAAGCTCAAGAGACACCATACGCCTCTTCCTACGTACCAAACCTTACTAGAAGGTCATCTCCGCTAGTTAGATAAGGCCCAACCAAGAATCAATAGGTCTTACTTTGGTTGTAACGTTAGGCTTAGGTAATTGGCTATCAAAGGAGGATCAGGTCGCTAGAGAAAAACGGCCGCAACGTTTATTTGGATGATGGAATCATTTTCGGACTAATTGTATACTGTCCAGATACTCTTGAATTTGGATTCGATAATGCTCTGAATCATCAAGCTCAGCATAAAAATTTAGTTAAAAAGATAACCACCGAACTCGTCAAGGGGTACTATCTTGGACCCTACCATATTTCTTCATTTTTTTTTTCTTTTTTCTTCTTTGCTTTCTCTTTTTTTTTTTCGTTTTCGCAAGCTCATGTCTCTAACTACACAAAAAGTTTATCGATAATTCAAACCCCTTTCCAGAAGTGTAGACCAAAAATTATCGATGATTGAAAATTTCGTTTCCCAATGGGTAAACCCATCCTTATCAGGGTGATTATTGATAGCTCAAAAAAATTGTCAATGATCAAAATTCCCTTCTCGACGTGCAGACCCATTCTTATCAGGGTGATTTCAACCCACCAAATTATTGATGATTGAGATTCTCTTCTCGAAATGTAGACCCATTTTCATCGGGGCAAATTTTTGATGGTCCAAAGATTTCCAATGGTCAAGCCTCAAAGATCATCAATGATTAAAAATCTCTTTCAGAAGTGTAAACCCACTTTCGCCGGGACAATTTTTGATAGCTCAAGAGAATATCATAATGTGCACCCATCTTTACTAGAGCGGCCATTCTTCTAAAGGGGAAGCCAAAATCATTTTAGGCGAAAGGTAGTTTTAATGTGTGTAACAACAAAACTGGCACGCATTTAGCATACCAAAATAAAGGCTCAAGGGGCTATCAAGCGATTGTAAAATAAGGGTAGGAAATGGTCATTTAGAGAGATATACAAAGAAATGGTGCCTAAATCATTTTCTAGATTCAGCCTTATCCAGGAGTCGCTTTGACGGGTAATCGGAAAGGTTGTAGTGCTCTTAGTGAGTTTTCATCCAATCCCCTAATTGCAACTAGTTTTTTTTTTTAGTTTATTTTCAAAACGGGCCAAAAGTGCTCGAAATTTAGACATTACGTGGTATAGTCAAATATTTTCATGTGATCTAGCTCTTAAAGACCAAACATATGTACTCCTTACTTATTTCAAAGTGGAATGAAACTCAGGTTTCTAGAGTTAAGATCAAATCCATTCATAATTGAGAACTACTTAGGCAGAGTCAAACCTTGAATCAGAGGTACCTTAATGAGGTGCAAACATATCAGCATTTTAGGATACAGCTTAACACAAAAAATATTTTTACTCTATCAGAAATGTATATGCACAAAAAATCATGTAGGCACAAAAGCTCTTTTTTTTTTATTCTTTTTCTTTTGAATATGCACAAACTATGCGTTAAAAATCATGTATATTGAATGTCATATGCAATAGCGTCATGTATATTAGCAATGCGCGTAAGGAACTGTATGTGCGAAACATGTGTAAAAATATTTGTATAAAAACGCGTACATGAAATATGTGCAAAGGTGTGTGCATGTAAAACACCTACGAAAAAAATATGAGTGTGTAAACACAGCATAATAAATAACGTGCATGCATAAGAGCAGTATACAATGAAGGTAAAGGTGCAAGACATGACACAACATGAGAATGAATGTTCATAATACGGGGTGTATGTGCATATGGTGTGATTTATACATGATAGAGATATGTATGTAAGATGAAGATGTGATGTAGGATGAAGATGATCTGGCACGAAAATGTGCGCCAATGAGTTACAAGGAGTGGCAAAACTTACATATATAGAAGTGCAAAACATATACAGATAATACACATGAGATGGGACACAGCTTAGGAATGATTGTGTACAGTGAGTTTCTATGGTGTGCGATACAAGATATGGGATGAAAGTGGTCGCAAGAAACAAATAGCGTTCACAAAGTATGCGTATTTACATGGTATGAGCATGCAAGATATGCATTGATATATACAATGACTAACATGCGTGATAAAAAAAAAATATATGTACATTCGATGATGTATGCTGTATATACAGATTATGGTGCATGATGTATGTTATGGATGTCATAATGTTAGTGTGAGTTGTGACAGGCACTGCAATGTATGTATATGCAAGATAAATACATGTTACATTCATATTCACAAATCATGATACAAGCAATTTTATATACAGAGTGCACAGCTTCTATTATTGTGTGGAAAGAATTATTATACATAAAATATGTGAAGAAACTATATACAGAGTAATAGGTACATGTAATGATTTTATGCACAGAAAATGATGTATACATAAGGAGGAGATACAAAAAATTTATTTGTGTATGAATGATACATATATATATGGGAAATGATAAGAAAGTTATGTGTATGAATGACATGAATATACAATACATCAATAATAACCACATGCAAGCAGTAAATCCTTCCAACCTTATTGCCCCCACACACGAGGTCAATTGGTTTCTTCCTAGGTGGGCTTAATCCGTGGATCAACGGGGGACCCAAGGAGCGTGTTAGAGCATGACGTCTCTCAAGATGCGCACACGTATGATTTTCGGCCATTGTATATTTGGACACTTCAACCAAATTAAGGTGAGGTTATCGAAGCTTTAAAGCTCTTCATAGAAGACCACTTAATTTGTTTGATGTTGTTTAATACACAATGACCCACGTAGCAAGCACTGTATTAAGGTACATACCACCTAGGGAAAGTATCTATTGCCATTATATGAGCTTTGGTCAAGGTGGTGTTGCTTTAAGGCTACCCAAGCATGATCCCTGCACGACGGGTCTATCTCATCACGAGCATAACGACCGATCGGGTCACCATTTGATATACCATTGAGGTACGAGGCTTGGACTGGTGATTATCCTTAACACTTCCCCAAATTGAGTGAAAATGAGGCCGTGCTTCAGGAACGCACCGGGGCTAATAGAGGGACCAAACTAACATAATTCTAAGGCTCTAGCATGATGCAATGCAATTTTTCGAAAAGGGATAAAATTTCTTGATCATACACCCATTTACATTAGATTAACCAAAGGTACTTTCGGAGCAAAATCTCATGATATCCCCAGTGGAGTCGCCACTGTGACGCGCCCGAACCCCGCTCGCGATCCGGATGGCCCTCGGAAATCCGCTTTTAGGACCCGAGACCGGATGGAGGTTCATTAAAACTCGTGAAAGCTGATCGCTTCGCAATGGACAAAAATATATCCAAACCCATTGTTGGCAATCAACTTACGAGAGCGTCTATTGGGTTATCATAAGGCAGGATCACGGAGTCGCCACCCGATAGAACATCGGGAAATAAATCTAACCTTATGAGGCCAAAACCAGAGAGAGTTCGGGACCTCACTCTTATTCATACCTTTGGTTAATATTATGTAAAAGGGTTTTTGGGATCAATTATTTTATCTCTCTTCTCACACGAGTTATGCCATAAATTAAAGCGCATTCAAACAAGTAAAAAATAATAAAATAACAAATAAAGCGATAAATAAAATATATTTACAGTTATCCAGAAATAAGTATGAAATCATAAAAGGAAGATATAATAATAAGAATACATACATAAATCGGGCTATCCTTTTAGGCGGGAACATTGGTTCCCAATTACTTTTTATGAAAAGTATAAAATTCTTGAATCAATTTAAATCTTTTGGTTTTGGAATGAAAACGTGGACATTGGTCCAGTTTTATTGACAAATTTCATTTTGTAGAAAACATTTGTGTGGTGATTCTTTTTAATGCGGTCGAAAAATCATTTGTTATTACAGACCACAAGCGAATAAAATAAAATAAAATAATAATTACACATTTCATAATAATAAATAAATCCTAATCTACTCACCTCGACCGTGCTCCGCCTAACTCCGTGAGCGAGTCACATGCCACTCGCATCGCGGTAAAGACAGAAAACAATATTGGTTAATAATGAATAAATAATTGAACGAATAAATAAACAAATAAATAATTAATTGAATCAAACAAATTGAGAGGATTAATCAATGTAAAACACAATGGCAATTATAATAATCAAATGCAATAAAAATGATGATGCTAATAATAATACCATAAAATGATAATAATGATAGTAATAAATAATAAATAAACATAAAATGACAATAATAGATAGGTAAAATAATAATAATAATATAAAATAAATAATGATATTAATAGCAATGATATAATATAATAATAATAATAATAATGCTGTAAAATAATATAATAATAATGACCATGACAATATTAATTAAAGCAATAAAATAATAACATCAACAATAATAAACATAGTAATAATATTAACACAATCCTAATAATAATAATAATGACATTAAAGTAATAATAACTAACCACAATAATAATAATAATAATAATAATAATAACAATAATAACAACAATATGACATCAACAAACATAAAATAAACATATAATACTAATAATGGTAAAAACAAAATAATAATAATAATAATAAACATATAATAATAATAATAATAATAAAAATAATAAAAATAAACAGAATGTTAAATAATTACAAATAATAATAATAATAATAATAATAATAATAACAACGGAATATTAATAATAATGAATAAGTAATAATAATAATAATAATAATAATAATAATAATAATAAAATAATAATAGTAATAAGATGAACACAGAATAATAATTAATAATAAATAAGTATAATAATATTAATAATAATATACATAAAATGCATAAATATATAATAATAACAAATAATAATGATAATAATAATAATAATAACAACAAATATAAAAACAGAAAATAAATAAATATATAATAATAATAATAATAATAATAATAATAATAAAAATATAAAAACAGAAAATAAATAAATAATAATAATAATACAGAAATTAATAATAATAATAACAGAAATTAATTAAATATATAATAATAATAATAATAATAATAATAATAAGGACTTACCTCGCCGGAGCCGCCGTCGGAGGGGGGTGGTCGACACTTCCACCACCGGACGATAGATCAGCGCACCAGGAAGGCGGCGGCGGTGGTCACGCGCCGGAATGTCGTCGGGAATGGCCGGAAATCGCGTCGGAGCGTTGCGAGCTTCTCCTCGCCGATCTCCTCCACGCGCCGTCTGCCGGAGTCCGATGGAGGAGCGGTTGCGTCGCCTGAATCGTCCGGCTGTAGGGCGTCTGCCGGCGTGGCGCGGCCGGCGATCGGCGGCCGCGGATGGCCGGCGGAGGCAACGCCTCCTCCTCCCCTTTTTTTCCTTTTTCTCCTTCCTCCGGCGCCGTTGGTTTGATTCCTGGTCTCCGTTGGCCACTCTCCTCTCTTCCCTCATTTATTTCTTTTCCTTATTTCCTTTGATTTGGTTCTTTGGTATTTTTCTTACCCTCTTCTTGCTCTCTCTGTATTCTCTTTTTTTTGTTTTTACTTTCAATTCTTTTGTTTCTATGGCTGGCCACCTCTTCTCTCTTCCTATCTCCTTTCTTTATTTTTGCTTTTATTTTCCTTTCTTCGTTCTTCAACCCATCCCCTGCTCTCTCTTGTTCTCTATTTTTCTTTTCCTTTCAATCTCTTCATCCAGCCGAGAGAGCCCCCCCTTATTTTTGCTCATTCTTTTCTTTTTATACACCCTCAAATTAGGGTTAAAGGGTACAATGGTCATTTCCTCACTCAATTATTTCCCTCCTTTTCCTTTTTCATTTTATACTTTAAATAATTTAATTCTAATAACACACATACATACATATTAATTAAACTAACACATAATATAATTTAGACATTACATATTAACACATTAATTCATTAATTGACTAAACATTACACTAATTAATCACATCTTAATACACTTAATCTATATATATATTATATACATAATTAAAGGCTCCACATACTAATTAATTAACCATGCACATATTAATCATTAATATAATAATTAAACATTACAATAATTAATCAACTATCATATATATTTATATTTTATCTAATTAATTATACACTTTAAACTTTTATTTTACATGCACTTTAATTAACACAATAATATTAACCACTTAATTAACTAACAACATCAACTAATTAATTACCTAATTTCACACACACATATTTATATTTATATTTTTTATTTTTTATTTTTATTTTTTATTTATATATTTTTTTATTATTTTTTTTCGGAGGGAATAATCAAGGATCGAAAATCACCATTTTCATTTCATGACGGACTCGGGACCCGGTGTCTACACTACTTATAGTATCCAATTACCCTCTAAGTCTTAATGTCCAACCTTACAAGTTAAAATTTCATGTATAATAAATTTGAATTATTGGATTATCAAGTTCTCAAACTTATGAGGGGATTTTTATTAAGCCTCTACTTAATAAGCATGCAACCATTTTACTCATAAAATATCGCAAGGCAATTAACAATTAAAATAAACTCATTTATTATAAAGTTAAATGCCATCATGATAAGTAAATAAACACATTTATTTAACCAAAAATCCAATAATCCCAAAATAAGACACTCATGTCAAATATTAATAGGAAACATAAATTCTTTTTTAATAATAATAAACGCCAACTCAAATTGTCACTTATGTCAACTATTATAGAAGTCCAGATTTTATAGAATCTTTCTTGATATTGGGATTATTTCTTTGACCAATTTCATCAATTCATCAGATAACTCATACGTCCATTGATGAAGCCATGGACGATGTACACTCCGTCCATTTCTCAATACCATCACAGATTTTTAGTGTTGCTTCTCAACACTTGCCTTTTTGGCAACTCTAACCAAAGTTCCATTTCTATACTCAGACCACCAGTCCAAATGCACTATTGTATTTGTTCTCACATATGTACTTTATGATGCACTATTGCATCAATGTCATTAGCTCAAATCTTCCTTCGCATTCTCATTTTACTTATTGATTGCACTCTTGCAATTCTTAAAGCAATCTACGCGTTTCTAAAGGAAGAACCGGTGCCCTTATTTAACATTTCTATAGCATATTACAGGAAAAATTTATACACTCATGTATAAATACACATGATTGAAACGCATTTCAATCAATAAGTAAGGACAGAACCTCAAAAAATTTTTCAAAATATTTTTAAAAATTAATTGAATGCAGAAAACACTTTTTCTACAATTTTTAGTATTTTATTTTGAAATTAAATACATTTAAATATCAAAAAATACACAATATATTTTCTGGTCATTAAAAAATTTTGAAAACAAGACCAAAAAATCAGAAATAATTTTAAAAAATTATTTGACAAAAATCGGAGCTGAAATGGTGGTCGGAGGACGTCGCAAGCGTCGACAGGAGGGAGGTAGACGCGTTCACGCACCACACGCGTGGCCTCCCACTCGACCAGACACGTGTTTACACCACAGCGCGCCACGTGTCTGATTCCTACTGGTCCACTTAGTGCCCACGTGGCAACCGGGTACACGTCATCACCACGTGGCATGACACATGTCATCCACGTGACGGTATCTCATTGGACCACGTGTCACGCGTGACACGTCAGCATTACCATGTGGCAGACCTCGGTCTGACACGTAGCGGTCTCTGATTGGGCCACATGGCACCATCTGATTGGGACACGTGGCATGACCACAGTCTTCCACGTGTCACACTGTGGTTGGTCCACGTGTCCACCCTCTTAATTGCCATGTGGCTTGGCCTTAGCCTTCCACGTGGCGCTCGGCCATTGGGCCATGTGTTAGCAGTGACGCAATACTGTTGACACGTGGCGGCGTGCGTGTGAGCCACCGCCACCGCCCACGCGTACGTACCGAACGTATTGCGGCGCGTGTAGTCCACGCTCCGCCTTGCCGACCACTTCTGGCGCTCCGGTTCCGGCCGGTGGGGGGTTTTCAGGGTCTGTGAATCTAATGGTGAGGTCAAAAATTAAAAATTCTGACTTCTAGTTAGCCGTTTTGAACACTCATATTCGTCCCCTCGGGTTTCGGTGTACACATACACGAAATTGAGCCAAAATATACACGCATATATATTTTTCACACAAAAAATAATTTTTTTTTGTGTTCATTGCATCCCAGATCTAATAATTTTACACAAAAAATTTTAGATCTATTTAGCCACATGCCAGGACGTAAAAACAACGACAATGATAGAAAATTATAACGAATATAATTTAATGCGTAACATTGAAAAATGGTACCTACCTCTTGTAGCGCAGAAACTTGTTGCGAAAGCGTCTACAAGGATCCATTTGTTTTTGGTCACCGGTCTGGCTTTTACCCACTCAGGATAAGAGCAACTAGTTCACAATCTAAATGCCCCTGAAAGATAAGACAAAAAACTGTGAATGGGAACGAGCAGCCTTGCGGCGTGTACGTTTTCTCGTTACCAAATAATGAGGACCTTACCTCTATTTATAGAGATCCTAAAAACTAGAGACCTAACTCTAGTTTAACTCAGACTCTTTCTGAAATAAGATTTGGTAATTTTAATCAGATTAAATAACTCAATTTAATCTGAATTGGAACTCAATCCATTATAGAGTCATGGGAGTATCCAAACTCTATCAATTATTATTATTATTATTATTATTATTATTATTATTATTATTGTTATTATTATTATTATCTATTGTTACTACCATTACTAGTATTATTATTATTATTTTTATTATTCTTGTTTATTTCTATAATTTGTTGAATTTTATCATTATTATTTTTATGTTTTCAGGCATGTTGAATTTTATTGTTATTATTTTATGCTTTTTTATGCATGTTGAATTGTTAATATGATAAGTTGCATATTTTTATTATATCATTTAATTGATTTGTCATACATGATGCATTTTTATTTGTTTTATTTTAATTTTTTTTATATTGTATGTTTAAATTTATTTTTTGTTACTAACATAACTTTTATTTGTGTTTTTTTATTTCAATACTCATTTTTTATGTGTGAGTTTTTTTCAATGGCAAGTGGGAGCGCATGAAGATTTGAAGATATCATTTGGGAGTTAATTTGTTATTTTTATTGTTTTTCATTATTTTGTGTTTATTTATTTTATCTTGTAATTTGTAATAAGTTTATTTTTAGGCACACTAAAAAGAAAATCACAAAAATATTTTTATTAAATTAACTTGGAACTTTTTCTAATAAAATGGGAATAATGTCCTAGTTTTTTACACCTAAATAAACCATTACCTTTAACACATTTTTTTAAAGTGCATGCGAGGACCAATGTTCTCATCCTTAATAAATAGTTCGTTTTATGTATGATTTGTATTTTATTTACAATGGGCGTTGTATTCCGCCCCTAATTTTGTTGTAATTTATTGTACTTTTATTTACTTTATTTACCGTTTTCATTATATGATTGACATGCGCGTTAAATTACTGCATTTGAATTGAATGAGAAAAGGGATGAAACATTAAACTAAAAACTCCATTATAACTTTAATCAAGGTGTGAATAAATGGAAAGTCCCGAACCTTCTCTGATTTTAGCCTCAATGAGATTAGAGAACCATCTCAATGCTTCATTGGGTTGGGGCCTCCAAAATATCTCTTGTTGCCTCCAAAATATCTCTTGTTGCCTCACAAAAGGCCCAACTTGTATAGTCCTAGGCTCCACGAGATTGGAGTACCATCCTAATGTTCTATTAGGGTAGAATCTTCAAGACACCTCTAACTTACCCAAAATGGACATAGCAATGCTGTTTTAGGCTCACTAGGGTTAGACGACATTTTTCAATATTTTATTGGGTGACGACTCTAAGAAACCTCCTTATTGTTCGAAATAGACGCACTTATAATTTCTTACAAGTTTTATGAACCTCTTTCGATCGCCCTAAAAGCGAGCGTTCGGGGCGCCCTTAGGGTTCGGCGCACGTCACAATATGTCTAATTGTTTAAATTAATTTTGAGTTGCAAAAGATAAAAAGAAAAGAAAAAAAGTAAAATGGAAAATAATAATTAAGTGACACATGGTGTATATTGGATTTCAAATATTTCTATTCTTTGCATATTTTCTTTATTGATATTTTTTCTTTTCATGCTCTAATTCGTTGTTATTTTACTGCTTATGGCCCATTCACCATCTTGCTTTGTTGTCGTTGTTCAACCATGTTTTATCAAGTTTTTTCTCATCAAATCATAATATCTTAAACTTGATACAATGTGTAACGCACCAAAAAATTCAAGTTTGTGAATAGTATATTCCAAACTGTAAATAGTACTTTCCAAGATATATAGTGCCATCCGAGACTTGAATATTATTTTTTCAGATTATGAATAGTGCCATTTGAGACAAACACATTAATTGAATTTGAGGAGAAAATAAGTCCATTTAAGGTGTTAAAAACTGAAATTAAAATTTGGATCACGGTTTTGCAATTAATAATATGTTTGACTAAATTTGACATAGAACACCGAAAAAATCAAAACGACCAATATAATGAATTATATATGATGTTAATTATATATTTTAAATGGAGAGATCGAAAAAGTTAAAATTGACCCGGAACATCAAAAAAGTCAAAACCAAATTAATTAAAAAAAATAAAATTGCTTATGATTTGGTTTTCAATTTCTTTCTGATTTTTTAATCATAACTATGACCTGAAATCTGATCTAAATCCATACGAAAAATAAATTGTTCGATCCGCGTGTGAACCGAAAAATATGATTCAAAAATCCAAATCTGAACCTTTTTCGGCCCAACTTGTTTACAAGGACTAAATAGAAGTAAATCATAAAAATCTGCGAGTTTAGAACTGAAAATTTAGGCATTTTAAATAGACTGATTAATTGTATAAAAGACTTGCTGCTGCTCTGAACATTTCTTTATTTTTTTGCAAATAAGAAAAGAAAAAATTAAAAAAATATAACAAATTTATAAAAATTTTACAGCACTTATGGATACAGTAATACTACTTCCACGTATGTTTTTTTTTTTGAAAAGAAAAACTCAAAAACTGACACCGTATAAAAAAATTTGCAAAAATATAATAAAATTTTTATACTAGCATTAATTTTGTGTAAAGTTTAGTATTTTTTTAAAAAAAATATTAACAATTATTCTTTGAATAAAAATAAAAAAAAAAAAAAGAAAAAAAGTAAAATCCGACATTGTAACAATTATTAAAAAAATAATAAAAACTTTAAAAGAAAAAAATTGAAAAAGCTACTGGTTTGACAGACTAGCAACTTTTACGATAAAATTGAAAAGCTGCAAGCTGCCCTTTTTTTTTTTTTACAGTCTGAAAACCGCAACACGTGATTATAATTTTTGACACGCTAAAACCGCAACCACATATTGCAGTTTTGATACAATACAACTTCCCGAGCCAATGGATCCCACAGTCTGAAACCGCAATCTACTATTGCGATTTCTGACTCGCACCAAACCTGCAAATAGTCCTAAAAACACCTCATTTTTGTAATTTTTTTTTTAAGAAAAACATTAATTAAAAAATTGCCCCTTTAAAATTTGGCCATTTTTCATGATTTTAAAACCATGAAATAAAATCATGGGACATAATACTATATTTTTAACACCGCAAACAAACATGTTTCTGCAGTGTCGACGCAGGACTATGGAACAAACAGCTTGAAAGAGTAGACTAGAACTGCCCCATTGTCAAATTTATAGAGACTAAACTATATCTCAACAAGGCTGTTCACATAGGGAACCATCTTAGTATGGTGTTCAGCTTCAGAGGACAATTGTTGGATAACTTCAGTCTTCAAGTTGTAGGAAAAAATCGAACTCCCAAACCGAATCACCACAACATCACTGCCCACGAACACCAGACTTCCCTGATCAGCACGCCCATTAAACAATGCATTGCTTAAGGTTAACTCTTTTGCTTTCCATGCTCTTGTATTGCTATGCATTTGCATTGTGTTGGTGTAGGCATTCGAAAGCTCTCCCACAGTTAACCTTGAACCACGCAGGGTAGCCCAACAAAGTTTCCCATTCGCCTCTCCATGGTAACCAGAGGAATGTGAATATAGAAGTGTTGATCGCTCGCTCATAAGATCAAAAGCAACAATTGTGGACGACCTTGACTGCCAATAAACAACACCATTGACATGAACACCAGTATTGGGAATGATTTGTCGATTGCCAAAGCAAATGTCACCAGATGTTCTCCAGGAATTCTCAGCAGAGGAATAGACATCAAATTCATATCCATCCAGATCAGATGGGAATGCACAAATGAGCTTGTAGTCAGCCACAAAATTGAGTAATGATGGTTTGAAGACTAGCACAATCGCAGGATCAGATCCATGGTCACCATCAGGTTTAGGAATTTTCTTCCATTGCTGGGTAACAGGATTGCAGATGTAGTAGGCTCTATATCCAGTTAAACCCAGGCAACAGAGAAGTCCATGAGATGAACACTTGATGTCAACTTCCTCAGGCAAAAACTTCAACGATGGGTCTGGGATCCCATGTGCCTTTGGATCAAGGGACATAAATGATGGCGGGGATGATTTGGATTGACAAAAGAAGCCAGACACCTCCTGAAAAGAATTAGATTGGTTGTGAGCAAAAAAAGGAGATGAGATATAAAGCTTCCACTCCCGACAAACACCCATGCATCGGCGAAGAGATTTAGCAGGAAGGTATTGAAGGGCATTCTCCCTAATAATATCTTTAAGTTCAATGTAAATCTTGTTATTCCTATTTGCAGTAGAGAAGCTAGGTTTCTTTCCTCGATCCATTTCACCTCCAAGTAAAATCTGAATCCAACTCACTGAACTGCAGCAAACCACATCTATCAGAACCACTAATTACATATGTTCATTCAAATAAAAACCCCATAAGAATCCACAATTCTACCAACTGCAACATGGTCTACATCAAACAATCAAATAATACCAAAATATTGTTCTTTCTCACCAACCACAAGTGAATGCTATTATCTGAAATACCAATCAAAAGACCAGTGTTGCAGTTAAACAGCAAGCAGAATTACCAAATTAATGAACTCATTTAAAAAGGGTATCAAATTCTCCAAATGGAGTATAATATAAATAAAAAAAAAAAAAAAGAAGGATTGATCTATGACTGAAATCCAGTTTCAGTTACATGTTAATTGAAATTGCAAAATCCAAATTCAATCAACATTAAGCTTATGTATAATAATTAGGACTTGTTTATTCAAAAAACCCCCAGTACATCTTAAGTCTGATTAACAAAATTCGACTTTAAGGAAAAAAAAAATTCCAACTCTTGAAACTGTTAAATCTAGTAATATTTCTATTGACTAGAAAGCCAAACACCAACAGTAAAAGATTTGGAGGAAAAAAAAAATTAACCTAATCAAAACCTAAATACAATAAATTACCATATAAAAAATTAAATTAAAATTACACTCAATCTCATTGGTGATCCTGCAAAGGCTTATTCGCTAAAAGGGGGAAAGACCCAACTGCATTCGTAACAACCCATCTATTTTGAATCTTTTCCTAGTAACCAAACAGACTCGAAAACGTAAAACTAACACAATCCGAAAGAAATCATGCAGTGCCAATCAAGCTTTAATGGCCGAATTTGGTTATTGGAATGGAAGAATAATACAAACATGATAGAGAAAGCATGATTAGATTTATAATAAAAGGTGGGTTCCTTTTTTTTTTCCTCAGTACCGAATTTAATCTAGTGGAGTAGGAGTAGAGTGAGAAATCATACCTGAGTGGGAATATGTGTATGTATTTTTTCTTTTTTTCCTGCTATCGAAATTGATCGACTACAATTGTTAATCGAGACCTCAAAGAGAAAGAAAGAAAGAAGAAGTGTTTAATTAACAAGGTGTGGCATTTCTTTCAAAACTTAAGAAAAGACTAACAGTTGACTTTCCGTGTACTTTTTCATTTTCTTTGAAACTGTTATTTAAAGGGCTGGGATAAGGGACAATGATTTGAATGGTGGATATTGGAAAACTATTTTATATGCCGCAGGCCATTCATGCAGCATATGATGTCAACTGGACGTGGGGTAGGGCAGAAGAGTTCTCCCGCCTACGTCACATGCCGCAGCTCAGGCGGGGGCACTCTTCTGCCTCCTACCTGAAAGACAGTCGCGTGTGATTGTCATACATTGAAGAGGGGAAAAAATTAAACCCAAATAGAAGATGGATTGGGATCCGTCCCTTTAAAAATCCGGATTGCTTCTTCCATTACATAATTTGTAACTTCACATTTCCATTTCATTCTTCTTTCTTTACATAATTTTTAACTTTATGTTTCCATTGCATTCTTCTTTGCATATTTTCTAACTTCCATATTTGCATCTTAAGTTCAAAACATATATTACGATTTCTTTTTGATATATTTTCTATTCATATTTTTAGTTTGTTTTTATTTATCAATTATTTACAAAATTTAAGGTTAAGTATAATTTTTAATTTTTTTACAATTATTTATGAAATAATGATATTGATTAAATATCTAATTGTATTATTTTGTAATTTATAGCTGTATTATATTCGTTAATTTGACGTATTAAGCAAAAAGGCAAGTTATTATTTACATGTTCGTTTGATATTGCAAAATTTATTAGTGTAAAATATAAAAATAACAAATTTATGTATTAGAAAATATACAAAAATATAAAATAAAAATTATCATGTATTATGGTAATGTAAAATGATTTATTTGTATAATATGTATTTGACAATTTTTCCATGTTTTTGTTTAAGAAAATTGTCAATTTAATTTTATATTTGTTTGATTAGTATGATTTAAGCTTAAAAAAATATTCGTGTTGCTTACAATTATTTATGTAGACAAGTTAACATGTATTATGTAAATATAAACTTATTTTTTGTGCGATATGTATTTGATAATTTTTTTTATGTTTATGTTTATGTTTATGAAAATTATCAATTTAATTTTATATTTGTTTGATTAATTTGATAAAAATTTAAAATACATAAGTGCATTGTTTAAAAATATTTGTATGTAAAATATAAAGAATATATTATTTTGTTGAGATATGTATTTAAATTACCATGTGTTTTGTAGGTTTATTCTAGAAATGTTGGCTTATTTTTTTTATTTGAAATATTTGTGGATTTTATAAATGTGGACTTAATTTTTCTCTCAAATATTTATGTATTCTTGAAATGTAGATTTATTTGTTGTAGTTAATAAATTAGAAATATTATTTATGAACGAGTAAACACTTGTGTCATTATATTTACACTTAGGTTATTAAAAAATAAATCAAATCGGGAACTAGCAATATACAAATTCGGGTCCAATAATTGATGATCTACTGAAATTGCAAGGAAAACATCGTGTAGATGCAATTTGCAGCAATAATGTATGTATATTTTGACGCTTTAATTAAATTATATTATTAAGTTTATAAACAGTGACATAGAGAGATGCTTATATAATCGATAATTATTAATTTTCAGATTGATCATGACGTATTATTTGCACGTCGAGCAAGTGCAGAATGGCATTATAGGAATATTTATCCGAGGATAGTACCATACCTGCGAGTAGCAGGATTTTACGGTATTTCGCAGATCGGTGTTATGCCTGTTGATTGCAACTTAATAACTGCACTAGTGGAGAGGTGGAGACCGGAGATATATACTTTTCACCTTGCTGTAGGTGAAGCAACAATAATACTTCAGGATGTGAGGAGCCTGACTGGTCTACCTATTGAAGGAGAATCTGTGATAGGACATTTGAACTATGATTGGGCGGAGCTGTGTGGTCGGCTTTTGGGACAAGTTCTCCTAGAAGACATTCTCAAAGGCAACCAGGTTAAAATGACATGGTTAAGCAGGAATTTCAGCTCCTTACCGGTCGATGCTACTGAAGACACTGTACAATGCTTTAACCGTGCTTGGATATTACATTGTATTGGTGGATTATTATGTCCATCACAATCAAATAATTATATTCACTTAATGTGGTTCCTGCTATTGGAGTATTTAGATCAAGCGGGTAATTATAGTTGGGGATCAGCTTGCTTGGCATGGTTATACAGAGAGCTATGTCATGCCACTCGGCCGAGTGCAAATGTTCTGGGTGGTTATCATCAGATTATTCAAATATGGGTATGGGAAAGACTCCCTCAATTTCGCCCAGTTTTTTGCAAAATTTTGTTCTGAATCAGACCATACCATATGCTTACAGGTAAAATTTATTTATTATATCTAATGTCAATATGTAATTTTTGAAGTATTTGTTTGATATGCTAATGTGACATTAATTTTTTCATTAGGTGGCAATCTCCTATAGATAATAGAATTAATAATAATAAAAATGTTACTGATTATCGCATTGAGCTAGATTTTCAATGTCATGATCAGGTGTGTAAAAAAATTTTCAGGCATGAAAATTGATTAAATATCGACTTATTGAAAGGAAAATTGAGACAACTTATTTATAATTTTTGTAATTTTTTAGATGGTTTGGGAGCCGTACAATAATAGCATGCACTTATTGCCTAACTATTGTAGAGATGGTGTCAACAGTTGGAGATTAGTTGTGCCAATGGTATGTTTCCATATTATTGAGTGGCACCAACCTGATCGATGCATTAGACAATTCGGAATGGACCAACCGATTCCATTCCCACCTCAAAATAATGATATTGTGCATTCTATTGACCTACGAGGGCACTATGATATAAATTGGGCAGATAAATTATAAAATTTTATTCATAAGTGGGGCAATCGATGGAATCGAGTTGTCGCAACTCAGATACTTGATGCTCCATTACATATGAGGTCACAGTATATGCAGTGGTATATTCCACGAACTAGACGCTGGATAACCCAAATTGGTGCTTCAACCTCTGTGTTTTCTTCTGGTGCACTATATGCTATGACACTAAAGAGTCCGTATCGATTGTTATACTCCACGACCATGTGTCCTCTCGCTTTGATGGCATTCTTGGACATAACTTGAACACATTTTGGGGTGAAACTTAATCCTTCAGCCATTTTACTAATGTACATTTGCCTCATTTGATCATAAAATTTAACCAGCCTACAGAAAATATGTTTAACGATCGTTGTGATAGGCATCATGCGTACACCTTTGAGCGCGCTTTTCACACTCTCAGCAATGTTTGTAGTGACATGCCCATACCTATATCCGCCATCCTCTGAAAATGTCCAACGATCTAAAGGCACTCTCATCGCACTCTCATCACCCAGTTACACGAGTCCTCGTCTAGCTCTTTTATCTTATCCATGTGCTTAGTGAACTTACGCTTCTGAAATTGTGTACCTACACCGATATTTAAATAACATTAATTGATATTAAACGAAACGCATAAAGAAGTAAACTTTTAAATTAAAAATATAATAAATTAATGCTAGCTTATTATTTGCTTACCAGCCTTATAAAGCAGATCTTTTATTGTTTTATTCTTGTGATGGGTGTTGTAGTTGCTGACAAAGTGGCGCAAACATAACCTATGAAATGACAATGCTTCCTTCCAACCACTTCTTTCATCACGAAACACTACCATTATACCAGCATGTCTATCTGATATAACTGTGAGTCCGACACTTTGAGTCACGTGTTTTTTAATCAAACTCATGAACCAAGCCCAGCTTAATTTATTCTCAGACGCCACAATAGCAAATGCTAGTGGAAATAACATATTGTTTCCATTGACTGAGCTGGCAATAATAAGCGTTTATTAGAATTTTCCTGTAAAAAAAGTACCATCAATCAACAAAATTGGTTTACAATGAAGAAACCCATCAATGGCGGGTTTAAAGCTCCAAAAAACCCTTTAAAATTGCTTAACATTTGGGAGGTTCATTTCTCGCATCTTGAACTCATAAATAGTACCAGCATGGTAATTTTACAAAGCGTACAGAAAACCCGGTAATGTCTCATATGACTCAAAGTAGTTACCAAATATTGCCTCTATTGCACTTATTTTAATGTACCAAGCCTTCTTGTATGATACCTCAAATTTAAATTGCTGCTTAATTGCCGTAATAATAATATCAACAGGCAGTGTCGGATTCTTGCTAACCATTCCCATTATGCAATTGCAAATGACTTTCGAACCCAATTGTCTGTGATCCTTTGTAAGACTGTTAGAAAGGCATGCGTGTAGATCACCGTACCTTGTGATTTTCCATAAAGGACAATTCCCTTTTCTTGCTGCTCTTAACCTCTACTTGCAGCCATCTTCAGACTTTGTGCATCTCAATACCCAAAATGTTGGTTTCGATTCAACAACGCGAAAGTCAACATTTCGAATGATTGAGAACTTTTTCACACATGATTGAATTTCTTCCTTGCTGTTGAAAACTAAACTCGTTGATAACTCGGATACACCATGCCATGTCTAAAAGTGAACAACTTTAGAAAGATTAACTTGTGCAGCATCGAAGTCAATTTCTGTATAGTGTTTGAAAGGAAAATTAAAGTTTGCTTCAACAGTCCCTTCGCATGGATGCATTGATGCTAATGGACTCACATCTTACGAATTAGAAGACGCATCACCATCACCAAATTCATATTCATCAATTTCTGAGCTTATGTTTTCATTTTTAGCGTCCACATCCACATTGGATAACATATATTCATTACTTAATGCCACCTCGTCTTCATCATCCATGCCGCCCAAATCAAATAAAGGTTCATTTCCAGCTATAGAATCACCTAGTAAATCACCATCTCGTCGAGAAAAAGATTAATTTGCAACATCAGGTGCTGGTACTGCCATATGAGAAACAGATCGGCATCTACTCACATCTGCAAATCCCGAACCAGAATTTTGTTGGTTGACATATGCTATCTGTGAAACAGAATGGCATTGACTGAGATTTGGAATTTGAGAAATAGAATGTCGTTGACGACTACGTTCCATATTATGATTTGTCGCTGCACTCGATACCACTTCCAAATTAATGTCATTTGAACGCCTTTCAGATTTGTTGCCAAAAAGGGATTTACTGAAAAATTACCAACCCTTCTACTAAATGACTGTCTTGGTTGGCTCACACCTGTAGCAGGTAACTGGCTAGTTGCTGGATGTACATGAACGTGTCCTGAGCTGTCACTTGCTTCTGTTCCAAGTAATGAACCATCTCGTCGACTTAGAGACTGTCGATGATGACTAGGACTAGCATTCCCTCGATTGCTAAATGATCTTTGTTCTCTACTTTGAACCACATTTACGCCCGCAGCAGAATACTGTTCTCTAAGAAAATTAGATTGAGATAACATTTCAATATCATGTCGACTCATAGAATGCATGGGCTGACTGAGACCAACATCATTTACACATATTTGTTGACTTTCAATGATGTTTTCTGTGTCAACTTCTTCATTTGTATCTTCATTGCCTGGTGCATACGTTGGTATATTAGCTCCTGCATCCGCCTTCTTAACTTTAATAATTAATTGAATCATTGTATAATAATCATATTTTCTTAAATTTTCATAAATAATCTCAATGTCATCGTTATCTTCCAAATCTTCCGACATCCAGCATAATGATACTTGGTTGAACATTGGAACTTTGTAAATAATTCTGGAAACCACATCGTTCATACCTAAACCTAATTTAACTTGAATTTTATGGACCAATTCAGGAAATATTAGCTTATTTTTTATTCTCAGTCTCTTTGATTTGGCATTTGGCCCAGATATGTCATATTGAAAGTGTGACGCGCGCAGAACCCGGACAACCCAGCAAGGGCCCTCGCTTGAATCCGCCATTGGGATTCGAGGTATGAAGGTTCGCGTCTTTTGATCATGGGCGCCATGAGACATCATCGGTATGCTCCTCTTAATAGAACATTGGGGAGAATAACCTAGCCTATTGACGCCTAAAGGCACCTTTGAGGTATTTGGAGTCGCCACCCAATTTGCGTGAAATTGGGAAAAGGTTTCTCACCTCTATTGGTCTAAACCAGAGATATGGTGTCCGGAACTTCCCTCTTATTCATACTTTGGTTAAATATAAATGGATTTTTAACTTCTTAAAATTATATCTCTCATCTCACACGATCAATGCATTTAATTTAAATCGCGCATTTCATGCACGTAAAGGAAGTAAATAAAAGCGATAAAGCAATAGATAGAGAAAGCGGTAAATGAAAGCGGTAAACACGCAAGCACTCAATTACAAGAGAAATAGGGGCGGAATACAACCCCTATTGGAAGGAAATGAAGCTATAAATGGGACAGAACACAATCCCCAAAAATAAATAAGTTTGCCCCAAAATTATTACAAGGGCCCAAAAAAGAAATGAACTTTGAATTTAAAACACTCACCCAAGATTAAAATAAAAGAACATACATAAATCGGGGCATTATTTAAGGAACGTTGGTTCCTTCGCACTTGTTCGAAATTTAGGAACATTGGTTCCTTCGTATTAATTTGAAGAGGGTTCAAAGAGTCATTTTTGATTGCTTGAATTAAAAAATCGGGATGAGTGATCCCATTTTTGTAGAAAAGTTGACTCTTCGTTTTAATTGTGACATTTTTATTGTCGGGCTAAAATAAGGAACGTTGGTCCCAATTTTATTAGTGAAAATCCCGATTTAATTATAAAAGTATTTTTGTGAGTTTTTATCTCACTCGTGCATAAATAAAATAAATATTTACAAATAAACACGTAACACATAAAGAGAGAGTCGAAAAGATCTCACCAAACTGGAGTGACTCTCCACGCGTCACGACCCATCCGGGGAGTCGCGGGACGCTCACATGACCCGACTCAAGTCAATTCTCAGACAAAAATTAATATCAAAAATATTAGTGATGGTTCTAAAAATTGATCAAGCGAAAATGAAATAAATATTGGGTAAGTCAAATTATAATGACGAGACAAACACGACAAAATTAATAATAACAATAAATATAAGACGACAATATTAATAATAAATAAATCAAATAATGATAATAACAACCACATTAATGAATAGTAATATAAAAAAACTAATTTAGGAATGAGAATAATAATAATAATAATAATAATAATAATAATAATAATAATAATAATAATAATAATAATAATAATAATAATAATAATAATAATAATAATAGAATATTAATGGCAACCAAAATAATGATAATAATAATAATAATAATAATAATAATAATAATAATGGAATATTAATGGCAATAACAATAATAATAAAAATAATACGGAATATTAAATGATAATAATGCTAACTAATTAATTAATTAATTAATTAATAATAATAATAATAATAATAATAATAATAATAATAATAATAATAATAATAATAATAATAATAATAATAATAATAATAATAATGATAATAGCTATGAAATGCATAAATGATAGTAATGACAGTAAATACAAAAAAGAGACAACAAATAAATAAGTATATAATGAACACTAATAATAATGATAATAATAATAAAAACAAACTAAGAAAAATAATGCATAAATGATAGTAAACGAAACCAGCAATCACAAAAATAAACATGAAGAAAAAAGAATGGCATGCCCACAGTGACTAAATCAAAGAGAATATTAGGCAAATGACATAGTATTTAATGGCAAAAAAAAATGAAGAAGTATTTTACAATAATAAATAATATACAAACGAATAAATGAAATTGGCTCAAGAATGTTTACCCTCAGAATTTTTAGATCGGAGAAGCGGTGTCTCGATTTGTTTTTCTTGTCGAATTTGTGGTGATAAAAATTTGAAGAAAATGTGGAAATTGATATTTTGAAATAAAATCAAGAGAATATTTTGATAAAAATATTTTTTGGTGGGTGATTGAGCAAAGAAAATTAATTTTTCAAGCTTAAATCACCCAAAAAATGGATTATTTTTGAAGAACAATTAAAGATTAAAATTTGAGAAAAAGAAAAAGAAATTAAGAGTTGAAGAACCAGTTGCTGGAGAGGAAAAAATTGGAGAGAAGAGCCCAGAAATTTTTTGTGTAAAAATCTGTCCCCACTGGAAATGAAGATCGAAATTCCTTTTGATTTGTTGGTCTCGGCTCAAAATAGAAAGAGACAGAAAATTTTTTTATTTTAGTTAATCAAAATTGACATAAAACGGTGAAAGAACCGGTCAAAACCGACTGAAAATGGCGCAAGAGGCACGCGAGGGGCAGATGGTCGCGTGGTGAGGAGACTGCGCGTAAAAACGCTTACGCGCGCGGTAGCCTGGTACCACGCGACCACTTTAAGGAAGTGGTCGCGTGGTACATGTGGTACCACGCGTGGTACCACTTTTATAAAGTGGCCAAAATGGCCACTTTATAAAAGTGGTCACGTGGCCACTTAAAAACAAAGCTTAATTTTTTTTTTCAATTAAACTAATTTAAATCTTTTTTTTTTCATCTTTTATATTTTTATTTTTCCTAATTAGACTAATTAACTAACCCAATAAAATTAATTAACTAATTTAATTCAATCCAATTAATTATCCAACTTAATTTTCTTCTTTTTTTTTCAATTAAATCGATTAATTAATTTAATTTAACTCAATTAAATTAATTAGTTAATTCAATTTCTCTTTTTTCAAATTAAATCAATTAATTTAATTTAATTTAATTCAATGAAATTAATTAAAAATTTAATTTCCTATTTTTTTCAAATATCTTCTAATAATATTATTTTTAAAATAAATTAAAATTTTTTTATGAAAAAAATAAAAAAGGATTTCGACAAGGGAAACATCATTTTTGACACCTCTGCCCGTAAATCGGTATCATTCTCATCATCGGGCAATTCTGATCTTGGACCGTCTCAGGACCCGGTGTCTACAGTTGCCCCCAATTTTGGGGAACTCTAGGATTTAGGTGCCTAAGTGAGCCAAAATTCAGAAAAGAGAGGGAGAGATGCGTACCTAAGGCGGTCGCTGTTCGGAACTCGGTCTTGCCAGCTTGTCGGCATCATAGGATTACTACTGGTCACATGATTGAGGAACGTCAGCTTGTCGACGTGAAACCATGGCTGAGCGACTGATAAACACCAGTTTGTCGGTGCGTGAAGGCGTCAGACTTTTAAGAACGCGGTTGATAGAACACCAGCTTGTCGGCGTGTGAAACCGTGGCTGAGCGACAGATAAACACCAGCTTGTCGGTGTGTGAAGGCGCCAGACTTGGAAGAACGTGATTGATAGAACACCAGCTTGTCGGTGTGTGAAACCACGGCTGAGCGACTGATAAACACCAGCTTGTCGGTGTGTGAAGGCGCCATACTTGGAAGAACGTGATTGATAGAACACCAACTTGTCGGCGAGTGAAACCACGGCTGAGCGACTGATAAACACCAGCTTGTCGGTGTGTGAAGGCGCTAGACTTTGTAGGACGTGATTGATGAAACACCAGCTTGTCGGCGTGTGAAACTACGGCTGAGCGACTGATAAACACCAGCTTGTCGGTGTGTGAAGGCGCCAGACTTGGAAGAACGTGATTGATAGAACACCAGCTTGTCGGTGTGTGAAACAACGGCTGAGCGACTGATAAACACCAGCTTGTCGGTGTGTGAAGGCGCCAGACTTTGTAGGACGTGATTGATAGAACACCAGCTTGTCGGTGTGTGAAACCACGGCTGAGCGACTGATAAACACCAGCTTGTCGGTGTGTGAAGGCGCCAGACTTTGTAGGACGTGATTGATGAAACACCAGCTTGTCGGCGTGTGAAAACACGGCTGAGCGACTGATAAACACCAGCTTGTCGGTGTGTGAAGGCGCCAGACTTGGAAGAACGTGATTGATAGAACACCAGCTTGTCGGTGTGTGAAACAAAGTCTGGCGCCTTCACACACCAAAAATATTAGTGATGGTTCTAAAAATTGATCAAGCGAAAATGAAATAAATATTGGGTAAGTCAAATTATAATGACGAGACAAACACGACAAAATTAATAATAACAATAAATATAAGACGACAATATTAATAATAAATAAATCAAATAATGATAATAACAACCACATTAATGAATAGTAATATAAAAAAACTAATTTAGGAATGAGAATAATAATAATAATAATAATAATAATAATAATAATAATAATAATAGAATATTAATGGCAACCAAAATAATGATAATAATAATAATAATAATAATAATAATAATAATAATAATGGAATATTAATGGCAATAACAATAATAATAAAAATAATACGGAATATTAAATGATAATAATGCTAACTAATTAATTAATTAATTAATTAATAATAATAATAATAATAATAATAATAATAATAATAATAATAATAATAATAATAATCATAATAATGATAATAGCTATGAAATGCATAAATGATAGTAATGACAGTAAATACAAAAAAGAGACAACAAATAAATAAGTATATAATGAACACTAATAATAATGATAATAATAATAAAAACAAACTAAGAAAAATAATGCATAAATGATAGTAAACGAAACTAGCAATCACAAAAATAAACATGAAGAAAAAAGAATGGCATGCCCACAGTGACTAAATCAAAGAGAATATTAGGCAAATGACATAGTATTTAATGGCAAAAAAAAATGAAGAAGTATTTTACAATAATAAATAATATACAAACGAATAAATGAAATTGGCCCAAGAATGTTTACCCTCAGAATTTTTAGATCGGAGAAGCGGTGTCTCGATTTGTTTTCCTTGTCGAATTTGTGGTGATAAAAATTTGAAAAAAATGTGGAAATTGATATTTTGAAATAAAATCAAGAGAATATTTTGATAAAAATATTTTTTGGTGGGTGATTGAGCAAAGAAAATTAATTTTTCAAGCTTAAATCACCCAAAAAATGGATTATTTTTGAAGAACAATTAAAGATTAAAATTTGAGAAAAAGGAAAAGAAATTAAGAGTTGAAGAACCAGTTGCTGGAGAGGAAAAAATTGGAGAGAAGAGCCCAGAAATTTTTTGTGTAAAAATCTGTCCCCACTGGAAATGAAGATCGAAATTCCTTTTGATTTGTTGGTCTTGGCTCAAAATAGAAAGAGACAGAAAATCTTTTTATTTTAGTTAATCAAAATTGACATAAAACGGTGAAAGAACCGGTCAAAACCGACTGAAAAAGAGACTGAAAATGGCGCAAGAGGCACGCGAGGGGCAGATGGTCGCGTGGTGAGGAGACTGCGCGTAAAAACGCTTACGCGCGCGGTAGCCTGTACCACGCGACCACTTTAAGGAAGTGGTCGCGTGGTACATGTGGTACCACGCGTGGTGCCACTTTTACTTAAAAACAAAGCTTTATTTTTTTTTTTCAATTAAACTAATTTAAATCTTTTTTTTTCATCTTTTATAATTTTATTTTTCCTAATTAGATTAATTAACTAACCCAATAAAATTAATTAACTAATTTAATTCAATTCAATTAATTATCCAACTTAATTTTCTTCTTTATTTTTTCAATTAAATCGATTAATTAATTTAATTTAACTCAATTAAATTAATTAGTTAATTCAATTTCTCTTTTTTCAAATTAAATCAATTAATTTAATTTAATTTAATTCAATGAAATTAATTAAAAATTTAATTTCCTATTTTTTTCAAATATCTTCTAATAATATTATTTTTAAAATAAATTAAAATTTTTTTATGAAAAAAATAAAAAAGGATTTCGACAAGGGAAACATCATTTTTGACACCTCTGCCCGTAAATCGGTATCATTCTCATCATCGGGTAATTCTGATCTTGGACCGCCTCAGGACCCGGTGTCTACAGAAAGTTTCCCGCATCATAACTTATTTTCCCTCCAGTATGCAAATAATAGTCGGTATATGTTGCCATCTTAGAAGTGCCTGTAAGTTAAATAATAATAATAATAATAATAATAATAATAATAATAATAATAATAATAATAATAATAATAATATCTTTATAATAATAAAATGTATTTATTAACTACAACAAATAAATCTACATTTCAAGAATACATAAATATTTTAGATAAAAATTAAGTCCACATTTATAAAATCCACAAATATTTCAAATAAAAAAATAAGCCTACGTTTTTAGAATAACCCTACAAGACAAAACACATGGTAATAAAAAATATATATCTCAACAAAATAATATATATTTTTATTAATTTTACATACAAATATTTTTAAATGATGCAATTACTTTCTTAAATTTTTCATCAAATTAATCAAGTAAATAGAAAATTAAATTGAGAATTTTCGTAAACATAAACACAAATAAAATTGTCAAATACATGTCACACAAAAAATAAGTTTATATTCACATAATAAATGTAAACTTGTCTATAAAAATAATTGTAAGCAACACAAATAACTTGTCCTGGCTTAAATCAAACTAATCAAACAAATATAAAATTAAATTGACAATTATCTTAAACAAAAATATGGAAAAAATTGTCAAATACATATTATACAAATAAATCATTTTACATCACCATAATACATGATAATTCTTATTTTATATTTTTGTATATTTTCTAATACATAAATTTGTTATTTTTATATTTTACACTAATAAATTTTGCAGTATCAAACGAACATTTAAATAATAACTTGCCTTTTTTGCTTGATACATCAAATTAACGAATAGAATACACCTATAAATTACAAAATAATACAATTAGATATTTAATCAATATTATTGCATAAATAATTGTAAAAATAAATTTATGGTTACCCTTAATTTTTGTAGATAATTGATAAAATGTGAATAAAAAATAACAAAAAATTTGTAATCTGTGTTCGAAACTTTGAAACTTCAGATACAAATATGAAAGTTGGAAAATATGCAAAGAAAAAGGAAATGCAAATATGAACTTGAAAAATAAGTGAAGGAAGAAGTCCGGAGTTTTAAAGGCATGGATCCCAAACCAAATTTCATTTTCGTTTTTATTTTTCCCCTTTATAGTAGGACAGTCACACGTGAACAGTGTCACGCGTGACCGTCTTTCAATCCACATGCCGCAGCTTTGAGCTGCAGCATATGACGTCAAATGGATGTAACATGCCGCAGCTCAGAGCTGCGGCCTCTAAGTGGATGTGGGCTAGACTTCAACTCTACCCCACGTCCAGGTGACATCATATGCCGCAGGAATGGCCTGCGGCATATGAAAAAACCCCATCCCCAGAATTAATTTTGATTTCACAATAATTAGGAAAATAGTTTTCCAGTAAGCACCATTCAAATCATTGTCCCCTGTGATCAGGGGTGAGTAAAAAAACCGTTGGACTTGTTTAATCAAGAAACTGAACCAAAATCGATTCGAAAAATAGGTTAAACAAATCGATTTTTATAGTTAATGGTTAGTGTTTTATAAAAATCGATATTAATGGACTGATTTTTATTTTTGAGCTTATGAATTGGTTAACCGAACTGAAACCAATACATGAACACTCCTATATTTTATTAATTTTATTTCACTCTTTTTTATTTTTATTATAATTTTTTATTTTATTATTTTCATATTTAATTATTTATATACTTTTAATTTATATTTACTTTAAAATATTTCAATTTCATTTTAGTTTTTTTAAAGTCATTTTAGTTAATTTATTAATTTTTCAATATGTACATATTTAGTATTTCTTATTATTTCCTGATATATCAATTTTTCATTAATTAAAATCAAAATATATTCAAAAACTTATATAAAATTAATATATTAACTAAAGTTTTCAAAAAAAATAAAATTTTTAATATATGTGAAAATAATATTTTTGAATATTTTTAGTTTATATTTGTTATTTGAACATCATATTTAATTATATTTGTTTTCTAATTTTAAATTTTAAGAATTTTCAACAATTTAATTTTTTTATGAATGCATTTTACAATTATAGTTGTGAACCGAAAAATATTGGTTAATCGGTCCGAAAATCCGAAACCGATGGACTAGTTAACCGATAGTAATTGACTGGTTAATGGATTCAAATTTCAAAAAACCGATATTAATGGACTGATTTTTTTTGGAGCTCATGGACCGATTAACCGGTTCGTGCTCACCCCTAGCTGGGATAGGATATCTAGACTGTTTGATCGCAAAAGAAAAATAGATTTGATTTATATATAATATCAAAAACAAATATTATATAAACTAAATTCAAATCCAACTGTAATTCATTCAATTCATTTTTTAACATTCATAATTCAAACGATGTTTTAAGTTTGACTATATTTTATTTTACATATGATTGATAGGCATCTCCATACTGAAACTATAAAATGTCTAATTAAATCAATGTTTTAAATTTGACTACATTTTATTTTACATATTCGATAGGTGTCTCCATACTGAAACTATAAAATGTGCAAGTTTATTCATCAATTTTGCCTTGTAAATTGCAAAATCGAAATAAATTAACCTACTCAAACTTGTAAATTTATCTGTCTTCTATCAATTGAGCCTTGTAGCTGGCACTGTAAATTTGACTATCTTTTATTCATTGAGCCGTGCAACTAGCACTATATTCTATACAATATAGATACATGTTATTATGTTGAACACAAATGAGTCTTCTGTGACATGTAAGAAATAAGTAATCCCTAAATTAATCCCTATTTCAAATCTTAAAATCGATAAGAAACCATTTTTTCAACAATATTGCAATTATGAATATCTCTAGTTCATCTTCTATTTAATCATTCTGATGCTATTTTTTTTACCATAACAATAGATAGTCATTTAACATCCCTATAGCAAAACGTGTAGATTGTAAGTACAATCCAGTCATAATGTGTAGATGAATTGATAAATAATGATCAAATTTAATTGTTTGCACTAAGCATGGAATGATTTGCTTTATTTATTTATTTATTATTATTATTATTATTATTTTGCAACTTAAAGGCAAAATTGCTGCAATTTTTCAATTTAAGAGAAAAATTTGCACCTTTTTATAGTTCCAACATGTTGACATATGTCAATCATGTGTAAAAAAGATGCTACATGTCTCTATAAATGAATGAAATATAGTCAAACTTAACAAGCCATTTGAATAGGAGCTTATTTGCTTTGATTTTGCAACTTAAAAGACAACATTGCTATAGTTAAAAGCATAAGAACACCATTTCACTTTTGGACAAATCGAGGGAAAAAATTATACATTCGGCCAAGAAAAAAAGAAGTCAAATGCTTTGTATTTTTTTGGCCAAAAAAAATGCAAAGCACAAAGTTGCATTGGTGAATTCTTGTGCACAATATTCTGTCAGTTGGTTTTGTGAGGAGTATGCACTAGAATCCATGTCAATTAGGGATCTTTTTCATGTATATAAACTCATTATTATGAGAAAGGCATTATTCATTTATTAATACTATATTTTGATTATCTCTTTTTGATTTCATATCTTAAATTAATAAATGAAGTAATTGGTATTATAAACACAGTGCAAAAACAATTGTGAAAGAGTTCATGATATAAGATGTTTATTGCATGTAAATGTGTTAATACCTAAATATTCCTAATCATAGTATTAACAAGAGAGTACAGTGTTAATACGAATACACTAGCACATGTTATGCTTCTTGAAAGTTACAAGCAGTGGTTTTCATAACTGTAATTATGGAGATAATCAAAACTAACATGTGGATGCTTGTTAAAACAACAAGTACGTTGCAAACCTATCAAAAGAATCTTCACATGAATATTAAATCTATGTTAGTGAGGAATCTCATCATAGCACTAGTGCAAATATCCTTAGAATTGAGATCACCAAAGTTATCTTAAGTAGGGAGTGATATACTTTGACTTTATAAATACTTACCTTCATCGAATGATAAATATAATTAGGAGGTTGGGTATATCACGACCTACTTGAAGATAGTTAAGTGATCAATAAAATATTTACCATATCGAATTTATTAAGAGAATTATCTCACTTGTTCTATAATACCCTTGTTCATAAAATCTCTAGCCATAGTGGAATGGCAATGTGGATGGATCCATAAGGAGTATTTTGGGAACAAAGATTAAATTATTAGAACAACTATATTTAGATTTATATGAGTTGATATTATCTATACTCAAAACCTAAATGAGATAAAGTGAGGTGAAACGAGTAATTGCACAGTAATTGTTCTATGGAAGGGTACAATCAAAACCACTTGCTTTTTCTATCACTTAGGTAGTCATAATACTTAGCTAAAAGTCTAATATGATTTATACATGTACATATGGATAAATATTAAACGGAAAATTAATACAATGATTTAAAGAATTTAAATCATGAATTCTATAATTGCAATTATATCTGTACTGCTAAGTGGACCAGAAAATCTAATAGGGCACACACACATATCGAAAGGCTATTATGGTAAAATGGCATCATTAATAATATTTGATATTATTATGGATTAAGAAAAGAAGAAGAAAATAATTAATTAAAAGGTTTAGGTAATTGAGTATGAACAAAATATTTATTAGAAAACTTCGCAGAAGACATGCTAGAAATGTCTTTGCGTGGTCTGGAGAAATGGGTCAAAGTGGTCTATTCTGATATTAAATTAAATATTATTGGACTATAAGTGTTATAAGACATATATAATGATTTTGGATCACTTAGAGAATTAAATTTGGGCCCAGAATAAAAGTGATATGTGTAAAAGTCCTCTAGGAGTGCCTTCTGCGTGAAATAGTTATAAAAGGCCTTAATGGCCTAATTTTTGGGCCAAGTCAAATTAAATATATTCCATAAGGATTATGGACCTCACATATTTAATTTGAATGGATTTAAAATTGATTTAGGTATTTAAATCCAAGTCAGCACAGAAAAGCCCTATAAGGCCCCAAAGTATACCTTAGGAGGATTGGAGCATTTTATTCATGCTAATGTGTAAGTTGTAGTGTATTTGATCCCAAATTGTGCATTTGGGACATGATCGATATTTTTGAATTTGTTAGAGGGCACATGAGTAATTGTGTAATTTATGATTTATGCATTAAATCAAGGATTAAAATGAAGAAAAAAGTGGTAATTTATGCATGTGGAAGTAAGAATTAAAGGTAAGGACTAAAGGAAAATTAACCAAGGACTTAAAGAATTGGACTAATGGGAGATTAACACCTTTAAAGTAAGATAAGAATGTATTTAAAGGAGTTGAAAAATCTGCCTTGTTGAACTCATTTTGGCCGGCCATCTTAAGTCATAAATACCAAGTTTTATTTGTTATTTCCCATTTGGTTAAGTTTTAAAATTCTGCTGCTCTTGAGTTGGAGATTAATCACGTGAGAGAGGGGAAGCTTAGCGAGGTAAGGAAGATATGGTTTTGAGCTTGTATAGCCATCTTCTTTTTCTCTATTTCTTTTTGCATGTATTTGCACGCTTTCTGTAATGGATTGAGTATGATTTTTGGATGGTTTTGTGTTGACAGCTGAGGATAAGGTGAGAGATAAAGGGAAATGCAAGGTTTGAGCAAGGAAAAGGGAGATCAAGCTTCATTAAGAGGTATAGAAGTGTTTGTTTGCATGTTTGTGTTATTATTGTGCATGAGTTTGATGGTTGGGAACATGGTAGTCTTGTGTAAAATGTCTGTGAATGTGAATTAAGTGGTAAAGTGGTCATTAAGGAAGGAAAGTGTAGAGATGAGCTTGTAGGGTGAATTCTTGTGTAGGTCCTTTTTGATCTCTAGTGATTATTTTGCCTATAATTGGAGTTAGAGAGCTCCAATTGGGATTATTTTAATTGGAGCATAAACTAGAAACATAGACTTAAATTTCATATGCAGAGGCTGGAACCTAATTCCACCTCTAAGACCACTCATTTCTGGGTTATAGTACAGTGCTAGTGGCTGCCCCGTCAACCGGAGAAATCTATAGTGTTTTTTGGATATCTCTTTCTGTGGATATATAAATGACCTGATTTTAGTTCCTATGGAAATCTAATACATAGGGGAACAAATTTCTAGAAGGGATTTTTTCCTAGAAATATCTTTATCTAGGTGAAAAATCAAGTACAAGTGTGGATCTAAATTCTGTCTGGAATCTGCCCTGTGCTTTGTGAGGCAAAATAGGTTTACACGGCGATAAGGAATTTATGACCGCTGTGTAAAAGTATTCTGCCAATTAAAAACCTATTTTCATCACCCAACATGGTGAGCAAGAATGTTTGACTGTCGTATGACCTCAATTTTTAGCCTAAATTATACTTTTTCCTTCTCAAATCGAACCTGAACTTCACCGGAAGTTCCCTACACTTGTCCAACACATGTTTTGGGTTATGTAATGAATATATGAATGGTTACCACTTAGAAACATAAGTGAAAAGGGTTAAGAGTAATAACAAATTAATGAAGTATGAATGAATATTATCTTGTATTTCCCAAGTAAAACTACAAGTAAGTTAACTTGTTGTATTCTTTACTCATTAACAACCTTTACTTGTTATAGTTAATTATTACATGTTCATCAAGCATATGCCATTGTTGGTGCTATGATATTATTAAGTGATAAAAGTTTAAGAGAGAGCCTAAATTTCGTATAATAGTGGATAGATAGGTATGCCTATAAGGGTCAGTATTTGCAACTGCCTAGTGTTCGCATCGAGAGGTGCCTAGTGTTCGATACCACTTGGTATCCTAGTGATTTGAGACTTACGTCTCCCAGTGTTCGATACTTCTCGTCAGTATCTAGTGATTGTTCCCGTTATCCATTATTGATAAGAATTCAGGCGATTGAAGTGAAATATTGTATAATTGTGATAAGTGATTATTGACCATTGTATAAATGACTTGGTGATCTTTGGAAATCCTAGTGTATGATTGTATGATTTATAATGAATGTTATTGTGTGACATTGTTATTGGCATATGATTTTATGATTATTGTGAGTTTGTAAGAAGTCTATTGCATTGTTTTCTCTCCATTAAGCCTTCGCTCAGTATGTAACACCCCTTACCTATACGTAAGGGAGCTCACTCACAAGAGAGAAAGTGAGACCCCGCATAGATAAGGGTGTCACCAAAACGACCCATAAACATACATAAAGCAATGAAAAAGACAATAAAATTTAAACATTTTACATCTAAAAGAACAGGGCTCAAATTGCTAATAGAAATCTCATTCATTAATATAACTAAATATTCATTACAAAAGATATAGAAGTACAAAATCTGTCTTTGCAACTTTACAAAAAAGTAAATACAAGATTATACAGAAAGTTATAATATACAAGACATAAATCTCTTCAAAAAGTTCTCCTATTGTGTTGGCCTAGACTGCTGCTGACCTTCCAAAAACTCCACAGTTTTTGCACCTGCACGGATAGAACACCTGATGCGTGCATAGGGGGGTCAATATTGCAAGATTATAAACATTGCAAGTTCGGATTCATGGAGATCAAATTTGGGGAAGTTCAAGAAAGCTTGAAGGTGGTTTACTGTAGCTATGAAGAAGCTGAATCAAAAAGGGACTTTAAAGAGAGGCATGTGCAAGTCATATGACCTTTACATGTGCTATCCATGTGCTTTAACATGTGCTAGACATGTGCCATGTCATGTGCTATGCATGTGCCATATGCATGTGCACATCATGTGACACATTACATGTGCAGTGCATGTGCCAATTAATGGACTTAATAGGCTGTTTTGTTTGGGCTTTTAGTTTAGACTTTTATTTGATTATTTGTAATATATTAGGCCTTAACTTATTCTTTTGGGTTTATTTACGTGAGATGGGCTTTAATTAGCTTGGGCTCATTTAATTAGTTCTTTTTAGGCTTTTTGGGCTGTATTTTAAGTTAATTAGTGTGAGCTTTAGTTATCTTGGTGTAAGGCCCATGTTTAAAGCCCTATTTGATTAATTAGGGTTTTTATTAGCTTAAAGGAGTATAAATACTCCTAAAAAACGAATTTGTAAAGGAGATTGGAATTATTAAACATTGGAGGCTATCCTCTTTTCTTGGCTTTGCCAAAATTCTAATAGATTAGATTTGTGAGATTTGCTTGCTTTTCTTTTCTATTGCATGAAGAATTTGATTACTTATCAATTGTCTTGATTGTGGCATTTTCATCTTCTTCGATTTCCCAATTATTTGCATTTCCATTCACGTGTTGTTTAGGGGTTCAATAGGGAGGGTTTTTGTCTTCTTTGTCTTTGCAATCAAAGTGTATGTTCAAGGGGTTTCGGGTTCTTTAACCTTGTGGTTTCGCATCATTTGGTATCAGAGCCAAAGTAAGGTAAATTCCTATTTATCTTAGTGTTAGGGTTGTGTTTTCTTTTTCTTGATTTTTTTATGTTTGTACCGAATTTGGTTTCATCAAGTTTCTGATTTTTGTGTTTTTCTTTTTGTGTGTTAAATTAGCCTTTTCTTAGCCTTTGTTTTATTTATTTTTTTTGCCTTGAGATTATGATTTTTTGCCTTGAACCGAAACATTGATTATCCTTGGCTTGAAATCTGAATTTTGGGAGTAGAAGTTATAGTTTGTTTGCTGAAATTATAAAAAAAAAGAGAGAAGAAAAAAAAAAGAAGTAAAATATCTTTTGGTTTAGAAATCCGAACCTTGTAGGAGTTTGTTTTGATTTGATTGCTGAAATTTATTAAAAAAAATAAACAGCAAGAAGAAAAGAAAGAAAATCATACAAAAGAAAAGAATAGAAGAAACAGAGAAAAGAAGAGAAAAAAAAAACGTGAAAGAAAGAATAGAGGAGGAGAAAAGGGTAGGGAGTAGATTCGGCCAAGGGAGTATATATATAGCAAAGGGCAAATCCAAATCCTATAATAGGTGGGAGAAAATTAATCCATATTGCTTGGGGAATTAGGAATCCTTTAAGGGTTAGTAAAATTAATTCTTATCCCTTTGGGTTTAGGTTTTCAAAAATCCTTATCCATATCAGAATTGGAGTTGTAATCCTAATCCTACTTAACCAAGGATTTACTTTGCAATCATTGATCCACCATTTGTGTTATCCATTTGTTATCCATTTGTGTTATCCATTTCTTATCCATTTGAGTTGCCATTTTTGATATCATTTATTATCCATTTGAGCTACCATTTTTGTTTCATTTCTTATCCATTTGAGCTGCCATTTTATCATATCTTATCCATTTGTTCCACCATTTTTGGAATCATTTTTGATCATTTGTGCCATCATTTTTCTACCATTTTGCTACCATTTTGTATCATTTTGCCATCATTTTGCCATCATTTTGTATCATTTTGCCATCATTTTGCCATCATTTTGCACACAACTTGACACATTAATTAGAGCTTGATACACCATTAAGCCTATTCATTATTTTGGCTCAAAATTGAATTGTCTTGCATGCAAACTACTTTATTTAGTTCAATTTTGTCTTTTTGTTGATTTCTTGCTTTGCTGGGTAGAATATCTAGGTTCTATATTTGGTTTACTTCGTAGTGAATCAAATTCATATATTTTGTCCAAAATTGTCATTTTTCTTAATTCTTGTTGTTTATTTCTTTATTTAACCTTGCTTTTGTTCCTTTACATTATTAGAGTATCTTTGCTTGTTCTAATACTCTAATTTGGATATAATCAAGTGGTACACCACTCTTGACCGTGTATCACCTCCATTGTGTCTAGTGTCTTCTTTTCTAGTTTTGAGCTATCTTTTTATTGTTAGTGCTTATTTTCTTTGCCTTCTTAAACGTGCTCAAGATTCTTGATTTGTGGATTGAATTCTGAAGTGCAATTTTAAAGTTGCAAGCTTGAGTGGTAAAAGGCAAGAGAGTGTGAGGACATTAAGAGAGTAAAAGCCTTAATTGTGTGAAACACGAGAGGAGTGACATTCTTTGAGTGTAAACACGTGAGGGAGTGCTTGTGAGGTTTTTATCTAACAATTTTTGCAGGTAATACATCATGACTGAAGAAACTAGTGGGAAGGGAATATCCCAAGGTGAAGATCATGTACCAGATAACAAGATGCTATATCAAGCTTTCATTAGTGAGATCCGGAAGTTATCTCTTAGAATGGATGGAATAGAAGAGAGGCTTGAAGGAAGTATATCTAATGCACCTAGAAGGGCAGCAAGGAGAGGAAGAATTATTCAAGGACATGTGGAGCATGATTTTGATGATGAAGAGGAGGAGGAAACTAGTGCAAAGATAGATGGAAATTTGGGCAACATCAAGCTCAAGATTCCTCCATTTAAAGGCCAAAATAATGCTGAAGAGTATTTGGAGTGGGAAAGAAAGGTTGAGATGATTTTTGATTGTAACAGGTACTCAGAGGAAAAGGAAGTGAAGATTGCAGCTGTAGAATTCACTGACTATGCATTAGTTTGGTGGAATGAGTTGATAAAGGGTAGAAGGAAAGTGGGTAGACGACCTATTAGTAGTTGGGAGGATATGAAGGAGGCCATGAGGAAAAGATTTGTGCCTTCACACTATTTTAGAGAGTTACATCAGAGGTTGCATAGGCTAGTGCAAGGAGCTAGATCAGTAGAAGATTATCACAAGGAGATGGAGATGCTATTGATCAAAGCTAACATAGAAGAGGAGGAAGAGGTAATAATGGCTTGGTTTCTAGGAGGTTTGAATAAAGAAATTGCGGATGTAGTTGAATTGCAATATTATGGAAAAATGGAGGACTTAGTGAACATTGCCATTAAGGTGGAGAGGCAACAGAAACAAAGGAGGGTGTTTATCTGATTTTGCTTTGCTATTCGAATCGTATGTGTGTATTTGTAGCTTGTTAGCTATTGGGTTCCGCATCATTTGGTATCAAAGAATTGAGAAGGAGAAAAGTGTAGTGATCAATTCGGCCAAGGAGGGTAGCAAGGTCATTCTCAAATTCCAACAACAAAATTTGTCCAAACTGGAGCAAAAATGAAGATTTTAAAAATATGGAATTGCAGTTTAAATAACTTTCTGGACTACTAAGTACATATATGAAACAAGAGGAAAGAAGGAAAGAACAGGAAGTTATTGTCAAAGAAATTGTTTGTGAAGCTGAAAGAGATACTTTAGATTTATATGCTGATGAGGTTGTAAATGAGGAGGATATAAGTGAAAGTAAGGATGTTGCCGACTGTTTGAGTAAAAAGGAAGAAGATTGTAAAAAGAAAGAAGATAGTGTAATTGAGATTGGAGATCAATATGTTATGACTGATCCTGTAGTGCTTGAGGAGGCTGAATTGAACATGGAGGAAGAAAAGAACCATGATTAGAACGAAAAGTATGAATTGAATAACCATATTTTTCCTAATGTTTATGTTAACTTGCAGGAACATGATGAGTTCTTTGCTGAAGAAGCATTAATTTTATTTCCACCTGTTTAGAAGATGTTATATGAAGATGAATTTATTCTAGAAGTGGCAATTCCCAACTTGAACAAGACGAAGATTCGAGGACGAATCTTTTCTAAAGAGGGAGGGAATGATGCGTGAACAGGGGGGTCAACATTGCAAGATTATAAACATTGCAAGTTCGGATTCATGGAGATCAAATTTGGGGAAGTTCAAGAAGGCTTGAAGGTGGTTTACTGTAGCTATGAAGAAGCCGAATCAAAAAGAGACTTTGAAGAGTGGCATGTGCAAGTCATGTGACCTTGACATGTGCCATCCATGTGCTTTGACATGTGCTAGACATGTGCCATGTCATGTGCTATGCATGTGCCATATGCATGTACACATCATGTGACACATTACATGTGCAATGCATATGCCAATTAATGGACTTAATGGGCTGTTTTGTTTGGGCTTTTAGTTTAGGCTTTTATTTGATTATTTGTAATATATTAGGTCTTAACTTATTCTTTTTGGTTTATTTACGTGAGATGGGCTTTAATTAGTTCGGGCTCATTTAATTAGTTCTTTTTAGGCTTTTTGAGCTGTATTTTAAGTTAATTAGTGTGAGTTTTAGTTATCTTGGTGTAAGGCCCATGTTTAAAGGCCTATTTGATTAATTATGGTTTTTATTAGCTTAAAGAAGTATAAATACTCCTCAAAAACGAATTTGTAAAGGAGATTGGAATTATTAAACATTGGAGGCTATCCTCTTTTCTTGGCTTTGCCAAAATTCTAATAGATTAGATTTGTGAGATTTGCTTGCTTTTTTTTTTCTATTGCATGAAGAATTTGATTACTTATCAATTGTCTTGATTGTGGCGTTTTCATCTTCTTCGATTTCCCAATTATTTGCGTTTCCATTCACGTGTTGTTTGGGAGTTCAATAGGGAGGGTTTTTGTCTTCTTTGTCTTTGCAATCAAAGTGTATGTTCAAGGGGTTTCGGGTTCTTTAACCTTGGGGTTCCGCATCAACACCCCGTGCTAAGCGATAACGCTTAGTGGGGAAACAAAATATGAACGACCATTCACAATGGCAATTAAGGCAAAACACATGCATATGTCACAAGCATATCAAAATTCCATAAGAGTGTAAGAAATTTATATCATGCACTGCATTCACAAGAATTCCATAACATATACTCATTAATATAGCAATATCACATTTATAATAAAATCACATATGCGCTTGCAAACTCATAGTAGCGGATAGCGAGTGAACGCATTAGTACTTGTGGGTACGATCAAAAGCAATTTCTTTATTTTCATTCAAAAATATTTTCACATTGAGGATCTTAAATAAGATCCTAACACATTAAGGATCACGAGGAGCCAAACGGTAACCTGATTAGGGTCCAGAACATATTGGGGCTGAAGTTAATAGAACTCTTTAGGCATACCTAATTATCCACTAATTTGACTCTTGGAGTTAAAATGAACAAAATACACAAAATCACAAATTCCCAAAACTCTAGGCTTCAAATCCATATAATCGATCAATTAGCGGCGCTACCACCGACAGTCTCCTTCCTCTTAGGTTTTCTAGCAGGATTTTCTGCTAAAACCAACCCAACCAAACAAAAGCTCCCAAACACATCAAAGGAAAATAAGATAAGGAGAGAAGAAGAAAAGAAGAAGAACAATAATTACTTACCCAAAGCTAGAAATTTGCCAAAATCAACTCAAGATCCACAAGTTTGTAAAGAGAATCAAGGAAATAAGAAGTGAGAAGAAGAGAAGTAGAAGAGGGAGATGACGAGGAAGAGAGGCAAAAATGTGAGAGGGCAGTGGCTGTCCCTCACGTGCTCTCTCTCTTCATCCTTATCTGCTCTTCCTTTTTCTCTTTCTTCCACATGTCAAACTCTTAAGGTGATGTTGGCAAAGTCCCATTCTAGTCCTTCTTCTTTTCTTTAACACACACACAACTCATTTAAATAACTAATATAATGCAATTGACTCCTAAAACACACACAAACACATGCTCAAACTACTAGGGTGGAAATCGGGGTGTTACAATACTCCCCTCCTTAAAAGAATTTCGTCCTCAAAATTCTCATCTGAACTGAACAATTGCGGGTACTGAGATCTCATGGATGACTCCGGTTCCCAAGTAGCCTCTTCCACTCCATGATACTGCCATAAAACCTTAACCAAAGGTACTTGCTTATTTCGGAGTTGTCTCATTTCCTGAGCAAAAATAGCTTTCGGTTCCTGATCATAAGAATAATCCGACTGAACCTGCAAAACTTAAACTGACAGCACATGTGACGCATCTAACCTATATCGGCAAAGCATCGACACGTGAAATACATCATGCAACTTCGATAACTCTAATGGCAAGGCTAACCTATAGGCAACTGGACCAATCTTCTTTAAAATTTCATAAGGTCCTATAAATTGAGGACTTAACTTTCCTCTCTTACCGAACCGAATAATCTTACGCCATGGTGACACTTTCAGAAATACTTTATCTCTAATATCAAACCGAATGTCTTTCCGCTTCAAATTAGCATATGATTTCTGTATATCTTTGGCTGCTCTCAAATTCTGCTGAACCATTCGAATCTTCTCTTTAGTATCTCTAACTAACTTTGGACCCACAAAAGAGCATTCAGTTAATTCAGTCCAACAAACTGGAGTTCTGCACTTCCTTCCATACAAAGCCTCATACGGTGACATTCCAATGCTCACCTGGTGACTATTATTATATGCAAACTCCATCAATGACACATACTGTCCCAACTGCCTGAAAAGTCCAAAGCACAACCCCAAAGTATATCCTCTAGAATCTGAATGACTCTCTCTGATTGTCCTTCTTTTTGAGGATGAAAAGCAGTACTGAAGTTCAGTCAAGTACCCAAGGCTTCTTGCAACTGTGACGCGCGCCGGAACCCAGCAAGGGTCCTCGCTTTTGAATCCGCCTTAGGATTCGAGGTATGAAGGTTTGCGTCTTTTGATCATGGGCACCACGAGGCATCATCGGTGCGTCCCTCCCAATAGAACATTGGGGAGAACCACCTAGCCTAATGGCACCTAGAGGCACCTTTTGAGGTATCATGGAGTCGCCACCCAATTCCAAAGAATTGGGAAAGGTCTCTCACCTCTTGTTGGTCGAGACCAGAGATCCGGTGTTCGGAACTTCCCTCTTATTTATGCTTTGGTTAAGTATAAGTGGATTTTTAACTTCTTAACATTATATCTCTCATCTCACACGATTAATGCATTTAAATTAAACATCGCATTGCAAGCAAATAAAGAAAATAAATGAAAGCGATAAAAGGTAGTAAAGAAAGCGATAAATGAAAACGGTAAACACCAAAGCACACAATTACAAGAGAAATCGGGGCGGAATACAACCCCGATAAAAGGAAATTAAAAATGTAAATGGGACGGAATACAACCCCCAAAGATAAATAAAGTTGCCCCAAAAATTAATTACAAGGGCCCAAAAAGAAATGAACTTGAATTTTAAGCACTCACACAAGGTTAAAATAAAAAGACATACATAAATCGGGGTATTATTTTAGGAACATTGGTTTCTTCGCACTTGTTCGAAATTTAGAAATATTGGTTCCTTCGTATTAATTTAAAGAGGGTTTGAAGAGTCGTTTTGGTTGTTTGGTGAAAACCGGGATGAGTGATCCCATTTTTAGAGAAAACTAACTCTTCGTTTTATTGTGATATTTTTGATATTTGGCTAAAACAAGGGACATTGGTCCCAATTTTATTAGTGAAAAACTCAATTTAGTTGTAAAAGTATTTTTGTGACTTTTTATCTCACGCGTGCATAAATAAAATAATTATTTACAAATAAACACCACAAAAAGATGGGGAATTAGAGAGATCTCACCGAACCGATGTGTCCGTCTACGCATCGCGACCCATCCGGGGAGTCACAGGGCGCTTACATAGCCCGACTCAAATTAAAACTCATACAAAAATCAACACCAAAAAGAATATTAGTAACAACTCCAAAAATTAATCAAATGAAGACAATATAATGATAATAACAAAATCATAACAAATAATCATGGCATGGTAATAATAATAATAATAATAATAATAATAATAATAATAATAATAATAATGATAATAAATAATAGTGAATATAATATAAATAAATATGATAATAATAATAATAAATAATAACAATAATAAAAATAACAATAAAATAATAATAATATGTAATAACTGTTAATAACAAACTATATTAGTAACAACAAAATAATTAATAACGGCAATAATAATAGAACAAATAATAATAATAGTAATAATAGTTAGACAGGATAATAATAATAATAATAATAATAATAATAATAATAATAATAATAATAATAATGAACTACATGGCAGCAACCTATAATAATAATAATAATAATAATAATAATAATAATAATAATAATAATAATAATAATGAACAGAAGCAAATAATAGTGATTACACATATTAAATCAAATACTAGTGGTAAAACGAATAAATGGTAGTGATAATGGCAAAAATGAATATAATGATGACAGTGCACATAAACATAAAAGAACACAATGATAATGAGGACAATAATAATAATAATAATATAAATGGCAACGAGAAATAAAAAGGAAATCAACTTGAAACAAACAAATAATACATCAACAGTAATATTGATCACATTAAAATGCCAAAAATAAATAATAGATGTGGTAATAATGGTAAAAATAATATTTAACAACAATAAATAGTATACAAAAAAATAAATGAGAACAAGTCCAAAAATGTTTACCCTCAGAATTTTTTGGATCGGAGAAACGGTGTCTCGATTGATTTTCCTTGTCGGATTTGTGATGATAAATATTTGAAGAAAATGTAGAAATTAATATTTTGAAATAAAATCAAGAAAATACTTTGATAAAAAATATTTTTAGTGGATGATTTGAGCAAAGGAAATTGATTTTCCAAGCTCAAATCACTCAAAAAAATGGACTATGTATTTTTTATGAAGAAAAATAAATAGATTAAAGATTGAGAAGAGGAAAATGAACTTAAGAAAATTTAGAATAAGGAATTGAAGAAGAGATTCAGTTGCTGGAGCGAAGAAAATTTGAGAGAAAAGTAAAACAAATCCTTTCAACCAAAAATTGCCGTCCTCCAAAAAATAAATATTGAATCCCATTTGATTAATCTGATTGTTCCAAAATAGAAAAAGGCCAAAACCTTCTTTTAATTTGTCTTCCCGGAATTTACACGAAAACGGAAAATTTTTCGGTCAAAACGGCGAGAAAATAGCTGAAAAACAAGCAGATAATGAAGCCCCGCGTGGTGAAGGAGACCGCGCGTAACAACGCGCGCGGTAACCTCGGTACCACGCAACCACTTTAAGGAAGTGGTCGCGTGGTATCACTTCCTTAAAGTGGTACCACGCGTGGTATCACTTCCTTAAAGTGGTACCACGCGTGGTACCACTTGCCACTTTTATAAAGTGGCCAAAATGGCCACTTTATAAAAGTGGCAGGTGGACAAACAAAACAAAAAAAAAATTTAATTTCTTTTTAATTTTTTTTTTAAATCTTTTTTTTAATTAAACTAATTAATTAATTTAACAACTAATTCCTTTTTTTTTAATTAAATCAATTACTTAATTTATTCAATTAAATTAAGAAAACTAATTTAATTCCCTTTTTTTTAAATTAAATTAATTAATTAATTCAGTTCAATTAAATAACTAATTTAATTTTTTGTTTTATCAAAATAACACTTTCCAATAATATTATTATTGGAATTAGAATTAATAATAATTTTTTATGATAAAAAAAAGGATTTCGACAAGGGAAACATCACTTTTGACACCTATGCCCGTAAATCGGTATCATTTTCATCATCGGGTAATTCTGATCTTGAACCGTCTCAGGACCCGGTGTCTACAGTTGCCCCCAATTTTGGGGAACTCTAGGATTTAGGTGCCTAAGTGAGCCAAAATTCAGAAAAGAGAGGGAGAGATGCGTACTTGAGGCGGTCGCTGTTCGGAACTTGGTCTTGCCAGCTTGTCGGCATCATAGGATTACTACTGGTCATATGATTGAGGAACGTCAGCTTGTCGACGTGAAACTACGGCTGAGCGACTGATAAACACCAGCTTGTCGGTGTGTGAAGGCGCCAGACTTTGGAGGACGTGATTGATGAAACACCAGCTTGTCGGTGTGTGAAACCACGGCTGAGCGACTGATAAACACCAGCTTGTCGGTGTGTGAAGGCGCCAGACTTTGAAGAACGCGATTGATAGAACACCAGCTTGTCGGTGTGTGAAACCACGGCTGAACGACTGATAAACACCAGCTTGTCGGTGTGTGAAGGCGCCAGACTTTGAAGAACGCGATTGATAGAACACCAGCTTGTCGGTGTGTGAAACCACGGCTGAACGACTGATAAACACCAGCTTGTCGGTGTGTGAAGGCGCCAGACTTTGAAGAACGCGATTGATAGAACACCAGCTTGTCGGTGTGTGAAACCACGGCTGAACGACTGATAAACACCAGCTTGTCGGTGTGTGAAGGCGCCAGACTTTGAAGAACGCGATTGATTGAACACCAGCTTGTCGGTGTGTGAAATCACGGCTGAACGACTGATAAACACCAGCTTGTCGGTGTGTGAAGGCGCCAGACTTTGAAGAACGCGATTGATAGAACACCAGCTTGTCGGTGTGTGAAACCACGGCTGAACGACTGATAAACACCAGCTTGTCGGTGTGTGAAGGCGCCAGACTTTGAAGAACGCGATTGATAGAACACCAGCTTGTCGGCGTGTGAAACCACGGCTGCGCGACTGATAAACACCAGCTTGTCGGTGCGTGAAGGTGCCAGACTTTGAAGAACGTGATTGATAGAACACCAGCTTGTCGGCGTGTGAAACCACGGCTGAGCGACTGATAAACACCAGCTTATCGGTGTGTGAAGCCACGGCTGAGCGACCGATAAACACCAGCTTGTCGGTGTGTGAAGGCGCCAGACTTTCCTGCGAAATCAAAAGAGATTCGTATGCAAGGGTAAGTTATGCACGTGCATATGCATATGCCATGCAGGATGCAGGTGACACCATTCATCTGAATGGCCCGATGGTCGAGGCACGATAACTCTTGCTGAAGCGACTCATGGCTTCGTTTGGTCGATTATGCCCCCAAGTGTTTGAAGGTGCTGCCCTGATTTAGGGACTCTGACTCATAATCTTTCAGGGAGGATTGCCCGATGTGTGTCTTTGCTTGAAAGGGCTTGCCCAAGGTAATGCCACCTTATCACTCCAAGCATCATTGTTTTAAAGGTAGTGCGTCCCTCGTGGATTTTCACACTAACTTTTCTTAGCGGGAGATGCGTCCTTGTCGGATTTTCACATAACCCTGTGCCTTATTTTTTGCCTGGAATGGACCCAACCCAATCCAGCGGCTTTTATTTTTTTCATTTTTTTGTAGGGCAGACTGCCTGTTGCCAGGTTTTCATCCTGCCCTTTGGCCTAACTTTTGCTTAGAGTGCCAGTCACGGTTTTCATCTCTAACGGCCTGTTTTTTTTTTTGTGTGAGAGAAGTTGGAGTTGTTGCGAAAGATCTCTCGGGTATGATTGGCATGTGCTTATGTCTCAGATTCTGGTTGTATGAGCTTGGTTCTTTATTGGGAAGGTGCTGTAGAATTGGCTTCACAGTGGGTAGCAAGATGAGATGACTGAAGTGCCTGAGTGGCGAGAATAGTAGAGGGTAGATAGTTGTTGTAAAAGGTCTTTCAGGTATAATCGGCGTGTATTTGCGTCTTAGGTCATGGTTGTCTGAGCTTGTTTTCTATCATGAGAGCGCTATAAAATTGGCTTCACATTTGATAGCAGGAGGAGTTGACTGAAGTGCCTAAGTGGCGAGAGTGGCAGAGGATCGATAGTACCAATGCGCTGATTTTATGCTAGAACCAGGCAACTTTAAGCGTGAAAAACGAACTGTCCTGATCACAGACTTCACCCTAAGTGCATGTAAGAGGAAAGTACTTGGCCCTGCAGTGGATAAAAGGACCCCTCGGCTTGGGCATCTAGTTGGTGAGAGAAGGAGTAGAGTAGCCATTTAGATTTTACTTTTTATAAAAGAACTAGGAAATGATGTATTTGCAAAAAACTGTGTGCATTTCAGCACGATTTCTCTATACATAATCACCATTTAACATGGATTCAGAATGCAAAAATTACATCTAATCTCGGAGTGGATCTTGTAAGTATCAGACTCCTGTTTCCAATCAGCCCTCGCGGGTTTCCTTGATTGAATATTTTCTCTCTTTTTTTTTTTTTAAGCCTCCGCCATGGACTCTCCTTCAGTTTGTCAGCATTGGTTGAATTCGCTTTCATCTTCATCTGCCGGGGGGATTGCTGCTTCTGAGAATGGCTCCTCTTGGTATCAAAGTTTTGGTCTTAACCCTTGTGCAGACTGGTCGAGGTGATGGGTTCCTTATTTGGGGCTTGAATATGAAGTTTCGCGTTTGGCCTTTATTGGCTTTGGCGGTTCAAACCCTGGGATGGCCTTTCAATGGCTGAGACAGGGTGACAGGTTGGGCTTGGATGATCGGGGGTACTTTTATCGGTTTTGGTGGTTTAAGCTTTCGAAATGGTTTTCGACGGCTGGGATTGGGTGGATGGTTTGTGGGTTAGCCTTTTTGGTCCTTTCCAGTAGCTAAAAAGAATGGCAATGTGCAGGCATGTGTAGATCAACAAGATTTGAGCGAAGCTTTTCTTCAAATAGCATTCCCTTGCCCCCCTGATCAATTCTCTCTTTTCTTCACACCCCAATTTTTTTTTTTTTACAACCCAATTTTTTTTTTTTTTTTTTTTTACAATCCAATTTTTTTTTCGCCCCAATTTTCTTTCTTTTAACAAGCTTTGCTCAAATCCTAAAGTTTACATATACGTGCACTTTTCATCTTAACCACTGGGACCATTGTTGTTCAATCTGGTCGAGCATGTAAGTTTTATTAAGGAATTTGGCTACAAGGGTTCTGGATGGTTAAGGGTCGGTTATAATTGGTTTTGAGGGTGCACATTTCAAATGGTTGAGAGGAAAGTGTTCACGTTGTTTGGTTCTGATGAGTTGTATTCTGGTGAGTTATGTTTTCTTCGTGAAGGTCTTGAGTCTCATTCGCCTAACTCCTGCTACAGCTTTCGAAGCTTGATCTTATTTGGTGGCACCATATGCATCCCAGATGTCGTGGGAGTGCAAAGAAATGGCTTTCAACATTCGGTTCGTCGTCATGTTGGCGCGTGGAAGTAGTATTGATCTCAAGAATGTCTTTGTCAATTTTCAGCACGTCATACCAGGTCCAGGCAAAGGCTCTTTTTATTTATTTTATTATTATTTTTTTTATCTCTCAAATTTCATCTCGCTTCAGGAGTCATAACAGATGCCATCAAGATTTTCTTTGGGTTCTCCTAAAGTTCCGAGATTGAATGGAATGGCATTAGTTGAACCAATGTCAAATGTAAATGTGCCATGATTATGCATAATGAAATCATAAGAAACATCACACAAGATAGCAAAACCATCCATTTCATTCAAGAAAACTATAATTAAAACTGTCATCATTAAATAGTTCAGAAATAAAAAAGAACATCTAAATAGCTACTTCCTTCTTCTCTTGCCAACGCGGACGCTGCAGTCAACGGCCTATTATCACTTTTGGGAACCATTCTCCTCACTTCTCAGCTCCTCATCAATTAAGTGTAGAATTTGCCTCCTCAGAATTCGGCACTCGTCAGTCTCATGCCCGGTACGCTGATGGTAGGCACAATACAGATCTGCTCGGTGATTGGGGCGCCCTTGGCCCCTGGCAAGTTGGGCCGGCATTGACTGTATTTTTCCCTTGCTGATAAAATGAGCGAAGTGCTTGGATAGGGTTTTTTCAGTATGGCATAGTGACTCTGAGTCATTCCGAAGGTCGGGGTCCTTGTGGCTCTAAAACCTTCTCCATCGCCCCCTGGAAAACTTAAGCTCCCGTGACCACCCTGGCGGCATTCAGGATCTGTGATCTGGTTGCTATCGATCAGATCCTGAATCTCGTGCCTCAGCCTAGCACAATTATCCGTCATATGGCCAGTGTGTTGGTGGTAGGCGCAGTACTCGCCTTCCTTGTGCCCGAGCTGCCCCTAGGTCTTTGCCAGCTTGGACGGCAATAGTTGTAACACCCCCTTTTTCATCAACCTTTCCAGGACCCAAGACAAAGGTCTGCCTAAATTAGAGTAACGCCTCTGAGCCATCTCAACCATTGGCGCTTTCCCCATCCTTTTTGTACCTCTGCTGTCACCATAGTAACCAATTTCGAGACTTGCAGGGCTAGTAACGGCCCCATTGGGAGGTGTCCGGGTAGTTGCAAGCTTGGACCTCATGATCTCCTCCTCAAGATCAGCTAATCTCTTTTTAGTGTTTGCGGGACTGAGAGGACCCATCGACTGTAAGGGCCCTAGTCCTTTTCCTCTTTCCACTTGTTCGATCAGTGAGTTGGGTATCATCTCGCCTCTAGGCTTAAGAGCGAATGGAAACATTATAACCATCGTCGCGTACTCCTTTTTGGTCGCGGCTAGCTCAAATCGGTTAAGTGTAGCTGCAGTGACTCGGGCTTGAAGAATTAGTGCCGCGGCATCCAACCTTTCCTTAATTGTGGCTGACAACCTCCCTTCAAGTTTTTCAAACTTTTCATCTAGTTCTCGGGCAATCATGACATGGGCCTCTTCAATCTATCGCGAAGGACCAGCCATTCCCAATGTTTATAGATGCTCTGACTAAGATGGTAGATCTCTGCCAACCAATTCGAATTTTGCTTACTCTTCAGACAGCTATGAGGACCCCAGAACCTCCCAGTTGAATGGCGTATGATGGCTGAAAAATCAAAGGGGTTAAAATGATGCATGGATGACATGTGATGCATGGTCGTGCTATGAAAATAGTCCTCAATGAGTGAAAGGTCAATAGATTACGATGATATGATGCGATGCGTGGAAAAATCGTACGTAAGATGATATGTATACGTGAAAAAGATATGCAGAGAAAAGGATATACACACACAAAAATGAAATGCCTATGTGTTTATATATATATTTTATTTTATTTTAACATGCATGGATGACGCGTGATGCATGAGCATGACGTGTATCATTTACAACCACATGTAAACAGGTAGATCCTTCCAACCTTATCACTCCCACACACGGGGTTGTGCGGTCTCTTTCCTAGGTGGGCTTCATCTGAGGGTTAACAGGGAACCCATCGGACATGTATAGTGCACGGTGGAAAACCGGCAGCATAACAGTCTTAATCTAATGCGCATTCGTATGAGTTTTGGCCATTACGTATTTGGACAATTCAATCAAGTTAAGGTGGGCTCACCGGGGCATGAAAGCCTTTGATAAAAGATCACTTAACTTGCTTGATTTTGTTTAATACGCGACGGCCCATGTCACAAGCATCATATTAAGGAGCATACCACCTAGTGGAAGTTTCTATTCGCCATTACATGGGCTTTGGTCAGGGTGATTTTTTTAGGCTACCCAAGCATGGTCCGCGCCAACGGGTCTAGCTCATCACGAGCATAACGACCGATCGGGTCTCCATTTTGATATACCAAAAGGTACAAGGCTTGGGCTGGTGATTATCCTTAACACTTCCCTACAATGAGTGAAAGTAGGGTCGTGCTTCGGGAACGCACCGGGGTAAGATAGGGACCAACTAGCGTAAGTCTAAGGCTCTAAAATGATATGATGCAATTTTGGCGTGAGATAGAATTTTAAGTTTTTATTTTTTAAAAAAACCCAATTATACTTTAACCAAAGCACTCTCAAAGCGAAGTCTCAAACACAAACTCCCCAGTGGAGTCGCCACTGTGAAGCGCGCCGGAACCCGAAAACCCAGTAAGGGTCCTCGCTTTTGAATCCGCCTTAGGATTCGAGGTATGAAGGTTTGCGTCTTTTGATCATGGGCACCACGAGGCATCATCGGTGCGTCCCTCCCAATAGAACATTGGGGAGAACCACCTAGCCTAATGGCACCTAGAGGCACCTTTTGAGGTATCATGGAGTCGCCACCCAATTCCAAAGAATTGGGAAAGGTCTCTCACCTCTTGTTGGTCGAGACCAGAGATCCGGTGTTCGGAACTTTCCTCTTATTTATGCTTTGGTTAAGTATAAGTGGATTTTTAACTTCTTAACATTATATCTCTCATCTCACACGATTAATGCATTTAAATTAAACAGCGCATTGCAAGCATATAAAGAAAATAAATGAAATCGATAAAAGGTAGTAAAGAAAGCGATAAATGAAAACGGTAAACACCAAAGCACACAATTACAAGAGAAATCGGGGCGAAATACAACCCCCATAAAAGGAAATTAAAAATGTAAATGGGACGGAATACAACCCCCAAAGATAAATAAAGTTGCCCCAAAAATTAATTACAAGGGCCCAAAAAGAAATGAACTTGAATTTTAAGCACTCACACAAGGTTAAAATAAAAAGACATACATAAATCGGGGTATTATTTTAGGAACATTGGTTCCTTCGCACTTGTTCGAAATTTAGGAACATTGGTTCCTTCGTATTAATTTAAAGAGGGTTTGAAGAGTCGTTTTGGTTGTTTGGTGAAAACCGGGATGAGTGATCCCATTTTTAGAGAAAACTAACTCTTCGTTTTATTGTGATATTTTTGATATTTGGCTAAAACAAGGGACATTGGTCCCAATTTTATTAGTGAAAAACTCAATTTAGTTGTAAAAGTATTTTTGTGACTTTTTATCTCACGCGTGCACAAATAAAATAATTATTTACAAATAAACACCACAAAAGGATGGAGAATTAGAGAGATCTCATCGAACCGATGTGTCCGTCTACGCATCGCGACCCATCCGGGGAGTCACAGGGCGCACACATAGCCCGACTCAAATTAAAACTCATACAAAAGTCAACACCAAAAAGAATATTAGTAACAACTCCAAAAATTAATCAAATGAAGACAATATAATGATAATAATAAAATCATAACAAATAATCATGGCATGGTAATAATAATAATAATAATAATAATAATAATAATAATAATAATAATAATAATAATAATAATAATAATAATAATAATAATAATAATAATAATAATAATAATGGACAATGATAATAAATAATAGTGAATATAATATAAATAAATATGATAATAATAATAATAAATAATAACAATAATAAAAATAAAAATAACAATAACAATAAAATAATAATAATATGTAATAACTGTTAATAACAAACTATATTAGTAACAACAAAATAATTAATAACGGCAATAATAATAGAACAAATAATAATAATAGTAATAATAGTTAGACAGGATAATAATAATAATAATAATAATAATAATAATAATAATAATAATAATAATAATAATAATGAACAGAAGCAAATAATAGTGATTACACATATTAAATCAAATACTAGTCGTAAAACGAATAAATGGTAGTGATAATGGCAAAAATGAATATAATGATGACAGTGCACATAAACATAAAAGAACACAATGATAATGAGGACAATAATAATACTAATAATATAAATGGCAACGAGAAATAAAAAGGAAATCAACTTGAAACAAACAAATAATACATCAACAGTAATATTGATCACATTAAAATGCCAAAAATAAATAATAGATGTGGTAATAATGGTAAAAATAATATTTAACAACAATAAATAGTATACAAAAAAATAAATGAGAACAAGTCCAAAAATGTTTACTCTCAGAATTTTTTGGATCGGAGAAACGGTGTCTCGATTGATTTTCCTTGTCGGATTTGTGATGATAAATATTTGAAGAAAATGTAGAAATTAATATTTTGAAATAAAATCAAGAAAATACTTTGATAAAAAATATTTTTGGTGGATGATTTGAGCAAAGGAAATTGATTTTCCAAGCTCAAATCACTCAAAAAAATGGACTATGTATTTTTTATGAAGAAAAATAAATAGATTAAAGATTGAGAAGAGGAAAATGAACTTAAGAAAATTTAGAAGAAGGAATTGAAGAAGAGATTCAGTTGCTGGAGCGAAGAAAATTTGAGAGAAAAGTAAAACAAATCCTTTCAACCAAAAATTGCCGTCCTCCAAAAAATAAATATTGAATCCCATTTGATTAATCTGATTGTTCCAAAATAGAAAAGGCCAAAACCTTCTTTTAATTTGTCTTCCCGGAATTTACACGAAAACGAAAAATTTTTCGGTCAAAACGGGGAGAAAATAGCTGAAAAACAAGCAGAAAATGAAGCCCCGCGTGGTGAAGGAGACCGCGCGTAACAACGCGCGCGGTAACCTCGGTACCACGCGACCACTTTAAGGAAGTGGTCGCGTGGTACCACTTTAAGTGGTACCACTTGCCACTTTTATAAAGTGGCCAAAATGGCCACTTTATAAAAGTGGCAGGTGGCCAAACAAAACAAAAAAAAATTTTAATTTCTTTTTAATTTTTTTTCTTTTTTTTAATTAAACTAATTAATTAATTTAACAACTAATTCCCTTTTTTTTAATTAAATCAATTATTTAATTTATTCAATTAAATTAAGAAAACTAATTTAATTCCCTTTTTTTTAAATTAAATTAATTAATTAATTCAGTTCAATTAAATAACTAATTTAATTTTTTGTTTTATCAAAATAACACTTTCTAATAATATTATTTTTTGAATTAGAATTAATAATAATTTTTTTATGATAAAAAAAGGATTTCGACAAGGGAAACATCACTTTTGACACCTATGCCCGTAAATCGGTATCATTCTTATCATCGGGTAATTATGATCTTAGACCATCTCAGGACCCGGTGTCTACAGCAACTCTTTCCAAAACTTTGATGTAAATCCCGATCTGATACAATCGATAGTGGAATTCCATATAATCTGATTATCTCATTAACATAGATTTTTGCCAATCTATCCATCAGATAGTCAAGTCAAACCGGTAGAAAATGAGCCGACTTGGTGAGCCGATCAACTCTAACCCAAACCGAATCATACTTCTTCCGAGGCATTGGCAAACCCATCACAAAATCCATCATGATATCATCCCACTTCCACTGAGGAATAGGTAAAGGGTTGAGCAATCCAGAAGGAACTTGGTGCTCAGCCTTCACCTGCTGATAGGTTAGGCACCTGGAAACAAAATCCATTATATCCCGTTTCATACCGGGCCACCAAAAAATTTGCTTCAGATCTCGATACATCTTTTCACTTTCGAGATGCATAGTGAAAACCATAATGTGTGCCTCTAAAAAAAGTTTTCTCTTCAACTCATCGTCAGCAGTCACGCACAAATGATCTCTGTAACTTAGCACCCCATCCTTAACAGAAAAGTTAATCTGACTCCCACTCTGAGCTACTTGTATTATTTGTCGCAATTTTAGATAAGTTTTTTGAGCATCAATAATTAACTACTTCAGAGAAGTCCTAGCTTTCAACTGGGCTATTAAAGCTCCTTTCGAATCAAATCTCCACTTACAATGTCATAATGTTAGAGCTGAAACTGACTTCCAGCTCAGCGCATCTGCAACCACATTTGCTTTCCCCGGGTGATAGTCCAAAATTGAATCATAATCTTTGAATAGCTCTAACCACCGACGTTGCCTCAAATTCAATTCTTTCTGCGTGAGGAAATACATCAAACTCTTGTGGTCCGTGAAAATCCTACATATCTCCCCATACAGATAATGACGCCAAATCTTAAGAGCAAAAACCATAGCAGCTAATTCCAATCGTGCGTTGGATAATTCCGCTCATAGGCTACTACTTTACCCTCTTGCATCAGAACACAGCCAAGTCCAACACCTGAAGCATCAATATACATAACATACTCTTTATCCAAAATGGGTTGAGTAAGTATAGGAGCCTCAACCAATAAACTCTTTAGTTGATCAGAACTTGCTTGATATTGATCGGACCAAACAAATTTCACCCCTTTTCGAAGAAGCCTTGTCATCGGTGTAGTAATAACTGAAAACCCTTTTACAAACCGCCTATAATAGCCAGTAAAACCCAGAAAACTCCTTACTTTAGGCACATTCTTTAGAGGCTACCAATTCACAATAGCCTCTACTTTTGAAGGATCTACCCGAATACCTTATGAAGACATAATGTGGCCTAAAAAGGACACCTCCTTGAGCCAAAAATCACACTTGCTGAGCTTTGCAAACAAATGGTGATCCCTCAGAACCTGAAGCACAATCCGAAGAAGCTTTTCATGCTCATGCTCCTTTTTTAAATATACCAAGATGTCGTCAATAAATACCACAATAAATTGATCGAGATATGGCCTAAACACCGGGTTCATCAAATCCATAAAACTCGCTGGTGCATTCGTCAACCCAAACGGTATGACTAAAAACTCATAATGACCATATCGCATCCGAAAAGCAGTCTTAGCCACATCTGAATCTTTAACTCGAAGCTGTCAATCTTAGACAAGACTCTAGCACCTCTCAACTGATCAAAAAGGTCCTCAATCCTAGGCAATGGATACTTGTTCTTCTTAGTAACCTTATTAATCTGATGGTAATCAATGCACATCCTTGGTGTCTCATCTTTCTTCTTGACAAACAAGACCGGAGCACCCCACGGAGATACACTGGGTCTAATAAAGCCTTTATCCAATAGCACCTGTAATTGAGTCTTAAGCTCTCTCAATTCTACAGGAGCCATTCGATAAGTGCTTTGGAAAGAGGGGCAGTACCCGGTATAATCTCTATGGATAGCTCTACCTCTCTCTCAGGAGGTAAACCAGGCAATTCTTCTAGAAACACATCCTCAAACTCTCTAACCACAGGAATATCCTGTCTTCTTACTTGATGACTCCTAGAATCCAGCACTACAGCCAAAAATGCCTCACATCCCTTCCTCGTATAACGCTTAGCCTGCATAGCTAAAATAACATTTCCCATAGAACCATAACCCAATCCTCTCACAACAATAGAAGACTGATCTCCATTCTAAAGTACAACTGTCTTTCTATGGCAATCCACAAGAGCCCGACGCTTACACAGCCAGTCCATTCCCAAAGTAAGATCAAACTCACGGAAAGGCAAATCAATCAAATCAACTGGAAATTCTAAACCTTGAACCATTAGAGGACAATTCCTATACACTCTACTCACCTTGGCACTCTGCCCTAAAGGACTGGTTACATAAATCTCATACTCTAACTGATCAACATCAAGCAACTTAGCATGCAAACTATCTGAACACAAATATGAGTGTGTGGACCCAGGGTCTATTAGAGCATATAACTCAGTGTCACAGAGTAGGAACTTACCTGCAATCACTTCGAGCGCATCCTGCTCTTTCCTAGCTCTCATCGCATAGGCTCTTACTGGCGCCAATGATCTACTGACTCAGATGGATCTCCCTCTCTAGGCCGACCACCACGACCTCTTCCTATACCTCTACCCCGACTAGCTTGAGGGGCATTCGACCCCAGCTCTACTGGCCTTTTGCTGATCTCGGGTGTTCTCATTTAGCTTGGGGCAATTAGCCAGAAAATGGTTCGTGCTTCCGCATCAAAAACAATCTCCAGCCAACCAAAGACAACCGCCCTTATGGCACTTACTACAATGAGAGCATTCAGGCACCACTTCACTCTTGGTTCCCAAACCACCTCTACTAGCACCTGACATATTCGAAGATCTTTACCTTCTACCCCTCGTAGCAGGACTAGTAGAGGACTCATTCGGAGAATTCACATTAAGATTCCTTGATCTCTTACCCGAGGATGAACCTCCACGAGGGCGATTCCTTCTCTGAGCTCTCTCTCTCAAAATAGTCTCGGAGCATTTCGCTCGCAGAGCTGCTTGCACAATCTGATAACAGCTGACTGCAAGGGCACTCGTCAGAGATATCAACATTGCTCTCAAAGACTCATTTAGATCGGCCTCAAAGTGCTGACAATGGAAATCTTCGGTGAGGATACCCAGTAGAGCATACTTACTGAGTCTATAAAATTTCTTCTCATAATCAGGCACAGACAAAGTTCTCTGCTTGAGACTTAGAAACTACACCCATCGTGCCTGTTTATACGCTTTAGTCACATACTTACTATTAAATTCTCAAAGAATTCGCACATGACTAGGTCGGGCAACTGAGGATGCCTGCGAACCCTGCAAGAGCGAGACTACACACTCCACTTGCCTATCTGGAGGACAACGGATCTCTTCTAAAACTCTCGTTATCGTCTCTATCCATTTCTCTGCCAACTCAGACTCATCCAAACTCGTCCCATAGAAATCCTCCGCCCCAGACTTCCTCATACTCTCTATCGGGGCTCTAGGTGCGGTCACCCTCTCTAAGACCCTAGCCATGTCCTGGGATATCTTTAACATAGCCTTGAAAGGCATGATTAGCGCCTCAGGTTGTACCCTAGTTGGCTGAGTAGGACCAGACACAGATGGATCTTGCTCTTGGGGATTAGCACTCTCTACTGACCCCTCGAGGGACCTATGCACAGACTCCATCTACTACAAAATATAAAGACATCGATATTAGGCCAACACAGTCCTAAACATTTATCTATATCCTACAGTCGACCAGAAATGCCTAAACCTAGGCTCTGATACTAAAAATTGTAACACCCCTTACCTATACGTAAGGGAGCTTACCCACAAGAGAGAGAGTGAGACCCCGCATAGATAAGGGTGTCACCAAAATGAACCATAAACATACATAAAGTAACGAAAAAGACAGAATACAATTTAAACATCTTACATCTAAAACAACAGGGCTTAAACTGCCAACGGAAATCTCACTCATTGATATAACTTAATATTCATTACAAAAGCTATAGAATTAAAAAATCTGTCTTTACAACTTTACGAAAAAGGAAATATAATATTATACAGAAAGTTACAATATACAAGATATAAATCTCTTCAAAAAGCTCGCTTACTGTGTTGGCCTAGACTGCTGCTGACCTTCCAAAAACTCCACAGCTTTCGCACCTGCATGGATAGAACAACCGTGCTAAGTGATAACACTTAGTGGGGAAACAAAAGATGAACGACTATTCACAATGGCCGTTAAGGCAAAACACATGCATATATCACAAGCATATCAAATGTAACACCTTTGTACTATACGAACACTACAGTTCTAACATTATTGTGTGATTACTATGATTTTCTTGAAACTACTTTTAAGATTATTGCGAAAATCAAAATATTTTTTTCTCACTATCCCCAACTGTCCTATAACTATTTAATTTTTACTATTCATTCAATTAAATTACAAACATGCTACTAATTCTACCAAAATTTTGGAAGAATTTCCTCTATAATATTGCTTATCCCCCTGTAAACAGAAAGTCTTTACACTTCAAATAATCATATATTCATTCACCCCACTTCAATTCAAACTCCAACTCAAGTTTACCCATCCTCCAATTTAGGTCCAAGCTCACACACACCATATATTATAATATACTTATATCATCCACTTTCAATACTCAATTCAATTATACAAAATACAAAGATACAATATTAATACATCAAACTATCAGCTATAAATAATTGTTTGATACAGCTCTTCGATACAATAATATCCCAATCATCTAGGGAGTGTACATGCCAATTAATGATGGAATTCAAGTTATTTAATTTCAAAAAAAATGTATCATTATTGCCTTCTTGTCCCGATTCCCATACAACAAATATCCCTTGTAGCGTCCATGTTTATCGCTTAATTTCGACCTCTTGACCTGCGCGAGGATAAACCACGCGCTCAGCTTTATGCTTAGTGGTGACTACCAAATTTACTTATCCAAGGCATAAGTGTAATAACTTTATATCATGCGCTACATTCACAAGAATTCCATAACATATACTCATTAATATAGCAATATCACATTCATAATAAAATTACATATGTGCCTGCAAACTCATAGTAGCGGATAGCGAGTGAACGCATTAGTACCTGTGGGTACGGTCAAAAGCAATTTCTTTATTTTCATTCAAAAACATTTTTACAATGAGGATCTTAAACAAAATCCTAACACATTAAGGATTGTGAGGACCCAAACGGTGACCTAATCAGGGTTCAGAACACATTGGGGCTGCAGCTAATACAACTCTTTAGGCATGCCTAATTATCCACTAATTCGACTCTTACAGGCTATGCATAATACATTTCATATAAGACATTCATTGGGGCACATAATAGTTCATACATAATAGTATTTGCATCTCAAGAGTAATCAATCATGCCAACTATCGAAAAAGAAAATAGAAAAGGAAACAGGGCAACTGTCGTGATTGTGATGGATGTCTTGTTCACAACAGAGGCGAAGCTCGCCTACTGCTGCGCTCACGATAGCCCTCGCGCTCATGCGGAAAGGTCCAGCCAGGTCATTGTTGCGCTTGCGACAGAGGGCGGGAAGGTTACTGTTGTATTCACGTGCTCATGACGAAAATCAGCCCGGCAGAACTAAACTCATTATCGTGCTCACGACGGGTGTCACACCCATGACAGAGGGTCTTCTCTGTAAGAGCTCAGATAACCGAAAATCTGTAGAAACTCATGCCTTGCAACAAACTCATCAAACCTCAATATAGTCCAAATCAAGCCTTCAATACATATAATACAACATGAAACCCATGTTTTATTCTAATTAACATGAATTAAATTATTTAAATAAGACAATCAAAATCAAGAACTAACCAAACCTAGAATTTTCCACTTAAATTCACACAACCTCCAATTTCACTGCAATCCACTACAATCATAGCATATTTATTCAAATTAATCAAAACCCATAATATTCATATAGTCATAAATAAGTTTAATCTCATAAATTTTTAGAAAAACATATCAAAATACAAAAATGAACAAAATACATAATCACAAATTCCTAAATCTCTAGGCTTCAAATCCACACAATCGATCAATTAGTAGTGCTACCACCGACAATCTCCTTCCCCTTAGGTTCTCTAGTAGGATTTTCTACTAAAACCAACCAAACAAAAGATCAAAACCCAAACCCAAACTCATCAAAGGAAAATAAGATAAGGAGAGAAGAAGAGAAGAAGAAGAAGAACAATTACTTACCCAAGGCTGGAAATTTGCCAAAATTAACTCAAGATCCACAAGTTTGTAAAGAGAATCAAGGGAACAAGAAGTGAGAAGAAGAGAAGAAGAAGAGGGAGACGAAGAGGAAGAGAGGCAGAAATGTGAGAGGGTAGTGGCTATCCCTCATGTGCTCTCTCTCTTCATCCTTATTCTACTCTTCCATTTTCTCTTTCTTCCACATGTCAAACTCTTAATGTGATATTGGCAAAGTCCCATTCTAGTCCTTCTTCTTTTCTTCAACACACAAACAACACACTTAATTAACTAATATCATGCAATTGACTCCTAGAACACACACAAACACATGCTTAAACTACTAGGGTGGAAATCAAGGTATTACATAGCACGGATATTATTTTGTGGAGGTTCTTGAGTTTTTGGATGTGCCAGCGTTGAGTCGCCATGTGTAGGTCACTAGGATTGAAGCTTGAAGTCTTCTTGTTTTTGATATATATATGTATATATATATATGTATATATATATATATATATATATATATATATATATATATATACTTATATTGCACAATTATAATATCCTTTATATGTTCACTATACTGTATATGTATATGTATGACTTGTTATGGAAAGTATATTCATTGTTTAAGTAATCAAGCAATGTTAGTAATTAGGGAATAAAAAGAAATAATAATAGTATGGTTTATTAATTTGATTAATGTGATATGGCTAAGATAATCTTATAAGATAATAATTTGAATAGTTTGTGTGTAGCGCTCCTATATCCTCTAAGGGGTATCGGGGTGTTACAAGCCCATTGTAGAGGCTTCTGCATATGGACCTTTTAGAAAGGGCTTGTACCAGATTTAAATAAAGCCCAAATTGATTAAATTATTAAGACACAAATCTAAATTAATTCTTCAAATTTTTATAAAGTCCTAAACCTATTAGACTTATGTTTTAACCTAGAGTATAAATACATAAGTTTAGTGGGATTGGGATAGAAGAGTTTTTTTACTTCCTTCTTTCTCTTTGTCCTATTTCTTCCTCTAGCCATAAAAGAAGTTCGACTGCTGCATCTCCAAGATTCTCTTGGTTCTTCTACTCTTCTCTAGTGTGATCACGCATTGGAGGTGTTTTGCTTTGAAATACTGTGATATACGATAATCCGGTGCGAAGTAATCAACTGTTCAATAACCCTCAAGGTGAAATTCAGTTTCCTTTAGTCAAGATTATGTAATTTCATTGCAAGATTAAAATTTTAAGTTTTCTCCTTGAATGTGATGCATGTAACCATTAAAATTCAATAGGTTTATGAGGTTACAAAGCTGTTTTAGGAACTTTGAATTGTCAATAGAGTTTCTAAGTTATTTGAATGTTGTGTTGCTGTGTAATTAGGTTATGGAGTTTATTTGCTTTTATTCAGATTCATCAACTCGAAATCAACTTAGGGCATGATAAGAGTAGAATTTGCAACCTATTTTTAGTACAACACTATAAGGTTTCTGAATTATTTAGGTGGCAACTCCTAACCTACCTTGTGGTGCCCTTTATTAATAGATCTTTAGGATGGAAGAGAACTCCTTAGAATGCATTTGCGTAAACTGGGTCGAGCTCTAACTGTCTTAAATGGTTGAGAGAAAAAATATTGATGTGAACACTAGCAGTACTAGGTTGTTAGGTAGTTCATTTAGTATGGATTTAGCAAGGGTAATAATTGGGTTTGGTAGCAACGAGGGCTTTAAAGTTAGAGTGGTAGAGCTTTAGGGTCCATGCCTTCTATGGTATCTCTTTTATGGTTGTAGTTGGTTTTTTTAGTCTCAAGAAAGGACGAGATAGACTGAAGTGGTATGGTTGGACAAATTAGTAGGATCTATATGGTCGATAGCATATTTATTCACAAAAACACTACCAAATTCAATTTTTAATAAGCATGCATCATTAAAATGCATCAATTCAAAGATTTGGTTGGATTCATTATATTTTTAAGAAAGATATCTATAACTAAAGCAATCATTTCCTTCATTAACCTTTTCTTCCACCAATTTTTTTTTTAGTAAGTTTTTAATATTTTTCCTTATTTATGCTCGGTCCAAGCCTACATAATTAAAAAGTAGATTAGGCTCAAGTCAGGCTTGGACTAGCCTATTAAATAAGTATTTAGATAAGAAAAATAATTTTAATGTATAAAATGATATATTATATGATACAAAATTATAAATATGTACTACAAAAATGATTTAGTATATTAATAAATGTATACATTTTGATATTCGTTATAAATTTTTTTTTAGTGTATGTTTTAGATTATGTAATTAATGAAAAAATATAAAAAATAATATATGACCGGGTTGTGTCAAACTAAGTCTGCCACTTAATTATATGCCAAATCCATATATGCCCTTTAATAAGCGGGTTTTTATTGGATCTGAACCGAAAGGGATGAGACTTATATAATAAAATACATGTCCAAACCCATAAAATTTATGAACGTACTAAACTAAACCGGACGGATACTCGAGTCCATAATAAATAAATTGTAGGTTCCAAAGACACACAAGAGGGGGGGGGGTGAATTTAGTGTCTCAAACTTTTCTGCCTATTGTTCAAATGGAACAAAAATTTAGAGAAATGCAAAATTCTGACTATGAATACAAAAAAGCAAAGCAAGCAATGATAAGATTTTTGCAAGATCTTTTACAGTCAAAAACTCAAAAGATAATTCTAAAACTGTATGTGTAAAATTTGTTGTGAATATTTCAACAATTATTTTAAGAACAATTTTGAAAAATCAAATTTCAGAATATAAAAAACAGAGTAATAGAAAAGCAGAGTTTCAGAAAAGAGAGCAGAAAAGCAAACACACAGAATTTATAGTGGTTCGGCTAACTTACCTACATCCACTCCTCAAAATTCACTTCTTGAGCTTTTCTCTCCACTGTTAACTCTTTTAAGGGCAAGAGGCAAAGCCAATATACAATTCTAGATTTGTATATCTATCCACAATCTTTTTTCCAAAGTAAAAGATTAAAAACACTTACTAGAATTTTTCCTAGGTTCTAGCCAACCCAATTCACAATCTTTTACAAATAAAATTTCCTCACAAATAATTACAACAAAAGCTATAATCAAATTGAGGATAATATATAAAGAATGAAGAGCAAAAGATGTGGAAAGTGAGATGAACAAATTTAAACTTTTCTCTTAAGAGGTAGAAATTCTTTTCAACTTTTCTCTAACCTTCTAATAGGTAAAATAACATGTATTTATACTAAAACAAATCAGTTCTAAGTGTTTGAAACACAAATTAGCTGTTTCTAGCTGTTGAAGGGCAAAACAGGGAAAATAGATTTCAACTAGCAGTTATTTTTGTCCTGAAGTGAAAACAGATTTTGTCCAAAAATCTGATTGACATAAATTCATTTAGAAAATTGACGCAGACAGAAATTCATTTTCTAAAGAACCATTTTTTGATGAAAACTAGTTTTAATTACAAACTTATATTTTAACTTAAAAATATTTTTATGCAATTTTAAAGCTATAAAGTGTATGTATGAATGAGAGTAATTTGCCTCAATTTGATTTTACATCTTAGTAACCTAATTTCCTAACAAAATATGACAACTTACCAGCTTGACTTCTTAAGTCCATTCTTGATAATACTTGATCTTCTGAATTTTGATATTTAGCATAAAAAATGTATGTAGAAGGATTGCTGCAGAAATTACTTAGAAAAGAATTCACAATAGAGTTTATTTAAGGTTTGATTATCATCAAAATTAGGATGTGGCCTTAAGCCAACAATCTCCCCCTTTTGAAGATGGCAAAACCTTAATAAACTCCACTTAGAAGTCTATCTAGGTTAGTCTAAAAAGCTCCCCCTGAATATATGTATGGGGGTATTTACAAAGATAATAAATAATAAAAAGAACTTATAAATCCCCTGTATAAAACTATAAGCAGACATATTAGATTATCAATTTACCAAAAGAATCATAAATAAACATCCATCCATAAAACATCCATAATCATAAGCAATACTTCTCCCCCTTTTTGTCATCAGTCAAAAAGGAAGGGGACCTGTACAAAAAAGCAATATCAGCGAATAAAAAAATAGTCCATAGTGCTAAAGTGCCAATAACAAAATAGTCCAAAGCAAATAAAAAGAACTAGGAGTCAACATCCATAAGTTGTGAGCTGCTGTGATGCGTGCCGAACCCCGGGTGGCCCCGAATAACCCACTTTTAGGGCATTCAAGAGAGGTTCATGGAACTTGTAAGAAATTATAAGTGCATCTATTTTGGGTAACAAGGAGGTTTCTTGGAGTCACCACCCAATAGAACATTGGGAAAGGTTGTCTAGCCTCAGTGAGCCTAAGACATCATTTACGTCCATTTTGGGCAAGTTAGAGATATTTTGGAGTCCTCACCCCAATAGAATATTGGGATGATACTCTAACTCATGGAGCTTAAGACAATGCAAATTGGGTCTACTTTGGGCAACAAGAGATATTTTGGAGACCCCATCCCAATAATACATTGAGATGGTCCTCTAACCTCATTGAGCCTAAGATCAGAGATGGTTCAGGACTTTCCATTTATTCATACCTTGATTGAATTATAATTGAGTTTTTAGTTTAAAATTTCATTCAATTTTCTCATTCAGTTTTATGCAATAATTAAAGCATTAGATCAATCATATAATGAAATCATTAAATAAAGTAAGCTCAAAATAAATCAAATCAAAAATATGATAGCTTACAATAAAACTAGGGGTGGAATACAACCCCCATTATAAATTAGCAAAAAGGAAAAACATACAAAAAGCGAGATATTTGATTAATAATGAAAACATTGGTTTTTGCATGCATATTTAGAGAAAAAAACAATATTAAGATATCCATTTTATTTGGACAGAAAATCAGGACATTGGTCCTATTTTATTTAGGAAAATCCCATTTATTTGTAGAAACCTTTAGCCATTTTTACATTAGCGAGCTAAATGTAATATTTATAATAAATTGGAAATAAAAATAAACCAAAAAGAGATAGGGTAAAGAAAATGAACCAAATTGGTGTCCCCGAATCATCCTAGTGGGCTCCCCTTCTTAGCACCTCATATTCAGTAGAAATAAATAAACTCACAAGAAAAATAAATAACACGTGAGTGGAACAATGAAATAAAATAATGAAAATAAAGGAAATATCAGAAATAAAATAAATATATAAACAATAGACATAAATATCTACATGTTGATAAAATGATTATTAATAAATAAAATAAAAAAAATAAAACAAAAGTAGGATTGGTCCCATAATATTTACCCTTAGAATTCGAACTCGATGAAAGGAAAATATGATTGATTTCGTTACTTTGATCCGCAAAATTAGAATTGAAAATAATAAAAGTTGGAGTTTTATTCCAAGAAAGAAAGCTGCTTAAAAATAAATAATGAAAGAAAATAACAATTCTTAAGAACAAAGAATTATTTTATTTGTCTCAAGAAGGCTTATTCCATTGAAAACTGATTTTTGAAATCTTAAAAAATTTATTTGAAGAAAAAAACTTAAAAAAATGTAGAGAGAATTCTATTCAAGAAGAAGAAATGAAAAGTAAAAAAAATCTGAATCCTTTTCTCGATCCCCAACCTCCTATTTATAGGGTAAATGACGATAAGGATAAAAAATTCAAATCTTTTTGATATGTAAATTTAAAATCAAATATTTTTAAAATTTAAATTTAAAAATCAAATCTTTTTAAAATTTAAATTATCTTTAAAGATAGATATCAAATCTATTTCAATTCAAATTTGATTTTAGAAAATAAAATCAAATATTTTTAAATTCAAATTAGATTTAAATATAAAATCAAATTCTTTTGAATTCAAATTAGAATTTATAAGATAAAATTAAATTTTTGATATTTATCTTAAGGATAAATAAAATAAAAAATTAAATTTTTGATATTTATCTTAAGGATAAATAAAATAAAATAAATAAAGTAAAAAATTAATTTATTAATTTTAAAAATTGAAAAAAATATGAAAATTCCAAAAAATGGGATAAAAAATCAATTTTGGGAAAAAAAAATATGAAAAAGGCCAAAAATTGCATTTTCGGCGAATTTGGGCGGACAACAGCAACCGACGCCCTTCGCTCTACCAGTGCGCGCTGGCAGGCGAGGACGGGCGAGCGACCCCTCACCCGTCGCGTGTGCACGCGGGGCAAGAGGTGCATCACCTGTCGCGCGGGCGAGCAGCCCCTCGCTCGCCGCACGCGTGTCATACAGCGCAGGGGCAAACGCCCCAGTGCTAGTACAAGCGCTGTGCGCTGGCCTTGCATGCGAGGGAGGTCCCCCCTCGCGCGCCAGCTACCGCAAACGGCCAATTTTATTTTATTTTTAATTTTTTTAAGAGACAACTTTGACTAACATATTATAGTTCCCAAACTCCTTTTTTATTTTTATTTTTAGTTTTTATATTTTATATTTTTTATTTCTAAAAAGCAAATTTGACAAGGAAATCATCAATTCCTACCTTTTTGCCTATGAACAGACGTTAATTTCATCATTGGATAACCTCTGATCTGGGTTTTCTCAGGATCCGGTGTCTATAGTTGACCCCAATTTTGGGAAAATTAGTACACTAGTGTCTGGATGAGCCAAAATTCAGAGAAGAAGGGAAAAAATGCGTACCTGAGGCAGTCCTTACCTTTCACCGTACTATGGCTTATGATTGTGGTGGGTTTGATTAACACCAGATTGTTGATGTGTTAAACTACATTCTTGATGGCCAACTGATGTTGCCTTGTTGGCGTGTTACACCCCATTGAGCTGATGTCGGATAGACGCCCTTTGAAGGATGGGTAGTTGTTCCCTAAAGAACGGTTGCCCCCTTGAGGACTTTTGCTAATTTGTTGATTAGTGCCTTTAAGAGGTCTTTGGATGTTTTGCCTCTTAAGAGGAATTGGAGAATTGCCTTTTAATAGGACTTAAAGAGTTGCCTCTTAAGAGGACTTGAAGACTTGCTTCTTAAGAGGACTTGAAGATTTGCCTCTTAAGAGGACTTGTAGATTTTGCCTCTCAAGAGGTCTTGGAGATTTGCCTCTTAAGAGGACTTGAAGATTTGCCTCTTAAGAGGACTTGGGGATTTGCCTCTTAGGAGGATTTGGAGATTTGCATCTTAAGAGGACTTTAAAGGATTTGCCTCTTAAGAGGACTTGGAGAATTGCCTCTTAAGAGGACTTGAAATTTGCCTCTTAAGAGGTTTTGGAGATTTGCCTCTTAAGAGGACTTTGAAGGATTTGCCTCTTAAGAAGACTTGGAGAATTACCTCTTAAGAGGACTTTGAAGGATTTTACCTCTTAAGAGGACTTTGAAGGATTTGCCTATTAAGAGGACTTTGAAGGGTTTGCCTCTTGAGAGGACTTGGATATTTACCGCTTAAGAGGACTTTGAAGGATTAGCCTCTTAAGAGGACTTTCAAGGATTAGGCTCTTAAGAGGACTTGGAGAATTGCCCCTTAAGAGGACTTTGAAGGATTTTGCCTCTTAAGAGGACTTTGAAGGATTTGCCTCTTAAGAGGACTTGGAGATTTGCCTCTTAAGAGGACTTTGAAATTTGCCTCTTAAGAGGACTTTGAAGGATTTGCCTCTTAAGAGGACTTGGAGATTTGCCTCTTAAGAGGAGTTTAAAGATTTGCCTCTGAAGAGAACTTTGAAGGATTTTGCCTCTTAATAGGACTTTGAAAGATTTGCCTCTTAAGAGGACTTGGAGAATTGCCTTTTAAGAGGACTTTGAAGGATTTTGCCTCTTAAGAGGACATTGAAGGATTTGCCTCTTAAGAGGACTTGGAGATTTGCTAAGAGGACTTTGAGATTTGCCTCGTAAGAGGACTTGGAGATTTTCCGCTTAAGAGGACTTTGAAGGATTTGCCTCTTAAGAGGACTTGGAGATTTGCCTCTTAAGAGGACTTTGAGATTTGCCTCTTAAGAGGACTTGGATATTTGCCTCTTAAGAGGACTTTGAGACTTGCCTCTTAAGAGGACTTGGAGAATTGCCTCTTAAGAGGACTTTGAAGGATTTTGCCTCTTATGAGGACTTTGAAGATTTGCCTCTTAAGAGGACTTTGAAGGATTTTGCCTCTTAAGAGGACTTTGAAGGATTTGCTTCTTAAGAGGACTTGGAGATTTGCCTCTTAAGAGGAGTTTGAAGATTTGCCTCTTAAGAGGACTTTGAAGGATTTTGCCTCTTAATAGGATTTTGAAGGATTTGCCTCTTAAGAGGACTTGGAGAATTGCCTTTTAAGAGGACTTTGAAGGATTTTGCCTCTTAAGAGGACTTTGAAGGATTTGCCTCTTAAGAGAACTTGGAGATTTGCCTCTTAAGAGGACTTGGAGAATTGCCTCTTAAGTGGACTTTGAAGGATTTTGCCTCTTAAGAGGACTTTGAAGGATTTGCCTCTTAAGAGGACTTGGAGATTTGCCTCTTAAGAGGACTTTGGAGGATTTTGCCTCTTAATAGGACTTTGAAGGATTTGCCTTTTAAGAGGACTTTGAAGGATTTGCCTCTTAAGAGGACTTAGAGATTTGCCTCTTAAGAGGTCTTGGAGATTTGCACCTAAGTAGACTTCATCTTGACTTATTTGTTCCTCACGGGTGTGTAACGCCCCTTCCCGACTACTAGATTAGCTCAGCTAATGCAGTCAGGAACAGCCACTACACACTAACAATAATACCAATAATCTAAATAATAAAATTTCATCATCAAGCATACATTCTTATGCATCATATATCATAAGTTCCCATGCCATCCAACATACTCACATACTTACATATATACAGGCATTCATTAAGTTTACAATACTTAGTTATAACAGCTTTACATATGTTCTATTGCCATAAATAATATCTTATATAACTTGTACACACACATAGTTAAAACCCAAAACCTACACTAAAAATGTAACCCTAGTGTTGACCATTGCTAACGCGGATTTGTCCTTCCAAAATTACCTCGCGTCCGAACCTACACGGATTAGAAAGGAACCCGTGCTAAGCGATAACACTTAATGGGGAACGCATATATAACATACATGCTCAAACATAGCATTAATATTAAACATGCATCATGCTAGAATCATGCTTAGGCCTACAAGTCTAAAACTTTTATATATCATTACACTCACAGCATTGTCACTAATTCATATTTTCCTAAAGCATGCATTGATTGGCATATACAACTACTTAATCACATGTCTAAAAAGCATACATAGGTTTGGCATAGATTTATCAAATACAAAGCATTCACACATCAACTTAACCATTAAGATTACCTTTATCTTTTATATTTAGGTTTGCCTGCAATTCAAAGACGCGGATAACGGGTATTGCATTGGTACCCTTGAGGTACTATAATTCCACTATAATTTCAGTATATCCGTGGATACATGTATACGCATTTGTACCCTAAGGTATAGTAAACTCATTAAAATCAATATTCCACATTTTAGAATCCAACAAGGATTATTTCGCATTTTGATTTCAGAGGAATCGGACGCATTGGGCTGCAGCACTTTGACCCTATAGGCATGCCTATCTATCCACTACTTGACTCACAGGCTAAAGTTAATTAATTTCTTTATTGATTCTACAATTAAAAATTCCATTAGCACATTCATAAACCAACACCAAGTTCTCCTTTTCACATACTTCAAAGCCATTAACAAATTCACATTACTCTTTTACACAATACATAACACTTGCACAACTTGTATCAGTCATTAATTCACAAGTAATTGAATTCATTAATCACCTTTATGTATACATATATTTACTTCATATAACCTTGATATCATGCTCATATAACATACCAACAAGCTTGACTAAAACCCACCCAATTAACAATCCACAATCAATTAGGGTTAATTGCCAAAACAGAGTACCTCACGGTCACAACCAATTTGGTTGTCACCGTGACATACTGAGGTCTTCAAAACAGAATGCAATCCAAGGTACCTCATGGTCACAACCAAATGGTTGTCATCATGATATACCAAGGACAACCAAAACAGAATGCAAAATGAGATATCTCACGGTCACAACCATTTTGGTTGTTATCGTGAGATACATCACACTTGTGGGCAGAATGCAAACTTTGGCACCTCACGGTCACAACCAATTTAGTTGTCACCGTGACATGCCATGCTCAGTCAGGCAACATGGAGTTCCTGCATACCTCACGGTGGCAATCTCCTTGGTTGTCACCATGACCTATGCAGAACACTACCAAAGCACAGCTGTGCTCCTTGTTTCAATTTTCATATCATTTTTCAAGACCTCAAAACCAATTCCCTTTTTTTCATTCAAGCCAACACATTCTTCAACAATATAACAACCAACACATACCTGATTTCCACTAAGCCAATCTCATCCAAATGTATAGAATTTAACACATGCATAAACTAAATACTTAACACACCATTCAAGATATCATGATTACAACACTAGTCATATAACCTATCAGATCTAATCAACTTATTCATTTATGTCAATAGAGGTTCCAATTACCAATTCAATTCATACTCAAACAAATTACACAAACAAATACAAATCATGCCAATACACCATAGGGTTAGTTCCCAAACCTCGTCGCCTATGCTCCTAATATTCACTGAGCACTTGCTTCTCCGATTTTTGCTTTTCCCTTGTCTTTCTTTACTCCTTCCTCTATAAATACCATTCCAATTTCCAGAATTGAACACAACCATTAATTCCATGCTTTCTCAATTCATTGTATAAGAAAGAGTAGAAGATGAAAAGAAATCAATTACTAAACCACTTACCTTCCAATTTTAACCACTTAGTCCTAGTCCACAAAGCAATAATTCATAGAATCAACTTAACACTTCCTAGGAAATCACACAGAAAGAAGAAGTAGAAAATGGAAATGGCTGGAAACATGCACTCATGGTCCTTTCTCTCTCCTTAACACAATATATATGCATGTAGATGGTGGTGGTGGCAGCACAATGAAGTGCCACCCGGATTCCACTCACATTTCTGCCTCCCAATTAATTTAGTTAATCTCCACTTAAATGTTAGTTAATCCACTATTATCCCAATCCTATAAAATTATAGCTTAGCCACTAAACTTTCCTTTAACTTTTCAATTAGATCCTTCTTTTATTACAATCAAGTCCCAAATCACACAATCAATTCACACACACCCCTAATTAAACCATTTACAACTAGGGTACATTTTTTGCCATTACAGGGTGAGTGTTAATGTTGAGCTGAAGCTATCCTTGACTAGCTTTTGCACGTGTGGTCTTTTCCTGCAAAGCTGTGTGCACAAGAGTATGCACAAAAGATTGTGTGTGCATGTGAAAAGTTATATGTAGATGTTTGCAAAAGAATTGTATGACATAAAATGCATGCAAAAATGAATAGATTATGTCTTGGATGGTGAAGGGTCCGTTAAGGGTACGGCTTGGCCGCTCACATTGTTTGATGCCCCCCAGAGACCTAGAAGAGCGTCGTCTTGGCTTACGAATTCCGACCCATAATCTTTTCAAAGAGAACTGACCCGTGTGTATCTTTGCCCCCCGGTCAATGAGCATATGCCTTTTGGCATGAGCTGTACAATGTTTTGCCCCCAAGGGCTCTAACTCGTGTCTTGAGTTATGCCCTATTTGCTCAAAGGGATATTATTTGGGCCGCCTTATCACTCCATGTACTGTTGGTCATTTATTAAAGGTAGTGCGTCCCTTGTGGATTTTCACACTAGTTTTTTTTTGTTGGAAATGCGTCCCTTTAGGGATTTTCACATAACCTTGTGCCTAATTTTTGCCTGGAATGGACCCAACCCACTCCAGCGGCTTTTATTCATTTCATTTTTTGTAGGACAGACTGCCTATTTCCAGGTTTTCACCCTGGTCTTTGGCTTAACTTTTGCTTAGAGAGTCAATTACGGTTTTCAACTCTAACGGCCTCTTTTTTTCATTTTTTTAGCGGCTGTATGGATTTCAATTTTTCTCATGAAGGTGCTGTATGACTAGCTCAAGACGATGACGAGCAATTCAACTGAAACATCAGAAAGCAATGGAGGTCATATGGGAAAAGAGAAACAATGTGCTACTTTTTATGCTGGCACTTAAACAATTTTGAGTATGCGAGATAAAGTGCTCTGTTTATAGTAGTATATTATGGCATAAATGAGTATGTTCCAGCCTAATTTCACCACACATGATCATTATTTGGCATTAATCTTAAAAATACCAAAAACCTTATCTAATCTCGAGATAGATCCCAAAAAACATCAAACTCCTGTTATCAATCCGCCCTCTCGGATTTTCATGATTGAACATTTTCTCTTTACCCCTAATTTTTGTCCAAGATGCCTTTTCGGTTTTAACCTTGATGAGGCACCCAATTTTAGCGAGGTCATCTTTTTTCTGTTTTCGACCCATGGGACTTTTATTTCTTTCTTTTTTTTAGCCTTTGCCATGGAACCTCCCTCAGTTTGTCAGCGTCTATTGGTTTCTTCAAACTTACTTCCATCCTCATTAGTCGGGAAGGCTGCTTCTTCTAACAATGCCTCTTTTTTAGCACCAAATGCTTCATCTTGACCCTTGTGCAAACTGGTTGAAATGGTGAGTTCTCTGTTTGGAACTTGAATATGAAATTTTGCCTCTTGCTTTTATCGGCTTTAGCGGCTCAATTTCTGAAGTGGCCTTTAATGGTTGGGATTGAGTTATACGCTAGCCTCAGAAGGTTCAGGACAAAACTTTTTTTTTGTAAAGGTGATGAGCTCTTCTTCTAAGTTTAGCTATAAGTGTCCATGCCTTGCTCATCTTGGTCCCCGATGGTTAAAGGTCAATCTTGATTGGCTTTGTAGTAAATCTCTCAAATGGTTGGGGGAAAAGGAATTCTAAGGTTTGGCTTTAATGAGCTATTTCTTGTGAAGGCCTGGAGTTTCATTTATTTAAGCCCTTTAATGATCGAAGTTTGACTTTCTTGAGTTGCATCGTATGCATCCTAGACTTTGAGGAGGTAAAGGAATGGCTTTCAAAATTTTTCTCTTCATCATGTTGGCATATTGAAGCAGTGTTGTTCCAATAATGCCCTTGTCAATTTTTAGCATGTCATTCCAGGTCCATACAAAGGCTATTTTCTTTTTTTATTCTTTATTTTTTATTATTATCTCTCAGAATTTTCCTCTCTTCAGGAGTGATATCAGATGCCAATGGGATCTTGAGATTGAATGAGGTAGTATTCATTAAGTTAATATAAAATGCAAATGATTTGTGGTTGCGATCATGCATAGTGAAATCATGAGAGACATAAGCAAAAAGGTCATTAATATAATTAATGTAAACAGTAATGCATACATGAAAATTGAAAATGTTTAAAAATAAAATAAAAAGCACATATACTAGAAAGTCCTCTCTCATACTTCTTGCTGTGCGGTAGCCACCTTCTGGGACGCTTAATTAATACCCTGAAGTCCCTTCATGCCTTTTTCTTTCGATTCTCTGGATCAACAATCTGTTTGCTATCAATAAGGTCCTGGATTTTGTTTCTCAGTGTTGGACATTCATTAGTCTCATGCCCCGTATGCTAATGGTAGGCACAATACTGATCTGCTTGATGATCAGGGCATCCCTGACTTCTGGCGGTGTGACATGTGCGGCCTGGATCTCGACCCGCTTTGAGGGTCCGAGAAGGGTTAGTGTCTTGATTTTGGGTGACACGAGACATTTTGGAATCTCCTACCTAATAGAACATTGGGAGGTTCATCTAATCACATGAAACCTTTAGGCACCTTTGAGGTATTTTGGAGTCGTCACCCAATTTACAAGAAATTGGGAAAGGTCATCTAACCTCAGGGGTCTTAAATCAGAGAAGGTGTTCGGAACTTCACTCTTATTAATGCCTTAAGTTCAGTTTATAAATGAGTTTTTAAGAAATCAAAATTCCATCTCTCATCTCATGCGATCATGCTATAAATTTAAAGCGCATTTCAATCATATTTAGAAAGCAATAAATAAAGCGATAAAGAAAACAATAAATTACAAGTGTAAAATATGGGACAAAACAATCCCCCAAAATGAAAGGCATAAATAAATAAATGAAATAAAACTTACCCCAAAATTAATTACATGGGCCTAACATGAATAAATAAATAAATACATAGAAAGAATAAATAAAATAAGATGCACCATATATAAATTGGGAGATTTATTGGATGTCAGGAACATTGGTTCCTTTTATTAACTTAGAAAATTGGAGAATTATTTTTGGGCATTTGTTGAAAAAAATCGGGATGAGTGATATCATTTTATGAAAATTAACCCTCCATTTGAAAATGATATTTTATTAGTTAAAATAGGACATTGGTCCATTTTATTAGAAAAAAAAACCCAATTTATTAATAAAATATTTTGAGTGATTTTTATTAAAAGTGCATAGAAATAAAAAAATTTACATAAAATACACAAGTACGATAAATAAATCAAAATAAAGGAAAATGCAGAATTTAAATATGCAAACCAAAGTTCTGAAGGTCTTTAATCCCTTGATATCCGGCTTGCCCGGGAATATGACCCAAAGTTGAAATAAATAATTTTTAGGCAATAAAAAAAATAAAATAAAATGTTAGTAAATTAAATCAAAATGAATAAAATATAAACCAACAATTAAATAAAAGTAAGTATACAGAATATGTCATAATAAGTCATTTAATAAAGAGATCTAATACAACAAGAAAATAAATTGAATAAAAAAACAGAAATTAAAGAGATTAATCGGCACCTTAAGGCAGAGCAAAATCCAATAATAACAAAATCAACATTAAATCTACATAATTTCATTCATCATGCAAATATATTAATTAGGTTAAACTAAACTAAGGTTAATTACATCGGACGAGCAACATACCAATTGATAATAAACAATAACGAATATGCATTAATAACAACACAAAAAAAACAAGTAAAAAAGGAATCAATATTAAGTAAATAATAGATAGTGGCAACATACATGTTAATTACAATGAACAAACTAATAACAATAACAATATGTGGATTAATAATAAACAACCAAACAACAGATTGATAGCAATAAATAGAAAACAAGCAGATTAATCACAACAAATAACAACCTAACAATATACAACAACAAATATATTAATAATACAACAGCAATAGGCAGTAAATAATAATCAAAGTTAAGTTTATGTTAAATATAACAAATAACCAGAAATATATATACAATGGAGGAAGCAAACCGGCGATGCAAAATAAGAAGGAAAAAGAAAAAAACTGATTTAGCCCAGGTATTTACTCTCAGATATATGACTGTTGATTGCAAAATGAAGAAGACGATGATTTCTTCGTCGATTTGCTTGAAAACAGTAAAGCTTAACTTTTGTAGAAAACAGATGAATGGAAATTGAAACTCAAACCTCAAGAATCAATTTCCTGGGTTCAAGAACAATTTTAAGATTGATTTCTTTTTGCTCTCAAAAATATTTTCTCTCAGAATATTTTTGTTTGCCGTTCTCACCTCTCCCTTTGCTTTTTCTAATTTTTATTTTTATATCCTCCTCAAAAATTAGGTTTCTGGAAAGACTTTTTCCTGTTAAAAACCCCTAATTACCCTTTAAGATGGCGAAGTATGACATATGCCTCTGTACAGGAGGCCGCATGCCGCCCGTCCGACATGCGCCCCCTGCACGGGAGGCCTCATGTTGCGCGCCATGCGGGCCGCATGCCGCCTGCGCGACATACGGCTCCGCGCAGGGGTTGCACGTTGCGCGCAGCCACTGCGTCCCGCTCGCAGGTGCCATGGCTCGGGGGTACCACCCATAGGTGCGCGCTGCTAGCAGGAGCCGCTCCGTGAGGCGACAAGCCACCGAAAACCCGAAAAAAAACCCAAAAAATAATAATATTATTTTTTTTAAAAAAAAGCTTCGACAAGGAAATCATCACTTTTAACCATTTTGCTCGTGAACAAGCAGCATTTTCATCACTGGGTAACATTGGTCTGGGCTGCCTCAGGACCCGATGTCTACAGTTGCCCCCAGTTTTGGGGAACGTAGTGCTTGGGTGCCTAGGTGAGCCAAAACTCAAAGAAAGAAAGAAGAGACGCATACCTGAGGCAGTTGTCTTTCCGACTTGAAAGAAGTTAATGGGTTATTTACCGTCTTTTTGTCAATGTATTAACCCTTATTGCTGCGGTATCTAACCTGTGTGGCGTCTAGCCTCTGTCATTATTGTATTTAACCTTCATCATTGGGGCATCTAACCTGTGCGGTGTATGGCCCCAGCCATTGCGGTCTGTAACCAACTTTGATGCTGTGTGTAACCTTCCTCATTACGGCATCTAACCTATACGGTGTCTAGCCTTAGCCGGGTTGGTCTATAACCGACTTTGATGTGGTGTCCAACCTTCCTCATTGCGGCATCTAACCTGTGCGGTGTATAGCCCCAGCCGGGTCAGTATCTAACCTGTTGACGCGGTGTCTAACCTTCCTCATTGCGGCATCTAACCTGTGCGGTGTCTAGCCTTAGCTGGGTTGGTCTGTAACCGACTTTAATGCGGTGTTTAACCTTCCTCATTTTGGCATCTAACCTGTGCGGTGTCTAGCCTTAGCCGGGTTGGTCTCTAACCTATTGGTGTGGTGTCTAACCTTCCTCGTTGTGGCATCTAACCTGTGACGTGTATAGCCCCAGCCGGGTCGGTATCTAACCTGTTTATGTGGTGTCTAACCTTCCTCATTGCAGCATCTAACCTATGCAGTGTGTAGCTCCAGCCAGATTGATATCTAACCTGTTGAGGTGGTGTAATGGTAATCTTCATTTCCTTGTTGGCGAGTTGACCATTTATCCAAATGGCAGTTAGACATTATTCTCATGTGCCTGAAAGTTGAAAGAAAATGGTTTACTTGATCGCATTAACCTATTCCAGTGTTATATGAATCAATTTGTTTTCGTTATTTTAATATTTATTTATTTTCATTTTGTCATTATTATTTTTTTAATTTTATTTTTTTTGTGATATGTCCATTACGCTTAACAGTAAAAACGCAATAAACACAAACATAAACATAAACTTATACTATAAGTAGAAAATTTTTGTACATTATACAAAAATAACATCCAATATCTCCCTGAAATACACTCTACAAAGGAGGATAATCTGTGGGCATGTCTAGATCGTCAGGCTGAGCTAGATGAGATGCCGGCTAATGTGTGACATCCTCAAGTGGTGGCCTCAATGATGACGGATGAGATATCCGGAATCTAACCTCTGCCTGTCTGTTGAGGAATGGGCTAGTCATGCTCGCAACAGTGTGAGACAGCTCCTAAAAACTAGAGGCTAGGTTAGATACAGCAGAAGCGTATCCATCAATGTGAAACCCCAAATCCTCTCGTATGATGGGCAAGTCTCTCCCTAAATCCTCATGCAGATCCCTCACACCCTCGGATACCCCTGCAGAAGTGTGCTCCAAGACATCCATCCGGTGTCGGGTGGCGGCCAACGAATCATCCATCCTCTCGAAGGACTCATCAACCCTTTGTGCTGTTGCAGCCAGCGAGGTAGTCATAGATCCCTCTATCTTGTCTAAACAAGGTGAATCTCTCCGAACCCCTCTGCCATCTGCTGGCCAAACAAGGTGAATCTCTCATCTGTATGCTAGCTCAGAAGGTGAAGATTGTCCGTCACACGCTGGCTTAGAAGGCAAATCCCCTAATCGTGGCGCTGCCCCAGAGTGGCAAATGCGGACATCATATCCTGATACATGGACTGGAATGACGTTTTTGGAGTGGGCTGACTCCACTCCGCCTTGTACTCAGGTGGTGGCGAGGCTGGGGAAGAGGATGCCCCCGGATGGCTTGGCTGACTGTAATGAATCTGTGGTGGAGGAGTGATACGGGCTCCACTCAGGGGGAGTGCCGATAAGATGTGTGATGTCCAAGTCATATGCACCCTCCTCATCCTGTGGCGTACATGGCTCCTCCTCATTTGGCTGTAGGTAATCATCTCCTGAAGTACCAGTTACATCTGGGAGTGGAGGGAACTTGTAGAGAAGCCTGGTCTCTGCCATACTAAGTATCCTGTACTCATCTAACTCCTCCGATACTGGCTCTACCATACCCATAGAACCGGCGACAACAAGATCAACAGATATATCTCCCTCCAAATGTGGCCCAAATGTGCTGGGATCATGTCTCAAATGAAGGAGTAACTTAGTCACCACTCCTCCTATGCATATATACCAAGTGGTCCCCCGCCCAGCTCTAACTAAGGCAAATAAAATCTCACGGGCAATGTTAATATGTCTACCAGTCATCATGGCCCACAAACTCCAAATCTCAGTGGTATTTGTGGAACCTTGACTCCCAGTTCAGCCAACGTAACTGTTGGCTAATACTTTCTGAATGTACCTCAGGGCCTGTGAACACAACAGAGTGCTCTTCGCCTGATTAGAGCGGTAAAGGACACCTGGTGCAGCGATATGCTCCCAGCAATTTGTGGGGACAGTCCTATCTCGTACCATGACCTGCTCCCCTATCGGGAGGTCCATCGCTCGAGAGAAATCTAAGCAGCTCATCTTGTGATAATGGCCTCTATATAGTCCCCAGCTCCATGTCTGGCCTCTGATACCCCTTATACTGTAATGTCGCTAACACCTCTCTAGCAATCTCTAGATATATCTGGTAAGCCAATCTCAAGAACTCAGTCCAACCAGCTGATGCTATCAGGGCACTCACCTCATCACACATGCCTATCTGCTGTAGGAAAAGTCTAGGCACAAATCTACTAGGTACAAGCCCTATCTGCCACAAGGTCTCAAAATATTATCTCTGCGCGTCTGTTATCTCCTCTGGAGGCAGAGGTACATCACGTCTCTGGCGTACTCTACGCTGTCGAGGCATCCTGGAAATAATTTGGCAGTTAGTTCATGCGAGATAAATTAATCAATATTATTTTATTAACTAATTGGCTATATTAAACTACCTTTCCATGCTGGAAAATTTAAGCATTTTAATTAAATTCGGGTAGCATTTTGACTAAATTAGAACAACATTTTGACTAAGTTTGGGTGGCATTTCAACTAAAGTGCATCAAATCCGTATACGCACAAAATATTCCAACAAGGTCCGAGTCCTACTCAATCAATTTCAATGTCCAAATTATGTACTTTTTTTAGGCAAATAACTCAAAATAGCAATTATTATTTTCTACTCGTTTGCATTTGTAGCTAGCACTATCTTTACTTATTTACCCTTTAACATATTATTTAAATAAGCAATAAAAAAATAAACATAACAACAAAATCTAATTACATGCTGAAAAAAATCATATAAATATCTAGTTTCTATGCACTCCACATTTACACATTATTTTTACTTTGTTTTTCACTTTTCCTCCCACTGGTTCGCGCAAGGAATAAGGTAAGCATTTCTCATTCATTTTTTTTTATTTTTTATTTTTATTTTTTGCCTATTTACAAAGAAAATAAATAGCAAACTTATCACGTAGAATAAATAAAAATTAAAAAATGCAAACAAAAACTAACCTGCTGGTGAAATACCCACTAAAAAACGGTAGAAAAACTCTAAAAAAATTATATCACCTTGTAGACGATTAAAATAGGATCGCTTTGGTGTGAGAAACACACAAAATGGATCACAAATGGGCAATATATGAGCAAAAAAGCGAGAGAAAATGGATGAAAAAACAAAGAAAAGTAAGAAAAAAAAATTGAGTGAGGAGAGAGGAGGCCATACACGGGCAAAAGGGGCTTTAAATGCCCCTTGACATGCGGTCTCAAGGTGAGGCCGCATGTCAAGGCCATGAGATGCGGCCTTGTGGCCGCATCTCGGCCAAGTGAGGTGCGGCCACGTGGTTGCACCTCGGCCACACGAAAATATTATTTTTTTATTATTATATTATATTATTTTTATTATTATTATTATTATTATATATATATATATATATATATATTTTACTCCCTCAATATTCTCTTGTGCTCCATTCTTGCAGTTGACACCATTTATTGAGCATTTTCCTGCAAGTAAATTATATATGCCAAAAAAGAACAACAAGAAAAAAGTAAATTATGCTGGTGGAAATGCATGAATCTGAAAATGTACGAAAAAGCGGTCTAATTTTTTTAAGACGGGCCCGATTGGTTCCTTTTTTTATTTTTTATGTCACTTCTCTTTTTTCCTTTTCACCAATCCCACTTATTTACTCTTTGTACAGCTATCTGAAAATGTCAATGCACGTCCTCAATAAACTGAGCCGGCTACTGGATGATCACAAGACCTGGGAAACTGGCACTTTAGCTCCTATTCGAGTCTGAGGCTTTTGAGAAGGATTAAGTTCAACTGAGATCTTTTACTGGCTACCTTCTGCTATTGGGATCCTCGGTTTCATGTTTTCCGGTTTACTCATCAAGAATTATGTCCTTTGGCAGAAGAGTTTACCGCAATTACCGATGTGAGGTTTTTCCCTGGTATCCTTCCTTGTGCCCCAAGTTATGGGCCATATCAACTTAGGGATGTGGCCTTCACCTTGGGCATATCACCCTCCGAGGCCGCTCGACTAGTTCCTAGAGTGGATTTCTTTTCTCTGGAGCCTCTACTCGATGCACTTGGTGACTTTCCAGAAGTGCCTATTTCTCGAGCTAGTGTAGTTCTATTGGTTTGCTTATCCAGATATCTGTTAGTGACCTCAAATGAGACAATCGGCGGCTGTCGACTATTCAACATCATAGATGGCATTCATCTCAGGCTGACCCCTTTTCCAGTCATTCTAGCTAAGACGATCATTGGCTTGGGCGCCCTCTGCACTGACCTTACTGCTTTTATGACCGGGAGTCCCCTGTTACTCCAGGTAATTTATGTCATTATTTTTAAAGGTATTGCGCCCCTTGTGGGTTTTCACACTAACTTTTCTTATTGGGAAATACGTCTCATTAGGGATTTTTACATAACCCTGTGCCTTATTTTTGCCTGAAATGGATCCTACTCATTCCAGCGGCTTCTTTTTTTTTTAGGTGTGGTTGTAGGAGAAGTTAAGGTTATTGACATAACCCCCTCCTAGGGTGATTAGTGCATACTCGCTGGTGCACCTTTTCCATAGACAGAGGACATATCAGTTCGACTCTCCTTATGAAGGCTTTGCATGGATAGCCACCTTGGCGGATGGAGATATCAGCTTTATGAGTCCTTGGATACGTCTTGACTATGTGACTCAGGATGGGCCTACGGGATGTTTCCCATTATGCGGACTTCATAGGGCTTCCTTTTGCATCACATCCCATTGCATTCATCAGTTCGAAGGGTGTCAGACTATTTTGACTCTGCCGCTAGCTTTTCATGGTGGGCTCCTATCTTCGGCATTCATTACTGGCTACTACGGACTCTGGGTGCAGCTACCCTTGAGTACCACTATTCCGAGGGTTGAAGATTCTGATTTTACTAGCTCGTCCGAGTACAAACAATGGGTAACTAGCCCTGCTGTTGACAATAGGATCAATTGGCTTAAACATCTGACCGAATGAATGCAGTAAATAATAGTTTTCATATTGCAAATGACAATTTATTTTTTTTTGTAAAAGAACTAGACAATCATAAAAAGTGCAAATTGAGTCCTTCATTGCAAATTTATGAACGTTTCTATATGATTTCATCACACATGATCGTTTATTAACGAAAAATTCAAAAACACAAGACTACACTTAATCTCAGGATGGGTCTTGCGAGCATCAAACTCCTGTTATCAATCAGCCCTCTCGGGTTTTAATGATTGAATATTTTCTCTTAGCCCTTAATTTTTTCCCATAATGCCTCTTTTCGATTTTCACTCTGATAGGGCGCCCAATTTTAGCAAGGCCATCTTTTTTCAGTTTTCGACCCGTAGGGCATTTATTCCCTTCTTTTGATTTTAGTCTTTAGCCATGGAACCCCTTTAATCTGTCTATGTTGACCTGCTCCTCGAACTCATTTTCATCATTGTCTGTTAAAATGGCTGCCCCCTTTGACAACAGTGTTTTTAACACAAACGGACCTTCCTATGTTGGCCTAAACTTCCCCCGAATGTCTGGTACTCTCGGCCTCATCTGTTTGAAGACCAGATCTCCTTCTTTCAGCGGATGCTTTCTAACCTTCTTACCAAATGACCAGGCTAACCTCTTTTGGTAGACCTAGTTGTGATAGTAAGCTCGCAACCTACTCTCATCAAGCAAGTTCAACTGTAGTAATCTCTATTGGGCCCATTCTGTTTCTGGAATTTCGGCTTCCAAAACCACCCTTAGAGACCTGAGTTCAATTTTAACTGGTAGAACCGCCTCCGTTCCATACACTAAAGAAAATGGTATTGCGCCTATCGATGTTCTGATGGTAGTTTTATAGCCCTATAGTGCAAAAGGTAACTTTTTTGCCCAATCTTTGTAATTCTGTACATCTTAGCCAAAATTTTCTTGACATTTTTATTGGCTGCTTCAACCGCTCCATTAGCTTGAGGTCGGTATGGGGATGACTTATGGTGCTGTATTCTATACTTCTATAGTACCCGTCTAGTTTCAGCTAAGAACTATACCCCATTGTCAAACACGATATGATGTGGGAGGCCGTATCTACATACCAAATTTTGCTCAATAAACCTGGCCATGTCTCGGGCATCTACCTTCTTAAAAGATTTAGCCTCAACCCATTTAGTAAAGTAATCGATGGCAACTATAATGAATCTATGTCTGTTAGAGGCGCTAGGGCGTATCTCCCCTATAATATCTATCCCCCAAGCTGCAAATGGCCATGGTGAGGATAAATTATGTAGTTCTGACACTGGCATATGCCTCGAATCTGCATACTGTTGGCATAGATGACATTGTTTCACAAACTTTGAATAATCTGTATCCATAGTGATCCAATAGAACCCTTGGCGCATGATTTTCTCTGCTAAAAACAAGCCATTCATGTGAGTTCCGCAAACACCGGCATGGACTTCTTCCATAACCTTCTTAGCTTCTTTCTCTGCTATGCATCTTAACTGAATGCCATCTGCTTATCTCTTGTATAGTAGGCCATCTACACTAAGGAACTGATTGGACAACTTTCTAATCATTCTTCGATCCTTTTCAAAAGCCTCTTCTGGGAATACCAACCTCTCCAGGTAATTCTGAATATCATAGTACTAAGGTTTTCCATCAGCGACTTCAACATCTATCACCTGTTCATGTTTAAAGCATGGCTTTTGCGAACTTGAGATTAACACGGGCTTCATAATCCTTCCTTTCGGGTTATCCCATATGGACACTAGAGTTGCGAGGGCATCGGCTAACTGATTCTCATCTCTAGGTACGAAATGGAAAGTACAAGTTTCAAACTGACCACTCAGCTCGCGGAGGTGTTTTACATAGGGTACCAGCCTTTCTTCTTTAACGGACCATTCTCCTTGAATCTGATGGATCACCAAAGACGAATCTCCAAAAACTTCTGCAAACTTTACCCCTAAGGCCAGAAGAGCCTCCAAACCGAAAATGCATGCTTCGTACTCGGATTCATTATTAGTGGCTCTGTATCTCAGTTTCTTAGCTAGTGGTAACGTTTCACCATCCGGGGTTATTAGAATGATCCTGACACTTGCCCCATTGTTATTAATTGCTCCATCAAAATACATCTGCCATCCCTAAACTGTAATAGCCATGACATTTTTTTTTGGGAAGTTGTACTCGACATGGTCTCCTTCAATAGGATGATCAGCTAGGAATTTAGCTACAGCTCTCCCTTTAATGGTTTTCCTAGTGATGTATTCTATATCGAATTCCTGGAGCAGTATTAACCACCTACCCATCTTTTTGAGTAGTTTTTCGAGTAGAGAAGGCGCTTCTTGAAGGTATCTCAAAGGATTTTGTTTAGCAACTGCTTGAACCTTGAATGAGTGGAAATAATGTCTCAATTGTTTTGAGGCCCAAATTATTGCCAAACAGATCTTTTCAACTTCAATATACACGGCCTCATAAGGGAGAAACTTTTTGCTGAGATAGTAGATTGCATATTCTACACCGAACTCATCTTCCTGAGCCATCATGGCTCCTACTGAGCTAATTTCAATTGCCAAATAGAGGATTAGCGGCTTGATCGGCCGAGGTGGCCTCAAGACTTGCGGATTCAAGAGGTACTCCTTAATAGCATTGAAAGCCTTCTAACAACCGTTATTCCATTCAATAGGCTGGTCTTTTCTGAGAAGCTTGAACACTGGCTCGCAAATCGAAGATAGTTTAGCTATGAATCGACTGAGGTACTGCAGTTTTCCTAAAAAACTTCTAACATCTTTCTCCTTCTGAGGCGTTGGCATTTCTCTCATCGCCTTGACCTTATCGGGATCTATTTCAATTCCCCTTTGACTTACTATATGACCAAGCAATTTCCAGAAGTAACTCCAAAAATGCACTTCTTAGGGTTAAGGCGAAGGTTATACTTATCAATCCTTTGAAAGAACTTCTCCAAGGCTCCAAAGTGACCATCCCTAGTAGCCAACTTAATCATCATATCATCTACATACACCTCCACTTCCTTGTGAATCAAATCATCAAGAATCTTAGTGGTCATCCTCTGATAAGTCGCGCCTGCATTCTTTAGTCCAAAAGGCATAACTCGATAAGCAAATGTACCCCATTCAGTGATGAAGGCTGTCTTAATTCGATCTACAATTCTATTGAGGATCTGATTATATCTAGCATAGCCATCTACAAAGCTGCACATCATGCAAGAAGCTGCATTATCTATTAAAACATCAATGTGGGGCAGAGGGAAATCGTCTTTTAGATAGGCTTTGTTCAAATCCCGATAATCCACACATACATGAACATTCCCGTCCTTTTTAGCTACAGGGACCACATTAGCTAGCCACATCGGGTACTGAACCTCAACTAGGAATTTGGCCTCAATCTGCTTATGCACTTCCTCTTTTACCTTCTGTGCCCATTCTGGCCTAAGCCTTCTAAGCTTTTACTTGATCGGTTAGACTCCGGATAAGTCAGAATTGCATGTTTAGCAATGTTTCTGTCAATCCTCGGCATGTCTTTATAGGTCCAAGCAAAGACTTTTTTATATTTTTTTAAGATTTTCTCAAATTTTAACCTCTCTTTAAGAGTTATGTCAGACGCAATCAAGATTGGTTTTGGGTTTTCCAAAGTTCTGAGATTAAATGGAGTTGTATTAGTTGAATTAATGTCAAAAATAGATGCATCATGTGTATAATCATGTGAAATGAAATCATCAGAAACATCGCACAAATAAGCAAAATTCTTCATTTCATTAATGAAATAGGAATTGCACAAATTATCATCATTAAAGAATTTCGGAACAAAAAGAACATCTAAATAACTATGGTTTTCTTCATCCATCGATGCAGATGTTGTAGCTGACCGGTCATTGTTGTCTTAGCTTGGGGGTGGCTTTTCGACTACTTCTGGTGGAGCTTCTGGGTCTTGGATCTTTAGTTTCTGTATTGGTGCTTCAACCCCTATTTTTTCCTTCCCCTTCACCTTGGCGGCAAGCAATTTGTCAGTATAAACCTCTTTCGGCGCATTTTTGTCTCTAATGTTGCTCTGGGTCATAATCTCTTCATCCCAAAAATCTTCAATTGACTTGATGGTCCCATCAGACCAATCAAATACATCATTAAAAACTTCAAAGCCTGGGACAATCTAATTATTAACAAACTGAGGTTCAGTCTCTCCACAATAAGCACAAAGGGGTGCTGCTGGCACAAAGCTTTCCAAAATATGAGGAATGTCTGCTAACTTCTCTTTCCCTTTACTGCTTACACCCTTATAGCCTAGTCCTCTTCGGTCCTTCTGACCCTTCGTTATGATAAGTGACTGTGGCCCCTGCGAATTTCTGCCCAGACCAGCTCCTGGAAGAAAATGCATTTGCTTCATCATGTTTACGGCTTGGTAACTACCCTCTAAACTTCCTTCTTTATCGATTACCGACACATGGAAACCACTGAAAGGCTTTTTGGATATTTCTAGTGCAGAAACCTGATTTTTCCTAGCAGCCTTGATAGTTATTACTTCGCCATCATGCAATATTTTAATCATCTGATGCAGGGTAGATGGCACTCCCCCCAGCTTATGAAACCAAGGTCTTCCAAGTAAAGCTGAAAAATTACCAGGGATCGATAAGACTATAAATTTTGCTTCTGTTTCAATTGGCCCAGTTTTGACTATCGCCTTAAAAGTCCCCGAGGTCTGTCTTCGGGAGTTATCATAAGCTGTAATAGTTAGGTCAGACCCACTCAGTATGTTTTCATCCAAACCAAAAGCCGAAAGCGCAACCAAAGGGCATACATTTATAGAAGAGCCGTTATCAACCATCATGCAGGCAGTATGCTTGCCATTGATCTATGCTTTGATGTATAATGGGCGATTGTGTTTGCAGCCCTTAGGTGGTAAATCAGCATCAGAATAAACCAAACTTTCTCCCGAGCTCCCTTTAATTAAGTCCATTAACTCAAATGGTGAGATAGTGGTGGCAACAGTGGACTAACATAAGGCTTTTACTAACTTCTGCCTATGTGATGGGGATTGCCTCAGCAAATCCCAAATGGATATCTGAGCTGTTATTTTCTTCAACTGTTTCATTAACCCATACTCCTCGGGCTCCTTTCCTATGAGTATAGGCGCTGGATCATGAGGCCTCTCTACTTCTAGAACTACCCTGCCACTTTGGGTCACAGCACCAACCTTTTTCTTTTCGTCATCCTCTGAATCCTAAGGATTCGCCAGTTCTTCACAATCTTCACTTTCATCTCCACTCTCACTAGTGGACCAATAGTCTATTGCCACCATGGGAATCCCTTCTTCACTCGTTTCACGGGTGATAGCGACATACTCATTACCGTGTAGATCTTACAACACATACCATTTGGGCAATCTAGACCCTATCATGTACACTGGTGGGGGGACCGCATGGTTACCAGGCTTCTTTTTCTTCTCCATTTTCTTCAGATCCGTGATTTGCTTATTATCAATGAGATCCTGAATTTTATTTCTCAAAGTTCTATAGAAGTCGGTCAGATGCCCTGTGTGTTGATGATAAGCACAAAACTAATCACTCTTGTGCCCTGGATGACCCTGGTTTCTAGCTAGCCTTGGCTTTAAAGGTCTTAGTTGCCCTTCTTTCATTAACCTCTCCAAAACCCAAGATAGGGGTCGGCCTAAATTCGAGTAATACCTTTGGCCCTGGTTGGATTCTGTGGCCAAGACCTCAGCTGTTCTGCCACTGCCACTCTTATTACTGCTACTACTTCTAGCGCCAGTTGATTTATTCCCTGATTGAATCTCGAAATTTTTCCTAACAAAGCTATCTCGGCTTGCCTTCTTCGCTAAATACTCCCCTTCTGCTTTGATAGCTATATCCTTTAAAGATTCCCAATCTCGGAGCCCCTTCATCTTTAACCCCTCTTTTAGATATGCACTTGAATTTCGAATGAATAACCAAATCTGATCTGGGGTATCTGGCTTTCTCTTCATCTCCATCACCCGATTTCTCCACCGAGTAAGATACTTGTGGAAAGACTCATTAGGCCGCAGTTGAAGTAGCTACAAATCTTTCAAGGTAACCTCCATTCGGGTGCTACAATCATATTATTTAAGGAACTCTTCAGTTAACAAGTCCCAATCTTCTCTTGCTCTTCTATCTAAACTGTTGTACCAGTCTACAGCAGGTCCAGTCAAGCTGAGGCTGAAATATTCCACCTTCTGCCTTTTGGTAAGCGTAATCCCTTTCATCACAAGCGTATATTGCTTGATGTGAGCAGACGGATCTGAGGTGCCATCAAATTTGGGCAGGTCTGGCATTTTAAACCTCTGAGGAAGCATCTCCTCGTCATCCAAATCCCTATCTTTGGGGCTTATCCCTTTCCCCGTAGATAATAAACGGGCCATCGCCTTGACCCTTTCTTCTAACTTTTTTAGGGCGGCTTCCTCTTTAGAAGGTCTAGCTCTTACTGACATGGATTCCTCATGTCCATCCTCTATAAAATCCTCTTCAGGTCTATGCTTCCCAATCCTTCTAGGCTCAATATTTGTAAAAGGTCTATGCTCAACAGCAGGAGGTGACTCTATAACTGCTGTCGGGGGTGCCTCCCTGATCAAAATCTGCTTGGCCTGTCCTTCAGCAGGGGCGACAGGTTGCTGGCCCGTTGGCAGTACTAAAGCAGCAGTTAAGTTGCCCATTATTGCCATCATTCTACGTTTGAAGTCCTCAAATCTACGCTCCATTTCTTAGGCCCAAATTCGGTCCATCTCTTTGGTGACCATAGCCCGAGTGGCGTTTGACTTTGGGTTGGCCATATCCAGTGATGATTCTGAAGGCGAGGATTCGGTGCTATCTGAAAGTGACTCTGAACCCCAATACATGACTCACTCTACTGACTTGAAGAACGAGTTTCTCCTTACCAATCAGCCGTCTAGACCCCTGGACCACTGATTCGTACCTATGATGGCTGAAAGATTCAGATTGTTAGCATGATGCATAAATGACATTAAAAATGCATGGTCATGTTAATGCAGCATAGACAACCACATGCAAACAAATAGATCATTCGAACCTTGTTACTCCTAAACACAAGGTAGTGCGGTCTCTTTCCTAGGTGGGCTCGACCCATGGGTTAGTGGGGAACCCAATGGGCGTATATGGTGGGTGGCGAGAAACCAGCAGCATAACACTCATAATTTAAAAGCACATGCATATGGGGTTTGGCCATTATATATTTAGACCATTCAAATAGACTAAAAATGTGCCCACTGGGGCATGAGAGCCTTTGATGAGTGTCCAGTTAATATGTTTGAATTGGATCAATATATAAGGGCCCACGTAACAAGCATCATATTAAGGAGCATATTACCTAGTGGAAGTTTCTATTGCCATTACATGAGCTTTGGTCGAGGGTGGTGTTACTTTAGGTCTACCCAAGCATGGTTCCTGCCAATGGATTTAGCTTATCATGAGCATAGCGACCAATCGGGTCTCCATTTGATATACCATTTGATGGTACAAGGCTTGGGCTGGTGATTATCCCTAGCACTTCCCTACAATGAGTGAACGTAGGGTCGTGTTTTAGGAATGCACCAGGGTAAAATAAGGGACCAACTAGCATAGTTATAAGGCTCTGATGGATGCAATACAAATTTTTAATAGAAATGGAATTTGCGATTCTTAACTTAATTCGCTTATAATTTTAACTTAATTCACTTTTGAAGCGAAGTTTCGATCATCCCTAGTGGAGTCGCCACTATGACGCGCGCGGCCCGAATCCGACCTGCTTTGAGGGTCCGAGAAGGGTCAGCGTCTTGATTTTGGGTAACACGAGACATTTTGGAATCCCCTACCCAATAGAACATTGAAAGGTTCATCTAATCCAATGAAACCTTTAGGCACCTTTGAGATATTTTGGAGTCGCCACCCAATTTACAAGAAATTGGGAAAGTTCATCTAACCTCGGGAATCTTAAACCAGAGAAGGTGTTCGGAACTTCACTCTTATTAATGCCTTAAATTAAGTTTATAAATGAGTTTTTAAGAAATTGAAATTCCATCTCTCATCTCACGCAATCATGCTATAAATTTAAAGCGCATTTCAATCATATTTAGAAAAAAATAAATAAAGCGATAAAGAAAACAATAAATTACAAGCGTAAAATATGGGACAAAACAATCCCCCAAAATGAAAAGGCATAAATAAATAAATGAAATAAAACTTGCCCCAAAATTAATTACATGGGCCTAACATGAATAAATAAATAAATACATAGAAAGAATAAATAAAATAAGATGCACCATACATAAATCCGGAGATTTATTGGATGTCAGGAACATTGGTTGCTTTTATTAACTTAGAAAATTAGAGAATTATTTTTGGGCATTTGTTGAAAAAAATCGGGATGAGTGATCCCATTTTATGAAAATTAACCCTCCATTTGAAAATGATATTTTATTGGTAAAAATAGGACATTGGTCCATTTTATTAGAAAAAACCCAATTTATTAATAAAATATTTTGAGTGATTTTTATTAAACGTGCATAGAAATAAATAATTTTACATAAAATACACAAGTACGATAAATAGATCAAAATAAAGGAAAATGCGGAATTTAAATATGCAAACCAAAGTTCTGAAGGTCTTTAATCCCTTGATATCCGGCTCGCCCGGGAATATGAGCCAAAGTTGAAATAAATAATTTTTAGGCAATAAAAAAAATAAAATAAAATGTTAGTAAATTAAATCAAAATGAATAAAATATAAACCAATAATTAAATAAAAGTAAGTATACAGAATATGTCATAATAAGTCATTTAATAAAGAGATCCAATACAACAAGAAAATAAATTGGATAAAAAAATGGAAATTAAAGAGATTAATTGGCACCTTAAGGCAAAGCAAAATCCAATAATAATAAAATCAACGTTAAATCTATATAATTTCATTCATCATGCAAATATATTAATTAGATTAAACTAAACTAAGGTTAATTACATCGGACGAGCAACATACCAATTGATAATAAACAATAACGAATATGCATTAATAACAACACACAAAAAAACAAGTAAAAAAGGAATCAATATTAAGTAAATAATAGATAGTGGCAACATACATGTTAATTACAATGAACAAACTAATAACAATAACAATATACGAATTAATAATAAACAACCAAATAACAGATTGGTAGCAATAAACAGAAAACAAGCAGATTAATCACAACAAATAACAACCTAACAATATACAACAACAAATATATTAATAATACAATAGCAATAGGCAGTAAATAATAATCAAAGTTAAGTTTATGTCAAATATAACAAACAACTAGAAATATATATACAATATATACAATGGAGGAAGCAAACTAGCGATGCAAAATAAGAAGGAAAAAGAAAAAAATTGATTTAGCCTAGGTATTTACCCTTAGATATATGACTGTTGATTGCAAAATGAAGAAGAAGATGATTTTTTCGTCAATTTGCTTGAAAACAATAAAGCTTAACTTTTAAAGAAAACAGATGAATGGAAATTGAAACTCAAACCTCAAGAATCAATTTCCTGGGTTCAAGAACAATTTTAAGATTGATTTCTTTTATCTCTCAAAAATATTTTCTCTCAAAAAATTTCTGTTTGCCGTTCTCACCTCTCCCTCTGCTTTTTCTAATTTTTCTTTTTATATCCTCCACAAAAATTAGGTTTCTCAAAATACTTTTTGTTGTCACCCTAATTACCCTTTAAAATCAGATTTTTATGCCTTTAAAAATCGAAAAGGGAGTCTGAATTTTAAACCAAAAACCCGAGAAAATCAAAAAAATAGGCGTGCTGGCGAAGATGGTGACGTGCGGCATGCGCCTCTGTGCAGGAGGCCCCGTGCCGCCCGCGCGACATGCGCCCCCTGCGGGGGAGGCCGCATGTCACCTACCTGACATGTGGCTCCTGCACAGGAGCCTCATGTCGCCTGCGTGACATGCGGCCTTGCTCAGGGGGCCACATGCTGCTTGCGCGGCATACGCCTCAGCCCAGGGGCCGCATGTCTCCTGCATGGCATGCGCCTCCGTGCAGGGGCTGCATGCTGCGCAGTATGTCGACTGCACGATATGCAGCTTTGCGCGGGGGGTTGCATGCCGCTAGCGCGGCATTCGCCTCCGTACAGGGGCCGATGCCACCTGCGAGCCATGCGGTTTCGCGCAGGGGCCGCACGCTGCGTGTAGGTACCGCATCCCGCATGCAGGAGCCATGGCTCACGGGTACCGCCCACAGGCACGTACTGCTAGTAAGAGGCGCTCCGCGCGCTTATCGCGAGGCTACAGGTCACCAAAAACCCAAAATAAACCCGAAAAATAATAATATTTTTTTTAAAAAAAAACTTCGATAGGGAAATCATCACTTTTAACCATTTTGCTCGTAAACAAGCACCATTTTTATCACTGGGTAACCTTGGTCTTGGTTGCCTCAGGACCCGATGTCTATAGGGGGGCTTAGCAGGCATTGGCTATAACTTACCTTCTTTCATTAGCCTTTTAAGTACCCAGGATAATGACCTGCCTAGGTTAGAATAATGCCTTTGGTTAATTCCTGTAATCGCCACATCTACTGTGTTCCCAGTTCGATTTCCATTGTCGGGCCCTGCTGACCTCCCTGCCCCCTGATTACCATAATTTCTCCAAGTATAATTGTCATTGCTGGCCTTTCTTACAAGGTATTCTCCTTCAACTTCTATAGCTATGTCTTTCAGGGATTTCCAGTCTTTTGGTCCCTTCATCTTTAGTGCTTCTCTCAAGTACGGGCTAGTATTTTTGATGAACAACCTGATTTGATCTAGAGTGTCTGGCTTCCTCTTCATCTCCATCACCCTATTCCTCCATCGTGTCAAGTGCTCGTGGAACGATTCTCCCGACTTCTGTTGTAACAATTCTAGGTCTTTGAGGGTCACTTCTATCTGCGTGCTACAGTCATATTGTCGGATGAACTCCTCTGTCAATAGATCTCAATCTTTTTTAGTCCTTTTGTCTAGCCCATGGTACCAATCCACTACAGGGCCCATCAAACTCAAATAGAAGTATTCTATCTTTTGCCCCTTTGTCAGCATCGTTCCCTTCATCACCAAGGAGTATTGCTTAATATGTGCGGTAGGGTTCGTTGTATCGTCAAACTTCGAAACGTCTGGCATTTTAAAATTCTGAGGTATCAGATCTTCTCCCTCCAGCTCCTTATCTTCGGGGTTCATCCCTCGCTCCCTTGTCAGCATCCTTATCATCGCTTCAAATTTTTCCTCCATCTTCTTCCAGATGGCTTCTTCGGCCTGAGGAGCCTTATTCTTCACTGACATTGGCTCTTTATATTCATCTTCCCAGTCATCCTCTATTCTATGGATAGCTCCTCTTCTTTGGGCCCCCAATGTGGTGGCCCTCAAGTCTACGGGTGGTGGGCGAATCTCCTCTTATGAGTCCTCTCTAACCTCCTCCTATTCATTTTGTCTCATAGGAGGAGGCGCTGGGTTTTGTGGTGCGGCAGGCTAGTCCATCATGGCTATCATCTTGTTTTTAAAATCTTCAAACCATCTGCCCACTTTCTTAGCTATCATGGCCCTGGTGGCATTTGCTCCTCTTGGTGAATTGGCCATTTCACAGTTTATGGAGAATCGAGAGGATGTAGCGTGACTGCTTTCGGAGACTGACTCTGAAAACTCTACCCTTTCCAGTAGCTTGAAGAATTAGTTTCTGCGCAGCCGCCGACGAGGACCTCTTAACCACCTGGGTAGATCTATGATGGCTGCAAAACATATCAGGTTAGGATGATACATGAATGCCATAAGGTGCATGATCGTGTTATACAGCATCCACAATCACATGCAAACATGTAGATCCCTCCAACCTTATCACTCCCACACACGAGGTCATAGTCTCTTTCCTAGGTGGGCTTGGCACATAGGTCAGTAGGGGACCCAATGGACATGTTGCATGGTGGAGAACTGGCAGCTTGACCTCTCCTAACTAATGTGTATATGTATGGGTTTCAATCATTGTGTATTCAGGCAGTCCGAATAAACTGACATGGGCCTATCAGGGCATGAAAGCCTTTGATTAGATGACTAGTAAAAATATCTGGGCTTGTCCCATACATGATGATCCATACAACAAGCATAGTATTACGATTCATACCACTTAGGGGAAGCATCTACTTTCATTACATAAGCTTTGGCCAAGGTGATGTTACTTTAGGGTTACCCAAGCATGGTCCCTGCCAACGGGTCTAGTTCATCAAGAGTGTAACGACCGGTCGGGTCTCCATTTAATATACCATGATGATACGAGGCTTGGGCTGGTGATTATCCTTAACACTTTCCTACATTAAGTGAATGTAGGGTCATGCTTCGGGAATGCACCGGGGTTAAAAGAGGGACCAAACTAGCATAGATCTAAGGCTCTAATGAGATGCAATGTAAATTTTGAAAAAGGATGAAATTTTTAAATTAAAACTCAATCATATGTTTTAATTAAGGTACTTTCGAAGCGAAATCTCAAAATAAAAGTCCCCAGTGGAGTCGTCACTATGACATGCGCCAAACCCCGGGTGGCCTCGAACGACCCACTTTTAGGGCATTCGAGAGAGGTTTATGGAACTTGTAAGAAATTACAAGTGCGTCTATTTTGGGCAACAAGGAGGTTTCTTGGAGTCGCCATCCAATAGAACATTAGGAAAGGTCGTCTAGCCTCAGTGAGCCTAAGACAGCATTTACGTCCATTTTGGGCAAGCCAGAGATATTTTGGAGTCCTCATCCCAATAGAACATTAGGATGATACTCTAACCTCATGTAGCCTGAGACAATGCAAATTGGGCCTATTTTAGGCAACATGAGATATTTTGGAGACCCCATCCTAATAAGGCATTAAGATGGTCCTCTAACCTCGTTTAGCCTAAGACCAGAGATGGTTCGAGACTTTCCTTTTATTCATACCTTTATTAAATTATAATTGAGTTTTTTGTTTAAAATTTCATTCCATTTTCTCATTCAGTTTAATGCAATAATTAAAGCGTCAGATCAATCATATAATGAAAGCATTAAATAAAGTAAGCTCAAAATAAAGCAAATTAAAAATATAATAGCTTATAACAAAACTAGGGACGGAATACAACCCCCATTGTAAATTAGCAAAAAGGAAAAACATATAGAAAGCGAGATATTCGATTAATAATGAAGACATTGGTCTTCGCATGCATATTTAGAGAAAAAAAATAATATTAAGATATCCATTTTGTTTAGACAGAAAATCAAGATATTGGTCCTATTTTATTTAGGAAAATCTCATTTATTTGTAGAAACCTTTAGCCATTTTTACATTAGCGAGCTAAATGTAATATTTACAATAAATTGGAAATAAAAATAAACCAAAAGGAGATAGGGTAAAGAAAATGAACCAAATTGGTGTCCCCGAATTATCCTAGTGGGCTCCCCTTCTCAGCGCCCCATATTCAGTAGAAATAAATAAACTCACAAGAAAAACAAATAACACGTGAGTGGGACAATGAAATAAAATAATGAAAATAAAGGAAATATCAGAGATAAAATAAATATATAACAATAGACATAAATATCTACATGTTGATAAAATGATTGTGAATAAATAAAATAAGAAACTAAAAGAAAAGTAGGATTGGTCCCATAATATTTACCCTCAGAATTCAAACTCGATGAAGGGAAAATATGATTGATTTCCTTACTTTGATCCGCAAAATTAGAATTGAAAATAATAAAAGTTGAGTTTTATTCCAAGAAAGAAAGCTGCTTAAAAATAAATAATGAAAGAAAATAACAATTCTTAAGAACAAATAATTATTTTCTTTGTCTCAAGAAGGATTATTCCATTGAAAACTGATTTTTGAAACCTTAAGAAATTTATTTGAAAAAGGAAACTCAAAAAAATGTAGAGAGAATTTTATTCAAGAAAAAGAAATGAAAAGTAAAAAAAATTTGAATCATTTTCTCGATCCCCAGCCTCTTATTTATAGGGTAAATGAGGATAAGGATAAAAAATTCAAATCTTTTTGAAATTTAAATTCAAAATCAAATCTTTTTTAAAATTCAAATTTAAAAATCAAATTTTTTTAAAATTTAAATTTTAAAAATCAAATCTTTTTAAAATTGAAATTTAAAAATCAAATCTTTTTAAAATTTAAATTTAAAAATAAAATTTTTTTAAAATTTAAATTTAAAAATCAAATATTTTTAAAATTTAAATTATCTTTAAAGATAGATATCAAATCTATTTGAATTCAAATTTGATTTTAGAAAATAAAATCAAATATTTTTAAATTCAAATTAGATTTAAAGATAAAATCAAATCCTTTTGAATTCAAATTAGAATTTACAAGATAAAATTAAATCTTTGATATTTATCTTAAGGATAAATAAAATAAACTAAAAAAAGTAAAAAATTAATTTATTAATTTTAAAAATTGAAAAAATTATGAAAATACCAAAAAATGGGATAAAAAATTAATTTTGGGAAAAAATCATGAAAAAAAGGCCAAAAATTGCATTTTCAGCGAATTTGGACGGACAGCGGGGACCGATGCCCATCGCTGGCGAGCGACAGGCTGCCAGCGTGCACGCTGGCAGGCGAGGACGGGCGAGCGACGCCTCGCCCGTCGTGCGCAGGCGAGCAAGAGGTGCCTCGCCCGTCGCTCGCGCATGCGGGGCGAAAGTTGCCTCGCCCGTCGCTCGCGCATGCGGGGCGAGGGCGAGCGGCGCCTCGCCCGCCGCGCAGCACCCCAGCGCTAGTGCTCGCCTGGCGCGCGAGGGAGGTCCCCCCTCACGCGTCAGCTGCCGCAAACGGCCAATTTTTTTTTTAAGAGACAACTTTGACTAAAATATTATAGTTCCCAAACTCCTTTTTTATTTTTATTTTTAGTTTTTATATTTTATATTTTTTATTTCTAAAAAGCAAATTTGATAAGAAAATCATCACTTTCTACTTTTTTGCCTGCGAACAGGCGTTAATTTCATCATTGGGTAACCTTTGATCTGGATTTTATCAGGACTCGGTGTCTATAGCTGCTGCCAGGCTAGCCTGGTTTCGGAGGATTCTTGACCTTTAGGATAGCATTACGAGCAAATTTGAGTCTAGCAAGAACAAACTTCAGTAGCAAACTTGTTGAAATCAGAATGGTTGACAATAAAATGTGGTGCAGATTTTGATTCTTCTGCTGGTGGTTCAGCATAATGGATAGGTGACTGGGTGCTAATTTCTCAACTATAGAAGTAGGAGGACTTGCAGGCACTTGTTTTGCAGGAGGGGACCCAGACTTTGATGCTGTTGGACTGCTAGAATAACTTGCAGACTTTTGACTTACACTCTGACCGGATTTGTCAACAGATTTCTCAGAAGATTTCTCATCAGATTTCTGAGTAGATTTCTCATCAGATTTCTGCTCTGATTTCTTAGAAGATTTTTCTGCAGACTTGGAAAAAGAATGATCAGTAGAAGTAGCATCAGATTCAGAAATCTTACTAGATTTTTCATAAGAGGAGGATAGAGCTTTGCTGGATGTAGGAACAGATTCCTCAGATTTAGATTTTTTGGTTTTATCTTTTACCTTAGGCTCTTTGATAGTGATAGCTGTAGCTGATATCATCCAAGCAAGAAACTCCAAATATCTGGATTTTACATGTTTATCTAAATTCATAAATCCAATATCTAGCAATTCTTTCCCCTTGCTAGAAGAGTTCTCAGAGGCAGATTTCTTAATATGTTCCTTAACAAACTTTCTCTTACCAGTTTGACCTTTCTTGCTGGTATCCTTATAGAAAATGAAGCTAACCTTTTCAATTTTGAGAGGATCACCAACAGTAGCATCAGTTACAAGTTTCTAGCGTTCAAAGAACTTGATAAGGATTAACCCATAGGGCTTTTTGTTATCAACAAAACAGGTGGCCATGTAGTTAAAAATCAAATAGGGCAAATTGAAAGATGTACCCGAATGATAATGCCATAAGAAAACAATGTCAAAGTCAGATAAATATGACATACTCCCAGCCCTAGGAGTGATAAACTGACTGATGCATTTATATAAAACCCTAAACTGGGGTAATAGATTAGAGGCCAAAGGAAATTTTAATGCACCACTGCCATCACTTGAGATACTACTCACAAATTTATCTTTATCTAAAGAATCAAACTCAAGTAGCTTATTATTAGTATGAGTACACACATATCCTTCCAAATTCATCAAAAAAAACGTTTTGCAATAAGAGCAGATGTTACAGTATAGATGGAATTATTAAGAGTTACCTTGAAGCTCTCAGTAGATATCTCAGATCTGGTGAAATAAAATTCATGAACCAGAGAGGGAAGAAATTTGCTTCTTCGGAATGGGAGAAATCTCTTCCATTTTTGCTTCTCTGCATACTGAGCGACAGCTGGAGCGACCTTAACAAGGTCCTCCCAAACAATTATCTTTGACGGTAATAGAACGTGGTTTTTTGTTACAGGAACAATGGATTTTGATGAGTGGGTTTCAATTGTAATCGGTTTCGTTGAAGAGGGTTTTGGATTTGTTTTACCTTGTCAAGAGGGAGCAAGAGGAGGTGATGAACGCTGGGGATTTTTCTTAGCTATTGTTTTGAATCTACCCATTGAGCGGTGCTAGGTTTTGCGATTCAGAGAGGAATGAGGAAGAAGAAGGAAAATAAAAACTTTAAGATATAGGAAGTTGAAAGGACATGAAAGACTAGGTGCTTAGGGAGTTATCATAAATAGGGAAACTGTAACTTTGCAGCTACCAAGAAGTGGGAAGAGAAAAAGTCAACAATAAGACAAAGTTGCCCCTAGAACTTTTAAATCACCACAAATAGATAGTAGGAGCAGTTAAGACAAATCAAACAAATATGTTAACTGCAACACTCCAAATATCACATCACATTTATTTCATGTCAGAAAGAAAAAAAATTAAACAACTATAAAAACAAGTAAAACTTAAACTTAAATTTCAACATTCTTTGTAACATGAATTTGCATAGATATTTTAAAACTGACTAACAGATTTTCTTTATCGGAATTTTAGTTAGAAAACGTACCTTAATAGAAAGTTAAATTTTCGATGTACCCATTCCTAACTTTCTTCTTAATTGACAGAATCTATCTTCTTTAAGAGGTTTGGTGAATATATCAGCTATCTAATTTTCCGTTGGAACAAATTCTAGCAGAATATCTCCCCTTTGTACATGATCTCGAATGAAGTGATGCCTAATTTCAATGTGCTTTGTTCTTAAGTGCAGAATAGGATTCATGGTTAGATTTATGGCACTTATATTATCGCAAAAAATTGGAATATTGTCAAATTCTATCCCATAATCCTTCAATTGCTGTCTTATCCATAGAATTTGAGCTACACATCCACCAGCTACTATATATTCTACCTCTGCTGTAAATAATGCCACATAATTCTGTTTTTTACTTGACCACGTGATAAGTGAATTTCCCAGAAAATGACAAGCACCTGAAGTACTTTTTCTGTCAATTCTACAGCCAACATAGTCAGCATCTGAATATCCTATAAGATCAAAGGATGTGTTCTTTGGATACCAAAGTCCCAATTCTTGAGTTCCATGAAGATATCTCATAATCCTTTTACTGCAGACAAGTGTGATTCCTTAGGAGCTGATTGAAAATGTGCACAAAGACATACACTGAAATGAATGTCTAGTCTACTTACTGTTAAGTATAGCAGTGATCCAATCATGCCTCTATACAGTTTTTCTTTAACATTTCTTCCTTTTTCATCTTTGTCAATCTTTATGGTTAAGCTCATGGGAGTGCTAGCAGATTTTGCATCAGACATCTTGAATTTCTTCGGCAATTCCTTTTTGTACTTCAACTGACTTATGAAAATACCATCTGCACATTGCTTAATTTGGAGTCCCAAAAAGAACGTTAACTCACCCATTCCCTTTTCATAATAGCTTCAAATTCTTTACACAAGAAAACGTTAATAGAACCAAAAGCAATATCATCAACATAAATTTGAATAATCAAAATATGAGATGATTTATGCTTTATAAAAAGAGTTGTGTCTACTTTTCCTCTATTAAAATCATGAGCAAGTAAGAAACAACTTAATCTTTCATACCAAGCTCTAGGAGCTTGTTTCAAACCATATAAAGTCTTTTTGAGTTTATAAACAAAATCTAAATGTTCAGAATTTTCAAAACCTAGAGGTTGTTCAACAAAAACTTCCTCATTCAACAAACTATTAAAAAAGCACTTTTAACATCCATTTGATATAATCTAAAATTTTTGAAATATGCAAATGCACACAAAATTCTAATTGCTTCTAATCTAGCAACAGGTGCAAAAGTTTCATCGAAATCTATACCTTCCTCTTGATTGTAGCCTTGAGCCACCAATCTGGCCTTATTTCTGACAATATTACCATTTTGTTCCAATAACAGAATAGTTTGAGGGTCTAGGAACCAAATTCCAAACTTTTTTTTCTTTCAAACTGACTCAACTCTTCTTGCATAGCAATAATCCATTTTTTATCATTTTGAGCATCAGTATAATTTTTTGGTTCAAGTTGAGAGACAAAGGCAACATTACCACAATATTCACGCAAGGCTTTTCTTGTCATCATTTTCTGAGAGGGATCAGTCAATAGATTATCCTTTAGGTGATACTTGTGAAATCTTCAATCTTTAAGCAATTCTGTTGGTTGCTCAGATTGTTGTTCTGTCTGATTTGCTTATTTATTTTCTATCCGAACTTCAGAATCATTTTCAGCATCCTCATGTTATTCCATAATTCTGTCATCCGGATCTATCTGCTGATCTGGTGACTTTTATGTTTCAGCATTCTGTTGATCTTTATCTTTCTCTTTCTCAAAACTTGTTTCATCATCAGAAAAACTCCTCTCTCTAGAATTTACGTTAGTAAAATCAAATTTAAAATTTATTGATTCCTCTACTTTACGTGTTCTTTTATTAAAGAGTCTGTATGCTTTAGAATTTAAGGAATATCCTAAGAATATACCTTCATCAGATTTTGCATCAAATTTAGCTAAATTATTTTTATCATTAAAAATGAAACATTTACAGCCAAACGGTTAAAAGTAGCTGATTTTGGGTTTTCTGCTTTTTCACAGCTCATATGGAGTCTTTTCTAAAACTGATCTGATCAGAATTCTATTCAGAATGTAGCATGCAGTGTTAATTGCCTCAGCCCAGAAATATTTAGGTAGATTATTTTCGGTCAGCATTGTTTTGGCTATTTCTTGAAGAGTTCTGTTCTTCCTTTCTACTACACCATTCTGCTGGGGTGTTCTTGGAGCAGAAAAGGTGTGATTAATTCCATAATTGCTACAGAATTCTTCAAAATTTCTTATTCTCAAATTCTCCACCATGATCACTTTTAATACTTGTGATCTTGTATCCCTTTTCATTTTGAATCTTCTTACTCAATTTCTTAAATGCTTCAAATGCATCATCCTTATGAGCAAGAAATAATACCCAAGTGTATCTGGTATAGTCATCCACCATATTTAACACATAAGACTTTCCACCAATACTAGAAGTATTTATTGGACCAATTAAATCCATATGTAGAAGCTCCAAAGCCTTTTCAGTAGGCACGCCAGCTTTAGATTTATGAGAATTTCTAGTTTGCTTCCCAAGTTGACACGCTTTACATACATGATCCTCATCACTCTTCATTTTTGGCATTCCACTTAATAAACCTTTTCTGACCTAATTTTCTATGTCACAAAATACTTAGATCTTCTTTTAAAATAAGACATTTAGCCTCACTTTACTTGATATCCTCTAAGCTAACTAAATAAATATTTCTAGATCTTTGACTCTTTAGCACTGATTTTCCTATTTCTACATCTTCAAATCTACAATAATCTACTTCAAAAATTACTTTTCTCTTCTTATCGCAAAGCTGACTAATACTTAGCAAATTGTATTTCAGACCTTCAACAAGAGAGGCATCTTTAATAACTAGATTAGAACCTATAGATCCAGTACCAATTATTTTTCCTTTTCTATTATCACCAAAGCTGACAGAACCACATTAAGATTTTACCAACTTCGAAAACTTAGTTTTGTCCCACGTCATATGCCTAGAGCAGCCACTATCCATATACCACTTTTTTTTGTTTTGGCACTCCTTAGGCAAACTTACAATAAATTTAAGTGTTTTTAGGTACCCAATCCTTCTTGGGTCCTTCACGGTTAGTAACAACAATTTCAGAATTTTTAATCACCCATTTTTGTTTGACAAAATTAGCATTCTTCTTATAATAACAGAATTTTAATATGTCCTTTTCTACAGCAATAAAAACATGTAGTAGAAGAATTAATTGCTAATTTACCATAAGATAAAACTTTATCAGCCTTTTTCTGGGTGTAATATTTCTTATAAAAATTCTTTGTTGTGCTTGCATGAACATATTTTGTATTCAAATTTTCAACATCATTACCATTACACACACAAATCTGTTTTCCTTTAACAATGCATTTTTCATGTAAAGATGTATATTTTCTTTCCAAATCAGAATAATCATTTTTCAATTTAATTTCTGATTGCTTAACATTTTCATGTTCCAAATTTAATGCATCAAAATTCTTTTTCATTTCAATATGCTCTTTTTAAGCATGAATATTTATGAGGAAATTCTTCAAAACAATCAAGCATTTTTTCATATTCATTACCATTCTCAATTGAATCAAAATTGGAGTCAAAATCACTTACCTCAGATTTCTCTGAGTCATCAGCTGAAGCTTGCAGCTCTTCATCAGAAGATGAATTCTGCTCTTCACGATCAGAAATTGCCATCAGAATAATTTCATCAGAATTTATAAATTTTGGTTCACTTGTGCTTGATTCTTCACTATCACTCCACGTAGCCTTCATAGACTTCTTTTTAAATCTTTTCTCCTTTCTTTTCAAATTTGGATATTTGGATTTGATATGACCCGGTTTATTGCATTCGTAGCAAATAACGTCTCCAGTAGATTTTGAGGAATTTTCTCCCTTATGATGGGGAAATTTCTGATGTTATTTTTTGTAGGACTTCTTTCCTTTTCTGTACAGCTTTTTGAATTTCTTAGTGATTAATGCCATTTCATCATCACCTGTAGAATAATCACTTCTAAATTCTACTTTGAAAGCAATAGCCTTCAATTTCCTGTCTTTTTCTTTTTCTGCATCTTGAGACTTAATGTAAAATTCATGCAAAATAAGAGATCCATAAACATTGTCAAAATTAAGTGTGCTAAGATCCTTATCCAACAGAATTGAAGCTTTTGATTCCCACTTGGGAGTTAGACCTCTAACAAGCTTTGCAATTTTATCATGCTCATCAAGTTTTTTTCCAAGTGCTTTAATATCATTAGTTAGTTTTACATACCTGTTGATTACCTCAGAAATTGACTCTTCTGGTTTCATTTTGAATCTCTCATAATTAACTATGAGAATATGAAGTATTGTATCTTTAACTTGATTCGTACCTTCATAAGTTGCTTGTAGCTTGTCCCATATTTCTTTAGCAGTATCGCATCTATAGACTCTGTTAAACTCATTAGTTTGCAATGAGCAAAACAGAATACTTATAGCTTTAGAATTTAGTTGCACTAGCTTCTTTTCTGCTTTAGAAAATTCTTTTTTGGTTTTCAGCATAGTAGAAGCATCAGAAGCTCCTACTTCAGTTAATTTCTTTCGTGGAGGCTCATATCCATCTTCAATGATATCCCAGCAATCCATATCTTGTGATTAAATAAAATGTCTCATAACGACTTTCCAGAAGGGATAGTTATCACCATTGAACATTAGAGGACGATGAACAAAGTGTCCTTCCTTAAATGGAGTAGCTACCGGAGTATCAGCCATCTTTAGGATCACTCAATGAGGTTAAGCCTTAGGAAAATGAGTACCGCTTTGATACCAAATGTAGGTCCTAAAGACACACAAGAAGGGGGGTGAATTGAGTGTCTCGAACTTTTCTGGCTGTTTTTCTAATGGAACAGAAATGTAGAGAAATGCAGAATTCTGACTATAAATACAGAAAAGCAATGCAAGCAATGATCAAATTTTTGCAAGATCTTTTACAGTCAAAAACTCAAAAGATAATTCTGAAACTGTATGTGTAAAATTTGTTGTGAATATTTCAACAATTATTTTAAGAACAATTTTGAAAAACCAAATTCTAGAATATAAAAAACAGAGTAATAGAAAAACAGAGTTTCAAAAAAGAGAGCAGAAAAGCAAATACACAGAATTTATAGTGGTTCGGCCAACTTGCCTACATCCACTCCGTAAGATTCACTTCTTGAGCTTTTATCTCCTCTCTTAACTCTTTTAAATATACAATCCTAGATTTGTATATCTATTCACAATCTTTTTTTCAAAGCAAAAGATTAAAAACACTTACTAGAATTTTTCCTACGTTCTAGCCAACCCAATTCACAATCTTTTACAAATAAAATTTCCTCACAAATAATTACAACAAAAGTTATAATCAAATTAAGGATAATATATAAAGAATGAAGTGCAAAAGATGTGGAAAGTGAGATGAACAAATTTAACCTTTTCTCCTAAGAGGTAGAAATTCTTTCAAATTTTTCTCTAACCTTCTAATAGATAAAATAACATGTATTTATACTCCAAAAAAAAAATAGTTCTAAGTGTTTAAAACACAAACTAGCCGTTTCTAACTGTTGGAGGGCAAAACAGGAAAAATAGATTTCAACTAGCCGTTATTTTTGTCCTGTAGTGAAAACAGATTTTGTCCAGAAATTTGATATTGACAGAAATTCATTTAGAAAATTGACTTAGATAGAAATTCATTTTCTAAAGAACAATTTTCAGATGAAAATCAGTTTTAATCACAAACTTATATTTTGACTTAAAAATATTTTTATCCAATTTTAAAGCTATAAAGTGTATGCATTAATGAGAGTATTCCTCAATTTGATTTTACATCTTAGTAACTTAATTTCCTAACAAACTAAGACAACTTACCAACTTGACTTCTTAAGTCCATTCTCGACAATCACTACAAAAAAATAGTAAATTAGCAACGAAAATTTTCGTTGCTAAAAGGGGTATTTTAGTCGCTAATTACTTTTAATGACAGGACAACTAATCGTCGCTATTTGCTCCATCGCAAGGAATTTTGCGACTAAAACATAAAACCGTCGTTAAAAATAGCGACGGCAAATTCCGTTGTTAAAAGTAAAATTTTAGTCGCTAAATAACCCCTAAAATTAATCGCCATATATAAATATTAAAAATTTATTAGCGACGGAAAATCCGTCACTATTCCGTCGCTAAAAATATTATATTTTTTAATATTATTTTCAATTTAATTTTTTAATATAATTTTCAATTTAATTTTTTATTACAATTTCCAATTTAATTTTGCTATTATTATTATTATTATTATTATTATTACATCCAAAATTTAATTTATATAAATAATTCTACAATATTATTAATTTAGAAAATATAAAAATATAATATCATAGAAGTACATTAAATTGAAACCGTACTTAAAAAGTATTTAGAAAATTAAAAACATACCATACAATTCAAATTCAAATATTTATAAACATCGCATACAATTATGATATAAACATTATCTAAAATAAAACCAAAGATAAAAATTAACTTTTATCCAAAATGTTGATATAAACATACATCAACTTTAAGTTTATCATCCCCACTATGAATATATCACATCAATTAAAAGTCCCACAAGGCTCTCAACATCACTTCGAGATCCTTCTTTCAATTTGGTCAGAATATACATGACAATATCATCAAGAAGTTTGAATTCCGGCCTGTCAAAGATGATTAGCTAACATTCCACCTGTAAGTTTACATGGCAAGCTATTCTTCAGATATAAACTGCAAAGACCAATGACTTATCAAGCAGCACATTGGCATTGATTGTTTCAAATTTACACAAGTGTCTAGACCATGACCACTTACCAATTTAGAACTTCCCTACACTGAAATAGACGAGATTCAGTTTTGTGGTTTGTATAAAAGAAGTAATATCAAGAGATCATGCATACATTATAAACACTTGGTCAAATGATTGATGAATCAACAAATTCTTTTATGAGCCTCTAAATTAATTATAAGTCTCTAAATTTAACTCTTTTATTAATAACATATATAAAACTCAAGAATGACAACAACTGCAATGGAATTCCTAAGCATTATTCCCTTATTATTGACAGGCCTATCATTGCTCCCTTCCCAAGCACCTGCAATGGAATCCCCACAAAAATATGAAATTCCCAATTCAAAAATCGCAGAAAAGCCAATCCAGCTATAAATTAGAAACCTTGATTGATCTTTTCTTCTCAAGTTCAATGAGAAAAGCAGCAGTTCCAGCTTTTGCCTTATTCATAGGAGCATTTCCATTCTCCACCTCCTTGGTTGTGGAATAAACTGTACCCCTGGTAGAAATTAAGAGTCAATTGCAGCATCTTGTAAATGAATTAATACAACATGTTTAAAGATTAATACGCTGAGGCAAGTTTGTTATTGGTTGATAAATTCTAGAGCTTACCTTTATTATCAGCTACATTGGATGAATGAACAGCTGAACCAAGACAAAAAGCAATCAAGAAATAACCCACTCCAGGAAAAAGTATCTCAGCCCTGTTAATTTTATCATCCAAGAAGTAGTTCGTGGTCCTGCCACAGAAAAGACTTGAAAGTTCAGAACTTTACACCTAATAAAATATAACAAGTACTGTCAAAGTTGGTTAGACAAACTGACCTATAACAACAGTTATACTAGAAGTGATGACTTCCACAACTGATAAACTAACAAAAGCCCAAGCATACTGTGTTAATAGATTTCCAATGCTAAGGACTACTCAGCCTAGCATTGTAAACATAATAGATGGCCAATTATGCTTTATTTGTCTAATAAAATCGACGTTAACTGTTAAATATATGCATAAATATAGATTTGGTGTTTAGAAGAAACTTACCTTAGAAAGTTGAATTAGAAAATTGGGTTTATTGGGGAGAGCTTTTTTTAGAGAAAGAAATCAGATCACCAAGTAAATAGCTAAAAAAATCTCATTTTGCATCTCGCGATTAACAAAGAGAGAAAATCAAAATCTAGACTAACCCGCGAATTAATCAAGTATAACGCAAGAACACCAACTTATAGACAAAAAATTAAATATAAAAAAATCGAAAAAGAGAGATTGCAGATGATTACAGAGTATTGGTGTGCTGAATATCAGCTTCGACAGCTTTGAGAGAATCCTTAGAAGACAACTTCTCCATGGTAGAAAGAAATTCCCATCAAAAAACATAAAATCGAATTAAATACATAGCTAAAAACAATACAACAAATCAAACTCATAAATAGGTAGAGAATGCAAATGAGAACCTGTAAGAACGGCAAATCGAAATCGCTATACGTTTCACTGGATCTGTTATTCATCAAAGCATAACAAGCCAAGTCACAATAAATCTTGATAAAAATGTAATTTAACTTGACTATATTACTTAAAAATTAGAAATCTAACTTATTTTAGGCTTAAAACATTAAATTCCTAAAATTATAATTTTAAATCCCTAAACTCCCAAAATCTACCCTTAATTATTTTTCCTCAAACCTCCAGATTTCAAGTCAAGATCACTCACTTTAGGGGGGCTAATGGTGCAACCAGTGGCCGGCGACGAGGAGGAGGAGGAGGCGCCGGGTGGGGCTACAAATCCCGACTCCAATCGTGCGAGGAGGAGGGCAGCAGCTGCTGCCGTCGCACACGGAAGAGTGGGAAAGAGAGGAGGCGACACGGCCGGTTGACAGCGGGGACGGGGGGCTGGGCGGCGGAGAGCGACGGGGAGGAAGAGCAGATCGAGGGAGGGGGCCTTGAATGGGATCGGGGCAGAGAAAGGAAAAAGAAGGAAAAGAAAGAAAAGGAAAGAAGATAAGGAAGGGGAAGCCCAAAACGATGTAGTTTTGGGTTTTCTTCTCTTTTTTTTTTATATTAAATTAACATTTTATTCCTTCCCAACACACCCACACATCAATATTTACCACCAAATTAAACCCCTAAATTTTAATATTTTACACTTGCTCCCTTTTTAAATTATTCTATTTATTTGTCCAAAATATTGGGTTCATTATCCTCGCTATTCGGGTCCATTATTTTGGAGCGTTACACTCTCTCTTTCGTTTTCTATACTAAACTGCATTTTTCCTTTCCTTTGATTTTAAATTCTATGTTCTCCTTTTTTTCTTTAAGTATTTATTTATTTATTTTATTTACAATTTAATTATTTAATTAAAATTGACACTTAATTATTCTTGGGTTTAAAGTTAACATTCAATAAATTTTTTTCTACCGGGTTATTTTTTATTTTTTTTATGTATGTATATACATACATATATTAATTTAATTATTTATTTGTATATATAATTCATTTATTTAAAGTTATTAATTCAAAAATCGAAAATAATATCAATACATATTCATTAATAAATTTCTTTATTATATTAATTTCAGTTTGCCCATCTAATTAAAAATAATTAATAACTATAAGTATATATGCATACTTTTATTAATATTATAATCAATTTTACAGACGAAATAGCAACGGATTATTCCGTCGCTAAAATATCACTTCAATTTCTAAAATATTGTTTTAATAATCAACAAATTTGAAATTTTTTTTAGCGACGGATTTTTCCGTTGCTATTCTGTTGCTAATTCAAGTGTATTCAGCGACAATAAGTTTAGTCGCTAAATCCGTCGCAAACAAAAGTCGCTAAAATTACCTTCAAATTTAGCTATTGATGTTGTCGTCGCTATTTTAGCAAAAAAAAAAATTAGTCGTTAAACTAATCGCAAAAATTAGTGACGGATTTTTTAGTCGTTAAATAGTCGCAAAAAAAAACGACATAAATTACCGCCAAAATTTAGTGACGAATTCTTTATTTTCGTCGCTAAAATTGAAAACATTGTTTTTCACAACTAATTCTTAATTTGATCGCAAATTAGTCGCTAATTAGGGACCAAAAAGTTTTCGTCGCTAATTTAAATTTTTTTTGTAGTGAATACTTGATCTTCAGAATTTTGATATTTAGTATCAGAAATGTATGTAGAAGGATTGCTGCAGAAATCACTTAGAAAAGAATTTACAATATAATTTATTTAAAATTTAATTGACATCAAAATTAGGATGTGATTTTGAGCCAATATAAACAAACAACAAGAGACAACAGTTATAATACATATTATCTTTTGCCTTCTTCTATTCATTATCTTTGTCATATTTTTTTTTATTTATAGCATTTTGTTCGTATTTTTCTAAATGAAATTTTATAGAATATTTAAAAATTACGTCATTTATGTGCGAATTATTTATTTTACTATATCCCGGTACTCAAAGAGCCTATAGAAATGACAAATCCGTATTTTCAAAAATAATATGGACAGAAATGTTTAATTACACATTTAAATAAAAGTATGGTATCATATTATATGATTTTTTATGCTAAATATTAATCTGAAAAAAGAATGAAAGGTTGAGAATTTATTTTAATCCATCGTAAGAAATAGCAAAAAACCATACCCACAAATATAATATAAGATAGAATTGGCATGATCCACACCCTTACATTGTCTTCTTCTTCTATTTGTTAGCAGACTTATCATGGATCGGATTTGAACCCGAAAAATATTTAAAAAACTACGTAAATCTGTTAAAAAGTCCATTCAAATTCAGCAAAAACCTGACCCATGAATAGATCCACTTATGAGAGAAACTACTTCCGAGAGAGAGAGAGAGAGGTCTCACCCAAAGCACTGATCAGCAGGCAAAGGTCCAGGAATGTAACCTTTCTCAAAGAACTGCAACCCAAACACAACTAAAATGGCAACCAAAGATAAATATGACAAACCCTCGACGGCACCCAACAACCCGAATGTACCATTTGGTAAACCCGACCCGGTTTTAGCCTTAGTGTACAATGACCAACCTACTATTCCTACCACTATTAAATAACTCACACCCTCTAATGCACCTATTGACCCACCGGGTCCGGGTGGAAGGCCGCACCCGGTTGTCTTTAGAATGTACAGAGACCAAGCAATTACTGGGTTTGAGACTAATCCACCCGCTATTGCTGCTTTCTCCACGACCCCGTTTACGCTTTCGCTGTTCTCCTTTGCCATGCATCTTATAATTACTCTGTGTGGCTGCTGGGTTCTTGATTTTGTGATGTTCAAACGACAGTGTCGTAGGGAGAGTAGGGAGGTGGATGATGGCAGTGATAGGAGCAACATTTTTGAGATGTATTGCTATGCTAACTGCTAGGTGTTCTCTTTTTTTTTTTTAACTGCTAGGTGTTCTCTTTTATTTTCAAGTTTACGACTTCTTTTATTTCCTTTCTCGTATTCGGGACCATTTTTTTTTTTAATTTTTATCTTAGGATGTGACCATTCATTTATTCAATAAAAATAAAATATGATATCTCTGTCAATTATTTAATTTTTTTAATAAAGATAACATATAGAAAGTAAGGGTGATCATGGACCGGTTAACCGGTCTCATATCGGTTAACCGGTCCATAAAACCCAAAAAAAAAACAGTCAATTAACTATCGGTTTTTGAAAATTATTAACAATTAACTGGTTCATTACTATCGGTTAATCAGTTCATTGGTTTCAGATTTTCGGATCGGTTAACTAATATTATTTCGGGTAATCACTATAATTATAAAATGCATTTATAAAAAAAATTAAAATGTTCATGTTACTTAAAAATAAAAATTAGAAACCAAACATAATTCAATACACTATCGGTTAATCAGTTCATTGGTTTCGGATTTTCGGATCGGTTAACCAATATTATTTCGGTTAATCACTATAATTATAAAATGCATTTATAAAAAAAAAATGTTCATGTTACTTAAAAATAAAAATTAGAAACAAAACATAATTCAATATAATATTTAAATTATAAATATAAACTAAAAATAATGTGTCGATATGCATGCATAGGATAAAAAAATGTAATAAATGGAAAAATTGTAATTTATTAATTTTATTAAGTATTACTTATTACTTGCAACGAAATTTTTTATTTTTAAAGCGAAATATGTTTAATTAAAATTACAAGTGTTAAATGCTATCTATAAGAATATTAAAACTACCATTCTACATGTCACTTAAATATTATTTATCATATTAATTTTAATAATTTAAATATAAAATATTTTAATTAAAGAGTTAAAATTATTAAATTAATTACAATTAGAAATTAATTATATATATTAAAATGTTTGAAAAGTAAAAAATTTTGTGTGTGTAGAAATAAAAGTTCATTACAGATGTAACTTCTCGGTAATATATTAATATTATATAACTTTTCGAATATATTATGATTTTCATTATTGAAAAATTGATAAATCAAGAAATAATAATAAATACTAAATATGGATATATTAAATAATTGATAAATTAACTAAAAATTCGGTTATCAGTTCGGTTAACCTGTTATATGAGCCAAAACCATTAACCAGTACATTAATATCGGTTGTTTCAAAACACTAACCATTAACTAATCTATTACAATCGGTTAACCAGTCTATCGGTTCGATTTTGGACTAGTTTACTGGTTAATCGCATCAGCCGGTTTTTTTTGCTCACCCCTAATAGAAAGACTTGAATTTAATTTAATAACCTATTTCAACATTTAAATTTTACTAATTACCTATTAATTACCTATATATATTTATCAATTTTGTAAATAATAAATGTAAATTCATATTATTTTTGAAAATTTTTAATTTTTTTTCTTCATTTAAGTTTAGGGCTACAATCGATTCATCTACGGGTAGAGCCCCGTTCCTCTTTCTTTTTTATTAGTTTTAATTTTTGTATTTTCAAATTTCTATGTATTTTTTTTTTCAAGTCCTTCTATAATAATTTTTAGATCGATATAAGTTTATATTTCTAATATTTATTTGTTGTTCTTAATTTTGTGTTCCTTTAATCTTTTTATTTTTATTTTTTTTGTGTTTTTATTTCAATAACTGAAATCTGAAATTTTTGATCTCATATTTAATTTTTGTGTTTGTCTAGATCTTATTTATGCTTTGTAGATCTAATTCATTTGTACAAATTAAAATTAAATACAGTTTAAATTTTTGTTATGAAAGTTTGTCATCTCAATTTGTAGATTAATGTTTTTTTCCTAAATGGAAGTTTTGTCATTCTTGAATGGAAGGTGTCATTCTCGTGTGAAAGGTGGTTCAATAGTTTTTCTATAGACACAGATTGATTGAATTTCCTGTAAAAAGCCAAATTGCCGCATCATATTAATAATATCTACTATTTTTGTCAAAAAAGTTCAAAAATATATTTTTGTAATTTCATTAGTTTCGTTCATTTTATAATTTTATTTCTACTTCAGATATGTACATTTCATATTATTAATGAAAGTTTAATAAGAAAAGTATTTTTAACTTTATAGGTCAACATCCATAGTTCTACTTGGTATTAGAGCCATTTATTTAAAGAATGTATAATATAGTTCAAAGTTATGTGAAGAAGAGGGAACCTCTTCAAAATGGAAACCTTATCTAGCTCTTCAAACCATTCAACTATTTGCCATTATAAGTACATTCCATCCACTTCCTCTATAGTTACCATAACCCCTTATACTTTACAAAAAACCAATTTCCTATATGAGCTCACTTATCTTTTTGAAGATAAGAAAATTGGAGAAACTTATGCCCTTTTGTTAACCCCTATGATGCTTTTTCTAAATCCACTATACCACGTGGACAAGGAACATTCGTTTATTAATTAAAAAGCCTAACAAAGCCATCAAGGAATATGTTCAGTTTTCTAGCTTTGACCAGTTTCATATCATAGCAGATTGGATACAACAGTTTGTGACATTAGAAATTCTTCCAGAATTTCTTAGATCATGGCTTTCACAAGGATGCACTCATATCCACCATGGAACGGTTAGGCTAGGTCTCACATATCATGAAAGAGCAAGTTTGCCTGCTTTTTGCGGAATTGCTCTTTTGGATACCAGGTATTTGCAGTACCAACATGTTGTGATAGGTATTGTGGAAACATCACTAAATGCTGGATCAGTGATCTTTACTTTTTATCCTAACTTTAATATGGCATTGAAAGATCCAAATGTTTCGACAGCGTTAAAGGTCTATATTCAGATCACTAGTCCTGATCAAGTTGTTGATTCTATAGTTGCTACTTTGCATTACTAGTTGGCATACAAGTTACATAATCATGCCTTAAATTCGACCTAACTTGTTGAGCACAACAATGCTCTTATGATAAAAGTAGATTTTGTAAATGTTCATTCAATTATTCATATTCCTCAACAAATCACCAGAGATGAGCTTATCCAGCTGTTTTAAGAAAAGCAGCTCACCAATTATGAGAAACTAAAGGAGGCAACATAAACTGTTTAGTCTTTTCAGCCACAGTTTTTGAAAAATGTTGATGGAACTGTGGAAACCATTTTTCGAAAAGACAAAGCAGCACTTCAACCAAAGCTTACTATCTTTTCTACTTAGTTTATGATCACTCCAGTAGATCATGAAAGGCTGCCAGTACCTATAGAGCACTTTGATCATAGAAAACATCTAGTCTATGCTTTCAAACGTAATGGTCATTGTTTCTTTGATCATTGCGACTGTGTTAACTGTTGTCTAGATGAACTTAAAGAAGAAACGTGAAAAGACAAAAAGAAGAAGTCAAGTGGTGTTTTAGATAAATGCTTTAAAAATATATATGAGGATCATGACCCTGAGGTGGGTCCTCTAGGTCAGCCATCAAGCAAATATGATTATCTGGTATCATATTCCCCACCATCTCATTCAAAACCTTCTCCTTCAAATGTACCACAGCATTGTAAACCATTTGCTCCATTTAAAAAACCACCTTCTGTAAAACCCTCTTTACCTTGTTACAAATAATCTTTGAAGTGGATTAAAAAGGAATCTGGTCCTGTTAGTCTAACTTTTATCCAGCCTAATCATTCAATTCCTGAAGTTTGCATATATGAACCCACTTCTCCATATGAAGAAGATTTTCCTCCTTTAAAGGAATACAGTAATCCTACTAACCAAACCAAAGCCATCCCTTTTATCAAAAATCCTTTCATAATTAGTCTAGAAGGTCAGCAACAACAAATTACTCAGGGAGAAGCAGTTCTTAATTGGCAGCTTGAGAATGCAGTTGCTCAGAACAAAGCTCTCAGAAGGATTGAAGCTTTGATCAAGTTTCTGCCAAAATAAATCATTTGTCGACAAAATCTTTATTGATGCCATTAACGCATTACAACTGCAACTTGAGTTGAGGATGCAAGAGTTGACAACCATGTTAAAAGGAAAGAAAAAATCAATTCAAAGGAAGCTAAAATTATCAAGCTTAAACAATAGATAGAAGAGCTTGAACGTAGTAGGGTGGCACCATTAGAACGCAGAGCATGAGCATATGATCCTATAGAGTTTTTCCCATCTGCATATAAATCTCCTTTTACTTCGAAATCTCCTCCGGCTCAGGTATATAGATTGAAGCCATTACCACCAGGTCAACTAGACATTTTTGGGGATCCAGAAGAATTGTTGCTGTATAGAATAAAGAAAGGCAAATTTCCTGCAATGCCCTAGTCTTCTTATCCTATAGAATCCAAACGGCTTTCCACCTCTTCTACTAAATCCAATGAAGATAAAAAAAGTTCCAAGAGGTCTACCGATGCTAAAAAGCCAGTCGATGCTCTCATGTTCAATCCAATAACTTATGTATTGGATGATTGTATAGAATATACTTTGCCTATTTTCTTTATTGGTGCTGATAAAAGTTCTTCTGACTCTATCATTGGTGAATCTATATCTATGGATACTGTCACTTCTGAGGATGTTGATTCAAATGTTCCTGTTCGATTGATGGTAGATCCTCAACCTTCAAATTACACCACTAAATATCAGGATAGACTCTAAGAGTATAGTGCTTGGATCCAAACTCAAATGCTTAAGCTACATGCTTCACTCAGGAGCATTTTGATGGAATTATGCTCCAGTTCAATTGAAAGGTTATAAGATTGGTTTATAGGCATGAACTATGTAACCAAAGCTCAAATATTGAATCTTGAAACGGAGATAGAATTTTTGGCCTACATTTATAGAGAATTTTTTGGTACAGTTCAAAATGATCTTGAGCTTACTAGAAGAGACTTCTATAAAATGAAATGTTGTTCTCTCAAAGGAAATATCTTGATAAGCATGTTGACAGAATGACAAAATAGGTTTATCTGCTCCAAGGGGTAGACAACCCTGATATGAAACAAGCTTTACTTGCTTCATTGCCTGACCTTCTTCATCCAAAGATGTATTATATTATCCGTATGGAGAAATAAATGCTAAATGACTACACATTTGGTGAAATTTTTCGATTGATGTATCAAGCCCTCAATCTTCTTTGCGAACACAAGCAGCTCTTAAAGTTGTACCTACAGAAGAGCCCCTTGCTCAAAACAGCATGCAACAGGCCAGATCTCAGAATCAAATGTGGATATTCTAAGAATTATTGCAATTTTCAGATAAAGGAAATGAGGCATTTCTTTAAAATGAGAAGGCACAATAGAAGATTTCCCAAGAGGAAAGATGATCATCAATGATGGAAATACTATCGACGAAAAAAGTATAGAGGAATAAAAAAAGCAAACAAATGTTACCTATGTGGCTAACAAGGTAATTATGCTCGCAATTGTCCCAACAAATCCAAACGATCTCAGAAAATGTTTGAGTAGATTCAACAAATTGAAGATGTACTAGATGCTGATCTTGAATCTATTTTCTGAAAAGAGGATGAACCAATAAAAAAGAGTATATTTGCCATTACTTATGATAAATATTCTTCTGTACCAGATGCTTATGACGACTCGTCACACCCCCAATTTTGCCTATCTTAGTTGTTTATATGCAATATTTTCCATTCTAAAGTGTTCTAATGTATTTTTAAAGCATGGAATAGTTAAAAATGGACTTATAAGACTTGAGAAAGAGATGAAACAATTAAGAATAATTATAATGCAAATCCATTAGAACTTTATATGTAAAGATTACATGTAAATAAATGTTAAAGCATTATTAATAGCTAAAATGGATGGAATATATGAATAGGGTCATGTAATATGTATTATAGTTATACCGATAATAGAATATGTATGAATAACTAGCATCAATGGTTATGAATGAATAGGTTATAGAATGACATATATATGTGTATGTGGCATTATTATTGGTTAGATTTATGAAAGATTATAAAGTATATGCCCATGAATTTATGTAAAGTCTATATGTTAAAGTTATAAAAGAAGGATTTATAGTTTTAAGAAAACTAAAGAGTTTGCATAACATAGCTATATGAACAAAGAAGTTATAGCACAATTGAAAGTGAAAGATATATATATATATATATATATATATATATATATATATATATATATATATATATATATATATATATATATATATATATATATAAGATTATACGTAAAGTTGACATGTTAAAAGTATATGAATAAGAATTACAAAGTGTAATAAAAGTGAACAAATTATGCATGAGCTTGACTCTATAAACTATGTACATGGTATTTGATTCTTATTTGTTTATCAACTCTATGTATATATGGAGTTTATAGATATTGGATAATTAGCATTAAATGGATTTATTAAAAGTGTATTTTGTGATAACATGAAAAGTTTATATGTTATAGCCATATAGATGAAGAACTACAGCATGATAAAGGTATAGGAAATATATGTATGAGTATGAACTTGTGATTTTCATATTCTTCATTTAGCATTTGTGCTAAATATGTACAAGATATAATAAAAAATTGAAAGAAATATAATAGTTACAGAAGACTGCAAAGTGTCTGAGTTATGGATAGATAGGCATGCCTATAGGGAAAGAGTTGCAGTTGCTATAGTTTGGCACGTTTACTGTATCCATAGTTTCGACACCCTAGCGTCCACAGTTTGAGACAATGATGTCTCCATAGTTTTGATACTGAATATACAATATCTATAGTTGATACCTTAACAGTATCCACAGTTTCCCGTTATCCACATCTATAGATGATGTGCAAGCTAAAAATGGTTACAGAAATAAGACAAAAGAAATATGTATATATATACATACATACATACATACATACATATATATAATAGTTACAGAAATAATACACATGAATATACATACATACATACATACATACATATATATATATATATATATATATATATATATATATATATATATATATATATATATATATATATGTATACATATATATATATATGTATACATATATGTATACACATATGTATACACATATGTGTATACATATATGTATACATATATGTAGATATGTATACATATATATATATATATATATATATGTATACATATATATATATATATACACACACACACACACAGAGACATATAAACCCATTCATGTAAATTCATACTTAACATATACACACACACACACACACACACATACACACACACACACATATAAACCCATTCATGTAAATTCATACTTAACAGTGCAAAGTCGGAATAAATATCATTTAACATTGTCAAATAATCATCATAATTAATTTAGTTCCATTCGAAGTTCATTTGATGGAAAAAATCCATAAATAAATTCTGAAAAATAGGGGTCACACGGTGGTCAGAATTACCTGGCCACTGTGTGAAATGCCAGAATTTAATTACTGATCATACAAAAGCATTTCACACGGTGGTCAGGGAAATCCTGGCCATCGTGAGGGTCACCACACGAAAGTCTGACCACTGTGTGGTTCATCGAATAACCAAAATTTTCAAGTCTGGGCACGTTCACACAGTGGTTAGGATTTCCTTACCACCATGTGGCCATGCCCAAATTTCATCTTTGCTAAACCGTTTACAACCCAAACACCCAATTTATAACATAAATCTTCCAACTTAATACTTCTTCATTACCCAACTCTATTAGAGCTCTAATTACATTTACTTAATCAATTATGCAACCAAAATCAATCTTAATTCTCATTCAAAACACTACAAAAACATCCAAGTTCATTTTCAATTATTTAAACCATACCAAGTCAATCAACATGAAAAACTCTCTTCAAAATCACTCAAGACCAGTTCTAATCTTCATATTATCATTTACATAACCTCAATTAAAGCATGAATTATATTTTCACATAGTAAACACACATGAGGCACAGAGAGTTCCTAAACCTATGTGATTTTTCCTTCTCTTCCTTTGATCTCCTTTAATGCTTTATTTCTTCTTAATTTATCCCTCACAACAGAATTGTCCACTTAAAATCATTAGAAAATCTCATCACCATAATTCTTTATTTTTTAATCCTCTCTCTTATTTATGTTAAAGGAGAAAATGAGGAAAATTAAACTTACCAATTACAAGTAAATCATACTCAAGCTTCACATTTCCTTCAGATCTCCTTAAGCCACCAAGTGGAAAATAGAAGAGAGAGCAAGAACAGAAGAAAGAAAAGGAAAAGAGAGAGCTGGAGTTTTTCTAGAATTCCCTCTTCAAATCAACCTTATCCCTTTTATAGCCCCCTAATTCTACTGTTAAGTGTTAACTTGTGATTGGTCCATTAAAATAATTACCAAGTGATCCTTCATTTTCTTTCTTTTCTTACATTAACCTATAAGTTAATTTGAACTTAAGCACATTTACCCACAAAATTAATTATTTTAATGCCAATCAAGTCACAATTAACAAATTTCAACTTGCCACACCTATCAAAACTTTTGCAACAATGTCAATCACATCCTTTTTCAACAAAACTGTGACTAAACCAAGCATCTTTTGCTACTGTTAATCTCAATTATAACTTAATTGGACTAGGGTAGATTTTGGGCCATTACATTGTGTCTTTTAAATTGTCTTTCAGAAAGCTCTATCCAAACCTGTCAGAAGCTTTCTCAAGGCCTACGTTAATTGCCACTAACCCTATCTTCCTTTTCTTCACACGTATTGATAGAATGACTTCCTGAGTAAAATATGCCTCCCTAAAAGAAAGTTGATTGGTTAGGGCTCACTAGTAAGAGAAGGACTTTGCTTCAGTTTGTTAGCTATCATTTGGTAATGGTTTTGTAATTCATTGTATAAAGGGAAATAGGCCTGAAATGCTAACTGAAGTTCGGTTCTCCACTTAGGAATATTGGGATCGAGCCCACTGCAAATATAATACGAAGATAACTAAGAATGTAATGAACGAATTGGGTTTATTTAGGCATTTTGAATTTTGAATATATCAAATATAAAATTCAAAAAAATTTTAGAGATAAAATAATATTTCTTATTATTTGAATAAGAAATAAATAATTTAAGAGAAAAAAATAATATTTCTTATTATTTGAATAAGAAAAAATATCCCTTAAATTTTTCTTTACACGTTAGGGTTAACATGACTATATATATAGGTGTATATGTATATACTAATGCCCTAATTCACCTTTCACTCATTAACTATCGCTGTCCTTTCGAGAGAAAGAAAGAAAACAAAGAGTAAAATGTTTATGGTTTAGCAAGCATTCTAAATCAACAAGTAATATATAGCGAGAAAATTTATGACCCGCAGATATCGTACCCAAGGGAAAAGGATTCGAGATTAACGTTGTTAAAATCATGCTAAAGAATTCCTAGTGTTTTTGTGAATTTTTTGGCAACTAAAGCACAATCAAACCAACTAAATTACAAATTAAACAATTGAATTAAGGAAACTAAAACTGATGCAATAGAAGATTAAAATAAAGAAAACATAATTAAACCCATATTGATTAAAAACCTTGCCAAGGAATTCCATCTTCCCCGTATTACCATGCATCAAACTCTTTTTCATAAAATAACATAATCTGCAATGGACAACCCATCTAAACCAAGCCTAGCATTCCAGACTCAACAATTCTAATCAATAAGCCTACCATCCCAGATTAAGCACATTGATTAGCATAAGTTCGAGTTACTAAATCCTAGGTCTAAGACATCCTACATTTCTAGATTCAGTTGTTTAAAAACCTATTTATCTCTCACTAATCTGAACCTAATAAAATTGACAACTCTAAATCAAGCCTATCATTCCAGATTAAGCTAGATAAGCAGATGTCAAACTTAAAAGAACAGAGCATTTATTTGATATATTCATCAAATATTTCATTCAGATCATCATTCCAAATTAAATATAAATAAACCATTCAATTCATATTCATATAGAGATAATCAGAAGAGATAAAATTGCAGTAACATGTTTTAAATAATTAAAGATAGAGTTGGCTACATGATTATGGGGATTCAAGGAATCCCTTAACAAGTAAGAAACTGCTCACTCATCATTAAAGAAAATAATAAATTAAATGAAATAAATCCTAGAATACTCATTGAATCGTCAATTCTGAAAGTTCTACAAAATCCAAGCTGTTCTTCAATGTTATACCAAAAGATATATGAATAACAAATGACTGAAGTAAATTCTGAAGCTAAAATTTTATTGAAAAACGCCACAAAACTATTCTAAAACATTCATTGAATATCATCAAATCTAGGTTACGGCTGAAAATAAAGAAAAATAAATCCTTTAGAAAATCAAATTCCAGTTGCGTCAAAACTAAAAACTCTTGCTTTTATATTCAGCAGGTTACACGGTGGTCAGGATTTCCAGACCTGACCACCATGAGGTGGATGTTAAAATTGAATCTTCTCCTTATTACATGGTGTCAGGGAAGCCTTACCACTGTATAAACAACTATTGGAACAAATTTTCTCCAAACAAATGAATCCACACGGTGGTTAAGAAATCCTGACCACTGTGTGAATTCCTTCCAAAATTGAAATTCCTTGATCCCACGGTGGTCAAAAAATCCTGAACGCCTTGTGAAACACAAAATTCCTTCATAAATAACCAAAAATTTCACTAAGTCAACTGAAACATGGATTCAATAAAGTTTAAACAAAAACAAACATAAACAACAACTAAAATACTGAAAACTCAACTAAAAACTACACAAAATATAACATGAAAATGAACTTATCATAAAACATTCTCTGCTGTCATTCTTTGAGAAAGAAAAGAAACAACTAAAATCCTGAAAACTCAACTAAAAACTGCACAAAATATAAAATGAAAATGAACTTATCATAAAACATTATCTGCTATCATTATTTGAGAAAGAAAAGTACAGAGAATAATTTAAGCCCAGTTGCACGTAAAGGGACTTAGCACCTCTACCATTCTGTTGAAGCTCCATTCAACTTGGAGAAGTCATACATTTGCATAGAGAAAGACAATAGATGAATCGGATTAAATGCATTAATTCGTTATTCCTGCACTACAACAGGTTGGTAATCATTTATGCTCCTTTTGAATCAATTAGATCGTATGGATCCTAGTGGATTTTGTGTTAATTTCTGCTGCGTTTAATTTTGAATTATTGCATTAAAACCCAACACAATTTTGCATAATAAACATAATAATTCTGAATTCCTATGACTTTATCATTAAAGACAATGATAATGTCGTTGTTGTAAAGAGGAAAAAAAACCCTTTATGTTGTAAATAAAAGCTTCATCATTACCATCTTTGTAAAGGTTTTAAAAATATTCCCTAGTCATTTTACACAGTTCTTCTTGGTCCTGGATCCACTCATCTTCCGTATTCTCTAGCATCTTAATCCGATTCCTCTTTCTCTTCTTAACACTGTAGAGATGGAAGAAAGACATGTTGCAGTCTACCCATTGAATCCAATTGCTCCTAGACTTTTGGTACCAAATCAGCTCTTCCCTAAAGAGGATAGTATTGAGCTCATTTTTTAGTTCCATTACAACCTCTCAAGCTTTTCGCTATATCTTTGCTCTTGAATTCTTTGAATACCCTCTAATCTTCTCAAAATATATATATTTTTTTGTTTAAAGACATTGCCAAACATATCTTGTTCCACTCTTTTAATTTGAAAGTAAGTTGCTCACCTTATGCAGAAAATTGCCTTCATTTTTCCATCCATAGCCATGAAGGATGCAAAATCCTCATGGAACTAAGCTACTTAGGGAAGTGTACTATAAAATTTAAAGAGCAAAGGCCTATGGTTGGAATTAACTATAAGCAAATGAAAGATGGTCGCTTTAGAAAAACTAAACTTCATTTCTAAAATACATTAATTGTTAATAAAAGGTTTTCTTCGTTATTTAGTATTGTGTTCATTACATATGTTTTAATATATTCTTAAACTATATAATGAAGTCCAAGATATATGAACATAGTGCAAAGAAAATCATAAAGCTTGATGATATGAGATTCCTATTATATGTAAATATGTTAAAATATCCTTAGTATAGTATTAACAAGAAGGGATATAGTTAACATTGACAAGTAACACATGTTATATGCCTTGACTGGGCAAGCAGTAATTTTCAAAAGCTACAAGTATAGTGATACTTAAAGTTAACATGTGAATGCTTGTTTGAGAAGCAAGTACATTGGAGACTTATTAAGAGAATCTTTACATGGATACTCAATCTATGTCAGTTAATAATACCTACATATTAGTGGTGTAACTATCCTTGGACTTGAGATCATCATGGTATCTCAAGTAGCAAGGGTTGTACTTTGACTTCTATGCTTTTATTCCTTTCAAAAAGTATACATAGCTTGATGATTGGGGTATACCATGAACTGCTTGGAGGTGGTTCAATGATCAAAATAGGATTCACTACCCCAGACTAGTATTGTGACACCCCTTACTCGTACTCAGGCGATCCCATCCCATGAGGAGTAAGATGCCGTACGAGTCAGGGTGCAACCAAACAAAGCAGAGAACAATGCATAGGTAAACATAGACAAAAGCGGGCTAAATAAAAACTTTTGCGAAGTATAAGAAAACGAAAGCTGATCATGCATTAATATAACGGAGGCATTACATTACTGTTCTGATCAACTAAGAGATACAATAGTTAATTACAAATCCCAAATTACATAAACAAAAGTGGAAGCTATTACAAAATCAATATAAGAGAGTTCTATACAAAAAGAATCTCAAAATACAAAACTCAGTCCTATTCTAAACCCTGCTGCGTTGGCTTAGACTGCGGCGACTCTCCCACAGCAACTCCTTCCGCACCTGCACGGGTAAACACACCGTGCTAAGCGATAAACGCTTATTGGGGAACCACACTTATATCAAAGGACGACCATTCACAACGGTCGTCAAGGCAAAGCACAAGCATATATCATAATATACCATACACATAGCATATCAATTGCATAAGGATGCATATACTAAGCCATACATTTAGAAGTTCATAACAATATTCATATTCCCATAACAGATTATACTTTTCATTTATGAGTTACACATGTGTCACATACATTTCCTTATAACACAATTCATACAAGGCACCTGCTGACTCGAGGGAGTGGATAACGAGTATACGGACAGTACTTTACGGGTACGAGCCGATCACAAATGGTACCTTACGGGTACGAATCAAAAACCAAGATACTTTTAACTTTCACAAAACATTTTCAAAAGGGATCTTAAACTAGATCCGAACACATAGGGGTTCGCGAGGAACCAAGCGGGGACCTGATCGGGGTCCAAACGAAACAAAGGGCTGCAGCTATAAGACACTATTAGGCATGTCTAACTATCCACTTTCTAGACTCTAGCAGGTCATACATAAACCATTCAATCCATTTCATAACATTCCAAAATCATCATCATATATGTACATAGTCGTATCATGGATCCGCATGCATATAATTCATAAGACATCAAGCATAAATCTCATAGACATTAGAGGAAACTGAAGTTCAAAAAACCGCACACAACAAAAGAAAATTCATTCAGCATACAGGGAGCTGTCGCGCTCGCGATGTCTGTCGCGCTCGCGACAGAGACCGAAGTCTCTTCGCTGCGCGTACGCGACGGATTTCGCGACCGTGAGGAGGACGGAGGGGCCAGGCTCTGTTGCGCTCGCGACAGAGATAAATATTGTTGTCGCGGGCTCGTGATGAATCGCGTGCTCGCGATAGCACTTGGCCAGCATCGCTCTCTGTCGCGATCGCGACGGATGTCGCGCTCGTGACAGAGGGTGCTCAACACTTCGGCTATCGCGGGCTCGCGACAGCGAAGCTCCAAAACACCGATCTCTGTCGCGCTCGCGATAGCATCGGGTTTTCCAAAATCTGCAGAATTCTGCAGATTTTCTTCCTCCCAAAATCACCCACAAACACATAAAACTCATCCAATAATCTCTTACCTCAAACCCAGCCATCCATTAGCATCAACAACCACAATATAACATTAATCAACAAGAAATTTCACACAATTCATTAATTTAAACCTCCAATTCCAAAAATCATCCAAAACCCCAATTTATGCACAAAACCACAATAACTCCATCATTATCACAATTAACTCATGCTCTTGCAAGATCCACATTCCAAAACAAAAACCTATAGCATATATACCATAATAAAGAACATATAACAACCTAATTTTAAGAAACTATCAAATCACATACATAAACATATATATACATGAAAACCAATAAATTCCCAAACCTCAAAATCCTTAGCTCCTATTGCTTGGATCCACTAGTTCCAGCCTTCTCTTTGCCCTTTGGCTCACGAGGAGGCTCAACTAAGCACAAACAAGCACCCAAACACCAAAAACACAAACCCTAACTTAGATCCAACCCATGAAGAAGAAGAGAAAATGCATGAATAATACAAGAAAAAAGCAAGGACTTACCAAGGAAGATGTAAGGGAGTAATTAATTCCACCACTTGAGCTTGGATCTAAGTAAAACACTTAGGAGAGTGCAAAGGAGGAAGAAGAAGAAGGAAGAGAGAAAACGGGAAAATGGGTTTCAAAAATCTGATTTTCCCTTTTTCATTTTCTCTTTCCCATCTTTCTTTCCCCTTTACACATGTCAACCATCTAGTGGAGGAGATTACTTACTCACACCCTAACTAAGTGTATTACATGCACACAATGAAACACCCTAATAATGCACCCTACACATGTATGAGCAACACACACAATGCTCCCTCATGTACACGCCCTACAAATGTATGAATGCATACACACCACAATAACCCACTAGTGCATATCCTACTATGGTGCATTCACACACACATAATGCAACTCCCATGCACACACACTACAATGGTGCACTCATGCACACACAAACCTGTCCCAACTAATTCACACCATAGTGCAACACATGCACACACATGCACCAGAAAAAACCCAAATCATACAATATTACCAAAATACCCTTATGATCATGCCAAAACACATACAAATACATACACACACATGGCTCGCTCTACTAGGGGGCAAACGGGGTGTGACAACTCTCCCCTACTAACAAGAATTTCGTCCTCGAAATTCTCACCTGATCTGAACAAAAGCGGGTATTGAATTCTCATCGACTCTTTCGGTTCCCATGTTGCTTCCTCGATCCCATGGTGATTCCACAAAACCTTGACCAAAGGAATCTGCTTATTCCTCAACTGTCTTACTTCCCGAGCTAAGATAGCTCTAGGCTCCTCATCGTAAGAAAAATCAGACTACACTGGAACCTCTTGAACCGACAACACATGAGAAGGATCTGATCTATATCGACGGAGCATCGAAACGTGAAACACATCATGAAGCTTCGATAATTCCATCGGCAAAGCCAATCTGTAAGCTACTGGACCAACTCTTGCTAACACTTTATACGGACCAATAAAGCGAGGACTAAGCTTTCCTTTCTTCCCAAACCGGAGCACTTTTCTCCAAGGAGAAACTTTAAGAAAGACTTTGTCCCCAACTTCAAACTGCACATCTTTTCTCTTCAGGTTGGCATAAGACTTCTGTCGATCCTTAGCTGCTTTCAAGTTCCGCTGCACAACTCTGATCTTCTCCTCTATATCTCTAACCAGATCTGGCCCAATCACTGACCTCTCAGATATCTCTGTCCAACAAACTGGAGTTCTACACTGTCGTCCATACAAAGCCTCATATGGTGACATGCCAATACTCGACTGAAAACTATTATTGTAGGCAAACTCCATCAACGATACATACTTGTCCCAACTACCCGGAAAGTCCAAAACACAAGCCCTTAACATATCCTCTAAGATCTGAATCACTCGCTCGGACTGACCATCTGTCTGAGGATGAAATGTCGTACTGAAATTCAGCTTGGTACCCAAAGCTCGTTGCAATTCTTTCCAGAACTTAGATGTGAACCTTGGATCCCGGTCTGAAACTATAGACAAAAGCACTCTATGCAACCGAACTATCTCATCCACATAGATACTGGCCAATCTATCCATCTGGTAATCCATCCTAACAGGTAAAAAGTGAGCGAACTTTGTGAGTCGATCCATAATAACCCAAACAGAATCATGCTTTTTCTGAGTCAAGGGCAACCCAAAAACAAAATCCATGGCAATATTATCCCACTTCCACTCGGGAACGGACAAAGGCGTGAGCAATCCCGAAGGAACTTGGTGCTCAGCCTTTACTTGCTGACAAGTCAAGCACTTAGATACAAAGTCCACTATGACCCTCTTCATACCAGACCACCAATAAAACTGCTTCATATCCCGATACATCTTAATACTCCCGGGATGCATGGTGAAAACTGTACTATGTGCCTCATCCAAATGCTGTCTTCTTAATTCTTCATTATCCGGAACACACAAACGATTTCTAAACAGAAGAACCCCATCCTTAATCGAAAACTCTAACTGCTTGCCTAAACTGACTTCTTGCACAATCCGCTGAAGCTTCTCATCAACCTTCTGAGCATCCACTATCCGCTGTCTCAAGGTAGGCTTGACCCTCAACTGAGCTATCAAAGCCCCATCTGAACCAAACCTCCATCTGAATCATCTCAAAAACAAGGCAGAAACTGATTTTCGACTCAAAGCATCCGCGACTACATTGGCCTTACCCGAATAGTAATCCACAATGCAATCGTAATCCTTAAACAGCTCAAGCCATCGATGCTGCCTCATGTTCAGTTCCTTCTGAGTCAGGAAATACTTCAAACTCTTGTGGTCCGTAAAAATCATGCACTTCTCTCCATAGAGATAATGACGCCAAATCTTCAAAGCAAATAACTCAAGATCATGCGTCGGATAGTTCCTCTCATGTGGCTTCAACTTTCGAGAAGTATAAGCCACCACCTTACCTTCCTGCATCAGAACACATCCCAAACCAACACCTGAAGCGTCACTATACATAACAAACTCCTTACCCGAAATGGGTTGAGTAAGTGTAGGAGCTTCAACCAACAACTGCTTCAACCTCTCAAAGCAAGCCTGACATTTATCTGACCACTCAAACTTAACTCCTTTCCTCAACAACCTAGTCATCGGTGCAGCAATCACAGAGAAACCTTTAACAAACCGACGGTAGTAACCTGCCAAACCAAGGAAACTCCGCACTTCCTGAACATTCCTAGGCGCTTTCCACTCAACTATCGCCTCAATCTTAGCTGGATCTACTTGAATACCCTTGGCTGAAACTATGTGGCCCAAAAACGACACTTCCCGAAGCCAAAAGTCACACTTACTCAACTTGGCAAACAACCGATGTTCCCTCAACACTTGCAAAACCAATAGGAGATGTTCCTCATGCTCAGTCTCATCCTTGGAATACACCAGGATATCATATATAAACACCACCACAAACCGGTCTAAGTATGGCCTAAACACTCTGTTCATCAAATCCATGAATGCCGCTGGAGCATTAGTCAAACCAAACAGCATCACAAGGAACTCATAATGGCCATACCGAGTCCGAAATGCAGTCTTAACCACATCCTCATCCTTAACACAAAGCTGATAATACCTCGACCGTAGATCTATCTTAGAGAAAACACCGAAACCCCGAAGCTGATCAAACAAATCCTCGACTCTGGGCAACGGATACTTGTTTTTCACTGTTATCTTATTAATCTGCCTGTAGTCGATACACATCCTCAAGGATCCATCCTTCTTGTTAACGAATAGAACCGGAGCTCCCCAAGGAGATATGCTGGGTCGAATAAACCCCTTATCCGAGAGCTCTTGTAGTTGAGTTTTTAATTCTCTCAACTCTACAGGAGCCATTCGATAAGGTGCCTTCAATACAGGTGTGGTACCCGGCATGATCTCTATGGCTAGCTCAACTTCCCTCTCTAGAGGCAAACCTGGAAATTCACTTGGAAAAACATCACTGAACTCTCGAACAATAGGGATGTCCTCAATCCTAACTTAATCCCTCTTGGAATCCAAAACCACAGCCAGAAAAGCCTCACAACCCTTTCTCATAAACCTCTTGGCTTGAATTGCAGAAATCACATTGTTCACAGAACTCGCACCCAAACCTCTTACAAATACTAGAGCTCGATTCTTATCCCGAAGCACGAAGGTCTTCCTATGACAATCAACTACAGCTCGATGCACGCCCAACCAATCCATACCCAAAATCAAATCATACTCTCTAAAGGGCAACTCTATCAAATCCGCAGGGAACTCAACTCCTTCAACCAACAAAGGACAATTCCTATAAACTCTACTCACACTGACACTATGCCCTAATGGATTGGTCACACATATCTCATAGTCTAACTGATCTACCACATGCAACTTATCAATAATCTTATCTATGCACAAATATGAGTGTGTGGAACCAGGATCTATTAGAGCATATAATTCAGTGTCATGGAGTAGGAACTTGCCAGCAATTACATCAGGGGCATCCTGCTCCTCTCTGGCTCTAACTGCATATGCTCTAGCTGCAACTGGTGGAGGACGCTCAACAGTCTCAGAAATAGCTCCATCTCTAGGTCGACCGCCTCGACCTCTACCCCTGCCCCTACCGCGGGCAGCCTGAGAAGCATTCGATCCAACTCTGCTAGCTCCTCCCTGAGGTCCCGAATCTTCACCAATCTGTTGACAACTAGCCAGACGGTGCTCGGTGCTCCCACACCTAAAGCACCCACCAGTGATCCACCTACACTCACCCCGGTGAGCCTTATGGCAATGCTCACAAACAGGCGTAGCATCAGACCTACCACCTCTGCCAGAACCAGACACCGCTGCTGAACCTTGCCTTCTACCTCTAGCAGCCGAACCAGCTGACAGATAATCTTGCGGGTTCCTAGATCTCTTACCCGAAGATGATGAAGATTCGCTGAGCTCTCTCCCTAAGATAAGATTCCGTCTTCTCTGCCCTCATGGCAGCCTCTGCAATCTGATAATAACTTATCCCAGGCATACACATTAAAGAAATTAAAGCAATCTTCAAAGACTCGTTCAACCCCACTTCAAAATGCTTGCATCTGAAGTCATCTGTCATAACCCCACGCGGAGCAAAACGAGACAACCGATTAAACTCCTTCTCATAATCCGAAACTGACAAGGCCCTCTGCTTCAAACTTAGAAATTGTGCCCATCTTCAGTCCCTATAAGCCTGAGTCACATACTTCTTAGTGAACTCCTCATAAAGAAATCCCAAGTAACTGGATCAGGCATCTGAGGTCGCCTACATACCAACTCCCACCATTCATAAGCCGACCCCTGAAGCAATGCCATAGCACACTCAGCTTGCTGATCGGGAGGACACCTGACTTCCCTTAAAGCTCTCTTTACCTTATCAAGCCACTTTTCAGCTAGCTCTGACTCATCAAGCCCAGTCCCATAAAAATCCTCAACACTAGCTCTTCTTAAACTCTCTATCGGAGCTTTAGGGGCAGTCACCCTTTCCAAAACCCGAGCCATGTCTTGATGCAATCTGAACATTGTCTCAAAAGGCATGGCAGCGGCCTCGAGCTGGACCCTAGCACGTTGAGCCGACACCGAAACAGAAACAGACGGATCTACAGCTGGAGGATTCACACTTTCAGCGGACTCCTCAAGCGCACCATGAGCAGAATCAGAATCCATCTAACAAATAAGAGGACAGCCGCATCAGCCAACACAGTCCTAGACATAGACATATCCACACATAGCATCACACAGACAATCACCCAGAAACGCCTAAACCTAGGCTCTGATACCACAACTTGTGACACCCTTTACCCGTACTCAGGCGATCCCATCCCATGAAGAGTAAGATGCCGTACGAGCCAGGGTGCAACCAAACAAAGCAGAGAACAATGCATAGGTAAACATACACAAAAGCGGGCTAAATAAAAACTTTTACGAAGTATAAGAAAACGAAAGCTGATCATGCATTAATATAACGGAGGCATTACATTACTGTTCTGATCAACTAAGAGATACAATAGTTAATTACAAATCACAAATTACATAAATAAAAGCGGAAGCTATTACAAAACCAATATAAGAGAGTTCTATACAAAAAGAATCTCAAAATACAAAACTCAGTCCTATTCTAAACCCTGCTGTGTTGGCTTAGACTGCGGTGACTCTCCCACAGCAACTCCTTCCGCACCTGCACGGGTAAACACACCGTGCTAAGCGATAAACGCTTAGTGGGGAACCACACTTATATCAAAGGACGACCATTCACAACGGTCGTCAAGGCAAAGCACAAGCATATATCATAATATACCATACACATAGCATATCAATTGCATAAGCATGCATATACTAAGCCATACATTTAGAAGTTCATAACAATATTCATATTCCCATAACAGATTATACTTTTCATTTATGAGTTACACATGTGTCACATACATTTCCTCATAACACAATTCATACAAGGCACCTGCTGACTCGAGGGAGTGGATAACAAGTACACGGATAGTACTTTACGGGTACGAGCCGATCACAAATGGTACCTTACGGGTACGAATCGAAAACCAAGATACTTTTAACTTTCACAAAACATTTTCAAAAGGGATCTTAAACAAGATCCGAACACATAGGGGTTCTCAAGGAACCAAGTGGGGACCTGATCGGGGTCCAAACGAAACAAAGGGCTGCAGCTATAAGACTCTATTAGGCATGCCTAACTATCCACTTTCTAGACTCTAGCAGGTCATACATAAACCATTCAATCCATTTCATAACATTCCAAAATCATCATCATATATGTACATAGTCGTATCATGGATCCACATGCATATAATTCATAAGACATCAAGCATAAATCTCATAGACATTAGAGGAAACTGAAGTTCAAAAAACCGCACACAACAAAAGAAAACTCATTCAGCATACAGGGAGTTATCGCGCTCGCGACAGAGACCGAAGTCTCTTCGCTGCGCGTACACGACGGATTTCGCAACCGCGAGGAGGACGAAGGGGCCAGGCTCTGTCGCGCTCGCGACGAATGTCGCGATCGCGACAGAGACAAATATTGCTATCGCGGGCTCGCGACGAATCGCGTGCTTGCGATAGCACTTGGCCAGCATCGCGCTCTGTCGCGATCGCGAAGGATGTCGCGCTCACGACAGAGGGTGCTCAACACTTCGGCTATCGCGAGCTCGCGACGGACGTCGCGTGCTCGCGACGAAGCTCCAAAACACCGATCTCTGTCGCGCTCGCGACAGCATCGGGTTTTCCAAAATTTGCAGAATTCTGCAGATTTTCTTCCTCCCAAAATCACCCACAAACACACGAAACTCATCCAAGAATCTCTTACCTCAAACCCAGCCATCCATTAGCATCAACAACCATAATATAACATTAATCAATAAGAAATTTCACACAATTCATTAATTTAAACCTCCAATTCCAAGAATCATCCAAAATCCCAATTTATGCACAAAACCACAATAACTCCATCATTATCACAATTAACTCATGCTCTTGCAAGATCCACATTCCAAAACAAAAACCCATAGCATATATACCATAATAAAGAACATATAACAACCTAATTCTAAGAAACCATCAAATCACATACATAAACATATATATACATGAAAACCAATGAATTCTCAAACCTCAAAATCCTTAGCTCCTATTGCTTGGATCCACTAGTTCCAGCCTTCTCTTTGCCCTTTGGCTCGCGAGGAGGCTCAACTAAGCACAAACAAGCACCCAAACACCAAAAACACAAACCCCGACTTAGATCCAACCCAAGAAGAAGAAGAAGAGAAAATGCATGAATAATACAAGGAAAAAGCAAGGACTTACTAAGGAAGATGTAAGTGAGTAATTAATTCCACCACTTGAGCTTGGATCTAAGTAAAACACTTAGGAGAGTGCAAAGGAGGAAGAAGAAGAAGAAGGAAGAGAGAAAACGGGAAAATGGGTTTCAAAAATCTGATTTTCCCTTTTTCATTTTCTCTTTCCCATCTTTCTTTCCCCTTTACACATGTCAACCATCTAGTGGAGGAGATTACTTACTCACACCCTAACTAAGTGTATTACATGTACACAATGAAACACCCTAATAATGCACCCTACACATGTATGAGCAACACACACAATGCTCCCTCATGTACACACCCTACAAATGTATGAATGCATACACACCACAATAACCCACTAGTGCATATCCTACTATGGTGCATTCACACACACATAATGCAACTCCCATGCACACACACTACAATGGTGCACTCATGCACACACAAACCTGTCCCAACTAATTCACACCATAGTGCAACACATGCACACACACGCACCAGAAAAACCCCAAATCATACAATATTACCAAAATGCCCTTATGATCATGCCAAAACACATACAAATACATACACACATATGGCTCGCTCTACTAGGGGACAAACGGGGTGTGACAAGTATGAGAAACTTACCTCACTATTATATACTATCTTTGTTTAGAAAACTTTTGCCAAAGTATAATGCAAGGTAAATAAGATTCACAGTAGCATTTTAAGACTAAAGATAAATAATATTAGAATGGACAAATTTAGGTTATAAAAGCTTGACATGAATCTATACTCAAAACCTATATGAGATATAAGAATGGTGAAAGGAATCATTGCATGGTAACTGCATATGGAAGGGAATAGTCAATATCACTAGAAGCCTCATGTGATGCGGGTGGCTATCGGTAGGGGTGTGCAAACCAAACCAAACAGACCAAAAATCGAACTTTTGAATCTTTCAAAATTGAACTGCGAACCAAAATTTTTAAAATCGAAATCGAATAGACCAAAATAATTTCGATCGGTTCGGTCTAATCGGTTCTTGCTTTTTCGGTTTCCTAACTAGCTTTACATATTACATTATTACTCATCTTTCTCCCACTTTCACACACACACTCTATCTCCCTGTCTCTCTCTTCCTCCTCTACTTTTTGCCTTCTTGGATCTCTCATCCCCTAACCCACAATGATTAGAGCCTTCCGCTCACCCCCATGGCGTGACCCCCCCCCCCCTGCATCATTGGCCCCCCTTCTTTCTCTCTCTCTTTTGGCAGATCGGGTCCCCGTCACCTCCTCTCCCCCGTTGATTTCTCCCCTTTCTCTCTCTCTAGGCAGATCTAGTCCCTATCGTACCCCCTGCCGGCATTTGCCCCTACGTTGCCTCCCCCTCGTGCACGGTCTCCCTCGCTCCTGGGTTAGTCTTCATATTTCTTGTGCTTTTTTTAATTTATTTTTTGATGATGATAATTTGATAATTTAGTTTTTAATGTTGATAATAGTAGGATAAGCTCGAATTAAAGGTTTTGGGCCTGTAGCTTTCCCCGTCCCCCCTTTGTCGAGTGGTGCTTATGTGTGGGAGGTGCCACCAGAAATTAGGCTTTTGAAATGTTGATTTGTTTACTCTGTTGATGTTTTTTTTAATCCTTTATTGTGTTTTATATATGTGTGTGTGTGTGTGAGAGAGAGAGAGAGAGAGAGAGCAAAACAGTGAGTTTTAGATAGTTTGATCGGTTAGGTTCTTTCGGGTTTACAATTTTAAAGATCGAATCGAACAACCCAAAGTCTAATTTCAGTTCAAAATCGAATGAACTGAAAACCAAAAAAACTAAACCAAACATACCAAAATCCATTCAGTTCCATTTCGGTTCTGCATAGCCCTAGCTATCAGGACGATACCATTCTATCTAGACTGGTCCCACTTTTAGGGATGCTTAGGCAAAGGTCTCCCGCCCTTTTAAGGCCACTCACTTTACAATGGCTAAGGAGTTAGATCCAATTCGTAGAGTACTAAACCTCAAAAAGGAATGAGACAACATTTCGGGGTACTCTTATCCCATTTTAGGTGATCGACCTCGAGATCCACCGTGGGTATCACACCATAGGTATAATGGAGTCAGAATCCAATAGAACATTAGGATTGTGTTCCAACCTTATGAGGCCAAACCGAGAGAAGGGTTCATAACCTCACTCTTATTTATACCCTTAGTTAATACGATATTTATATGGACTTTTAGATTAATGATTTTATCCCTCTTCTCACGCGTTCATCATGGTAAGAAAACATAAGGTGTGCTCAATCATATTAGAAAGCAGTAAAGTACGGCATAAAAAGGTATTTTAAATTAAATAGGCATCTACAAAGCAGGTTCATTTGTTAAGCTCATTTGCGTGAGGAAATTGGTCCTCGCTTGTAATTATAAAAGTGCATTTATTGTGACTTTTAAAGGTTGAAAATCGAGACATTGGTCCCATTTCATTAGGAAGATTCAAATTAATTAATTATGTATAAAATATTTTACGTTATTAAAAGCTTATTTATTTACATGTGATTTTTTGACATAAAAAGTGACATTAGTCCAAATTTATTAACGAAAATTCCAATTATAAGATACAAGTATTTTTATGAGGTTTTTCCATCAATAGAGCAAAAATCCTTTTTTATCGCATCATTGGTATATTCATAAAGTAGTGAAGTTAGAAAGGAAACCTAATCTACCCCAATGGCCACGTACCACATACTATGACACAAAACGCAAGCATAAAATGTAAAACATGCAGGAAAGACAAAAAGAAAAGCTTGAAGACCAATAAAATGAACCTCCTATCCCATGACTAGTAAGTCACAACTAAAAGGTCAAGTCACGCCCATAACTAGTGGGTCACGACCATGATCTGTGACTCATGCCCGTAATTCAAAAGTTACAAGTGTGAGTCACCTGGGCTCTAAATCTGGAGGGAAAAGAACGAGCTACGGTCATGACTCAATGAGTTACGGCCGTGAGTCACTTCAAATCGATGACTCTTCTTTTCCTTCTCTGTTCTCTTCACTGCCCATAAAAAGATTTAAAACCAGTAAACTCAAAAGGAACTAAAAGGTTAAGATACACTACAAAATCACATTTTGACTTTAAAAAAACTTCCTTTGAGGTTTTAAGATGAAAATCGGCCAAAAATCACTTTAAAAACTCAAGTTTCAACATGCAACCTATATGCTTTTATCACATGGAAAATATCCACAAGTTGATTTCACAACCTAAATATATCAAGAACAATAAAAAAAAAATATCACAAGACACCTAAAATAGTGAGTTTATAACATTAACAATGACTACATAAACACTCAACAAGAACTAAAGCCAAGAGGAAAAAAACTTTATATATTTACCTTTAGTGTACTTATCTCTTGTAAAAAATAAAGCTTTAAGATTTAAGACCTCATCTTGACTTGAATGGTGAAAATGCAAGCTTAAAAATGATATTTTGGAGCCTGGGGCTTGAAAAATTGAAGATGTGGGAGAGGAGAGACTAAAAATCACTTTTGCCAACCCTTTGCTCCTGGTTCTTTTTGTCTTTTATAGATTTTCTAAGAAAGGGCCGAGTCACGGCTGTAACTTGACATTTTTCCATTATTAGGGCATGAAATGAAGTTCTAGGCATGACTGGCAGTGAGGTGTGTGACTCAATGAGTCATGACCATGATTAGAGATAAGTCACCCAAAAATGACCTTTCTTCCCCAACAAATGCTACAAGGGCGTCCAGATACCCAAAACCTTTTCAAACAAAACTTTTTTTAGAAAATGTAGAGAAATCTCGGATCTCTCTACTCCTAGTCCTCTCAAGAGAAATGATTTCTCATTAGATATCCCTAATAAAAAAAATGCCTTATGACCTAGTGTCTACACCTCCCATGACATGTAAATATTTAGATGTATGCCTAATATCAATTGAGAATTGATATAGTAATTTAAAAGAGTTTAAATCATACAATCTAAAAGAACTAGGATTGTAAGTTACATTATGTACTACCAAACTGCACAGAAATCCCATTGGACCACACACATAATAGGATTATCTTTATGACATGAGATGACATAAGAAGTTAGTACAGCATAAGTGAAAACTATTGGAAACCCAAACGAAATGTATAAAAAGCCCCTCTTAGGGTTTTTTGCGCATAAGGCATAGGTGGGCTGGAGAGATTTTCTCTCTAGCATATATTGGTCTTTGGTCCACACCCATATGGCTGGTCAAAGGCTAATTTGGACTTAAAGCCCAAAATAAATGAAGAGAGAAAAAGTTTATCTCCTCTTATGCACAATTAGGGTTACTATGCTCGAGATATTTCCTCTCAAGCCTAGTTGGATACTTTAATAGCACAACTTAAGTTTTAAGTGGTCCATTAGATGTTTAGTGGCTGGACTTAAATTTATTTGGGCCTATTAGCCAAATTCTATTTGCAGAAGGCCACTCAAGAAGGCCCATGCACAAAACACACACTTTGAGCCTATTGGGAGTCAATTAAGCCCAGGCTAATGATCAAAGTTCACTAAATGGTACAACTATATAACCCTAACCCTAGGCTAACTACAGGATGTATAAATGCATACTAAATTTAAAATTAGGGTATCACAATCGCAACAGTGAAAAGAAAAACCGTAGCCATAAAAATTGTGTCTCTCTTTTGGACCATTCAAACCTGCTAGTCCCTGGCTTGAATTTTTGGCATCTTCTTCTCTTTATTAAGGTTCTTAGTCATATTCCTAGTATGGATACCTTGGAAAAGCTTTGAAGAAAGAATACTGGTGGTTTACTACAACTTGGTGTGAAAGAAATTGACAACTGTTCAAATCAAGCTAGGTAATTTTTTATAAACTTAGTTAGAATTGCAATTTAATTGGCAATATCATATTTTTATTATGTAAATTTTGAAATTTCCTCCATGTACATAACGGATGTTCCACATAATATTACAATAATTTCAACATTACATAACCCCCTATGTAGCCTTTCAAATAAGATTTCCCTTATTCTAGGTGAAACTAATACCTTTAAACCCCATTCAACCAAACCTAAATCATGAAACTAGTAAGAGACTAGACTGCAAACCCCATTTCATTAGGAGACCCCCTCTTGCTTCTTAGCTAAGTGAATTAAAGCACTATAATCTTCTATAAGGAGCCATTCTTCCTTAGTATTCTGATTAATTTCTTCAAGAGCATTCTAAAGTCTTATTCTATGAGAAGTAGAAAGATGCCATAAATTGCTGTGAACAATAACGTGGTTTGATTCTTACTCCCCACATGCATATCCACAAACTTTATATTATTTTGTAAAATTTCAATGTCCAAAAACCATCCCATAAAATCCATATCCCTCTAGAAAAGCCGGTAGCTTCCATTTTGTGACAAAAGGTGCCCATCTTCCTAATACATGCGTTAGCTCTATATCCATTAATCATAGGTTTAATTAGGGGTGTGCATCGATCGGGTTCAGGTCAACCTTGTAACACTTGTACTCGGTCCAATAAGGGCCAAGTATGGAATGTTACTAAACTAGTTCTTTCCTTGGATTTAAAAACTGAAATCACATTTAGCTTTAAATAGCTTCCATTACTTATATTAATTTAAAATTCTCAAATTCTCGCGAAAAATGGACAGAGTCTCCTCTATTCGGGTCTCTATCCCCCTATTAAAAAATTGCGAATTTACACTTCTATAAGGCATTCACACATCTCAACTCCATAATAAATCCCATGCATTGTCAAGTATTCCCATCCTTCTCAAACCATCAACATATAGGGACAAATTCACCAGTAGATGTGAATTTATCCTTCTAGATCATACACTTTCCATAATAAAGAACAAAAAAATCCATCTCCCCTCTTACATGCATATATTTACAATAACCTTCAATATCCACAATCCATCACCCAAAGTAAATTACAATTCAAATTCTAAAATAGCTTTTCATAAGCCATTTGATAGTTTAAATTTTAAAGCTCCAAAAGAAAATATCGAAAAAGAAATATTAAACCTAAGTATCGATCCTGAAGTAAAGAACCCCTCCACACTTCCTGGTAGATCCCTGGCTTGCCTTTCGGTTCAAAAACCTGTATACCTACGTGCAAAAATAAAATTTCGCGCTCTAAGCAAATTGCTTAGTGGCAACCACTAATTTCACTTGTCCATACAAAAATCTTATTAAAAGATATAAATGATTTTTTTACATATATAAATAATATATATAGAGCACAACACCAAATAACAAGAAAAATAAAAGCACAAGTTGAATTCCAAGAAAATAAATTTTTGCCATATTCTTTATAAGAGATTTTTCACTTTATTGTGTCAATATACACATTGTCAGTCTCAATATATCAAACATGCAAGCCAAAAATTAAATTCAGCCACAATGCATTCTTAAACATAATTAATGTCTATATATATGTGTGTGTGTGTGTGTAATTTACAATCTATTGCCCAAAGTAATCAATGGGATTACGTGAGTTAGGTATGTAGAATAAGTAACAGTAACAGTAGCAGTAGCAGTAGCAGTAATAGTAACAGTAATAAATTTGCATGTTCTTAGGCTCTCAATAACCCGCAGACGTCCCAATTTTTAGTGCAATTCTCTACTCCCTATGGCCAGCCAATTATACCCTCACCCATGTCTCCTATTGATTACCAAGGCAATAATAATTCCTCAGTCATGTTTATTTACTGCATTTCCATTCACATAACAAATCATATTTATCAAAATCTCAATTCACAGTTTGTATTTTAATTTTCCATTCACTCTATGGCACCATATAGCCTTACAGTACCATTACAGTACCATTACTAAACACAGTCATTCGCATATATCATTGTATTTCAAATTCTTATTTTTATATAACTACTACTCTCGCTTGAATGAATTTTGAGATTAGCTTACCTAGTATTTAGATCCTATCATTTCATCATTTATAGCATTATTTAGAATATCATGAGCAATCCTGCATATTAATTAAAAAAAAAATCAACTCTAGGTTTACTGACATCAAAAAAACCTATACCTTCACTGTATCTTTAACTTAGTCTCCATTCAAATACTAAAATCCAACCTTTATTATCACAAATATAAGTACTTCAATATTTATAAAATATTTCAACTAAGTCAGTCACTTCTATGAGCTAAATTATATCCATTTAATTTAGAAACTCAACTACTTTTTATCAAAATCTCATATCATGCCACCATTTAAAACACAAACAATATATAATAGTAAAAAAATGAATTTAGTGGTTATAAACCTTAATCACAACAAAATGGCTCAATTTCCCCAACTTGAATCTCAATAAAATTAGCTCAAGCTTCTATGTCCTTTCCTTTTTTCCTTCTTCCTTAAATTCTCCTCTTCTACTATAAAGATGAAGAATCAATTTTGTCATTAATTTAACAAAACTAAGAAATAATTCCATTTAAACGAATAATTAATGGCCTAAAACAAGGAAATTAACTTTCTCAAACTCTTAGCCTAAGAAAATTAAAATTAAAATTCTAAATCCCTATTTTCCAAAATCTATCACTCTCAAATCTCCTAAAAATTCAGATTAAACTCACTCAATAGTTGTCATTTGAAGAGGAAGGCATGACCCATGATCGGAGGCGACAAGGAGATGTCGAAATGGAGCTGCGACCCAAAGCAAAGCGCAACAAAAATGGAGGGAAGAATGGAGTGGGGCTATTGTTGCGTGCGAAAGAGAAAAGGAGGAGGGATAGGTCGGCGACAACGGCGATGAATGGAGGGAAGGCGGAGATGGCAGAGACAACAGCGGAGGTGGCTTAAACGAATGAGGAGATCGGGGCATGAGGGCTAAAAATCAGGGAAGAAAGGAAAGAGGAGAAGGAAAAAGAAAGAAAAGAAAAAGGAGGAGGAGGCCAAAACGATGTGGTTTTGGCTAGGTCAGGTAGATTTTTGTGCCAAATTCTCATCCAGTCCTTCTTAAATTCATTTTGACCCCCAATCAAATTATTTCACCACTCTTTTGCTTTTCTATACCCATTTTAATTTAAATTCTGATAAAATTTTAACCCACTATTTCATACAACATTTTCTAATTACTCTTTAAATAAATAAATTTTTATTTATATGCCCAATTTATTGTGTAATAATATTTCAAGGCGTTACAAACCCGAATTCGATTAATCCGAAACCCAAAATTTCACTAAAATCATCAACCCGAATTTTTTCGGGCTCGGAATTGACCCACCCGAATTTTATTTAATTTTATTTTTAATTTAAACCTAATTAAACAATAGTATAAAAACTATTAAATACCTAATTAACATATAAATACCTATTAACATAGTCACCATATAACATGAAAAATACCTAATTAACATATAAATACCTATTAACATAGCCACCATATAATATGAAAAAATACCTAATTAACATGTTCACCATCATAAAATGTCTAAAAATTACAACAAATTAATAACAACATTCTTGATCTTTAATTAATAACAACATTAAAATTGAATTGTCCACGAAATGCCACCATCTTCGATCTTTAATTATTCCATAAACCACCTATTTTATATAAATTATGAGAAATAATAAATATGAAATTAACAAGTAGAAAATTAAATAAAATTAAAATTGTACTTTATTAAATTTACCATAATATTAAGTACTCAATCATATACAGTTGTGCTCTCCAAATTTCCTAGTGTTCCTGCAGTTGATGATGTCTCTTGACTAGCTTGAACTTTACTTTGATTAAATTTTTTCAACTCTATAAATTGGATAAACAGTTATGAAATGAATAAAAAAAATTACATTAATATAAGATATTAAAAAAGGAAAAAAAATACATACCATCCTCAAGCTTCTCAATGACATCTAAATCTTCTTCGATCTTTATTTGTTCATTAGATTCTCGAAGCCAATCTTGCATTCATGTCAAAGTTTCAATAATTTTAGGAGTCAATGAACTCTTAAATGGATCAAGCACTCTCCCACCAGTGCTAAATTCAAACTCTGATGCAACTGTAAAAATTGAAACTGCAATATATCTCTAGCCATATGAGAAAGGATAGGAAATTGCTCAAAATTTAACTTTCACCATTTCAACAAGTCAAAATTTCCTTTTCCGTCATCAATCATGGCTTCATTTAAGTACAAGTCCAACTCACTTTTTCTATCTCCTAAAACACCATTTTCTACTCTTGTACGCTTAATTATTTGTTTAAAAATGTCTCTTTCCTTAGAGTTGGATCTAACTAAAATCGAGGTTGATCAACTGTCAACTTCAGAACTACCCTCAGGTTGCATTTTTCTCTTATATTCATCAAATAACTCAGTCATGGCAATTTTGATGCCTTCAAATAAATGATTTCCCTTTTGATCACCATAAATTAAAACAAAAACATCTCGTATATATTCAAATTTTTCTCTAGGATTAAGGATAGAAGCCATGTAAATGAGTTTATTCATTTTATTAAAATCTCCCCAATACTTGTCAAATTTACATTGCATTTTCAAACCCATTTCCATTAACTCAACATCAGTGCTTACTTTCCAATCAGATAACTTAGCATACAAATCACTGATTTCAGTCTAATATGTGTTAGATGTGACATTATTGGAATAAAAAATGTGCAAGGTAGCACGATATAATTGTTTCAACATGCTTGTAATTCTCTTTACCACCCGCCAATCAACCCATGTAGGTACACCACCCAAACCAAGATTTAAGCATGAGTCCCATTCAATTTTAAAGAATGGATCCACAGTCTCATAAACATAAAAAAAAACCTTTTCATATTGAAGTGAAATGCTTAACATCAAATACGTGGAATTCCATCTAATTGCCACATCTAAACACAATGACTTTGAAATCTCAATTCCCTCAACCACACAACATTCTTTAAATCTCTTCAGTCTAGCAGGTGATGATCTAATAAATTTACATGCATTTTTAACTCTTTTCACAGCAACATCAACATCTTTCAATCCATCTCGCACAACAATATTAAGTATGTGAACAATGCATCTCACATGAATGTATTTCCCTTTTGAAATAGAAACTCCTTTGGCATTGAATTTATTTTTTAAAGTTGCAATCATTTTGTCATTTATTTTTTCAATATCAGCTGTAATGCAAAACACTTTATCATGAATCCCCCACTCTTTCAAACATTTTTCTAGAGCAAGCATGTTACCCTACGACTACACACTGGAAAAAATTCACAATTTTTTTCTGCAACTGTTAAACATTGTCAAGAAAATGAATAGTGACACACATGTAGATATTTTGTATTGAGGTCTACGTATTAATACTTATACAAACAGATTGAGCATGCTCTCTAATAAATGCTTTCAAATTTTTTTCTCTTCACTAAATTGTTGGCTAACATCATGTGTCACGATCCATCTAGATGGCATTCTGAACCAAGGACATAAATTAGCAACAAACTTCCTTAATCCTTCTCCCTCGACAAAACTAAATGAAATTTTATCAATCATCAAAGTAAGACACTTCCTATTGCACTGTTAACCAAATTTCCAATTAGTTAGTGGTGCACTAGAGCTACCATCAACAGTAGAAGTTGGTTGTAAAAACAATTGTGATTGTCTTGTTTCTACACTCTGTGAGTGCATTTTACAATTATACATATGGCTTTTAAGTGTAGTAGTACCATGCTTTTTTGGATCACAATAAAATTCTTTGCTACAGTGAATACACTCACCTTTTTTTACACCTTGTACATCATAAATATGCGTGAAATGTTCCCAAACAACAAACATTTTTAGGATTGCCTTTTTTTAGGCTTCTGCAGGAGTGCTTGCTGCCTCACGCATATTGCCTGGTTGCTCAGGAACCTTAAATGGTTCTACTAATACGATCTCTTCCTCCAATTTAATTTCATTTGATTTAGTCATCTACAAGTTTATGCAAATAAAAATTCAGTATGCTTAAACATCAAAAATCATAAACAAAATGGCAAATAAAAATTTAGTATGCTTGCATATAGAGAGAAGTTTTAACTACCAAGTTGCAATACAAATTGCAAGTCTAGATACAAAATAATTTAAAATCAGTGCATCTTTATTTAATGATACATCAGTGTTTCATCATCAAAAATCAATAATGCATCACTCTAACATCACATAACAATAACATTAGCAATGAAAACAAAAGATTGGATAGAATAGAATCAACCATCACTAACATAGTAAAACAGGCAACAGCTAACAACAACATTAGTATTGGAAAAAAATATTGGACAAAAAGCTCCATTATCAGAAAACTAAAATAGAACAATCGACTTAGGGAACCACAAAAATGTAATTTTTAATCAAAATTAATTAATCTAATTAATTTTATACAGAGCAAAAAATCACATAGAGACAAAAGGGATGAATCATACTCCAAAATCAATTTCTTATATTTATAGAAGATGAATCATACTAATTACTAAATAAACATGCATCACTGTAATCTGGCTCTCAAGAAATATAACCAAAACAGAAAGAGGGGAAGAATCGAAGAAGAACAAGCCATTCACTTACTTTCGTTGAGGATGTCAGCGGTGAAGATAAGCGGCAATAACAGTCAGTAGTGACGAGCGGTGGCTACAAACGGTGGCAGCAATGGAATAGAGGGCAAAATCAAAGGTTGATCGATTTTAGGGATTCGCTGTGTGAAAGGGAAATGAGAAGGTAGGCCAATTTTTTCCTTTTATATGTGATGGTAGCTCGGGCGGGTCAAGTTTAGAGGGGTTTTCACCTGACCCGACCCCAAAATTTCACAAAACTTAACACTTAAACCGAACTACATGGACAACCCTACCCAAATAGCTAGTTCGGGTCGGTCCAAGTTTTGCACACCCCTAGGCTCAATAGTGACCAAAACATTCGACTTATAATTATTCCTTATAAGCTTAATAGTACTAAAAAAAGAAATTCTTTCCCACACCTTACACATTCCAAATCTAATCAACATAAAAAGGAATGAAAAGAGAGATAAGCACCTCTAGTTAATTTCATAGATAATGGTCCAAGGGGACTTCCTACGAGCTGGTTTCATACACTTCTTCATCCATATCAATGTTTTTTTCTCCTCTCTCGCTCATAGGATTATCTTCATCCATCTTAGAGTTAATGGACTGTAGCATATCATCAAGAGGTCTGCCATGGGGATTTTAATCAAAAGGGATCATTAGATCAACATCTATGGGTGTGGAAGATGAATTTGAATTAGGGGCTTCGACATCAGGAGGATTAGGTTTAGCTTCCCAATAACCGAATTGAACTTTGGATCAAGACTTGTTGGTTTATCCATAATAAGGCCTTTATTCTAATGGCCTTTGTTGAACTCCAGCTTATTCATATAATCTCCTAAAATAACCTTATATATAAAGGATGAAAAAGTTTTAGCTTTTGGTCTTTAAAGACCTATTTGTCTTTGGGTTCTCTGAAGCTTCGATGTCCATCTCTTCCCTCTTTACCTCTAGAGTTACCCTTGAATTTGCCCCTTGAATCATTTGTTATTTTCTTGAGAGAGAAGATAAGTTCAATATTATGTTTGATTTTGTGTAATTTTTTGTTAATTTTATAGTTAGTTTAATTTAGTTTAAATTAATCTAAGATCTTTTTGAGCTTTGATTAGAATGAATTATAGTTCATTTTGTAGGTTTTTGGTATTTCATATGGCGGGCAAGAATTTCTGCCCACCGTGTGATCAAAGACAATCAATTTTGTGCAAGTTTAGAGTTTCACACGACGAGTAAGGATTTCTACCCACTGTGTGAATCTAGAGATACAGTTTTTGTAAATGGCTTACACGGTGGGCAAAGAATCCTTCCCACTATGTAGATTGGAAGAATATTAAAGATGCTGTCCAGAAGCATTTTACACGATGGGCAAAAATGTTTGACCGCCATGTAACCCAAAATTTTCAATTATAACTGCCTCTACACGATGGGCAGGAATTCTTGACCACCATGTAGTCTATTTGCATTTTAAACCTATATTTTCATAATTGCAGGGATAAGGATTCTTTTTCTCAACAACCTTTGTTTTTTACTATTTTTCCCTCATTTTTCCAGATCTGAACATTGAGTTTTGAGTATTTTAGAATAGGTTTTATTGATTATTCAATTAGTTTAGCTCTTTATTTCATCTTTGATATTAGATTTATTTTCTATAACTTTTGATTTATCAGTAAGGAACAACTTGGATTCTGTAAGAACTTTCAGAGTTGAATATTTAATGAAGTATTTTACATTTATTTCATTTATTTTGTGTTTAACTTCAATGAGGGGTGAAGTAGTTTGGAATGATGATCTGAATGGATTTGTTTGATGATTATTTCATACACATGCTCTGTTCTTTTAAGATCTTCATTTATCTATCTAACTGAGTTCGGAATGATAGGTTGGGTTTATATCTGTTGATGTTATGAGGTTCAGAAGAGTGAAAGATAAATGGATCTGTATTTAACTGAGTTTGGAATGGTAGGTTATTTCGAATCTGGGATTTGGTAACTCGAACTAATGCTAATCAATGAACTAAGTCCGAAATGGTAGGTCTGTTGATTAGAATAGCTGAGTTCGGAATGGTAGGCTTGGGTATAGAAGGGTTGTCCAATGTTAGAACATATTATGTTTATGAGAGTATTGCATAGTAGTATGGGGAGAAAGGGTATTCCTTAGCAAGGTTTTTTTTTATTTGATTTAGACTTTGTTTTTCCCATTTTAATCTTTTATTTATATTTTTTTATCAATTTTCTAGTTTCATTGATTAATTTTTAATTCAGTTTTATTTTAATTGTTCCTAATTGAAATAAGCCAAAAACTCATAAAAACCTTGGGAATTCTTTACCATAAAATTAACAAGCTCGACCTCAAATCCATTTCCCTTGGATATGATATCTGTAGGTCACAATTTTACTTGTTATATTACTTATCAATTCGGTACGCTTGCTGAACTCCGAACAAGTTTTTGGCATCGTTGCAGGGGAATAGGCGTTATTGAGATTTTATTTGTTATTTTTATGTGTTTTTATTTTCTTATTTTTCTATTTGCATTCTTTTTCAGGTGTTAATAGTGCATAAGATAACAAAACTTGATCAACTTGCACCGTACGACCCTAAAATAGAGAGACCACTTCATCAGAGTGGGAGACAACAACAATTAAACATGGATCCGCTGGACAAAGTGCCTTAAAATAATGAATAAGAACCTGGTGTAGCAGTAAATCAAAACAAAGAAATTAATTATCGACCACGAACTATAAGAGATTATGTTATACCACAGTGGAATGAGGAGCACATGACAATTTTGCTGCTCATGTTACTCAGTTCGAGCTTAAACCAGCAACCATTACAATGGTTCAGAGAAATCAATTTTTAAGATCTGAAATAGAGGATCCATCTCAACATTTAGACATATTTTTAGAAATTTTTAATACTGTGCAAATACCTGGTGTTTCTATGAATGCCATTGACTAAAACTTTTTCCTTTCACCTTGACAGGTAAAGCAAGGGATTGGTTGCAGATGATGCCAAGTCAATCCATACATTCATGAGAGCAAATGCAAGAGAAGTTTTTAGTAAGATTTTTTCCCCTAATGAAGACAACTAATATTAGAAATAGCATATATAATTTCCAGCAGCTGTATGAAGAACCATTCAATAAGGCATGGGAAAGATTTTGAAGACTATTGAAGAGCTGTCCGCATCATGGGATAGCGATGCATCAGCTCATGTCCATCTTTTATATAGCTGTTAATTAATTAATAAGATATTTGTTAGATGCTACATTAGGTGGGAGCTTCATGAACAAAATTCCAAAAGAGGCATTTTTATTATTAGATGAGATGGCAACCAATGATGCATAGTGGGTAAGCACGAGGAACATACAAAAAAGATAAGGAGTGCATAGTATAGATGAGGCATCGATGCTTAAGGCTTAGCTGGAGCTCATAAAGAAGGAGATTAGTGGGCTCAAATTACAAAATGTATCTGTTGTAGTACAAGGGGAGTCAACCATTAAATGAAATTTAAATATAAGTGGAGATAGAGGTGGAGATCCTAGCAATCAAGGGTTAGTTGATGTCAATACAGCAAGTGATTTTAAAAGAAATGATCCTTATAGCAACAACTATAACCCAAGCTAGAGAAACCACCCAAATTTTTCATAGAGAGATGGGAATCAAGGGCAAACGTCTGCCTCTAATGCAGCACCACCATAAGAAGCCCCATGTCAGCCACTACTATAAAACTTGAACCACCACCAAAGATACCATAATCAGCCACATGCATATTACTAACAGCCCTACCTAAATACACATTCTAACCAAAGTTATCAACTGCCTAGTTTCTAACCTAGACCTCCTCTCCTACAAGAAAAGAAGCTAAACTTATAAGACATGTTTGCAAGTTTCATGTCAATTCAGTCCACTTTCATGGCTAATGACATTTAGATGAGAAATCAGGATGCCTCCATCAAAAATCTTGAAACTCAAGTGGGATAGGTTGCAAACTCAGTTGCCAATAGAGCTTAAGGTACATTACCTTCTAATATAGATAGGAATCCTAAAGAAAAAGCTAAGGAAACCACATTAAGGAGTGGAAAGGAGATTGAGAGTAGTGAGAGTAAGAAGATAACTCTAAATCAGGTAACAAATAAGGTGGAATCGACAGTGGAGGTAAGAATTTCTGATCCTATTCTAGTAAAGGATACACTAAAAATCATGGATAAAGGTAAGAAAGTGATGCATGAAATAGATGAGAAATTATTGCCTTATCTCTCATTAGTTAAAGGAAAAGAACAATGAATAATTCTCCAAATTCATTGAAATGTTCAAGAAATTGCATGTAAACTTACCTTTTATTGAAGTTTCACATACCTAAGTATGCTAAGTTTATGAAGGAGTTGTGTTCAAATAAAAAAAAAAAAGTAAAAGGCTGTGGTACTATATAATTGTCTGAGAATTGTAGTACAGTAATTTTGAACAAAATTCCAGCTAAGTTAGAGGACCTTGGTAGTTTTACATTACCATGTGAGTTAGGGGCAATTTTGTTGGTCAAGCATTGTGTGATTTAGGTACTAGCATTAATTTGATGCCTTATTCTTTGTGTAGAAAATTAAAGTTGGGAGATATCAAAGAAACAAGGATAACTCTACAGCTAGCTGAAAGGTCTATGAAGCAATCGATGGGCATAATTGAAGATTTGTTATTTAAAGTTGGAAGTTTTATTTTCTCGGTTGACTTTGTAGTGATGGATATGGAAGAGGATTCCAAGGTTCCTCTTATCGTTGGAAGACCTTTTCTAAACACAACAAGAGCACTAATAGATGATCATGGAAAAAAAACTCACCCTTCGATTTAATGATGAAGAGATGAGTTTTGATATGCACAAGGTAATGAAACACCCATCTACTGACTTTGAAGAGTCTTTATTTTTTATGGATTGTATTTAGGAATGCATAGAGGAAAAGCAAGAAGAAATCATTTTAGATGATCCTTTGAAGAGTTGCTTGATGCATTCTATGGGAGAGGAAAATGCAAATAAGGAGAGCAAAATGTTGAGTGAAGAGCTGGAGTGTGATCATGACTTTGAGGAAGGAGAAATAGAGGATGTTCTTTTCCCTCCTAAAGAGGATAAACTTTCTGACCTCAAACCTTTGCCTGAGAATTTGAAATATGTATTTTTAGAGAAGGATTCTAAACCTGTAATTATATTTTCTATTTTGACAGAGAGTGAAGAATAGATGTTGATTTATGTGTTAAGGAAGCACAAGAAGGTAATGGGTAAACGTCAGATTTGAAGGGAATCAACCCCAGTGTTTGCATGCACAGAATTCCAATAGAGGAAGACTTCAATTTAGTCGTGCAACCTCAAAGACGATTAAATCCAGTAATGAAAGAAGTGGTGAAGAAAGAGATATTGCGACTACTTGATGCTTGTATAATCTACCCTATTTCTGATAGTAAGTGGGTCTAGTATATACAAAAGAAGGGGGATGATGGTTATAAACAACGAGAATAACGAGTTGATCCTTACTAGGATAGTCACGGGCTAGAGAGTTTGTATAGACTATAAAAGACTCAATAATGCCACAAGGAAAGATAATTTCCCTTTGCCATTTATTGATCAAATGCTTGAGAGGCTAGTAGGAAATAGTTATTATTATTTTCTAGATGGTTATTCCAGATACCTTCAAATTCCAATTGCACCGGAGGATCAAAATAAAACCACTTTCACTTATCCTTATAATACCTTTGCGTATAGGAGAATGCCATTTGGATTATGTAATACACCAGCCACATTCTAACGATGCATAATGGCCATCTTCCATGACTTTATTGAAAAATTCATGGAGGTATTTATGGATGATTTCACTTTTTATGGACGCGAGTTTGAAACTTATTTAGTTAATTTGGCATTAGTTCTTAAGAGATGTGAGGAAACAAATTTGGTTTCAAATTGGGAAAAGTGTCATTTCATGGTAAAATAGGGTATTGTGTTAGGGCACAAAATCTCTAAAAAAGGGATTTAAGATGGATAAAGCTAAGGTTGATGTTATAGAAAAACTTCCACCCCCCACGAGTGTGAAAGGAGTAAGGATTTTCTTAGGGCATGCATGTTTTTATCGTAGATTTATAAAGATTTTTCAAAAATTGCAAACCCCTTGTCTAATCTTTTGATGAATGATGCTGCATTTGAATTTTCTTCTAAGTGTTTGTAGGCATTTAAGTTGTTAAAACAAAAGCTTATTCAACTCTAGTTATAGTATCACCGGATTGGAGTTTGTCGTTTGAACTTATGTGTGATGCCAATGATTTTGCAGTAGGGGCTGTGTTAGGACAACGGAGGGACAAGGTGTTCCATACAATCAACTATGCAAGCCATACTCTTACAGAAGCCCAGCTCAATTACACCACCATGGAGAAAGAATTGTTTGTGATTGTGTACTCATTTAAGAAATTCATGTCTTATCTTTTAAGAGCAAAAGTGATTGTTTGGATGGATCATACAACCCTTCGCCATCTATTTGTGAAAAAGAACTCAAAGGCCCATTTGATTAGATGTGTGCTACTTTTTCAAGAGTTCAATTTAAAAATCAAGGATAAGAAGGGGGCTGAGAACTTTGTAGCCAATCACTTGTCTCGAATGGAGCATGAAAATGTGGAAATGAGAGAAATATCTTACTTGTTTCCGGATGAAAATATTTGTTATATTTTTATGTGTGAAATAGCAACTCCATGGTTTGCTGATTTAGCTAACTTTCTTGCAGGAAAGTACATTCCTAACATATCAGCAAAGAAAGAAGTTCAATTTTTATGCAGGGCACGACATTTAGGAGGATCCTTATTTGTTTAAAATGTGCCCGGATCAAATCTTGAGAAGATGCTTGCCAAAGGAAGAGCATGAAGGAATTATACGGAGTTGTCATTCAGGAGGACATCATGGAGCAAACAAAACTGTAGCCAAGATGCTTCAATCAAATTTTTTCTAGCCTACGATTTTCAAGGATGTCAAGTTGTTTATTATGTCATATGATAGATGTCAAAAGGTAGGAAACATTTTTAAGAAGGATGAGATGCCTTTAAACAATGTGTTAGAGGTAGAATTGTTTGACATATGGGGAATAGATTTCATATGGCCATTTTTAATTTCTTTTGGGCATGAATACATCTTAGTGGTTGTAGACTATGTGAGCAAATGGGTAGAAGCAGCTGCCACTAGGACTTGTGATTCTAGAGTTGTTCAGCTTCTTAGGATATATATTTTCACTAGATTTGGAGCACCACGAGCGATCATTAGTGATGGTGGCAAGCATTTTGTCAATCATCAATTTACAGCTTTACTTAAGAAGTTTGGTGTTTGGCACAAAATAACTACCCCATACCATACTCAAGCTAATTGTCAAGTAGAGATTTTGAATAGAAAACTTAAGGCCATCCTAGAAAAAAGGGTAAATTCTTCTAGTAATGATTGGTTCCTAAAGTTAGATAAGGCTTTATGGGCTTACCGTACAGCTTTTAAAATGCCAATAGGTATGTTTCCCTTTAGGGTTGTTTACGATAAAGCATGTCACCTACTCGTTGAACTTGAGCACAAGGTTTATTAGGCTCTTAAGTTCTTAAACTTTGACATAAAAAGTGCAAGGGAGAAAAATTTTTTGCAAGTAAATGAATTGGAGGAAATCCTCTTTTGGTCGTATCAAAGAGCTAAGAAATATAAGGAGAAGACAAAGCTTTGGCATAACAAGAAGCTGATAAGAAAAGAGTTTATTCCGAGTATGAAAGTTTTGTTATTTGACAGTTGGTTGCGTTTGTTTCCAGGTAAGCTAAAATCCAGATGGACTGGACCATTTGAAGTTGTGGACACAACTGACTTTGGAATTGTGATAATTCGAAAATCATCTGATGGGAGAGAGTTCAAGGTAAATGGGCACCATTTGAAATCATACTTTGAATGCCACGCTAAAATTGTACCGGTGGCCATTACTTTGGACGATAAGTAAGTTCCTCCTGAAAGTCTAGCTGAGACTTTAAATATTAGAACTACAATTTCTAACCATTCTATTTTTATGTTAATTTTAGTTAGTTGTAGTTAATTGTTCAGTTTTTAGTTTGTTTTTGTTTTTAAATAAGTGGCTATATTGCTTTTCAAGAGAGTAAATTGGTTTGAGGAAGAGTTGCATGAAAAGGATTTTAAATGTACATTGAACAGCGCCAAAAACTTCTTCGGAGTTCAACAAGCATACCGAATCGACAAGTAATATAGCGAGTAAAATTGTGACCTGCAAATATCGTACCCAAGGCAAAGGGAATCGAGGTCGAGCTTGTTAATTTTATGCTAAAGAATTCCCAAGGTTTTTATGAGTTTTTGGCTTAATTAAATTAAGAACAATTAAAATAAAAATGAATTAAGAATTAATCAAGTGAAATTACAAAATCAATAAAAAAAAATATGAATAAAAGATTAAAACGGGAAAAATAAAGTTTAAATCAATTAAAGAAAACCTTGCTAAGGAATACCCCTTCTCCCCATACTACTATGCAATACTCTCATAAACATAACATGTGTTAACAGTGGACAACCCTTTTATACCCAAGCCTACCATTCCAGACTTAGCTATTCTAATCAACAGACCTACCATTCCGGACTTAGTTTATTGATTAGTATGAGTTTGAATTACCAAATCTTAGATCCGAGATAACCTACCATTCCGGACTCAGTTAACTACAGATCCATTTATCTTTCACTCTTCTGAACCTCATAACATCAACAGATATAAACCCAACCTCCCATTCCGAACTCAGTTAGATAGATAAATGAAGATCTTAAAAGAATAGAGCATATATCTGAAATAATCATCAAATAAATCCATTCAGATCATCATTTCGAACTAAATCTAAATAAATCATTTAAATCATATCCATACAGAGATAAGCAAGAAATATAAAACTGCAACACATGCACTAATCATCATAAACAAAGTATTTACGTAGGTATGGGGATTCTAGGAATCCTTTAACAAGTAAAGAACTACTCACCCTTCAGTGAATTAAACACAAAATAAACGAAATAAATGTAAAATACTTCATTAAATCTTCAACTCTGAAAGGTCTTACAGAATCCAAGTTGTTCCTTAGTGATAAATCAAAAGTTGTAGAAAATAAATATAATATCAAAGATGAAATAAAGAGCTAAACTAATTGAATAATCAATAAAACCTATTCTAAAATACTCAAAACTCAATGTTCATATCTGGAAAAATGAAAGAAAAATAGTAAAAAAACAAAGGTTATTGAGAAAAAGAATCCATATCCCTGCAATTACGAAAATACAAGTTTAAAAAGCAAACAGACTACATGGCAGTCATGAATTCTTGCCCGCTTTGTAGGGGCAGTTACAACTAAAAATTTTGCTTTACATGGCGGTCAGACAAGAGACCTCGTCCTGACCAAACTTCCTCTTCAAAGGCTTCTAGTTTATCACATCAGGAGAGGGGTCCTGTTGTGCCCTCTTTGGTTCCATAAATATTTAGGCACAACTACAAGTGCTTCTCTAAACTCAGTACTTGCCTTCAACATTTATTGATTTTTATACATTGTAAAGATTGGAGATTAGGTAGGAGGTAGATGCACTTATTGTTGTTATTGGTTGGACGGAGTATTTTAAGAAGGAAGAGAAAGTACATCCCAATCTAATAAGGGATTTCCTTGCTACAGTGAATTGCAGAGTGGACAGGGATAATATCGAAGATCCAGGGCATGTCACATTTTGGGCTAACAAGAAAGCTTATAGAATGACCTTTAATGACTTTAGTGAAGCACTTGGTTTCCCTGTTGATGGGGCAAGGTATCTTCTAGATGCCAACAAACACAATACTTAGGCATCCATTTATGACCCCATCTCACTTACGCATTATGTTATTGGGCAATCTAAGGCCCACCATTTAAGGAATCATGCTGCGAGGATTATACACAAGTTTTTGGCACTATCTTTCTGTGGCCATATTGAGGCCTCAGGAGTTTTTAACCAGGCAGGAGCTTTATTTCTATATTGTATGTTTGTTGGGATTAGGCTAAATGGAGCCTACTTTTTATGGAAAAAATTTAAGGATCTCCAAGGCAATCCTACAAAGGTTAATAAAATCTCAATTGGATGGATTGTCATCGTTTTAGCTAAGAGGGTAGGCCACACTCCACTAAGGCCAGATTTGGGACCCTACCCTACTATGGACTTTCGGATGCTGAAGAATTTATGTTTTTCTATTGACTCCAATGCTCATCTTTGGAAGATGCAGTTGACTACTTGTGAAGAGTATTTAAGATTAATGAAGAGAGGCAGGATTGCATTGCCTGCTGCTCATGCTGAGCCAGCTGAGGAGGGTGAAGAAGCTGCTACACCACATAATTTGCAAAATTATTTAGAGCTGAAGTCTCAGATGAAATCCTGTCTACAAGCCAGTCTCAACTACATTCCAGTATAGATCAAGTTATGGCCATGATGGATTTGCAGGATTAGAGACTTGACCTTTTTGACCAGCGGTTCGAGCGTATGGAGAGATCTTTAGATCTTATCAGGCAGGAGACCAATCATTTCCATAGGAGCCTTTTGGAAAGATTTCCACCACCCCCTCTACCCCAGGAGTTATTTTCGGGAGTGTTTTTATCAGAATTTTTTTTGTTTCAGTTATCTATTGTTAATTGATAAACTAATTGATTATTGGGGACAACAATTCTTAAGTGTGGGGTGGGAGCATATTTTGTGAAGTTTATTTAGCCACACCCATTTATTTTGTTTTAGTTTGTTTTAGTTTTAAATTGTTATTACTTTATTTTATCCTTTAACTTTTTTTCTCTTATTTTATTTAGTAATTTTAGTTTCTTATTATTTTTAGTCTACTTTATTTTGTTTTGATGTTGTTGATTTTCTTTTCTGTTTAGCTATTTTTTTTCTTATTTGAATTTATCAATTGCTATGCTTAGCTTAGTTAACCCTTGAATTGCCGTTCCGATGAGAATAATTTTTCAGGTTTTCAATTTTGAATTGGCTGTTTAGAACTTTTAGATAGCAAGGGAGCAAGTTGTTGTTGGAGGTTATCCCTTCCAACATAGTTTTCAATTTAATGCATACATTTAAATTTCCCTTATACCTTACTTATAGGGCAGTTTTTAAAAGTGACATGAAAAACCAAAGCGTGCAAACCTTTGATCAAGAAAATCTTTATAGCACTAGAACTTTCCTCATTGCCTTCAAAGCATTTTTGCAATTGAGGCATGAATTTTGACATGATTTAGGTAATTTTTTTTCAATAGTCACTTTAAAAAGACTTTTTCCTACCTATTGCATTTTATTTTCCCTTATTAGCCCTTTTCAGCTTAGTGAGTATGCTAAATGCATACTATATTATTTTTTTGTTTGCACAGCTTATATGATACTCTTCAGCCTTAAAATGCTTTAGCTTACCCTTCAGGAGAGTTGGCCACTCTAAAAGTGTAGGGTTGTTACTTTGGGGAGTTTTGGGTGAATCGGCTTCAAGAATGGGACATGTGAGTGAAGTTGTACTTTGATTTTCTAATATGAGGGGGAATATCTATTGTGTTTTTAGAATTTTAAAAAGACTGAATTCATTAGTGAAGCTTAAGATAAATGAAAAATAAATTAGGGAGTTACCTTTGTGACTTTTGGTCTAGTAGCTTGTTAGCTTTCTTCTAATTTTGGATTAGCTAGTTTTGTGATTAGCAAGCTACTGCAACATTCAAGTGTGGGGTAATTTGCCTACCTTGTTTATTTCAAAAATAATAATAATAATTTCAGATTATTTTTTATTTTGCAAGAAAAATTATTTGGTTTTTATCTCAGCTTAACTCTTTTTCGAAATTAAAGAAGAATTCAGTCTAGCTTTCAAAAAAGAAAAGGAGTAGGAAGAGTTCATCTTTTGGAAGAGAGTTATAGTGATTAGGTTGGGTAGAATGTGGATGTTCTCTTTTTGTTGACTTGATCTTTCTTTGTTAGCCCATACCCCTAGCCTCTCATTACAACCTATTTAAGACCTATTAATCTTAGTTCATGTCTTGGTTTGCATTAGTGGAGATGACCTTCGGATTCCGGTACTAAAGGAAAGGCATATGGTGTTCTAGAGTTTCAAGCGAGAAACCAAAAATGCATTTGTGCACTGATTTGATTGGTCATTGGCTTAATTGAGCTCGATATTTTTGTTGTGAAATTGTTAAATCATTAGTTTTGTCCTTTGCACACACACACTTGGAAATTTATTTGTATTCTCTTGTTTGGAAATTTTGTTGGAATAGGATTTTTGCTTAGTGGAATGTTGTTAATCTGTTTTTTAACTATTGAATTCTGGGTTGAAAATTTTGAAAAAGTCAGGATTGGTGGTTTATTCATTTTGCTCAAAGATGAGTAAAAGCTAAGTGTAAGGTTGTTGATAAGTTCAATATTATGTTTGATTTTGTGTTGTTTTTAGTTGATTTTATATTCTTTTACTTGTTTCTTTAGATTAATTTAGTTCAAATTAATCTAAGATCATTTTGAGCTTTGATAGGACTGAATTATTGCTCATTTTACAGGTTTTTGGTATTTCACAAGGCGGGCAAGAATTTCTGCACACCGTGTGATCGAGGACAGTCAATTTTGTGCAAGTTTAGAGTTTCACACGGCAGGCAAGGATTTCTGCCCACCATGTGATCATGGAGATGCAGTTGTTGTAGATGGCCGCCATGTATATTGGAAGAATATTAAAGATGCTGTCCATAAGCATTTTACACGGTATGTAGAAATGTGTGACCGCCATGTAACCTAATAATTTCAGTTGTAACTGCCTCTACACGGTGGGCAGGAATTCCTTACCGCCGTGTAGTTTGTTTGCTTTTTAAACCTATAATTCCTTAATTGCAGGGATGGGGATTCTTTTTCTCAACAACCTTTGTTTTTTTACTGTTTTTCTCTCATTTTTCCAAATCTGAACATTGAGTTTTGAGTATTTTAGAATAGGTTTTATTGATTATTCAATTAGTTTAGCTCTTTATTTCATCTTTGATATTAGATTTATTTTCTACAACTTTTGATTTTTTAGTAAGGGACAACTTGGATTCAGTAAGACCTTTTAGAGTTGAAGATTTAATGAAGTATTTTACATTTATTTCGTTTATTTTGTGTTTAACTTCAATGAAGGGTGAGTAATTCTTTACTTATTAAAGGATTCCTAAAATCCCCATACCTATGTAAATATTATGTTTATGATGATTAATGCATGTGTTGCAGTTTTATCTTTCTTGCTTATCTCTGCATGGATATGATTTAAATGATTTATTTAGATTTAGTTCGGAATGATGATTTGAATTGATTTATTTGATGATTATTGCATATACATCCTCTGTTCTTTTAAGATCTTCATTTATCTATCTAACTAAGTTCGAAATGGTAGCTTGGGTTTATAACTGTTGATGTTATGAGGTTCAAAAAAGTAAAAGATAAATGGATCTGTAGTTAACTGAGTCCGTAGGTTATCTCGGATCTAGGATTTGGTAACTTGAGCTGATGCTAATCAATGAACTAAGTCCGAGATGGTAGGTATGTTGATTAGAATAGCTGAGTCTGGAATTGTAAGCTTGGGTATAGAAGGGTTGTCCACTGTTAGCATATGTTGGGTTTATGAGAGTATTGCATGGTAGTACGGGGAGAAGGGGTATTCTTTAGCAAGGTTTTCATTAATTTAATTTAAACTTTGTATTTCCCATTTTAATATTTTATTCATATTTTTTATTGATGTTCTAATTTCAATTGATTAATTCTTAATTCAGTTTTATTTTAATTGTTCTTAATTTAATTAAGCCAAAAACTCATAAAAACCTTGGGAATTCTTTAGCATAAAATTAACAAGCTCGACCTCGATTCCCTTTCTCTTAGGTACGATATCTGTGATTCACAATTTTACTCGCTATATTACTTGTCGATTCGGAATGCTTGCTGAACTCCAAACAAGAGACAAATGATATTTCCTTCAAATCACCATGGCCACATGTCTTAACCTCCATTTTTTTAGTGTTTCGGTCATTATCCTCCTCCGTCTCTCCCACCTCATATGTCTCTATGTATGCCTCAGTATTAAGTTATCTTTAATTTAAGAATAAACTCCCTAATCTCTACCTATTTTTAGTCTTTATCTCTTCTTACGTTTTTTTTGGATAAATTTCCTTACATTTTTAACTAATCTTTTTCTATTGTAAGTAAATTGAAAGATAAAATAATAAATAAATTAAGAAAATAAAGAGTAAGGAGAAACTGTTATTCTCTTTTTATTATTGTGTCATAAACAACCACAATGGTCATATATATAGTACAAAGATTTGGTCCATATAGGAATACTTTGTCTATATAGTAAGTAAATACATTTAGGAACAATTTAGGTTATATAGGAAACAAACCAATAATTAGGAATAAAAGTAGTTATCCACAATAGGAATATGGTGAACATGTCTCGTTAAAACCTTACTAGAAAAAATCTAGTGAGATAAAAACTTAGCGAATGAAAAAGAGTATAAAATTTTTAGGTACTTTCCATAAAAAATATAATGAACCATATTAAATATTCTTCCAATTGACGCATTCCAATGTTATGTATATACTTCTTGAAAATTGAACTTGGTAGTGCCCTTGTGAAAAGATCAGTTAGTTTGTCACTTGAGCAAATTTTATAATTTGGCCTTTCTTCATGCTGCAATATCGTTGACTGTTGTTCTCGAAAAATAATCTACACATTCCCTTAATGGGTTCAGTTGTGACTCTCAATCACATGGGCTCTCAACTAATTTCATAGTTCGATAATTACTAATCTTATAGCCAAAATATTTGACGTTTAGACTTTTAGTCCAAATATCTTATATGAGTCTGGTTTAGCATGGATTGCTTCTTTCCCTTTTGGCCAATTACACTTTTCGATAATTAGAGACTCATACTCATTATTATTATTTTTCATAAGCAATTGAATATGTAAATACATTATCAACAATAATTTTTCATCCATTTCCACATAATTTATATAGTTTACCACTACCAGAACCACTTCTATGGTTGCTTTTCTAGAAATATGTAGTTGTTTTGCTTTTTGCCTCTTCTAAAGTATTACTTTAAAAAATTTTAATTTCTTTTTCTTTCAAAGAATGGTATCTTTTCCACCAAAAAAATTTTTCACGCTTCTAGCGGACTTTAGATTCATTGATAATATTGCAAAATGTCTTACATATACAATGACTATTTACTTTTTCCTTTTGATAAGCCATGCGATCAATCTTAAGGGCTTATGGACATCATAATCATGGGATTTGCAGTGCATACTTCCCCTTGAATGTCCATTAATATGTATTGTGCCTCATTAAAACCCTACTAGAAAAAACTCTGAGTGGATAAAAACCTAGTGAAGGAAAAAGGAGTACATAATATCTTTAATACACATCATAAGTTGCCTCATTAAAAATCTTAACAGGAAAATCTAATGGGAAAAAACCTTAGTTAAATAAAAAAGAGTACAATGTATAATTTTCTTTCCATTATAATAATATTGGTACATAACTTTAAACTTATGCATGTAGAGTTCTAATATGTCATATTGTAAGATTGTTTTTTCTAAAAATGAGGCACATTTCTGGATATGCTAACAATACATCTTCTAGTTATGTTAGGCATGAACTGAAAAATAATAACTAAAACTTATTTTCCAAAATTACATGTTGTACCTTTACAAGCATCTACAAGTTCATCTTCACATCTTTCATTTTCTTAAGATGGAGAATTTATAAAACTTAATAATATAATCATATGTACAATAGCTATGTGACAAATGTACTTTCATATATCCATTCTCAAACGGTTTTCTTAACCATTCTTATTTTTCTCTTAATTATCAGCCACTTCTGGTGGTAAAAATTGGTAATATAATAGTAATAATTATCATTTTTTCGAAATACCATTTCTATGGTTATAATTTTATATTGCTTCATTCACATCTGGGAATCAAATAAATGTAATAATTTTCAAGACACGTATACAACATAATCATATAATAGCTATTACAAACGAATGTCTCTAGTAATTTAATTCAAATATTTCTAAAGCAACACTTACAAATAAATGAAACTAATTGAATTTTTCAAATAAAAATATATGATTATATAGAGAACTAGAATCTTAAAAATAATATGTAATTTTAGGTAACAATTTGACAATTACCTTATAAAGCATGATTACATAATACATTAATAGCAATAATATGTGATCAAGTAATATGTTGTATCTAGACATAATACATCAATAGCAACTATTGGGGTACTCAATGGAAGATAATTTATAAACATGCAATCACTTTATCAAAAATTATACTTTCAATCAAATAGTGTCGATCTTGAAATCGATACAAAATTTTAATTTCCAATATTTGTTAAAGTATTTTAAAGTCTTCAAGAGTTTCAATAATAATCAAAATCATAAATAAATCATGATAATAACCAACATTATAATGCTTTTCAAAATCTTACACATAAAATTTTGATACATATTTGTATTAAATAATTTTTTTAGAAATATTTATATTTTGCATGCATGATAGATCCTTTAGCTATTTTATATAATTCCATTATCAAATAGGAAAATAACGTCAATTATTTACTTGCTAATATATTGTCAAATTGATAAATAATTTAAACTTAATATATCGTTAGATTGATAAATAATTTAGACTTATTGCATCCATATCTATTATAAGAAAATATATCTCTTCATAATAAATGTCAATTCATTGCAATAAATGTCATAAAATAAGTCATGTTTTATGACTTTATTATACATTGCATGAATATCATATGTACCCCATTTGCATCATTAGAATGACCCAAAATACACTCTAGACAGATTAGTATATGTCTAGGGCATAATGGTGGCCGAAAATGTATAATTTAATAGTTAAAATGGTTAAGTGAAGTTAAGGACATATTCAATATTAATTGAAAAGTTTAGGATAAATTAGTAATGCGATATCTAGGGATTTAAATTCATGAAATGGTAAATTTGGTATGTTAATGTATGAATGAAACTTAATTAAAAGGTGAATGCAAGATTAAGAAGAAGTAAGAGGATCAAATTGGACATTTGCATAAAAATCAAGGAAGGACCAATAGGAGATTGACATGTTGAACTTAGGATAACTACAAATTAATGGCCATATAAAAGAGGCCAAAGTGGCCGGGCAAAGAGGGTGAAATTATGCTCTCCATTTTTCCATTTCAATTACATGCAATTCATCTAAAAAGGATTGTTGAAAGTGATGGTGGAAAATCAAGGGGCAATTAAGTTATATAAGTAAGAAAAATATCATATTCAACCTCTTCTATTTTCTCTTCTACTTAATTAAGTATATAAATTATGTCATAAGGAATTAATTGTGTTAATTGTGATACAAATGGCTGAGGGAATTTGGTCAAAGTGAAAAGGAGAAAAGAATGTGTGAGTGGGAGCAAGAAGAAGAAGAAAGGAAGCAAAAGTGAAGCAAAAAGGGGATCATTTGAGGTTTGGGAATTTTATGTGTTTGTATATATTTAATGATGATATATTTGTTTTGAAGTGTATATGAATGATTTGTGTTAAATTGAGTTTATTTTTTATGGATATTTGTATGGAAATGGTTAATTTGGGCATGTTGAGTTTTAAGGGGGAAACTCTACCTAAATTTAGTTTGACCTTTTGTACTTATTTTGGTTATAAGTTGAGATTGAGAACTCTAAATTGCATGATTTTAGTTGGGTTAGAAATATAAGGCACATACCTAAATATATCTAGAAGAGGTCAAGAGCTAATTCTTGCTCTAAGTGCCTCAAAAGTGGATAAAATAGAAGTGTTTCTAATCTGGCCGGGTCAAGGGAGCAGTTTGTATTGTTTGAGTCATATTGGGAGTTCTAAATATCCAAATGACCTGAAATTTATGCCATTAGAAATTTAACATCTTGGGGAACATTTTCTAAGAATACACATTGATTAAAAATTCCATTTGCTAGATCATTTTGGCAGCACAACATGAGGGATAGAATCTGCCCAAATGCAGACTCTATACCGAGTCAACACAGCTGTGCCGACTCAGTATAAGAAGCTTTTGTCCCGAGTTGGCACTGATGTGCTAACTCAGCACAAAAACTTGTTGTTAAGAGTCAGGACACGGGTGCCAACTCGGCAGAGCGCTTTGCCCACTTGTTTTTCTTTTGTTCTTTTCGTACCACTTTTTATGTTGAGACATCCAAAAACAATTCTAACATATGAATTGGATAAAAGACATTTTATTAACATTAAAGTATGATTAAAAACAATTAAAAGAAATTAATTATAGTGTGAATATCTTAAGATTCTATATGTAAATAAATGTGGTGTGCCAATTTAAATGATATTAATTTTGAATTATATATAATTAATGTGTGAGTTTATTTAATGACATTAAACATGGTATGAAATTTAGTTCTATGAAATGAACAATGTAAATTATAAATAATATGAGTTTAACATATGGCGTCAAGTGTGAACTAAATGATATTTTATGAACATAATTATGATGAAATTAATTATAATTATAATATGTATAGATATATGTAGCGGTGTACACAATTCGGTCCAATTCAGAGATTTACAAATCTCCATATTGTATTGAAATTTTGATTCTTATAAATTTTGGTACAGTTCGATTCTTATAAATTTCGGTACAGTTCGGTACGGTTTTTATAATTTTCGGTACGGTTCGGTTCGGTTCTTTGGTTCTTTCGGTACAAAACAAAACAAAATAATATAATACGGTACTTCGGATAATTCAATGTTTTTAAAAAATTGCGATATAAATATACACAATAATAAATACAAATATAATTAAAATATCTCAATAAGTACATACAAAATTTGAAAATTAACACTCGACGGTCTTTCTCTACATTATGCTCACGTTGATTTGAGGACTTCTAAATTTGTCCAAAGTTCTCCCTCCAGTCGTAAAAGCTGATTCAGAAGCTACAGTCGAATATTGAATAACCAATACATCTCTCGCAATTTTAGCCAAAATTGGATAATTTGGCTCATTAATCTTCCACCAACTCAAAATGTCAAAATTAAGAGAAATTTTTACTAATTTATGAGTCAAAAAAGTATCTAAATCTCCTTGAGACACAACTTGCTCCTTATCCTCATTTTCTAAAAACCACACATCAACATCATCAAAATTAGGTGTTGGGACTACAGTTTGATTAACATTTAATTCTTCCAATTTTTTATGTTCTTTTATAAGTCCATTTAAAGTAATTGTCACGCCCACTCTATTTCATATCCAGACCCGTGTACACTCCTATACATATACACTATTAAATCAAATGCTCTCACCCAATTCGACAATGTGTACACATACACACAGCAACAATTCTCTATATTTTGATAATATTTAACATTTCAATTAAAAAATTTAAACTTATGGTAAAAAAAATATTAGTTCTTAAGAAATTGTCTTGATTTCTTAAGCAAAACTTACATGATTAATTTTAAATTACATATTTTCAAAAAATTAAAAAAAATGAAAATTACTTGAAACAACACTCAACGCCATTTTCATAATCGACCATTGCATCGGATCCATGTGCTTGCACTTATAAATGTTTAAGCAAAACAAGCAAATCAAATAACAGCCAAAGAAGCTTTGCAATGGTAGCAACTATTACAGCTAGAAAATGATTTAAATTTTAGATGCTATCACGCACGCTAATACTACAATCAGGATCAAAATTTTAGGCAGCAGTATTTTCAAGGAATCGAAGTATATCATCTATACTTTATTCAAGGAGAGAGCAAACAAAAGATCCATGTAAAGTATGGTGATGTTCTATTGTCATTCCCTTTTAAGAATAAACTGTATCTGATCCTCTATAGCTGATGGATAAACAATACATACTAGAATATGAATCAAATATTAGAAAACCATAGAAAAGCTCAATTAGCACAAGAACATAGACTAAAATACTATCCTCCATTGGTAATTCTTTCGATACAAAAAAATGGTATTTTGATTCAGAGCAAAGCAAAGCTTTTTCACATCCGACCACAAAAACAGCAAGAATAGAAATTGAAATTAAAGAAAATAAAAACCTTTGAGAAAGGTTCTCCCTTTAGGATCAGTAACCTGGAGCCAAGCTTCTTGAGCCGAAAATCAAGATCCAAAACGCTCTCCAGCAAAAGCTTCAATGGCCGGCCGATGAAAGAAAAGAAAACAGAGAGAGTAAGAGAGGTAAATGGTACAACTCCTTTTAGATTAGCTCCTCCCAGGTTGGCATTTGTAAGATCAGTAGTCTGCCATTAAGCAACCAAACAAATTAGCATATCATAATAAATCTCATTTGGGGAAATGATGATCCCCATTCCCTCATAATGGAAGAGAGCTCACTTGAGTTAGGGATCGAGGCGAGACAGAGGGAGAGGGAGAAGCGAGGCAGTATACAAGTTAGGGTATTTTTTAAAAAAAAAAAAAACTGGGTTTTGAACTTTTGATTTTCTCCTAAAACTATCCATTTTTTATATTTAAATTTTAATTCCCTCCTAAAACTCAAGATAAAAAAATATTTCGCTCTAAAAATTTCCCCCTAAAAAATAATTTACCTCTAAAATTCAAAATATACTCATATAAGTATTAAGTACATTAATTAGTAAATTTTAATTATATATAATTAAATTATTAATTTACAACTCATTATATAATTGTAATTATATAATTACATTTATTGAATTGATAAGTTTCATTATATATAATAATTGTATATAATTACATTATTAGTTTACATGTTCAAATATAGGTATTGTGCTAAAAATATATTATTACTAGTTGAGTGACACTAATATAATTAAATTATTAATTTACAATTCAATTACTCATATATGTATTGTGGCAAATATATATGAATACTAGTTGAGTGGTACTAAGAGTAAATGAAGTTAATTGGTAAGGTGATTATATACTCATATAATTACATGAATTGAATTGATAAATTTCATTATATATAATAATTGTATATAATTATATTATTAATTTACATGCTCAATTACTCATATATGTATTGTGACAAATATCTATGAATATTAGTTAAGTGATATTAAGAGTAAATGAAGTTAATTGGTTAGGCAATTATATACTCATATAGTTACATTAATTAGTAAAATTAAATTATATATAATTAAATTATTAATTTACAACTTAATTACTCATATAAATGTTGTGCCAAAATACATAAGTACTAGTTGAGTGATACAGAGCGCATGGCACACGCAAGGGCATCGCTCGATCGCGCACGAGCATCGCTCGCCCACGCGCCTATCACAGCGCACGCGAGCGTCGCTCACCCCGAGGCCGTCGCTGGCGCTTACCTGCGCACAGGCAGCTTGTCGCTCGCCACTCTTGCCTGCCTAACGCCCCCTGGGCATTTTTTAGGCCAAAATGTAGTTTTTTTTTCCTTTTTTTTTGGAATTTAATTTAAATTTTTTTTTTTTTTTTGGGCTTTTAAGATTCATCATTTTTTTCTGTTTCAAAGGGGAATTAAATTGATTTAATGGCTTCCTAAAAATTGATTTTTTTGGGATATAAAAAGATTTTTTTGTTAAAAAAGGGGATTTTCTTAGACAAAATTTTTTTCTTTTCTTCTTTTTCAAGAGAATGGTTCTAAAGTTTCAAATGGTTTTTTTCTTAATAAAAAATAATTCTTAAGACAAAAAAACATAATTTTTTATTTTTGGGAATTTTTTTCATTTTTAAACAATTTTTCTTATGATAAAAAAAATAATTCATTGTTCTAATTTTATATTGTTTAGATCTATTATTTATTTTTTGTTTTATGTGATTTTAGTCATAGATTTAATATTATTTAACATATTTTATATTTTATTATTCTTTTTATTTACTTGATTATTCATACCTTTATTATTATTATTATTATTATTATTATTATTATTATTATTATTATTATTATTATTATTATTATGGATGTTGATTTATTAATATGTTAATTTATTTATTTCATTATGTCATTTAATTTATTAGTCATTCATAATGCATTTTATTTATTTTAATTTATTTTTATTATTTTATGTGTTTAATTGATTTTTTTTACTTAATTACTAATATCAATTCTATTTGTATTTATTTTTATTTCAATACTTTTTTATATTTGAGCATCCTTACTAGCAAATGAGGAAGTCCCGGAGGTTTATTTTGGTTGATGTAATATTTTTATTTTTATTTTTCTTTATTTTGTTTTTAGTTAATTTGTCATGTAATTTGTAATAAATTTAGTTTATTTTATGCACGTTAAAAAGAAAGTCATACAAAAATATTTTTATTAATAAATTTAAATTTTTTCTAATAAAATGGGACAAATATTCTAATTTCAACCAATAAAATCTCACTTTTAAAAAGAAGAGTTAATTTTTCTCAAAATGGGATCACTCATCCCAATTTTTCTAATAATGCCTAAAAATAACTTTTCAATTTTTTAAATGAACATGAAGGAACCAATGTTCTTATTTTAAATAAATGTCCCGATTTATGAATATTATTTAGTTAGTTAAGTTTTTTTATTTAATTTTTTATTTTGGGGATTGTATTTTTGTCCCAGATTTTAATACTTTTTTTTATTTTGGGGAATTGTATTTTGTCCCAATTTTATCTTTTTATTTATTTTTCTAGTTTGCTTTATTATTTTATAGCCTTCTTTACTGTTTTCTTTTGGTGCTTGATTTGCGCTTTATTTTAAATGCATGATCGCATGAGAAAAGAGATGAAAATTTAATATTAAAAACTCATTTATAATTAACCAATGCATTAATAAGAGTGAAGTTTCGAATCTTTCTCTGTTTTAAACCCCAAGCTTAGACGAACTTTCCCAATTTCCTGTAAACTGGGTGCCAACTCCAAAATAGCTCAAAGGTGCCTAAAGATTTCATGAGATTAGATGAACTTCCCCAATGTTCTATTGCGTAGGGATTCCAAAATATCTCATGTTGTCTAAGATCAAAATATGCGAACCCTCCCGAGCCCTAAAAGCAGGCTCCTCCGAAAAATGATCGAGTTCAGCGCGTGTCACAGTGGCGACTCCACTGGAAATTTTGAAACTTTGCTCTGAAATTGTCTTACTTAATAATATAATTAGGTTTTTTATAAATTAAAATTTTATCTTTTTTTCAAAATTTTGCATTACATTCATGTTAGAGCCTTAGATTTATGCTAGTTTGGTCCCTTATTTCACCTCGGTGCGTTCCCGAAGCGTGACCCTACGTTCACTCAATGTAGAAAAGTGTTAAAGATAATCACCAGCTCAAGCCTAGTACCATCATGGTATATTAAATAGAGATCCGATTGGTCGCTATGCTCATGATGAGTTAGACCCGTTGGTAGGGATCATGCTTGGGTAGCCCTAAAGTATAATCACCTCTGACCAAAACTCATATAATGGCAATAGATACTTTTGCTAAGTGAAATGTACCGTAATACCTTACTTGCTATGTGGGCCATTATATATTGAACAAAATCAATTAAATTAAATGATATTTCATCAAAGGTTTTCATGCCCCGGTGGGCCCATCTTAATTTGATTGAAGTGTTTAAATACATAAAAGCCAAAACCTATACATATATACATTAGGTAAGAGGTGTTATGCTGCCGGATTTTCGCCGTGCACCATATGCGTCCAATGGGTTCCCTGTTAACCCTTGGATAAAACTCATCTAGGGAAGAGACCACACTACCTTGTGTGTGGGAGAGACAAGGTTGGAAGGATCTATTTGCTTACATGTGTTTATCTATGCTGCATCAGCATGACCATGCATTGCACTTCGATCATGCATCATCCTAACAAGGTGTGTTCTGCAGCCATCATAAATTCGTCCAAGTGGTTTAGAGGTTCTAACGGTCGGCTAAGAAGGGTTCCATTCTTTTGACTACCGGAACTAGTTTCAGATCGGAGTTCAGATTCGCTTTCAGACGGAAGTGAGATATTTTCTTCAGAATCATCAGTAAAAACAAGTATGGCTAACCCATCAGGAAAATCTGATGCAACCCGTGCAATGATTGCTGAAAAAGTGGGAAGGAGGATGGAAGAATTTGAGGCCAAAATGATAGCAATGATGGGAAATCTTACTGCCACTTTAGCACCGCTTACTAGGCAACAACCCGCTACTCCGGTTAGGGGGCAAGGTGAATAAGGGCCTGTTAGAGAGGATCCCCCCGCGGCAGTTGACCCACCTGCAGTTAAGATAAGAGCGCTAGCACCTGTAGAGCGCAGAGAAGCTCATAAACCTGAGAATGACTTGGGGGAAGAGGAGCCATAGGTTATAAAGGGAAAGTCGCCCAAGCCAGAGGAGGCAATGTGAAGAAAAATGGAGGAAGGGTTCGAAGCTATGACTCGCTTGCTGACAGTGAAAAGAGGCATGTGTCCTGAGGACAAAGAGCTGGATGGCGAAGATCTAGTTCCCTATAATTTTAAGATGCCTGATATGCCAAAGTTTGATGGCACCTCTGACCAGACAGCAAATGTGAAGCAATACTCGTTAGTGATGAAGGCTATAACTCTAACTAGAAAGCAGAAGATAGAATATTTCTGCTTGAGCTTAATAGGGCCTACAGTTGACTGGTACCACGGGTTGCACAAAAGGTCCAAAGAAGATTGGGAAGTGCTAACGGAGAAATTTCTTAAGCAATATGCTTGCAGTACCAGGATGGAGGTCACCCTGAAAAACCTAGAGCTGCTTTAACAAAAGTTGGGAGAAGCATTCCATGATTACCTTACCAAATGGAGAAATCGGGTTATAAAAATGAAAAGAAAACTCGATACCTCTGATCAGATAAAGTTGTTCATTAGGAATGCTAGCCCATACTTGAGAGAGGCACTAAAAATGAAGGGGCTAAAAGACTGGGAGTCCCTGAAAAACATAGCCATAAAAGCTGAGGGAGAATACCTGGCAAGAAAGGCCAAAAATGACAATTATGCCCGGAGAAATTACGGTAGTCAAGGGGCAGGAAAGTCAGCAGGGCCCGACAATGGGAATCGAACTGGAAACACAATAGATGTAGCGATTACCGAAGCAAACCAAAGGCATTTTTCCAACCTAGGCATATCAGTCTTGGGTACTTAAAAGGTTGATGAAGGAAGGTAAGCTACAGCCAATGCCTGCTAAGCCCACCAGAAGTCAAGGACATCCCGATCATCGGGCGGATCAAAAAATTAAGTGGAAGCAAATGCAAAATCACATACCTCCAACCATTGCTAGTGAAAACTTTTTCCCACTTAGTTTCTCTCACCTAGTTCTCAATTATAGATGTTTTTTGTTTCTGCATCCTTTTTCTTTGAGCAGTAAGAGGAGAGAGGACCCCAAGGCTATATATAGCATTCAACTATCATGAATTCCATTTCAGTTTCCGTATCCATTACCATCGATTACCACCATCAATGGCCATTGAAAGCCATAATGTTTGCACCACTAACGTTCAAACTATTACATTTTATTCATAATGTTATTTAATTTTTATGTAAATTGATGGATATTATCATCGTCCAATACATATGTATTCAAAAAACGTCTTATATTTTGAACTTTTTACAAACCACTTATTCTCATTTGCTTTAATATTATATAATTTTTATGTGGTATTGAAAAAAAATATCATTATTGTTGTCTATATATACCTTCTAAAAATATATATTCTGAAATTTTATTGGCAAAACTTATTTTTAGATTTTTGAACTTTTAAAATTTTCTATATTTGATCTATTTACAAAAGATATTCTTCATTAATTCCCTATACCTTTATATTAGATGACACGCAGTTACTCATACACAACACATTAGTGCGTGCATTTCAATTACTGTTAAATGACTGTCCAGTTGCAAAAGTTCCCAGGTCCCTTAACTTTCAAAATTTTTTACAGTAGATCCATTTAAAACAAAAATTCTTTACATCCTTAATCTTTTCTTTGAGGTAACATAAAATCCCTTATAACAACATGTTCGTACTGCCAACCAATGCATGGTGTTGCCAAAAATTGAGCATGAAAGTTTAATAAAATATATGTTGCCAAAATCTCAAATCCCTAACATCTACACTCACGCTTCTCTTCTTTGTTGCTTAACCCCCTCATCTGCCACCTTCTCTGTCTCACTTTATCTATCCTAGCTCCAGTGTCATCCTTATCACCCTCACCCTAAATTCACCTCCTAGCTCAGATTCAAGGTATGCCATGAAAGGAATAGTTCTCACTGTTAAGTGAGTTTTTCCACATATTTCAAACCTGATCGGATTTATCTGTTAGACTAATCTAAGATCTAATCCAGCACACAAACAAAAAACAAAAGGAAATAAAATAATATGGTTAAAGATTTTTATATAAAAAAAATATAAAAAAGACTACAAAATTTCTTAATTTTACTAATAGTTCAGCAATTTCAATTTTATTAGTTTTTTGATATCGAAAAATGAATTAATATAACTAAATTTTTATTTCAGAACAGAATGGATTAAACCAAACCAAAAATATCGAACTATTTTTGGTCCAGTCCAATTTGGTTCAGCATTTGATCCGACTTTTCAATCATAATTGTGACCCAAGACCAATGTTGAATCTGCTCGGAAAAAAAAAAAGTGACCTAACCCGATAAGGAATCAAAAAATAATGATCCCAAAAATTCAAAACTAAAAATAACAACCCAAAGTGATCCAAATCTGAATCCATCCAACCAGACCTAATTACCAAGTCTACTTGAGAGCGAATGGACTTCTAAATTAATCTAATAATTTTTTTTATACATTTAATAAAAATAATAAATTACGTGTGAAATAGGTGTGACTAATATTACTATTATCTGCATTTATTGATTTCTTTTGTTTACGTTTGCCTTATTTTAAAAAATTAGCAAACCACATTATATCATACCATTTTTTTAAAATATGTTATTAATAATTATTATACTATATCATAGTATATAATACATCACTAAAATAGCAAACCACATTATATCATACCATTTTTTTGAAATATGTTATTAATAATTATTATACTATTTCATAGCACCTCATAAAATAGATAAATATGTTTTAAGCGTTAAATTTTTAATTTAATTCATTATAAATACAAACTACTATTTTTATTGAGTATTAAATTGGTGCATGTATTCATGGGTATGTATATGTACACACCTTCATGTCAAATTTAATTTTTTCTTCTAGGAAAAAAAGAGTTTTTTTTTAATTTGGGGTGAATTTTGAAAGAAATTGGAGATTGGGTGCAACAGGAAAACAATTTAGGAGAATAGGGTATCAGAAAATGGCAACCAAGGTTGCCGTTTTTTGACACGTAGGGCCCCACAAGTGTGGGACTCTAGGTTGCCAGAAAACGGCAATCTTGGCTGCCGTTTTCTGGCAGCCTTTAATTATTTTTTTTGTTGCCCCAGGCGCAAAACGGCACTGGTGCAGGAAAATGGGCAATGGTGCCCGCGCGTCAAAAAACAACAAACAAGGTTGCCATTTTCTGACATGGCGAAAACGCCGCCGTTTTTGCTCCAACAGAACTTAAAGTGGAGTGGAGCCCGTGTGTCAGAAAACGGCAACCAAGGTTGGCGTTTTCTGACAAATGCATTCTTTTTTTTTCTTTCGGGTCAAAGGCTGCAGCGCACGGGAATTACTGTGCGCTGCAGCCTTACCAGACCCGTGCCTTCTGCAGGGCACGGGTCTGGTTAGAGGAAATATATATATATATATATATATATATATATATATATATATATTATTTTGGCTATAAAAGCCCAAATGCACTCCGGAACTCATTTCTACCATTTCTAAACAAAGGTTAGTTGTTTTCATTTCATTGTTCATTTGATTTAATTTCTACCAATTTTCATTTTAATTATTTTGTAAATATATTATTATGTTAATATAGTTATAATCAAATATATTATTATGTTAATGGAGTGAATATCACTAATTTAATTTTAATATAATTTTTATGCAATTGTAGTTATTATAGTTATAATAATATAATATATTATTTTGTTTTTATAGTTATAATCAAATATATTATAGTTGTAATATATTATTATGTTATTAAAGTTATAATCAAATATATCATTAAGTTAATGGAGTGAATATGACTAATTTAATTTTAATTTTTATGTTATTATAGTTATTATAGTTTTAATAATATAATATATTATTATGTTATTATAGTTATAATCAAATATATTAATAAGTTAATAGAGCGAATATGACTAATTTAATTTTAATTTTATTTTTTATGTTATTATAGTTATTATAGTTTTAATAATATAATATATTACTATGTTATTATAGTTATAATCAAATATATTATCATGTTAATGGAGTGAATATAACTAATTTAATTTTATTTTCTACATTGCAGGTGGTGTTTATTGAAAAATAAAGTTTGTTTAATTGATTTATACTCTGTTTGACACTGTATCACGTTAAATTTATTTGAAAACATAAAATATAAAAACGTTAAATATAACTTTTATATAGCATTTATTGATAAAAATTTTATATTATAGATGGTCCACACGATTTTAGCGCCTAGAGCAATGATGAGTGATTTGGCAAAGGCAATAGTGAAGAGAAAATGGGATGAATTGTACAACAGCCGAATCGAACCTGGAATGACAATGTGGGAGTACTTTATCCAAATAAATAAAAAATTACAGGATATAATTATACATGGGTATCCTATGACGGAGGCGAAAAAGGTTGAGGCAATTTGGAGGACATTGCCAATAATTTTTTGCAACCAATTTTGAGAATTTGGAATATGGATCATGTGACAAAATATGAGGAAGTAATTCTCATATTTTTAAAAGATGTGTACGGAATTAGTAAAGAAAATTTTTTAAAAGTTAGGGATACAATGCCCGTGCCCCAAAGAACTTATTGTTGGTGGTATAATTATAATAGATGGCCTAAACATTATGTACATTAGAACGTAAAATAAAATAATAAAAATGTATGCGTTGTTAAATAAATAATTTTGTTGCTGTTATAAGTGTTCTATATAAATTAGCAATGTTCATTATTTTAAACAATGATATTATCTTTTTTATTTTTATTGCATAATAATTTAGAAATTGAAGTTTAATCTATTTTCATAATTGTATAATAAACTATTGAAGTCTTGTAAATTTAGAATAATTTAAAATAACTTGAACAAAAAATGAAAATTATTATGTAGAAACATAAGATAATCATATGAATAAAACTTAATAACTCATTTAACATATATGATGTAAAAATTGATACAGATTCTGACATGGATTGACATGTGGGAGGTGCAAGAATTAATTTGGGTCCTATGAATGGGGAATTGCTTGCACTTAAAGGGAGACACCGATCTGACGCAATATGGAATAATTCAGTAATTCTTTAGTAATAAATTTATAATAAAAAATAAGTTTTGATTTATTTATTTTTGTTTAACTTATGCTATAGCTTGTTTTATTTATACTGAAGGTTAAGAGGGATTTGCTGAGGACAAGAAGGTGTAGTGTAGATGAGCACTATACATCTATCAACCAAAGAATAGAGGAGTTAATATAGGTGTGACGTATTTAGATTGGCATTTAATCACAACGCTTGTTGAGCGTTGGAGACCTGAAATGCACACATTTCATCTGACATGTGGTGAGACGACAATTACCCTTCAAGATGTAGGAGTTTTGACAGGTTTACCAATCGATGGTGAACCTGTGACCGGAAGAACAAATATGAATTGGCCTACAATTTGTCATGAGCTATTAGGAGCTGTTCCTTCTGAGAATGATATGTGGGGGGGAAATTAAAATTGACTTGGTTGGATGCTCATTTTAGTGAATTGCCTGAAAATGCAACACCCGAACTCATACGACAGCATGCGCGCGCGTGGATGTTGAGATGTTTAGGTGGAATGTTATTTGCATCTCAAAATTCATCATTGGTGCACCTAATGTTCCTCCCTCTGTTAGCGGATTTGGTAAATGTTGGACAATACAGTTGGGGGTCAGCCTGTTTAGCATGGCTGTATAGAGATCTATGCAGAGCCACTTGTCCCAATGCTAAAGGAGTGTCTGGATACCTTCAAATCCTACAAATGTGGGCGTAGGAAAGGCTTCCCCAATTTTGGCCTGGTCATATACATCCATACACGATAAATCAAAGCATGCCTTATGGATTCAAGTATCAGTATAATTTGAATAAATAAATTAATTTACTTGAAATTAGCATCTAGTTTAATTAATCGATTTATGAACTTTATGTCATATTAGGTGGGCACAACAACTGGACATGCATAATATCCACATTTATAGGATGGATACAAATACGTATCGCGAAATTTTAGATACGCAGTCTACAGAACAGGTTCATATTGAAATAGCATGGATAGTACATGTTGTTTAAAGTTAAATATTATTTATGAATTAATTGTTTCCGTTTTACATGTAATGCAGTTTGAATGGGAGCCGTATATCAATGTAATACAGTTGCTCCCAGATTATTGCAGAAGTGGTCAGTGCTGCTGGATGTCTGTTGTCCCACTCATATGTTTTCACCATCCGGACAGAGTAATAAGGCAGTTCGGTTTTAACCAACCAATTCCATCTCCACCAATGGTTCAAGATAACTTACATTCGATAGACTTGCGTGGACAAAATCAGTTGAATTGGGCTGCTGAATTTTTTGCATTCATTAATGAATAGAATAATCGACACAACCGGGTTATGACTGGACAAGGTCCGAGACAATATTTAACCAATCGATCCGAGTATATGCAATGGTATGTACAACGAATGAGACATTGGATCACCCCTAGTGGAGCATCCCGTTCAGCTGCTATATGTATTTCATTCATTTTACGTCTACATTATGACAAATAATATTTCCATATTATTTTGTGGCATATGTTTTATGTTTTAATTAAAAATTCTTTTATTTTAGGAGGATGGTCTCGAAAGATTAATACACGATGAGGGTGATGCGTCTTCAATTCGACCAATAATAGGGAGCGTACTTGGTGCAATAGGTCACGAAGATAGGTTTTTTACCGATTATCGCAGGCAGCCGGTACCAAATCCAATCAATATACCCCCGATGGAAACGCATTTTGAAGACTTTCGGACGCAAAGACGTCAACGTGGGATGTCTGATAGGCGTGCAGTTGTTCCTGAGATATATTATGACCCAAATGTGATGCAAATTCTGCCCCCAATGTCATGGCCCTTTCATGACATTCAATTTTCGCTTGATCAGTGCACGACGCCAATGCCGAGCCTAAATGTTACATCGTACGAAGTCGGTTCAACGAGTTATGATCGTGCAGATGCTGGTGGTTCAACGTATCCTCATACACCTAGTGAGTACCGTGTTCCAACGTTCACGGATGCTCCTCAATCGTTAATTGCCGAGCATGGATCAGATTTTCTCCAAAGCATTTTTGGGCAACATGAGGAAACTAACTTACATGGACATGAAAGACAAGCACCATCGTTTTTTGATTTTTACCATGACGTAGTTAGCTGTGATACAAGATCGAGTGGGGCAAAGTCAGACCAACTACCAACAACTATTTCTAGCGATGTCGGCCAGGCAGGAGGTGAAGGAACAAGCGCCGCCGAAGGCGATGAACCCCAACGTAGGTATCCAGGTCGACGTCGAAGGCCAATTAAATGTGGTACGGGATCACATCTTTTACCGTAGATGTCATTGTGGAAATTTGTATATGTATTTCTGAAATGCTAACAAATTCCTTTATTAGTAAATAAAATTATATGTTACTAGTGTAATTTACGTTTCATTATAATACGCATATAATACTATATTATAAAAAATTTAATAATATGTCACAATTATACATGTCAACATCAAATCACACATTACAAAGTTACACTTATGTGAAAATATATAACTCATGGATAGCTTGATGTATACTCTGAGGGACCGGCCAAGTTTGGGCATGTCTTTCTATTGTGGCCTTCATTTCGACATAATGCACAACGATTTGGCCTACTGCGGTCTCTTGTATCCATTTCATTTTGATATCTAGCGGTTCGTGGTCGGCCTTTTTTTCTTATGAGGTTGGGGTTTGGAATTAACTTTGGACCGACATATGGCTCTCAGTAATCACGGTGTGCCAGCGATTGGAAGAAAGTCTGGTAACAACTCAATGCCTCCGACAGTTTGTAACATTTGTCGACATATGCCCACATGTCAACACGTACATGCATGCAGGCTGCAATAGCATGTGAACACGACATTTTGGTACCTTGGAACTTTCCACATTCACAATGGCGGCAGTCCAAATTAATAGCTTGTGTGTTATTCCCTTTTCACTTGCTCTTCTGATTTTTGGTCCGTATAATGAAAAGCCCAATTCGCCGATCAAAACTTTTAACCCTATGACCAGTTGCCTTTTGAGCCCGCTTACCTATCTCCTCCATACAGCTTTGGGTGTAATTGTTACCCGCCGCCATCTGAGCTCGATACATGCACCGTCTATCATCAAAATATTTCACCAACCGGGCAAGTACGTGCTTAACCACACAACAGATAGGCATCATCCTTACACCTCTTAATGCATTGTTTACACTTTTGGCTATGTTCGTGGTAGCATTGCCATATCTGTGCCCACTATCATGAGATAATGTCCATTTTTCCAAATTATTTTGCGTGGCCCAATTGAATGAGTCCACATCAAGCTCCTTTATTTCATCCATTCGTTTAAAAAACTTTCTGGGTTGGAAATTATTTCTTGCCAATTATCGACAACATTTATATATCTTTAGTTTGCAAACAACAAAAATATTTAATTTTTGTTAAACAAATAAAATATAGTAGACATACCTGCTTTATACAACATGTCTTTGATTTTGGAATTTCTATGGGCCATATTGTAGTTGCTGACAAAATGTTGCATACAAAAACAATGAAACGCTAATGGCTCCTTCCAGCCACTATTTTCGTCCCGAAATAATGCCAAAATGCCCTCATGCCGGTCAGAAATAATTGTTATACCTGACTTCTTAGTCACATACTTTTTGATGCATGTTATGAACCAGGCCCAGCTTGATTTATTTTTGCCTTCAACCACAGCAAATGCTACCGGGTACAAATAATTATTACCGTCAATAGCACTTGCAATCAAAAGTGTCTAATGGAACTTGCCTGTCATGAATGTACCGTCTATGAGCAATACTGGCTTGTAGTGTGATAGTCCATCTATACTTGGCTTGAATGTCCAAAAAAACCTTCTAAATTGTCGACAATTTTGTTGTGCACTATCGTCAACCACAAATTCATAGCAAAAACTCGGGTTGTACCTCTCCATAGCTTTCAGATAAAATGGCAATTTCCCATAAGAATCCTCATAGTTGCCAAATATCTCTTCCAGCGCCTTAGATTTTGCATACCAAGCCTTATTGTACGATACATCATAGTTGAACCGACTACGCATATCAGCAATTATAACACTAACTTTTAGATTAGGGGTTGCACTCACTATCTCCAAGATACAATCACAAATGGTTTGTGTATCTAACTGCCTATGCTGCTGCGAAACAAGTGAGGTTGTGCAGTTGTGGGATGCCTTGTACGCACTAATAATCCAATATAGAGATGTTCCTTTTTTCATGGCCCGTAACCTCCAAGGACAACCTGTTTCATCGGCTCGCGAGCAACAAACAACCCAGTATGGTGGCTTCGACTCCACAACTTTATAAGAAACATTATTCATAATCGAAAATTTCTTCACTCACGCTTTCACCTCATCCTTTGATGTGAATGCCAAGCCTTCGCATAATTCAGATACACCGTCCCATCTTATCATTGGTGACTCATTATACATGCTGATCTCAGTTTCTGCAAAATTAAAATTTGTATAGTGCACTGATGGAAAGTTAAACTGTGAAATCTCATGTTGTCCACCCATATCATCTCTCACATCATTCATGTTCAGATTCTGAAGGCCTACAGTAACATGGGTAGAGCTACCAGAAACAAATTGGTCATCTCTGACAATACCTGTTTCCTCAACAGCTTCATTCAAATCAATCTCTTCGTCGTCATCATATGGATCTACACCTGGAGAAATGTACCCATTATCGGTACGCTCCATATCATTACCTTCAACGCCACTAAATCCAACCTTTATTGGACTCGCTTCTATAGTTTCCAAATCATCAACCCCTTCACATGGTGCTGTATCCCCTAAATGTGTACCAAATTCCGATCGACTTGCCCTTGCAAAATTCAAATTTTCATCAACTGTATTTCTCTCATCCACCTGTGGTATTGAATCTCCAGCAATATTGGTGTTCAACTGAGCAACATTATTCAACACATTTTGTTCGTTTCTAATGAAAATTTGTTCAATTTTAACAACTATCTTAGCAACAGTATATCCAGGAAATGAAATAAAATTTTCATATATTTGCTCAATGTCATCGTCATCCGTTACATCCATAAGTGCCCAAGAATACGACCCCTGACTATTTATAGGATACTTATATATTACTCTACTAACCCTGACATCCACTGCTAAATCCAATTTAACTGATATTTTATGAAAAAATTCCGTAAATATCGGTTTGTTTCTGAGCTTCAATCTCCTCGATCATCCTGAGGAGGTCGAAGTATCATACTGATAACCCGCTACACCCCATATTGATTGTCCCCCAGTATGAATTATAAATATTGTAAGAATTGACATTTCCTCACTCCTACATTTAATGTAAATACTCTATAATTAATGCATCATTTTAATTTTAACGGAACTTAAATACTTTACACACATTTTCAAAACGTTCGTAAATTAAACTCTATTAGGCAACTACTTTAATATTTATTATTCCATTACCAAATATTTTCCACGAAAATATGTTGTTCTAATTTTGTCACTATTTTTCCAAATTAAAATTTTATTTTAATCTTCACTCCTCAAAACTTATTTTTTCCTATCAATCAAACAATATAATATTAAATTTACAGACTGCATAAAATCATTATTCCTGATTAAATATATTAATTAATTCGCTTCTAAAAGTTCATTTGAATTCATTATTCTAAATTATAATACGTAATTTCACATACCTCTATTTTTTCGCATATTCATATACATCATAAAATTACACTATAAATTTAAATAGATATAACTAAATTCGGAAAATTAATCACTGCACAAGTATTGACAATTATATTTTTTCTATAATATCTGGAAAAATACATATGATCAACAATTATCTTAAATTAGTTCAAACAAATTTTATTTTTCATAAATAAGATAAAATCTAATAACTTACCTCTTAAATTATATATCATAATTATCAAGAAAATTTAAAATTACCTGCAATTTCGGAGCGGTAAAAAATATGTCAGCTACACAAAGAAATTTAATTAACAATATTTATTTACACTTTATTACCATAACAGTACCCTTTTTCCAACTCCGAAAACAACTACAAAATATTATTGAGAATGGCAACAAATTCAAAATGGAAACAAAATGAGAGAGGCGGAAGTGAAGGTGTGTAAAAATGTTAAATGAAGGAATACATTGGCCTTTTAAAGGCAAATTTTATAACCCAAATATATATATATATATATATATATATATATATATATATATATATATATATATATATATATATATATATATATATAATTTTTGCAGACCTGTGAAGCACACTTCACGGGTCTGCTGTGCTGTATTACTGTGCGTTGCAGGCTAAGAGGTCACAAAACGGCAAGTAAGCTTGTCGTTTTCTGAGGCGGGGTCCACTCCCTGCGTCCCTCCCAATGCGCTCCTTGGGGGGAAAAAATAATTTACTATGTGTCAGAAAACGGCAAGTTTGATTGTTGTTTTCTGACGCGCTGGCCCGGTCCCCACCAGGCGCAAAACTGCACCGTTTTGCGCCTGGTCCGGCAAAAAAAATAAATTAAATTATGCCAAAAAAGGGCAACAAGGTTGCCGTTTTCTGGCTACCAAGAGTCCATCTTGGTGGGACCCTACACGTCAGAAAACGGCAATCTAGGCTGCCGTTTTCTGGTACCCTATTTCCCTAAATTCTTTTTCTGTTGCACCCAATCTCCAGTTTCTTTCAAAATTCACCCCAAATTAAAAAAAAAAAAATTCGTACATATCTAGGCATACCAATTTACTGATTTTGGTTTCCTGTATGGATTTCTTTTTGTAGTGATATTTTGGTTTAATGAAGTATGGTATAGTGATGGTTAAAGTATAAATTATACTTCCAAGAACTTGCTTTTGTAATTTGGGAGTATCAGATATACTGCCATGAATATCATATACACCATTTGTTCTTGATGAAATCGATATGTGTGAGGAAGGGTGAAAAAGAAGAGAAATTGATAAGTGTGCGAGGAAGAGTGCAAGAGAAGGTTGAAATTAATGAACTTTTTTTCCCAACACATGGCATACACGCACACCATGTGTATGATAATGTGTCCAATGGTAGCTTGCCACTTGTCACTTTTTATCCTAATCAATAATCAACTGACGACGTGATAGTCAACACTAACAGGTCGCTAGTGTAGTGGTAAATAAATTTTTCATTTTTCAAATATGAGGGGATAAAATTACACCATATGAAACATTATTAGCAAATTTGTCTATTTCAACAAATATCAGGAACAAAAATACACTTTTGACCTTTTCAATTCCTCAAATTTCATCTCAACAGTTGAGATATAAAAAAAAAAATCTCTCTCAATCTCACCAAATGATCACTTTTTAAAATTGTCATTTTAGTAAACTTAAGATGACATTGAGCCCACACTTTTCAATTTTACTCATTAATGCCAATAAAATATATAATATTTTAATTAATATTTTCATTTTTCTACACACTTTATTATGATAATCTATAAAAAAAGATATTTTAGTTTATTAAATATAATTTTTTATAAAAATTTAGTAAAATTAATTATTAGTAATTTATGTAAAAAGTAACAATTTAATAGAACAGACAGAGTAATTAATAAATGGGGTCTACATGCGATTTGACCGATGCATCTATGCTACTGCCATCACTCCCATCCATTTTGTACCTAATAGGAGTGAGCAAATTTCGGTTTAAACCGAATCAAACCGTCCGAATTTTTTAATTTGGTTCGGTTTCGTTTTCAAAAATAAGCTAATTTCGGTAAGGGTTCGATTTTGAAAGGCAAAAACCGGAAAAAAAAAAAAAAAAAAAAAAAAAAAAAAAAACCGAACTGACCGAACTTATATTAATATATGTTATTTTTTGCATTTTTTACAAAAATAAACTTTATTTTTGTATTTTTTAATTTAATATAAAGGGGTTTAACTCAAATTAAATATATGTACATTTTTAATTTGATTTTTTTTATTTTAATTTTATGATTTGTAATTTTATATAATTTTTAGACAATTTTTTTTAATTATAATTTTAAAATTTTGGTTTTATCGGTTAACCGAAACAAACCGACCGAAAATATCAGTTCGGTTTGAGTTCGGTTATCACAGAAATTGCGGTTCGATTCAGTTTCGTAAAATCTTGTAATTTCGATTTTCGGCTATTGCAGTTCGGTTATTGAACCGAACCGACCGTTGTACACCCCTAGTACCTAATGTCCAGTAATTAGAAAATTTAAGGACTTAATGTGTAGCATTTTTAGTCGAGGGACTCCATGCAAAATTTTTTAAAGAGTTCAGAGACCAAAAACGCATTTTTTTCCTTCATTCAATAGTCCACAATAATGTGCACCTCATACAAGAATGCACCCAATCATACCCTGTTCTTATAGTCTTGGGGGTTTCACATTTAAATACTAAATATAATCCAATGAAATGCGTGTCAGACATTAAGCTTGTATATGAAGCACGCATTTATCCACTTGAATATTGCTAAGCGCGTGTACAATAGTACACGTACATATTTTTTTTTTTGACAAGACTTACATACCATTTAATTTTAATCAACATAAAAAATATTTTATTTTATTTTTCAATCAATCAGCATGCATAATGGTATGCACGCGAATACTGTAGCACACCCAAATACTTTCATAAAAAATTATTTAAAACAAAAAGACAAATAATCAATATTTAACGGCAGATCCAAGTCTGAAGTCTCGTGACATAGTATTTTATTAACTTTTTTCATTTCCTTTTTTTCGGGTGATGATTATTGGGAATGAGTTACAATTACAAGTGGGATAGAAAAAGTGGGTGCATCCACTGCCAAAGCCACACTACACCTACTCGAGCCTATCGTCTCCCCAGCCCCCAATAAAATTACACAACGCAATTACTCCGTCAGAAGGCAGAAACGAGAACTGGTCGGGCCTCAAAGCCCACTCAGAATTCACCAAACTTTAACTTCTACAAAAGCCTCAAACCTTTTTTTTTTCTCGGCCATTTCTTTTTTCTTTTAAAAAAAAATTGAAAAAATGGGATTCTTTTTCCCTCCCCTCCTTACAAAACCCACCTCTAGAAACAGAGCAAGGCGAGAACAAAATTGGGCGGGGAAATCCCACTCCCACCACCCTCCTCATAACTGCCATTTGAAATTTAACTCACTTTAACGGCTATTTTAAAGAAATCCAAAGCGGGAGAACAAAATTACTAACAACCTTTTGAACTAACCACATCATCACCCAAACATACAATTCCTATTCCCATTTTAACATTTTGTCCCCAAATCACTACTACCAGTCTCTCTACCAAACAATATATCTAACAAGTTTTGTCTGAGTTTTGTCTATCTCCAGGCTTTCATGGCATTAACAAAAACATTTCTCATCCCCTGCAGATTCAAGAATATATTTAGCGGTGCTTCTTGGACGACTTGCTATACTCAACAACATCATTATCTTCTTCGTCTTCATCTTCACCTTCACCATCACCATCACCATCACCATCACCATCCCTCTTCCTCTTATGATGAGATGATGATGTTGATGGTATCACATCAACTTCATCATCATCTTCAACTTCTTCCTCTCCTTCAGGATCATCTTCTCCGTTTCCTGGCTCCATGTCACTTCCTCCTGCGTCATGCACTTCAGCCTGCCCCACTGGTTGAACCAAGTATCCTGCACCCGAGTCCTCGTCCTGCCATTCCAGTGAAAATATCTTGGTCAGTTGTAGTACCAAATTAATAGTACAAATGCCATTAACAAGATTGAAATAAATGTCAGGGGAAAACAAGAAGACACAATTCACAGGCAAAAAGGCTTCAGAATCACGTTTACCATAAAAGTAAGCAAATAAAAATAGAACTCAAGATGAACAGAAAAGCAAAAGATCCAAACAACCAACAAAAAAGTAGAGTTATCCTTGGCTAGAACCAACAAAACATGGCAGGTACAGTAAACATAACTACTGAACCAATAACTGAAAAATCTCCTACCCTGTAAAAGTTCAACAGAATTTAACACACAAATGAACTCATACACTCTACGGCATATATAGGTTGAAGAACTGGCTAGACAGCGTGAGAAATTGTACTTTTTAAATTTTAAAAAAGACCTCATCACCAAGGGGCAACAATACTACATGGTCATCAACTTTAAAAGAATAACTTCTGAACCTATTAAGAAAACTAGACAGAATTTTTTATTTCAACTCAACTATAGAATAAGTAAGGAAGACAAAACTACTACACATGCAATAAGATTTTTTTATCATCATATAGGCTGAAATGCAGGAAGTTTACAGAAAAACTGGCCCCAACCTAAAACCAAAGGGCGTCATTGCTATTGGAAACACATTTAGTACAACAGGGTGAAAAAAATTGACAAAAAGAAATTATGAAATTGTGACAGATCACGCACCAGTTCTCAAGGACTTATATTGCTACAACATAATTACAAAAATAAAATAAAAAAAAAAAATCTTCCGTTTACTTTTTGTCATTTTCAATTCCATAAGTGTCAATATATTGGATCAGATATAATATAATATACTGTTTGCATTACAATACAAAGATTTCTAGAACCGTTAGCTCTTATGCATATGTTACATAGATGGCCATGGCCTTTATGGCATATGAAACTTCAAATAACAATTATCTTTTTCAAAAACTAGTCACACAGAAAATGTCAAAAGTTTAAAAGCAAGGACATCAAGATTAATAGCAACAAGGCGCAATCCAATACGGCAATCACCTCAGATACTAAAACAACAAATAAAATGGACAATAGCAAATAAACACAAAACCATTGATTACTTAACAAATGCACATGAAACACAAAAATCAATATAAACCAGTAAGCAGCAATTCATTCGGACTGGGGACAACAATAAACAATATGATAAAATAAAAACAGGCACGAATAAAGCAACCACAAACCATGAAGGACCCAAACAAAAACTCAACGTAGCTCACCTCCTCCTCACCCTCTTCTTCATCTTCAAATTCTCCATCATCATCAACACCCTGTTCATCATCTCCAGTTTCCCCGTTATCATCCTCCTCTCCATCATCCTCTCCATGTTCATGACCATCAATTTCCCCCTCTGTGCTAGTCAACCTACCTGTACTTTCAGGCTCAGCGAAGTCCCCCTCATCATTGTCCACCTCTTCCTCATCCTCATCGTCCTCATCTTCATCGTCCTCATCTTCATCTTCAATCCCATCCACTTCATCATCACTATCATCAATCTCATGTACCTCTACCACATCATCATCATCATCACCCTCCTCATCAATCTCCTCTCCAGATTCATTTTCATAATCATCGTCACCTTCTTCATCATCCCCATCATCTCTCCCCTCCACAGCTGCTACTCTAAAGCCATTTTGGTTCGCTCCATTAATCTGCCTAGCAGTCTCAGTCTCCTCCTCATCAGCATCGCTCTCCTCATCCTCATCCACATCAACAATCCCTTCAGCCCCTTCACTGCGTCCATTATTCAACCTATAAGGCCTTTCCTCTCCGTCAATCTCACCACTACCAGGATCATCTTCATCATCCTCTTCTTCATCCTCCTCATCATCAGATTCCGGCCTCTCATTCTCCTCAGCGTCCATTTTGTCCAAATACTTCAAAGATTTGATCAGTCCAAAAACCCTAGACCGATAGTCCTTCACTCTAGTGACCGGACACTCGTATAGATCAAGAGAAATAAGCTTTAACTGAGCCAAGGGGGCAAGATCTTCAATGTATTGGATTCGATTGTTAGATAAATCGAGGTCCCGAAGCGAGTCAAGGCCAGCCTCGACCAGGAACTCAAGACCGCCAGCTATGCGATTATCAGAGAGAATAAGCTTCTGAAGATTTCTGAGTCGAGGAAACTGCTCAAGAGACGAAACTCCAATATTTGCGATGGAAAGGTGCTGAAGGTTCTCGAACTTCTCCAAAAGGCTCGGTGGCGGCAGCCGCCCTTGGACGCACTTCACAGCGCCGTCTAGGGTTAGTGTTCTCGCGGCGGCCACGTCCGTTTGCCCGTCTAAAGCTGTCTCCACTGCCCTCTCCCAGATCTCATCCATCACATACAAAGCCCTATCACTTATTCACCAATTAAAATAGATTCCCTACGAACAAATTGATGCAAATATCACTCTGTAAACGTATTCAGAATCCAGATGGATAAAAACCAATTAATCTGCAACTCTTGTGAAAGTAAACAGACCTAAAATTTCATGGCCAAGGTCCCAACAACCCAAACGCTAACCCTAAAACTAAAATTAGAGATCGAAAATCAGAATCAATAGCAATCTGTTAGACCCGTTTAAAACCCTAATTCCTGTATAATGTACGGTCTCTGCCTCTGCGTCTGCCTCTCCCTCTCTCCCTTCAGCGCTCTCTCTCTCTCTCTGTTTTGTAATTTTGCAATTTTGGTTCGAATAGATAAAAAGATAATAATAAAAAATAATAATTAAATCCCAATAGTCTCTCTTGTTTATATTCTGAGTTTGTATTGGTTAGCTCGGGCGAGTCGGCCGGCTCGTGGTTATTGTAGGTTAGGTTTGATTGGGGAGGGTAGTGCCGGTTCAAGGTTGGGGGTTGTAATTAATAGAGGAATTTGGACCGTTAGATGAGAGAAGGCAGAGATCGGTGACGTGGTATAAATAGACGGTAGAGATTGCAGATTTGTGTGTTTGTTTTCAAAAAGGTTTTAGGAAGAGAGAGAAAATACTTGTGCTGTATTTTGCCTCGCCATGTTTGACATGTCATATTTGCCGCAAATATCGAGGCATCCGGAGGAAAGATACTGGGGTTTAGAGAAATTACTAGTGTAAAGTAATTCTTTTAGAAGGGTTTTAAGGATAATTGATTTGTTACTTCCAACGTTATATAAATCAATAAATATAAATTTGTTAGATATTTTTATTTTTTATTTAATGGCTTAATGTATGGTATGTTACACATACCGAATCATCCCATTTTAAGATTAATGAAAATAAAGTATATTTTTATTTTTTTTACAAATAATATTTTTCAATAATTTCAAAATTTTTGATATCTAATTGGTTCAATTTTTTAAAATATATGGATACGTAAATGAAATTTAAACTATAAGAGTTGGTTTCAATATACTAAAAAATTTATGGATAAAAAATTTTAAACATGAGCTTTAATATTTTACTATAAAATTAAGAGAGTTCAAAATCTATATTTTTATTTATTTCTTTCGTAAAACATGATAAATAAATTTTTAATATGTAAAACTGGAAAAATATTTATGAGATAGCATGCTTTGCTATGTGTCAATGTTGTTAATTTAGAATTGACGAAAGTTACTTATAATGACATTTTTGTACTAATTTCAATTACATCAAGAGTATTTTTACTCTAAAATAAACGATATAGTTCTTTAGTACCTTTAGAAAATGTAAAGCACATTTTTGTACTTTTTCCCCATTTAGAAATCACTTTTCTAATTAATCACAATTTGAATCTCATTCTCCTCCTTACCAAATATATAATTATCAAAAGCAAGATTTTAAAATATTTAATCAAATAACTTTTATTTATATATATATTTATCTATAATAATAATAAAATATATAATTGTTGTAAATAAATAGATTGAAAATATAAAGTAAAGAGAAATGAGTATAATTTTTTTTTTATTATGGTGTGTATTGAATTACTTACTATGAGCATATTTATAAGCATAAATACTTGGTAAATAAGTCAATAATAGAAATTGAATAGGAATATAATACAACTAAATGTAGGGTCTAATTAGAAATAAAAGTAGTCATCCATAATAAGCATATTTCAGAACATTTTTCCTCGGATAACTATGCACTATGGAACATGCTTTGTTAAAACTTTGCTTACAAATATTCAGTGAGATAAAAACTTAACGAATAAAAAAGAATTAAATATTCACATGTACTTTCTTTCAAAAATACAACAAATTATACTGAATATTCATCTAATTGAAACACTCCAATCCTATGTATATGTTTCTTAAAAATTAAATTCAGTAATGAGCAAATTTTGCGATTTGGCCTTTCTTCACGATGTAATATTGTTAATTGTGTTCTCGAACAATAATCTACATATTCCTTTACATGACAACATAATGAGATGTTTTTATTACTTTTAGATACCTGAACCACTTTTGGAATTTTAATATTAGTTATATCTTGAATCTCTTTATGAGTACTTACCTCCATAATATGAACATCTTTATTTATTTGCTCATTTTCTTTTCAAGACAATTGTTCTACTGAAACATAATTTTGAATTGGACCATTTGCAGCTTCTATATATAAGATTTAATAAATCTCTAAGTTAATAAATACATTAGTATCATAACTTAATACTTTTTTAAACTTCAAGTTCATAATATGAGAATCTTATAATATATTGATTATTCTATTTTTTAGCTACTAGCTTATTATATTCCCTTAATAGTTGGAAAACATTTTAATCAAAATGAAATCTATAGCTCAAAATTGCAGTAGGGCAAATTTATAATTTGAGTTGCATAATGCATAAAAGTATTGCTTCAAGCACAATATATATAACATATCCACGTATAAAAATGGGAGTTTGTTCTCATAATATCTAGCAATTAATCGAATGCATTTAACAAATAATTTTGCTAAACCTTTAAGCATGAATACGGATTTCTAACTTCAATAAATATATAACAATCATTTAAGCCAGTGAAATAAGAACAATAATATTAAGATAAATTGTCTTGATTTTATAATTTGAAAATTGTGCACTTAATTTAAATAATCTCACAAATTACAGATTGTGAATTGATAATAAAAACATATGTGACTACTTTATCGATGCGTATTTTTAAAAATTATAAAATATTTAAGTAATTCACATGATGGATAGTGGCCTCACAGATATTATCTTTATGCATTCCAAGATGAAGAGAATTCAGTCCCTTTATTAGCCCATAATAATTTAGTAATTTATATTCTTGAGAACAAGTAGTTTATGAGAATTCTTTAAATTGAATTAAAGAAACCAATAGAAAGAGGAAGGGGGAAAGAGGAAGCACAAGCTTGAAGCAAGATTTAAGGAGTTTTGTTCAAAAATCAGGTTTGGGAACTCCCTAATTCATTTGTTTATGCTTGTGGTGTTTTGAATGGTGATTTATATTGGAATGAATGAGGAATTGATCTTAAAGTGACAATTTGAGTAAATCTTTCATGAAAATGGATGATAGTGGCACGAGAAATTAGTTTGTTGAATTCTACCTTTAAGAATCACTTTACCCTTTTTCTGTGTTTAGGCTATATCTCGGCCTATAGACCTCCAATTTGAGTGATTTCTAGTTAGAGATAAAACTTAAGAGATAGACTTTATAAAGACACGAAGACCCATTTTTGCCTATAAGACCTTCGAAAATTTGATTGAAAATGAATGTTTGTTTATGCTTATGTAATGGAGCAGTTGGTGTTCACAAGGGCATAACTCTTAGATTTTATTTCCAAATTGGATAATTTTTTTTGTCAAAAGAAACTTAAGACATAGGGTAACAATTGTATAGAAGACACTTTTGCCCAGAAATATCATTTGCTAGGTGAAAAGGGCCAGTCAAAATCGGACCTAAAATTTACCCTATTTCAGAAGGCAATGAAACAGGGTTACACGGTGGTGAGAATTTCCTGACCATCATGTAAACAACTACTAAAACTCAAAATTTGTCTTAAAATTGACCCACATGGTGGTCAGGAATGTCTGACCACCGTGTGACCCCTGTTTTCAGCATAATAAGTGAGTTTTTCTCACCGGTTTGAACCCGAATCTCACCGAAAATACTCGAAACTTGTCTAATACATGTCTAATGTTATGAAATGAATATAAACATAAATGCCACCTAAAAATATGTGTAATTATTATTATGAATACAATAAATTAATGAAGAAATTAGGAGTATATTTATCTTAAAATCACCAATTATTACTTAAAATGACCTGGCACATGTTAATGACTGAATATGATTAGTATAAGATTGTATCTAATTAAATTAGGGCATGATATATATATATATCTTTCTTTGTTTTTCATTACAGTATAACTCTTGAATGTTAGTAAGTGGACTACTCTTATTCCAGAATATGTATCTTATCTTGTAAATTTGATAGGAAGAAATGAAAATACATACTTGTACATGAGTACTCTTGTATGTCATTATGATATGACTCTTGGTTATTACCAATATACCTTGAATGTGTATGCATGCATATGAGTACTCACGCTGATCACAATAATATGGCTTTTATTTGCTATGGATATGTCTTGGTATTTAAGTAAAGCCTATTAGAGGCATAGTTATAGGTGAATAGTCTTATCTAGTAAGATCCTACAGCTGCTCTTGTGATACTACTTATCTCTTATTATTGAGACTTGTGTCTTTCTTGAATCTTGATTTGTGCTTCGGCACTCTTGGCAAAAATTGACACTCGGGGCTTATGCCTCTCTTGTTGATACCGTTTGGTATCTCTTGTCGATACCAGTTGGTATCTCTTATTGGTACCAATTATCGGTATCTCTTGGACTTGATATTCATGCTTAAAGTAATAGCAGTCATAAATAAGTAAAGAATCTGTTTTTTTAAATTATATTAGTTAATTTGAATAACCATGTTTCTTGATTTCCTAAAGAACTTTGCAACCCGAGATAGAATGGAATATGCTCTTAGCTATAATTCTGTCTAGGTTAATAATATAATGTCGTTCCGTTTATGATTATGGTATGGTTCATCTGTAGTTATGTAAGTAACAAATCTAACATGTTTAATATGATTTGTCTTGATTTCTCCAAATTCGAATATTTTACTCTATTTCTGAATTAGGTAGACGAGCTTAGTAACATGACTGAAATTAGATATCTCGTGAATATGAATCTTTAAGGATAAAGTGATTAGATGAAAGAAATAATATTTATAACGTGATGACTATGCTTGTGTATGTAGTTATATAAATTAAAGTAAATGATACCGGAAAGGATTGATAAAGCACCGTGTGTATGTGAATATAAGAAGGAAATATTTAAAATGGCATTTTGTACAGGAAGTGTGAGTAAACTATATGTGTATAGTAAATATATTATAAAATGTAATAATTTGAACATGTTAATATGTTTTTATATTATATATTTGTTATGGCATGTTTGATTGACGACTACTATAAATGGTCGTCCAAAAATTTATTATTATTCCCCACTAAGCTTTTGTGCTTAGCACAAGAGTTTATCCGTGTAGGTTCAGCGGTCAAGTTGCGCTCAAGGATGATCTGCAGGAGTTATGGCCCACTAAGAAATAGAGTTTTTAGTTCATTTTTGTATAACTCTTTTTGTAATATAAAAGCTTTGTATATGTAAATGTAAAATAAAGAGCTATACATATACATATGTAAATATAATCTATAGGTTATATCTTGTATCTACAAAGGAAAATTTATATTTTAAGTAATATTGATTTAGTTAAGTGTGACATGAATATGATATGAACACACATGTGTATAATAGTATGACACCCCTCTTGAACCGACAATTTTGAATGAATGCATGCAAATGTCTATGATATTTATACATAGTTATATGTTCTGTATTATGGGTGTTACAAATTATCTCAAATGTTATGAAATATCTTTATTCAAATAATCTCTGGCCAGAGTAAATGCCAAGATGGATGAAATCCATAAGGGGCATTTTTGGAACAAAGGTGATATTATTAAAAAAACAATATTTATATTTATGTGAGTTGACATTAATACATACTCAAAATTTAAACGAGATAAAATAAGATGAAAAGGGTAATTGCACAATAACTGTTATATGGAAGGGTGTCAAATCACTTGACTTTTCTATCTCTTGGATAATCATGATACTTGGCTAAAGCCTCTCGCGATTTGTACATGAAAATAAATATAAATATTAATTAGAAAATTAATACAATGATTTGAAGAGTTTAAATCATATAATTCTTTAATTGTAGTTATGTCTGTATTGCTAAGCGGACTAGAAAACCCCAATTGGTCACACACCAATAGAGAAATGGTACTACGAAAAAATTTTAGATATAATAATATTTGATATTCTTATGAAATGAGAAAATAAAGAAGAAAATAATTAATTAAATATACACAGAAAACTCCGCGAAGAGTCCGCAGAGCTTTCTGCACACGGTATGTGATAATAGACCAGACTGATCCATTCTGATTCGAAATAAAATATTATTGAACTATAAGTGTTATAGGACTAAAATAATATTTATGGGTCACTTGAACAATTATTTTCAAGCCCAAAAGAAAAATATTATGTATAGAAGCACTATAGTAGTGCCTTCTGCACAGGAACTCTGCAAAAGGCCCTAATGGCCTAATTTTTAAGCCAAGTAAAATTAAATATGATCTATAAGTGTTATGGACAACTCACATTTAATTTGGTTGAATTTAGAATTGATTTGGGTAATTAAATCTAAGTCTACACAGAAAAGCCTAGTCTGCAGGCTTCTGCGCATGGGCCTTATGGAGAAGGCCTAGACTAAATTTAATTAAACTAAATTAATTAAATAATTAAGAGTAAAATATGAAATTATTCTCCAACTATTTTAAGATTCCTAATCCTATTATAGTAAGGATTCCTAATCCTATTATATTTAGGATTCCACATTCTATTATACTAAGGATCCCTAATCCTATCTTACTTAGGATTCCTGATCTTATTATATTTAGGATTTTAACATAGGTATAAAAGAGTAAGTTTAGTGAGAGTTGGGATCATCTTTTCTTTTCTTTTCTATTTGACTGAATTCCTCTCTAGCCATAGTGAATTTTTGACTGCTTCTCTGTTACTAATTATCGGTTCATTTGCTTTTTCTCTAGTGTGGATCACGCATTGGAGGTGTTCACCATTGGATACTATGGTTTGTGACAATCCAATGCGAAAAAAAAATCAATTAATCAACAAAACTCAACAGATGGTTTTCCTAACTATTAGATAGCTTATGTAATTTCATGGCAAGATCTTTATTAGTTTGGTTAAAAATTTTAAATTTCACTTATGTATGTGATGCATGTATCAGAGCCAGATTTTTCCATGAAATAATATTTTCTTTATTCTGCGGAATAAATTTCTATTTATGAGTTATTTATTTGATGAATTTTTAAAATTTGATTTTGATGTTCATGAATGTAAAATTAAGAAATAATAATTTATGTAGTTGTGTGATTAAAAGAAAAGGAGAAAACCAAAAATTTTCTATCAGAGAAAACTTTGCTGCATAGAAGAGAAGCTTGTAGGGGCTGTTTTAATTTTGATTCATATAAAAATTATTTTGATGATAATTTATGTTTTTAATATGTGATATTAATGAAAACTAGTTTTACTGAAAAATTCAGTTTATTAATTTAAATTAATAGTACAGATCCTCATTAAGTTTATTAATGGGTTTTAAGCGTTGGAGTGGGCTTGATGCATGTTAGGCCCATTTCTAAAGCCTAAATTAATTTTTAATTATTCTAATATAATTAATTAATTAATTAATCAATGGTATTGATAATTAAGACAAGAATACATGCATGCAAAAAAAATTTCTTAAAATGGATAGTTTCCAAAATGGTAATAGTTTCATATTTTGGATAGTTTCTTAAATTTAATCACACTAAGACAATAAATTCATAGCATGTTTTAAGAGTTGAAATAAGAAAGATATACCAATAAATGGATTTGTTTTTATGCATTAGAATTGCATATAAGGGTGTATGTTTGGTATAATAGATAGATATGGACTAAGCCTAATGTGATTGAACATATGCATTTCGGTCCATAAGGACTTTCATGTCTCAGCTAACTTCTTTTGGTTTGTATCTTTTCACTTGTAATATGTAATTAGCGTACATAGGTTAGAATATAAAAGAAGACCACAAGCAAGAAGCAAGATGGACCAGATGGAGATCCATATAGAAGAAGATATTGTATTATTTTCTTTCTATGTAAATCATGCATACTATCTAGGCTTGACCTTTTGATCTCTCATTTGGCTCGGGGAGATCAATGTAGTAAAATCCATAACTATGCCATATTTATATGTTTTATATTTATGTGATAGATATATGAAGCACACCAATATATGCCAACCATGTATGATGAGACCAAATTAACAAAATCCCTCAAAATAATACTAAAGCATATAAACCTGCCATTAATTGGAAGAGAATCATAGTTCTTTATAGTGTGGGTTATTGACCAAAGTCAAGCCCATATTATATTGAATATATTCAAATCCAATTAATGGGCCATCTTAGTTAGCCTATTAGATTGTTGACAAAAATTAAGGCTAATAAGTTAGCCTATTAGCTTGTTGACAAAAATTAAGGCTAATAGATCTAGAGGAAAGATTAGGGAGTGCATATATGATATTTTATATATCAAGGGTTGATAATCTAATGATCCAATTGTTGTGTAGAGAAACAATTGGTATAGAAATACCTACCTTTCAAGGGAATGAAATTTGATTTGTTAACCAAAGTCAACGTCAAATTTCATATCAAGGATTGGATATTAGTCCACTAGAAAAACCACTAGTTTTCTCGGATCCAATAGTGAGGACTATTGATTTGCAATAAAATAGTGGGAGTTAAATAGATTAATTAAAGACATAATTAATGCATGCATATGCACGATCATACTCTAATATAGTTTCTTTCTTCACATTTACGACTTCATCATGAGCATTTCTCATAAAAACCTGTGTGCTATATTGGACAATAAGCTGGTTGGCAATAATTACTCAAATTAGATTACGCAAATGATAATTGTTCTCAGGGTCAAGAAAATCCATTATGTATTGGATCAAGATCCACCATCACTTTCATCAAATGATGCTATTGATGAGATCAAGGGCATTTATCATAAATACATAGAGCATAATGGAGCAGCAACATGCATGATGCTTGGTGCTATGTCCTTGGAGGTTCATAAGCAACATGAAAAGATGGATGCTAGGACCATCGTTTTACACTTAGAGGAGCTTTGTACTTCTCAAGCTAGAAGTGAGCAATATAATATTTCTAGAGCCTTTTTTAGCGGTAAAATGGTAGAGGGCACCTCAGCTGCTGCTCATGCATTAAAGATGTATGGGTACATAGAGCATCTTAGTAGGCTCAGCTATGTTATGGATAATGATTTATACATAGACTTAATCTAATAGTCGTTGGCTTTAAGTTTTGCAATTTGTGTGCTTAACTTCAATATGAATAAGATTCAAGTTTTTGTATCCGAGCTTATTAATATGCTCAAGACAGCTGATGGATCACTTAAGAAGGATCCAAAATTAGTCATGGTTATCTCTACTGCTCATAAAGGCAAGAAGCAGAAGAAGAAGGCAACTAAGGCACAACCCAAGCATGGTGGTATATCCAATAAGAAGAATGCCAAGAAGGACAAGAATACAAAGGGACTTGCTACCATTATGGAAAAGATGGCCATTGAAAGCGAAATTGCAAGGTCTGCTTAGATTCTCTCAAGGAAAAAAAGCAAATTGAGGCTTCAACTCCAGGTATTCATATGATCAAAATAAATACTTATTCTATTAATTCTAAAAAATATTGGGTATTAGATACCGGATGTGGATCTCACTTATGTAATGATTTGCAGGATCTCACTTATGTAATGATCTGTGGCGACTTATCACCTGCCTCTTCCGAGTGGATTGACACTAGGACTGAATAGCTGTTATTATGTTCTAGCTTTATCTATTAGTATTGTAGACATCGGGTCCTGAAGCAGTCCAGATCAGAGTTACCCGATGAAGAAACTAAAGTCAGTTCTCAGATAAGGGATGAAAGTTGTGAGCATTCATTCTCTAGTTTTATAAGGATCGGAAGTTTTCTGGGTAAACAGGAGGTTTCGAGAAGTCAAAATCTTGAAAATTGAAATTTTGGTCCACATACGGGAAGCCCGTCTGTGGTGGTATAGCCCGTTGCTCGTGCAATGGGCCCATCTCTCGCGTCGAGTGACTGGCTGTCGCTCGGTGGGGGGTGCCCGTCGCTAGCTTGAGCGGTGCCCGTCGCTTAGCCCGAGTGGCGCCCTTCGCTCGGTTGAGCGACGCCCCACGAGTGGCTGTTACGCTACGTGTAAGGTCGCCGGTCAAATGACCTTTGTTAGCCTTTACTCCAACGGCCGTCGGTAATCCACCGACGCCCGTCAGTTGGTGATTTGGCAGCCTTAACCGCCGGATTTTGGAGGGATTTACAAAATATCCAAAATATATTTTAAATCTCCAAAATCCTTTAAATTTTTTTAAAAAATTGGATTTGATTTTGAAATATTTTGAATGTCTTTAAGTTTTGATTTGATTTCAAAAAATCCTCTTAAAATCTAAATTTAAAATTCAAATTTATTTGAAATTTCTTCCTAAATCTACAAATAGGGGAAGGAAACTCAATTTTCGGGGTTGGAAAATTTTGCTGAAAAATTCTTGATTAGAAAACTTTTTATTAGAAAATAAAAGTTTAGCAATTTTCCACAGAGGATCTCATTTTCAATTTCTATAAAAAATTTTCTTTTGAAATTTCTCATTCTTTTATTTTATTTTATTCTTGAATTACGCTAATCCGAGGAAACGAGATCCATTCATTTTCATCAATCTAGCTAATTCAGACATTCGTCGCTGTCAAAATTCCAAGAAAGAGAAAATAATTTCCTTCTCTTAGTTTATTTTTCAAAGTGAGACTTTTGCAACCAAAAATCTCTCTAGATCGCGTGATCACAATCCAATCCTTATAGAACTCGAGGAGTCAAAATCTTGCAACGTTCACCTTCACGAGGTAAAAATCTGAGGGTAAACATTCTGGATCTATTACTTTGAATTCGATTATTTTTGGTGATTTCTTGCATAAAAATCCCTTTTTTATTCAAATTAAAACAAAAAGCATTTCAATTTTGAGTTTATTTTCGGGAACAGAGGCGACCGACGGGCATAAGGACCACCGACGACCGTCGCTCAATCGAACGACGGGCCGTCGAGGGTTGCCCTTACACCCGTCTGTCGCTCCCAGGGATGCCCGTCGGTCACACGCTTTGGCCGTCCCTGGGCCTCCTTTCCCCATTTGACTCCTTTCTTTTTCTTCTTTTGTTTTTAATAGTTTTCTTATGCAATTGCTTCCGTTTTCCTCCTTATCATTTGATTTCATATTCATTTTGGGTTCTTTAATTTTACACTAACATGTCCTTTATTTTTGTGAGTTTTTATTTTTGACTTGTTTGGTGAATTTGGAGCCATTTTGATGTAGAAGCCACTGCAAAGACCCAAGGGTCTCCTTCCGGGTTCATTTTCTAAGCTTTACCTCTTTTTATTTAATTTATATCGTTATTGTGAATAATGTTCTTTTTATATTATCTCGTTGAGGTAAAAATGGTTAATGTTTTTTATTAATCAAATTGGAATTCTTTTTATAAACTGAGGACCAATGTCCTATTTTTTAACAAATAAAAATCGACACCCCAAAATCATTTTGTAATAAATATGCATGCGAGGACCAATGTCCTCACTCCTAATATATATTCCAGTTTATGTATGAATCATTTGCAATTTATAATGGGGGTTGTATTTCGCCCCTAGTTTTATTATAATTTATTTTGCACACTTTATTTTAATCATGCTTTATTTACCGCTTCCCCTGAATGGATAATTTGCGCTTTAATTTAACTGCGTTAAATTGAATGAGAATGGGATGAGACGATAAATTCAAAACTTAACTATAAACTTAGCCAAGATATGAATAAATGGGAAGTCACGAACCTTTTCTGGTCTTTGAGCTCAACGAGGCGAGAGGACCATCTCAATGTTTTGTTGGGATGGGGCCTCCAAAACACCTCTTGTGTCTCGTAAAAAGGCTTAAAATTGCACAGTCCTAGGCGCCACGATGCGAGAGGGCCATCCTAACGTTCTGTTAGGGTGGACGCCTCCAAGACACCTCTGGTTTTCGAGGCGCCCCGAGGTTCGGCGCGCTTCACAAGTATTATTTCTTTCAATTATTTGATGAATGTTTATGACATTTCTTTGAATAAGGACAATAGTTTTTCTATTTTTAAGAACAATATATTTTATGTTAGTGCAATTGTTGAGAATGACATATTTGTTCTTGATTTAAATAAAAAATTTCATAATATGAATACCAAGAGAATAAAATAAGATAATCTTAATGCTTCTTATTTATGGCATTGTCGTTTAGGCCATATAAATGAGAAACGCATGACCAAGTTATACAAGTTTGGTGATTTGGGATCATTCTATTATAAATCATTTGATACATGCGAATCTTACTTATTAGGCAAAATGACCGAAGTACCTTTTATGGGTAAAGGAGTATGATCTAATAAGACATTGGAACTAATACATTTTTAATGTATGCGGTCCAATGACTGCACATGCTAGAGGAGGCTATTCCTACTTCATAACCTTCATATATGATTACTCCAAATATGGATATATTTATCTTATAAAGTATAAATCTGAAACTTTTAAAAAGTTTAAAGAGTTCAGAAATGAAGTAAAGAAATAACTTGGCAAGAGTATTAAGACACTTATATTAGATTGAGGCAGAAAATACTTAAGCCAATAGTTTCAAGATTATCTTAGAGATAATGGGATATTATCTCAATAGACTCCACCATATACACCACAACATAATGGTGTATTTGAGAGGAAGAATTAAACATTATTGGATATGGTTCGATCTATGATAAGCCTAGTAGACTTGCTTAAGTTTTTTTGGGTTTATGCACTGGAAATTGTTGTTTATGCATTAAACAAAGTACCTAGTAAGTCGGTTGATCTTACTCTATATGAGATATAGAATAACAAAAAACCCACATTTTCTCATATGAAAGTATATGGTCATCCTACTTATGTGAAAAGGACAATGCCAGACAAACTGGATGCTAAGTCTGGCAAATGCTTATTTATGGGATATCCAAAAGAAACAATTAGATATTACTTATATCATCCCTTGGAACGAAAGGTATTTGTTACATTTGTTCCAAGGCATGTTGTCTTCTTAGAAAGAGAATTGCTTCTAAGAGAAGACAGTGGGAGTATAATTGAACTTAATAAAGTTTAAGACCCACAAATTAAAGCAGATCAATTGGTTGAACTCGAAACTGAATCTCATAGTGATAAGATTACAGTTAAACCTGAATATACGTAAGTTCCTAGAACATCTACTGGGATATATTTTATCCTGTAGATACCGGATACCGAGGTAGCCTATATTAAGGTTAACCAATGATGAAATTAATGCTTGTTCACAAGTAAAAAGGTTGGAAGCAATGGTTCCCTTTTTTTAATAATAATAATTTTTTTCGGAGGTTTGTACCCGCCAGCGCAAGGGGGAAGGCCCCCCAGCGCTGTGCGCAAAGCATGGCTAGGGCGTCCCTCGCCCGTGTGCATTGAGCGCATGGCCAGCAGGGCATCCCTAGAGAGCACGCGGCCTGGACGTCCCTCTCCCGCGTGCGCACTGATACGCATCTTGGGGGCCTTGCCCGTCCCTCGCTGCCAGGCTGCTGAAAATCGCTTTTTTTCTCCCAAAATTTGGGATTTTGAGTTCAAATTTGATTCTAAACCATTTTTTCGGGATTTTTCACAATAAATTCCGATTTTTACATCTAAATAAGGTAGAATTTGATTAAAATTCAATTTCTTTTCCCAAATTAACTAGGTTTTTTCCTAAAATCATATAAATAGAAAAAGAAAGAAAGAGAAAAAAAAGGAGGAGACATTTTGTTGCAATTTCTTTTCTTTTTTAAAAGAAATTTTTGCTGCAATTTTTAATTTTATTCTTCTTCGAGAGAACTTTTAAGGTTTCAAAATTAATTCTCCTTAATCAAAAAAATCATTTTTGAGACAAAAAAAAATATATTTTTTTTAAATCTTAATTTTCTTCCAATATTTTTGAGCACGCTTTTCTTGATTTTTTCTTTCTCAAGAGATAAAACTCCAATTTTTATTCTTTTTAATTGTATTCTTGCGGATCTAGACAAGTAAATCAACTATTTTTCTTCCTTCTATCAAATTCAAATTCTGAGGGTAAATATTCTATGCTCGATCCTATATTCTTATTTTCTCTTATTTTTTATTATTCATAGTCAATTAATTACCATATAGATTCTTAGATCCATCGATTATTTGTCTATTTTTTCTTTATTTTTTTGCTTTGTTTATTTACTTATTTATTTATTTACTTGATAGTTCATCCGTTATTTTTCTTTATTATTATTATTATTATTATTATTATTATTATTAATTATGTTCTTATGTGTGTTAATTTATTAATCTATTAATTTATTAGTTTCATTATGTCGTTTAATTTATTTGGCATTCATAATGCACTTTATTGAAGATAAAATATCATAAACATAGATAAAATATTGAAGAGGTTCAATATGGGTCTCTCTAAGAAAGGGTTTATACCCATGGTACATGGGAAACACCTATCTAAGTCTATGTATCCTAGATGGAGAGAACATGAATAGAATACCATATGCATCTACAATTGGTTCTAACATGTATGTTATGTTATGTACCCGTCTAGATATAGCATTTGCTTTGAGTGTCACAAGTAGATTCTAATCCAGTTATAGAGAGGAACACTAGAGTGCAATCAAGAATATCTTTCAGCACTTGAAAAGGACTAAGGACATATTCTTGGTATATAGAGAGGGTGATTTACTATTATGCGGGTATACTGATGCTAGCTTTCAGTCAAATAAAGATGACTGTAAATCACAGTTAGGTTTTATGTTCGTAATGAGAGGAAGAGCAGTCAATTGCAAGAGTTCCAAACAAGAACGACTGTTGATTCTACTACAAGCTGATTACATTCCTGCTTCAAAGGTAGCTAAAGAGGCAGTATGGACCAAGAAGTTCATTACTGAACTAGGAGTGATCCCTAGCATTATTGATCCAATACCCTTGTATTGTGATAACAATGAAGCCATTGCGCAAGCAAAGGAACCACGATCTCATTAGCAATCCAAATATGTTCTCAAATGCTACTAATTCATCCGAGAGATTATAGCAAGAAACATGGGCGGAGCCACGTTATGGTGAGGGCGTGCACATGCACACCCTCAAATTTTCTTTTTCTTTAAATATATATATAAAATAAATTTGTGACCCCCCTAATTTAATTTAAGTGACCCCTCTAATTTAATTTATGTGTCTTTTCTCAAATTTTACTCCCAATATTTTTGGATACAGATAAAATTAAAAATTTATTTATAACACTATTATTCAAATATTGCGGGTAAAAAATTTGATATTTTTAGACATATAAAAATAAAATTTGCCTCTTTTTTAAAATAGCGTCATTTTATTCTTGTTCAAAACGACGTCGTTTTCGTTTTTATTACCTCTGCCCTTTCTTTTTTTTCCCTTTTCTTTTCTTCCATTTGTTCCATTTTTGGCCCGCTTTTTTTTCCTTGGTCCAAATTTTATCCCTTCATTTTGCCCTTATCTATCGCTTCATCCATCGTCGTTGGTCGCCAAATTTATCAACTTTGGGGTCCTGGCTCCGCCCCTGGCAAGAAATGATGTGAAGATAGACAGGATATGATAATGTGACGAATGCTTTCACTAATGCACAATCCCAAAACAAGTACGATCACCATATATATAGTATGGGCTTAAAACACATGAGTGATTGGCTCTAACGCAAGTGGGAGATTTTTAGGACTATGCCTTAGAGCCTATATCGATTAGGGAACTTTATCATGCATATAAACTCATTATTATTTATGAGAAGACATAATTCATTTTATTAATACTATGTTATGATTAATTCTAGTTTGATTTTATATCTTAAATTAATAAATGAAGTCCTTGGTATTATAAATATAGTATAAAGGCAATCATGAAAGAGATCATGAAATGAGATACTTATTGCATGCAAATGTGTTAATACTTAAATATCCCTAGTCATTGTATTAATTAGAGGAGTACACGAGTCTGAATCTTCCTGTACTGAACCGAAATACCGAAAAAAAGATCTAGAACCGAATTTTATCATTGACTTTTTTAACTAGTACCGAACCGAATTGTACTGTTGAGTTTTTAACTAAAATCGAACCGAATTGTACTAGAATTGGGCTGAAAATCGTATTGAACTGTATCGAACTGTTCTGCAACCAAATGGATCGAAAGAACCAATATTTATTAACTATTATATATAATACTAGTAATTTATATATAAATATTATTTATAATTTTTATTATATATTTATTATATAAATTTAATTTCATAATTATTTGTATTAAATAATTTAATGCCCGAAATTAATACAATAAATAGTTAATAAATTAAAATGGATATTTTAATTATTAATAAAATAAATTTAATTATTATATCTATATGAATATGTAATTAATTTTATTTACTTTTAGTGTCACTCAACTAATACTTATCTCTTGTCGTCACAATTATTATATGAGTATGTAAATTAAAAATGTATTTATATATAGTTATTATTTATGATGCAATTTTACCAATTAATGTAAACGTATGAGTATATAATATTAATCACCTTATCAATAATCCCATTTATTTTTAGCATAACTAAACTAGTACTTATTCATTTTTTGCATAATATTTATATGAGTAATTGATGATGTATTTAATGCCATAATTATATATAATTATTGTAAGAATGAAATTTTACCAATTAATGTAATTATATGAGTAAATAATCACCTTACTAATTAAATTCATTTACTTTTAGTATCACTCAACTAGTATTTATAAATTTTGGCACAATACCTATATGAGTATACAATCACCTAACCAATTAATTTCATTTACTCTTAGTATCATTCAACTAGTATTCATATATATTTAGCACAATACCTATGTAAGTAATTGAGCATGTAAATTAATAATATAATTATATACAATTATTAAATATAATGAAATTTATCAATTCAATTCATGTAATTATATGAACATATAATTATCTTACCAATTAATTTTATTTGCTTTTAATATCACTCAACTAGTACTTATCTATTTTGACACAATACTTATATGAGCAATTGAGTTGTAAATTAATAAATTTAATTATATATAATTAAATTTTACTAATTAATGTAATTATATGGATATATAATTACCATACCAATTAACTTTATTTACTCTTAGTATCACTCAACCAGTACTCATATATTTTTAGCACAATACCTATATGAATAATTGAGCATGTAAATTAATAATATAATTATATACAATTATTATATATAATAAAACTTACCAATTCAATTCATGTAATTTTATGAATATAATTATATAATGAGTTATAAATTAATAATTTAATTATATATAATTAAATTTTACTAATTATTGTGAGTATATTTTGAGTTTTAGGAAAGAATTATTTTTTAGAGGGGAATTTCTAGGGGAAAATATTTGTTATTTTTAGTTTTAAGAGGGAATTATTTTTCAGGGGAAAATTTTTAGGGGGAAATATTTTTTATTTTTAGTTTTAGGAGGGAATTAAAAATTATATGAGCAATTGAGTTGTAAATTAATAATTTAACTACATATAATTAAATTTTACTAATTAATGTAATTATATGTGTATATAATCACCATATTAATTAACTTTATTTACTCTTAATATCACTTAACTAGCACTCATATATTTTTGACACAATACCTATATGAATAATTGAGCATGTAAATTAATAATATAATTATATACAATTATTATATATAATAAAATTTACCAATTCAATTAATGTAATTATATGAATGTAATTATATAATGAGTTATAAATTAATAATTTAATTATATATAATTAAATTTTAATAATTTATCTGAGCATATTTTGAGTTTTAGGAGGCATTTATTTTTCAGGGGGGAAGAGGGAAATATTTTTTATTTTTAGTTTTAGGAGGGAATTAATTTTTTAGGGGTTAATTTTTAGGGGGAAACTATTGAATTATTTTTTAGGGGTTAATTTGCAGGGAAAATAATTTAATTATTTTTAGTTTTATGAGGGAATTATGTTTAAAGGGAAAACCCTAAATTGATTACTCTCTGCCTCGCCTTTCCCTCTCTCTCAAAACAGGCAGTTGTTCTGCCTGTAACCAGCCATTTCGCCAGCCATTCCTTTTCTGCCTCTCACCTGTTTGGCTCTGTTTGGTTAAAATAGAAAACCTATATCAAAGACTCCAAAACCCCCTAAAAACCTTCCATTGGCGGATTATATTATGCGGATTCAGTAGTTTCCCAATTTCTGTGTCTCCTACTAACAATGCCCGTAGCCCAAGTCCCCTGCTATGCCAATCTAAAACCCATATCATACCTTTCATTTCCAGCTTCTTTTGGTTCCTAAAATTTGCGCTTTAGTTCCACTTCTTCAAGTTTCTTTGGCACAAAAGCTCATTTCTTTAATCTTGGTTTCTCCAATGGGAAACGCCCTCGTTTTAACTGGGTCGTCAGAGCAGTTGCCTCTAATCACTATTCAACTTTGAATGTTAAAAGGAATGCCACTTTGCAGGAAATTAAGTCCTCTTATAGGAAGCTTGCCCGCAGTGTCAATTTGCTTTTTGTTTTTTTTGGCTATTTCTTTATGGTTTTTGAATTGTTTGATTCCTGAGAAGCTATATGATTGTTTATTTTAATTAAAGTTATTTGCTTTAAGTTCTATTTTCTAGATTATGCAAATTGTGTTGGCTTCACTTTACTTGTTGCTGCTCTATCGTGTATGGGGTTCTTATTGCTCACAGTGGCATGTCTGCAGTTTGCCTTCATCTTTATAAAAGGAAAAAATATAAGAAATGAGAATGTAAATTTTTTTTTGGCAAAGTCCTCATGAAATGCTAGAAATTAGCTCTTGATAGTCTGTTAGGCAATTAATCGTTTATGAGCCAAATTGAAATTTGACTTTTTTCTTAAGGTTCATGTCATGTGAATCATTTTGCAAAGATTGAACTACATGATGAATGGTGGCAATAAAATGCAATCATTCAGATACAAACAGCTTCCTTCAAGTGCCTGCAACAAAAATGCATTTCTAGATTTATTGATTTTAGATATCTCCCTGTTTTGGAATACTATCATCCAGACCTGAACAAGAGCCCTGAGGTAGAAAAGAAGTTCTAAGAGATAACTGTTGCATATGAGGTAAGTCATCTTTGTCTAAAACACTAATTTGAGTTCTAGTTTATGATGCTTGATTAGTTTGACCTCATTATCTTCTTTATAATCTTTCAATGGTAATTTAGTATTTTCATTCATCCATCATTATTTTTCTGAACTTTTGTCTTATGCCATAAGTCATAATCATTCAGTTCCTTTGCATTTTTGGCTTATGTTATGATAAATTGCATAATTAGATCATATAAGAATCAAATAATTGATTGTATTTGCTCGTCCTTTTGAGAATTTCTTACCACTCTGATCTACCAACTTCTTGATTGTGGGTTCTTGTATGATCTATATAACAATAACATTGTGCTATTTCAACACATACATGACTTATCATATTTGTACTTATTAAGATATTTTAATCATATTTGTATTTATTATTGTGTATATTTATTTTGCAAATTTTTAAAAATATTGAATTATCCTAAATACTAGATTGTATTGTATTATTTTGATTTGTATCTAAAGAACTGAAAAATTGAACTGAACTGTACCGAAATTTATAAAAACTATATCGAATTTTACCGAAATTTATAAGAACCGTACCAAACCAAAATTTATAATATTCAAAATTTCAATACAATACAGAAATTTGTAAATTCCTGAATTGTACAAAACCGTGTACACCCCTAGTATTAACAAGATAGGACAATGTTAATATAGATAGATTAGCACATGTTATGGTTTTTGAAAGGTTTAAGTAGCTATTCTCATACTGTGATCACGGAAATGATCAAAATTGACATGTGGATACTTGTCAGAAAAACAAGTACATTGGAGACTTACTGATAAAGCCATTTCTGACTTTATCGGGAGGTACGTCGGGCACTGCATATATTGTCCGCTTTGGGCCGGAGCTCTCACGGTTTTGTTTATGGGGTTTTGCCCCAAAAGGCCTATGCAGAGAGAGGGTGTTCATGGCTTTATAAGAGCCACTTCAACCTCATCTCCAGCCGATGTGGGATTGGATGATAGCATTGCTATCACTATTCCCCCTCCTGAAGAGGTCTTCAGGGCGTCTTCGGGCGCTGGCCGCTTGTCGGGACTGGCCGCTTTGGGCGCTGCCGATCGGGCGCTGGCCCTCGTACCCCTCGTCTCTCAATGAAAGCACCAAATGATAAAGTCAAAAACGTCTTTATCTGTAGGAGAGAAGGCGATCCGATCGGATGAGAAAACCTGTAATAAGAAGAGCCCGGTCGGACCAGGCGTGATGGGACTGGCGGTCACATCAGCCGATCGGGCTTGTGCACTGCTTAGGAGCTCGTGTCTGCTATTTTTGGTTGATAGGCCTTGGGCCTTGCCAGTCGAGTGGGCCGGCTTAATGGGCCTAATAGCAAATGATATTTGCTGTGTTATCACTTACCATGAGAATATTCACATGGATATTAAATTTATGTCAGTGAGGAATCTCTACATAGTAGTGATGCAAATATTTTCAGACTTGAGATCGCTAAAGTTATTTTAAATAATGAGTGATATACTTTGACTCCATAACTCTTTACTTTCATAAAAGGGTGAACATAGTTAGGAGATTGGGTATGTCATAACATACTTGAAAATAGTTGAGTAATCAATAAAAGATTCACTATCTTAGATTTATTAAGGAAATTATCTCAAATATTCTGAAATATTTTTGTTTAAAAAATCTCTAGTCAAAGTGAAATGCCAAGGTGGATGAAATCCATAAGGGTGCATTTTAGGAAGAAAAAAAATATTATTAGAAAAATCATATTTAGATTTATATGAATTGACATTAATCCATACTTAAAATATAAATGATATAAAGTAAAGTGAAAGGAGCAATTGCACACTGACTGTTTTATGAAAGGGTTCAGTTAAATAACTTGACTTTTCTATCACTTGAATAATCATGATGCTTAGTTAGAAGCTTTTCGTGATTTGTACATGAATATAAATACAAATATTAATTAGAGAATTAATATGATGATTTGAAAAGTATAAATCATGCAATTCTTTAATTGCAGTTATGTTTGTATTATCAAGTGGATGAGAAAACCTAATGAATCACACACCTATAGGGAAGGTGTATTATGGTAAAATGATAGATATAATAATATTGATATTATTATGAAATGAGAAAATGAAAAATAAATAATTAATTAAAGGAGTTTAATTAATTAAACATACATAGAAAACTCTACGAAAAGTCCTTGGAGCTTTCTGCGCATAGTATGTGATAATGTACCAAACTGGTCCATTCTGATCTGAAATAAAATATTGTTGAACTATAAGTATTATAGAACTAAAATAATGTTTATAGCTCACTTGGAGAATTAATTTTAGGTTTAGAAGAAAAATATTCTGCGCAGTTATGTTTGTACTGTCAAGTGGACAAGAAAACCCAATGGGTCATACACCTATAGGGAAGGGGCATTATGGTAAAATGATAGATATAATATTATTGATATTATTATGAAATGAGAAAATGAAGAAGGAATAATTAATTAAAGGAGTTTAATTAATTAATCATACGCAGAAAACTTCGCGATAAGTCCTTAGAGCTGTGCATGGTATGTGATAATGAACCAGACTGGTCTATTCTGATCCAGAATAAAATATTATTAAACTATAAGTATTATAGAACTAAAATAATATTTATGGGTCACTTGAAAAATTAATTTCAGGCTCAAAATAAAAATGTTCTGCTTAGAAGCATTCTAGTAGTGCCTTCTGCGCAGAAACCCTGTAAAAGGCCCTAATGACCTAATTTTTTGACCAAGTCAAATTAAATATGATTTATAAGTGTTATGAACATCTTATATTTAATTTAGTTGAATTTGAAATTTATTTGGGTAATTAAATCTTAAATTTCGCTTATATATATGATGCATGTAACCAACTAAGTTCCAACATATATATTAACATATGGAAATAATTACTGGCAATATTCTTATTTTTATTTGGTTCAGACTTGAGATATCAAATCTAAAACTACATAGGTATCATTTTATTAGAAATCAGAACCGCATAGTTTTTAGCTGATATTTTAACATTTTACTACAGTCAAGCAAAAAAAAAAAAATCCCAAATATTACCAAGTGCAAGAGCATATAATTAAAGCAAAACATTATATGCTTTCATAATCATCTTATCATCAAAGAGCTTTATACATTATCAAATCATAGGTTAAATCATTATTAATTTAGGTCCCTTTTTCTTTACCAATGTAGGTATATAAAATACATATTCATTCTCATTAAGAAACACAATTTAACATTTTCTCATGCCACTTTTAACTCATGCATCAAAAACATGTCTAGTGCCATTTGGTAAAGAATTCAAGAGTATACTACACACCTATTGCTTTAAGAGATTATAATTTACTTCTAAAAGCTAAAGCTTACTAAGTAAATTAATTCAACGCCACATACATAAAACATATTAAACATTTCACATTATATCCTTCTACAATTCAGATACGAGGTGTAATAATTTATTATTAAATTTTAATATAGTTCTTTAGGTAGAAGATCTAATTAGTCATAATTATTTATCAATATAACACAAGTAGTACAGTATTACTCGAATCTATTTAATAGGGGTGGATAGCGTGTACAAGAGATACCAATTAGGTATCAAACAGGAGAGACAACATCGTCTTAATAATCATCAGAATAAGAGAGACAATATAGGCTCAGTAATTATCAAAACAGGAGAGACAATAAAGACTCAACAATTAATAAAACATGAGCGATAATATAATTTAATTATTGATCAATAACTAGCAGGAGACACTGATTCAATGTTGATAGGAGCAGCTGCAAAATAACCTTTATAAGCATGTCTACCTATTCACTACTATGACATAAACCAGGATAAGTTGAGCTACTAACTTTAGTTAGCACTTCAAATATTCATTACTAGGCTTTACATAGAGTTTCAGAGCATTTTCAGTGTATGAGAAAAATACCATTTAAATTCATAATTGATACTAGCCAACGACTGTAATCACACTTCATGTGGTCACTAGCAATATACTAAATACCATCAGTTTCTTACCAATCCATAACCATATTTAATATTGTCTTATAAATATGGAACCGACAACAACATCAAACAACAAGTAGGAAAAATATATATGTATATTATGATTGGTTGACTTAAACTTAAAAAAAAAAAATCATTTTATCAAATAATTCTTTAGTGAGGTCTTAGCAAGCTCATGTGCACTTTTACTAATTTAACAGGTTAGCAATTTACACTTTTATAGTATATTAGATCATCTCGATTGGGTTCATGATTTTACGCTTTCCGCACAAGCATATTAGTACCTCCTTAAAATCTTGTCGTGAACCATAGCAATCCACCATGCATTTCTTTTCTACTTATAATTTATGCTCATATAGCTTATTAGCATATAAAAAACAAACTTGTACTTAGAAGCTCTTAATTCAATATAAGAAGATGTCATGTAAACTAACATTCAAGAATCTTGCAATCTACTGTTAAGTGCCAATAAAAACAATACTCAACATGTAGGCAAAATCATGTTCATTTACTACTAATTAACCGAAACATATAGTAAATTATACTCACATTTATAAATATTACTAACTACCACTATAACTTAACTCTTCATAAGCTTCAACCATGTATAAACTCATTTTATTATTATTATTATTTAAAAAAAAAAATTCAAAACTAAACCAAGATCAAACAGTAGCCCCTTCTTCTCATATAATGCGAGCACATTTAGCATGAACAAGCCCTTTTCAATTACCAAATTCAAGCTTAGCCGTGATCAACATATGAAAGATAAGGGATAAAACTAGTGAACTTAAAGGTTCAACTAAGATTTGACATTAATTTAGGATATGAATAAGAATGCGGTTCCAAATAAATTTTTGGTACAGCCCTACAATGTATTTAATTTCTCAATATTCTGTTGAGTGGCGACTCCACAAACTTAGTTCGTGATGCCCAAATCGCACCTTAAGTGGATCATGGACAATGGGAGAGGTATGCCCAAAAGGACGTTGTAAACACTCAAATTTTGAGACTCCTTAGTTCTAATATATCCTTGATAATGATAGCTTTTCTACGAAAGTGTGTAACGTCTCAAAAATCTTGGTGTCGTGGATAGTACTTTTTGGACCGTAAATAGTGCCGCCTAGGATGAATAGTACTATCCAAAACTGTAATGCAGTTTTCTAGAGCATTAGAAAGTACTATTCATGGAGAGTCCAAGAATATAATTTGAGGTAAAATCGAGGTTAAATAAGGCCTCAAAAGTTAAAAACAAAAATGTGAGGTGTGTTCGGTGTGAATAATGCACATTTCGATCGAGGGTTTGACTAAGGTTAAAATTTGATCCGAGACCTCCAAAAATTAATCCGACCATGAGATTCTATTATAAATGATAGAATGGTAATTTTAATTTTGAAAAGTAAAAATAAAATTGAGACAGAAAAGTAAATTTAAACCAATACATTTATCGTCGAAGCAGAAACTTTACCTAAACGACACAGTTTTGACTCAAAATTTTACACACACCACAAAGAATAATTTTTTCATCTTTATGGAAGATATTTTGATGGAAATTAAATAAAAAAATATGGAATTTATGAGGAAGTGACATTTGGCATATTATAGACCATTAGATGAATAGTACCTAATTAAATCTTAACCCTTCATTCCACATATAAAAGCATAAAAACTTCATGAAAATTTTAGCAATTTCTCATTCCTTGGCCGAACTCTATCTCTCCCATGTCCCTTGTAATGACTTGAAACTCACCCTAATAGTAATGTGACCTAATTAAGGTATTTGGGTACCTAAATGTAATTGGAAATGTGGACTTGATTGCATAAAAATAAATTAGTTAAGTGGCCATTATGTAGATGTGAATGATTAAGTTTAAGTTTGGTTAACTAGCACTAAATAAGATTAGATTAAGCTAATTGAGATTAAGAAAGGGAAGTGGAAATCCGGGTGTCACATGTTGGTTGTGCCACCTTAACTTATGCCATGAAATATAAGGCTTTGTGGAGAGAAAAACTCCCATTTTCTGCATGTGTTTTCTTTGGCCACTCTCTTCTTCAATTCTTCTTATTCTTCTTCTGCATTGTTCTTCTTTAGTTAGAATTCATAGAATTTCTGCTAATTGGTCAAGCATTTCTGAGTTGTATGGTAATTGCTAAAAATCAAGGTAAGTGGTTGAGTTAATTGTTCTTCATCTTCTTCCGCTCCTTCTTTATTTCTGAGCTGTTAAAAAAATTGATCTTTTGTTTCCAATTCTAGAATTGGATACTTGAATGTAGTGGTTGAAACAAGGAAAGACAAGGGGAAAGAAAAGGTGGGAGAACCTAGTGCCAAGTGAGCATCATTGGAGCTAAGAAGAAGAGGTTTGGGAAACTTCCTTGTTTATGTGTTAATTTGTTAAATGCTCTAATATGCAATGAGTAATAGTGATATTTGTTGTATGGAATTGAAGATATGTGTTGATTGTGTTAGATTGATTGTTATGTATTGATAGAAGTTTAAACCCTAAATTTTCGGAGACATGGATTGAAATCACATTCGTACATGCCTTAAAATGTTGTAGAAATAGCTTTGTTATTTTGAGAACTCTAAAGCCTTCAAAAGTGCATTCCATTGTAGTCAAAATTTTGTAGGAGGGCTTTCGGAACAAGTTGTGTTCCTTTAGCCATAGCTCATTGAATTTAAGTTTAAATGTAATGAGAATTGTGTCATTTGCAAGTTAACACATAGTTGAGTAATTGGTTAGAAGGATATGTTGGTTGAATGTGGCATTTTGATGAGTTTCAATGGTCATGTGTTTTGAGGTAGGAAATAGGGTTTGAAAGGAGTAGGTTAAATGCCTTTGATGTCCTATTCTGCCTCAAATTTGAGTATGTCACGATCACAACAATTTGGTTATCACCGTGAAGTATGCTGGTTTTCAATTCTGTTTTTGGATCATGTGCATATCACGGTCACAACCAATTGGTTGTCACCGTGAGATGCTGCTAATTTACATTATATTTTGGAATTTTGGTATGTCACGGTCACAACCATTTGGTTGTCACTGTGAGGTACCTACGAGTGGAATTCTGTTTTGGGTTATGAATATGTCACGGTCACAACCATTTGGTTGTCATCGTGAGGTACTTGAATCTTCATCAATTCTTTTCAAAACACAAGAATATGAATTGGAACTCAATTAAGTTTAGCAACATTTAATTGGATCTATAATGCAAATGTGTATAATGGAATGTGAATTTATAAGATGAAGTGTGATCATGATTGAAAGTTCATATATGTGTGCAAGATATCATATGCTATGATAATGTTCAATGTGACTATGTGGATATCATATAATGCAAATGAATGAATGTTAAGTGGAACTAATAATTTAGCCTGCAAGTCGAGTAGCGGATAGATAGGCATGCCTATAGGGTCTAAGTGCTGCAGCCGAAGCGTTTGATTCCATCTGGAATCCCTAATGCGTATAAAATCCTTCTTGGATTCACAAAGTGTTTATATATATATATATATATATATATATATATATATATATATATATATATATATATTAATTAATATTATTGGTACCTACGGGTGCTAATGCGAATATGTATCTTCAGATACAAATGCGAAATGTGGTATTTTCGAGTATAAATGTGATACCCATTATCCGCGTTTATGAAGTGCAGGCAAGACAATTAATGATTGAATAAATAATAATGAGCAATGTGAACTTTATGCGATATGTGAAGAAGAATGTGGTGTGTATAATATTGTCTTGTAATATTATGTTATTTAGAATGTCTGTTTAATGATGCTATGATTACAAAGCATGTATATATATTGAGGCATGAAAATAAGTATGTATCTTTATTACTCAAAGAATTTTATATTTGTGTATATTGTATGTTGTTTCCCCACTAAGCGTTATCACTTAGCACGGGTTTTTAATCCGTGTAGGTTCAAAAGTGAAGTGAACTTGAAGGACGGTCCTGCATCTTCGCTGGTCAACACTAGGATTCACTATTTAGTGTAGGTTATGGCATTTTGTACTGTGTAAATGTAAATAATTATTTTGGCATGTAAGATATATAATGTAACAACCGAACATGATATGTAACTCGAAGTTGAAGTATGTATAAAAGTATGTGTTCTGTTAAATGATTTGGCTGCGTATGAGTGAAATTTATTAATTCACGAAATTGGATGTGTTTATGCCATGTGATGTGCATGTGTAATGTGTTGTTTAACAATCATTCTCGACCGCCATAGTGATGCTATGCGAGCGGTTGGGAATGGGAGTTATAGGTTATGGCATCAGAGCATAGATTTAGTCATTTCTGGATAACGTGTAGAATAGGATGCGTATAGTTGTGTTGACCTAATACAGATGTCCTTATGTATGTATCAAATCGATGGATCTTTCTCACGATGTGAGAGAAGAGACTGCTAAAAGCGTGAATCCTCGAGAATCAGAAGTATTTGAGTTTGGTCAGTCTATACCAGCGAGATGTTCTGATGGTACTAATGGAAGCTTTGCTCAAGATGTCGCAAGACATGGCAAGGGTACTTGATCGTATGACAGCATCAAAAGCTCCATTAGAATCACTGAGGAAACATGGTGCTGAGGAATTTCATGGCACTAGTCTGGATGAGTTGTATAAGGATGAATATTGGATTGAGAAAGTGCAGAGGGTACTAGAGGAGATTAGATGCCCTCCGGAGCAGAAGGTGGAATGTGTAGTGCCTCTGCTGCGATGCCTATGATTGGTGGAAGTTGATTTTGAGGCATCCAATGCTTTCAAATCCGATCAATTGGGAATTCTTTGTACAAGAGTTCCGTAATAAGCACATCACTAAGGCATACCGAGAAGTAAATTGGAAGCAGTTTCTGAACTTGAGGCAGAGAGCCTTATCAGTGGCAGAGTATGAGAAAGAGTTCTGTCGACTTAGCAAGTATGCACCTGAAGGTGTGCTTATAGAAGAGTTTTGATGCCAGTAGTTTGAAGAAGAGTTGAATGAGCCTATTAAGGCACCGTTAATCTCTATGACTACATCTTAGACTATGAGCTACTATCAGATAGTTCAGTTAGCCATGAGGGTTGAAAGGTCACAAGAGATTCAGAGAGAAAGAATGCAGAGGAGGAATTCTAATAGAGGTAGGGCACATTCGGGGAAAAGATTAAGAGAATCACAAGCGACACCTCCAGCTGAGTCAGCTAGTAACCCAGCTACTAGAGGCAGAAAGCAAAGATCTTCTTATGCATTTGGTACTGGTAGGGGTATGTTTGGTAACAAAAGTGATGTGCCTTAATGTCCTCATTGCTGTAAGTGGCATAAAGGCGACTGTTGGAAGTTGACTGGTGCATGTTTCAGATGTGGTAGTATTGAACACTTCTTGGCTAACTGTCATAAGGCCTATGAGGTGATAGAGAATCAGCAGGAAGCTAGTAGAGGTGGATCTAATTTGCCTCCAATGAATCATGGAAGAGGTAGAGGATGTGGTAGAGGTAGCCAGTCCAGAGGTGGTGCAGTGTCAGAATCTATTGATAAACCACCTACAACACCAGTACGGGCTTATGCAATGAAAGCTCGTGAGGAGTAGGATGCACTAGAGGTTATAGCTGGTACATTTTTAGTCTTTGATATAGAAATATTTGTATTGATTGAACCTAGATCTACGCATTTATATGTGTGTTCTAAGAAATTATATGATAAGATGTCTGCTGTTGATCATTTAGATTATGATATATGTGTGACCAATCCATTGGGAATAGTGTTAATGTGAACAAAGTGTATAGAGGTTGCCCTTTAGTGGTTCAAAGTTAAGTGTTTCCTGTAGATTTGATAGAGTTGCCTTTTGATGAATTTGATTTAATCCTAGGCATGGATTGGTTAAGTAAGCACCGAGCTGTAGTTAACTACAGAAAGAAAACAGCTGTGCTTGGTAGTTCAGGACAATTTAAGATGATTGTAAGGGGTATATGTTCTAATCCCTTGGTAGATGTGATTTCTACTATGCAAGCATATCGGTGTTTGAGGAAAGGATGTGAAGCTTTCTTAGCCCTTGTATTGGATTCAAAGAGGGAACAAGTTAGAATACAGGAGATTCCAGTAGTGAAGTAGTTTCCTGATGTGTTTCCAAAAGAGTAGGCTGGTATACCACCTATTAGGGAAGTGGAGCTGTCGATTGAGATTATGCCAGGTATAGCAGTTGTCTCTAAGACACCTTATCGAATGGCTCCTACTGAGTTAAAAGAATTGAATACTCAGTTACAAGAGTTATTTATAGGTGTTTTATAAGGCCGAGTGTATCTCCTTGGGGAGCACCAATGTTGTTTGTTAAGAAAAAGGATGGTATAATGAGAATGTGCATTAACTACAGACAGTTTAACAAAGTAACAGTGAAAAACAGATATCCTTTGCTAAGAATTGAGGATTTGTTTGACAAGTTGAAGGGAGCTGGAGTGTTTTCAAAGATTGATCTGAGATCTAAGTACTATCAGTTATAAGTTAAGAAGAAGGATATATCTAAGACTACATTCAGGACTCAATATGGCTATTATGAATTTATAGTAATGCCATTTGGGTTAACTAATGCGCCTGCGGTATTTATGGATTTGATGAATAGAGTGTTTAGGCCGTATTTGAATCAGTTTGTAGTGGTGTTCATTGATGACATACTTGTGTATTCGAAGAATGAGAAAAAGCATGAGCATGAACAGCATCTGAGAATTGTGCTTCAGACTTTGAGGGAGCATCAGTTGTATGCTAAGCTCAAGTGTGAATTCTGGCTTAAGGAAGTGTCTTTTCTGGGTCATGTTGTCTCTTTTGAGGGTATTAAAGTTAATCTAGCTAAGATAGAAGCAATTATGAATTAGAAACTGCCCAGAAATGTGCCTGAGATTAGGAGTTTCTTGGGTTTAGCAGGTTACTATCGGCACTTTGTGAAAGGATTTTTAGTGATTGCTTCTCCACTTACCAAGTTGCTTCGTAAGGGAGTTAAATTTGTGTGGTCAGATAAGTGTCAGGTTAGCTTTGAACAGTTGAAGAAGATGCTTGTTGAGGCACCAATCCTAACTCAACCTATTTCTGGCAAAGAGTACACTATGGATTGCAATGCTTCTGGAATTTGATTGGGATGTGTGCTAATGCAAGATGGGAAAGTGAGTATTGTCATGGCACCCTATGAAGTTCTGTATGGAAGAAAGTGTCAAACTTCGGTATTTTAGACAAAATTGAATGAGCATAAGATCATTGGTTCTGATTTGGTAAGAGATACAGAAGAAAAAACTAAGATTATTCAGCAGCGATTGAAGGCTGCAAGTGACAGGCAAAAGTCTTATGTGGATTTGAAAAGAAAGGATATAGAGTTTGAAGTGGGTGATAAGGTCTTTCTAAAAGTGTCTCCTTGGAGAAAGGTGCTTTGGTTTGGAAAGAAAGGGAAACTGAGTTCGAGGTTTATTGGACCGTATGAGGTATTAGAAAGAGTTGGAACAGTGGCATATCGGTTAGCTTTGCCTCCCGCTTTGGCTAAGCTTCACAATGTCTTCCATGTGTCTATGCTTTGAAGATATCGTTCAGATGAGCCACATGTTCTGTCCTTGCAAGATGTGCAAGTGCAATCGGATTTCTCTTATGATGAGAAGCCTAAGGCAATATTGGCACAAGAAGTAAAGCAACTTCGGAATAAGCAAGTTCCGTTGGTGAAGGTGATTTGGCAACATCATGGAATAGAAAAAGCAACATGGGAACCGGAAGCAGCAATGCGAGCTCAGTATCCTCATCTGTTTAGTGCAAGTATGAATTTTGAGGACGAAATTTTTTTTAGGAGGGGAGAGTTGTAATGACCTGAAACTCATGTCGTACGTTAAATTCGCAAGTGCACGATTTACCATTCAGTACTTAAGATATCGTTCCCACGAGGAACATGTTGGTTATCACTCACTATTTCTTGATCTCAATTTTGTTTACAAAGTTCATTAATTTGGGTAAAAAGACTAAACTATAGATATTATACTAAAACTAAGTTATTTATTAATCCTACTTTAATTATGATCAAAGAAAATAAATATAAATAATGATTTTGATTTAACAAATGTGAAACTTGATAATCATTCTCTTATTCTGAAATTAATCTTTAACATGCAAGTCAAGTTGAAATAAAATTCTAAATCACTCTCTCGACATGAAATAGAATGCCTAAAACATGCAAGTATAATTTCTAACTCTTAACTCTCATTATAGAATTAGAGTATTATATTACATATTTTAAGAATATAAATCAACCTATAACAACTATCATAATCATCATGCTTTCCCTAGCAATGTTATGACAATAAATTTTTTATAGCTTTAAGTAAAAATATATCTCTCGAACTATATTTTTACTTATAAAAAATCATGTAAACAATACTATTAAAGAATTCTGCAATTGATTAAAGATTAGTTGCATTAATGAGAATAAACAAATATTAACATAATTGTTCAAGTTCCTATAAACATCATTCAAGAAATTACAAAGAAGAAAAGATAAATTGAAAGATAAGTAAAATATGATCTCTCAATCTTTTACTCGTTACAAGTTCTTCTTCTTCCTTACTCTTGTCTTCTCTTCAAAAGTTAACTTCTAATTGTTTCTTCTCAAAATTCTGTCTCAAAAACTCTTAGAGAAACTTAAAAACTAACTCTTTAACTTCCAATCTCCATTGACTTTATAGTTCTTCTGCAAACCAATATGACCCTTTAAGTACACTTATAGAGGTACACAACCCTTAGTGAAAGGTCATGTCCTTTTGTAGCTTGATTTGAATTTTGAATGCAAATCCTCCCTCTGTTGCACTCGCGACAGAGCCCGGCTCTTCTTGCTCAGCTTCTTCTTTTTGCTCTTCCTTGCTTTTTCTTACCCGCACAAGGTCACGCCCGCGATGGTGGTCGCGCTCGCGACAGTTCATTGGCTTTCTTGCTATTTTGCCTCCTTCCTAGTTTTTCCTCCATTTACTCCTACAATCACACAAAACAACACAAAACATAAAAGATACCAAATTCTTCACAGAAATAACTAAAACTAAACATATAACATCAAAAACTTATATACAACATAACCAATATATGAGCTTTTCGAGCTCATATCAAATCCCCCACACTTAAACTTTTGCTTGTCCTCAAGCACAAAATCAAAAATCAAGGTAAGAGAATAAACACAATTTTTATCTTCTCAAAAATAGATGTAGCAAACTCAACAAGTTATCTTAACTATAAAAGAAGTTAAAGGAATGATAGTCAACAACTAAACTCTCAATACTCAACAATGATAGAAAAAATAAGTTGCATAGCATATGTAATAAATTTTTAAATTATCTCAATCTATTAAGAACAAAATCAATGAATATAAGATGCTAATCAAGCTATCTAGCCAACATGTTAGCCTTCAAATTTAGAAATTCTATGAACAAAAGTAGCCATTTAGGACAAAGAGTAAGCACATGCATTCACTTGCATTTCTCATGACATTTTTAGAAATTTATTTTATGTGTAGTGGGTGCATTTTATGCTCCATCCCACAAGTTTTTGTTTCTTTTTTTTTTTCTTAATTGTGACATTACACATTCTTTCCGAATGAATGTAAATAAGGAGCAAACTCACTTACACACAACTTACTAGAAATGCATGACATCAACAAGCATTTTTTTTTCTTTTCTTTTATTATTTTATTTTATTTATTTTTTTTGTTTATGTCCTCATCCATTATTGAAAAGCAAGCTATTTGTATTATGGTTGTAGTTTCCCTACAGCTACTTAAATCTTTAGAACCTAAACTTAAATCCTAACCATCCTAGCATTTTAGCTCAACTAGAAAATCAACTAAACATTCTATAGACCTTGTAAATGTTAAAAAGAGATTAAAAGAAAATCTAAAACACATGCTATATGAAACTTTAAAATTCTTCCAATTGAGCATATAAAAGTTAATTGTTAACATCAAAATTAACCTCAAACATAGTTAAGATTAACATGTAAAGAAACTACTTATAAATGTGGAGAAAATAAAAGTAAAACAAACATGCATATACTTAAATTCAAACTGAAATAACACCTACTACTAATAATCATGCATGTCAACACAATAACATAACATAAACATATACACATAAATAATCATAAACACTAGTATCCCTCCCCCACACTTAAAGGACACAATGTCCTCATTGTGTAAGAAAAATAAAACACAACTTAACAAATACTAGAAAAAAACAGGACAAACAAAATGCAAAAACAAAGAAAAATGGAGTAAGGAAAAACTACCCTCAAGGATTGCCACTAGGCAAACCCGGCGGTGAAGGTGTGAATTCAACTTTCTGCTGGCAGAAAAAGGACATGAGCTTGCGACTCAAACTCTGGTGGCTTTTACTTAAATCCTGCAGGTGTGTCTCCATGTTCCCCACCTTGATAACCAAGCTTTGATTTGTAGCATCCATGGCATCCAAACGGCTAAGAACCTGCTGCCACCCTGCAGAACTGCCCCTTGCCTCTGCCCTAGAATCAGAACCCTCATCCTCTGAATCATCCTCGAAGGAAGCTTCAGCAACTGGTGTTGGGGCCTTTTGCTTGCCCTTGCCCACAGCAGTCTTGGATGTGCGCTCCTTATAAGATAAGAATTGTGGCGGCCACCCAACTATAGTAACCAACTGGGAATTCTTCAAAAATACAATATCGAACATCGGAATATGCTCCTCCTCCTCAGGCTCAAAACCATGTAAATGGCCCAAACACTCCAAGATAATACGCATCACCGTATGCCCCATGCCAACAGTTTTGGTCTTCGAAACTGAGGCATTATACAATCCATAAAAAATAAACGATATCGAGCATGGTGTCTTTTTAGCCTGCAACAAAGAAAGCACAAAAAGATCCTTTGTTTGGACTTTGTTATGCTTAACACGTCAAAACAAAGCCTGACATATATATTTGTGAAAAAGCAAATAAACATTACTTTTAATTAACCTAGTTGAAGAATTCTTAGGTTGATAACTTCCTAAACCAGTTAATTTTTTCCATGAATCACTAGCTACAAAATGCTGAGGCACAAAAGCTTACCCATCCAAGGGAAACCCAAACTAGTTGTTCATCTCAAGAAAACCAAATACATGTTCAATGCCCTCATGCCTAAATTTAAACTGGATTTTTCTGTTGTCTACATAAGCTAAGGTAACAAAGAATTCCAGAGCCCACTCCCTCCTAATAGGTAATTTCATATGTGCAAATTGTTCCCATTTCATGCATCTTAACAATTTCCCAAAATCCTGACTAATAGCCAAGGCTTCTAATAGGTCAAAATCTAAATGTAACATGCCCACAATATCTTTTTTAGCAAAATATTTAAATTTCTTACCTTTCTCATCAGAAAAGAGAGGAAAGGGACAATTATATAGTTCAGAGAGAACAATAGAACCTGGACTTTGTGAGGATGTAGCAGCTTCTTTCCCAGCCCTTCTATCAGCCATCCTCTTCATACGTACCATTGTGAAGCAAAGAAATTTCAAAGAAAACTTGAAAATCAAAAGTTGTAGAAAAAGAAATGGGAGATAAAACATAAGAATTTGAAAGACTGAACTGAAATGGAGTAAAGAAGATGAAGAAGTAGGTTTGAAATGGGAAAAGGGGGGTTTAAAACGTTTGAAATTTTTCACAAAATTTGAAAACCTATCGCGAGCGCGATCAATGTTGCGCGCGCGACAGAAGCTTTTGTTAGAAAAATTTATACAATCCGTGAAGGGTCGCGAAAGCGATTATTGTTGCTCTTTTTCTTCGAAAAAATTTTGAAAGACAGGCAAATGGGTCACGAGCGCGATTAGTGTCTCTTGTGCGACAGAAGCTAAATTTTGAAAAACAAAGAACAAAGACTAACCGAGTCGCGAGAGCGATTGATGTCGCGCTCGCGATAATAACTACATTTGGAAAATTTTTTGAAAGGTTGTAAAAAGAATTCAATTTTGCCAATTTATATAACTGTGGAAAACATTAAAATAATAATTAAAACAAGAGTAATAATAATTCAAAACAAAATAAAAAGAAAATAAATAAAAATAATAATAAAAAGAAAATTAATCTCATCAACCAAACCAAGAGAAATATAAGAAAGTAAGAAACCTCTCTACCATGGAAACTTCCTTCCAAATAAACTTTACACCTTTGGCCATTTGCCTTAAATAACTCACCCTTAGCATTTTTGAGCTCTAAGAATCCATGATCAAAAACTTGAGTTACATCAAATGGACCACTCTAACGAGATTTAAGTTTTATGAGCATCATGCCATATCTTAGTTCTCTCTTTATATATTCTTGCATTCTCATAAGAAGTAAGACATAACTCATCTAGTTCATTTAATTGCAAACACCTCTTAGAACCAGCTTGCTTAAGATCAAAATTTAATGCTCTAATTGCCCAATATGCCTTATGTTCTAATTCAACCGGCAAGTGACAAGCCTTTCCAAATACTAACCTATAAGGAGACATGCCAATAGGGGCTTTGAATGCTATACGATATGCCCATAGTGCATCATCTAACTTATGTACCCAATTTTTCCTTGAATTTGAAACAATCTTTTCAAGGATCCATTTTAATTTCCTATTAGACACTTCTACTTGACCACTAGTTTGTGGGTGATAAGGTGTAGCTACTTTATGATGTACTCCATATTTATGCAATAATGAGGCAAAAGAACGGTTAATAAAATGCATACCTCCATCACTTACAATGGCCCTTGGCACTCCAAATCTAGAGAATAACTTTTTCATGAACTTAATTACCACTTTTGAGTCAATGGTTGGTGCTGCCACTGCTTCTACCCATTTGGAAACATACCCCTACCAAGATGTAATTATGTCTATAGGAAGTAGGAAAGGGACCTATGAAGTCAATGCCCCACACGTCGAATATCTCCACTTCTAAAATATTTGACAGTGGCATCTCATTCCTCTTTCCAATGTTGCCAACCCTTTGGCATCGATCACAATGAGCAACAAAAGATCGAGCATCTTGAAATAATGTTGCCCAATAAAAACCACATTTAAGCACACGAGCTGCTGTCTTAGTGCTTCCATTATGACCTGAATACAAAGCTGAATGACATAGATTAAAATGTTAACATATTCCTTTTCACTTACACAGCGTCCAATGACTCCATCACCACAAATTCTGAACAAGAATGGCTCCTCCCAAATGTAATGCTTAACATCCTAAAACAACTTCTTTCTTTGTTGATAGGTCATATCATGTAACAAAACTCCAGCGGCAATAAAGTTAGCAAAATCTGCATACTAAGGAGTACTCAAATGCCTTACTAAGATTAAACTTTCATCAGAAAACACTTCATTGATTTCATCAGAATCTCCCATAGGCCCTTGATCATTTTCCAACCTTGACAAATGATCAGACACTAAATTCTTAGATCCCTTTTTATCTCGTATTTCAATATCAAACTCTTGTAATAAAAGGACCCATCAAATAAGTCGAGGCTTTGCATATTTCTTTGCAAACAAGTATCTAAGAGCTACATGGTTAGTGTATACAACAACTTTTGACCCCAATAAATAAGAATGAAACTTATCACATGCAAATACGACTACAAGCCTTTCTTTTTCTATAGTGGTGTAGTTCAATTGAGGACCCGTCAATGTGTGACTAGCATAGTATATAACATGCAAACATTTATGTCTTCGTTGACCTAAAACACAACCAACAGCTAGGTCACTAGCATCACACTTGATCTCAAAAGGAATACTCCAATTAGGTGAAGTAATTATGGGTGCACTCACAAGAGCCTTTTTCAAACTCTCAAAAGGCTCTATACATTCAGCAGAAAAACTAAAAGGCACATCCTTCACTAAAAGATTAGTTAAAGGTTTAGCAATTAAAGAAAAATCTTTAATGAATCTTCTATAAAAACCTGCATGTCCTAAGAATAAACTAACACTTTTAATTGTAGAGGGTGGAGGTAATTTCTCTATCAATTCAGTTTTGGCCCTATCTAGTTCAATGCCTCTCTTATAAATTTTATGCCCTAATACTATGCCTTTTTCAACCATGAAATGGCACTTCTCCCAATTAAGTACCAAATTGGACTCCTCACATCTAGACAAAACCTTATCCAAATTATGCAAACATAACAAAAATGAGTCACCATACATAGAAAAATCATCCATAAATATTTTCATGATGTTCTCTATCATATCACTAAAAATTACAGTCATGTACCTTTGAAAAGTGGTTGGTGCATTACACAACCCAAAAGGCATCCTTCTACATGCAAATGTTCCATAAGGACAAGTAAATGTTATTTTCTCTTGGTCATTAGGGTAAATAAAAATTTAAAAATAGCTAGAAAAACCATCAAGAAAACAATAATGAGAATGACCAGCAATGCGTTCTATCATTTGATCAATAAATGGTAAAGAAAAATGATCTTTTCTAGTAGCTGTATTTAGCTTTCTATAGTTAATACAAACCCTCCAACCAGTAGTGGTTCGAGTAAGTATTAACTCACCATTCTCATTTTTTACTACAGTCATGCCTCCTTTTTTAGGAACACAATGAATTGGACTCACCCAAGCATATCCGAAATTGGATAAATTATGCCAGCATCAAGTAGTTTAATTATCTCCTTTTTAACTACTTCTTTCATATTAAGGTTAAGTCTCCTTTGCCTATCTGCTTTAGGTTGATACCCTTCTTCCATGTGAATTCTATGCATTACTATATTGGGAATAATTCCTCTCAAATCAAAACTTTGCCATCCTATGCTTTTAATTCTCTTTCTAACAACTTGTAAAAGTGAATTTTCTTGTTTCAAAGTAAGCTTGCTAGAAATAATAATTGGCAAAGTGTGATTAGTACCAAGAAATGCATACCTTAAATGGCTTGGTAACTCTTTCAACTCAACAACCGGAGGACTTACAATGGATGGTGGAAGTGCTCAGCACTCTTATTCAAAATTTCAAGTGGTTGATCAACTTGCTCCAACTCCTCTTGAGCCTCATTTCCAATGCTTGCTTCCTCTTGATCCTCATTCTCCAAGGTTTCTAACACACAAACATCAATTAGATCAAGTTTCATACAAATATTCTCATCCATAGGATACTTAAGTGCTTCATCCATATGATATTCAACACTATCTTCTCCTACTCTCAAAATCAACTTCATTTCTAAAACATCCACTAATACCCTACCAGTATTCATAAATAGTCTACCAAAAATCAAAGGGCAATTGGCATCACATGCAAAATCAAGAATTACAAAATCTGCAGGTAAAATAAACTTATCAACCTTAACAAGCACATATTCAATAATGGCATATGGTTTCTTAATAGATTGATCAGCCAGTTGCAAAACCATAGAAGTACGTTTTATATCTTCCAATCCTAACTTCTTAAAGATAGATAAGGGCATTATATTGATGCTAGCTCCTAAATCATAAAGACACCTTGGAAATTCTTTATCCCCTAACTTATATGGTATAGTAAAACTACCGGGATCTTTTAATTTGGTTGGTAAATTATTTGTAATAATTGAACTACAATCCTCCGTAAGTGCAACAGTTGAAATATCCTCCCAACTCTTTTTCTTTGAAATTAAATCTTTCAAAAACTTTGCATAATTAGGAATTTGAGATATAGCTTCAACAAATGATAAATTAATATGCAAATTTTTCAATTTATCAAGAAAATTTAAGAATTGTTTATCCTGACCCATTTGCTTTTGCAGAAAAGGTGGACGAGGTTGGAAAACTCTTGGCTTTGTAGCCCCTTCTGTTGTGCTCGCAAAATTGGATGCGCTCGCGACAGAAGGCTGATTCTCCTCAATTGCGCCAGCGGGTGGTGCCGTGCTCGTGAACTTGTCTAGAATCTCTTCTGTCGCACCCGTGATGGGAGTCGTGCTCGCAACAGAAGGCTGTTTTGCCTCCTTTGCATTTCTTTTCTGCAAAATTTCAATTGAATTATCCAAAATCAAATCATTCACATATTTTTTACCTGACCTCAATGTTATTGCTTTCAATTACTCTCTAGGATTATCCTCCGTATTGCTTGGAAGACATCCTTGGATTCTTGAAGGTAATGCATTTGCATTTTGTCTCAACTGGACTTCTAAATTGTGAATGGAAGATGCTTGATTCTTTGCTATTTGATCAAATTTTGATTTTAGCCTTTTTTAGTTCTCATCTTGAGAATTAATTTTCAAATTTATACCCTTTAGAAATCTATCCATTTTTGCTTCTAATGCTCCAAAACGATCTTGTGGCTGTTGAAATCCCCCTACTCCTCTATTTTGGTTATTATCCCATGAAAAATTAGAATGGTTACGCCATCCAGGATTATAAGTGTTAGAGTAAAGGTTTCCATGACCTTGGCCTTGCACAAAACTAACTTGTTTCTCCGTACTAGCCATACTTAACCCACAATCATTGCTATTGTGCCCTTTTTGACCACATGTATTACAAGAATTTTGTGGAGATGCTCCCATATTAATATTTTCAATCTTATGAGTCAATGCTGCCACTTATGCTTGCAAAGCTAAAACTGAATCAATAGAATGAACACCTTTAATGGGTGAAGAGAGCGATACCTTTGCTCTTTTAGTAGGCCACATGCAATTATTAGTAGCCATCTCTTTAAGTAACTCATAAGCAACATTTGTAGTTTTTCTCATAAGAGATCCACCTGCTGCTGCATCTATTGTACCCCTAGTTGTATGATTTATCCCATTATAAAAAGTTTACACGAGTAATTCCTTAGGAAGATTATGGTGTGGACAACTACGTTGAAGTTCTTTAAACCTTTCCCAAGGTTTATACAAAGATTCATTTTCATATTAAGTAAAGGTAGTGATATCTTTGATTATCTTAGCAATTTTTGCTAAAGGAAAATATTTTGATAAGAATGCTTGTGCTAATTGGTCCCATGTGGTTATTGATCCTTGTGAAAGTGAATTAAGCCATACTGTAGCTTTATCTTTTAAAGTGAAAGGAAAAAGCCTAAGTTTAATGGCATCTACTAGTATACCATTTATCTTAAATGTGTCACAAATCTCAAAAAAATTTACTAAATGAGAATTAGGATTCTCATTTGGCAAACCATAGAATTGTATACTATTTTGTACTATTTGTAATAAATAAGGCTTAATCTCAAATTGGTTAGCATTTACCGCAGGACGAACTACTCCTTGTTGAGTTCCACTCAATGCTGGTGTAGCAAAATCCATTAGTCTTGGTGTCTGATTATCTCCGTCCATGTTCAACCTCTTTTTAGCTGATTTTCTTCTTTCTAATATGAATTTCTCTATTTCTAGATTTAATGGTTCAAGTTTTTCTTTAGACTTCCTTCTCCTAGGCAAAAAGTCGAGCTATCAAATCCTATAAAAACAAAACAAAACCAACAAAAACTAATTAAGTATTGTAATCCAAAATCATAAATCAAGAATTATAATGGCAATAAACACAAATCATGCTCCCCGGTAATGGCGTCAAAAACTTATCGTACGTTAAATCCACAAGTGCACGGTTTGCCATTTAGTACTTAACATATCGTTCCCACGAGGAACATGTTGGTTATCACTCACTATTTCTTGGTCTCAATTTTGTTTACAAAGTTCATTAATTTGGGTAAAAAGACTAAACTATAGATATTATACTAAAACTAAGTTATTTATTAATCCTACTTTAATTATGATCAAAGAAGACAAATATAAATAATAATTTTGATTTAACAAATGTGAAACTTAATAATCATTCTCTTATTCTGAAATTAATCTTTAACATGCAAGTCAAGTTGAAATAAAGTTCTAAATCACTTTCTCGACATGAAATAGAAGCCTAAAACATCCAAGTATAATTTCTAATCCATAACTCTCATTATAGAATTAGAGTATATTACACATTTTAAGAATATAAATCAACCTATAACAACTATCATAATCATCCTGGTCTCTCCAGCAATATTATGACAATGAATTTTTTATAGCCTTAAGTAAAAATATGTAGCGCCCTATACCCGTATGTGATACGAATACCGGGTGCCATCGTACTGAACTAACATACACTCTAATACTTTATTATCCGATTAAATAACTGTTCATTTTAATCCAGTTAGCCTAATTAAACTATTCAGGTTATTAATTAGACAATTAATTAAAACTGGTAATTTTTTTTAATAGTACCGTATACATGAATAGTACCGTATGTATAATACTGTGTGAATAGTGCCGTATGGCAAACACAATTTACTTAAGTCTGTTAATACTTATTAATTAATCGTCAACTTAATATTTTTACCTTAATTCACTATTAACTATGCTGATTGACCTATAACTGTCTAAGTTACTATTCAACTGGTCAATTTTCCTTTAACTTAAAATTTATATTTTACTTTACCAATAGTATTAACTTAATTTCTACCAATTATTAGGCATGCCAATCATAATATATTAGAGACAGTTATAATAATTTATTACAATCCAAAACCCAAAAGCAGTATTATAAGACATATACTTGCCAAAATCTTAACATACTTAATATTCCAAATAATTTCTCTCATACCACTTCCAAAGTGTGAGGTATGCTCTACTCCAAAAATCTTACGGAATACCTACACGCAGTCAAATAAAATTACGTGCTGAACATTAAATATGCTCAGTGGTGATTGCAATCTAATAAATTTCTACTTAATTTAATTTTTCATGCATAATAATATTCACAATAATAACATTTAATATTCATAATTAAACACATTACATTTAATTACTAATTATTCATGCAATATTATATTTAATTATTCTTAAATTTCATGATCAGGGCAATTATACAATTAATCACATAAATAATCTTAATTACCATTTTATCCTTAACTTATGGTAATATTTTACTTATATCCTTAAACTTTTTCAAAATGACAAAAATGTCCTTAGTTCATTTATTCTTTTCCAAAATTACATTCATGCCATTAGTTCATTTTAAATTCACTAATATTACTATTATGCCACTAGTTCATTTTAAATTTTACTAATGTTACCATTTTGCCACTAGTTCATTTTAATTCAACAATATTACTATTTTATCATTAATTTACATGCCAAATTATGGTTTTACTCTCCAATTACCATTTTCATGCCAATTTACATATTTACCCTTATTAATCATCCTTAACACACATATATGCAAAACTATAATTTTGCCCTTAAAGTTTTTATATAATAATATTTATGCCATTTTTCCACATAAATATTATTTTAATCACATTTTAATTATTTTAATCTCATTTTTACTATTATGCCCATGTAACACACTGGCAGACTTTATATATAAGATAAACGAGACGTGAACGCCAGAAATTCGCAGAAATACCAGCGGAGTCCTGTGGGACCACCACTGTCTTTTAATACAGAACAGTACAATTCAGATATTCAGATACAGAGCGGTAGGACCATCATTGGCCTACTAAAAAGTGAGACACCATCCTCACACCCGCGGTCTTATGTTCCTATGGAATGCCAACATATCCTGAACTAAACTTGACTACCAGATCACTACATAGGGCAATATTATTTTATTTTTCACATTATTAATATGATATACTTATTTTTCATGGTATATCACCATAATATCTTATTCTTTTTCATATCATTTCATCATTTCACATGTGATTATCATCATTACATCATCACATGTCATGTAAACTTATTATTTCATCATGGTACACATGCATGCATACATACATGTATACAGCCCACATATCAATTTATTTACATTAATTCTTTTTATCAATTTTATCATTTATTTAGGCCAATTTCATGATGTATAACATCACCATACCATCAATTTCCATGAAAACACATAATAATCATGACTCTACACATGATATACATTCGGGCATACATACATCACATACCTCATGATGTTTTCACATGCTCTAACACATACCATTCATTATTTCACATGCCAAATACCATAAATCCATCATAAATAAACATAAAATATCATGAAAACACATGAAATTCACATGATTACCATTCGGCCAATGAAGGAATTTGTCACACAAAATTTATTTCTTCATTTTAATCATCCATACCATCATTTTTAACATCTCTAAGCATGAATATCATGTTATTTTTAATTAAAATGCATAAATCACATACTTTCTTCACAAACATAACCTAAATTCATGCTTTTACCATGGAATTAAATGGAATTTGCAATCACAAACCTTAGATCCTTGAAATATACTTCTCAATGTTCATTTTTCTTGCCCTTAGCTTGATTAGAGGTTCCCTCACCTATTGGACATAATTATGTCCAAATACAAAAATTAAGATTTAATCAAAACCAAGTTTCCTTTCATCAAATAAACTTAATAAATATCTAATTCACATCCTAATCTACCTTTAGGAACCTTAAAACCAAATTTAAAACTCTTAAATCTCTTACCTCAATTTTACACCCAAACTTCAAGTCTAGATTTCACCCACTTATACTCCTCCAAACAAAATTATAACACCACCAATGGATTCTAGATGAGTTGAATTATGTTAGGGAGGTTTGATCTTGAGGTGACTTGAAGGAAAAATTGAAGAAAAATGGGAGAGAAGAGAGAGAGAGAGCAATTCGGCCAAAGGGAGAGGAAGAAGAAGGCTGAAATGAAATGGAATCGAAGGGATTTCCATATTTTTAGGTGTATTTATATGGGTCCAATTGGACCCAACTAGGTCCAACCAAAGTGGTTGAGCCGATTTGGTCCAATTTTTAATTTTCGGGCCATTTTCTACTATTTTGGTGAAATTAAATGTTCCTGAATTTATTTTCACTCCCAACCAATTCCATCATTCTTAGAATATTAAAATTAGTCTTCCTGAAAAATTTCAACTCAATCAGATTCCGTTTGGGGTCTGGTTCACTTAAATCGGTCTAATTCGCTTCAATCCGGTTTTGTCATAAAATACAATTCTAATGCTGTCAAAAATTTCTAAAAATTATTCTAAACCTTTTATTCTTTTATAGTAGACCATTTTATCTACTCTAAGTATTTATAAAAATTCGGTCAAAATTCAGTCAAACCTTGGTTCAGTTCAGACTGACCTTCGGAAGCATATTTGACCTCTTTTTATACTAGATTACACCATTATACTCCACTTAACATCCTCTTTCTGATGTTGAAATAAAATATTAATTACTATTTTGTGGGCCCCACAGTTACTATTCACGGGAGCCACAATCACTATTCACATACCAGTCAAAGATGCTGTCACTATTCATGGGACCCACAGTTGTTATTAATCATAATGACATTGCTGATGTCATCATGATGTTATTGATGATGTCATTATGGTCCCACATTTACTATTCAGTGGCCCCACCTGGACCAATTTTTACTATTCAGTGGGCCCCACCTGGCTCCACTTTTCACTCTTCAGTGGGTCCCACCTGGGCTCACTTTTCACTATTCACTGAAGTAAATACTTTTGTTTACTGTTTCGGCCATTTCGGACTCGTTTGACCTCCGATTGACCTGAAATTTGTGCCTACGAACTCTTATTGACGAGCTCTATCCAATGGTATAATAAAATATTTTTCGATTCCGAAAAGTACTATTCACCCCTGAAACACTATTCACTCTTGAAAAATACTGTTTATGACTAACCCGGTATTGGAGCTGTTACAAAATATATCTCTCGAACTATATTCTTACTTATAAAAATCATGCAAACAATACTATTAAAGAATTATGCAATTGATTAAAGATTTGTTGTATTAATGAGAATAAATAAATATTAACATAATTGTTCAAGTTCCTATAAACATCATTCAATAAATTACAAAGAAGAAAAGATAAATAAAAGATGATCTCTCAATCTTTTATTCATTACAAGTTCTTTTTCTTCCTTGCTCTTATCTTCTCTTCAAAAGTTAACTTCTAATTGTTTCTTCTCAAAATTCTGTCTCAAAAACTCTTAGAGAAAACTTAAAAACTAACTCTTTAACTTCTAATCTCCATTGGCTTTATAGTTCTTCTGCAAACCAATATGACCCTTCAAGTACCCTTTTAGAGGTACGCAACCCTTAGTGAAAGGTCATGTCCCTTTGTAGCTTGATTTGAATTTTAAATGCAAATCCTCCATCTGTCGCACTCGCGACCTATGTCGCTCTCGCGACAGAGCCCAGCTCTTCTTACTCAGCTTCTTCTTTCTCCTCTTCCTTGCTTCTTCTTACCCGCACAAGGTCACGCCCGCAATGGTGGTCACGCTCACGACAGCTTATTGGCTTTCTTGCTATTTTGCCTCCTTCCTAGTTTTTCCTCCATTTACTCCTACAATCACACAAAACAACACAAAACATAAAAGATATCAAATTCTTCACAGAAATAACTAAAACTAAACATATAACATCAAAAACTTATATACAACATAACCAATATATGAGATTTTCAAGCTCATATTAACTCACCTTAGTAGTAATGCACTACAAAAAAATGAGAAAATAGCAACAGAATTTATTCCGTTGCTAAATTAGCAACGAAAATTAGTTTTCGTTGCTAAATAGCAACGAAAATGAGTTTTCGTTGCTAAAATTGGTTAAATTTTGCAGATTTAGCAATGAAAATATATTTGGTGATATTCCGTCGCTAAAAGTGGAGGGAATTTTTAGCGCCAAAATTTAGCAATGAAAATTAGCAACGGAATTACTATACCGTTGCTAAATAATACACCAACAGATGGGGAAAAATTTTGGAACGAAAAATAGTAACAGAATATAATTTTCGTTGCTAATTTAGCAACGAAAGAGAAATTCCGTTTCTATTTTTAGCAACGGAATATAATTTCCGTTGCTATCCATTGCTAAATAATCAGGCTCAAAATATTGGGTTTTAAAATAGCAACGGAAAAATTATTTGGTTGCTATTTTTAGGAACGGAATTATTATACCGTTGCTAAATAATGCGCCAACAGATGGGAAAAAATTTTGGAACGAAAAATAGCAACGAAAATTATATTCCGTTGCTATTTTAGCAATGAAATATAATTAGCAACGAAAGAGAAATTTTGTTGCTATTTTTAGCAACGGAATATAATTTTCGTTGCTATCCATTACTAAATAATAAGGCTCAAAATATTGGGTTCTAAAATAGTAACGGAAAAATTATTTGGTTGCTATTTTTAGCAACGGAAAATAAATTCCGTTGATATTTTTAGTGATAATGAGGAAGAAATTTTGGGAACAAAAATACCAACAGAAATAAATTTCTATTACTAAAATTCCAACCGAATATATATTCGATTGTAATTTTAGCAATGCAAAATTATTTCCGTTGGTATGAAAAATTTTGGAACAAAAATACCAACAGAAATACATTTTCGTTACTAAAATTAATTCCGTTCCTATTTTTCTTACCCTACGTATAAATACTCCCTTTTAATTCTCTCCCTGCCTCGCCATCTCTGCCTCTGCCTTGCCCTCTCTCCCTCTGCCTCAGCTCCGGGCGTTTGAATTGAAGAGCAAGTGTGATTGCAATAACCACCTCAAAATGGACAGTGAGGCCGAAATCAAAAGCTTTTACATTTCAATTCACAGACACAGATTGATAATGGAGTCCCGATCTAATAAATCAGCTCTCATCTTTTTGGGTACTGGCTGCTCTAACTCCATCCCCAACGTATGTTGCCTCATTTAGCCATCAGATCCGCCTTGCCATGTTTGTTTTCAGTCCATCTTGTCTCTCCCGAGCTCAATCCTAACTACAGGTTTAGTTTCTGCAATTATTCAGCTCTAACCTTTACTGATTAACTATTTTTTTTTTATGAAGAATAATGTGTTGGGTTGCTAAGAAAGTTGTGGAATTATTTGAAATTTATAGGGGCAATACATCTCTTCTTATAGATTATTGCGGGAGTGATGAGACTCATCATAGCTATATATTAATTGATGCTGGGAAGACATTCAGGGAGCAAGTGATTAGGTGGTTTACTTTCCACAAAATTCCTCGAGTGGACTCAGTGAGTCATCTTTCACCATTACTGCAATCTCATTAATTAGTGAATAATATTTTATTTCTTTAAGAGCAATTGATTTCTCATCTCATCCAATTTCTAGGAGTACAGCTACAAGGACTAATTTTGTATAAAACTGCAAAAACAGTAACATAAAATATTCCTTTGTGTTTAGAATCTTTTATTTGGGATTTTTATTTTTAGTTATTATATTGGCAGGAGTTTCCAGATTTTGGAGCTCATACTTGGTCTCCTCTTCATTGTTGATATTAATTTTGATTATAATGAATCATAATTGCTGTTTTATGTTACTGTTTGTTACTTTTCTATAATTTACAATTTTGTGGACATTGACTTTGTTTTAATTTAGTTAAAATGCCCTCTTTATTATAATCCTAAGAGGATTTTACTGCTTGGCTAATCTAGGCTTCCAGTGGAGTTGGGTGGTGCACTGTCCTTGATGCCATTGCATAGTGTTACTGCCTTTGCCTTGTTTACCTCATTGCTATCATTGCACAATAACACTTGGGGATGTCTATCTGAAGGTATTCCTCTAAACTATCATTGTTAGCTTAATTATTTTTTTCTTATATTACCCGTCCTTGTTTACCTCATTGCTATCATTGCACGATAAAACTTTTGCTGAGTGAAGCATCTCCTTTGAAAGAATGTATGTCAAATGAAATAGATTGTGCTTTGACATGAAGAACTGAATTCATCTGGAATCTGGAAGAGAGCATTTAAATCCAGATTTGTTCATCCAATCGGTAAACAATCCTCAAATTTTTGCTGAAACTTCTGTGAGTAAAACCCAGTTTTGGAATATTGAAATAGGTGAGGAGATTTTGAAGTTGAGACAAAATTGATGCTCTGGCGTTGTAAACTTTCTGAATATTCTTCAGTAGGCTAGTGACTCTTTACTCTTCAATATGTTTTTCTCAAAATTGCCCTTTGAGAACTTCATAGTAGTTAATCAGAAATGAGAGAAATAGATAAAAATCTTAGACTTGACCCGTCTTATGTTCGTGTCCGCAAATAAGGAGGGTATCTTACTGTGTTGTGGGATACAAATCATAGTCTTCATAGATCCAGGTTGGTGCAATTTGCCTATGAACTCCCCTCATATGCTGGAAATTAGTAGATGTAAAATATAACACATAACTTAGTTGTTTCAAAATTTGATCTTTTTTTGAAAGTAAATTCTAGATCAAAATTGTGAGTTATTGATAATTCAAGCTAGAAGAAGCCACTAGAGTTTGTCATAGCCATTATTCCAAGTAAATCTAGTCAGCTATAATGGGCTATAAAACTTAATAATTATTAGCGATGTTCAGATTTAAATGCAGACATATTTTCTTATGCTATTGAAGGTATAAAAACTCAAAAACAGGAAATATAAAGTGTAGATCATGTTTATGAAACAAATTAATAAAATTATGAAAATGCGTTAAACTTTAAAATTTAAAAACGAAGGCCTAAACGTTATTTTTTAGGCCTGAAATGGGCCGTTACAGGGGGTGTTACCTCGGTAAAATCTGATTGGCTCGAAATAAGATTTCCAAAAATATATTATAATAAGCGATCGGACTCTTATTATGGCCAATTAAAGACGTGACCCTGCTTTGCTTCTATTATTTGTTTGTTTGAGATCCTTTGCTTGGTTTCTCACGTATGAGTTATGTATGATCATGCATTTTACAGTTTATTCATGTTAACTTAATTGAATATGCGAATCATATGGTTACTCAATTGTTTAGTTTTATATAATATAACTAGTGTGCTTGGGTTATACGCTTATACATGGAGAATATATCTATGAATGGTCATTAGTACCCTTATCCACTAATTAATGCGAATTCAAGCTGCTACATGTCTAGATGTTATTGTTATAAATATGCCAGCATGTTATATGTATATGAACTATGAGTAAGAGCAAGCTAGTGATTGGTCATTATGCACTTTTCCTTTATGTGATTATATTTATATGCATGGGTATTCAAATGTTAAGTTATGTTATTGCATGATCATTTCTACAGATGTGTGAAAATTGAAATCATTTCGTTTTGGCATCGAGCATCTGCAGGTTGCCACACAGTGAAATTGGAGTCTTTTTGTAATTTTTGTTGTAGAATTATGTATAACTCTGTACGCTTTGTAAAGGAATATTTATATATGTATATTTTTGGCACAATTGTAATTGACATTTATCTATTTATGAAATGATAAGTTATTGATATTGTCCTGGTTATATTATCAATAAGAAAATTTTCTTAAATTTCATTATGGATTTTTGGATTATATTTATTTATAAGTAAAATTGACATTTATCTATTCGGTTGTAATTTTGGATTATATTTATTTATAACTAAAAAATTTGATTGAAATTTTACAATTTCTGATGTTAAAAATAGCAACTGAAGAGAAATTCCGTTGCTATTTTTAGCAACAGAAGAGAAATTCCGTTGCTAAATTTAGCAACGAAAATATAATTTCGTTGCTAAATTAGCAACGAAAAAATTAATTCCGTTAGTAATGTTGATCAATTCACCTAAACACATATTGGTTAGATTTCGCAACGAAATTTAAATTTCGTTGCTAAATTTAGCAATGGAAAGTAGATTCTATTGCTAAATAATATCCACCGTCAAAATTGTAATCGAATTTTTCATTATTATTTTCGGTTGCTAATTTTGATTAGCAACGAAAATTCAACAAATTCGATTGCTAATTTTCATTGCTATTTGATAATTTTCTTGTAGTGATGTGACCTAATTAGGGTATTTGGGTAAGTTTAATTTGAGTTTGTTAATTCTGGACCTAAAGGTAATTGGAAATGTGAACTTGCTTGCATAAAAATAAATTAGTTAAGTGGCCATTATGTAGATGTGCATGATTAAGTTTAAGTTGGATTAACTAGCACTAAATAAGATTAGATTAAGCTAATTGAGTTTACGAAAGGGAAGAGAAAATTTGGGTGTGACATGTTGGTTGTGCCACCTCAACTCATGCCATGCAATATAAGGCTTTGTGGAGAGAGAATCTCCCATTTTCTGCATGTGTGTTCTTCGGCTACTCTTTTATTCAATTCTTCTTGTTCTTCTTCTTTATTATTATTCTTTAGTTAGAATTCATAGAATTTCTGCTAATTGGTCAAGCAATTCTGAGTTGTATGGTAATTACTAATAATCAAGGTAAGTGGTTGAGTTAATTATTCTTCATCTTCTTCTACTCCTTCATTTTTGAGTTGTTATGGAAATTGATCTTTTGTTTCCAATTATGGAATTGGATGCTTGAATGTAGTGGTTGAAACAAGAAAAGACAAGGGAAAAGAAAAAGTGGGAGAACCTAGTGCTAAGTGAGCACAATTGGAGCTACAGAGAAGAGGTTTGGGAAACTTGCTTGTTTATGTATTAATTTGTTAAATGCTCTAATCTGTAATGAGTAATAGTGATATGTGTTGTGTGGTATTGAAGATATGTGTAGATTGTGTTAGATTGATTGTTATGTATTGATAGAAGTTTGAACCTTAAAATTTTCAAAGACATGGACTTTGTTGTGTAATCTATGAAGGAATGGATATGTAATGTGAATTGGAGTGTGCCGAAATGCTTATGTATGTGTTAGGAAAGTCTAGTTGAGTTTGGATGAGTTAATTGTGCCAAATCAGTCAATTGGAAGCTTATTGAGTGTGGAATTGGTTTGAGTCCTTTTCTGACCTAGTGCGATTGTTTAAGTCATAAAATAAGTTTCACTAATCTAAGATATATGAGACTAATTGGATTGAAATCACATTTGTACATGCCTTAAAATGTTGTAGAAATAGCTTTATTGTTTTGAGAACTCTAAAGCCTTCAAAAGTGCATTCCATTGTAGTCAAAATTCTGTAGGAGGGCTTTCGAAACAAGTTGTGTTCTTTTAGCCATAGCTCCTTGAATTTAAGTTTAAATATAATGAGAATTGTGTCATTTGCAAGTTAACACATAGTTGAGTAATTGGTTAGAAGGACATGTTGGTTGAAAGTGGCATTTTAATGAGTTTTAATCGTTATGTGTTTTGAGGTAGGAAATAGGGTGAAAGGAGTAGGTTAAATGCCTTTGATGTCCTATTCTACCTCAAATTTGCATATATCAAGGTCACAACCATTTGGTTGTCACTGTAAGGTATGCTAGTTTTCAATTCTGTTTTTGGATCGTATGCATGTCACGGTCACAACCAATTGGTTGTCACCGTGAGATGCTACTCATTTACATTCTGTTTTGGAATTTTGGTATGTCACGGTCACATCCATTTGGTTGTCACCGTGAGGTATCTACGAATGGCATTCTATTTTGGGTTGTGCATATGTCATGGTCACAACCATTTGGTTGTCACCGTGAGGTACTTGAATCTTCATCAATTCTTTTCAAAACACTACCTAATGAGGTATACGCGTATGAATTGGAACTCAATTAAGTTTAGCAACATTTAATTGGATCTATAATGTAGATGTGTATAATGAAATGTGAATTTATAAAATGAAGTGTGATCATGATTGAAAGTTCATATGTGTGTGCAAGATATCATATGCTATGATAATGTTCAATGTGACTATATCATATAATGCAAATGAATGAATGTTAACTGGAACTAATAATTTAACCTACAAGTCGAGCAGTGGATAGATAGGCATACCTATAGGGTTTAAGTGTTGCAGCCGAAGCATTTGATTCCATCAGGATCCCCAATGCGTATAGAATCCTTCTTGGATTCACAAAGTGTTTATATATATATATATACATATGTATATATATATATATATATATATATATGTATATATATATATATATATATATATATGTATATATATATATGTATATACATATATATATATGCATGTATATATATATATGCATGTATATACATATATATATGTATATATATATGCATGTATATACATATATATATACATGTATATACATATATATATGTATGTATATTACTTAATATTATCGATACCTACGGGTGCTAATGCGAATATGTATTTTCGGATACAAATGCGAAATATGATACTTTTGAGTACAAATGCGATACCCGTTATTCGTGTCTATGAATTGCAGGCCAGGCAATTAATGATTGAATAAATAATAATGAGCAATGTGAACTTTATGCGATATGTGAATGAGAATGTGGTGTGTATAATATTGTCATGTAATATTGTCTTATTGAGAATGTCTGTTTAATAATGCTATGATTACAAAGCATGTATATATATTGAGGCATGAAAATAAGTATGTATCTTTATTACTCAAAGAATGTTATGTTTGTGTATATTGTATATTGTTTCCTCACTAAAAGTTATCGCTTAGCATGGGTTTTTAATCCGTGTAGATTCAGAAGTGAAGCGAACTTGAAGGACAGTCCCGCATCTCCGCTGGTCAACACTAGGATTCACTGTTTAGTGTAGATTATGGCATTTTGTACTATGTAAATGTACATAATTATTTTGGCATGTAAAGATATATAATGTAACAACTGAATATGATATGTAACTCAAAGTTGACGTATGTATAAAAGTATGTGTTATGTTAAATAATTCCGCTACGTATGAGTGAAATTTATTAATTCAGGAAAGTGCATGTGTTTATGCCATGTGATGTGCATGTGTAATGTGTTATTTAACGACTATTCTCGACTGCCATAGTGATGCCATGCGAGCGGTTGGAAATGGGTGTTACATCCCTCCATTTTCTTCTTTGATTTCCCATGGAAGAATTAGCTTAAACCCACTAATTTAAACCTAAATTCATAGAAATAATTGGCTACACTCTCTCCTTGAACTATTAAGCCAATTTTGAAAGAAAATTTTAAGTTTAGAAGGAAGAATTAGTGTCTTCCATAAAATCCCACGTAACTGAAATTTAATAATTTTTGTAAATTAGTAATTTATTTAGTGAGAATAAGTAGTACACACCTTAATTTTGATGAAATCTGAAGGAGATTTAATGGTAATATGTACATGAGAATTTGGTTAGGTGAAGAACAAAAGGAAGAAGGAAGAAGGAAGAAAAAAAAAAGATAAGGGAAGAGAAGAGTAAAGAAAGGAGCAAAGGAAATTGGGTTTTTGGATACCATTACTATTATTTTTCATGTTTATGTGCATGTATGTTTGTGATTAAGTTTAGGATATTTGATAAATTAAATTAAAGAGTAAACCCATAAGTAGACACCTGAACTTGTCAACAAAAATTTTTTGAGCACCTAAACTTTGAATGTGACCAGATAAGCACCTAAACTTATAAATTATATAAGAAATAAACACAATATCATTGTGGTTTGAAATTAGAGGTGAGAGTGAGTTACAGATGCAGTAATGTGGCAAATAAACGAGTGACATGATGACACATGTCCATCATTCATTAAATTTTGTTCTTCACCATCTTCATCTTCATCAAACGGTCCTAAATCGGTAGCCTCACTATCTCCACCATCTCGTCTGCCATCTCCTTCTTTGGATCATCAAATCTATACATCGGACCTATTGGCATATCACTTGAACATTTACCTCCTAGCATCTCCTACAACCTCTCATTGAAACCTCCACTGTCGTTGAAGAAAGTTTATGGCACCTACGAACTCCCTATTCTCTCTATTAGCTTTTTCCCTCTCTGTAAACCAACAATGTTAATCTCCATGAATTTCAATCCTTTTGTTTATAGAGAAAATAACCACTTTTTTTTGGCAATTTTTCTCCCTCTTCTTCATTTTTGGATGCTGGGCACTTAAGTTTTAATGGCAGTAATAATTCTTGGGATTTATGCCTTTCAATTAAGGGCTCCATATGGTTTTCCTACTCCTTGCTCAATTATGTTGCCTAGAAATTAAAGCCCTCAATTTCAATTGATGCCCATGCCAATGGGATTTGGTTAATTTTGTAATTCAAGTCATGACATGCAATTTTCTTGAATTTTTAAAATTTGCTTCTACATTGTTAGTATATGATGATTTTTATGTTTCAATATTGTGTTACTGTTTGGAATATCATTAATGTCCAAGTTGTGTTTGGCATGCAAGGTAGTTGACAAAATGCCTACATAAAAATATGCAAGTTATCGACCTAAATTCATTCAATCATCATCATAAAACATTCATGCTCATTCAGATCTTGAATATAATAATAATCACATAGAAAAAGTGAATAGATCCCTTACTTTGAGCGGAATTCAACATAATGAAGAGAAATTTGATAATCACGAACCTTGTAAACTAGTTTTTCTTCCTTAACCCTCTTTATGCAGCAGATGTTTGATAGAAAGCAAAAAATATGATCTTTATGTATTTTGTTTGTTTGCAAATCTTAATTAGGGTGGAGAGAGGACTAGTTTATATATTCTTTTAACATTAGATCTAGTACATCCATTAAATACTAATTTAACGGTTAAGATTTAATGTACTATTAAATAAAAGAAAATCCTAATTCTAACTTAATATGGATTTAATGTAAATAGAAGTATGGACCAAATAGACTTCTTATCCGGCCATACATCTAACAAAATATAGCTTATAGTTCTAGGTTTTGTAAATGATGCTTACCTCCATTCTCTCTAACCTTTTTTTTTTTGCTAGGATTTTAGTTTCTTGTTATAACTTGCAAAATTTCTTCTTTTGATGAATTTGTTATGGATATATTTAAGTTCTATTTGCTTGGATGTTGAAATTAATTTTTGTTTACTTTGGATCTACCAAGCGATTAAAACACTAACAAGAAAAGAAAAGAAAAGAAAAGGGAAAAAAAAAAAGAACACTTCGCTTGATTATTCAGTAGTGGCAAAAGCAAGATCGGTGAATGAATAGATTCCTAATAAAATGGAATCATCACCATCACATAAGAGAATTTGGGGGAGAAGAAGGTTTTTAGGGATTAAATATAAGTTCCTGTAATTTTTTTACTGTTGGAGAAGAAAAAGATTGAATAAATGGTGGTTAATGCTCTGTTCATAGCATGTAGTTTACACATTTTGCCATGTCAGATTTTGTGCTTATTTCTTGTATAATATACAAGTTCAGGTGTTTATCTGGTCACATTCAAAGTTCATGTAAATTAAATTGATGAGATAAATATTTAAATGGATGCTAAATGAAGTTGTATAAGTGATTAATTTTGATTTTGTACATATTTATAAATTCCTTAGTTGGCACATAACATATATAACATTGAATTTTCTTAGGTATGTGCTACTTTGCTTAAATGACCTAAAAATTATGCTTTTTATGAATTAAGAACCTACTTTTAGCCTTTAATAAAAAAGAAATGAATTTGAGTCACTTGGAATTAATTTTGGCTGAATTGAGTATGAAGTGGAAGTTAGTGGTATTGTTGCATATGTATGTTAAATTGATATGAATGAGAATATTCACCATGAATTCAAGACGATAACATGAATAATGGCATGAATTAATGAAGAATAAATTTTTGAAAAAATGAAGTAGCATATGAGACATAAAGTATGATTATGTAAGACGAAATATGTGAGAAAATGAAGGTTGAAGCAAAGATTGTACTTAATGGCATAATGTGATAATTTGATGCATTGTTTTGCCCTTAGTAACTAGTAGTGAAACCAAAAGCATAAGATATAATTGGCTAGCCATAGGGATATGTACTGTGGTTCCGAGTTATGGCAACTTGCATTTGTAGAACAATGATGGTCTATATAATCATACAGTCAGTATTATGCAGTTAGTTGAAGCATTTGGTCCCCAAGTGGTCACTTCAATAATTTTGGATTTTTGGAGTCCTAGTCTCGCATATCTGGTTCGTTGAGTTTCCACTGAATATTACTGGGACAAAATAGTAATAATGGCACAAAATAGTATTCAAGTGATAAAATAACTAAAATAAGGCAAATTGGTAATTTAAAATAAACGAATGTTGAATAGGGACCTAATGATAAGTAAAATACTAAAGTATAGATTTATTTGATTTATCAAAAAGGGAAACTTTAAGAAAAAAAAAATAATAATAAAATCTATAAACCTTTAATTAATTTATTTTGCTAAACAATAAGATGTAATTAGAATTGAATATATGGGAGTAAATATGTTTATTTAATATTATTTATTGAATTTAAATTTCATATGCCTAAATATGTGTGGTATACTTTATTGGTGTGAATTTTGTGTGTATATGAAAAATATTAGTACGGTATCCACCACTAAGCATAAATTGCTTAGTGTGTTATTTATTTACTGTGCGTAGATACAAGTGAGCAGTCAAGTGAAAATAGAAGGGACAGATCAATCAATACAGATTTAGAGCATTATCATAATGATGCGACATATTTTGTTTTTGTTAATAGCATGTATATGTATATATACATGAACTTGTGTATAAAGAAGAACATTATGTATGTATATATATTTATAAGTTGTGAAGTTAACAAACATTATATACTATTTTTTTAGGAAATTTGATGGTTAATTATACTTAAATGTTCAATGCTTATGGAATTTGTTATATGTGGGAAATGAAAGTGTTTGTGATGAAATGATGGATGATTGTTGGATGGATGGAGGTTGTGACAGATGTGCTTGTTTTGGGAGTACACGAGGGATAAAAGCATTTACAGCCACTATGCTGCCACAAAAAAAAAACGTACACTAAATTAATTCTCATAATTAATAATATGAGACCATTAAGCAAGCCGAAATCGTAATGCCAATACTGGAATCCTCGTAATCGGGTACAAGGTGCTGTAGAGTGAAATCTAGAAAAGAACCCAAAATGATAGAATTCAAGGGCCCAATTGCCAGGCTTTAATCCATCCGTGGACCCAAGCAGAATACAAATAGCTTTTGACAAGTCAATGGTCAACACAGACGTGTTTTGGTCAATATTTTCAGAAGTTGATCGGATATCGACTCGAACAGCCAACTGAGTCAGGAGTTAACTGATTGGATCGGGTTGACTCGGAGTTTTTATCTTTTTTTTTTTAAATATAATTATTTATAAAAAATTAAAAATATGGTATATAAAGAATATATTCAAATAATCTATTAATTATCACAAATTAATATTAAAATAATAATTTTAAATCTAATAAAATTTGCAAATATAAAAATCAAATAACTGAAATTAAATAGAATCAATAACTAAAATTCGCATATTTTACTAATTTAAATCAAACTGATTATTTAAATAACCAAATAATATTAATTGAATTGTATTAGTTGAATTTTTTATCCCTTATAATTTTATACATTTTTTTTTAAATGGACATTTTATAATCAATTTTGTTTAGGTATACCATGATTTATATGGTGGATATAATTTCTTATTTATCATTAATTATTAAACTTCAATTTCTTACTTTTTTTTTGCCATTAAAATTTTTTGGACAAATCAATTATTTTTTTGACTTTCAATATTGTAATAAATTTGTTACTCTGATTTTTGTTTTTTGCTATATATATATATATATATATATTTACAATGGAGAGTCAACAATAACATATCAATTGGACATGACATTAATTTAGGGTTTATTAGATTTTTTATAAAAAAAAATCAAAAAAATAAAAAAATTGAATTGAACCCGAGTCAATCCGGTTCAACCCGAGTCAATCCGGTTCAAACCGAATTTTTGCATATTTTGATTTTTATGTTGAATCAACCCGAATTTCTTACTGATTCACGGTTGAACCGGTCCGACCGGCCGAGTCAACCCGATTTTTAAAACAATGGTTTTGGTTAAGCAATTTTATTAATTTGAACATTGTTTAAACTTCTGATTTAACAACTTTTCAGTTTTTTTCCAGCCCTATAAACTATTTGAAATTGGAATTTCCTTCAATTTATGATTCCACAATTTTTTCTTTCTTTTTTTAAAAAAAAAAAAAATTATTTTCATCTATTTTTTTATGATCATTTGTGCCAAAGAGAAGCTGGTTACATGAAACGAAAATATGTGATTTTTAATTTTCAACACCAGTAGCTATAAACCATCAAAGGTCAGAAATTAATTTGCGTACCATTTCAACAAATAAACATAAAACAAAATGCATGCATGTTTTCTAGATCAACAGTAGATATATATGATTAATGCTTTCCATATATATACACCCACATGCATTAATTTCACCCACATGTATTAATTTCATTGATAATCACTTAACTTATGCCAAATTTCACAAAAATAATAAAAGAATTTTTCTTTCGAAAAATTAATTGAACTTAAAACTTTTATATACAAAAATAACTATGACCGATTTTTTTGTTACGACTCTTGCCGGAAAGCCTAGCTGGAATGCCATGTCAACAATTTGTACACACGTGAACACATTATTTATTTTACATCATCAACTGACATGTCACTTTTGACACGTCAACTGCCAATTGAAAAGATAAAAAATTGACACGTGTCAAAAGTGACATGCTAGCTGATGATGTATAATAAATAATGTATCCACATGTGCACAAATTATTAACATGGCGTGCCAATTGGACTTTCCGGCTAGAGTCATCACAGAAAATCAATTGTAGTTATTTTTATATATAAAAGTTTTAAGTTGAGTGAATTTTTTGAAAGAAAAATTCTTTTGTTATTTTTACGTAATTTTGACATAATTTAAGTGATTACGAGTGAAATCAACCTTTATCAACTTGTGTGTCCTAGTTTTATTTTTTTAATTAATAGGAAAAAAAAAAAAAGAACAGCGGAAACTCAAACTTAATACTTCCTGGTACATTGACATTAGCTTTTACTACTTAAAGGAGACTACATGTCCTACTAGTTATCAACACTTGTGTTAGCATTTTTACAACCATTTTGGCAGCCAATACCCTTAAGCTCCGCATAACCTGGAGCTAACTTAGGTGGTGGCTGCACAATTGACGAAGACCCTGATGAAGGCATAGACCGAAATGGCCAAGTGATTGTACTCATACCTGATGCAGGTGGGCTTGCAAATTGATTAGGCCTCACTGCAGATGTTGAGTCTTTCTCTATTTTCTGCTTATCTATCTTCTCTTCCAGTTCTTGACAGCCAGACTGCAACTCATTGATATCCCCTCCCGTTGCATTCTGATTTTTCTCTCCTGGTGTTGACACTCCAGACTGAAGCCAGGGCTGCCTGAAAGTCTGCCATGCTGGTGCACGCGTCCCACGGGAATTACCATTGCTTTCAACATCCTCTTTGCCTCTAACCAAAACATTGTTTGTTCTTATTGATCTGTTCTCGGGCTGTTTATCTTTGTCAGAAGAGCAAGTTGTTAGTTCCCCTGGATCAACTCTAGCCACGGATGAACGGCCAGAGGTAATAGCTGTAGTGGGAAATGCTTTCTCTGGTGGGACAGCAGGAGTGTAATTAGAAGGGAGAAGATCATCCCAGTTCTCCAAGAGTTCCTTGTAGACTTTTCTGAGGGTTACCTCAGTTAGACCTGTAACCTTACAAATCTCTGCCTGTGTCTTTCGCTTGTCTTCCAATTGACATGCCAGATATATAGCAGCTGCAGAGATACTAATGGGATTCCTGCGAGTGCAGAAGCATTTGTTGATAACAACTTCTCCAATATGAGTCGCCAATTCCTAGAAAATCAGCCAAAGTTTGTCCTAACCATATTAGATCAAACGAAAACAACAGTGAAATACAGCTCTGATTCTTTTCCTCCACCTCCTTCTTTTTTTTTTCCTAAATGTATCAAAGTCACGCTTAGAAGCATTTTTACTTCAACCACAAATATAGTAATAAGCAATAAAATACTTATAAGGAATCGTTTTGAATGAAATATTACATTTCACACTATCCATTTCTAAATCATTAGGAGGAAGACCTAATTTTTTCAGAATAAACTCCTCAACTTTCCACATAGATTCAGACTATTATTTGCAACTCACATATGACTTTTCACTTCCTCTTTTTTTGATACATAGGTACCAGAGCAGGAATGAAGGTTTTTTTAACAGTTAATCTCTTTGGTTTCCGAAAGAAATCAAAGTATTTAAGCTCAATGAAACCCTCATACAGTTGGGGTTGCAAATTCATGAAATACTTTTATTTTTCACTTTTTAGTTCCTAGTGAAGATAGTACTTCCTTTATTGATTAAGTCTTTTCATGTATTCCAAACACATAAATCCATCAAGCACAATTAGCATTTCAGCTATAAGCCTAAACTTCCCAACTTGATAAATCAAGTTCATTCAGCCAAGTACCTGAGCAGATTTGTTCAATTGCAGAAGAGTGCAGAATCTAGGCATATGAACTGAAATGGAATTGCTATTAATAGGCTGACTCAGTTGCAGAGCTTCTCCAAGTATCTTGATATATTTCCCAATCTCTTTCTGAGGAACATTGGCAGCAATCGAGATCTCCTGTTATATCATTTCAGGCTTTTAGGACGCATCATTACGACTGAAACAATTTGAAGACGCCATGGCTGATTTCACTAATCACAACTTTTACATTACCAAATCAAAACATCTAATCCAAAAAAAAAAAAAGTTACGATAACTAAAAGATGCTCCTATCATTTGCAAACTGAAAAATTTATAATTAATTTTACAATTTCAATAGTTGCTGAAAACAAAATCTTTCAGCTCAAATTTTTAATTTCATTCACAAGAAGATATGCAGTCATTATCTCAAAGCAACCTCTAATATTTTCAAAGCTAAATCACAGATTTGAATCGATGAAACAAATGGACTGCATTTTCAAATACGAGGCAAATTTAAGCAAATATGAAAATTTTGGTTCTTCAGAGCAGAACCAAAGACAGGCATAAGCTGAAAATTGAATAAACCTGAAGGGTTCTGGGCTCCTGGGCCTCCCTAATAGCCTGAACAAGAGCAGCAGTAGCGAGAGCTTCAACGCTGCGGTTTCTTAAACAGGTAGCTGAGCAACAATCCCTAAATAGCTGAAAAGCATGATCGGAAATATCACAATCCAGTCCCAAAATAGAAGCTACATCAATAATCTGCATATAAGCTCTCAAATTATCAACAACAACAGTGGATGAATTCGAATTCGAATTCGATGCGGTGGTTAATTCTAGTGTTCGCTCAAGCTCAGCGAGATGGCCAGAGAAGGAGAGAGAAGAACGAAGAGAGAGTGGAGTTGGCTCAAGAGACCAAGTAGAGAATGCAGTGATGAAGCCGGTTGGTTCAAAGGGGTCCTCGTCGTCTCCTTGACGAGCCTGGTAGGCCTGGAGATGGAGAGTAGGAAGATCCGGTGTGACCAGGCAAAGAGGATTGTCTTGGGCTCGGATGTGGAACAGGTGGTAAGCTTGGAACTGCCGTTCCTCCACGACACGGCCGCAGGAAATGCACTCTGTGATCGACCGGCCGTTGGTTGTGGTGGCGCAACGCGCCTGTGAGGCCGAGCAGTAAGGGCATTTCATGTTTTGATTCTCTTGATGGGGGATACTTCGAGATTTAGGCTTGCTTGTTTGTGGCAGGCCTCCAGTCTCTAAGGCCTTGTTTGGTTTGATACGATATGATAAGTCACTAACGCAAGTTATGGTACGATAGGATACGATTATAATTAGAGGTGCGTATGGTTGGTTAATCGGTTCATGAGCTCCAATATATTAAGCAGTCCATTAATATCGGTTTTTTGAAATTTCTGTTCATTAATCAGTTTATTACTATCGATTAATCAGTTTATTGGTTTCGAATTTTCGGATCGGTTACTCAATATTTTTCGGTTAACCACTATAATTATAAATATATTCATAAATAAAATTAAAATGTTCAAGATACTTAAAAATTAAAATTTTTTTCACTATAATATAATATTATTGTTGTTAAAATAAAAATATTTGGTGGATATAAGTAAATTTGTTTTTAAAAATTAATATTTAATAAGTAAATATATTAACAGGTGCATAATAACTTTTAATTAGATAAATTGTTATACTTACTAATAGCCAATTAAAAAAACTTAAAAATTTTAAAATAATTAGTATAATGAAAAAAAAAGTATATGATTACCTTTAATTAGGATAAATTGTTATATAAATTGTTATAAATTATTAAAAAATTAATAAATTAACTAAAAATTCGGTTTCGGTTCGGTTAACCAGTCACATGAGTAAAAAACCATTAACCAATCCATTAATATCGATTTTTTCAAAACACTAACCATTAACCAGTCCATTACAATCGGTTAATCAGTCCATCGGTTCGGTTTCGAATTCTTTTTTCGGTTAACCGAGTCCATCGGTTTTTTTGCTCACCCCTAATTATAATAATAGAATTTTTGTAATGGTATAATTTAATTTTATAATATTTTTTATTTAATTTAATTATATAGTATTATACAGTTTTATTATAAAAATTATCTAATTATTTATCAATCTATAAAAATATTAATTATTTTTATAACTTTAATATTTTAAGATGACATTAATATTTTTAAAATAATTAAATAAATATTTATTTTAACATAATATATATTACTTTAAAAATTAAATAAATAATTCAAATACATTATTAAATAAATATATCTATTATCATAATACATGTCATAATAAATCTTAAATTTATAATATTCATATATGTTAAATTTAAGTTCTAAATCATCATACATAAAATACTAATAAATATTCGATCGTTTATCAAAGGGACCAAATATAAGTTACTTAGATTATCCAAACATATTTTAATATAGAATAGTTTCTACTTGTTTAATATTCTACTTGTTAGACGACATTATCATCAACAAACAACTTTTTTACCGTTCCGATGGCATTCCAAGCAAACTTCTCAACTTATCTCCATTTTCGCAAAGAAACATATAAGCTTTCTGTTCTGAATCGGGATCCAAATCGATCCAACCGTGTCTCCAATTACCAAATTTCACTTTCTGAAATATGTGGCTTATTGGAGAGTTTGGTAAGCACATTTGCCACTTCATCCAAATTAATTGCAACAATGCCCATTAGTTCCTCCGAGTTAGATACTTTATACCTTTTACTGGAAGAAGTAGATGGTGCAGATTGAGCATTTGATGCAAGTGTATTTAGGAGCCATGTGATCATTTTCCCCACCTTCATTTTCATCATCGATACCAAAAAATGCATCATTTTCAGAACCAGCCTCATCATCGTGAATGCTTATAAGCGTATTTTCTGATCTCGTTATATTGTTTGGAACAATTCTTTTTCTCATTTCCGTTGGAGTCTCAGAATGTTGTCCCGTAGCTCTATCTTTTCCATAAAGAGTAAGCATTTTGTCATAATTTTTTATTGCCTTGTATTTCCATTCAGCTGCATCAGGTGTGACCTATATAAATAGAACATATTAATATACTTTGACATATTATAAAAAGGCAATTGAAATAAGGAAAATATTAAGATACATATAATTTACCTTAATCAATTCAGCCCACTCATCATTTTCAGCATGTTAGATGCATGTTTGAGGATTCCATCCAAAACCACTCATGCCACCTTGAAAGATATCATAACACTTCATAAAAGTTCTTTTAATTGCCCTTATTCTATTGCGGACTCTCTCCTTAATTATTGGTTTTTCAGGAAATTTTTCTTCATCTTCTTCACAATGTTATCAATTGCATAACATGTAAAAGTTCCACTCACTCTATTTCCTTCTATATGCTCATGGTAGAAAGCATCAATTAACTCATCATCTATGACATTTGACCAACTACAAATGACATGTTGATCTGGAGTGGATCTTTTTGGCATCTATATAATAAAGAGAATAAATAATCATAATATATTAAAAAAAACATAATGAAAACAATTAAAACATAAATGAAAGTTTTGAGTCAATAATAACTAGTACGTGCCAAATGTTATATTAAAACATAAACTAATAAACAAAAGTTTTTCCATATTAAAATAGACAAATACAAAAACTACCGACGATAATCATGCCACATATCGGCTGCTAATAGATCACGGATCATTTCACCTCTCCTTGTTTCCTCATTAGCCTCTCTAACATTTTCATTTTCATGCCCATCATTCTCAATATTTAAAATTTCTGCATCAACTTGAGCTTGTAATTCTACATATGGATCCACACCTCTCAAAAAATTATGCAATATACAACATGTAAATATGATAAGCTTTGGCATCTCAAGACTGTATAATGGCTCTGTTGAGCTTGCAATTATCGAAAAATGTTTCTTGAGAGCCCCCAAATGCTCTTTCAATTGCATTACACAAAGATACATGTCGAAGATTAAATAATTCTTTGGGATTTCAGGATGAATATTCTTTCAAGTGATACCGTTCCCCTCTATAAGGTGTTATGAGTCCAGATCTCAACATGAAGCCACCATCAACAGCATAGCATTTTCCTTCTGGAATTCTTAATGAATCTTCTCTACTTAATGCATCTTTAATGATCCTAGAATTAGATGTTGTCCCTTCTGTAAATACCGGATCCCGAGACAGCTCAGATCAGGGTTACTCAATAATAAAATTAGATGCATGTTTATAGGTAAAAAAAAAAGTCGAAAGTAATAGTTTTTTTGTCAAAATTGTTTTTTTTTTTTTAAATAAAAAATATATATTTTTAAAATATAAAAACAAAAAGAAGGTTATGAGTGATAGTTTTTGCTAAAAAAAGTTTTGTTTTAAATAAAAAAAAATCAGATATTTTCGGCTGCCGGCACGCAAAGGCAGGTCTCCTTCTCGCGCCAGGCATGCGCTAGCGCGTGGGGCAGGTCTCCCTCGCGCACAAGGCGTGCGCCAGCACGCGAGGCAGGCGTACGGGAGTCGCTCTCCCGCGCGGGCGTCACTCGCGCGCTCGCCCATCGCCTGCGTGCAGGCAGAGCACCACGCGCTAAGGATGTACACAGGTCTGGATCTTCCTGTACCGAACCGAAGTACTAAAGAAAAAAATTCATAACCGAATTGTACCGTTAACTTTTTTGACTAGAACCGAACTAAATTGTACCGTTGACTTTTTTACTAGAACCGAGCCGAATTGTACCGTTGACTTTTTTGACTAGAACCGAACTAAATTGTACCGTTGACTTTTTTACTAGAGCCGAATCGAATTGTATTAGAACCGGACGAAAAATCGTATTAAACTGTACCAAACTGTTCTGAACCGAATTATACCAAAAGAACCGATATTTATTAATTATTATATATAATACTAGTAATTTATATATAAATATTATTTATAATTTCTATTATATATTTATTATATAAATTTAACTTCATAATTATTTGTATTAAATATTTTAATGCATGAAATTAATATAATAAATAGTTAAGAAATTAAAATGGATATTTTAATTATTAATAAGATAAATTTAATTATTATATCTATATAAATATGCAATTAATTTTATTTACTTTTAGTGTTATTCAACTAATACATATCTATGTTACAATTCTTATATGAGTATGTAAATTAAAAATGTATTGATATATAGTTATTATTTATAATGAAATTTTACCGATTAACGTAAATGAATGAGTATATAATATTAATCACCTTACCAATAATTTCATTTATTTTTAGCATCACTCAACTATCACTCATCTATTTTTAGCATAATATCTATACGAGTAATTGATGATGTATTTTAATAACGTAATTATATACAATTATTGTATCAATAAAATTTCATCAATTAATTTAATTATTTGAGTATATAATCATCTTACTAATTCATTTCATTTACTTTTTGTATCACTCAACTAGCATTTATCTATTCTGGCACAATATCTATATGAGTAATTAAGTTGTAAATTAATAATTTAATTATATATAATTAAATTTTACTCATTAATATAATTATATGAGTATATAATTGCCTAACCAATTAACTTCATTTACTCTTAATATTACTTAACTAATATTCATCGATATTTGTCATAATACATATATGAGTAATTGAGCATGTAAATTAATAATATAATTATATACAATTATTATATATAATGAATTTATCAATTCAATTAATGTAATTATATGAGTATATAATCACCTTACCAATTAACTTCATTTACTCTTAGTATCACTCAACTAGTATTCATATATATTTGTCACAATACATATATGAGTAATTGAATTGTAAATTAATAACTTAATTATATTAGTGTCACTCAACTAGTAATAAGATATTTTTAGCACAATACCTATATTTGAACATGTAAACTAATAATATAATTATGTACAATTATTATATAATGAAACTTATCAATTCAATTAATGTAATTATATAATTACAATTATATAATGAGTTGTAAATTAATAATTTAATTATATATAATTAAAATTTACTAATTAATGTACTTAATACATATATGAGTATATTTTGAATTTTAAAGGGGAATTAGTTTTTAGGGGGAAATTTTTAAAGGGAAATATTTTTTTTTTATTTTGAGTTTTAGGAGGGAATTGAAATTTAAATATAAAAAATGGATAGTTTTAGGAGAAAATTAAAAGTTCATAACCCAGTTTTTTTTTTTTTAAAAAAAAACCCTAACTTGTATACTGCCTCGCTTCTCCCTCTCCCCTATTTTGCCTCTCCCTCTCCCTCTGTCTCACCTCAATCCCTAACTCAGGTGAGCTCTCTTCCATTATGAGGGAATGGGGATCATCATTTCCCCATATGAGATTTATTATGATATGTTAATATGTTTGGTTGCTTAATGGCAGACTACTGATCTTACAAATGCCAACCTGGAAGGAGCTGATCTAAAAGGAGTTGTATTGTTTACCTCTCATACTCTCTCTGTTTTCTTTTATTTCACCGGCCGGCCATTGAAGCTTTTGCTGGAGAGCGTTTTGGATCTTAATTTTCGGCTCAAGAAGCTTGGCTCCAAGTTACTGATCCTAAAGGGAGAACCTTTCTCAAAGCTTTTTATTTTCTTTAATGTCATTTTCTATTCTTGTTGTTTTTGTGGTCGGATGTGAAAAAGCTTTGCTTTGCTTTGAATCAAAATACCATTTTTTGTGTTGAAGTAATTAGCAACGGAGGATAGTATTTTAGTCTGTGTTCTTGTGGTAATTGAGCTTTTCTATGGTTTCCTAATATTTGATTCATATTCTAGTCTATATTGTTGATCCATCAGCTATGGAGGATTAGATACAAGGTTTATTCTTAGAAGGGAATAACAATAGAACGTCACCATACTTTACATGGATCTTTTGTTTGCTCTCTCCTTGAATAAAGCATAGATGATATACTTGATTCCTTGAAAATACAGCTGTCTAAAATTTATGTCCTGATTATAGTATTAGCGTGCGTGATAGCATCTAAAATTTAAATAATTTTCTAGCAGTAATAGTTGCTACCATTGCGAAGCTTCTTTGGCTGTTATTTGATTTGCTTGTTGTGCTTAAACATTTATAAGTGCAAGCACATGGATCCGATGCAATGGTTGATGAGGAAAATGGCATTGAGTGTTGTTTCAAGTAATATTCATTTTTTTTAATTTTTTGAAAATATGTAATTTTGAAGTTAATCGTGTAAGTTTTGCTTAAGAAATCAAGGCAATTTCCTAAGAACCAATAATTTTTTTTTTTACCATAAGTTTAAATTTTTTAATTGAAATGTTAAATATTATCAAAATATAGAGAATTGTTGCTGTGTGTATGCATACACATTGTCGAATTGGGTGAGAGCATTTGATTTAATAGTGTATATGTGTAGGAGTGTACACGGGTCTGGATATAAAATAGAGTGGGCATGATCTATATACGTTGATGGCGTTGATCTATATGAATATGAAATTAGTTTTTAAAGTGACAATTACTTTGAATGGACTTATAAAAGAACATAAAAAAAATGGAAGAATTAAATGTTAATCAAACTGTAGTCCCAACACCTAATTCTAATCATGTTGATGTGTGCTTTTTAGAAAATGATGATAAGTAGCAAGTTGTGTATCAAGGAGATTTAGATACTTATTTGACTGATAAATTAGTAAAAAATTCTCTTAATTTTGACATTTTGAGTTGGTGGAAGATTAATGAGCCAAATTATTCAATTTTGGCTAAAATTGCGAGAGATGTATTGGTTGTTCAATATTTGACTGTACCTTCTGAATCAACTTTTACCACTGGAGGGAGAACTTTGGACAAATTTAGAAGTCCTCAAATTAATGTGAGCATAATGTAGAGAAAGACTGTCGAGTGTTAATTTTCAAATTTTGCCTATAGTTATTGAGATATTTTAATTATATTTGTATTTATTATAGTGTATATTTATATCACAATTTTTTAAAAACATTGAATAATCTGAAATACCCTATTGTATTGTTTTGTTTTATACAGAAAAAATTGAAAAACTGAACTGAATTGTACCGAAAATTATAAAAACCGTACCGAACTGTACCGAAATTAATAAAAACCGAACTATACCGAAATTTATAAGAACCGAAATTTTAATACAATACGAAAATTTGTAAATTTTCGAATTAGACCGAACTGTGTACACCCTTACCGTGAGTGCCCTTCCGCCTGCCCAATGCCCATCGATGCCCCCTAGGCGTTTTTTGGGTCAAATTTGTTTTTTTTTTTCTCATTTTTTTTGGGAAATTTATTTTTAAAAAGTTTTTTCTTTCTTTAGGCTTTTAAAATTCTTCAATTTTTTTTTTAATTTGTTTTAATAGAAATTAAATTAATTTAATTGCTTCCTAAAATCAACCATTTGCCTTCATTCATCAAATCCAATTCTGATCGTAAGTATTTTGGGTTCAATTTTGAATTTTATTTTTTGTTATTATTTTTTATTTACAATCAATTAGTCATCATGTAGATTTTTTGTGGATCTATTATTTTTTGTATTTTATGTGATTTAGTCATAGATTTAATATTTTTAACATATTTTATTTTTTATTCTTGTTTATTTATTTGATTGTTCATTTTTATTATTATTATTATTATTATTATTATTATTATTATTATTATTATTATTATTATTATTATTATTATTATTATTATTATTATTATTATTATTATTATTATTATTATTATTTATGTTCTTATGTGTGTTGATTTGTTAACATGTTTATCTATTTATTTCATTATGTCATTTAATTTATTTGTAATTTATAATGCATTTTATTTATTTTAATTGATTTTTTTTTTAATACTAACATCACTTTTATTTGTGTTTGTTTTTATTTCAATTCTTATTTTTTATGTGTGTGCATTTTCAATAGCAAATGGGAGCCCATGGAGATTTGAAGACATCATTTTGGTTGGATTTATCATTTTTATTATTTTTCATTATTTTGCTTTTATTTGTTTTTATTATGTAATATGTAATAAATTTAGTTTATTTTATGCACGTTAATTAAAAATCATAAAAATATTTATATTAATAAATTAGGATTTTTTCTAATAAAATGAGACCAATATCCTAATTTCAACCAATAAAAATTCACTTTTAAAAACAAGAGTTAATTTTCTTAAAATAGGATCACTCATCCTAATTTTCTCGATAAATACCAAAAATAACTTTTCGATTTTATAAGTGAACATGAAGAATCCAATTTCTAAGTGAACATGAATGAACCAATATTTTTATTCTAAATAAATATCCCAATTTATGAATGTTTATTTATTCATTTGATTTTGCTATTCATTTATGTTTTGTTTGATTTTATTCGGGGGATTGTATTTTTTTTCCCAGATTTTAATTTTACATTTTGGGGGATTGTATTTTTTGTCCCTTTTTTATCTTTTAATTTATTTTTCTAGTTTACTTATTATTTTATCATTATTTTTTTCAATGCTTGATATGTGCTTTAATTTTAATACATGGCCGCGTGAAAAGAAAGATAGAAATTCAATAATAAAAAAACTCATTTATAATTAACCAATGCATTAATAAAAGTGAAGTTCCGAATCTTTCTCTGGTTTAGACCCCAGGGTTAGACGAAATTTTCCAATTTCTTGTAAATTGGGTGGCGACTATAAAATATTTCAAAGGTGCCTAAAGGCTTTCATGGGATTAGATGAACTTCCCTAATGTTCTATTGGGTAGGAATTCCAAAATGTCTCATGATTGCCCAATATCAAAGACGTGAACCCTCTCGGGCCCTAAAAGCAGGCATGCCTGAAAATGATTAGGTTCGGCGTGCGTCGCAGTGGCGACTCCGTTGGAGACTTTGAAACTTTGCTCCAAAAATATCTTGCTTAATAATATAATTGGGTTTTTTTATAAATTAAAATTTTATCTCTTTTCAAAAAATTACATTGCATACATACTAGAGCCTTAGATTTATGCTAGTTTAATCCCTTATTTTACCCTGGTGTGTTCCCAAAGCACAACCCTACATTCACTCAATGTAGGAAAGTGTTAAGGATAATCACCAGCCCAAACCTCGTACTTTATGGTATATCAAATGGAGACCCGATTGGTTGTTATGCTCGTGATGAGTTAGACCAGTTATCAGGGACCATGCTTGGGTAGCCCTAAAGTATCATCACCTTTGATCAAAACTCATATAATGGCAATAAATACTTTCACTAGGTGAAATGTACCGTAATACTGTGCTTGCTATGTGGGCTGTCATATATTGGACAAAATCAGTTAAATTAAATGGTCTTTCATTAAAGGATTTCATGCCTTATTGGGCCCATCTTAGTTTAATTGAAGTGTTCAAATACATAATAGCTAAAACCCATACGTATGTACATTAGGTGAGAAATGTTATATTGTCATTTTTTCACCATGCACCATACGAGTCCAATGGGTTCCCTATTAACCCTTGGATAAAGCCCACCTAGGAAAGAGATTACACTACCTCGTGTGTGGGAAAGATAAGGTTGGAAGGATCTATCTGCTTGCTTGTGTTTGTCTATGCTGCATCAGCACGACCATGCATTGCACTTCGATCATGCATCATCCTAACAAGGTGTATTCTGCAGCCATCATAGATTCGTCTAGGTGGTTTAGAGGTCCCGACGGTCGTCTAAAAAGGATTCCACTGTTTTAACTACCGGATCTAGTGTCAGATCGGCGTTCATATTTGCTCTCAGACTGTAGTGAGGTATTTTCTTTAGAATCATCAGCAGAGACAAGTATGGCTAACCCATCAAATGAGTCTGATGTAACTCGGACAATGATTGCTAAAGAAGTGGGAAGGAGGATGAAAGAATTTGAGGCCAGAATAATGGTAATAATGGGAAATTTGACTGCCACTTTAGCGCCGCTCGCTGGGCAACAACCCGTTGCTCCTATTAGGGGGCAAGATGAACAAGGGCCTATTAGAGAGGATCCCCCTATGGTAGTTGACCCACCTGCAATTGAGCCCAGAGCACCAGCACCTGTAGAGTGCAGAGAAGCTCTAAAATCTGAGATTGACTTGTGGGAAGAGGAGCAAGAGGAGCCAATGGTAACAAAGGGGAAGTCGCCCAAGCTAGATAAAGCGATGTTTAGAAAAATGGAGAAGTTTGAGGCCATGATAAGGATGCTAACTATGGGAAGTGGAATGAACCCTTAAGATCGAGAGTTAGACGGTGACGATCTGATCCGCCAAAACTTTAAGATGCCTGATATCCCTAAGTTTTATAGCACTTCTGACCCTGCGGCGCACATTAAACAGTACTCACTGGTAATGAAGGGGACAACTTTAACTAGGAAGTAAAAAATTAGTACTTCTGTTTGAGTTTTACAAGGGATGCAATTGACTGGTACCATAGGTTGGACAAAAGGTCCAAAAAAGATTGGGACTTATTGACTGAAGAGTTCCTAAGGCAGTATGATTCCAGTTCCAGGATGGAGATCATGCTAAAGGATCTAAAGTTGATGCAATAGAAGTGTGAAGATTCTTTTCACGAGTATCTCACTCGGTGGAGGAATTAGGTTATGGAGATAAAGTATAAACTTGATACTCCTGATCAGATCCGATTATTCATTAGAAATGTCAGTCCATACCTGAGGGATGGATTGAAAATGAAAGGGCTGAAGGATTAGGAGTCTTTAAAGGACATTGCCATAGCGACAGAGAGTGAGTACATGGCAAAGAAGGAAAGCAGTGAAGCTTTTTCCAAAAAGGGCTATGGCAATCAGGGGGTGAATAAGTCAGTAGGCTCTAACAGTGGCAGCAAAACTGGAAAGACGCCTGAGGTGTCGGCAACAGGGGTGAACCAGAGGTACTTTTTGAATTTGGGCCGACCTTTATCGTAAGTGTTGAAGAGACTAGTAAAGGAGGGGAAGCTGCAACCCCTGCCACCCAGTCTAGCCAGAACCCAAGTGCAACCAGGGCATAAAAATAATGAGTATTATGTGCAATCTACCAGCACACTGGGAATATGACAGATCACTGCACGAGATTGAGGCACCAGATTCAGGAATTGATTGATAGTAAGTAGATCGTGGATCCTGAACAGAAGGAGAGCAAGAAGAGGTCCAATTACAATGCTGTGCCGCCACCTGTCTTCATGATTGGGTCAAGTCTACCTGAGTGGTATGTCTTGCAAGACTTGTATGGAAATGAGTACATCGCTATCACTCGCCTTGAGGCAAGTAAAAAAGGGATTCCCGTGGCGACGATAGATTGTTGGTCCACTAGTGAGAGTGGAGAAGACGATGAAAAAGAGGAGAAAGGTGGAAAATTTATGGATCCATGGGATTCGGATGAAGAGGAAAAGAGAGTTGGGGCTATAACAAGAAGTGGGAGAGTGGTCCCAGAAGCCGAGAAGTCGCAGGACCCAATGCAAGCACCTATAGAAAAAGAGCCGAAAGAGAATTTCATAATGAAGCAGTTGAAAAAGACCATGGCTCAAATATCTATTTGGGACCTTTTAAGACAGTCCCCTTCGCATAGGCAAATGTTAGTTAAGGCCTTGTGTGAGTCTACTGTGGCCACCACGATTCTCCATCTGAGTTGCTAGATTTGGTTAAGGGGGGATCAAGAGAGAGGTTGGTATATTCTGATGCTGACTTACTAGCTGAAGACCGCAATCAAAATCGGCCACTGTATATCAAGGCACAAATTAATAACAAGCACACTGCTTGTGTTATGGTTGATGATGGGTCGTCCATTAATGTCTGCCCTTTAGTTGCACTTTAGGCTTTTGAGCTAGATAAACGTATGCTGAGCAAGTCTGATTTGACCATTATAGCCTATGACAACTCTCGGAGACAAGCATCGGGAACTTTCAGAGCTATAGTCAAGATTAGGCCTATTGAAATGGAGGCAAAATTTGTAGTTTTGCCTATCCCAGTGAACTTTTTAGCTCTACTTGGAAGGCCATGATTCCACAAGTTAGGAGGAGTGCTGTCTACCCTGCACCAGATGATCAAGATACCACATGAAGGGGAGGTGGCAACTGTTAAAGCTGCAAGAGAAAACCAAGTGTCCGCCTTAGGGATCTATAATCGGCCATTTAGTAGCTTTCATATATCTGTGATAAGTAAAGAGCGGGGTTCAGCTGATAGCCCTCAAGTAGTGAATATGATGAAGAAGATGCACTTCCTCCCAAGGGTTAGTTTAGGCAAGAATTTGCAAGGGCTACAGTCAGCTGTTACTACAAAAGGCCAAAAGGATTGGGCTACAAAGGTGAGCGTGGCAAGAAGAAAATGTTAGAGAAGACCCCTCACATTTCAGAGAATTTTGTTCCTGCATCCTCAGTTTGTGCTTACACTGGAGAAAAAGAGGCTCGGTGGGTAGGTGGAAAGATTATGCTAGGGTTTGAAATCTTTAATGATGTCTTCAACTGGGATATTGGAGTTATTAAATCTGCAGAAGACTTCTGGGATGAAGAGATCATGACCCAATGAAGTGTCTCTAACAGGGATGGGATATTGGAGTTATCAAATCTGCAGAAGACTTCTGGGATGAAGAGATCATGACCCAATAAAGTGTCTCTGACGGGGATGGGCCAGAGGAGATTGTCACTGACAAGCTGCTAACCACTAGATTGAAGGGAAAAGAGAATATGGTGGTTAAAACAACAGAGCTAAATTTGAAGATTCAAGACCTAAAGCTTTCATCGGAGGTAGTCGAAAAGCCTTCACAAAGCCAAGAAGCCAAAGAACAGTCGGCTGCAACATCAGCAGAGACAGAGAATAAAGACAATAGTTATTTAGATAATTTTTTTATGCTAGAACTTTTTAATAATGACAATGTTGATTATGATTATATTAATGAGATGAATAACTTTGCTTACCCGTGTGATGCTTTTGATGCTTTCATTTCACATGATCATAAATATGATGCATTCATTTTTTATATTAATTCAACTAATACAACTGCATTTAATCTCGAAACTTTAGAGAGCCCAAAGGAAATTTTGATAGTATCAGACATAACTCCTGAGGAAAGGTTAAAATTTGAGAGAATTTTGAAAAAATATGAAAAAGTCTTTGCCTGGACCTACGAGAACATGCCGAGAATTGACCGAGATGTCGCTAAACATACCATTCCAACTTACCTAGAGTGTAAACCAGTCAAGCAAAAGCTCAAAAGACTTAGACCAGAATGGGTGCAAAAGGTGAAAGAAGAGATCCATAAGCAGATTGAGGCTAAGTTTCTAATAGAGGTTCAATACCCGACCTAGTTGGCCAATGTAGTTCCTGTGGCCAAAAAGGATGAAAATGTTCGAGTATGTGTGGACTATCGGGATCTGAACAAAACTTACCCGAAAGATGATTTCCCTCTGCATCATATTGATATGCTGGTAGATAGTGTGGCTGGTTACATGATGTATAACTTTGTGGATGGGTATGCAAGGTACAACTAAATCCTCATCAAGATCATAGATCGAATTAAGACAGCTTTCATCACTGAGTGGGGTACATTTGCTTACCGTGTTATGCCTTTCGGGTTAAAGAATGCAGGAGTAACATATCAAAAAATGGCCACCAAAGTTCTCAATGACTTGATCTATAAGGAGGTGGAGGTGTATGTAGATGACATGATGATCAAGTTAGCTACCAGAGAAAGTCATTTTGAGGCTTTGAAAAAGTTCTTTCAAAAGATCAATAAGTATAATCTGCGCCTCAATCCCAAGAAATGCATTTTTGGAGTTACCTCGGGTAAGCTGTTAGGCCATGTGGTAAGTTAGAGAGGAATTGAAGTAGATCCTGATAAGGTCAGAGCAATTAAAGAGATGCCAGTGTCTCAGAAAGAGAAGGAAGTTAGAAGTTTCCTGGGAAAGTTTCAGTACATCAGTCGGTTTATTGCCAAGCTTGCTTTAGTATGTGAGCCTCAAGCTTTTCAGGAAGAATCAACCAGTGGTGTGGAATAATGATTATCAAGTGGCCTTTGATATTATTAAGGAATATCTCCTAAATTCGCCAGTCTTAAGACCACTGCATCCTGCCAAGCCTCTAATCTTGTATCTAGCAATAGAAGACATTCAATGGGTGCCATGATGGCTCAGGAGGATGAGTTTGGGGTGGAGTTTGCTATTTATTACCTTAGCAAGAAATTCCTGCCATATAAAGCCAAATATATTGAAGTAGAAAAGATTTGCTTACCGGTAATCTGGGCCTCTAAAAAGTTGAGACACTATTTTCATTCCTTCAGCGTACAGGCGGTCGCCAAGCATAACTCGCTTAGGTACCTTCAGGAAGCGCCCTCTTTACTAGGAAAAATAGAAAGATGGTTGTTATTGTTGCAAGAGTTTGATGTCGAATACATCACTAGGAAAACCATCAAGGGAAGAGTTGTAGCTGAATTTATGGCTGAACATCCTATTGAAGGAGACCAGTTCGAATATAATTTACCAGATGATGATGTCGCAGCCATAGCAGTACGACGGTGGCAAATGTTTTTCAATGGGGCAGTTAACAGTAAAGGGGCAGGAGCAGGGATTATTCTTACGACCACGGATGGTGAGAAGCTGCCATTAGCCATAAAGCTGAATATGAGGCTTGCATCTTTGGGTTAGAAGCACTACTTGCTCTGGGGGCCAAAACCGCGAAAGTCTTCGGAGATTTATCCTTAGTAGTCCATCAAATCAGAAGGGAGTGGTCAGTTAAAGAAGAGAGGCTATTGCCCTATGTGAAGTACTTGAGAATGTTGAGTAGCCAGTTCGAAACTTGCACTTTTCACTTCGTCCTAGGGATGAGAATCAGTTGGCTGATGCTCTTGCGATGTTGGTATTCATGTGGGATAATCCGGCAAGGGTTGCTATGGGACCCATTCTGTTCTCTTGTTCGAAAAAGCTTTGTTTTGAAACTGAGTAGGTGATGGATATTGAGGTTGCCGATGAAAACCCTTGGTATTACGATATTCAGTATTATTTAGAAAGGTCAATTTTTCCAGAAGAAGCCAACGAGAAGGACCAAAGAATGATTCAAAAGTTATCCACTCAATTCATTAATATAGATGGCACTTTGTATGAGAGACAAGCCGATGGTATCCAATTGAGATGTTTGGTGGAGAAAGAAGCTGAAAGGGATATGGAGGAGGTTCATACTGGAGTCTGCAGAGCTCACATGAATGGCTTAGCCTTAGCAAAGAAGATCATGCGCTAAGAATTCTATTAGCTCACGATGGATACAGATTGTTTAAAGTATGTGAAGCAATGCCAGTTAATACGCGAATTTGAGACATGTGCCGGTTTCGGAGCTACATAACTTGACATTTCCCTGGCCATTTGCAGCTTGGGAATAGATATCGTAGGCAAGATACATCCTATAGCTTCTAATGGGCACAGGTTCATCATAGTAGCTATTGATTACTTCACTAAATGGGTCAAAATTGAATCTTTTAAGAAGGTCGATACCAGAGACATGGCCAGGTTCATTCTACGAAATTTAATATACAGATGTAGCCTCCCGTACCACATTGTGTCTGATAATGGGGGTACAATTCTTGGCTGAAACTAAACAGATGCTTCAAAAATATGGAATCAAGCATCACAAGTCTTCTCCTTACAGACCTCAAGCTAATAGCACGGTCAAAGTAGCAAATAACAACGTCAAGAGAATATAGGCCAAGATGGTTCAGAGCTATAAAGACTGGGCAAAAAAGCTACCTTTTGCACTTTGTGGTTATAAAACCACAGCCAGAACCTCTACGGGAGCAACACCATTTTCTCTGGTATATGGAACTGAATCAGTTTTGCCAGTTGAAATCGAGCTGAAATCTTTAAAGGTGGTCATGAAAGCCAAGATTCCAGAAGCAGAATGGGCACAACAGCAGTTACTGCAGTTGAATCTATTGGATGAAGATAGGTTGCTAGCTTATTATCATAATCAGGTTTATCAGAAAAGGCTAGCTCGGTGGTTTGGCAAGAAGGTACGAAAGCACCTGTTAAAAGAAGGGGATCGGGTCTTCAAGATGATGAGGCCGGGAGTGCCAGACATTCGGGGAAAATTTAGACGAACCTGGAGTAGTCCGTTTGTGCTGAAAAAGTTGCTAACAAAGGGAGCAGCTATTTTAGAAGACAACAATAGGAATGAATTTAAAAACCCGGTCAATGTAGACAGACTAAAAAGATTCCATGACTAAAGACTAAAAATTAAAAGAAGAGAATGAACACCCTGTAGGTCAAAAACAGAAAAAAGCAGCCTTTCTAAAATTAGGCGCCCTATCATGGTGAAAATCGAAAAAAGGCACTAGGCAAAAATAAAGGGCCGAGAGAAAATGTTCAATTGAGAAAACCCGAAAGTGCCGATTGATAACAGGAGTTTGATGCTTACAAAATCTATTCCAAGATTAGGTGTAGTCTTATGCTTTTAAGTTCTTGTCAATTGAGAAATCATGTATGATGAAATTATATAGAAATATACACACTTTTGTAATGAATAAAAGAATTCAGTTTGTATTTTCATTGGTTTTTAGTTCTGTCTTAAAAAAATATTTTATTTATTTATCTAATGACTATTCTCTAATCATTTTTGCCTGAAGGTGTCTAAGCGAATATGTGCTGATCACCCTTAAAGGAGGTTCTAATAACAGCCTTCATTTCTCTTGCAGCCACATCTAAAAAAAAAAGAAAAAGAAAAAAGGCCGATAGAGATGAAAATCGTAACTGGCTCTTTAAGCAAAAGTTAGGCCGAAAGGCATGGTGAAAACCTGAAAATAAGCAGTCTGCCCTTGGAAAAGAAAAAAAAAGCCGCTGGAATGGGTTGGATCCGCGAAAATCCGAAAATGACGTATTTCTCAAACAAAAAAAGCTAGTGTGAAAACCCACAAGGGGCGCACTACCTTTAAAATAATGACAAATTTTACCAGGAGCAATAAGGGGCTTCCAGTTGTGAAAGCGGTGGGGTCAACGCAAAGAGCATCTAAGCTGAGAGTGGTCTCCATCTAAGTCATTAGGAATGAAGGGCACCCCGGCCACTCCTCGGCAAATAAATGTCACCCTTAAATTGGGAACTGCTTGGACGAATCTATCTCGTACATTTTGCATGGCTCCTGCATTCTCACTGCATAATTTACCCCAATACATTTGTTTTAAGTTATGCAAGAAAATTTGGCGTCAATATCGCTCGAAAGACCGGCCTCAATGTTTCAGAAAGGAAGTAGCTGAGGCAAGAATCGGGACAAATAGTTAAGATGCTAAAGCCAATTTAGAGGATAACAATCACTACATGGTCAGGATAACTGCTCGGTGAGATTCTATAATATCTGTATTTTGTAAGTCTGAGATGGCTCGGTGCAATCCAAGAAGATAATGTCAACATTTTGTAAGTCTGAGATGGCTCGGTGCAATCCAAGAGGATGACATCTGCATTTTGTAAGTCTGAGATGACTTGGTGCAATCCAAGAGGATGACATCTATATTCTATAAGTTTGAGATGACTCGGTGCAATTCAAGAGGATAATGTTTGCATTTTGTAAGTTTGAGATGACTCGGTGCAATTCAAGAGGATGATATCTACATTTTGTAAGTGTGAGATGACTCGGTGCAATCTAAGAGGATGACGTCTGCATTTTATAAGTCTGAAATGGCTCGGTGCAATCCAAGAGGATGACATCTGCATTTTGTAAGTCTAAAACGATTCGGTGCAAACCAATAGGATAACAATCACTACATGGTCGGGATAATGGCTCGGTGATAATCAAGAATAATCGCACTTCGTAATCTTATCAGCAACTCGGTGCAATCGACAATGATAATATTCACGATACCAATCACAACACAGTTCTCCAGGGAGCAATCAACTCTTCAGGGGGCATCTACCCGACATAAGCCCAACAGGAATGTAACATGCCAATAAGACGACGTCAATTAGCCACTAAGAGCATAGCTTAACATGTCAACAAACTGGCCTTAGTCAAACCCGCGACGGTTTTATCGACACAGTTGGAAGGAGGTAGCCTCAAGTATGAGTCTCTTTTTTTCTCTGAATTTTAGCTCACCTAGTCACCCATACACTAGTCTCCCCAAAATTGGGGGTAACTATAGACACCGGGTCTCGAGACAGCCCAGATTAGGGTTACCCAATAATAAAATTAGATGCCTATTTATAGGCAAAAAGAAAGTTGGACATAATAGTTTTCTTGTCAAATTTGCTTTTTAAAAAAATAAATAAAAATATATTTTTTAAAAATATAAAAATAAAAAAAAGGTTGGGAGTGATAGTTTTTGCCAAAAAAAAGTTTTGTTCTAAAAAAATCGGACGTTTTCGGCCGCCGGCGCCCAAGGACAGGTCTCCCTCGCTCGCCAGGCATGCGCCAGTGCGCGCTAGCACTGGGCAGGCGCACGGGCGTCGCTTGCCCGTGCGCCCATCGCTGCTCGTGCGAGCGACGCCTATCGCCTGCGCACAGGCTGGGCGCCGCACACACCCTTCCGCCTGCCTGACCCCCCCTGGGCGTTTTTCGGCCAAAAACTATTTTTTTTTTCCTCATTTTTTTTGGGGAATTTATTTTTAAAACGTTTTTTCTTTCTTTAGTCTTTTAAAATTCTTCAGTTTTTTATTTGTTTTAATGGAAATTAAATTAATTTAATTGCTTCCTAAAATCTATTTTTTTGGGATATAAAAGAGTTTTGGAGAAAGAATTTGGGGGATGATTTTTTAGGCAAAGAAAATTTCTTATTTTCTTTTTCTTCAAGGGCATTCTTCTAAGGTTCTAAGTGAAATTTTTTAAAGATAATTTTTGATACAAAGAGAATAATTCTTTGTTTTTGGGAATTTTCTTTTTTTTTTAACAATTTTTTCTTGAGATAAAGAAACTCATTCATTGTTCTTGAGATATAAATTTTCTTCTATTTTTTTTTTTATTTTTCTAATCTTATTTTTGTAAATCAAGACAAGAAAATCAATCATTTGCTTTCATTCATCAAATCCAATTCTGAGGGTAAGTATTCTGCGTTCAATTTTGAATTTTATATTTTGTTATTATTTTTTGTTTATAATCAATTAGTTATCAAGTAGATTTTTTGTGGATCTATTATTTTTTGTATTTTATGTGATTTAGTCATAGATTTAATATTTTTAACATATTTTATTTTTTATTCTTGTTTATTTATTTGATTGTTCATCTTTTATTATTATTATTATTATTATTATTATTATTATTATTATTATGTGTGTTGATTTATTAACGTGTTTATCTATTTATTTCATTATATCATTTATTTTATTTGTAATTCATAATGCATTTTATTTATTTTAATTCATTTTTATTATTTTATATGTTTAATTGATTTTTTTTATTACTAACATCACTTTTATTTGTGTTTGTTTTTATTTCAATTCTTATTTTTTATGTGTGAGCATTTTAAATGGCAAATGGGAGCTCATGGAAATTTGAAGACAACATTTTGGTTGGATTTTTCATTTTTAGCATTTTTATTATTTTTTATTATTTTGCTTTTATTTATTTTTATTATGTAATAAATTTAGTTTATTTTATGCACGTTAATTAAAAATTACAAAAAAAATTATATTAATAAATTGAGATTTTTTCTAATAAAATGAGATCAATCTCCTAATTTCAACCAATAAAAACTCACTTTTAAAAAAATGAGTTAATTTTCTCAAAATGAGAGCATTCATCCCGATTTTCTCGATAAATACCAAAAATAACTCTTCGATTTTCTAAGTGAACATGAATGAACCAATGTTTCTATTCTAAATAAATATCCCGATTTATGAATGTTTATTTATTCATTTGATTTTGTTATTTATTTACGTTTTGTTTTATTTTATTCGGGGAATTGTATTTTTGTCCCAAATTTTAATTTTGCTTTTTGGGGGATTGTATTTTTTGTCCCTTTTTTTTTATCTTTTAGTTTATTTTTCTAGTTTACTTATTATTTTATCGTTATTTTTTTCAATGCTCGACATACGCTTTAATTTTAATGCATGACCGCGTAAGAAGAGAGATAAAAATTTAATAATAAAAACTCATTTATAATTAACCAAGTTCGAATCTTTCTCCGGTTTAGACCCTGAGATTAGATGAACTTTTTCACTTTCTTGTAATTTGGGTGGCGACTCCAAAATACGTCAAAGGTGCCTAAAAGCTTTCATAGGATTAGATGAACTTCTCCAATATTCTATTGGGTAGGGATTTCAAAATATCTCATGATTGCTCAAGATCAAAGACATGAACCCTCTTGGGCCCTAAAAGCAGGCACGTCGAAAAACGATCGGGTTCGGCACGCGTCACACCTTCCCACCTAGGTAATACATTATTTTTTAAAAATCATACCTTGCAAAATGATAAGTGAACCTGATATGAAAATCACAAAATATAAATTAAAAACATAATAATACTTATTAAATATATCCCTTAAAAAAAAAAGAGGAAGAGAAGAATACCTGAGTGCAAAAATGGCAAAATGGCTTTGAATGAGTGCATAATTTGGTTTTAAATGAGCATGAGCAAATTGGTAGGTAATTAATTAATGAATGGTAGGTAAATAATTAATGTGAGTTGTTAAAATTTGATAGGTAATTAATTAATGTTAGTTGTTAAAAAATTAAATAATGTGGTAAAAAGTAAAAGTTATAAGGTTATAACAATATAAGTAGTTTTAAAGAATCATGGAGAATCACCAAATTGGTAATTTTCAAAATAAACTATTTTCATGATTTAAGAATTATGGGCAAAAATCATATACTACGATACCACGTACAAAATCATCAAAACAAACATTGTTCTGCAGAGAACAATACATTAATAAATCAAACTATACCACAAACCAAACAAGTTAGGGGTTGTTTGGATTGAGGTTATTCATTGTACATAGTAGAAAATTATGTTTGTTCTATTATTACTTTTAGTTTTAATACAAATTCCAATGTATCAATTTTATAATTATTTTTTAATGCAAATTAAATTTTTATTAATAAAATAAAAAATATATCTATAAAATATAAATAAAATTATAAAATTTTAAAGTACACAAAATATACAAAACTATTAAAGTTACTGAAGTATATTTCTGAACTTTTTCAACGAAAACAATGGATAATGGTAACCTATAAAGAGCAATTTGATTTTCAACGGAAAACTCAGTTTATTTATTGTCTATAAAAAAACTGTCGAACCATCTTCTACATGAGAAGGACACATTTTATTCAAAAAAGACAAAAACTTCCACAGATGAAGACAACAACCACCACATTGTGAGGATAAATTTAAATAACAAAAACTTAAATTGCATCCAATATTAGGAAAACATATCTAAAAGAATACAAATAAGATATGGGCAAATACAAAAATTAAATCTAAAATAAAAAATTTAATATCTGAATTTATTGAAACAAAAACACAAAAAAAAAATCTAAACATAGATTAAAAATAAAGAAGAAAAATAAAAAATTCATATAAATACCAATTTGATAATTGTTATAGAGGGACTTAAATAATGAAAAACACATAAAAAAAATTTGAAAAATACAAAAACTAAATCTTAAAAAAAAAAGAGATAAAAGAAGAAAGAGAAAAGGAGCTGCCGCTTGTAGATGGACTAACGACAACTCCAAAATTAAATGGAGAAAATGAAAGACTTTTATCACTTAAATTTTAAGTAGATAATAAATACAAATTTATACAATATTTAAAAAATTAGAATACATAATCTATGACATTTAAACTATTATAATGAAAACATGAATTTTATATGCACCGTGAAAATGATGAAAGTTGAAAAGTGAAATTGAACAAAAAATATCTAAAATTTCTTTTTTCTCTTGAAATAGGATTAAAAAAAAAGAAAAAAAATCTAAAATTTCTCTCTCTCATCTTTTCAAAAATAATTTCAATATCAACAAAATTTTAAAAAGAAGTAGAAGACACGAATTTAAGACCTTACAATTAGAAAAGAGAAAGGCCAAAAGTGCATTTTTGCCTCTATTGTTTGTCAAAATAGGCAAATTTACCTCTAACGTTTATTTTGAGATAAATGTGTCCCTGATGTTTGTAAAATGGAAGATTTTTGCCCCCGTCGTCAGCGGTCAACTAAGTATTAATGGTCAAAGTTACCGGTAAATGACGGTAAGAGCAAAAATCTCCTATTTTACAAACGTTAGTGGCAAATTTGCACTTTTGAAAAAACTTAAAGGACAAAAATGCACATTTGGCACCAAAATATTTGATTCATGTGTCCAATAGAAGTATGACACGTGTCCTATTAGCGGTCAACTAATGTATTAACGGTCAAAGTTAATGGTAATTGACGAATAAAAATCTCTCATTTTACAAAGTTAGGAACAAATTTGGTTCAAAATAAACGTTGAGATCAAATATGCTTATTTTAACAAACGATATGAGCAAAAATGCACCTTTAAGAGAAATAAAGAGCAGAAAATATAAAATAAGAACAACAAAAAGGTTTTACAAAGAATCGACTTTTTAGTACTATGAACGATTTTTATTTCAGTTTTCAAATTTTAAATTGTTTTCATTCTCATTGTGGTATTTTTAATCATAAAAATGGAGATTTTATGAAATATGTCTAATATGGATATTAAAATAATATTTTAATCTAATATGGATTTTAAGTTAGAATTAAATATTATCTTAATTGTGTGGTGATTACCTAAATTTTTATTATGTGGAATATTACTAACTTATTTGATTTTTGTTTCCTATTTTAATTTTTTATAAATAATTATGAATAATATATGAGTTTGCATTGCATGATTGCATTAGAATTGTTGTACATTAATGTAAAATACTGAAAACTATCCTTAAATTACTGGTAATGCAGTAAGTACTACGAACAAACCTAGTTACATATAGAGTTAGAAATTAGAATACATACATTAGTTCATTCAAGGTGTGTTCGGTAAAATTTTATGTTTTTAGTTTTTTATTTTTAAATTCAAAAACTATTTTTAGTTTTTGTTATTTATTTTTTAGAAAACTGTTTTAATTTAAAAACTTTATCATATATTTTTTTAATTATTCATGTACATTATAATAATGATTTTGCTGGTGGCAATAGCAATAGCGGTAGTGTGGTGGTGATGGAGGCGACGGTGTGGTTGTGGTGGTGGCGGCGGTGGTGGCGATGTGGTTATAGTGGTGGCAACGGTATGGTTGTGGTGGCGGCGGCAACGACAGTGTGTGGTTGTGGTAGCGGTGGAGGCGTGGTAGCGGTGGCGGTGGAGGCATGGTGGCGGCGTCAGTGTGGTGGTGATGGCGGAAGTGTAGTTGTGGTGGCGACAGTGTGGTTGTGGTGGAGGCGACGACAGTGTACTTTTAGAGTTTTCCGCTCACAGTATGATAACTCTAATTTTAGAGTTTTTCGCTCACAGTATGACTCCACAGGAAAAAGGGTATTGTACTTTTCAAACTATTGGTGGGTACTATAAACATATTTGTCAATCTATTTGTGTGGTTCTATATTATATACTACATGTGTTTACAAATAAATGTCTACCTTTTTTTTTAATTTATTCACAAATAAATATTCACTTTCTAAAAATATAATATATTTAAATATGTTTTTTTATATAATAAATATTAATTAAATTTTCTGAACACAATTAATAATTGATTATCTATTTTTAAGAAGGGTAAATTAGTAAAAATAAATTAGTAAAAATGTAGGATAATAAATCAATTCATCCCAAATGGATGGAGTATTTGAATCATGAAAAATCCATCCAGAAGGTGCCACAAGTTGTGGGGGACAATTTTTTAGATAAAGTATTTTTTTAAAAAAAATAACGAAAATAGGGTGTTTTATAAACTATTTACACACTACAAGAAAATGTAAAAATAGCTACGGAAAAATAGCAACAGAAAAATAGCAACAGAATTAATTCCGTTGCTGTTTGAGTTTTCGTTGCTAAATAGCAACTGAAATGATTTTTCGTTGCTAAAATTGGTAAAACTTTTTAGATTTAGCAACGAAAATATATTTGGTTATATTCCGTCGCTAAAAGTGGAGGGAATTTTTAACGCCAAAATTTAGCAACGGAAATTAGCAACGGAATTCCTATACCATTGCTAAATAATGCGTTAAAATATTTTAGAACGAAAAATAGTAACGAAAACTATTTTCGGTTGCTAAAATAGCAACAGAATATAATTTCCGTTGCTAATTTAGCAACGGAAAGTAGCTCCGTTGCTATTTTAGCAACGGAAGCGAAATTCCGTTGCTATATTTTCGTTGCAGCAACGGAATGTAGTTTCCGTTTCTAAATTAAAGGATTCTAAAATAGCAACGAAAAATATATTCGGTTGCTAAATTGCGAAAAATAGCAATGGAATGTAATTTTTGTCGCTAAATAAGAAGTTTTTAAAAATTGGATTTTAAAATAGCAACAAAAAGTTCATTCGATTGCTAAATGGCAGAAAAATAGCAATCGAATTTACTTTCCGTTGCTAAATAACATTTTTTAAAAAAGGGTTCTAAAATAGCAACGGAATTTATATTCGGTTGCTAAATGGCTAAATTTCTAAAATAGCAAAGGAAAGTTTATTCGGTTGCTAAATGGCCAAAAAATAGCAACCGAATATACTTTCCATTGTTAAATAACAAGTTTTGAAAAAGGGTTCTAAAATAGCAACAGAATTTACATTCGGTTGCTAAATGGCAAAATATAGCAACGAAATGTAATTTCCGTTATTAAATTTCTAAAATAGCAACGAAAAATTCATTCGGTTGCTAAATGGCTAAAAAATATCAATCGAATTTACTTTTCTTTGCTAAATAATAAAAGATTTTAAAATAGTAACGGAATTTATATTCGATTGCTAAATGGCAAAAAACAATTAGCAACGGAATGTAATTTCGGTTGCTAAATTTCTAAAATAGCGGAGGAATGTAATTTCCTCTCACGGAAAAATGGCTGGACTTCCCTTTACCTCCCAATATAACCTAGGATTACAAAGTCCATCGCGCTTCCCCTCCCTTGCGGGCCACCCGGCGTCAGATCCGGCGTCGCCGTCCACTCCGCCGCCACTCGCTCCCTCACCGTCGTCTACCTCCACCCCGTCCTCGCAGATCCGGTCTCACCACTGCTGCTGCCTCTAGAGCTGTCTCCCTCGAGTGTTGTTAGATCGCCGCCGTCGCACGTCGCAGCTCACCTCTCATCGCCGTCGCCTCTCGCCCTCGTCGCGGCTCTTTCCTCGACTCTGCCCTGTTCTTCACGTCTCCGGTCACCAACAACCACTTTTAAGGTTAGTTCCATTCCCTAATTGCTTCGAAATTATACGGTTTATTGTGAATTTCAATCTTGTGCATATGGTTAATTGATTGTGAATTTCAAACAGAAGATGGCATAAAAGTTACCACAGATCACGGAGAAGAGCTCTTGGCAGATGTTGTGCTCTTTGCCACTGGTAATTTCAGTCTGTGTTAAATTTCATTCATGTTGTGGAAAAGTTGTTTGAATCAATGTGACTAACATGTTGTTTCTACAATTTTTTGTTACCACTTAGCAGCATTCTACATATAATGTTCATAAAGTTGTCGTTAACTTTCATCTTTGTGATGCTTAATTATATGCTGGATTTGCTTCCTCTTATTTTTCTCTCCCTCTTCGTTGGTTTCAATTTTTGGGCTTCTGTATTTAATATTAATGTCATTCACTATCATATTTACAGCAACATGTATAATGTGTTGTAGGCCGGGCACCCTATACAAGGCGGGGTTTAATTTGGAGTCTGCAGGGGTGGAGATTGATGAGGCAGGAGCTATTAAGGTTAGCTTTTCCATAACTTTTGCATTCTGCTTTATGATTGATTAGAGGTTTGAAATTTCAAGAGGCGATTTGCTTTTTCTTTTTGGTATCTCCTGCTTATATAATGGAGTCCACAAAAAGCTGTAAATCTAAACATTCGGAGACCTCAAACCATTTTGAAGAGGGATAAATCATATTTATTTATCACTACCATGAGATCTCACAGCATGCTATGAATCTAACCAAAGAAGATATTAAGTTCGTCAAAAGAAAAACAAAAAAAAAAAAAGGAAAATTTATTCTAAAAGTGAAGAGATTAAATCCATATATATTAGTATAATTAATTAAGTTCAAATCTTTTTCATAGAAAATCTACAGCATATGCCCAACTTGTACGACAATATAATTCGTATTATAAGTTAATTATTGTGTTATTTTGTTAGCCTATAAATAAGAGTTATCACCTGTTCTGCGATTTTCTTTTTCTTCAGTTCATTTTGTTATTATCCATGACAAATGTTTAAAAAGCTTTTAGTGTCAAGTGCTGTGAGGATAGAGAGCATAAAATTTTTGATTTGTTTAATTGTTGCAGCTTCATTACTGATTATACCAGCAGAATCAAGCCATTTACAAGAAGGTTCAGCTTTCAATCAGACTCATTCTCAACATGGAAAGAGAGTTCAATCAAGTTATAAACATGTTTGGCCTGTGAGTTTAGTTTCATTTAGCTATTTTTAGCTTTTAGTTTTCACGTATCTTAATTTTTAGCTTTACTTGCAAATAGGAAAGATTAGTTTTCACGTATCTTAATTTTTTTCTAGATGCACTTGCACATGGCATAGCAACATTTTTTGTTAGCTGTAAAATGAATTTCTGTGATATTGATCATATTGGCACCTACTATTGTCTTGAATTTGAACATTTGATATGCATGACGTGCTGTATTGATAGTGCAGAGTTTAAGCAGTAAAATGCATGTGTTAGTAAACATTATGCAATTGGAGATTTCACAATGGTCCTTCATGTCTTAAACTGGCTCACATTTTGCTCGCATGGTAGAATTGGTTGCTTGATTGGGGGGAGAAGCATAGTGATTTGCCTTTATTACCAAATATTTTATTCTGAAGTATCTAGAACTAGTCTTTCACATATAAATCAAATAAAGTTCGTTCACATTAATTATTATTCAATCTAACTTCATCTTCATTTGAACCAAATTATTATTCAATCATTCACAGAAATATGCTTATTTAATTAATGCATTGTAAAACTCTAATGTTCGATTCTCTTTCTTGTCATTTACAGTTAGTTGCACCCTGATTTGGCACCATTTTTTTTTCTTTGAGCATTTGTGTTTACATGTATGAAAAATGAAATGCAATTTGGTCTTCTATTTTCTTTTTTCAGGTTTGGTCCATACTTCTGCCAACCTGTAATTGCTGGATTGGGTGATGATGACAAGCCGTTCATTTGCACAATGGATTCAATTGGTGCCAAGTATGTTACATTTCTTCTCTTTATCATCGTGTCTCTTACCAATACAGAGTTTTTTTCAGCAACTTGAATATACCATCCACATAGAGGAAATAGCATTATTCTATTAAATAAATTACTGAGAAAACTGATGATCGGTTGAATGTTCCTTGCAGTTCTTTTAGAGTGTTTCAAGATATTCTAGAATAACTTATAGTGGACATTTCTTGAATCTTGAGGTTAATTGCGCTTCATTCCAAAATCTATTAGTAATTAACTAATTATCATGGTTTTAGATAATAACTAGAAAAAAAAAAAGAATACCACGATTATAATAATTAATGTTAACTATATAATCTTTTTTACATTTTTAAATAGATAATATCATTAAAAGAAATTAAATTTGAGACTTTCCGTATTTTTTAATCGAGTGTTAGTCACCATTCCGCGTCTTGGTAATTATAATATCTTTCACTTTAATATTGAGCAAATTCATGAATGGGTGAATTAATCAGTTGAACAATTTCGATTAGTAAAAGAAAATCAGTTGAACGTCCAAGTATTTCGATTAAATGCAAGGCCATGGGAGAATGATGTTCTTTCTTACAGGACTTCTCTCTTTTAAGAAAATTTATATATGCTTTGAAATTCTATAATTTCTTTTTAAATGATCTTCATATATCTTAATTCAATTAGTCTAATTTGTAGAACAAGTTTTTTCCCCCTTCCAAAGAAATTTAATGGACAATTCTTTTTTAATAAGTTATTTTTTTAATGCATATCTTTATTAAATTCTGAGAAAGTCGTTCAATTAGAGACCGCGCTCGGCTTGTTGATGGATACTGTAACTCAATTAAAGAATCGGGTAGGAGATTTGGAAATAAAGGGTGCCCAGCCAGATCGTCCTCCTTCACTTCCACCTATATAGCATAAATTTGTAATATTTCGTTATTTATACTGAATTTATATTGTTTTTGTAATCGTTTTCATGAATTTCTACTTTACAATGTTATTTATACTGAATTTACTTTTGTGATGGTTTTCATGGATTTTTATTTTATAATAATATAATATTTTTTTCAGGATTTTAATTATTGTGTATTATAATTTTTATATTATATTATATTATCGATAAGCATATATTTTTAGTGTAAACAGAATTTGAATTATATTTATTTAAATAAAATGTTTTTTCCACTGTTGCAAATAGCAATGGAATCTACTTCCGTTGCTAAAAATAGCAACGGAAATTATGAAATCAAATTCCATTGCTATTTTTAGCAACGGAATTTGTTTTTCGTTGCTAAAATTTTCCAATGCGGTTCCTACCAACAGCAACGAAAATGATTTTCGGTTGCAATATTTAGCAACGGAAAATATTTCCGTTGCTAAAATTACCCACCGTTAAAATAGCAACTAAATTTTCGGTTGCTAATTTTGATTAGCAACGGAAAATTGACAAATTCAGTTGCTAATTTCCGTTGTTATTTCCTAATTTTCTTGTAATGACAGAAATGGGGTCTTGGAGGCAATACCGCTTCCACAATGAACTGCATCTGAGCGGCAGCTTTAGCTTCTACTGCTCTGGACAAGCTTTTTTTTTTTTTTGCAAATAAGAATTGTTTTTTTCCACCTGACAAACAACACTATGAAATTTGAGGATGGATTTTGACTATAACACTTTCTTTTTTTTTTCTTTTTTTTTTAAACAAAAATGTTAACGTTTTCTTTTTATTTTTTTAGAAATACAAAAATTTGCACATAGAACTAAAGGAAGTATAATATTTTTATTTTGGATATATGTTGTCTTGATTTTTTGTAAAAAAAAATTACAAACCGAATCAATAAAAAACTATTACATACACTAATAAATTTTCAGGTATTACATTTATCAATTTGTTGCTATGTAATTAATTTGTAAATATATTTGCACATATAGTTTAGATAATATATTGTTGTGTTTCTATTTATCTAATACAAGGGAAGATTTAACCAATACAAGGGGAGAGAGGCAAATAAATAAATAAAAAATTATTATAAATTTAAAAAAATTAGAAAAAGAGAATACTTTCTTTGAATCTTCAAAGGGTACCCATAAACATATTTGCTATATCTATCAAGAAATAAGCAAATAAAAAAAAACTAAAAATGAAAAATAGTCCTTTTCGGTTTAAATAGTAACTAGCTTCGACCAAATTTTGGCCGAACCTTTAAAAATAGTTATTGACTTCTAAAAATTTATCTGAAGGTATGAATAGACTCTAAATAATGTATAAAATTTAATGGAAGTAAAAAGAAATTTTAAGGTAACACCAAAAATTAAGCTGTCGGACTGATTTAAGTGAATCGGACTAGAAACGGACTCCGATTGGGCTGAAATTTTAAATGTAGCCTATTCTATATATTTTTGAATATTGATATTAATTTTGGGAGAATTTGAGCTTGGGAAGAGAGAAAATTAATTTAAGTTTGCAAATTAGGCCATAAAAGTGGTTTGAGTATTGGATTGGTTGGTCCAACTTGGTTGAACCTTAAACCAACCCAAAACCTTAGTATAAAAGCCCAAGATTCTGTTCTGGAATCCAGAATTCAGCAGCCTCACATTCCTTTCTCTTCTCTCACAAAAACGTGACTTTCTTCTCTCTTTTTCCCTTTGATTTCTTCCAAATTCTTCCATCCTCCTTCAATCCAAGTTTAGTTAATGTTTTCAACCCCTTAAGAAGATGATTTCAGCCATTAATTTCTGGTTTTGGGTGGAGATTTGAGAGAAATTAAGAAATTCTAGGATTTGGGCATTTTTAAGGTAAATTTTAAATTGGCGGATTTAATTGGTTCCAATGGTTCTAATTGTTAGATAAGGTTGTTATTAGTTGAATTATATGGTTTAATTGGATTATTAAGGCACATTTCTCTTGGGTCTTTCTCTTGAAGAATTCGGCCATGGAGGTTGGTTGAGGAAAGTGAAGGTTCTTCTTGAGCTAAGGTGAAAGGAAATGAGGTTTAATGGAGAAGAAATAGTCTAAAGGTATGTGGTTACATGTTATTGAGATTTTCATTGAATTTGTTAAATTCTAAGGTTATATAATTTGGGGTTTTTGATGAAATTGACGTTTTAAATTGAAATTGATGTCGATAATATACTTATGGATGTGTAAATTGTAGGGGTGATTATGGACCGGTTAACCGGTTCATGAAACTAAAAAAAATCAGTCCATTAACTATCGGTTTTTAAAAATCACTAAACATTAACCAGTCCGTTACTATCGGTTAACCAGTCCATCAGTTTTGGATTTTCGGATCGGTTAACCAATATTATTTCGGCTAACTACTATAATTATAAAATAAATTCATAAAAAAAAATTAAAATGTTCATGTTACTTAAAAATAAAAATTAGAAACCAAATATAATTTAATATAATATTCAAATTATAAATATAAACTAAAAATTTTGTGTCAATATGCATGCATATGATAAAAAAATGTAATAAATGGAAAAATTGTAATTTATTAATTTTATTAAATATTAATTATTACTTGCAACGAAATTTTTATTTTTAAAGAGAAATATACTTAATTAGAATTACAAGTGTTAAATACTACCTATAAGAATATTAAAACTAATATTTTACATTTTAATTGAATATTATTTATCATATTAAATTTTAATAATTTAAATATAAAATATTTTAACTAAAGAGTTAAAATTATTAAATTAATTACAATTAGGAATTAATTATATATATTAAAATGTTTGAAAAGTAAAAACTTTTTTGTGTGTGGAAATAAAAGTGCATTACAGATGTAATTTTTCGTTAATATATTAATGTTATATAACTTTTCGAATATATTATGATTTTCATTATTGAAAAATTGATAAATCAAGAAATAATAATAAATACTAAATATGAACATATTGAATAATTAATAAATTAGCTAAAAATTCGGTTATCGGTTCGGTTAACCGGTTATATGAGTCAAAACCATTAACCAGTTCATTAATATCGGTTTTTTCAAAATGCTAACCATTAATCAATCCATTATAATCAGTTAACCAATCTATCGGTTTGGTTTTGGATCGGTTATCGGTTAACAGTATCAATCGGTTTTTTTGGCTCACCCCTAGTAAATTGATGTTTAGAATAATTATATCTAAAAAGGAAATTCTGCCCAGAAATTCAGATTGACCTCCCATGATTGTTTTGATCATAAGTTGAGTTTTTGAATCCAAAATTGCATGATTATCATTGAGTTAGAACCGGGAGATCTGTGCCTACAAATGTTATAGAAATATCCATGATGTAATTCTTTCTCTAAGGTCCTCAAAAACTCCCAAAACAATAGCCTTTTTCTTTAGGCGGGTCAATGGAGCAATAGGTGCTTCTTAGGCCATAACTCCTTGGATATAGATCCAAATGACTTGAAATTTTTTTCAATAGAAATTTAAGATCTTTGAGAATCAATTGTTAAGAAGACCATTTTGTCTAAAAATGGTGTTTGCATATTGGTTTCAGTGATGCAAGTTAAGTGTGAGAGTCTGTTTTCCCCACACCTTGTTTTGACTAAAGTGTGCATTTTCTTCCCGAATCAAACCTGAACCTCATTTGGTGTTTTATTTATAATTGAATGTGTATAATTACTAATTAAGTGGTAATATAATTTAATATATGTTTAAATGATGGAAAATAAAATTTGAAGAAAATTTTTGTAAGTGGCTGAAATTGGATTTATAATTGTCTTAATGAATAATGTGGTTATTTGTCAGTTATATGCCAATATATGTTTATAGATATGATTTTAAGTGTAATTTGATTTAATTGATTTTGTTTGAATTTGTTTAAAAATTTTATAACGAAATAATGTATTATGTACATTTTGTACATTTTGACATAATTGATATTAAGGTGAGATTTTAGAATATTTGATACTAAAATTCGATAATTAGTTAAATAGAATTTTATTTGAATTAAATTGAGTAATTTATGGTGAATTATGCAATTATGAAAATTGCAGATTTTATTGAATTTAATTGAGTTAATTGATTAATTGATGTTAATGTTGTTTATTTAGCGATTGGAGATGGTTTGTTGAGAATTGGTTAAATTATTAATAAATTTTTCATTTTGGCATATTGATGCTTTGAATGATATAATATGTTAATTGGGCACATATTAAGTATTGAAATGGAATTGTAATAATTGAAGAAATTAAATAGTTAATTGCTCTTAGTAATTGTCTGGTGGTCAAACCTAACTTAGAAAATAGTTGACTAGCCATAGAAACACCTATGCTGCGGTGCAAGTCATGGCGACTTACTTTGTTTTGGTAGATTCGTGATGGTCTACCATAGTGATTCAGTATGTAAAGTACAGTGCTCAATGATAAAGTGATTGAAATGAAATGTAATGAAATGAGAATGCTTGAGTGGTCCTTTGGGATTATGTGACGCACGCCGAACCCAATCATTTCCCGGGGTGCCGGCTTTTAGAGTCCGAGAGGGTTCGCATCTTTTGATCTTAGGTAATATGAGATATTTTGAAATCTCTACTCAATAAAAAATTGGAAAAGTTATTTAATCCCATAAAACCTTTAGGTACTTTTGAGTCGCCATCCAATTTACAACAAATTGGAAAAGTTCGTCTAATCTCGAGATCTAAACCAGAGAAGAATTCGGAACTTTACTCTTATTAATGCATTGATTAATTATAAATAGGTTTTTAATTTTAAAATTCCATCTCCTTTCTCACGCGGTTATACATTTAAAAGAAAGCGTAAAGAAAGCACTAAAAAAAAGCGGTAAAGAAACCAATAAAATAATAAAGCAAACTACAAAAATAAAATTGGGACAAAATACAATCCCCCAAAAATAAAAAGGTATTAAAATCTGGGACAAACATACAATCTCCCAAAATAAAAAATTAAATAGACAAAATTAACTAACTAAATAACATTCATAAATCGGGACATTTATTTAAAATAGGAACATTGTTTCCTTCATGGTTGCTTAAAAAAATCGAAGAGTTATTATTGGTGTTTATCTAGAAAATCGGAATGAATGATCTTATTTTGAGAAAATTAACTCTTCTTTTAAAAGTGAGTTTTTATTGGTTAAAATTAGGACATTGGTCCTATTTTATTAGAAAAAAATACCGATTTATTAATAAAAGTATTTTTGTGATTTTCTTTTTAGCATGCATAAAATGAATAATTTTATTACAAATTATATAATAAAAATGAATAAAAGCAAAATAATAAAAAATAATTAAAATGCTAAAAATGACAAATCCAACCAAAATGGTGTCTTCAAATCTCCATGGACTCCCATTTTCCATTGAAAGTGCTCACACATAAAAAATAAGTATTGAAATAAAAAAGACACAAATAAAATTGATGTTAATAACTAGCACATAAAATAATAAAAATGAACTAAAATAAATAACATAAAGTGCATTATGAGTGACAAATAAAATAAATGGCATAATGAAATAAATAAATTAACATATTAATAATTCAACATAATAATAATAATAATAATAATAATAATAATAATAATAATAATAATAATAATAATAAACAATCAAGTAAATAAAAAAGAATAAAAACAAGATATGTTAAAAATATTAAATCTATGACTAAAATCACATAAAACACAAAAGAATATATAATAGATCTAAAAAAATCTACATGATGACTAATTGATTATAAATAAAAAATAATAATAAAAAAATAAAATACAAAATTGAACCTATAATACTTACCCTCAGAATTGAATTTGATGAATGAAAAAAGATGGTTGATTTTCTTATCTTGACTTGCAAAAATAAGATAAAAAAAAAAACAATATAGAAGGAAATTTGGATTTCAATAACAATGAATTATCTTTTTTGTCTCAAGAACAATTGTTAAAAAAAAGGAAGAAAATTCCCTAAAACAAATAATTGTTTTCTTTGTCCCAAGAATTATCTTTTTTAAGGAAAAAAAAATCACTTGAAACCTTGGAAGAATTCTTTTGAAGAAGAAATAAAGAATAAAATTTTTACCTAAAAAAAAAACCCTCCCCTTTCTCTCTCCACAAAACCTTTTATATCCCAAAAAATCAGATTTTTGGAAGCAATTAAATTAATTTAATTTCCATTAAAACACAAAAAAAAAAGATGAAGAATTTGAAAAGACTAAAGAAAAAACATTTTTAAAATTAAATTCTACAAAAAATGAGAAAAAAAAAACATAATTTGGCCTAAAAAAAGCACAGGGGGGCATTGGGGGACGTTGAGCGCGCGGGTGAGTGACGCCCGTGCACTTGCCCCAGCGCCAGCGCGTGAGGGAGGCCTGCCTTAGCGTGCCGACGGCTGAAAACGTCCGATTTTTTTTTAAACAATCTTAGCTAGAACACTATAATTTCCAACCTCGTTTTTTGTTTTTAAATTCTTAAAATATACATTTTTTATTTATTTTTGAAAAACAATTTTGACAAGTAAATTATCACTTCCAACTTTTTTTTCCTATGAACAGGCACTTAGTTTCATCATCGGATAACTCTGATCTGAACTGTTTCAGGATCCGGTCTCTATAAATTACTCTAAAATGTAGTGGTCCTACGGGATTCACGTCTCGTATATCCGGATCGGAGGTTTCTACCGGCTTTATACTAGGGGCATAATTGAACAAAAGTGACAAAAATGTTTTAATTGGCATGAGTGATTGTAATGAGTGAATATATAGTTAACCTTTTAATTAGTTATATTAGTTGGATTTAAATGTAAAATGTTTTAATTAGCATAAGTGATTGTAATGAGTGAATATATAGTTAACCTTTTAATTAGTTATATTAGTTGGATTTAAATGTAAAATGTTTTAATTGGCATAAGTGATTGTAATGAATGAATATATAGTTAATCTTTTAATTATTTATATTAGTTGGATTTAAATGTAAAATGTTTTAATTGGCATAAGTGATTGTAATGAATGAATATATAGTTAATCTTTAAATTATTTATATTAGTTGGATTTAAATGTATTTTTGTATTAAATGTGCTTATCAGAAGACTAGTGAGTTTATTGCATGTCATTCAATGAAATCAGGTGGTTATATTGTTAGTTAATGGAAAATTTGTAACTAAATGAAATTTTGGGGTCTTTATGGTAACATGTCTCTAATATAATTAATTGATTGATTATATTGCAATTTGCCTCTAGAAAGATTGATTGATTGATTATGTTGTAATTTGACTTGTAATTTAGTTTATAAGTGATATAAATTGATATATTGAACTTAATGATCAAATGTTTATAATGAACTGCAATATTGTAAATATTTATATTATTATATTTTTATGCACAATTGAATAAAAGTGACAAAAGTGATTAATTGTTAATGTTTGGTTTAATATGTTATTTGGTATTGATTTATGGATCAAATAGTGTTTTAGTATTATATATGTCCTTTAAGAGGATTAAATTGTAATTGCATGCTAAGTAATGAATTTATGTGCTATGATGCTTATTAGTAGCATTTTTGTAAATACATGCTTTTGAATGACAAAATGGAAATAAGTGTAACTTAGGGACTAAATTGTAATTTGTCTCTCATAAGGATTTTGTGATGTGTTATATTATAGAGTGACTTATGGTATGGCTTATATTAGACTTTATGTTTAAATGTTTAAATAAGATATTATATTGTAATATATGTTATTATGTTTTATATGCATATTTTACTTGTTGTATGCATAAATTGTTTAATGGAAATCTTTATTCTATGCATAAATTGTTTAATGGAAATCTTTAGAATCGTAACCACCACTGAGCGTATTTAAGCTCAGCGTATAGTATTTAATGACTACATGTAGGTTGATAAGCGACACTTTGGAGTAAGTACGCCTCGCTTTTGGGAGCAAGCCAAGTGAAGACTATTTTTATATAGACATGTTTTGGTAGGATTTTAGAATCCTGTACATGTATATTTTTGGATTTTAGTCTTGTAATGGCATGTATATGAATACTCTATATTATTGGAATAGTTAGATATTAATGATGGATATTATTATTTTGGATTAGTTTATATTGATTGGACTAGAATGGATTGGATTTTGAATGGATATTAAGTTATAATTGTTGTGCCCCTGAGTTAGGCTGTGATATTGCTTGAATTGCAAGTTTTAGGTAGTTAAGTTTTTGTCGTTATGCTGTCGAATTTTGACCAATTGAATAGTAAATAAGACAGTTTTAAGTCAATTGGCGAGTTTTTAACATGGCTAATAAAAGAATGTTTTAATTGGTTATTTAAGTTAAATAAAGTGATATTTAACTATGTAAGCTTGAATTTAGGTATGCAATAGGCTAAGAAAGTTTAAGAAAAAAAAATTTACTCGCATTTTTTTTGAGCTACGATATAAGTATGTACTATTGCATTATTGGAGTTTAGTTCGTATGCAATACGTACGTATAGTATGAATGTAGAGTGAATGTTACAATACATGATTTAATCATTTTTGGTATAAACTATGTTTTCGGAGTTTATATGATTTAATTGTAATTCTATTGAATTTTTTTGTTGATTGAAATGGAAGTAGCGTTTAGATAATTTTAATAATGTTTGGTAGAAGTTGTATATTTTTTAAAGGTGATGTGTAAATTGAAGATGTGAGAATGTAAGCATGAATGTAAAGCTGTATATTTGGTGCATGTGATTCTCTTATTTGCATGTATTCAACATATACAATATGCAGATATATTCATCAATTTGCAGACAAAAAACATGTAAATAGATTACAAGACAACTTGCATTTTGCTACAAGACAGTACACGGTGGGGAAGAATTCCTTCCCCATCGTGTACCTACATCTAGACAGAATCCTCAATTTTCTTCATTGACACACAATGGGGAAGACACCAATTTTCTTCATTGACACACAGTGGGGAAGACATCTTTAACCACCGTGTGCTATTCTTCTTTTCAACATCTATATAGTTTAATGAATCTTATGCAATCACAAATTAAAAATTACATCAGGACTATAAACTCGTGAATGCAAAAATAAAATAAACTGCATTAAAATCAAAGTTTCACCAATTAAGTATAAAAAAAATAAGAGTTAACCAATTCAACAAAGATTTAACCAAATCAACTAATTTTACTAAAAATGAACAAAAATAATTAAATTAAAGACTCAAAATACGAAATAAACACACTAAAATATAACACTAAATTGAACTTAGCAAAAACATTAAGAAATGGAATCTATAGTTTGATCCATGCCAAATATAGGCAAAAATATATATATATATTTGTAATGAATTAAAAATCTAGCATTCAAAAAGATTGTTGCAAGACAAAAAATTAAAAGAACACAGAGCAGTAGAATATGACGCTTTAAAAAAACTGGAGAATAATCTACTCAGAAATGGAATATAAACATACTATTCATTTAAAATTTAATACATTGTATGCCCTATTAATAACTATAGCTATGTCTTTGAGTTCCTATGAAATTTGGCTTTGTGAGGCTGGAATCCCAAGTCGATGTTATAATCTGTAGCATTTTAGACAGGCTGAGACGACAATACTAAGGTCTTCTTATTTTCTCTTCTCACCAGCAAATCACCATTATCATCATAAATCAAGCCGTGTCCATAAACCTTCTTGTTAGAAAGACTTCTTCTTGTTGGTATTGCTCTTCCTCTTCCTCTTCATCTACCTCTTCCTTTTCCTCTGAAAATCACACTTGATGATGTGCCAGCATTTGAAGGTCCAGCTGATGCATTCTGCCTACATTCATTGGTTGATGGCCCTCCTGCTATAGCATTGTTGCTTGTGTCTCTAGTACAGAATGACATCCACTCTTTCCTAACTTAGGTTGGTCATTGTAATGGATTTTTTATGGCAACATATCATCACCAATAAGGATCCTTACAGCCTCAACACTATTTCTTTTTCTCCCTCTGTTAGTAGTCCTTGTTACTGCATTTGGTAGCATATCCTAAAAAAACAAGCAGTTGAAAACACATTCATTTCAAATAGAAATCCATACATGAGACAACTTAATATCTAAATCCATACAGAATACAACATAGTATCTAAATACAATAGCAATTAATTATTTATAAAATAACCTCTATTTGCATCTCATTCCTTGATTTCTCATTATGTGTTTGATGTCCTTTTGCTATCACATTTGCATCTCCAAAAATAATGGCCTTCAACACACACACAAAAAATTTACAAAGTTAAAAGTTGTTATTATTATATTGATAAATTAAACAAACGTAAAAAAAAAAATTAAAAAAAAAATATTATTGAATATTTACCTTGTCTTTGCAACTTCTTCTATTATGTCCAAATTGGTGACATAGGCTACAGGCCATAACTCTGCCTCTCCTAAATAGCTTCCCAAATTTTTGTTTAGGACAATATTGTGCTTGTTCCCTTATTTTCTTATGTCTACCATGCATTCTTTTTGTTGGAGGTGGGATTATAGCTGCATTTGAAGTTTCTGGCCATTGGCCAAATGAAATGATCATATGCTTTCATGTAAGTGCTTTTCCTATACCAATGACAAATATGGTCTTCTTCTGTAATATTCATAGGGGCATTAAATTCCTTTTAATTACCATGATATGCATGTACATGTATCTTGCCTCAAGTCAACAGTATACCCATACTCTTCTTCTACAACCTCAAAGCCCATATCTCCATTTCATGTTAGCCTATACTTGGTTGCCCTGTCTTTGTTGTCTGAAAAGTCTTCATTGCTTTAGGTAAAATATCACTAATCCAAGTCTCTGCAAATTTGCTCATGTCTGCAATCATCTTCATAATTTTATATCTTATTTCCTCAAGTATGGTGATTATTGACTTATGCCTTGCAATAATGATCCACCCATTAAATGCTTCACACATGTTGTTATCCACCACACCAGACTTAACTTTTGTGTTGAAATATGCCTTGCACCACATTTCCTTGTTATAGCACAAAAGATCCTCACAAATCCCCCCACTAAGTCTACTAAGCTCTTGCAATCGATCCTTCAACCGAATTTGCAAACCGGCTTTAGCATATGTCCAAAACCTCTTCCTTCTCTCTTCCACCATTCATTTGTCTAGCACATATCCTTTGTTCAGCCATTGGCAAGAGTTCTTCAATTGCAGGCACCAACCCCTCCGAACAAATTAAACACATATACAATTAAACTCTAACTATATCAAATAATGGGGATAACACAATCAACACATGATTGAACATTGAAAAAATATCAGTGTGAGACAATACAATGAAGGACAATAATGACACACAAACAGAGCTAACCCTTCTATTTCAATAGTTTTATAATAGCAATAGTTTCATACGAGGAAATCAGCACATGCATAAACAATAATAATACTGCATGTAATAGTCAACAAGCAGAATCATTAAACAAGCAATAATAGTCAATAATAATTAATAAGAATCATTTCTTTGAGATGCAAATTGCAAATAAAACTAATTAAGTTTAATTATCAGAAATAGTTATAAATCAGTAATTAAGTTCAAAACATAATGCAACAGAAAAAATCCCAATGGCAAATTAACAAGCAAGAGCTATACCAAAACATAAGCTTAAAAACATAATCAAATGGCAAATTAAAAAACAGAAGTAAAAAGATTTGTTTACCTTCTGCATATCACTTATAATAGTGATTCCATCTCCATTTTCAAGACACATATCATATTGCACAAGTCTTATGAACCAACTCAAACTTTCTGTGGTCTCTATCCGCACAACTGCCCATGCTACTGCATACATCTGGTAATTTCCATCTTCTAAAATTGCAGACAGAATCTGCCCTTTCAAAATGCCTTTTAAAAAGCTCCCATCAAACCCAATAATCTTCCTACATCCTTATATCCATCCTATCTTCAAAGCATTTAGACAAACATAGAAACCAACAAAAAGGTTTCTCCCTGGTTCACTCTCACTATCCTTCTTAACTATACATGTGCTCCCTTGGTTTGTTTGTCTGATCATATATGCATAATCCAACAGCCTTGCATACTCCTACTTATAATCACCCATAAACTTCCCTAAAATTTTCATTTTTGCCAATCTACAGACTGTTTTTCCTACATATATCCTATGATTCTCTTTAATCAAATCTTGCATTTGCCACAAATAAATTGTAGGCCGAGAAATTATCATATCCTTATATCTCCTTACAATGAATATTGTGTTAAGTGTTTATTTCTATTTGACCTATAACACTTGTGAAAAGGCCAATAGGTTTTAATGATAAAGTCATTAGTCCTACTATCTACAGATGTATGTATAACCCAATCACACCCTTGTTTACAAAACTACCCTCACTCTCCTCTTATCATTGATATAAAACTTCACATCCTCTCCCCTTTTTACATCATAATTTATAACAGCCTCCCTAAACCGATACACATTTTCAAAACTCATTCCAACTTCAAACAGTGTAGCATTAGATGTAATGTACCCTTCTCTTATGTTTCTTAGGTGAAAAAACTAGTTCATCATAACCATCCCTTTCCTCTTCACTGCACTTAAAACCTATGTCATCACTATCAAAGAATGCTTCATCCCCACCCAGTTAACCTGCATGTTTATTTCCCTAGTGTACCCCAATATTATCAAAATCAGGGTCTGCTCCTACTTCTCCTAAGCGTACATTATCATATTTTCTAACAAACCTCTAATTTTTATTAAATTTCTAACTCTCAACTCTTTCTTGGCCTCTCTCAATTTTTCATCATTGTCACTATAAAGTCCAAATATTTCATCCTTATCATATAAACTCTTTTCACTCTTACTTTTTCCCCATTCCACTTCAACACCTTTTTCACCTTCTAAATCCTGATCTAAACCTAAATCTTCATCTAAATCTATATCTAAGTTCCTTATAGAACTAACTCCCTCTACTCCCTGAACTTCTACCCTTCTACTCTCACCACCAACTCCTTTTTCTATGTTCTTTCATCTCTCAAATCTGCCTAATAAAATCCTATCACATGCCTTTTCTTTACCCTTTCTAGATTTGGACTTTGTTCCAAACACGCATACCCCACTAGTAGCATTGTTAACATACTACATAAATTGGGGACCATATTCTCCCCACCACTTTCTCTATCATTTAAACACTCTATCAAATTTACTTATGGACTAACGTTTACAATGTAAACATTAACCTCATCCCAATTTTTTACTTTCCTAAATAACTCTATTAAATCCTCATCATTTTTAATCAAATACCAATATCCACTTTCGTTAACTTCACATGCATATCCATCTACTCTATCATACCGTAAATTCTTACTAATTCTGTCAAAATAAATTACAATTAGAAGATAATCAATGTCATTATGAAAACCTTCCCATCTTTTTCCCCATCATACCTTGGCTCAGGATCAACAACCAATCGCCTTCTGTGATGAAAATGCCACTTCACCACAATCCGCATTGCAATTAGAAAAAATGAATCGAAGAGATTATTTAAAGATGAACAAGATTTCTCTAATTACTGGCTTGCAATTTTGGAGGAGGTTACCATTTTTCGTTTGGGTAAAAACACCGGGAAAAGGGGGAAAAATCATTTCTGCTTAGATTATTTTTCTCCTTTATCTTTCAATGCGCCACTTGTCAACCATGCATTGATCCCTTTACACATCAGTAGCTGTTTCACTTAAAATTGATTATCTGTGTTTTGTATTTCAGGTGGTTAATTATTAGGGCTTTTCAAATTTGAAGTGGTGAATTAAAAACTGGTAAAGTTTAGATATTAATTTTGAAATTAAATATAAGTACAGGGGGATTTTATGTATTAAGCCATTTTATACTTCCATTAATCCTATGTGCAAATTTTCGTATTTCTACAAAAAAAAAAAAGAAAACATTAACAATTTTTTTTTTTAAAAAAAAAGAAAGAAGGTGTTATAGTCAAAACTCATTGTCAAATTTCACAGTATTTTTTGTCAAGTGGAAAAAAAATCTTATTTGCAAAAAAAAAAAGAAAATAAAAAAAATTGTCTAGAGTGGCAACAGCTTTAGCTGCTGCTCTCATGCAATGCCGCAGCGATGATTGCCTCTAAGACCACATTTCTGTAAATAGTTTATAAAATATTCTATCTTCGTAAATTTTTTTAAAACACATTATTTAAAAAAAATTCCCAAATTATGGCATACAACTTGTTTCGTAAAATACTGTGAGGGCGCCACAACTTATATCATAAAACATATCATACTGGAATGGACAATAAATGAATTATTGATAAAATATCGGATCAAATTCATATTTTGGTCAAAGATTTGCTACCTCTACCTTTATTTACGATAGATGCGCCAATGGTATTAGTGTGTTAAAGGTATTTCTTTAATTGAGGGTTTTTTCTATTAATTAAATGGATTAAATAAGGAAAGTTACATATTAATTTTTTAATTAAAAGTTGTACCTGTCCATTTAATTCCCATTAATTTTGTAACTTCCATTTTCTATTAATTACCTTAATCAATAGCCCTCCTAATTAAGAGCATAAGGCTCTCTATATAAAGGGGTAAGGTAAAGATAAGAAATAATAAGGATAAGTTCTTATAACAAAACTTTGTTGGATTCTCCCCTCGCTTGTTTTCACTCCAAGGGGATTTTAGACTGTGCTTTAGTTGCGGTTATCCCGTTTGTGAATATCAGCTAGATCAGTGATGCCAGAAGGGATCCTTATAAACGCTTTCGCCAAAGTATCTGCGCTACAAGAATTAGGTAGCATATAACCCGATTATTTTACCTCTATATATGTATATGGCATGTTATTTTCCCTTCATAAGAACTCATCCTTATTATTTCTTATCTTTACCTTAGCCCTTTATATAGAGAGTCTTATGCTCTTAATTAGGAGGGCTAGTAATTAAGATAATTAATAGGAAATGGAAGTTACAAAATTAATGGAAATTAAATGGGCAGTTACAACTTTTAATTAAGAAATTAATATGTTACTTCCCTTATTTAATCCATTTAATTAAGGAAAAAAAACCCTCAATTAAAGGACCTAATATGGAATATTTTCTATACTTGTGCAATTCCCATATTGACATGGATTCATATCGGTAGTCATTGACGCACATGACGGAACGATTTCCAATCGAGTTCTCCAGTTATACAAGCAGATAGACCGTGTGATCAGCATACATCGAGAGCTCTAGTGCTATACACCTGTTAGGGATATATAGCGTCTCGAAAAGACGAGATTCTCTTATTCACGTATGCCTAACCCTAGATTGCCTTCTCACATTCACTGTTTTAACTCATGATTTCATAAAACAATTTTCGTGTTCACTATTATCTCTTTACTTATAGAGACCATAATAGGCTAGCCGGTGAACCATGAAATAATTGAATGTGATCTAAAGGTTATCTTCCCCTCTTACTATATGCCATCCATCAAGATTCAGCTTGCTTTTCCAGCTAGATCCGCCAGGCCCAAATTATCCCATGGCCTCTTAGAGACTAACTAAGCTAGCCACACCGAACCATACTTCAGGGATAAGTTAAGGGTTCTAAGAGTCAAAATATGGTAGGGTTTCACAATAGGAAAAGTCGAGAAATAATAAGGATAAGTTCTTATAACGAAACTCTGCTGGATTCTCCCCTCGCTTGTTTTCACTCCAATGGGCTTTTAGACAGTGATTTAGTTGTAGTTATCCCGTTCGTGGATATCAATCAAACCAGTGATGCCAGAAGAGATCCTTGTAAATGCTTTCGCCAAAATATCTGCGCTACAAGAGGTAGGTAGCATATAACTCGATTATGTTATCTCCATATATACATATAGCATGTTATTTTCCCTTCATAATCTAATTAAAAATTGAATCAATGTTTAGTTATTATTAATTAATAATAAACCATTCACATTTCAAATGAAATTTAGATGATTTAATTATTTTTCATTAATAATAAGTTTTTTTCTTATTTCAATAGAATTTAAATTTTAATTAATAATTTATGGAGTCAACTTTTTTCATTTGTTTTGACTTATTTACTTCAATATAAAAGGGGAATTGGATGATTATAGCAAGATATATAAGGGAAAAGAAAAAAAGAAGAAGTTAAAATCAATCAGCCTTATTATAACCTATCAAGCAAGTAGGGGTGAGCATGAAACGGTTAATCGGTCCACGAGTTAAAAAAAAAATTAGTCCATTAATATCGATTTTTAAAAAATACTAACCATTAATCAGTCCGTTATTATTGGTTAACCAGTCTATCGGTTTCGGATTTTCGGATCGGTTAACAAATATTTTTTCGGTTAACCACTACAATTATAAGATGCATTTATAAATAAAATTAAAATATTTAAGGTACTTAAAAATTAAATTTTTTTCACTATAATATAACATTATTGTTGTTAAAATAAAAGTGTTTGGTGGATATAAGTAACTTTATTTTTAAAAATTAAGACTTAATAAGTAAATAAATTAACCGGTCCATGATTACTTCTAATAAGATGAATGATTATACTTACTAATCACCAATTAAAAAAAAATTAAAAATTTTAAAATAATTAGGATAACGAAAAAAATTCAGCAAAAATACTTTAAAAATGAAAAATTATTAAAATAAATCCATCCAATACAACTCTTTTCATTTATTTTTTTATTTGATACACATTATTTTCTCATATATTAAAAAATTTTAGTACTTTTTGAAAATTATTAAAAAATTTAGGTAATATATTTATGTTACATAACTTTTCAAATATATTCTGATTTTCATTAATGAAAAATTGATAAATCAAAAAATAATAAGAAATACTAAATATGGACATATTGAACAATTAATAAATTAACTAAAATGTCTTTAAAAAAAACTAAAATGAAATTGAAATGTATTTTAAAGTAAATAAAAATTAACGGAATATAAATAATTAAATATGAAAATAATTAAATAAAAAGAAAGAAATATTGAAATAAAGTTAATAAATTATAGGGGTGATCATGTTTCCTTTTTTCGGTTCGGTTAACCAGTCTGCAGACACCGGATCCCAAGATAGTTCAGATCAGGATTTAACCAATAATAAAATTAAATGCCTATTCACAGGCAAATAGGTTGGAATTTCCCACATGCTCAACAACTCACCCAAACCCACCAAAAAAAAATTAACCAAACCCAACCCAACTAAAAAATTGACCCATTTAAACCCACTCAAAATCTACCCACATAAAATACAACTCATTTGGGCCATTCTTCCTAGACCCAATGGGTGTTTATTATTTTCTTTTTTTTTTCATTATTTGCCTTAATAAATAAAATCTTTTGCTTAGACTGTCCTTCTGTATTATTATTGTATAATGTGTATGCGTATTTTATTGGTTAAATTTGTAATGGCCGAGTTATCAGGTTAGTTGTGAATAGTATTTTTCGACAGTAAATAGTGTACTGGTAACAAAAATTACATCCGGAGATAAAAAAATATTTTATTTAACTATCGAAAAATACTAGTCACAAGGAGTTCAAGGATAAAATGTGGAGAAAAAATGAGCTCAAATAGATCTCTAAAAGTAAAAAAAAGCCTGGCTCGTTTTAAAGGTTACCTGGTTTGACCAAGATATGACTAGACCTCTAAGTAAAAGTTAGGCGAAAGTACAAGGTAAAAACCTGAAAACAAGCAGTCTGCCCTATAAAAAAATAAAATAAAATTAATAAAAGTCGCTAAAGTGAGTTGGGTCCATTCCAGGCAAAACTTAGGCACAAGATTTTTTGAAAATCCCAAAAGGGACTCATTTCCCGCAAAAAAAATGCTAGTGTGAAAATTCACAAAAGACATACTACCTTTAATGAATGACCACCTGTACATGGAACAATAAGGAGGTCCAAATAGTCTCCCTTCAGGCAGATAATGCATAATTCAGGACATGAGTTAAATCCTTGGGGGCAAACCGCTGTATAGCTTTTAGCAACATGCTCGTTGACCGGGGGGCAAAGATGCACACAGGTCGATTCTTTTTAAAAAGATTATAGGTCAAAGTTCATAACTCAAGACAACACTCTTCTATATCCTTGGAGGCATCAAACAATTTGAGCAGCCAAGTTGTACCCTCAACGAACCCTTAACCACCCAGGACATGGTCTATCCATTTTTGCATGCATTTCATGTCATACAAGTCTTTTGAAAACATCTGCATATAACTTTTCACACATACACACATAATCTCTTGTATATATTCCTGTGCACACAACTTTGCAGGAAAAGTCTAAATAAAGACCACACTCACAAAAGCGGGTCAATAACAACTCTAGCTCAACATTAGCACTCACCCGTGCTAGACAACCAGGCCAAGATGAAGTCTACACAGGTTCAAACCAATCTCCAAGTCCTCTAAAGAGGCAAATCTCAAAGTCCTCTTAAGAGGCAAATCTCCAAAGTCCTCTTAAGAGGCAAATCTCCAAGTCTTCTGAATAGGCAAATCCCCAAGTCCTCTTAAGAGGTAAATATTCAAGATCCTATGAAGAGGCAAATCTCCAAAGTCCTCTAAAGAGGCAAATCTCCAAAGTCCTCTAAAGAGGCAAATCCCTAAGTCGTCTTAAGAGGCAAATCTCTAAAGTCCTCTTAAGAGGCAAATCTCCAGGACCTCCTAAGAGGCAAAACATCCAAAGACCTCTTAAGAGGGAAAACATCAAAGGACCTCTTAGGGGCACTAATCTACAAATTAGCAAAAGTCTTTCAGGAGGCAACCTTTTTTTAGGGAACAACCAACCGTCCTTTAAGGGGCATCCATTTGACATCAGCTCAACGGGAATATAACACGCCAACAAGGCGATGTCAATTAGCCACCAAGAGCATAGCTTAACATGTCAACAAGCTAGTGTTAATCAAACCCACCATAAACTCTATCAGCACAACAAGAAGATGGTAGCCTCAGGAACGCACTCCTTTCTTTTTCTCTGAATTTTACTTAGGCACCCATGTACTAGTTTTCCCAAAATTTGGAGCAACTGTAGACACCAAGTTCAGAGGCAACCCAAATTAAGGTTACCTAATGATGAAATTAAATGTCTGTTCACTGGCGAAGAGGTTGAAAGTGATGATTTTCTTGTCAAATTTGTTTTTTAGAAATAAAAAATAAAAATTATTTTAAAAAATAAAAATAAAAAAATAAAGAAGGTTATAAGTGATAGCTTTCTTATCAAAATTGTTTTTAAAGAAAAAAAATTAAAAAAAAATGGAGGTTTGAGACCACCAGCGCACGAAGGCAGGTACCCCTCGTGCGCCAGGCGCACACATGCTGACCTGCGGCCAAGCTGCCCCTCGCTGATTTTGACCTCCAAACGCATTTTGGTATGATTTTTGGCTCCAAATTGATTTTTATCCATTTTAAAAGGATTTTAATGTTTTTTTTCATATTTTAAACTTAAATAAGGAATATTTTGATTTAATTAAGGATTCTTTTCCTAAATTATCTAGGTTTTTCTGTTTTAATGATATAAATCGGAAAACTTAAGAAAAAAATAGGGAGACTTTTTTTGTGGTAATTTTATTTCCTTTTCTTCTTGAAGAGATTTTTTTAAAATTTCAAAATTAATTCTTCTTAATCAAAAAATCATTTTTCAGACAAAAAAAAAATTCTTTGTTCTTGATAGTCAAATTTTCTTCCATAATTTTTCTTTTTTGCAATTTTCTTTCTAAAGAAAAAGTTTAAATTTTTTATTTTTTTTTAATTTAATTTTCATGAATCTAGATAAGAAAATCAATCATCTTCCTTCCACCCATCAAATCTGAATTCTGATAGTACATATTCTGGAATCGATCTTATATATTTATTTTATTTTTTGTTTACAATCAATTAATCACCATGTAGATTTTAAAATCTATTATATATTTATTTGTTTTATATGATTTTAGTCATAGATTTAATATTGTTTAACATTTTTTATTTTCTTTTTTACTGTTTTAATTTACTTGATTGTTCATACTCTTTTTGTTATTATTATTATTATTATTATTTTTGTTTTTATGTGTGTTAATTTATTAATATGTTAATTTATTTGTTTCATTATGTTATTTAATTTATTTGTCATTCATTGTGCATTTTATTTTATTTTTTGTTTATTTTAATTCATTTTTATTATTTTATGTGTTTAATTGATTTTTATGATTTAATTACTAACATTAATTTAATTTGTGTTTGTTTTTTGTTTCAATACTTATTTTTTTTCATATTTGAGTACTCTTGCAAGCGAATGAGGGGATTAAGGAGATTTATTTTTGGTTGATTTATTATTTTTGTTACTTTTTATCATTTTTCTTTATTTTGCCTTTTATTTATTTGTCATGTAATTTGTAATAAATTTATTTATTTTATGTATATTAAAAAGAAAATCACAAAAATATTTTTATTTATAAATTTGGGATTTTTTCTAAAATGGGACCAATGTTTAGACATCGGGTCCCGAGACAGTCTAAATCAAGGTTACCCAGTAATGAAATTAATGCCTGTTCACAGTCGAAAAGGTGGAAAGTGATGCTTTTTTGTCAAGTTCTTTTTGAAAGAAAAAATTAGTGGGTGCTAACATCATCGGGCCACCCCTCTCTCATTACACGAGGCAGCCCCTCGACTAGGGGCGGGCTGCCCCTCTCGTGCACGCACAACGAACTTTGCAAGGGCGTCCCTCTTGAGGGGCGGGCGCCTACGTAGGGCACCCCTCGCTGCAAGGCCGCCCCTCGTCCCTTTTGTGTTTCTGTCTTTTTGCTTCCCGAAAACGTTAGAATTTAATTCTTGAATTTAATTCTTACGTTTTTCGGGAATTTTGGGAGTCAAAACCGCTTTAAAATTAAAGTTTTGAGTTTAATTGAGGGAGTTTTGCTTCCTAAAGGAGGATTTTTTTTTCCTAAAAAAAGGGGGGGTATTTTTTTTGACTGGAAAAAAAAAGTGGGTTCTTCAAAAGAAGAAAAAAAGAAAAAACAGGTTTGTGATTTTGAGTTTAATAAAAGAGATTTCGATTTTTCTTGAAGATTATTAACAAGGAAATCAGATCGCATTCTACCATTTTACATATTGATAATTCTGAGCGTAAAGAATTCTGAACTCAATTGTATAATTTTATATTTTTTATCTCTTATTCTTCCATTTTGTTCATAATTTTTGGATATTTTGTGTGTTTAATTTATTGGATTTGTTGTTTTTTTTTTATGATTTAAGTTAATTTAGATGTTTTTTGTATGAACATGATATAGAATTAAGTAAAACTAAATAAAATTGCATTTTTGTTAAGAATTTTAGAGAAAAGAGTTTTTTTGCTCCACCATTGTTCCTGCCCGTGAGGGGGAGGAAGAAGGTGAGGGGCGACCAGCCTGCCTCTCGTGGCTAGGCCGCTCCTCACCCCTTTTTTTTTTTGTCTTTTTTGCCCTTTTTAACTTATCTTGTCCCATTTTTTTGCTTTTCAATCCGTATTTTGCATAGTTTTTTGTGTGATTTTAATTAGATTTTATTTTTCTTTATTTTATGTGATAATATTTATTTTTATTATTTTATTTAATTTAATTGATTTTCTAGATTTATTTACTAACATTAGTTTTTATTTTGTTTTTATTGTCTACAATTTTTATTTTTTGTGTGAGCATTTTCAATGGCAAATAAGGATCCATAGAGATTCGAAGGCGCTCCTTTTGGTTAGATTTGTCATTTTTTATTATTTTTATTATTTTTTGTTATTTTGCTTTTATTTTTTTTATTATGTAATTTGTAATAAATTTATTTTATTTCATGCACATTAAAAAGAAAATCGCAAAAAATATTTTTTATTAACAAATTGGATTTTTTTCTAAGAAAATGGAACCAATGTCCTAATTTTTAACCAATAAAATCTCACTTTTAAAAAGAATAGTTAATTTTCACAAAATTGAATCATTCATCCCTGTTTTCTCAATATTCACCAAAAAAGTGACACTTTAATTTTTTAAGTGAACATGAAGGAACCAATGTCCCTATTCTAAATAAATGTCCCGATTTATGAATTTTTTTTAGTTAATTTTTTTATTTAATTTCTTATTTTGGGGGATTGTATTTTTTGTCCCAGTTTATTTATTTTTGTTTGTTTTAATTTAGGGAATTGTATTTTTGCTCCAATTTCATTTTGTAATTTGTTTTGTATTTTACTTATTTTATCGCCTTTCTTTACCGCTTTTCTCGTTATTTGAATTTGAGTTTATCTTAAATGCATGATCGTGTGAGATTAGAGATGAAAATTTAATAATTAAAGAGCTCATTTATAATTAACCAAGACATTAATAAGAGCAAACCTCCGAACTACTCTCTGGTTTAGACCTCGAGATTAGACGAACTTTTCCAATTTCTTATAAATAGTGTGCCGACTCCAAAATACCTCAAAGGTGCCTAAAGGGATTAGATGAACTTTTTCAATATTGTATTGGGTAGGGATTCTAAAATATCTCTTGTTGCCTAAAATCAAAAGACGCGAACCTCTCGGGCCCTAAAAGAGGGCCTCCGGAAAACGATCGGGTTTAGTACCACTACAAGAAAATTGATTTTTAAAGACTAAAATTTAGCGAAGGGATAAAAATCCGGTCGTAAAAATATACCAGTGGCAAAAGAAAATAAATCCGATCGTTAGTTCTTAAATTTTATTACCATTTAACGAAAGGTTTCAAATTCGGTTGTTGAAACACTATAAATCCGGTCATTACTGGTCTAGGAAAATTGGCGGGACTTTTATAAGGCTTACCTCCAAAATAATTTTTCATTATTTCATAAAAATATAACACAAAACGCAAAAGATGAAAAAACGTCAAAAAATAGCAAACCCAGAAGATGAAAAAACAGCAAAAAACGCAAATCATTTTGTGATCTTCCAAACCTAAACTAATCCTAATAGAAATGGCAGCAATTAGTTCGTTTATGTTTTACAAGATCCAGATTTAATATTTACTGGTTTAATCAGTTTAGGGCGCTGTGTAATTGGTGATTACAGGTGAGAAACTGAAAAAATCCTTCTTTCTCTTCTCTCTTGATACTAGTTGAATATCTATTTATTTCTAATCTTCTTTTCTTCCTATTGAATAGGAAAATAGGGAATACCAACTCTGAGATGTTTTGAGGATTTGCGTTTCTGTTAGGCTAATCGATCCAGTAAAATAGGTAAGTAATTTTTTTGGGTATTTTTTATATTCTGATTTTTTTATTTCAAAACCATATCTGCTACTTTTCTGTGTTTGTATAAATGTCTATTTCCTTTTCTTGTTTATGTTTTTTGGTGATCGTTTTTGTTGGAAGACGGCTCCGTTTAACTAGCATCTCGTCTCGTTCTGCTTTTGATTCTCGTTCTGTTTTTTTATTCCCGTTTAGCTTTTGATTCTCGTTCTTCTTTTGATTCCAGTTCTGCTTTTGATTGATTCCCGTTCTGCTATTGACTGATTCTTGTTCTGCTGTTGAATGATTCTCGTTCTGCTATTGAATGATTCTCGTTCTGCTTTTGATTTCTTTTCCAAGTATAAATGGAATGATGGTTTTGTTTGGAAATTTCATTTGGTTGTTATGAAATTGGAAGAAAGTTGAACTTTCTTAGGTTGTGAAATTGGAAGAAAGTTTTCTTGTTTAATCTTATTCTAGGTTTTTTTCAACTTTTCTTTTCTTGTAGCAAATTAATTATGCAGTATTATCCCAAAAATTAAGTATTTCTGATTATTTTCGGTCTTCGAATTTATTACCAATTTCTTATTAATTTGTAAGGTAAAATTGGGATTTCTTCTTAAATTTTCTTCTTTGACTCAATGTAATTGTTAATTTCCCTCTTTTCTGCTCAATTTTTATATTTTGAAAGCATTAATTTTCACAATGTTCATGCCTTCTGTCTATGGTTTATATGCTCAAACATTCACTTAAGTTTAAGCCGTTGTCATATTTTACTTGATGTTCATGCTTTATGTAATTGTTTAAGCCGTTGTCATATTTTACTGGATGCTAAAACATTCTCACGATGTTGATGCTTTCTGTAATTATTTAAGCCGTTGCTTTCTGTCTGTCTCTGGTTTTGTGTCTAAGCTGTAGCCATATTTTTCATCTAATATCTATTAAATCTGTCACTTTTGACTTGAAATCCTTTTGACATAGTCTTACTTCTGTCTCCTTTATTTGTGGTTAGTTAATTCATCTATTTCTTTTGGTTTTTAACATTTTGACTACCTTCAAAGTCCTTGTTTCCGCCCTTATAGTTTTGCTGGTTGTCATGTTTATTTTATCATGTTTTTGCTTGTTTTTTATTTTTATTTCTTTTTTGTTGTTTGTAAAAGGGATCCTAGTGTTGGTAGTGTGGATGAGAGCATATTTCGATGTTGCTATTGTTAAATTTTAGCTTTTGAATGTTTCATTCTTATTTTCTAGAATTTTTATTATAATTTTGAGTGTGCATACATAACAACTCTATACATACTATAACTTAAGCATCTACTTTTAGCACAGTGAAAGTTTATTATATCTGTTAAATAATTGACAGCTTTGAAAGTTTAAATTGTTAGAAAGGAGAGGATAATGGATGGTTATTTGGTTTGGTGGCTAATACATTTATCATTTTATTGATTATTGTGGTCTAATTAATGGTATAATTTAGTATACGAATTTATTGATTATAAGTTTAAGTAATAACATGTACAGTTGGTTTATTTATTGTCAATAACAATTTTAAAATATGATAAACTCTCTGAGAATTTTATCTATATTAATTTCATTTTAGCATGCATTTTATTAATTTTATATAAACATCTATATATGGTAATATATATACCTATAATAATTACAATAGTGCTAGACTCTAATAGGCTCATATATGAGATAAAGTCAAAAGTCCCCCTCCAAACTAGGGAAACAAACAATTTATATGAAAAAAATAAAAAAATTATAATAATACCACTAAACTTCAAACTAAAAAATGGAAGCCTAAACATTATTTTTAAGATTCGAAATAAATTGTTATGGAGGGCATTGACCGGCTCAAAATGAGCTTTCCGAAAATATATTATAATAAGCAATCGGACACCTGTAGCAAAAGTTATAGCAAAAACAATCTGAACCGTAAAAATAATTATGTTTCATCATCTTACAGTTTTATCATTTAGCTTACTACTTTGTGTATTCTTGCAGGGTATCTGGTTTTGTTATTCAATATAAATTAATCATTCCCTTGCATGATGACTTTGAAAGCTCTTTTAGGTTTATGGCATGTAGGCTTTACTATGAATATCTACCCTTGAAACATTTACTTCAAATCTCGTGTATGTTTAAAAGGAATAATTGATTATTGACCTCTAGGTGTCTCTGCTGTGCTCTTGAAGGATGCCTAGGATTAGGAAGGAGAGTGATGTTTACTTTAGAGTAATAGTATTAGGTGTATTTGTTTCATTAAAGAAACATTCATTGCAAAGATTTTTAACTATTGGTGGTCAATAGTTTATGGATAACTGGTTTAGATGGATAATTTTATTGTTCATCCTTGCAGTGCAAGTACTGAATTCCAAAAGTTATGCAAGCAAAATAGCTTGAAGTAATTACCATAATCAAGGTCTTAATCTTTCCTTTTTATTTCCTCTTTTTTTTTTGTCTCTGAATGAACTCCTCTTGAAATACTTACCGTGACACTGCATTGCTGTTTTCCATTAATTTGGACTGCCGCTTTTCAATTTTTTTTCATTGATAGAAAATTAGGGGAGAGGAGCCATCTGCTCCTCATTTAATTATGGCCCATATTTTTTACTGCTTTAGCCATCTGCTCCGCATTTAATTATGGCCCATATTTTTTACTGCTTTAGCCATCTGCCCTGCATCATTAAGGCCTATATTTTTTACTACTGGCTGATAGGATTCTATCATTATAATTCAATTTACTGGTATGTTTTCAAAATTCAATTTCTAATGGTTACTTAAGTCAGGAGTTGCTCTTAGCATAAGCTTAAGCTGATTTACAATTTCTTGATAGAAATTAATACTTTTTTGCTCCTTTTTTTATGGTAATATATTGACATTAGGAAGGTTATGGCACCTAGTAAGCAATGGATGCAACTTGTTCATAATTGACTTGATGATGCTTATATATCTAGGGTGCAAAATTTTTTGGATTATGCTTTCACAAGAATAGGAGAAATGAACAAAATACCATGTCCGTGCGTCAAATGTTGCAACACATCTTTGGGGACACATGATATGGTCAATTCACATTTGATAACATATGGAATAATTCAAAATTACACGTTTTGGTATTACCATGGGGAGCAGTTAGGTAAGCCACAGTCAGACTGCTTAGATGTAGATGATAATGATATAGAAGAGGTTGAAGATGAGGATGAAATATAAGGGATTTCAAGATATTTATATCCTAGTTTTGATGGAGATACTATGAACACAGGTGGTGATGAAGTTCCTGAGGAAGAACCAAATTTTTAAGCAAAAAATTTTATAGGCTCTTAACTGATCTTGAGCAACCCTTATATCAGATGTCAAAAATCTCTAAGCTTTTCACTTTGATAAAATTGCTTCATATTAAAAGTCTTGGTCATTGGAGTAATAATTCATTTACAATGTTGTTGAAAATGTTGAAGGAAGAGTTATTGCCTGATGGGTCCAACTTACCTGATTCATATTATGAGGCAAAAAAGATAATTCGAGATCTTGGGCTTTCTTACGACAAGATTGATGCATGTAAGAATGATTGCATGTTGTATTGGAAGGAAGAAAAGTTTCTCAATTCTTGCAAATTTTGTGGTGCATCTAGATGGAAGGAGGATAAACATAGCAGGGATAGTAAAAGTAAAAATGGAAAAAGAATACCATTCAAGATTTTACGTTACTTTCCCCTAAAGCTAAGACTTCAAAGGTTGTTTATGTCCACCAAGACATCTTCTCTAATGAGATGGCATCATGACAAAAGAGTTGATGATGGAGTAATGAGGCACCCGACTGATTCAATGGCATGGAAATCCTTTGATGAACTTCATCAATCTTTTTCTAATGAGTCTTGTAATGTTCGACTTGGTCTTGCTAGTGATGGTTTTCAACCATTTAGAAATTCAAAAACTTCATATAGCATTTGGCCAGTAGTACTTATTCCTTATAATTTACCACCTTGTTTATGCATGAAGCAAGAAAATTTTATTTTATCAATGCTTATTCCTGGTCCTGAGAGTCCTGGAGATGCAATTGATATTTATCTCCAACCTTTGATAGAGGAATTGAATGAATTATGGGGAAATGGGGTTGATACTTTTGATGCATCTACTAAATAGAATTTGAAGTTACATGCAGCTTTGTTATGGATCATTAATAACTTTCCAGCATATGGAAATTTGTCTGGATGGAGTACAAAAGGCAAGATGGCTTGCCCATGTTGTAATAAAGATACTTTCTCGATGAGGTTACACAATGGTAAGAAACATTGTTATATTGGCCATAGACGTTATATTCCTCTTAATCACAGGTGGAGAAATGATAAAGAGTCATTTGATGGAACTAAGGAGCAGAGGATACCGCCTAAACCATTGTCTGGCTATGATATACTTAATCAAGTGGCTGATTTAGATGGGTTGTTGCTAACCAAGGATCCAATGAAGAAGACTAAGATATCACATGCTAGTAGAGGTGATAATTGGAACAAAAGAGCATTTTTTTTTAATCTTCCATATTGGAAAATTCTATTGTTGCGACACAATTTAGATGTGATGCACATTAAGAAAAATAAATGTGACAATATTTTGGGGACAATCTTAAATGTCAAAGGAAAAACCAAGGATAACATTAACACTCGGTTGGATTTGCAAGCAATAAATATCAGGAAGGAATTACATTTAGTAAAAAGTGGTGATAAATATGAACTGCCCACTGCATGCTACACATTATCTCTTGAAGAGAAGAAAAAATTATGCAGTTTTTTAAAGAATCTAAAAGTTCCAAATGGGTTTTCATCTAATATTTCTCAGTGTGTCAATCTTAAAGATCGCAAATTTTCAGGCTTAAAGAGTCATGATTGCCATGTTCTTCTACATCATTTACTCCCACTTACCATACGTGGCCTGCTTTCCAAATCTGTGTGTGACCTACTCATCAAATTGTCTTTTTTTTCAATGTGCTTGGACCAAAATGTTTAAAAATAGATGAGTTGGAGCAAATAGAAGACCAAATTCTTACTACTTTGTGCAAGTTAGAAAAAGTCTTTCCTCCTTCATTTTTTGATATCATGGTGCACTTGCCAATTCATTTAGCTAATGAAGCTAAGATTGCCGTACCTATTCAATACCGATGGATGTATCCGGTAGAGCAATGGTTGTACTTTTTAAAGTCTCTTATCAGTAATAGGGCTTGCCCAGAAGGTTCTATTGCCGAGGGGTATTTGATAAGTAAATGTATGACCTTATGTTCAAGGTACCTGCAAACAATGGAAACAAAATTTAATTGCCTTAAATGAAATTATGATGGTGGGATTAAATCTGGTGGAGGTTTATCTATCTTTTCTTAACCTGGAAGAGCTTTAGGGGCTAAAAAATAAGTTACACCTGATGCATATGAATTGGAGCTAGCCTATATTTATATTTTGAAGAATTGTGATGAAGTTCTGCCCTTTCTTGAGTATGTACATCCAATAAATTATTTCTATTTATCTCTGTTATTATATTTTTCAATTGAAGTTACACATTGTTGTACTTTAATTTCATACAGAGAGTTCTCAAAAATTCAATCTAATACCTCTCAACACATTTCTGATTCTACATGGAGTCTCCAATTCATTAGTTGGTTTAAAGAAAAGGTTAGATTTTGGTTAAACATAGTTTGCATCTTCTTAGTTTTTCTGGTTAAACATAGTCTGCCTCTTCTTAATGTCATTATAGTTATTATTAACATGATTTTGGCAGGCAATAGAAATGTATAACCAATATGATAATAAGATGACAGCTGATTTGTTATCATTATCACGTGGCCCTACACATTATGTGACAAGTTTTAGTGCCTACATTATTAATGATCATTGTGTGTTCAAGTAATGCTGATTGCTATTGATAATAATGAATTTAGGATAAATTTAAGAGTGATGACATACTTGAGCAACGTGAGCATGTCGTGAAACATATAAGACAATTATGGAACAACTGGAGAGGAGAGATGCATTTCAAAAATGTGAAGTCTAGGCCACTTCACGAGGCTATGAAAAATATGCCAAAAGGGGTGGACAAGAATGATTGGGAATGGTTGTTTAAAGAGCACTTTTTTAGCAAAACATTTCAGGTATGACATAACATATTTTTATTTTTATACTCAAATTATAAATTTACATATTACATTGTTAATGTAGGAAATAAGCAAAAGGAACTCCATTAATAGGTCCAAGTTGAATATGCCTCATCGTACAGGCAGTAAGACTTTTAGACATATTATGTATAAGCAGGTGATTTACCCTTCTTAAACATTATTAGAGAATTTGTTATTAATTTTAAAATTTCTCATTTATTACCCCAATCTTATTTTGAAGGGAGGCAAAGATGGTAACCCACTAGACTTGGCTACCATGTTCTTTGAGACCCGCAAAAAAACTGGCAAACTTGTTGAAACTACCACGAATAAAAGATATGTGTGTATGATTGATTTGATTTCCATTATACTATTTTTTATTTAAAATGTTGATACATTTTAAATTATTGTTGTATTTTTATAGACTCAAATTCAAGAAGTTGTGCAATCGGAACCTTCTCTTTCCAATATAGAGGTAGCAGAAAAAGTCTTTAGACCTCAATGAAAAGGTCATGTTGCTGGATTTGGTGGTGGCATAACTGCAACGCATTTGAAAGGGACTAGTTCATCGAAAGATGCATTGTTATCTAAGCTACAAAAAATTGAAGAAGAAAACCGAGAATTGAAAAGAAAACTCAATGTCTTTGAGAGTAAATTGGCACGACTCGAAGCTGCAATCTTGGTTCAGCAATCTAATGTCCATTCTGAATCATCATCTTCAAGTGAATTGCCAACAGAATGAAACATTTAACAGGTAAGTAGGCAATCCACAGTATGAAACATTTAATAATTTCTTATTTCATGATTGTGATTATGCTTTACAGGTATTTTCTATATTTTGTCTTTGTACATAATTTACAGGTATATTTAGTGAGCACTTACAATGAATTATTGAGTATTTATGTGACCATAATATTGTTGAGAATTACTTTGTTACAGATTCAATGTAGAAATTGCAAGATTTATCAATAATCTTGGAAAAAGAAGTTGCATTTGATATTGATGTTGTTTAGCTAAGTTGTTTATTTTGACATTCTATCTTCTATTCCTACTTTAGTTGCTTTGATTCTCTTGGTTTTAACTTTGTTAGCTTGTTTACTATCTCTTTATTTGTTTGTCTATCATGGGTGTAAGTTGTATTCTATTTTTTGTATTGTTATAATGCCATTAAACTCACAATTATTTTTTACTTTTTCTCTGCAACCCTTTTCATTTTTTGAATATTTTGAAGTGTATATACAATTACACTTGTTGGATTTTGGCTATTTTGAAGTGTATATATAATTACACTTGTTGGGAGATTTTGAATATTTAAGGTAAATGATATTTTAAATTAAAAATATTAAATTATTTTGCCTTTTGATTTATTACCTTTATGCATGAATTTTAATTATAAATTTATGTTTTAAATTCTATAGATCTTTAAAACAATGGACAATGAAGATATGAGATTCATTATGCATTCTTCTAAAAATTCTAGGTGAATAGAAAATGATATAGATAAGGGTTGTTTTTATATATTATACTTGTATATGATAAATACAATGTCAAACAATTTCGAAATATCAATATATTTTGTATCTGGTATTTTATAATCTATGACAAAACTTATTATAATTTTGGATATATATATGTGTGTGAATGATGTGTACAGGTAATAATCAAATAAAATATTTTATTTATTATGAAAATTTAATATTAATTCCCGAATTTTCTTTAAACGGCAAAAAAATCGTAGCTAAAGGGTATCTTTAACGACCGAAAATCTTTTTGTTCAAAGCGAATAGAATAAGCAAAGGGAAAATTCGATCAGTAAAACGGTATTCTTAACTACCGAAAATTACTTCGTTGAAAGCAAATGGAATTAGCGAAGGGAAAATTTAGTCAGTAAAAGATATTTTTAATGGCCGAAAATCCCTTCATTGAAAGCAAATAGAATTAGTGAAGCAAAAATTCGGTCAGCAAAATCGTATCTTTAACGACCGGAACTCCCTTCATTGAAAGTGAATATAATTAGCAAAGGCAAATTTCGGTCGCTAAAACGTATCTTTGACGACTGGAAATCCCTTCGTTGAAAGTGAATACAATCAGCGAAGGTAAAATTCGGTCACTAAAAATCATTATTCAACGACCGAAAAAGTTTCGGTCGTTAAAGACATTAACGATCGGATTCAATATTCGGTCGTCTATACCTTTGATGAAGGGGCTTTTATCGATTGGATTTTTCGGTCGTTATAGGTCTTTAACGACCGAATTTCCCTTCGTTATAGAGAATTTTTCTTGTGGCGACTCCATTGGGGACTTTGAGACTTTGCTTCGAAAGTGTCTTGGTTAAAAATATAATTAGGTTTTTACGAATTAAAATTCTATCTTTTTTCTAAAAATTGCATTGCATACATGCTAGAGACTTAGAACTATGTTAGATGGTCCCTTATTTTACCTCAGTGCATTCCCAAAGCATGACCTTACGTTCACTCAATGTAGGGAAGTGTTAAAAATAATCACTAGCCCAAGCCTCGAACTATCATGTTATATCAAATGGAGACCCAATTGGTCGGTATGCTTGTGATGAGCTAGACCCGTTGCCAGGGATCATTCTTGGGTAACCCTAAAGTATCATCACCTTGGACTAAAAGCTCATATAATGGCAATAGATAATTCCACTAGGTGAAATATACCGTAATACCATGCTTGCTATATGGACCATTATATATTGAACAAAATCAATTAAATTAAATGGTCTTTCATCAAAGGCTTTCATGCCTTAGTGGGCCCATCCTATTTTAATTGGAGTGTTTAAATACATGATGGCCAAAATCCATACGTATGTGCATTAGACAAGAGGTGTTATGTTGTCGATTTTTTGCCGTGCACCTTTACACGTCCATTAGGTTCCCTGTTAATTCTTAGATAAAATACACCTAGGAAAGAGACCGCACTACCTCTTGTGTGGGAGAGATAAGGTTGGAAGGATTTATATGCTTGTATGTGTTTATCTATGCTGCATCAGTACGGCTATGCATTGCATTTCGATCATGCATTATCCTAACAAGGTGTATTCTGCAGCCATCATAAATTTATCCAGGTGGTTTAGAGGTCCCGACGGTTGGCTAAGAAGGATTCCACTCTTCGGACTACCAGGACTAGTGTCAGATCGGGATTTAAATTCGCTTTCAAATATTAGTGAGATATTTTCTTCAGAATCATCAGCAGAAACAAGTATGACTAACCCATCAAGTGAGTCTAATACAACCCGTGGAATGATTGCTAAAGAAGTGGGAAGGAGAATGGAAGAATTTGAGGCCAAAATGATGGCAATGATGGGATATCTTATTGCCACTTTAGCGTCACTTGCTGGGCAATAACCCACTACTTCGATTAGGGGGCAAGATGAACAAGGGCCTCTTAGAGAGGATCCCCTTGCGGTAGTAGACCCACCTGCAGTTGAGCCTAAAGCGCCAGCACCTATAGAGCGCAAAGAAGCTCCTAAACCTGAGAGTGACTTATGGGAAGAGGAACAAGAAGAGCTAGTGGTAACAAAGGGGAAGTCGCCCAAGCTGGAGGAGGCGATGTGGAGAAAGATGGAGGAGAAGTTTGAGGCCATGACAAGAATGTTGATTGTGGGAAAAGGAATGAACCCTGAAGATCGGGAGTTAGATGGTGATGATCTAAACTCCCAGAACTTTAAGATGCCTGACATCCCTAAGTTTGATGGCACTTCTGACCCTGCGGCACACATCAAATAGTACTCACTAGTAATAAAGGGGACGAGCCTAACTAGGAAACAGAAGATAGAATACTTCTACCTGAGTCTCACAGGGGCTGCGATTGATTGGTACCACAGGTTGGACAGAAGGTCCAAAGAAGATTGGGGCTTGTTGACCGAAGAGTTCTTAAAGTAGTATGATTGCAGTACCAGGATGGAGATCACGAGAAAGGATTTAGAGTTGCTGCAACAGAAGTTTGGAGAGTCTTTTCACGAGTATCTCACTTAGTGGTGGAATCGGGTTATGAAGATGAAGTATAAACCTGATACTCCTGATCAGATCTGGTTGTTCATTAGGAATGCCAATCCATACCTGAGAGATGGGTTAAAAATAAAACGGCTGAAGGATTGAGAGTCTTTAAAAGATATCGCCATAGAGGCAGAGAGTGAGTACATGGCAAATAGGGCAAGCAGTGAAGCTTTTTTCAAAAAGGGCTATAACAACCAGGGGGCAAATAAGTTGGCAGGCTCCAGTAGTGGTAGCAGGACTGGAAAGACAGCTGAGGTGTCGGCTACAGGGGTGACCCAGAGGTATTTTTTGAATTTGGGTTGACGTTTGTCATGGGTATTGAAAAGACTGGCAAAGGAAGGGAAGTTGTAACCTTTACCACCCAAGCCAGCCAGAACCCAAGGGCAGCCGAGGCACGAAGATAATGAATATTGTGCGTTCTATCAACATACAGGGAACATGACAGACCATTGCACAAGATTGAGGCACTAGATTTAAGATCTAATTGACAGTAAACAGATCACTAATCCTAAATAGAGGGAGAGCAAGAAAAAGTCCAGTTACAATACCGTGCCGCCACTTGTCTTTATGATTGGGTTGAGTCTACCTGAGTGGTATGTATTGCAAGACTTGTATGGCAATGAGTACGTTACTATCACTCGCCCTGAGGCGAGTGAAGAAGGGATTCCCGTGGCGATGATAGATTATTGGTCCACTAGTGAGAGTGGAGAAGAAGATGAAGAAGAGGAGAAAGGCAAAGAATTTGTAGATCTATGGGATTCAGAGGAAGAGGGAAAGAGAGTCGGGACTGTAACCAGAAGTGGAAGAGTGGTTCTAGAAGTCAAGAAGTCGCAGGATCCAGTCCAAACACCTATAGAAAAAGATCCAAAAGAGAATTCCATAATGAAGCAGTTGAAAAATACCACGGCTTAGATATCCATTTGGGACATATTGAGAAAGTCCCCTTCACAAAGGCAAAAGTTGGTTGAGGCCTTGTGTGAGTTTACTGTGGCCACTACAACTTCACCATCTGAGTTACTAGATCTTGTTAAGGAGGGATCAGGAGAGAGTTTGGTATATTCTGATGTTGACTTGCCAGCTGAAGGCCACAATCACAATTGGTCATTGTATATCAAGGCATAGAATTATGACAAGCACACTGTAGACACCGGGTCCCGAGACAGCCTAGATCAGGATTACCTAATGATGAAATTGAGTGTGCCTATATATAGGCAAAAATGAAAGTTGAAAGTGATGGTTTTCTTGTCAAATTGATTTAATAAAAGTAAATAAAAATGTGTTTTAAAAATTATTTTAAGAAAAAAAAGTGAGTTTTGAAATTATAGTGCTTTAAAAGTGAGTTTTAAAAGCGGGCTTCCCGGGAACCGATCGGGTCCGGCGTGCGTCACATACCCGCTTGCGTTATGGTTGATGATGGCTCGTCCATGAACATCTGCCCTTTAGTTGCATTTTAGGATTTCGGGCTAGATGAAGGTATGCTGAGCAAGTCTGATTTGACCATTACAGCCTATAATAACTCTCGAAAGGCAAGTGGCAGAAACTTTCAGAGCGCTAGTCAAGACTGGGCCTATTTAAATGGAGGTAGAGTTTGTGGTCTTGCCTGTCCCAGCGAACTTTTTAACCCTACTCGGAAGGTCATGGTTTCACAAGTTGGGAGGAGTGTCGTCTACCTTGCACCAGATGATCAAAATACCACATAAAGGGGAGGTGGTAACTGTTAAAGTTGTAAGAGAAAACCAAGTGTCTGCCTTAGGATCTCTAACCAGCCATTCAGTGGCTTTCATATGTCTGTGATAGGAGAAGAGCGGGGTTCAACTGATAGCCCTCAACTAGTGAATATGATAAAGAATTTTCGCTTCATCCTAGGGGCTAGTTTAGGCAAGAATTTGCAAGGGCTACAGTCAATTGTCACTACAAAAGGCCAGAAGGATCGGAAGGGATTAGGCTATAAAGGTGAGCGTGGCAAGAGTAAAAAGAGGTCAATTAAGATCCCTCACATTTCATAGAATTTTGTTCCTGCATCCTCAGTTTATGCTTATACTGGAGAAGCAGAGCCTCAGTGGGTAGATGGAAAGATTATGCAAGGTTTTGAAATCTTCAATGACGTTTTTAATTGGGAAATTGGAGTTATTAAATATGTGGAGGACTTTTAGGATGAGGAGATCATGACCTAATGCAGCATCTGGGATAGGCATGGGCCAGAGGAGATTGTTACTGACAAACTACTAGCCACTAGGTTGAAGGGAAAAGAGAAAATGGTAGGTTAAGCAACAGAGCCAAATTTAAAGATTCAAGACCTGAAGATTTCATCCGAGGTAGTTAAAAAGCCGCCACAAAGCCAAGAAACCAAAAAATAGTTAGTGGCGACATTTGCGTCGGCGGAGAATGAAGACAGTAGTCAATTAGATAATCTCTTTATTCCAGAACTTTTCAATAATGACAATGTTGATTCTAATTATATTAATGAGATGAATAAATTTGCTTACTTGTGTGATGTTTCTGATGATTTCATTTCACATGATCATAAGCATGATGTATTCATTTTTGACATTAATTCAACTAGTACAACTACATTTAATCTCAGAAATTTAGAGAACCTAAAGGAAATTTTGATAACATCAGACATAACTCTTGAGGAGAGGTTAGAATTTGAGAGAATTTTGAAAAAATATGAAAAATTCTTTGCTTGGACCTACGAGGACATGCTGGGAATTGACCGAGATTTCGCTGAACATACCATTCCAACTTACCCAGAGTGTAAACCAGTCAAGTAAAAGCTCAGAAGACTTAGGCCAGAATGGGCGCAAAAGGTGAAAGAAGAGATCAATAAGCAGATTAACGCTAAGTTTCTAGTAAAGGTTCAATACCCGACCTGGTTGGCCAATCTAGTTCATATGGCTAAAAAGGATAGAAAGGTTTGAGTGTGTATGGACTATCGAGATTTGAATAAAACTTATCCGAAAGATGATTTCCCTCTACCTCATATTGATGTTCTAGTGGATAGTGCGGCTGCTTGCATGATGTATAGTTTTGTAGACGGGTATGTAGGGTACAATCAAATCCTCAACAAGATCATAGATTGGAATAAGATAGCTTTCGTCACTGAGTGGGGTACATTTTCCCATAGGGTTATGCCTTTCGGGTTAAAAAATGCAGGAGCAACATATCAAAGAATGGCCACCAGGGTCCTTAATGACTTGATCCACAAGGAAGTGGAGGTGTATATAGACGACATGATGATCAAGTCAGCTTCCAAATAAGGTCACTTTGAGGCTTTGGAAAGGTTCTTTCAAAGGATCAATAAGTATAATTTGCACCTCAATCCCAAGATATGCATTTTTTGAGTTACCTAAGGTAAGCTATTAGGACATGTGGTAAGTTAGAGAGGAATTGAAATGGATCCTAATAAGGTTAGAGCAATTAGAGAGATGCCAGTACCTCTGAAAGAGAAAGAAGTTAGAAATTTCTTGGGAAAGTTTCAGCACATCAACCGGTTTATTACCAAGCTAGCTTCGGTATGTGAGCCGGTCTTTAAGCTTCTTAGAAAGAATCAACCGGTGGTGTGGAATAGTGATTGTCAAGTGGCCTTTGATACTATTAGGGATTATCTCCTAAATCCACCAGTCTTAAGACCACCGCATCCTGCTAAGCCTCTAATCTTGTATCTAGCAATAGAAGATACTTTAGTGGGTGCCATCATGGCTCAAGAGGATGAGTTTGGAGTGGAGTTTCCTGTTTATTACCGCAGCAAGAAATTTCTACCGTATGAAGCCAAGTATGCTGAAGTAGAAAAAATTTTCTTAGCAGCAATCTGAGCCTCTAAAAAGTTGTGACACTACTTTCATTCCTTCAGCGTATAGGCAGTCGCCAAACATAACCCGCTCAGGTACCTTCAGGAAGCACCCTCTTTACTAGAAAAAATGGGAAGATGGTTGTTACTGTTGTAAGAGTTTGATGTAGAATACATCACCAGGAAAACCATCAAGGGAAGAGCTGTAGCTGAATCCTTAGCTGAACATCTTATTGAGGGAGATCAGTTCGAATATAATTTCCCAGATGAAGATGTCATGGCCATAGCAATATAAGGGTGGCAGATGTTTTTCGATGGGGTAGTTAACTGTAAAGGGGTAGGAGCAGGGATTATTCTTACGACCCCAGATGGTGAGAAGATACCATTAGCCAAAAAGTTGAGGTACAAGGCTACCAATAATGAAGCCGAATATGAAGATTGCATTTTTGGGTTGGAAGCACTACTAGCTCTGGTGGCAAAGACCACTCAAGTCTTCTGAGATTCATCATTAGTAATCCATCAGATCAAAGAGGAGTGGTCAATTAAAGAAGAAAGGCTTTTGCCCTATGTGAAGTACTTGAGAATGTTAAGCAACCAGTTTGAGACTTGCACTTTTCACTTTGTCGCTAGGGATGAGAATCAACTGGCTGATGCTCTCGCGACGTTAGTATCCATGTGGGATAATCCAGCAAGATTTGTTATGAGACCCGTTCTGATCTCTAATTCAAAAAAACCTTGTTTTGAAATCGAACAGGTGATAGATGTTGAGGTTGCTGATGGAAACCCTTGGTACTACAATATTTAGAATTATTTAGAAAGGTCGGTTTTTCCAGGAGAAGCCACCGAGAAAGACCAAAGAATGATTCGAAAGTTATCCACCCAATTCATCAATATAGATGGCACTTTGTATAAGAGGCAAGCTGATGGTATCCAATTGAGATGTTTGGCAAAGAAAGAAGCTGAAAGGTTTATAGAAGAGGTTCATGCTGGAGTCTGCAGAGTTCACATGAATGGCTTAACTTTAGCAAAGAAGATCATGGGCCAAGGATTATATTGGCTCATGATGGATAAAGATTGTTCAAAATATGTGAAGCAATGCCAGTTATGCTAGCAATACGCAAATTTGAGACATGTGCCGGTTTCAAAGCTACATAACTTGAAGTCTCCATGGCCATTTACAGCTTGGAGAATAGATTTCATAAGCGAGATACGTCCTATGGCTTCTAATGGGCATGGGTTCATCATAGTCGCCATCGATTACTATACTAAATAAGTCGAAGCTGAATCTTTCAAGAAGGTCGAAGCTGAATCTTTCAAGAAGGTCGATGCTAGAGATATGGCCAGGTTCATCGAACGGAATTTGATATGCAGATATGGCCTCTTGCACCATATTGTATTTGATAATAGAGTACAATTCTTGGCTGAAACTAAATAAATGCTTCAGAAATATGAAATCCAGCACCACAAGTCTTCCTCTTACCGACCTTAGGCTACTGGGGCGGTTGAAGCAGCAAACAAGAATGTCAAAAGAATTTTGGCCAAGATGGTACAAAGCTATAAAGACTGGACAGAAAAGCTACCTTTTGCACTTTAGGGTTATATAACCACCATCAGAACCTTTACTGGAGCAATACTATTTTCTCTAGTATATGGAACTGAAGCAGTTTTGCCTGTTGAAATCGAGCTGAAATCTTTAAGGGCGGCCATGGAAGCAGAGATTCCAAAGGCAGAATGGGCATGGCGGCAATTACTGCAGTTAAATCTAGTGGATGAGGATAGTTTGCGAGCTTATTATCACAATTAGATTTATCAGAAGAGATTAGCTCAGTCGTTTGGCAAGAAGGTACGAAAGCACCTGTTAAAAGAAGGGGATCCAGGGGTGCCAAACATCCGGAAAAAATTTAGGCCAACCTAGGAAGGTCCGTTTGTGCTAAAAAAGTTGCTAACAAAGGGAGCAGCGACTTTAGCAAACAGCAATGGGAATGAGTTTAAAGACCCAGTCAATGTCGACAGACTAAAAAGATTCCATAGCTAAGGACCAAATATCAAAAGAAGAAAATAAAGGCCCCACGGTTTGAAAATAGAAAAAATGCGGCCTTATTAAAATTGGGCGCCTTGTCAGGGTAAAACTCAAAAAAAGGCACCTTAGGCAAAAATAAAGGGCCGAGAGAAAATGTTCAATAGAGAAAACCCGAGAAGACCGATTGATGACAGAAGTTTGATGCTTGCAAAATCTATTCCGAGATTAGGTGTAGTCTTGTGCTTTTGAGTTTTTGTGTATGACGAAATCATATGGAAATGTACACAAATTTGCAATGAATAAAAGAACTCAGCCTGCATTCTCATTAATTTTTAGTTTTGTTTTAAAAAGAAATATTTCATTTATTTATCTAATAATTATTCTCTAATCATCTTCGTCTGAAGGTGTCTAAGCGAATATGTGCTGATCACCCTAGGGAGAGGTTTTGATAACAGCCTTCATTTCTGTTGTAACCACACCCCTTGAAAAAAAAAGTCATTAGAGAAGAAAATAGCAACTGGCTCTCTAAGCAAAAGTTAGACCAAAGAGCGGGGTGAAAATCTGAAAACAGGTAGATTGCCCGCGAAAAAAAAATTGCTGGAGCAGGTTGGGTCCGCTTTAGGAAAAAATTAGGCACAGGGATAAGCGAAAATCCGAAAAGGACGTATTTCCCAACAAGAAAAGCTAGTGTGAAAACCTACAAGGGACGCACTAACTTTAAAATAATGACAAATGCTACCTGGAGCGATAAGGGATTTCAAGTCATGAAAGTGGCAGGATCAACGCGGATAGCATTCGGACCGAGAATGGTCTCCATCTAAATCACTGAGGATGAGGTTAGTCCGTGATGAATACTATCCCGCCGAGTGAGGGCTACCCGGGCTGCCCTTCAAATTGAAAGTTGCTTGGGCGAATCTATCTCCTGCATTTTGTATGACTCATGCATTCTTACGTGCATAATTTACCCTTGTGCATTCATTTCTTTAAATTTTTGCAGGAAAATTTGGCATCAACGTTGCTCAAAAGACTGACCCCGAATTTTCAAGGAGTAAAAAAAATGTTTTAGAATCGAGGGGCAGGCTGATGACATCAACCCGGGCCTCGGTGGCTGGCCGTCCCTAGGAGGAGGGTATAAAACCCCTCCTCCAGGCCGCCCCTCATTTTTTTTCCTTTCCTTCTTTTTCTATTTTCTTTTTCTCACTTTTTTCTTCGGTTTTTCACCTATATCTCCTTCGTTTGTGCTCCGATTTATGCACCGTTTTACATCTACATGATTCTTATTCGATTGTCTACGCAGTGATATAATTTTTGTAAAGTTTTTATTCAGTTTTTTTAGTGGCCATTTCGATTACCAGGTTAGTTTTCAGTGTATTTTCTTTCTTTTAACTACTTTATTTTGTATACTTTTGTGTTATAAATATGTTTTAAGTAAACGTATGATAAATATAAAGTTTTGATGGAAAAAATTACGTGTGCGTGGGGTTGGCAAATACTATTAACGTGAATAACATGAAAAAAAAGGAAAAAATTCTTGAAATAGAAACACGTAAAAAATAATATAGAGTAGGAATATGAATAATTTTGATTTTTTGTAGAATAATGAACAATTTTTTTTATTTAAATTTTTTATTTGTAGCATAATTTTAGACATTGCATGATTATAATTTATGTTGAATTTATTGCTGGGGTCTGTGGCCTGTTCAAATAGATATTTGCATGCAAAAGGTTAGGCACATTTTAGCTAAAATGCTGCCCAATTTTTTAAGATTGTAAAGATAATTGTATAGTTACACAATGTAAATATTGTGATTTATTTGCGTAACATAGCAAATGTTAATTAAAGCATTGTATATATAAATGTACTAACTGTTTGATTTTTTTTTAAAGATGCCTCCACGACGTGTTCCACCTCGAGAACCAAAAGATATTCCACCTCCAGTATGGATGACTGGCGCGCAGAGATGGAGGTTTGAGGCATTATGTCACTCACAGTTTTTGTCCAGTAAATTTCTGTCTTGGACATTCTTGGAGCAGATGGGCATATGGGAGGAGGTCAACATGTTAACAGCTATAAGCTGGACTGATTTTCTTACACCGGCTTACCTCACATACCAAGAGATTACCAAGGAATTCCTGGTTATGCTTCGATACGAGGGGTTCTCGAGACCAGATACAGATCCTGAGGCTATATCATTTCGGGTTCGAGACATAGAGCATACGATGAGTCACCGAAATTTTTCCCAAATTATGGGTCTTTCGACTGGAGGCCAAGTACAAGTACCAAATAGAGCTATTTTGGCTCACCGATGGGAGATAATCACAGTACCAGGGGCCCATTATGACCATAACACGGCAAAGAGTACCCTATTAGCTTCACAGGAATATAGATATAATCAGATTGGCTAACAGCTATTTAGGCTGAGTTGGTAGTCCTAGCGCCATCAATGCCATGGAGATTTGGAGTTTATGGGCCATGGTGATAGGGACACCGCTCAACATTAGCCACGAGATTGTATTTGGTTTAGTTAGACAGAGTTAGGGGCCTACGGCACAGATATGTATAGGTGGGTAGTCACCAGATTGTTACTACACTTAGACCAAGACCCCAGCATGTTTGGTCCATCCGTGGACAAAGATATATTTGTTGACTGGGTCCTTACCAAATACATGGGCATGATTGAACAGTTGTCTGGCTCGTCAGGAGAGTATAAACTACTTACCATATCTGAGACCCGACGAATGTATCATTTACCTTTGCTTACAACTGCAGCACCAGTTGAGGATCAGCCTCAGCCAGTGGAGAAGCATCCCCAATCTCAGCCAGACGAGGAGCAGCATTATCCACAACCAAAGGGGGGAGAGCCTCACGCGTCGCTAGATGGTATGGATGTGGACATAGATCTGAAGGAGCTTCTTCGCACTCTATCATCACAGCCATTTCCTCTAGAGGACCAGATGTGCCCTTCTCCCCTTGTGCACAATTGGGGGTTGGATCCTCAGACATCTGGGAGGTTTCATCACTATGGCCAGCCAGATTCTCCGAAGGCATCTACTTCTACAGCACCGCCGCCACCACCTGGGCCTAAGATGGAGCAGAGCCAGACGAGTATGGAGGTCCTCGTCCAGGCCATGCAGAGGGAGATTTTGGCAGCGTTGGATGCTCGATCCTAGCATTCTGATGAGAGGTTGATGGCCATAGAGTAGTGCATGGATGGGAGACTACAGGCCATGGATGGGACACTACAGCGCATGGAGTGGCTCATGGACGAGGTGAGGCAGCGCCAAGACATATTTAAGGAGTCCATGAGAGCCTCCCATGTAACATCGAGTGGATGAGTTCCTCCAGATAGTGGATGAGTCTATTGATATGATGAGGCTCTGGTTGGAGATGGTTGAGGGATCGACACAGGGTACATCCCAGTCAGTGAGGCATCTACAGGATGGTGCGGATGCCAAACTTACAGATATGAGCGGTTGTATTAGAGACCACACTATGACCATCTCAACCTTGGGGACAGACGTTTACAATCTCACCGGGACTATAAGGGGGTCTTGCTCGTCCGTTCCTAGACGGACAGATAGAGGTAGAGTTGTAAGCGCCACGTCCATCATAGGGGTGAGCAATGATCGGTTCGGTTCAATAACCAAACCGAAAAAACTGAAAACCAAAATATTAGAATTTATACAAACCGAACAGAACTGAAATTATATAAAAACCAAAATCTTCGGTCGGTTTGGTTCGGTTAATCAATAAAACCGAAAATCCAAAATTATAATTAAAAAAAATTATCTAAAAATTATACAAAATTATAACTAAAAAAAAATATCTAAAAATTATACAAAATTACAAATCATAAAACTAAAATAAAAACATTTAAATTGAAAAATGTACATATATAATTTGAGTTCAAGCCCCTTAGATTGATCAAAATAATTTTTTTTATGTAAAAATTGGATAAAATAACATATAATATTAAAATTTCGGTTGGTTCAGTTTTTACCTTTCAAAACAGAACCAAACCGAATTAATCGATTTACATAGAATTCCAAAAATCAAACCGAAAAACTGAAAAATCGAACCGAATTAAAAAAAAAATCGATCAGTGTGGTTTGGTTTTTCGATTTTACCCGAATTTTTCTCACCCTTAGTCCATCCCTAGTCCATCGGCTTCTACGTCTCCACCAGTGGAAATTACTGACCAGCCGTCTACCTCTGCGGCTCCAGGCATGCCTGTAGTATATATATCAGACGAGGAGGATCCAGAGGAGCCCACCGACTATGATCCATTTGACTGATGTTCAAGGAGATTTATTGTTATTTTGACCTGATTTATGTACAAAAATTGATATAACTTGTATATAAATGATCTTTATTATACTTTGCATTTTTAATACACTTTAACATGAGATAGATAAAAGAAATAAGAATATAAAAATAGTGAATCACAAATAATAAAATGACAAATGATGACAAAGATAACTCGACAAAATGTAAAATCTCAAATAACCTGTCAAAATAATTTGACACAATAATTAATGAAAGTTTCTTCATGCGGGAAACAGTTGAGGCTAGACACTACGACAAGTAGTTAGATGCCAAAACCGATTCAAGGATGATATTCGTACTTCGTAAATCTATAAATGACTCGGTGCAACCCAAGAGGATGATGTTCACGCTTCGTAAGTCTGGAAATGACTCGGTGCAACCCAAGAGAGAATATGCGCACTTCGTAAGTCTAGAAATGACTCAGTGCAACCCAAGAGGGTGATGCTCGCACTTCGTAAGTCTAGAAATGACTCGGTGCAATCCTAGAGGATGTTTTCTGCACTTTGTAAGTCTGAAAGTGACTCGGTGCAATCTAAGAGGACGTTTTTCCGCACTTTGTAAGTTTAGAAATGACTCGATGCAATTCAAGAAGAATGACAACACTTCGTAGTCTATTTAACGACACGGTGCAATCCAAGAGGATGAAATTCAAATCACAATCCTGTTCTCCAGGGAGCAGCCGGTTCTTCAGGAGGCAACCTCAGGTACACATCTCTTTCCTTTTCTCTGAGTTTTGGCTCACCTAGGGACCCATGCACTAACTTCCCCAAAATTGAGGGCAACTGTAGACACCGGCTCCCGAGGCAGCCTAGATCAGGATTACCCAATGATGAAATTAATGCATGTTCACAAACGAAAAGGTGGGAAGTGATGTTTCCATGTCAAGTTCTTTTTGAAAAAAAAAAATTCAGTGGGTGCTGACGTCATCGGGCCTCCCCTCAGCTAGAGGCGGGCTGCCCGAGGCCACCCCTCAGCGAGGGGTTACCCCTCTCGCGCACGCGCATAGCGCATGCTGCTATGGCACCCCTCGTGAGGGGCAAGCGCCTGCGCAGGGTGCCCCTTGCTGCGAGGCCACCCCTCATCGTCCCTCTCGTGTTTCTATCTTTTTGCTTCCCGAAACGTTAGAATTTAATTCTTGAATTTAATTCTAATTTTTTCGGAAATTTTGGGAGTTAAAACCGTTTTAAAATTAAAGTTTTAAGTTTAATTGAGGGAGTTTTGCTTCCTAAAGGAGGATTTTTTTCTAAAAAAAGGGGGATTTTTTTTTTGGCTGGAAAAAAATAAAAAGAGGGTTCTTCAAGAGAAGAAAAAAAGAAAAAAGAGGTTTGTGATTTTGAGTTTAAAAAAAGAGATTTTGATTTTTCTTGAAGATTATTGACAAGGAAATAAGATCACGTTCTACCTTTTTACATATTGATAATTTTGAGGGTAAAAAATTATAGGCTCAATTGCATAATTTTATATTTTTTATCTCTTATTCTTCCATTTTGTTCATAATTTTTAGATATTTTGTTTGTTCAATTTATTCGATTTGTTATTTTTTTTGTTTATAATTTAAGTTAATTTAGATATTTTTTGCATGAACATGATATAAAATCAAGTAAAACTAAATAAAATTGCATTTTTGTTAAGGATTTTAGAGAAAAAAGTTTTTTTGCTCCACCATTGTTCGTGCCCGTGAGGGGGAGGAAGAAGGTGAGGGGCGCCCTTTTTTTTGTCTTTTTGCCCTTTTTAACTTATCTTGTCCCGTTTTTATACTTTTCAATCCGTATTTTGCATAGTTTTTTATGTGATTTTAATTTTATTTTATCATGTTTATTTTATTTTTCTTTATTTTATGTGATAATATTTATTTTTATTATTTTATTTAATTTAATTGATTTTCTAGATTTATTTACTAACATTAGTTTTTATTTTGTTTTTATTGTCTACAATTCTTATTTTTTATGTGAGCATTTTCAATGGCAAATGGGGATTCATGGAGATTCGAAGGCGCCCCTTTTGGTTGGATTTGTCATTTTTTATTATTTTGCTTTTATTTATTTTATTATATAATTTGTAATAAATTTATTTTATTTCATGCACATTAAAAAGAAAATCACAAAAAATATTTTTTATTAACAAATTGGATTTTTTCTAATAAAATGAAACCAATATCCTAATTTTTTACCAATAAAATCTCACTTTTAAAAAGAATAGTTAATTTTTCTCAAAATTGGATCACTCATCCCTATTTTCTCAATATTCACAAAAAAAAAAATAACTCTTCAATTTTCTAAGTGAACATGAAGGAACCAATGTTCCTATTCTAAATAAATATCCTGATTTTTGAATGTTATTTAGTTAGTTAATTTTGTTTATTTAATTTTTTATTTTGGGGATTATATTTTTTGTCCTAATTGATTTATTTTTGTTTGTTTTAATTTGGGGGATTGTATTTTTGTCCCAATTTCGTTTTGTAATTTGTTTTGTATTTTACTTATTTTATTGCCTTTCTTTACCGTTTTTCTCGTCGTTTGAATTTGCGTTTTATCTTAAATGTATGATCGTGTGAGATGAGAGATGAAAATTTAATAATTAAAAAATTTATTTATAATTAACCAAGATATTAATAAGAGTAAAGTCCCAAACTATTCTCTGGTTTAGACCTCGAGATTGGACGAACTGTTTCAATTTCTTGTAAATAGGGTAGCGACTCCAAAATATCTCAAAAATGCCTAAAGGTTTTATGAAATTAGATGAGCTTTTTCAATATTCTATTGGGTAGAGATTACAAAATATTTCATGTTGTCCAAGATCAAAAGACCAGAATCATCTCGGACCCTAAAAGCGGGTCTCCGGAAAACGATCGAGTTCAGTGCACATCACACAATGTTCTAATTTTAACCAATAAAATATCACTTTCAAAATGAGAGTTAGTTTTCATAAAATGGGATCACTAATCACCGTTTTCTCAATAATACCCGAAAATAACTTTTCAATTTTTAAGTGAGTATGAAGGAACCAATGTTTTTATTCCTAAATAAATGCCCCGATTTATGTATGCTTATTTTATTTAATTGATTTTGTCATTTATTTATTTATTTATTTATTTTATATTTTGGGGATTGTATTTTTGTCCCAGATTTTCATCTTATAATTTTATTTTTGTAGTTTATTTTTATTTTCTTTATTTATCACTTTTTACCGTTTTACTCGATGCTTGATATGCGTTTTAATTAAATTGCATGACGTGTGAGAAGAGAAATTAGAAAATTGATTATTAAAAACTCATTTATAATTAACCAAAACATTAATAAGAATGAAGTTCCGAATCTTTCTCTGGTTTAGACCCTGAGATTAGACGAACTTTCCCAATTTTGTAAATTGGGTGGCAACTTCAAAATATTTCAAAAGTGCCTAAAAGTTTCATGGGATTAGATGAACTTCCCCAATATTCTATTAGGTAGAGATTTCATAATATCTTATGTTGCCCAAAATCTAGATGCAAACGATCTCGGATCCTAAAAGCATGCCCTCCGAGAAACATTAGCGGGTTCGGCGCGCGTCACACTGTCCATGAGCAAAAAAAAATAAATCAGTCCATTAATATCGATTTTTTTAAAATATTAACCATTAATCAGTCCGTTACAATCGGTTAATCAATTTATCGGTTCGGTTTCGGACCGATTTTCCGTTTAACCGCATCAACCGGTTTTTTTGCTAACCCGTACAAGCAAGTGAAGTGATCCATAAGGGGGTTAGCTTATTCATAGAAAAGGATAAAAGTTATTTTTAATCTTAAACTGAAATTTTTAATAAAAATAATTTCGTGTAGTATTTTATTATTCAATTTATTTACGGATTCTAATTCTATTGATTAGAAAGTTGATAGCAAAGATCGTTTTGACGTGGATATGCAAGGAGTTTTCACATTATTGAATTTTTTTTTTAAAACAAGTATTAGCCTTCAAATATGTGTTAGATCTATCTAATTTTTAACATTTAAAATAAACTTTAAACTCATATACATTTGTTTTTGAATTATTTTATCTTCGACTGTGTTTTAAATTAGAAAATAATTTGAATAGATCATTTAAATAATTGATAGTAGGTCCAATAAAACCAAGAAAAATTTAATGGTTCACTTTTAAGAATAATTGATTTGATTTTTCATTTATAAACTCTTACAATTTTCATTCATCTATAATTTTAAATTTATACCTCTAGACTTTTTACATTGCATACACCCAATCAATTTAAAAAAAAATCATTTCATAATTTGCACTTTTATATAAACAAAATTTCATTATATGTAACAAATGTAATCGTAAATCAAATTAAATTATTCAACAAATATAATTTCTTTTTAACATTATATTTTTCCTTTAACAAAACTACATGCGCCAGTGATATTTATATGACCATACAAATGTTAAGCTTAAATACCGCATCTATGACAATGGGGTAGATTGCTAAAACATGTACTAAAATGAACTTGCAAATTCTTGTTTTACTCTATTTTTCAACCCACGTAAGCGTTCTCCAAACTCATTTAATAAGATAAATGTAAATTTCCCCTTAATGTTTATCTCCATTTTGCCTCACAAATTATTTTTAAAACAAAAATATTTTTATAGTTATTGAAAAGGATGCTAAAATGCCCAAATGGTGCAAAAAGGCTACTATAATTATTGAAAAGCCCATTTTAGCATTTATAAGGGTATTTTAGCTCATAAACAACTTGAGAGGCAAAATAGTACATTTTCTCCATTTAATATGAACATCCTGCACTATTGATCTTCGGCCTAACATTTAGTGAAATTAACATAAGAATACCTCACACCCAGTTTATCCCACCTCTAGGGTGTCTCTCCCTTCAAGGACCAACAGTTAATATTTACTGAGCACATAAAAAGGAAAAAAACAAAAAAAAAAGGCTGAATTTGAATGAGTACTTAAAAAGCAGAATTATAATAGTCTGACATGAGATAGTAAATTTATGCAGTTAGGCTTTTTCTAAATTTAGTACCACTCTTATTTGAATGCCACCACGGATGCTTTGCAGAAGCAAAGAACTTGATGTAAAATCACCTTCCTGCATTCAAATACCCTAATAACACAGTACGGAATGACAACTTGCTCCTGCTTAAAACATGGATTCAACTTGCACGAGCAATTATAATATGCATCGAGGAAAGTCAATACAAAGTTTCTAGATAATTCTCACTTTAATTTGTACAAAAGAAATCTTTTCAAAATTTCTCACGTGACAGCAAAACTTGGACGAATTAGAATCTAACTAAACATATCCTTCGTCCCTGTAAATGAAAATGTTAATAACCTGAGTATGGTATACCTTTTACCATATGTCACAGAGCACTGGCAGCACGAACAGTAAAGATTATAGAATGAGAATGCAAATCCGTAGCCTAGCTTGATTTTCTTCACATCATTTACTACTTCCATTTGAAGTCACAGTTGCCCCACCTTTCCCCACTAATTTGAGACTTTTACTTAGTTCTCGTGCATTCTGATAGTGTACATAGAAAAATACAAAGCCAAGGTGTTAATTTTTCTCCATCTCACTATATTTGTTAACCAAAAGAGTAAAGCGAAAAGCATTAAGAAGCACAAGATAATGTCATTTCGTGTCTCCATGATCAAAAGGGACAAGGCTTTTTATTTTTCATGATAAAAGTTTGAAGAAAATTTAAGTTTGTATAGAAGACCCAAGAAACCATAATATTAGTAACAGACATTCAATCATAAATAATGAACAAAACAAAACAATCAAACACCCTGCAGCAGATTTGCAAAAATTTTGCATTGAATCATCAAACCTACACAACTCTGATGACACAGTGCCTAAACATCAGTACTTTGTTCAGTGCTTAGGTTAAAGAGGATTGTGAAAAGCCCATGGTTACCACAAAGGGTTATTCACATCCCATTGGTCCTGGAAACAGTTCCCTAGAGAGGTCTCTTGAATGAATATACTTACACAGGTCCAATGGAAAGTGGGCTTATGTTAACCAAGGCTTTGAAAAAGAAAAAAGGCGTAAACTGGAAAATACGATATAACTCAAATACATAAAAATGATAATGGAGTAATAGTCAACAAATTTATAAAAGGCAAAGTGACACATGTTTATAAGAATATATATTAGAATAATACTGGTAAAACTTGTTTTTTACATGGATACACTTTATTTAAATCAGCTTATGCTCTGGTTAGAGGCTTTTATAGAAACCTGCGTTCATTGAATTTTATAAGCTTAATCCAATAATATCTACTCTTGAAACAATAGAGTGACAAGTGTCGAAATAGTGGAGGCTTTGGATAATAAAAAAGAAAAGGTTTTGAGGGGTAGATACAAGGCAACTGATGATGTAATATTTGACTTCTATACAGCTTATGACTTGAGTTCAGCAAAGGAAAAATAAGGACAAAGAAGGGATCTAAAAGCTTGTAAGAAGTTGTAACTATATAAGCCAAACAATTCCATCTTTGCTAGAAAGAGGCGATCAAGCATCATGCAAATATTGTGCAGTTATACCAGAGACAGTAACACAATTAATAACATTTGACGGGTGCATGGGGCAACAGAAGGAAAGAAGTAAAGTAGACAAACATTCAATAATCCAGTGATAGCAGGAAATTTAGAGTGAACCATATGGAGAGCAGTGAAATGCCAGCCAAACAAGGATTCTTCATATGCTAAGTTTGACAAAAATAATTTCTTTGGATTCTGATGGCTTCATTTGAAGAGCACAAAACTCCACAATAAAAGTATTAACTAACAGATAATGGATGTACAAAGACAAGAAACACATAATACACCTAATTTATCCAGTTGCGGACTGCTCCAAGAATCATCTGCTAATTCATATATTTAGAACTGTATAAAAATGATTCGAGTCTTGAAGCACAACAACAAGATCTATAACATATGCCTTAAACACGAGTTCATGCCATACTTAGTTGAAGATGCATGACTATATTACTTCCCTTGAGTTGAAATCTTGCCTACTCCGACCATTCCATAAAAACCAATATGCCATAGGGTAATACATAGTTGCATCGGTGCAAGGCTCAAGAAGAATTAGAAGATTCATATGGGAAATTAGTAGCTCTGGAACATATTCTGTGTTGCTTGAAAGGAGCTCTTGGGCATAGCATATTGTACAGGAATCACAGTCACACTAATATTGAGTGTCTTATGGATTCTGGTTTGGTTGAGTGCAAAATTGATCGGAGATTTGCTGCATGTTACCCATTTTTGTTGGGGGAAATTTGGTGTCATGAAAAAGCAAAAGCAAAATGTTGTGTCCCGATCCAGTGTGGATATGAATATAGAGCCATAACACAATTTGCATGTGAAATTATGTAGATGCATAATTTCTTAATTGAAGTTGGTTTGAAGTCTTTATTACTAGCAAAACTTTGGTACGATAAATAAGCTGCTGATTGGCTACGGATGCAGACACGAACTGACTAACAAAAACTCACTGCGTATGCAATATTTAGACGACTTACCGTGAAATAGTTCAATCTCCCAACTAAGCTTCTATATTTCATTTGGTCTTCCAACAAATCACTATCATCTTTTCTAAGATGCAAATTAGGAATCATCACTGTGATGCATGGCTTGGCTCCTACTTTCCCATCTCTTTTAGTACATCAAGCACATTTTTTTTGAGTCAACAAGATCCTGTTCTTACTCCATGTTACCTCTACTCCTAAGAACTATTTCAGCAGTCCCAACAAATTGGTGGTATGATTCTATTGCTCCATCTCCACATATGCAACAACACAAAATTTTTCAAACGTTATGAAATTGTAGCAAGTGATGAGAGAGGATTAATGGGGAATCATGATACTGCCACGGTCCTTGGAAAAGGAAAGGTGGAACAGCAAGTCACTTCTAGAAGGAAACGGATTTCAATGAATGTATTCCATGTACCTGATGTTATAACGAATTGAATTTCTGCCAATTTCTTACGTAAGAAAGACCTTCAGGCTGTCATAGAGGCAGAGAAAGTTATTTTCTCTAAGAATGGTGTATTTGTTAGACAGAGTTACTCTTGTGATAGCATGTTATAACTAAGCATAAATAAAGTTGATGTTTCAATTTATATGGTCCAGTCATCTTGTGATTTATGGCATGCTAGAAGATCACATCTTAATTATAGATTTATTAAGTTTATGTCTAAACATGGACTAAACCCAATGTAAATAAACATGATGGAAAATGTGAGATATGCAAATAAGCTACAATGACTAAACCATTTCCTAGTAATGAAAGATCAACCAATTTGCTTGATCTCTTTCGGTTATCAACAAAACGATATTTATCATACCCTATTTATAAGACATCCTAAGGGTAAGATCACTCTTTCCATAATTTATGTTGATGAAGATTTTTGAAAATAAAAAATTTATTAATTTTCTCATTTTAAAAACTCTAAGAATGTGCAAGCTATTTATAGAGAAAATAAAAAATGTCCTAGTCTTATTTTAATAAGTAAAAAAAAAAAAACTAACTAGGAAATATAAAGATAAACTCTAACTAGGAATATAAAATAAAATCCTAATCTAACTAGAAAATATAAATTTTAATAAAGAAAATCAAAAAATTCCAATCTTAATTAGGAAATCCAACACTCCCTCTCAAGTTGGTACATATATATTAAACATACCCAACTTGCAAAATAAAATATAACAAGTCCTATTATTAAGTGTTTTAGTAAATACATCCTTGCAGTACAAAACTAAATAGCGTCAGCTCTTGAAATTTTCTAAGACTCCTGCCATTATATGTAAAAAGTCTTGTATCAAAACACTGATATTGAGCGTGAACATCAGCCTGTAATAGAGAAGGCTCAACATCCAAGAAGTCCAACAATGATAGGAAAAGGCTATCTAGAGTTGGAAACTGCCGGCAAGACTGTTAGAAGAAGAATGGATAGAAGGCAACGATTGGAGAGGGTTTCACGCGCTAACACACTTTGGTGGCGAACAGTAACACCAAATGCTTCAACTGGCGCATGTATGTCACTTGTAGCTCCTCCAACAACCGAATTTGGTGGGTAGGTTGATCTACAGGTGGCACACCATTTGAGAGTGGTGGTGTAAGCCACCTCTTACTTAGAATAGGAAAGCCCCAATTTTGGTGTTCTAAGGTTTCAGACCACACCAAAAAAATTAGAAATTTTTAACCAAATTTTGGTGTTCTAGTATTTTCAAACCACACCAAAAATATTAGAGATTTTTAACCAAATTTTGATGTTATAAGGTACTCAAAACACACCAAAAAAATTAGAAATTTTTATCTAAAAAACAAGTTTTATAGAGCTAATGTAACAAGAAAGAAAACTCAACCTCTTGGTACTTTTCTAAAACATGTATTTTACCTATTGCTGAGAGGGAGAAAACTCAACCTCTTTAGAAGGAGAAAACTCAACTTCTATAAAGAGCAAGACTATGATACCATAAAGATTTTTTAGAATAAAAATTTTATTAATTTTCTCATTTTAAAAATTTTAAGAATGTACAACCTATTTATAGAGAAAATAAAAAGTGTCAAAGTCTTATTTTAATAAGGAAAGGTAAAAAAAAAACTAGAAAATATAAAAATAAACTCTAACTAGAAATATAAAATAGAATCCTAATCTAACTAGGAAATATAAATTTTGACAAAGAAAATCAAAGGATTCCAATCCTAATTAGGAAATCCAACAATTGATAACATAGTAATGACATGAGATGATAGAGAATAGATGGTTCAACCGAAGAAGCTCTTGACTCAAGAATTTAAGATCAAGGATCCAAGGGAGATGCAATATTTCCTTGGAATTGAAGTTGCCAAATCAGAAAAATGAATCATCATTTCTCATAGAAAATATATTTTGGATCTCTTGAAAGAAATTGGTATGTTGAGTTGCAAACTGGAAAAATTGCCTATTAAGAGCAACCACAAGCTGCAAACAAGGATTGAAGGTTCAATTGATAAGGAGATATATCAGAGATCGGTTGGAAGACTCATTTATCTCTTACACATTAGACCAAACATAGCATATACAGTCTACTTGGTAAGCCAATTCATGCATGATCCCCGTGAGCCTCACATTCAGGCTAACTTTCACATTCTGCAATATCTAAAGTCTGCTCCAAAGAAAAGTCTTCTTTTCTCCAAACATGGTCACCTCCAAATGGAAGCTTGCACATATGTTAATTTTGTTGGATCTCTAAGTGATAGGAGTTTACATTTGGTAATTGCACGCTTGTTGGAGGAAACTTAGGCACTTGGAGAAATAAGAAGCAAAGTGTATTTGTCAAATCAAGTTCTAAAGCAATAGTATAGAGATGGCTTCGGGCGTCTATGAGCTTATGTGACTGTGAAAGTTATGAGGAACTAAAATTGTGTGAAAATGGTAAACTATCCTTGCACTGTGACAACCAAGCTGCCATCAGTATAGCCCATAATCCAATATAGCATGACTGGATAAAGTACAATGAAATTGATCAATACTTCACAAAGAAAAAGTTGATAGATGGTGTCTTGAGCCTGTTCCATGTGACATCCAACAAGCAACTAGCTAACATATTTACTGAAGGGCTTAACAACAAGGCCTATCGCACCTTAGTTTACAAATTGGACATGAATGCTATCTATGCACCAACTTAAGGAGAAGTGTTGACTGATCTTTTTTGGGCAAATTCGTAAGCCCTAATTGTAAAGGTTCCTACTTTGTTAAGATTTTATTCTATTGCATTTATTATTTCTTTCCTAGTTAGGCTTTATTCTTTCGAAGATTAAGAAGAAATAAGAGCGAAATCCTTAATCTCTTGCTTATTTTTTGAATATAAGTAGTTTTTATACATAGTTAGGTAATTACCAAGTACTAGATAACCTCCAACTAGCACTTAACAACTCTTAATTACAATAGTTAACCATCTTCTAATCTTCCTTATTACACTAATTCTATACTTATAATCATTACACTCCCCTCCAAGCTAGAGTGTACATGTCATATGCTCCAAGCTTGTTACGGATATATTCAATTCATGATCTTCGAAGTAATTTAGTAAGAATGTCTGCCAGTCGATCATTTGAATTGGTTAAATTCATGGTAATGCATCCTAATTCAATCTTTTGCCTGACAAAATGACAATCTATCTCTATATGTTTTGTTCTTTCATGAGAAACTAGGTTTGACGCAACATGCAGAACTGCTTGATTGTCACAAACCAACTTCATTTGTTCATCACCATACTTTAGTTCTTAGAGCAACTATTTTAACTAGAAAAATTCACTAGTAGTTAGGGTCATTGCTCGACACTCTGCTTCAACATTTGTTCTTGCTACAACTTCCTACTTTTTGCTTTTCCATGATATTACGTTTCCTCCAATCATGACAGAATACCCTGAAGTGGATCGTCTATCTGAGGAGATCCTGCACAATCCGTATCTGAATAGCCAACAACTTGTGTCCTTTATCTTCATACAACAGACCTTGTCTTGGATTGCCTTTGATATATTGAAGAATCCATATCACTGCATTCCAATGACTATCACATGGTGCTTGAAGATATTGACTCACCACACTAACTGCAAATCAAATGTCTAGTCGTGTGGTAAAATAATTGAGTCTTCCGACTAACCTCTGGTATTGACTAAGATCTTTTATTGGCTCCTTTGTCCTAGAACAAGCTTGACATCTGGATCCATGGGGGCATCTACACGATTCATCATGCCTATTTCTTTTAGAATATCTAGTGCATATTTTCTTTGTGAAATGACAATACCTACACTAGATTGTGCCACCTCAATACCTAGAAAGCACTTCAATTTTCGAAGATCTTTGGTTTGAAAATGGTTGAAGAGATGTTTCAGCTGTGCAATCCCTTCAATATCATTTCCTATGATAGCAATATCATCCACATAAACCACTACATTGATGCATTTGCCATGAGTATGACAATAAAAGACCGAATGATCTGCTTCACTTCAATGCATCCAAACTTTTGAACAACAATACAAAACTATCCAAACCAAGCCCTTGGAGACTGCTTTAAGCCATATAAAGCTTTGTGTAATCAACATACTAGACCTTCCTCTCCCCAAGCAACAAAACCTAGTGGTTTCTCCATATAGGCCTCTTCAATCAGATCTCTACGCAAGAAGGTATTTTTAATGTCCAACTCATTGATGCTCTAGTGATTCATAGCAGCAAGAGCAATAAGTAGGTGGACAGAGGCAATTTCGGCACCGGGGTATTTCCATAATCCAAGCCAAAAATCTGTGTGTAGCCTTTGCGACCAATCAGGCTTTGAGATCGGCTTTGAGGCTATTGACCTCCCCATTAAGACCAACTTTGACTGTATAGATCCAACGACATCCAACAGTGGATTTTCCAGGAGGCTGTGAAACTAACTCCCAAATGTGATTATCACTAAGAGCCATCATTTCTTCAATCATGGCCAGGTGCCAACCTAGATGTGCTAGAGCTTCACTGACAATCTTAGGCACAGGAAAAAAATGGTAGATTGGAAATAAAAGCATAATAAGAAGGTGAAAGTCGATGATAGCTCAAGAAATTGTAAATGGTATGTGGATTTCTAGAAGATCGAGTACCTTTCCTGATAGCAATCGGCTGAGTGGAATCATTTCGTTACATGACCGGTGCTCAAGAAGATGGTTGAGCAGGAGATGAGTTGCTTTGAGTGTGTATTGGCTCAATTTCTGCAAAAGGATTATCAGATGTTGTTGGAGGTTGCCTTCATGAGTAGACTTGAAGTGGTTTGGTGCAAGTGTCCTTTGGTGTTGTATTGTCTCTCTAATGGGTTCCAAGGTTCTTGCTCCCTATGATGATGTATGACTAAGCAAGTAATGGATCATATGCAATCCATGCCAATTACTAGACTAACATAGATTGATGAGTTGGCTAACAATCAACCATTAGATGATAAATAAAGGATAGATGAGCTGTCATTTTAATATTTTTCAATATATTACTATAAATACTAATGTGATATTGAGTATTGTATCCAGAATTGAATATTGAATACAAATTTCCCTCTTAGTTCTCATTCTCTCTATTCTCTATCTCTCTTTCTTCTTGGCAAATCTCTTCTCATCTTTTTCGAAATTCTTCCAAATTTCCCTCTTAGTTTTCATTACTCCATTGATTTCCTTATCTTGGCAAATTTGCCATTGACAAGAGTTTGTTGTGACTTCGAATCATAATAGACAAGCACGAAGGTACAAGCTCCTTTTGACAAGCTTGATTAATCGCCAATGTTCTGATCCACAATTTGGGACCATAAAAATTTGGTATCAGAGCCTAACACCATGGGCAGTGACATCAATTCTAGATTTCAAGAAGAATGCTCCATTATGTAACCCATGATGGACCCTAAGATTTCGACAATAGAACAACAATTAGATGAGAAGATCACTTAAAAAAATTCAAGACCAGTTGCAAGGTTTGCTCATCAAGGTCTCAAAGCTGATGGCAACTAGGAGTGATGCTAGTAGCGCCGCTATGCCAATGACAGGCCGAATTGTTGTCTCCGTTCCCAAGGGAGGAGGCGCAACACCATTCCCGCCAACAGACCAAAATCAACCAGCAACCGGAACTGCCACCCTTGCGACAATGCTGCAAGAAACAAACCTTGACATTCATATTCTCTAAGGGTTTGAGGATCTACTAGATTTGAAAAGTAGCCAAAAATTTATTAGTTCTATAACTATCCAATTTGAACCTCCATCTGATTTGGTTACATCCATTACAATTAGAGAAAAGGAGATCAACAAGGAAACTTCAATCTTGAAACCAACAGAATGAGGCAACAAGTTTGTCCACCAATACTTGAATTTAGTGACGTATTTTAAAAGCCAACATGGTTGCCTCCTATTTGAAACTGTAACCATCGCTTGAGGATAAGCTCTTTTTCCAAGAGGAGAGTAATGTTATGGTTTTGAATTAGGGTTAGACTTGGTAATATTTTATATATAGTTGTATTCTAGTGGTTTATTTGGGTAATATTTTATTTACAACATAATTTATATATTAGCAGTTTATTTCTATATTTTCCTAAAGTCTTTTTATTTTAATATTTCATAATTAGAAAGAATTCGTAGTTTCCTAGTTAGAATATAATTCATATTTTATTACATATGTCTAATCTTGTAATCTCTATTTAAAGATGCAAATTAATCAATAAAATTAAGTCATAATTTCCAGGTCGAAAGTACAAGAGATAGGCTACTCTCTCTAACAAGTTTCAAGGTTCTTACTCCCTTTGATGAGCTTGAAGGTACAAGCTCCTTTGACAAGCTTGATTAATCATCACACCCATCCACAATTTGGGACCATAACAATTTGTTTTGTACTTGAAGGGAAAAAATAGAATAATCATGAAATGGTTTTACATGTGATTTCTTCATACATAGGGGAAAAATGAAAATTTTGTTCTTTAGTTGTGTGATACAATTATTTCATAGGTTTGATTCCTTTTTGAACGTTAGGTGTAACTCCTACAAAGTTCTAAGTGTGACTCTTACAACCTCATTTCTTAATTAGTTTTAACATAAACCAGTCCCTACACAGCCATAAAAGGATAGATATATATGTGTATATATATATATATATATATATATATATAAAGAAATGTTTTTTAAAAAAAGCAACCTAAATTTGCAAACCTACAAGCTGCCCTACATCATTTTTATAGGCGATAAATAGTAAACACCATTATGTCCAAGTTATGCAGCAATAGAGCAACCGATATAAAATTATCAAATGACCAGTACTATTGAGTTCAAAGTCACTTCTTTGTTTAGAGTGCTTCTTTTTATTTTCTCAGTTAGTAAAGAAGCTCACTTAATTCCTAAAATGCTGCACCCTAATACATGTATCAATAGATGAAACCAGGCCAAGGATTTACCCCTAAAATAAAAGTTACAGGCAGCCTTGAACCAAAAGAATAATTTACTAAATCCAGGGAAATCATAAAGTAAACAACTTCATGGAATTTCGGAAAGAAGTTTCACAATTGGGTAATTTTTCTAGCAGCTAAATCATACAGACCGTATGTCCAAGGCAAGCAAGCAGGAGAGTAATTGGTATGACATTAACACCTTGTTTGGATGGCTTGTTTGGAAAGATGGGCTCTTTATGCATATGGATTTCATGATTCATCCATGGATTTATTTTGTCCAAATTTTAAAACCACCAATTGGTGGTTTTGCATGGTTTTCTAATTTTTTTTCTCTTATCACTTTTATTTAATTTTGATAACTCCATTTATATTCTAATACAACCTTAATCTTTTATTTCTTTTATTAAAATTATTTTTATTTATTATTTTTTAAAATTTTTCCACCTATCAAAAATCTATTACCACACCATCTTCCCAACCACAATAACAACTATTACCATCCCACCCCACCCCGCACCTCCCCATCAACTATTTCATCCAAACATAGTACAAGGGGGTGAAAGTAACACCATCTTCCCAACCACAATAACAACTATTACCATCCCACCCCACCCCGCACCACCCCATCAACTATTTCATCCAAACATAGTATAAGGGGGTGAAAGTAACAAATTCCTGAGTAGAATTAACTTCAAAATCAAATGTGTGTTTTAAGTACCTTTTTTCTCTTTTCAACATTAGCAGCAGTAAAAAAAATGTACTTGATTACTTACCCTGGTGCATGTGCCAATAAAAGAAACTTGCGTGAAAGATAAGCACTAAGATTAAATTTACTATCAGCCTTGAATCAAAGAACAAATTAACACATCAAGGATCAGAAAAGGGACTTAAAATAACACTTTATAACAAAGAAAACCTGACAGCAATTAACATGGAAGGAGAGATCACAAAAAAAGATAAGACTAAAAAACAACAGCATAAATGGCGTGTTTGCAGAAGACCTGCTATTATTATTAATGACAAATTATAAGATGAAGTTAAGGCCCATCAAAGTTTGTAGTGCAAACATATTGGACAACGAACAAAAACAGTATTATTAAATAAGGATCCCTAAAACTATGTGTCCTAAATTAGTTGGATGATACGAGAAAAAGGTAGGATGATTGAACATAATAATGCATGCCCAAAGAGCATGAGTCCAATATATGTGTAGTGACAAGGAGAGGTAGGATGATTGAACCTATCTTACAAAAGGCAAGCTTAAGGTTGTTTAAACTAGTTTAGTCACATGAAACGTTAACATCTAGATTAGCAGGCAAGAGTGCTCACATTCAAGTAGATAGAGACAAAAGGAGAAAGAATAAAACCCAAAAGAAAATGCCCGTTACAATGGTAAAATCCTAAGCGAATTTGGAATTCTAATTTAACTTAGAAGCCCTTACACCAAAATTTCATAGCAAAGGAAAAGAACATAAAAATGTTGTAATTATTTAGCAAGGATGTAGGTCCAACACATTTATATTCCAATTCAGATAAACTCCGAGTGACCTTGCTCAGAGGATTTAAATAAATAAAACAGAGAGAGCAAGAGAGAGTCTTGCACAAAATAAAGTAATATTTCCATGCTCTCGATCAGTATTTACAGTTGAAGGATCCAAGAACTACTATACATTAGAAGATTAAAAAAAAAAGCCATCCCTAAAATAACAAAGTAACCACACAAGCCATACAATTTTAAGGAAAAAAAATAAAAAATAAAAAAGACACCACGAATGCATCCAACTCAAGAAAAAAAGAATTCATGATACATAAAACTTTATTGAGCTATTTCAACTCTCAAGTCGTATAGTTTGTTCATCAATATATTAGGCCCTATTCTATAAAAGTTAAGAGTGATAAAGCATATGATAGTTTTTCCAAGAAATAACCACCTTAAACACCAAATAAAGGGAGACTAATAAACACACAAAATAGTTATCTTTACAGCTTTATTTATGATTCATGGGACGTCATGACAACAAAACCTAACCAAATCCTCAGCTTGCTTTCATACAAGCACACTATGTAGCTTAGAAGCCCATTGTGATGGCAACTAAAATTGAAATTAAACTAGTTTACAGAAATGCACATTAATATCCTCACCAGATATGCTATTGTCATATATACTGACAAATATCAGTAACAAATAAATTAATATAATATATATAAAGCTCCTCACAGTATAATTGGTGATCTGCAAAATGCAAATTCCTAGCACAAGTATGTATTTGTGGACGTCAGCTTTTAACATGGTAAAGATGCCCATTGGTTTAATCGTAAAGTTTCTCCACTAATATGCCTTTAGTCTGGTACTACAAGTCTTAATTCGATATGAACACCAAACTCAAAATAGGACTATGACATTACAACTTTTAAAAAATTAAGCAGAAGTTGTATGGCTATAACTACAAAAATTAAACCACGCCCAATGGTTACAAATATGGGTTCAAGATTATATAAATTAAAATTAAAATAAACCTCTGGTTATGAATCTTGGCAAAGTAAATAAAAACGGAAAGCAACTAACATCAGTGTTACTCCCTCAATCTCAAAATAACTGTCGTTTTAGAGATTTTTTTTTATCACGAAATATTTGTCACTTTTCAAAGTTCAATGAAGTATTAATTATCTATTTCATATTTATCCTCGATAATTATTTTTTCAATTCTATAAATTCTTTTCCTCCTCGCTCATTATCTCTGCTAACTAACACTATAGTAAATTAGGTTTTTTTTGGTAGGGGGTATAAACCTTAAACAAGGACGGAGAGAGTATATTGGTCAACTTCTAACTTAACTAGGAAAAATTATATGCTAACCGTTGATTGAATAGAAGGCGGATCAAGAATGATTGAGCGGACAGACATCTTGGCAATCTCAGAGATTGCAGCGTCTCTAATCCCAGGGACATCACTAGTCAACTCCTCGTAGGCAGCCTCAAAAGCCTCCTGCCAAAATCTTGGTAATCTTATCCGACGGCTATTAGTGTACACATCCCACATATGGTTCACCACCTTCTCCCTTTCCTCCATTTCCTACAATTTCCAACCAAAAATCAGCCAATTCCCTGATACAATTAAGTAATGAGAAAGAGACTTACAAGAACATCGAGATCGTCATGAAGAGGAACGTCAATGTCGTCGGAGAGACGGTTGAGATTGCCGGCGGACCAACGGAGAGTGACGGTTCCTGTGAACATTGACCAAAATGCCAAAAGCAAAATGGCAGCTAAAGCCCAGAATTTGTAACGTCCTTTCCCAAAAAGAATTGAATCTGCGGCTTCCTTCTTGGCATTGGTCGCCGTAGAAGTTACCGTTGCGGCCACCGCCGTAGATGTAGGGAGAGAATTATCATCCTTCATTTATGTTAAAAATACAAAAAAAAAAAAATGGAGCAGTGAGATTTGGAGAGGAATAGAGTTGGATTCAGTTGGCTGGAATTTCTGCTCCGCTTGTGGGAAGCATCGATTATTGTATATTTTGTGGGTCCCGCACTTCTATTTCTTTTTTTTTTTCTCTTTTTGTAATTGTAATTATTTTATTTTTATTTAATTAATATATAAAACCCGATGTCATCTCAACATGATTTGCTAACAGATTATCATGGCGCCAAGAATTAGGGGCATTTTTTAAGAGAGTGACCATTGATATTTTTCTGCACGAATCCCTAGACAATGGAATCTGCCCATTAAAATTTAATGTTTATGTATTGGTGACCTCAACATTCGTTTAAATGGGTTTTTGCTAAATTGGATGGAATCTTTTTTAGTCATGTATTACATTTAGCTGTTGTTAAGGGGATAAGTAACGGCGCTGACGTGACGTACACATGGAATGAGTCAATGTGACGTGACGTGTAATGATTGACACGTGGCCGATACGTCAGCGCCACGTAAAACATTGACCTTCAGTAAATACTGTGTGCAAAAGTAATCATATCCTCCATCTCTCTTAGATGTTTCCACATAGAGTAATCAGGCTTTTTCTGATAGGTATCAAATTTGATCGTCAGCGATTGGAGTTTGGTTAGAGTAACACCTCCGAATTTCTCCTACAGCGCGATCAGCAGATCCATTGCATTCTGATACTTACAAAATTATTTAGTGAGATCATCTTCCATCGCACTCAGCAAGATGATCCGAGCAGTACAATTCTTTCTCTTTCATGCCACATAGGCATCTCGATCCAGCCTATGTTGGGCCAAATTGCCATCCTCGGGTTCAACCATAACCGAACTTAAGGTTTCGAGGGCCTCCTGCTTCTCTAGCACATACTGGATTTTCATACTCCAAAATTCATAATTTTCGCCATTCAATTTCAAGTCCTTATTTAGCTCGGCAATAATGGATTTGGAAGCAGTAGCCATTTGCATCCTCAGATCTCTAATGGAACAAAAAATTGCACGAAATTAAAGGAGATTAGGCAATACATGCTATTTACTATGCATATGAAATAAAAATTTAGTAAAATTTTTTATTAGGCTTCAATTCGAAAAGCCTATTAAGAGTATCCAATTACCCTCTAAGTCCTAATATTCATTTTTACAAGTTAAAATTTCATGTATAGTAAATCTGAATTATTGGATTGTTAAGTCCTCGAACTCAAGAGGGGAATCATATTGGTTTAAATTTATTAAGTCTCTACTTAATAAGCATACAATCATTTTACTCATAAAATAATGCAAAATAATTAACAGTTAAATAAACACATTTATTATAAAATTAAAAGCCAACATAATAAATAGACGCATTCATTAAACCAATATTTTAAATTCAATAATTCTAAATATGACACTTATGTCAAAAGGTAATAAGAAACATAAGTCCTATTAAAATAAAATAAAAAAACGCTAATTTCATAAACCTTTGACACACATGTCAATTAGATAATAAGTGAAGATTTCACAAAATCTTCATATGGACTGGGGTTGACATGACAACCCTCCTGAACAACAGAGAAGGTACACCTCTAGACCATTCACGAAGCCATGGACGATTCACATTACGTTCACTTCTCAAGTTCATCATAAATTTAGTGTCCAACCTGTACACTCCTCTTTTAGCAAACTTCAAGATAAACTGGATAATAGCATGTTTATAAGATCCAACTTCTGAGTCCCACACATGTATCGTCAAGTTCCTCAGAACCGGATGATGCTCAAGAGAGTCGATCATCAACTTAATTATCTCAGTATTATCTCTTCCTCTGCCCAAACCACCTATCCAGATGCACTCTTACATCTGTTCATTCAAAAATACGATATGATGCACTATTGCATCAAGGTCATCAGCTCGGATATCCTTGCGCATCTTGATATTTCAGACTTCATGCACCTTTGCATTCATCCTAGCAATACCCTGAGGAGTACGAGGAACCATAGGAGTCCTTATCATCACCATTTCTGTAACATATCACAGAAATAAAATGTAATTAATACACTCATGTATAAACTCATATGATTAAAACACATTTCAATCAACAATAAGGACAGATCCATAAAATTTTTAAAAAAATATTTTTCAAAATTTATTAAAGGTAGAAAACACATTTTCCACAGTTTTATAATATTTTTAATAATTTAAAAACAAAAATGTATTTTATGGTCATCAAAAAAAATTGAAAAAATAATAAAAAAATTAGAAATATTTTGAAAAATGGTTCTGTAAAAAATTGGAGCCGATTCAATGGCCGAAGAAGGCCGCACGCACAGCCAGAGGGAGGGATGACGCGCCCACGCGCCCCTCCCACTTGTCCTGCCACGTGTCACAACCACAGTGAGCCACATGTCAAAATATGGTTGGTCTACATGTCGCCAACGTAGCAACCATGGACACATCATCGCCACGTGGCCTGACACATGTCTGACACATGGCAACAACCGATTGGGCCACGTGGCAGCAGTGACACATCACTATACTGATATAGCCCGACACATGGCATGAATTCATTCGACCACGTGTCACCCCCTGACTGGTCTACGTGGCGCCTTATGGACATGTCATCGCCACGTGGCTTGATCTGGGTCAGCCACATAGTGGAATCCGATTGGGCCACGTGTCCACAGTGACGCGTCACTGTAGACCCGCATTTGTGTGCGTCTGGGCCACCGCCCACGTGCACGTGCTCAACGTCTAGCGGCCATGCATGCCACGCACTGCCTTCTCGATGGATTATGAGCTCTGAATTTTTGCCGATGGGGGGTTTTTAGGATCTGTGATTTCAATGATATGGTCAAATTTTACAAATTCTAATAGCTAATATAGCATTTTGAACACCCATGTTTACCCCCTCGAATTATGGTGTACACATAAATGATTTTAGACCCGAAAAATATATACAAATATATATTTTAACACAAAAAAATTATATTGTGTTCATGCATCCTAGATCTACCAATTTTATATATAAAATTTTAGATCCAACCACATGCCAGGATGCCAAAAATATTGGCTCTGATACCAATGAAGGGTAAATAACATGTCATATGCACATATAGAGATAACAAAATCAGGTTATATTATACCTACCTCTTGTAGCGCAAATATAAAGTGAAAGTATAAACAAGAATCCCTTCTGGCATCACTGGTCTGGCGGATATTCACAAGGGGGATAATGGCAACTTGATCACAGTCTAAAAACCACTTGGAGTGAAAAACAGCGAGAGATAAAATCGACAGAGTTTCAGAAAACTAACCTATTTATAGAGCTCTTCTCCCAAATAGGTTTAATGCACCATTATGGGAATATTAACTCCCAATTAGAGAGTTACCCCTTTTAATGTGCATTAAGGTTCCTTTAAGAGGGAAGTTACATATTGTAACTTCTCATCTTAAAACCCTTTAATTAAGGGAAAAATCTCTTAATTAAAAGACCAGATATTAAACTCATTTTATATCTGTGAAATTTCCATCTAAATATGGATCCGGGTCCATATCGAGAGTCATGGATGTATCTAGATTCCATCAATATTAAACCACAATCCTATCTTCGAATAACTTTCTATAAGAAAATGTTATAAAATCTAACTTATAGCATCAAAGGAAAGAATAGCGCTATAGCAGGTCCAATACTTCTAAAACTTATCAAACATTAAAGTAGTCATATCCTTAATACATTGATTTTTACTTCTTTTCTCTTCTAACAACAAGAGATGAATTCTTAAAATACTATAAAAGTACATATTTTAGGTAGGATAGTGAGTTTCTGAAAAAATATCTGTAATATCTTTAAAAGGTTTCAATATATTACATATTTTCTCAACTAAACTCCATTTATCATCAGTTAGATTCCAAATATTTGTTGAGTCAACAATGGCCAAATTGTTAGTGGTTATGCCCTAGGCCAAACATTTGGACCTTGATGTAATCATTACATTTCATTTATATAATGGTTTTCTTCACATTAATATTATTGGCATGTTACATTATTGTAATGTTTATGAATAATAATGTTATTCATGTTGTCCCTAGTCATTTATCACTAAAGGGTATAAAGATAAATTAAGACTAGTATAGATTTGCATTGATAATCATGGGATGATTATATATGATGATATGAATCAAATCTATACGTACTTGTTAGAGAACAAAGTACTGGATAGACCCACTATAAGATCACTTCATGGGATAATGTCATAAGTGTTCTTATAATAGATATGTTATTGAATCCTTTGACCTGAGGTTATCATGGTTTCCTACATAAGGAACATTATGTTTTGACATAATCAAACGTTATCTTTAATCGGATAATTATAAAGGATATGATTGGACATAATGAGAACTATGCAGAGGAAAATGTATAATCAAGATGGAATTTGTCCCTCTTATGAGAAAGATATCTATTGGGCCCCTCGATGAGTAGGACTATAAAATGCATGGCCGTGCTCAAATGAATTGATAGTGTGATCAATGTCATTTGATTTTATCAGTCTACTTAGTGATCGAGAAATTATATGTTTGAACAATTTAAGTTTGACATGGACCATGACTTATGTTCGAACAAGATATCGTGTGACAAAAAGATAATAACATGTTCTATTGACAGGTTAAAATCGGACTAACGATATTTATATTATTTGGGTAGTCATAATGTCTTGCTAGAGACCAATTATGACTTGTGGGCTTATTATGGGATAAGGCCCACTGCCAACATAATATAAACCTATTGGGTCACACACCAAGACCAAAATGAATAATATGGATTTTATTGGGCTATTGGGCTATTATCTCTTGTTATTAACTCTTATCAAAACTCAATTTCCGTTTTTCAAAAGGAATGAGAGTTTTAAGGTGGTTAAAAATATTGGATACCAACATTGGATACCAACATAGAATACCAACATTGGATACCCTAGCTAGCATAACTTATTATTGAGAATAAGAAAGATTTACTCTAGCTAATTTTCAAGAGAGAAAATACAGTTACCATTGTTCTTCCTTGAGAAAGAAGAAAATCATAAAAATCCATTCGTATCTAAAGGGAGCTAGCACTCCTGCAACTTTGGTTCATTTTGTTCGTGCGTGTGGATACCAGTAGAGGACGTTCGTGTTAAAGGCAACGTCTTCAGTTCGATTTAAAGGTGTTTAATTCAGCTTCCCACACAGAAAAGGTTAGTAAATCTTATCACTTCCATTTGAATCAATCGAAATACATGGATCCTGTTTTTCGGGTTTTATTTTTCCGCTGCGTTTAATTTGTATTATTCTGCTTAAAACCCAACACAAATGTGAAAAAGCCTTTCGATAAAAAAAAGGGGCTTTATTAAGTATCGCATAGGTAGAATTCCACCTCGTGGGACAATCCAACCACAATCCTTTAGAAAACTCAAGACCTACTCGATCAACACATTTAACAAACTTAATTCTCCTATCTTCTGACCTATTCACATATTTCACCCATACCTTAATAGCTATAATTGATTTGTCAATCAATTTCAAACTCTCTTAAACAATAAAATTTAAAATATGAGCTCCACAACGCATATGGAAAAACTCACCATTACAATGCAAATAACCATGCAAACTAAGTTGATCTTTTAATAACTCTTGCATGTTGTCATTATTTCTTGCATTTTCTAAAGTAATGGTAAAATTTTTTTTCTCTATTTCCCAAAATTTTAACGTGTCATATACTTTTCATATAATAGAGAAGCAACGTGCAGAGAAGGAAAATGACAAAAGTTCAATATTTTATAGCATAACTTCCAATCCTTATCCACATAATGAGCAGTCAGGCAAAAGTAACCCTCAGAAATGAATGAGGTCCATACATCACAGGTTAAACAAATCCTACCTGGTACTTCAGCTAAAATATTCTTAAGAATATCCAATTTTCTCTTTTGTATCTTTAAACAATATGATTTTACTGTATTCCTACATTTCGGCTTCACATCTTGGTTTAAGTGTATATGTGGATTTCTATTTGCTTCATGTTCTACAAAAGTAAAAGTATACCCACACCTACTTATATCTAAAGCTACACGCTCTTTGTGTTTATCTTGTACTTTAGTTCATCAGACATAACATTAAATTTAGAACATACCTTTAAGTGACATCTTAAACTAGAAGTCTCATGGGTAGAATCAACAACAATAAGGGCAGAACAATAAATTATTCTTAAATTTAATTGAACCATAATAATACCTATAGGAATTGATGTGTTGCATTTATTTGTAAGAGATTAATGGACCATAGGAATTGATGTATTGCATTTATTTGTAAGAGATTGATGGACCATAGGAATTGATGTATTGCATTTATTTGCAAGAGATTGATGGACCCATATGTGTTATGAGGGTAGTAAGGAAAGACAAACAAGTAGTTAATATCGTGATAAGGTGTATTTAGATATTTACAATGAGCACACTTTGCATTTAGATGTTAGTAAATGCAGCAGTATTTAGTTTAGTTACATATTAAAATTTTGCCACAAATAAGATAAATTCATACTTTGCACGTTCATCTTGCATATTAACAAAATTTGCCATGATAATATCTTTGCATGCTTTATATTTACAATAATACATTTGACCAAAAAAATATATATTTACAGTAATACAACACTCATTGGTATAATTTGCCAAATTAAACAGTAATATAAAAAGCAATCTCGTTTGGCTCCAAAAAACCTAAATAGCAAGAATCCGAATCATAAACTAAAATCTGAAATTCAAGTCAAAAGATTTCCCTGGAATAAGAAATGAATTTAGGAGGACAACAAACTAGTGTTGAAAAGTCCACAATTGTGGCTCACTTTTGTTGACAAAGTTTGTCAACAGTTTTTTTTTAGGAATCCCACATCGGAAAATGTAAAGAAAATGGGGATTTTTGTAAACTATAAATATAGCTGCCCTTTCCTAATTGAAATTATCCCAAAATTGCCACCTTTCCTAAGGCAAAAATTCTTTATCTCTTTTATAAATATTTCACTTGTATTATTTCTTTAAAATAGTAAAATATATTTTGGTAGTGTCCGATGACATAGGCATAATTGGACGAATCTCATTAAATTCTGGTATTTTTTATTTGTCTATTTAATAGTTATTGTCGGGTATATTGTTAGTAAATTATTGTGCTGTTAAATTATTTAGAAAAATTCTGTCTAAGAAGATTGGGTTTTAAGTGGGACCATTTGTGACCCCTCAATTCTTTCCTAAAAATTTTACCTTGTGTGGTTTTTTAGTACAACCGTTTATGCTTTATTCACCTGTCAATAGTATTTGAGGTGAATTTGGTGGAAATTAACCTGAGTTTTCACAATAATTGGTATCAAAGTCTAGGTTTTTTCTTAGTATGCTATGTGGTTGCAGCGTAGTCTGATTTTTCACATTATAAAAGATTTTTTTTTGGCTATTGGCATTCCGCATCGACAGCTATTGAATAGTAATTATAGAAGAAATGACAAATTCATCCACTACTTCTTCCTCGTCCAATTTAATGGCAAATGCAATAGTTGCAATGAAATTTTTTGATGGTACGGGTCATTTTGGCATGTGGCAAAGTGAGGTTTTAGATGCTCTTTTTTAATAAGGTCTAGACATTGCCATTGAAAAAAAGAAACCAGATGATATTGATGAGAAAGAATGAAAGCGACTTAATCATTTGGCATGTGGTACAATTCGATCGTGCTTTTTTAGAGAGCAAAAGTATGCTTTTTCGAAAGAAACTTCTGTAAGTAAATTGATAAAAGCACTGGAGAAAAAATTCTTGAAAAAAAGCAGTCAGAACAAGCTCCACATGAAAAAAAAAACTGTTTCATTTCAATTATATTTCAGGTACCACATTAAATGATCACGTTACCAGTTTTAATCAGCTAGTTGCTGATTTATTGAATATGACATTTAAAGATGAAGATCTGACTTTGATGTTATTGGGATCCCTTCCTGAGGAGTTTAAGTTTCTTGAAACTACTCTACTTCATGGGAAGGCTGTTGTGACTCTCAGTGAAGTTTGTGCTGCCTTGTATAGTTATGAACTGAGAAAGAATGACAAGAAAGAAAGCACAAGTGGAGCTACATAAACTTTAGTAGTGAAAAGTCGGTTGCAGAGCCAGACTAAAGGAAAGAAAAGGGAGATAGAAGTCGAGGCCCAAATTGGGCAAAGATGAATGTGCCTTTTGTCGATAAAAAGGGCATCGGAAGAAAAATTATCCTAAGTTGAAGAATAAAGGCAAACCTGATAAGGGAAAAGCTATTGTAGATTCAAATATAGTTGAGTGTAATGATGAAAACTCAGATTTTTTGCTTGCTGTTATATCATCAACTAGCTCTTCTAATGTATGGCTACTTAATTCAGGCTGCAGTCATCATATGTGTTCCAATTGGGATTGGTTCTATGAATTTAGAGAACTAAAAGATGGAGTTGTTTATATAGCAAATGATGTCCCTCTCACCAAATATGGGATTGGTTCCATTCGTTTGAAAAATCATGATGTATCAATCAAAATCCTGAAGGATATTCGTTATGTGCCCAGTTTGTCAAAAATCTCATTTCCGTAGGGGCTCTAGAAGAAAAGACTTTCGAGATGCGAGCAAAATATGGAGCAATGAAAATAATCTCTGGTGCACTTGTGGTATTAAAGGAAATTTGAAAGAATAACAGATTGTACCAGTACCAAGGTACTACTGTTATTGGTACAGCAGCAGTGACTTCTACTGATAAAAATGAGTTAGAAGCAACCAGGTTATGGGGTATGCAGGTGAAAAATTCTTGAATCTGCTGGTGAAACAAGGATTGTTGAAAGGAGTTCAGACTTACAAATTGAATTTTTACGAGCATTGTGTCAAAGGAAAAAAGACAAAGGTCAAATTTGAAACAATAATCCACAATACTAAGGGTATTTTGGATTATGTTCATTCTGATGTATGGAAACCTTCCAAGACGGTTTCTTTGGGAGAAAAATACTACTATGTGACCTTTGTTGATGATTTTTTCCGGAGAGTTTGGGTGTATACTATGAAGACTAAGGATAAAGTGCTGGGAGTTTTCCTTAAATGGAAAAAGATGATGGAAACTCAAACAGGCCGAAGGATCAAGTATCTCCGTACAGATAATAGCAGGGAATACAAGAGTGATCCATTTATGAAGGTGTGTGAAGATGAAGGCATTGTCAGACACTTCACAGTCAGAAATACACCACAACAGAATGGGGTGGCAGAATGCATGAACTGGATATTGCTGGAGAAAGTTCGGTGTATGTTGTCTAATGCTGGATTAGGCAGAGAATTTTGGGCTGAAACTATTATATATGCTTGCCATCTCATTAATCACTTACCATCTAGTACTATTGGTGGTAAAATGCCATTGAAGAAATGGTTTAGAAAACCTGCTACAGATTATAATTCCTTACATGTGTTTGGTTCCACTGCATACTATCATGTTAAGGAATTAAAGTTAGATCTACGTGCAAAGAAAGCAATTTTTATGAGGATCACCTCTGGTGCGAAAGGATATCGACCTTGGTGCCCAGAGTCAGAAAAAATAATTTTCAGCAGGGATGTTATCTTTGATGAATCTACCATTTTGAGAAATGTAACAAATAAAAGTGTTGAGCAGACAGATGGTACTCCAAAACATGTGGAGTTTGAAAGAAAAATTGTTAGCCCAGCAAATGATGAAGCAGATGCAGAAACTCTTATGGTAGATGAGGAGTCAGATGAAGAAGAGGTTTTAACCCAAGAACCTCCATAGCAACCTGAATCAATTGCATTAAGTAAACCAAAGAAGATAATTAAAAAGCCTGCTCGCTATGTTGATATGGTGGCTTACGCATTCCAAATTGCAACTGATGACATTCCTACCACTTATAATGAAGCAATCAAAAGTTCAAAATGTAGAGAAGTGGAGGAAAGCCATGAACGATTAAATACAGTCCCTTCATAAGAATCATACGTGGAAGCTAACTAGTCTTCCGAAGGGAAATAAGGAAATTGGGTGCAAATAGGTATATGCAACGAAAGATGGATTTCCTGACAAGAATGATGTTCCTTACAAAGCAAGACTGGTGGCTAAAAGCTACGCTCAGAATGAGGGAATTGACTATAATAAATTTTTTATCCGATTGTAAAATATTCCTCCATTCGAATTTTATTATCTTTGGTAGCACAATTGGATATGGAACTAGTTCATTTGGATATAAAAACTGTATTTTTACATGGAGATTTGGAGGAGGAAATCTATATGGTTCAGCCCGAAAGATTTAAAGTTGCTGGAAAAGAAAATATGGTGTGCAAGCTTGAAAAATCGTTATACGAATTGAAGCAATCTCTGAGGCAGTGGTACAAACGATTTGACAAGTTTATGATGGGGCAAAAGTACACAAGAAGCAAATATGATCATTGTGTGTATTTGTGCAAGCTATAAGACGGATCATACATATATTTTCTTCTTTATGTTGATGATATGTTGATAGCTTCCAAGAGTCTGATAAAGATTAAGAAGTTAAAGACTCAGTTGAACAGGGAATTTGAAATGAAGCATTTAGGTGAAGCCAAAAAGATTCTTGGTATGGATATAAGTAGAGATAGGGAATTGGGAATACTTTGTTTGACTCAGAAACAGTATCTGAGAAAAGTGCTAAAACGTTTTGGCATGAATGAAAAGTCAAAACCTGTTAGTACTCCTCTTGCTCCTCATTTTAAGCTCAGTGCATCTTTGTCTCCAAAGAATGAAGTAGAACGAGAATACATGACAAAAGTACCATATGCAAATATTGTTGGTAGCTTGATGTATCCTATGGTGTATATAAAGCCCGATATTTCACAGGCAGTTGCGGTTGTGAGCAGGTATATGCATGATTCTGGAAATAAGCACTGGCAAGCTGTGAAATGGATTCTGCGGTACATTGTGAACACTGTAGATATTGGTTTGGTATTTCAGCGGGATGATCAAGATGGTCAATGTGTAGTTGGATATTGTGATTCCGACTATGCTAGTGATTTGGACAAACGATGATCAACTACTGATTATGTGTTTACTCTTGTGAAGACACCAGTTAGTTGGAAGTCTATTTTACAGTCAATAGTTGCTTTGTCCACTACGGAGGCAGAGTATATGGCAGTTATAGAAGCTGTAAAGGAGACAATTTGGCTTCAAGGGTTGCTTGGTGAATTAGGGGTTCAACAGAAGCACATCAAAGTGTATTGTGATAGTCAGAGTGCTATTTTTTTGACAAAAAATCAAGTTTACCATGCAAGAATGAAGCATATCGATGTTCGTTATCACTTTGTACGAGAGTTTCTGGAAAAAGGTGGAATGACAATCCAGAAGATTAGGACCACCGAGAATCTTGCTGATATGTTCACAAAAGTGGTGACTGCGGTCAAGTTATAACATTGTTTGGACTTGATCAATATTGTTAAAAGTTGAAGTTAGGCATTTTGAAGCGCATTTGATGACATTATTAAAATTGAGTTTTGTGAGAGATTTAAAGATGTGGAGTTCGCCAAGGTGGAGATTTGTTGAAAAGTCCACAATTGTGGCTCACTTTTGTTGACAAAGTTTGTCAACAGTTTTTTTTTTAGGAATCCCACATCGAAAAATGTAAAGGAAATGGGGATTTGTTTAAACTATAAATACAACCCCCATTTCCTAATTGAAATCATCCCAAAATTGCCACATTTCCTAAAGCAAAAATTCTTTATCTCTTTTGTAAATATTCCACTTGTATTATTTTTTTAAAATAGTGAAATATAGTTTGGTAGTGTCTGAGAACGTAGGCATAATTGGCCGAATCTCGTTAAATTCTGGTGTTTTTCATTTGTCTATTTAATAACTATTGTCCGATATATTGTTAGTAAATTATTATACTATTAAATTACTTAAGAAAATTCTGTCTAAGAAGATTGGGTTTTAAGTTGGACCATTTGTGACCCCTCCATTTTTTCCTGAAAATTTTATCTTGTGTGGTTTTTCAGTACAATCGTTTACGTTTTATTCACCTGCTCAATAGTATTCGAGGTAAATTTGGTGGAAACCGAATTTTCACAACAACTAGTACATGACTAAATTGAATGTCAATTGCAAACTAAATTCCTGCATTCTTTCAGGAAATGAGAAATAAATAACAACACATCTCTGTTAAAATTGGTAAACTTCATTATCAAATATAAAAATTAATATAATAATCATTGATTTTTTTCTTTTTTTATACATTATATTAGAAAAATGTGAATATACATTAAAAAATCACGTTATTAACAAATATTAAATTTAGAGATATTAATTTAATTATGTCATAAGAAAATAAGATATCGTATTGATTTATTTATTTTATATATTAAATAAATAAAATGTTAGGATTTAATTTTGAAATTAATGGAAGCAAATAAAGAAATTATATGCAAGAACATTAAAAAGAAGAATTCACTAGTGTTAATTAGCTCAGTTGGTAAAAAACAGTATATTAAGCAGTAGGTCGCGAAATTTTTCTAATTCAAATTGGTTTCTGACAGGTAATTACGAATTTTTCTAATTTAAATTGGGGCCGTTATTAATCAGAGAAGTTTTTAAATTTTTCTAATTCAAATCGGTTCCTAGCCAACATTAATCAGAAAGGTTTTTCACGGTAAATCAGTCCATTTCAAACTAGATAACTTTAAAATCAATTTGGTTTGGTCCGATTTACGATTTAACTGTTTGGTTAATCGATTTCTGGCCGATATTAATCAAAGAGGTTTTTAATGATAAACCAGTCCGAAAAAAGAGACCGATTCATGGTTAATTCGGTTTAAATTAATTTTTAATTTTAATAATACGCACTGTACAATCGGCATAAAATAATTATTTTATTTTTTTATATGATCACAAAGTATATCTGTATATATAGCGAATTGCCACGCACCGTAACACACTCCAATAATATATAGTTAATTATGGGGATATGGATTGACTGTCAGTCCACAAACAACTTTTCAAGTTTAATTCATTAATATTAGTTTTTTAAAATCTAAATCCAAACTTAGTGCATTAATAACAAGTTGACTCTTAAATATAGTTGGTTAATTATTAAGTATCGGTTAACTATTGAAAAAAAATTAAACACATTCAATTACTCTATAATATAAATTTTAAAAACTTTAAATATAAAAGTACAAATAAAAATACAAGTCACCAAAATTCAATGTAAATACAATACTAATTTTAAATATTACTTGATCGCTCTGTAAGATAATAAAAAATAATTCAATACTAATTTACAATTAATCCATATTGTCAAGTGAATTATTTTCGATAATTAAGGCATGAAATATACTCATATTAATAGAGTAAAATAGTAATTTTAATTAAAATGTAAAAATTATTACATATACACAAGTCAAATTTCATTATTAAAAATTTAAATTCACATCTAAATTAGATTCTAATTAGATTGATGAACTGCATAAATTAGTTTGGATTCAATTATAATCTTTTTTTTATTTTTTTTATTTAATTATCTATATACACATATATGGGCTCAAATGTTTTAATTTTTTAAAAAAAGCACATGCGAGAGTATAATTTGATATGAATGCATTTAAACCCTATAACCTCCCAATTCGATTTTTTAAATGTAGATGCATGCAACACGCGCTGGGAGCAGCACAAGTGCGCGCGCAGTAATCGCGCGAGACGGTTAGAAAGGTTTTAAAAAAAGGAAAAACAGAACGCTGCCAGTACTGTTCTGGGCGCGAAACGAGACAAACAGTGGACTCATGCATTACAGACTACTGAGTACAGAGTGAGCGAGTCTGCAAAGTTCTCAAAATCCAAGAAGCTGAAAAGATTGCTTATCTTCTTTTTACGGTTAGGGTTAGGGTTTCTTGTTCTCTGCATTTAATTTATTTGAAATGGAAGCAGAGGATGATGTGTACAAGAGGAAAGAGCGTATAGCATTGGTGGCCATTGTTGTCGTTGCTGCACTGGCCGTTGCTTGCTTGTTCGTGGCTTTTAGCTATTACTGTTATATACGCAACAAACTCTCCAAACGCCTCAAAACCCCCAAAGGTAAGACCCATCTTATCATTTTTGCTATTTTTGTGGAAAATTTGACAGAAATGGAAGCTAGAATCTGTAATAATCTGTACTTTTAAGTTCGTGGACAATTTCATTTGGGATCTATTTTATTAAGTGCATTTTTTACTTTTTCTTTCTTCTTTTTTTTTTTTGAAAAAAAAAAGAATCAGGAAAGTATGATTAAGAGTTCTTTTAGTTTCTTCAAATTGGCTATAATTTTCGCTTTCTAATTTTAATATTATATCAAGGGAAGAAACTCCATAAAGGAATCATTATTCTTGGTCTGCTAAAAAGTTTTTTGGCATTTAAATGAAGGTGATGTATTAACTACAAAGTTAAGAGAAAAAAGAAAAATAGAAATTGGTTGTGTTAGTTTGTTCTTCACTGGTAGCACGACCTTTTACAACTATCTTTTTATGAGTCCATTATAGAGTGTTGAAGTTCATTACATTTTTTTTCTTGCTTCCTTTGCCAACTCAGTAGTTTTAATCACTGATTGCAAATAAAGTATGATTTTTTATGTGCTTAGATCAGGAGATTGGAGAACTATTATATTTGGAGCATGACATATGTTTCTTTTCCGCCTTTCTCTTCCTTTGAACTGAGTTAATTTTTTATGATTGTAGTTAATTTTTTATGATTGTAACTTCGTGGAAAGTTTAAATAGGTGCATAATGGTGAGAGCCTTTCATCTTAGAGAAAGCAATAGGAAGCATGACGTTAGCAATATGGACTCACTTTTGTTTAATTTACTTTTGGTCAGCTTGATTAATTTATTTTAATAAATACAGTTATTTTAAACTGATTAGCACTTTTAGTGTTATGGATGATGTTGGACGATTGACTTAAAGCATGCTTGTTGACTCAATTGTCTGTGAAGGGTATGATCATGTAGAAAAAGGCAGCTTCGAGCATCTGCAAGCAGCTTATGAGAAAGGACTTCAGGTATTCACATTCAAGCAACTGCATTCAGCCACTGGTGGTTTCAGCAAGACAAATGTAGTTGGGCATGGCGGGTTTGGGTCAGTATACCGTGGAGTGCTCAATGATGGTAAGAAAGTTGCTGTTAAATTAATGGATCAAGCAGGGAAGCAGGGAGAAGAGGAATTTAAAGTGGAGGTTTGATCCTTATATATTTGTTGTTGATATTCTTTTCTCCATAAAGAATGAAGAATTTGATTCCACCTAATAAATTCAGAATTTCATCAGTCCTTTTGTATGTGCGTGATTTTATGACTCAATTTCTTTTTGTTCCACCTCTTTCTAAATTCTTTATTTTCCTTCACCTTGTTGTAATGTGGAAGTGAACAGCTCTTTTAATTGGGCGAGTATGTTCATATGCAGGTGGAACTGCTAAGCCGACTGCATTCTCCATATTTGTTGGCTTTGCTTGGGTACTGTTCTGATAATAATCATAGACTGCTCGTGTATGAGTTCATGGCTAATGGTGGATTGCAAGAACATTTGTATCCCATTAGTGGTAAGTTATTAAGTGTCAATTTTTCCAATGTTTCTAACATCTATTATTGGGGGAATTTTGCAAAAGTCAAGCACGGAAATGAAGTGTTAAGCTTACACTAGTTCTCGGTAATAAATATCATTTTGCGTTAATTGTTGTCTTGCAGCTTTTAGCAAAAGATTCATGACTTTCATTTTAAATAAAAGATGAAAATTAAAATGTAATTTACTTTTTTTTTTTGTGATTATAATTCCTCCCATCCCCAAGCCATGACCTTGAAAGATTACATTTTAAAATTTTCATGGTATCAGAGTCACTACTTTATTTCTCATCACTAGATTTCTTTTCGGGTTGAGAGTTATAGTACCAATTCTAGGAAAGTGTCAAGAGGTCGAATAATAGTGCCTCCCACTTGTTACCGCCCCTCCATGAAGGAAGCCTAGGTCAAGGTCGGCCTCTCTCTAGAAGATCATTGCCATCTGTGCATGGGAGTGAGAACATGTGTTGTCTAGCTTTTTGAGTCTCTATTCACGGGCTGGCACCTATATTACCTTCCGGTCATCTGTGTTTGCTGTTTCTTCTCCCAGCCACCTCAACTGTCCTTTTCAATAGCCAATAGTTTTTCCAATCACTTTTGAACATAAGTATGTCTCTTTCTAGGTTCTGTTTATCCCTCTTTTGCTCTGTTTTTGTCCTAGTCCTTTCTTGCTACTAACAGACAAGGATAAAAAGGCAGTAGAAATAAAAGCAACCTTATTAATGATAATCCCTCTTTACAAATTAGTCTTATAAAACTTGATGGTAGTTCCAAATATCTAACTTGGTTCAGATCTTGTTTGTTATTTATCAAAGCTAGGAGATTGCAGGGTTATATTGATGGCAATAAGAAATAACCAAAGCATTCTGATCCTAGGTTGCCATAACATATTTGTTACTCAATACTGCATCAAAGATATGGAATGCAACATCTTTGACTTACTCCAAAATGGAAAATGATGTTTAGATCTGTGAAATGTAGAATAAAATCCATGGCATAAAGCAAGGTGAGATGATAATTTCTCAATATTTTTTTAAGCTTAGTGGCTTATGGCTGGAGATTGATTATTGTCAAGACTTTTAGGTAGATTGTACCGGGGATGCTGTAAAATTTTAGAAACTGATTGAAAAGGAATCCGTCTATAAGAAGAGCAACCCCAGAACCTCAACATTATAACTTGATCCATCAGCTATTATTACAGGAGAAGATACTTTATGTGACTGAAAGGTAGAGAATGTATGGGAATTACCTGTTATATGATCCGTGACAACTGAATCGATAACCCATTTATTTGAGGAGGAAACAAGACAAGTTTTACTTGGATCAGCAATAGTTATAACTGAAGCAGATTCTTTCAGGTGATCTTAAAACCGAGCATATTCATCAGCTAAAATAATGATAGATTTCTTAGTAGATGAACTGGATGCAGCAATATTGACAGTTTGGGTTATCTGATTGCGATTCTGCAATTTTCTACAATACTTCTTTGTGTGTCCAGATTCTTTGCAGTAAGGGCAGACAATATTGCAGTAGCATTTCCTCCCTTATTGTTTTTCTTCCCAACATCATTTATCTCTCTTCCTTTAACAATTAAGACACTAGACTGGTGAGCAATTTGAACATTTTTCTCGGTACGTAATAATCTGCTGAATACTTCTTGAAGAGTAGTGAGTTCAGGACTAGAGAGAATCTGATTGTTGGCAGTCTCAAATTCTAAAGGGAGACTAGCCAGAAAACTCATTATCGCCATTTGTTCTCTCTGAGTTTGTAGCTTTTTCATGTCTGTGCTAAGAGACAAAAGAACATTCAATTATGCATATGTTTTGTTGAACTCCATAACAGAGCTGTGAGAGATTTGGCCTCATCCTTTTCAGCAAGATAAAAAGCTTTACAAACATCATAAATACGAATAATATTGCCTTTACCAAAATATAAAAATGCTAAATAATCCATTAGCTTCTTGACATACTCACAATGATCTACTAAACCCACCATATTACTTTCAATAGAATTCGTAATTTGTAACAACAACCGAGCATCAGCCCTAAGCCAAATTTTATCAGTTGAAGGTTCTTCAATTAAATGATCATCTTTTTAAACACTTCTCAAATAAATCTTTATTTTTCTACTCCATTCTAGAAAATTAGACCTAGTTAATTTATGCTCAGTTATTTTAGTGGGAATTGAAATAATTTCAGCAACAGGCTTGGTTTCATCTGCCATTAAAAAAAAGACAAATATCTAACACATTGACCAAATGAAGCTGCCGAGACCAGATAAGCTAAAATAACCCGAAAAACTTCAAGAGAAACAAATGAGCTAAAATAACCCTAGACCAAATGAACTGAAATAATTTCAAGAGAAACAACCACCACAAAGTTATAACCCGAAAAACAAATGTCACATAATCAAAATTGTGATGCAACCACAACTGACCTCAAGGAAGGAAACCACAAAATTCCAGATCCAGTAAGAGATTTGATGAGCTAAAAGACGAAGAAACAAAATTTCAGAATGAGGACCAAATGAAGAAGGGACCAAATGAAGAAGCTGGCCTGCGGATCTGACTGGAAACAACTAGGCGATGTCGGAGGAGATAATCGGAGATGAACCACTGTTGCACGCGCCGGAGCGTGAGGAAGAAGTCGAGAACCAAGAGTGGTGCATGAAGACCACTCGGCGAGAATCCGATCATCGGAATTTGGGAGATGACCAAACTGAGAGTCGAGCTCCCTCCTTGACCGGCGGTAAAACAAGAAAAGGTCACCAAAAAATGGTAACCCAATAAACCGTTACCGATAGTAACTTGAATACCCAGAAAAACAATCCAGAAAAACCAACCAGCCTGAAAGGCTCTGATGCCATATAACAAATCACAATGGAAAAATGTTTTTCTATGTATTCTTCTCAAAAAACTTACATGAATATACAAGTATGTTTCTAATGCCTATGAAATACAGCTATACAATTTCTGTAATTTCCTAATTGGGCTAATCAACTTTTGTATTTTTCTATTCTATAACCTGTAATTTCCTATTCTGTAACAAGCTAAAAGGAAAAATAGGTATTTGTTGGAAGTTGCTGGATACCTTAAGTTTACTATGAATGTTCCAAAGCCATACTAGGGGGATGTTATACTAGTGGCAACCTATCATATTAATAGAATGCCTATTAAAACTCTTAACTTCAAGATCCTTTTAGAAGTCTTAATTGGAAAGAATGGCTATACTGTTTCACCAAATGTTTTTGGATGGTTCTGCTTTGTCCGTACTAGAAATGTTGAAAAATTAGACCCAAGGGCTCTTAGATGTGTGTTCATTGGGTATTCTCCAACCCAAAAGGGATATAAGTGTTATCCCCTTTTATCTAAAAAGTTTTATGTCAGTCTGGATGTTATTTTTCGGAAATTTGAACCTTACTTTGGAACTACCCAGTCACCTCTTCGGGGGAAGAGTAGTGAAGAAGAAGTGATGCTTGCAGTCCTTCATGATTTTGTTCAGGGGGAGAATAAGGAGACTGATGTTCAAGAGGAGAATGGGAAGATTGATGATGTTTAGGGGGAGACTAATGTTTAGTGGGAGAATGTTGTTGGGCGTTTAGATAGACTTGATTTGTTGAGATACTCGATGAAAAATAGGTACGAAAAAGCCATCGTGCATCCTACACTGCAAGAATTCTCAAGTAAGTTATCTTTTGATTTTGATTTAAATTTACCCATTGCTCAAAGAAAAAGGGTCAGGTTGTGTACAAAATATTTTATTTCTAACTTTGTCTCTTATGATTCCTTGTCTCCCTCCTATAGAGTTTTTGCATTGTCTTTTTTCTCTATGTCTATTCCACGGGATTGGAGAGAAGTTATCACAGATCCAAAGTGGAAAGAAGTGATGGTAGAAGAAATGAAAGCTCTCGCCAAAAATAAAACGGGGGAACTAGTTATTCCTCCAGGCAAGAAGCTAGTTGGCTGCAAGTGGGTATTCACAATAAAACGCAAGTTGATGGTTCGATTGAAAGATTCAAAGCAAAATTATTGGCAAAGAGATTAATTCAGACTTATGGAGTTGATTATTAAGAGATATTTGCACTTGTTGCCAAAATGAACACAATCATAATCTTGTTATCCTGTGTAGTCAACTTGGATTGGGATTTGTTGTAATTTGATGTGAAAAATAAATTCTTGTATGGAGACTTGGAAGAAGAGGTTTACGTGGAGATTCCTCCTGGTTTTGAAAATGAGATAACTCAAGGAAAGGTATGCAGACCCAAAAAAAGCCTTTTAAGGGTGGTTGAAACAATTTCCGATAGCTTGGCTTGACAGATTTAGCAAAGCCATGATCTTTTTTGGGTATCAACAGAGCAATGTTGATCATACCCTCTTTATGGGACACTACAAGGGTAAGATCGCTCTTTTTATAATTTATGTTGAAGACATAGTGATGACAGGAGATGACAAACAAGAAATGACTCGGCTAAAGAAGCTCTTGACCCAGGAGTTTGAGATCAAGGATCTTGGAAAGTTAAAATAATTCTTGGGAATTGAAGTTGCCAGATCAACCAAAAGAATCTTCATTTCTCAGAGAAAATACATCCTGGATCTTTTGGATTAAGTTGGTATGCTAGGATGTAAATCAACAGAATCGCCCATTGAAAGGAACCATAAGCTGCAAGCAGGAACTGGGGAATCGGTTGATAAAAACATATATTAGAGATTGGTTGGAAGGCTCATCTACTTGTCTCACACGAGACTATGAACAAAAGAAGATTATGAGCTGAAAGATAATTTTTATTCTATTGAAGAGGTGTATAAATACATACAACAGAGAATCTGTACATGATCCTATAATAAAGAAAAATCAACCAAATTAAAGTACACCATAAAATTAGGAAAACAATAATAGGAAGATATAAAATTAAGAGCTAAATATCAGCAAAGGATAAACTCTTAAGCTAAGAACAGCTGTCATGCTAATATACCCCCCTCAAACGCCTAGCTTGGATAGATGGCGATGAAAAGATTCTTTTGGAAGTGGTTTAGTGAGCGTGTCAGGAAGAACAGGATTATGAAAAAGATAAGTGACACCTAAATTGTCATAGTAAATGGTGGGGGGTGTAGATATATTAACACCAAGCTCCTTGAGAAGATTTTTGACCCAAGTTGTTTCATCAAGAGCACTTGCAACAGCTTGATATTCAACTTCTGTTGAGGACCGGGCAATTGTTTTTTGCTTCTCGGAAGACCAGCTGATAGGATTAGCACCAAGAAGGAGAATATAACCTGTTGTTGACCTTCGATCAGTGAGATTACAGCCCAGTCTGCATCGGAGTACATAGATAACTTGAGATGGTGATTGGAAGTGAAACGAAGACCATAATGAGCTGTGTGGTTTAGATAACGGAGTAGTCTCTTAATAGCCTTCCAGTGAGATTGAGACCGACAAACATTAGCAGTATGGCCCTGTTTGTTTGCACAATTGACAACGAATTGAGTTGTTGTTGGAATTATTGTTTTCGGAACGCCATTGAGCAGTATTATTTGAACGGCTGTTGGAGTATGACTAAGACTGAGAGTTGTTGGTGTTAGGTCGACGATTATTGCAACCATTGAAATTATTAGATTTGGGGCGAGTAGCAATAGCAGCAGTGATTGGAGTGGGTGTCTTCTTGGATTCTTCGTGTTTGAGGAAGAGTTCATGATCAATTAGTTTTTCATACAACTCTTCATAAGATATAATGGAGTCTCTTGCCCGAATTGCAGCAGAAATCTCATGAAATTCTGATCCAAGGTCACTGAGAATTTTTACAATCAATTCGTCATTAGAGACTGGAGCACCTGTAGTTGCAAGTTCAGCACATATGGATCTGATTTGATGTAGATAATCAAATACGGGGCATGACACCTTTGTAAGGCGAGCAAGCTGGTCACGCAAACTGAAAATGCATGTCTGAGACTTATTGGCATAAGCCGTGTGAAGAGAGTCCCATGCAAGTTTGCGGTGTTGGCTGCAGTTACTGTTGGGGCTATTGCAAGATTGACAGAAGCCATGATGGTGTTCTGTATTAGTTGATCCTAGCGAAACCAGATGCTGTAATTGGGATTGTTAAGATATATACAACTAATATAGCTGTAGATTAGCATAATCGTAGGGATTTAGCATAATTGTAGGGATTTTATTTTTTTCCGAATTTAGCCTTAGTACATTATATAAATACCTGTATATTTTTCATTTGAAGTAGAATATACATTCTCACTTTCACATGGTATTAGAGCCTTAGGGTTCTTGTCTGAGGTTTGCGATTTCCTCTCGTCGGTATCAGATTTCTTCCTCTGATTTTTTGGATCTCGGTTTGAAGATCCCGTTCTGTTTCTTAAGGTCACATCTTTTGGTGACCAACTTCCCTCACCGCCACCATAGGGAGGTTCGCCTCCATCAGTCCGGTCTCTGCACAATTTTCGGTGACCATCGAAGCCGCGAGTGGACCTCACGCGCCGTTCGAAGCTCACTGCTCTTCCTCACAGTTTTGCTTCTTAGGGTCACGTCTTCTGGTGATCAGTTTACCTCACCGCCACCTCAGGGAGGAGCGCCTCAGCAATTCCAGCCATTCCACCTTTTTCTGGTGACCATCGGAGCCGCGAGTGGGCCTCACGCGCTGCTCCGATCTCACTGCTCTTCCTCACGCGCCGGCGAGTGGGCGCGCGTGGCTTGTCAGTTGGACCTCCGACTTCATCTCCGACGTAGCCCTGTTATTTCTGGCCTGGATCCGGTGTCATCGCGGGGTGATCTCCTTTGGTTGAGGGTGTTTGCTTCTTCCGCATATCAACGCCAAGTCTGCTCACTCCTGCACCAGCTCTGCTCACTTCGTTTGAGGTTCTGATCTCAAAATTAGTCTCTTTAGTCATTTATTTCTAAGTAATTGGTTGAGAAGTTTTGGGTGTTAATTTGCGTTGGGTATATTGAATTTTCTTTGCTGCATTATCTGCTAAATTCATTAAACAAGTTTATTTGCGATCGGTTTAAATGGCTGGGAACAGTGATAAGAAGACTGTTATTGAAATTATGTTTAGATCTTCTAAAATTACGGATAGAAAATTGACTGGAAGTAATAATTATGCACAATGGAAAAGAACTATTCGTAGATTTGTGACGAGTATAGATTTAGAAGATCATTTAACTATTAATCCACCGGTTAAGGATGATGTTGTTAATCGAAAGAAATGGTTAATGGAGGATTATAAGTTGTTTAATCAAATCCAGAATATTTTAGATCTCACTGTTGATGATGTTGTGAGTCACTGTGAGAGTGTAAAAGAACTATGGGAATATCTGGAATTTTTGTATGCTTGCAAACAAGATATATCTCGTGTCCATGATTTATTGCTGAAAATTTATCGAGCCGAGCAAAAAGGTCGCTCTCTATTCCAGTATTATACTGAAGTGAAACAAGGTTTTGAAGAAAAGCGGGCTATGTTTCCTATTGTTGCTGACATTAAACAAATGCAAGAACAAGAGGAGCAGATAGTGGTACAGTGTTTCTTAGCAGGGTTGGGTTCTGAATATGATGTGGCGCACACACAATTGCTAATTGGTGAGTCACTTTCTTCCTTTACTGAGGTTTATGCTCGGTTGCTTCGAGTTTGTAAAGATGGTGACTTGCATTCTGATATGGTGCTCAATAATACAATGGCTTTGGTTACTGATGTTTCGAATAGTAATCGCGGAAGTAAAGGTGGAAATAATAGTGGTTCATTTTCTGAAAATAGTAGTAACTCCCGTACATGTCATTATTGTGGTGTTGAAGGACACATAAAAAAGAATTGTTGGAAGTTGCATGGAAAGCCTCCCAAGAACTCAGGACAGATGAATAATAAAAAGTTTGCGAATGTAGCTACTCAGAATGGCATCCTACCAATTCCACAGCAATCTGTTACCATTTCAGCGGATGAGTATGCTTGTTTAACTGCCATTGACGATTCACAACAGTTATCTTCTGGGATATCAGCTTTGGTTAATACAGGTAATTCCACTGCTTGTCTTTCTATTTCATCTCGAAATTGTGTTATTAATTCCACTGCTTGTCTTTCTATTTCATCTCGAAATTGTGTTATTGATTCAGGTGCTACTGATCATATGACTGGTAACACAAGTATTCTCTCTTCTTTCACTTCTACTGATAATTTACCTTGTGTTACTTTGGCGAATGAATCTACTGCTTCTGTAATTGGACGTGGGACAACAAACCCAACAAACTCTCTCAACCTCGTGATTCCAGCTTCGTCATTTCCAGTTATCATCTGTTTTATGTTTATCATCATTCCCCTTTAACTTGTTATCGGTTAGCCAAATTACCCAAAATGTTAACTGTTGTGTTATTTTCTATCCCAATTATTGTCTTTTTCAGGATCTTAGGATGAAGCAGATTCTTGGTAAAGGGTGTTTGGTGAATGGCTTGTATGCTCTTGAATCAACTTCTGGATTTATACCTCCATCCATTGCGTGCACAAGCTCGTCTTCTCTTTTGCAGCTTCATTGTCGTTTTGGTCATCCTTCTCTTTCAATTTTACAAAATTATGTCCTAATATTAAACGGGAATCTACTTTAGAGTGTGAAACTTGTCAATTTGCTAAACACCATAGAGTAACTTATTCTCCTAGACTAAATAAATGTGTTGAGTCTTCGTTTTTCTTAGTTCATACTGATGTATGGGGCCCTTGTCCTGTTACTTCCAAACTTGGTTTTCGTTATTTTGTAACATTTATTGATGATTATTCTCGAGTTACTTGGCTTTATCCTATGAAATCTCGTTCTGAGTTGTTTACTATATTTTGTGCTTTTCATGCTGAAATTAGAACTCAATTCAATAAATCCATTTGTATTTTGAGAAATGATAATGCTAAAAAATATATTTCTCACTCTTTTAAATCTTATCTCCCTCAGCATGGTATTATTCATCAGTCTTCTTGTATTGTTACCCCTCAGCAAAATGGTATAGCTGAGCGAAAGAACCGTCACTTATTAGAAGTTGCTCGGCCTCTAATATTTCATATGCAGGTTCTTAAAGCTTTTTGGATCGATGCTGTTTCCATTGCTTGTTTTCTTATCAACAGAATGCCTTCTTCGGTTCTTGACGGGCAAATTCCGTATTCTCTCCTTTTCCCTCATCTACACTATTTCATCTTCCTCCTCGAATTTTTGGGAGTGCTTGTTTTGTTCAAGACATGCGACGTCAAGTTTCAAAATTAGATCCTAAATCTCTTAAGTGTGTTTTTCTGGGATACTCTTGAGAGCAAAAAGGGTATCGTTGTTACTCTCCTTCTTTAGGTCGTTATTTAGTATCTGCTGATATTATATTTTTTGAGCATACACCTTTCTTTGGTTCTCTTGTGTCCTCTCCTTCGCTTTCTAGTGATTCAGGAGACGATTTTCTTATTTATACTGTCAATGAACAGGTTGTTTCTCCTTCATCTCGACCTGTTATTCGTCAAGTTTATTCTCGACGTATGCACCATACTATTGAGACACCTCCTGCTTCGTCTTCATATTCTCCATCTCAACTAGATGCTAGTCTTGACCTTCCTATTGCTCTTCGCAAAGGTAAACGAACATGTACTTATCCTGTTTCTTCTTTTGTATCTTACCATGCTTTATTTCCTTCCTCCAAGTCTTTTGTAGCTTCCTTAGACTCTATTGCCATTCCCATGTCCCTTGTTGAAGCCTTAGCTCATGATGATTGGCTAGCCGCAATGAAAGAAGAGATGATGGCCTTAGAGCAGAATCGTACATGGGATCTTACGCCTTTACCCCCTCAGAAAAAGGCCATTGGTTGTAAGTGGGTGTTTACTGTTAAAATAAATCCCGATGATTCTGTTGCTCGATTAAAAGCTCGATTGGTTGCTAAAGGATATGCACAAATATATGAAGTGGATTATTCGGAGACCTTTTCTCCAGTTGCGAAACTTTCTTCTGTTCGATTGTTTATCTCATTGGCTGCTAATTACGGTTGGTCACTACATCAACTTGATGTGAAGAATGCATTCTTGCATGGAGATTTGAGTGAAGAAGTTTACGTGAAGCAACCACCTGATTTTATTGCTCAGGAGGAGTCAGGGAAGGCATGCAAATTAAGAAAGTCTTTATATGGTTTGAAGCAGTCTCCACGTGCTTGGTTTGGGAGATTCAGTACAGTTGTGATTGAGTTTGGCCTACAGAGAAGTACATATGATCACTCAATGTTCTTTATATCATCTAGTTCTGGGTGCATTTTGTTGATTGTGTATGTGGATGATATAGTGATAACTGGAAGTGACGAAGTTGGAATCATGAGGTTGAAAGCTTTCCTTGGGACTTACTTTCAAACAAAAGATTTAGGACCATTGAAATATTTTTTAGGGATTGAAGTTTCTCGCAGTTATAGAGGGATCTATCTATCTCAGACAAAATATTGCTTGGATTTATTAGATGATACTGGTTTTATTGAAGCAAAAGCATGCGATACACCTATGATACCAAATGTGAAGCTTAAAGCTGAAGATGGAGACTTGTTTAAGAATCTTGAGAAGTATAGGAAGGTTGTAGGAAAGTTGAACTATCTTACTATCACTCGTTCTGACATTGCTTTTCCAGTAAGTGTTGTTAGTCAATTTATATCATCTCCTAGAACCTCACACTGGGATGTTGTTGTACATGTTTTGAGATATCTGAAAGGTGCACCGGGGCGTGACATCTTATATCGAAATCATGGTCACCACATTATAGAAGGTTTCACAGATGCAGATTATGTAGGTGATCTTTCAGACAGGCGGTCTACCACTGGTTACTATGTTTTTGTTGGGGGTAATCTTGTTTCTTGGAAGAGTAAGAAGCAGAGTGTTGTATCCCATTCAAGTGCAAAATCCGAATATAGAGCTATGGCACAGACTACTTGTGAACTTATATGGCTACGCCATTTACTTAGAGAGATTGGGTTTGTTTAGTCTAAACCAATGAACTTATGGTGTGATAACCAAGCAGCTATTTATATTGCAAATAATCCTGCATTTCATGAGAGAACCAAACATATAGAAGTCGACTGTCATTTCACTTGGGAAAAGCTAGAAGATGGATCAATCTCAACTTTATATGTCAGAACAGGGAGTCAATTAGCTGATATATTTACTAAAGCTTTACCTAGGAATCGAATCGACTATAATTGTAACAAGCTGGACATGATCAATATCTATGCTCCAGCTTGAGGGGGAGTGTTAAGATATGTACAACTAATGTAGCTATAATATAGCTGTAGATTAGCATAATCATAGGGATTTAGCATAACTGTAGGGATTTTAATTTTTTCCTAATTTAGCCCTAGTACATTGTATAAATACTTGTATATTTTCCATTTGAAGTAGAATATACATTCTCACTTTCACAGGGATTTTCTATTTTTTGATTTTCTTGGGTGATAGTGGGGAAAGGAGATGGAGATGTTCCATCAAGATGGCCTTACAGGTTGTGTCCACGCATGAGGATAGAGACTTGAGCTTTCCATGTTGCGAAATTGTGACTGCCAATAGTTTTATGGGTAACTGAGATACTGGATTGAACTGAACAACAGTATGGTTACTGTCAACAGCTACGTTGGTGACCATTTTTTTTTTTTTGATAAATGGTCAGAGGATCACACTTGCAAGAGTTAGGTTTTTAGCTCTGATATCATATGAACAAAAGAAGATTATGAGCTGAAAGATAATAAAAGATAATTTTTATTCTATTGAAGAGGTGTATAAATACATACAACAAAAAATCTGTACATGATCCTATAATAAAGAAAAATCAACCAAATTAAAATACACCATAAAATTAGGAACACAATAATAGGAAGATATAAAATTAAGAGCTAAATATCAGCAGGGGATAAACTCAAGCTAAGAACAACTGTCATAAGGTAAGAACAGTTGTCATGCTAATAGAGACCAGACATTGCTTATGCAGTTAGCTTGTTAAGCCAGTTTATGCATGATCTTAGAGAATCTTATCTGCAAGCTGTTTTTCGTATTTTGCAGTATCTAAAATCAGATCCAAGGAAAGGTCTTCTTTTCTACAAACATGGTCATTTTCAAATTGAAGCCTTTACAGATGCAAATTAGGCTGGATTTCTAGATGATAAAAGATCCACCACTGGTTATTGCACACTTGTGGGATGTAACTTGGTCACTTGGAGAAGCAAGAAATAGAGTGTAGTTGCTAGATCTAGTGTAGAAGCAAAATACAGAGCTATGGCTCAAGGTGTCTATAAGCTCTTATGGATGCAGAAGTTGCTAGCAGAGCTAAAGTTGGTTGGAAAAAACAAACTATACTTGTATTGTGATAACAAAACTACAATCAGTATTACTCATAATCTTGTTCAACATGACCGGACGAAGTACATTGAAATTGATCAACACTTTATCAAAGAAAAGCTAACTGATGATGTCTTGAGCTTATTCCATATGGTGTCGGAAAGACAACTAGCTGATGTTTTTACAAAAAAACTCAATAGTTGAGCCTTTCACACCTTAGTTTGCAAGTTGGGCATGAGAAATATTTTTGCACCAACTTGGAGAGGAGTGTTGACTATTATAATCTGTTGCCTTAATTTGTTAATTCTGTAGTTAATAGGCTAACTGTATACTTCCTAATTAGTCGTATGATTTCTTCCTAATTAGTCATAAGGTTTCTGTATAAAATCCCTTGTACATTGATTGCTTATATACAAGTGAGATAATAAGAAAATCTCATTTCATAACATTTTTCAAAAGGGCACCTTAAATTGTCACAAATTAACTTCACATTTCTGACTTCTTTCCATCTTAATTCTTGAAGCCAGACAAGTTCACAAGTTGCAAGTGCCATGGCTCGATATTCTACTTCTGCATTAGATCTAGCAACCATGTCTTGCTTTTTACTTTTTCAAGATATAAGTTTACCTCCAATCAAGAAGCAGTATCTTGAAATAGAATGTCTATCTGAAGGAGAACTTGCCCAATCAGTTTAGAGTATCCAATGATCTTATCATCACTTCTATCTTTATATAGTAACCCTTGTGCTGGTGCTCCTTTAATGCACCTAGGGATACGAATGACTCCATGCTAGTGGTCATTGCAAGGAGTTGAAGAAATTGACTTACCACACTGATTGCAAAAGAAATGTTTGGTTGTGTGAGTGTTAGTTAATTTAACTTCCAACCAGCTTTTGATACCTTCCAAGGTCTTTCAATAGCTCCCCCTATCTAGGAACGAGCTTAATATTGGGATCCATGGGACTGTCTATAGGTTTACAATTTAGGATTCTCGTCTCTTCCAACAAGTCAGCACTAGACTGTAGGGGATCTTGCATAATCAGCATCTGTAAAAGCTTCTATTGTGTGATGTCCATGATTTTGATATAAGATACCATGTCTTGAAATACCTTTTAGATATCTCAAAATGTGACTAACAGCATCCAAATATGAGGTTCTAGGAGAGGACATGAATTGACTTACAACGCTCACCAAAAAGGCAATATTAGGACGAATTATAGTAAGATAGTTCAACTTCCCAACAATTCTTTTGTTTTTTTTAGGATTCTCAAGCAAGTCTCCGTCTTTAGCCTCTAGCTTCACATTTGGTATCATAGGTGTATCATAGGTCTTTGCCTCAATCAAACCAGCATCATTTAACAAATCTAGGCAATATTTCCTTTGTGATAGACAGATTCCCTTGCTACTGCAGAAACTTCAATTCCTAGATCCTTTGTCTGAAAACGAATTTCGAGGCATGCTTTCAACTTCTTGATTCCAACTTCATCAGTTCCAGTAATCGCTATATCATCCACATATACAACTAGTAAAATGCACCTAAATGCAAATAACATCGAGTGATCTTATGTACTTCTTTATAAGCCAAACTCAATTACCACATCACTAAATCTCCCAAACCAGACACGAGGAGATTGCTTCAAGCCATACAAAAACCCTCAACTTACATACTTCCCTGACTCCCCTTGAGCAATAAATCCTAGTGGTTTCTCCATATAAACCTCTTCTCGTAAATCGCCATGTAAGAAAGCATTCTTGACGTCAAGTTGATGAAGGACCCAATTGTAAGTAGAACCAAGGAAATGAACAGGCAGACAGAAGAAAGTTTTGCAACTGGTGAAAATGTTTCAAAATAGTCCACTCCATATGTTTGTGTATATCCTTTAGCAACCAAGCAAGCTTTTAATTCGAGCAACAGACTCATCAGGATTCATTTTAACAATGAATACCCATTTACAGCCAATAGCTCTTTTATGTGGAGGAAGAAGCATAAGGTCACAAGTATGATTATGCTCCAAAGCCATCATTTCTTCTTTCATTGTAGCCAGCGAACCAGGATGAGCTAGTGTTTCAGCAAGAGATGTGGGAACGGCAGCAGAATCTAGGAAGACTACAAATGACTTGGAAAGGGTGATAAAGCATGGCAAGACACAAAGGAAGAAACAGGGCAAGTACAAGTACGTTTACTTTTACGAAGAGCAATAGAAAGGTCAAGGCTAGAAGCAAGGGGCTGTGGAGAATCGAGAGACGAAGCATAGGGTCCGTGTCATGGCCGGTAGGAAGTGCCTCAAGAGGATGCTGCACACGTCGAGAATAACCTTGGTGAATAATAGTTCGAGAGGAAGGAGAAACCACCTGTTCACTTATACTATAAGTAAGAAAATCTTCCTCAGAATCACTAGTAAGAGAAGGAGACAAAGCGGAGCCAAAAAAAGGCATTGTCTCTAAAAAAGTAACATCAGCAGGCACCAAGTAATGACCCAAGGAAAAAGAATAGCATCGATACCCTTTTTGCTGCTGAGACTAACCCAAAAAGACACATTTGAGAGACTTAGGATCAAGTTTGGAGACTTGAGATCGCATGTCCTGAACAAAATAGGGACAAAGATATAATTAGTGTTTTTAAGAAAAATATTTCTCAATTTGGTGTGAATTTCAGAATATTTTTGAATTTGGGGTGAGTCAGCAATTGCGGTTTCTGACTGTGGGACCCACATAAGTTGGCTGCCAAATTGCATTGAAAAAGCAAGTGTCAGTTGCGGTTTCAGACCCTGAAACAGCAACTGACACTTGCGGTTTCAGATGTGTGTCAGGAAAAAGAAAAAAAAAAGTGGCTGCAAGAAAGTTAACAAGGCAGATTGGGCGTAGATGAACTAAAGGTTGATGCGTAAGGGAATGCAGTGCACTGGACGAAATGGATAATTTGACTGTTGGGTGTTTCCTTTTTTATTATTTGTATGTACAAATTTTTGGTTTTAATTTTCTTTTCCTTTTCTCTGTCTGTCAAATGAATTGTCTACTTTTGCAGAGGTTCTAACCCTGCTTTTTAGGAAAAGCAATACTTAAATTGGTTTTCAAATTATTAAAAAGACAAATATAGTTTTCTCTAGTATTTTGCTAAAAATAAATAAATAATAATAGTAAAAGACCTTAATAAATGACTCTCCAATAGAATTTCAGATTTCTTTGGGTTATAATTTTAATTAATATTGCTCTAAAGTGGATAAAAATATCTATATATAGAAATCAATTTTATATTAGATTAGAAATTTGTATTATGTACTTTTGAAGAAAAAAAATTATCAAGGAAAGATTTTTTTTTGTCAAAATATAAAAAATATGCATGAGTAATATTATACTCTCCTATATATATATATATATATATATATATATATATATATATATACACACACACACACACACACGATTTAATGATTTTCATGGTTTCTTTGACTATGACAATCTTTATATAAAATTAATTTGGAAAAAGATGTATTTTTCTACTCAACTTTTTATATTTATATAGATATTATTTAACCTCAAGTACATCAAATAATTTATTTTCTTAAAAAATAGTGCAACTTATATGACATTAAATGCATTAACAAACCATCAATTTATGTAAAAAGAAATTAATTTGACCTTGAGCCAACGATTAATATCATTATCTTTTTGTTTATAGTTTTATTCTATTTTGAAATAATCATTTGTTTATAGTTTTTTTTATTAAACTAGGGACAAATTGTAAAAGTACGTAAACTGAAAAAAATAGGATGAGCAAAAATTACATTATAAAAAGTGTTTTGGGAACCGGGCGTCACCTTCTGCGCGGCTGGATAGTGGGGTTAATAAAGGGACCCACTTTTGTTCAGTGCACTGCATTTCTTATGCGTCAACCTTCAATTCAACTTATCTCTATTTTTGGTTTTACCAAAAATGCCCCTTCGTCCCATCTGCCTTTTTAACTTTCTTGCCCTTTTTTTTTCTGACACGTCATTTGAAACAACAGGTGTTAGTTGTCGTTTCAGAAATCGCAACTGTCAGTTGCGGTTTTTGACTCACCTCAAATACAGAAATATTTCGAAATTCACATCAAATTGAGAAATATTTTTCTTAAAAACACTAATTATATCTTTGTCCCAACAAATTAAGTGCACCCAAAAATCCAAGGAGCAAGAAGGAATAATGTATATGAAGGAAAGAGAAAAGAATATGGAATCTGACCGTCAAGCACAGAAGAGGGCATGTGGTTGTTAGAAAGCAGGCAGTTGAAACAGCATTTGCCAACAAGTCTTTAGAACTTGCATATGAAACATTAATGCTCGAGCAACTTCTATAAGTGATGGTTTTTTCGCACAGCCATACCATTTTACTGAGGTATAACAATACAACAAGATTGATGAATAATACCGTGCTGTGAAAGATATGATTTGAAAGTACTGAAAATATACTCTTTAGCATTATCACTTCTCAAAATGCATATGGATTTGTTAAATTGGGTCTTTAGTTCAACATGAAAGGCACAAAATATAGAAAACAAGTCTAATCAAAATTTCATAGGATAAAGCCAAGTGATTCGAGAATAATCATCAACAAATATCACAAAATAGTGAAAACCGGTTTTAGACAAATTAGGATAAGGACCCTATACATCAGTATGAACAAATAAAAAGAACTCAACCTATTTGTTTATTCTAGGAGAATAAAAAACTCTATGGTGTTTAGGAAATTGACAAGATTCACACTCTAATGTAAACTCTTGTTTAAGACTGGGACATAGCTTTCGTAAGACTAGAAGAGAAGAATGACCAAAGTGACAGTGAAGTTGCATGAGAGAAGAGGAGCTAGTGGAAGCAACAGATTGCGATACAGAGATAGAGGTGGAATCAACCACATACAATCCATTTACCAGACATCCTTTACCAATAATCTGCTTTGTCCCAAGATCCAAAAAAAGACAAAAGTTGGGATAGAAAACAACACAACATTTAAGGCTTTTGGTAAGTTGGCTAATAGATAACAAATTAAAAGGAAATTGAGATAGGCATAAAACATAAGATAATGGAAGTGATTGTGTTGGATATGCTATCCCACGGTCAATTACAAAAGCAGTAGATCCATTAGCTAAAGTGACACAAGGTAAATTTGTGGTGTGGTGGGTTTGAAAGAAGAGAATACTTGTATTGTTGGCCATATGGTCAATAACACTTGATTCAATAAGCCAACTATGAGATGAGATGGATAGGCAGGCAACAGGATTACCTGTATTAGCCAAAGCTGATGTCGAGGAAGATGGTTGCTGAGAATCATGATTATCAGCAATCTGCTGAGCAGTTAAACAAGCATATTCATTGGCTGAGATCATGATGATTGAGGAAGTGTTAAGATGCCATCTTGTGTAGCCACATTGGCAAACCTTTTATTACTATTCTGACCAGTGAACTTAGCAAGCTTCTCATGTAACTTCTAGCAATTTTTCTTGACATGTCCCTCAACTCCACAATGATGGTATGCAAGCTCCCACCGTTCCCTCTTTTACCACTCTGAGTATCATTTGAAGCAATACAAATTAATATTGTAGCATCATTAGGCACCATACCAAGAGTCATTTCACTGTCTCTACAAACTCGAAGAAGGCGAGGATATACTTCTGTGAAGAAAGTGTCTCGCCTGTAAATAACTGCATTTAGGCCACATCATACTCAAGACCCAACCCTGCTAAGAAACATTGCACTACAACCTACTCCTCCTGTTCTTGCATTTGTTTTATATTAGCAATAATAGAAAACATAGCTCGCTTCTCCTCAAAGGCTTATTTCACCTCAGTGTAATACTGAAATAGAGAGCGACCATTTCGGTCCGCTCGATAAATCTCCACAAATAAATCATGAATATGAAACATATCTTGTTTACTAGTATACAAAAACTCCAAATATTCTAGATTTGATTAAACAATTTATAATTTTCCATCAACCATTTCTTTCTCGCATTATTATTAGTCATAGGAGGTGGGTCACTAGTCAAATGATCACCCAAATCTAAACTAGACACATATCTGCGAATAGTCCATTTCCACCGGGCATAATTCTTGCTACGAGTTAATTTTCTATTAGTAATTTTGGATGAATCCAAATTAATTTCAGTAATCACTTTCTTCTCACTATTTTCAGTCATTATAATAGTCCCAAGCAAAATGCAAAATTCAAACAGTACCTGACAATGCAAACAGTAGCCAAAATAAAGGAATGAAGAATGGAAGACAAATCGGTAACACCCAAGAAGAACAGACTAGACAGCCGGTGGACGGACTGGCCATGCGCTCCCACGCTCCGGTGCATGGATTCGGAGTAGGTTGTCTGAGGTGTCGCATGTACTTCACATGCGGAGTTTTCGGCGATTGATTTTGGTGGAAGAGCTGATCATCAGATGGGGACACTTCCTAGACCGACAGTGACAATAAATGCACACCGGAACTGTATAGTAGTTGTACCTTAAAAAGCAACCTAGAAACTCTACTAGAACAATCAGGAGGCTTTGATACCATATAGAAGAATAGAAACAAGAGAATGGAAAACTTAATATTCTTCTATATCTCATTCACTAGAAGTCTATATATTTGTACAAGTATAGAACTCTAATTAAGGAAAGACGATTAACCTAAATCCCTATAATTATGTAATTAACCTAAATCTCTATAATTGCTATATTTACAGCTATGACAGCTATATACCCACTGTAACAGTATCCTAATTTATCAAGCATCATAAGGATAAGATCATTTTTTTCATAGTTTATGTTGACAAAGAAGAAATGGCTTGGTTGAATAAGCTTCTGGATCAATAATTTGAGATAAAGGATTTAGAAAAAGGGAATATTCATTTCTTATAGGAAATTTAGTATGAGCAACTGATATGTTGAGCCAATTGATATGGGGAGAGATTAGAGATTGGTGAGAACACTGATATCTCTCACACGCTAGACCAAACATGGCGTATGCAGTTAGTCTAGTAAGCTAGTTTATGCATGATCCTTGTGAACCTCAAATGCATATTGTTTTTTGCATTCTATGATATTTGAAGTCTGCTCTAGGAAAAGGTCTTATATTCTTCAAACATGGTCACCTTCAAACAAGCTTTTACAAATACATAGTGGGCTGAATCTCCAAATGATAGGTCTACATTCAGTTATTGCATGCTTGTTGGAAGGAACTCAACACTTGGAGAAGCAAAAAGCAAAGTGTGGTTGCTTGATCAAGTGGTGAAGCATAGTAAAAAGGTATGGCGTAGGGTGTTTGTGAGCTTCTATTGCTGTAAAAGTTGTTGGAGGAACTATAGCTGTCTAGATACGATAAACTATACTTACATTGTGACAACAAAGCTGCTAACAATATAACCCTTAATTCAGTACACTAAAATCGGATAAAGTACATAGAAATTGACTGACACTTTATTAAATGAAAGCTCATAGATAGTGTTCTAAGCTTGTTCCATATGACGTTTGACAAACAACGGGTTGACATGTTTACTAAAGGACTTACCACAAGGACCTGTCACACCTTAGTTTGCAAGTTGGGTATGAGTGATGTTTATACACCAACTTGAGGGGGAGTTTTGACTAATCTCTTTGATTTGATTAGGCATTAATTGGGCAGATCCTTAGACCCTAATTTTTTTGCAAGTTGGGCATGAGTGATGTTTATACACCCAACTTGAGGGGGAGTTTTGACTAATCTCTTTCATTTGATTAGGCATTAATTGGGCAGATCCTTAGACCCTAATTTCTAGATTTTATTCTATTTTGTATATTGGGATCTTGTATTATTTCCTCATTGGGCCATTCATTTGTATAAATTGGGATGTACATTGTTTGTTTATACACACAAAATAATCAATAAGATCTATTTTCTTAAAATCTTTAGTTGAATCTCTAATGTTAGACTTAGAACGGAAGCAATCAAATTAAGCTTTAATTATACAATTTTATGTATTGCGATGCTATGAAATTACTATTTTCAAGTTTCAACAAAAACATATTATCGAGTCTGATCTGAATTATATCTGATCACCTCATCATTTGTTAGAATTTTAGTCATAAAAATGCTCAAGCATAAAGTAGATAAACAGTCATCTATGATCTTTTTGTAGGGATCTGACGTTCTCCTTAAATATTCTAGGGATGATTTGTTTTATAAAAAACATTAATACAATATATTCAACTTGTGTATCTTTTTCCTTTGGTTTTTTGTGCATGCTTTACTATTAGAATATAGTAGAAAGAGTCAAAATTAATGTAGAGAATCTTCTATGTTGGAAACTCTATGTATACTGTGTCATATTTGCAAATTATATTTTGAAACACACACACACACACACACTTTATTAAATAAAAGCTGATAGATAGATTTCAATTTTTTTTTTTTATCTTGAGTTTCCTGCAAATCTTCTGAGTAGTTGGATTGTGTTGGTTGACATAAAATTTGCAGGTCATAATGATGTACACTTAAGATTGGATTGGGAAACACGGTTAAGAATTGCCCTTGAAGCTGCCAAGGGCTTGGAGTATTTGCATGAACATGTTAGTCCTCCAGTGATTCATAGAGATTTTAAGAGCAGCAACATCCTCTTGGACAAAAATTTCCATGCAAAAGTTTCTGATTTTGGATTGGCCAAGCTTGGATCTGACAAAGCTGGTGGACATGTCTCAACCCGGGTGCTGGGCACCCAGGGATATGTCGCCCCTGAGTATGATACTATAAAGCTCTAACATCAATCACACATTTGCCTTTGGCCCTTTAAATACGCTATAGATAAAGTTTGTATTGCCAAAATTCCATTCATATAATGCTATATTTCATATAGAAGAATAATAAGGAGTTTGGCAGTTCAAACCACATTGAACAATTAGTATATATATGTATATATTAATCTGATGAAAGAGCCTTTTTTTTTCTTTTATAGGTTGCCTGCATGAAATTGCCATTTTTTAATTGATTATTTCATGAATGTCATTGTTAGCTGTTTCCAAAGTGGATTTAAAGTTAAAAAAATTTTGTTCAATTTTTAAATTCATCCTTGAACAAAAAATTTTATTGACATTCATGGGCATAACCTGGTTATTCTTACCAAGAAAAATATCTCAGTTCTAAATTCTCTATCTAAATGCATAGCTACTATTTATTTTCAATATTGATGCATAGCCACTATTTATTTTCAATATTGATGCATAGCCACAATTTATTGTCAGTATTGACTTTTGCATTCTTCTGCGGCATAGGTATGCATTAACTGGGCATTTAACAACAAAATCAGATGTCTACAGTTATGGGGTTGTTCTGTTGGAGTTGCTTACTGGCAGAGTGCCAGTTGATATGAAGAGACCTCCTGGAGAAGCTGTTCTTGTTACTTGGGTGAGTCCTGTGTGTCCTTATTCAGTTTACAACATTTGACAATCTATTTGCTTGAGGCTTAACGATCTGCTGTGTTTTCACTGTTTACTTTGATGTCATTCACCCTTGTTGTTTGTCAAGTAGGTTCTGCCCTGTTTGACAGATCGGGAGAAGGTTGTGCAAATTATGGATCCAGCACTGGAGGGCCAATACTCGATGAAAGAGGTTATTCAGGTGGCAGCTATTGCTGCAATGTGCGTACAACCGGAGGCAGGTTACAGACCACTTATGGCAGATGTTGTGCAGTCACTAGTCCCATTGGTTAAATCTCATCGCTCAACTTCAAATGCACTCAGGTCTCCTTCACAGGACTCCGTCAGAGCAAGTGTTTGAAACTTTTAAATGCGAGTTCATCATCCATTTGTCCTTCTATTGTTTAATTTAGCTTTTAGTGCATTTTAACCAGTAGCGTTCTTTAATTATGTGTTAGGAAGGGAAGCTGATCTTAGAGAAGTCCCAATCATAACTAAAATTGGCTTTGCTTTGGCCTACCGGTATTGTGAAAGATGAAAGATACAATCTCAGAGGTTCATTCCCAGGACCCAATTTAACCAATTGGCTAGGCATTGTAAAATTGAACAGGCAATCATTCTAGACATCTCTGTCTTCGTAGTAGATTTTGATGCAATCATTAGAGAGGCAGAAATAGGCCACCCTTTTTAATCAAGCAAATTTTAATTTTTCCTTAGAAATGGTGAATTTTCAAATTGGAACTTTTTTTTTTTTTTCAGAACTCAGAATATAATTTTGCATCAAAGGCCACAAAAGATGCAAAAGGAAGCCATAATCGCAGCCCTTTTGCTGAAATCAGACTCGAAAACCGTAACCGAACACTTAACTCATATACTCAAAAAACACCGGAAACTTGAAAGAAATTAACAAAACCACAATCTCCACTTAACTCATACTCAAAAAACACAGGAAACTTGAAAGAAATTAACAAAACCACAATCTCCACGAAGTATAAAACTACAAGGTTGAGCGTAGACACTTCAACGCATATTTAGACAAATTTGAGCCTAAACATAATGCATAAAATGGGTGGGGAAGAGAAAGAAAAATGGTTTCATTCAGCTCTTCAATTCACTGGATGTCATATCTCAACTTTTACAATGTCGAAGAATACAAATAACAATAACCAAATTTGAATCAAATAAAGGATTGGAATGGCTCAAGTTCTGTTGTTAAAATTAGATCAGTCACAATAAGCTGCATTCAAATAATATACTCGGTACATCCTTGATTGAATAACATATTCTCATCTGGATCATACATTATAAGTAGATAATTTGCATAAACAAGTGTTTTTTTTTTGTAATTCTTATCACTGTAAGAAAAACTAATCTAGTGTGCTTTTGCCTAGGAAGTCATTCCAAAAATGTTTTGTTCTAACAATTTCCTACCGACCATATTCTAAATGACTGTAGAAAGTGATCAAACTAAAAGTATTGAATCAAACCTGTTCCATTAACGGTTGAGATCAAAGGAGTAAATTCTAACTCTCAAAGGAGTAAATTCTAACTCAAACCTCCTTGAGCTCAGATAGGTCATTCTGTACTCATTCTAACAAGGGCAGAGCTTGATTTTCTTGTATACAACATATAATTTAATCTAAAGATCTATTGGTGCTTCTTGGATGCATTTCCACGCTGCCGCTTAGAAGAATCCACCCTGGGAGTTGATGATCCATGAATACCTGAACTGTTACCAACTGAAATGGGACCTTGCAGTGGTGCCCTTTGATCTGGCATCAGACCACATGAACCAAGTGGTCGGTTTGATGGTTCATTTCCTTTTGATTTCCCTTTAAATGCAGGAAACCTAGGTCTGTTATAACGTGAAGGTGTGGTCTGCTGTATGTTATGGTTTATCAGCGATTTAAGGAAGCTATTTGAATTATGGCCCATGCCTCTCCTTCCTGGAGCGGAGTTATCAATCCCAGTTGCATGGACCATCGAGGTTAGTGAGTCCACAGATTCTGAAAGCGATGAAATCCCAGATAGCCCGTCATAAGAAAGAACAGAAGCTGTTGCATGCATTGAAGCACCAAGGGCAAGAGGAAGTTCTTTCCAAGGATCTGCTACCTACAACATATTGACCAGTGTCAGATTAAGGTAAACCAAGAAGTTTACTGACGCACAAAAACTAATAATTACTTTAAATAAGATTGCTGCCAATAGTCGCTCTCTCAAGCAGTAAATCTGAGCAACATCAAGGGCCGTTGATCCAAAATAGAGCCATCGATCCACAACAACCCTAACAGAATTGCCAGGAGATGACATGATCTTCCCTTCATTATCTCCACTCAACTTCTCATCCACATCCATCTCATCTGCATCACTATTGTCTTCAGCTGCAGCATCACTTCCATCATCATCATCCTCCTCATCATCATCTTCCTCATTGCCATCATTTCCAGGAGCAACTACAATTTCTGTTGCAAGCAGCAATAATGGCAGAGGTCCAACAAGCGTACAGTTCCTTATGTGCATACCCCCATCCCCACGTGTTATCTCATCATATATAATCAGCGGGCAGGTATTAGTCTTTTTAAAAGTCAATTTATAATTTAGGGAATGAGGATGCAAGCGAACTTTAGCACCAGCTGCAGTCTCTACAAGAAAACGTCTCCCATTGCGAGGTATTATTCTCCCTACCATAGGATATAAACCAGCAACTAGCACAGCATGAATTATTCCCGGATTATGTGCATTCAGATTACAACACGAGACATCATCCTGAATGAACCCATTACGAATTAGTTCTGACTGAAGCTGCTTACGCATACCATGCAGCATATACATGGTGCTTGAAGAGATAAAGTATTGAGAACAAAACCGTGATTCTTGACCCCTTTCTTTAGCAGTCTGCCAGCACTCAAAAGCTGCTATAACTGCTAGCTGATCGCTTTGCCCACTGTAGAGTGAAGCAAGCTCAAATTTAGCAGCAGTAGCTCTCTTCTTTTCATTTGGCAGTACAGGAAGGGTAAATGGATCTTTGTAGTCAGAAGCACATGCTAATGTTAAAGCTGGGTCAAGGCAATTCATCAATATGGCAAAAAAAAGCATTTTGCTTGTTAATGGATGAACAGGAAGGCAGCCTAGCTTCTCTCCTAGTTCTGTCAATTGTTCATCTAGTGATAAAGCCCCAATATCCTGAAGAATAATAATTGCATTATGTATCGTTTCAGGAACTGGAGGGTCCAGAGTTTTCCGCAGGAAATCTTCTATCTTGCAATTAGGATCAAGCAACTTAACCTGAAGATGATGATAAAAGAAGAAAAATTCAGAATAGCAGCAAGAAAGGTTTTTACCTTCAACACTCCAAAGTTCCATGAGGGGAGGGGGTGTGGGGAAGGGGAAACTCTAAACTCTTCCATGGGGAAAAACATGACATGAGGAGATCCTTTCATGCCAAAAAGATTCCCAGGTAAAAGAAATGCATGTTTATTCCATTCATGACAAAAATAAAAAAAATGAGAATTGAAAAGAGGCAAAGAAAGTACTTGCAAACAAAGCTCTTCGATTGGCACTCGCTTAATTTCAGGAACTTGAAAATCTGGTAAAGATGCTGCTCGAAGATTTGAAAAAAGATGATAACATATCCCAGGTTGACAGCGGCCTGCACGTCCCTCTCGCTGCCTTGAACTTGCTTTGGATACCCAGGAAGATTGAAGAGTTGATACATTGTTATAAGGATCATAACTTTTTTCTTTCATTCTACCACTATCTATGACATAGACGACATCATCAATGGTAATAGCAGTTTCAGCAATATTAGTTGAAAGAATGATTTTGCGACAACCCAGAGGTGGGCGTTTAAAAACTTTCTTTTGCTCCACAGATGGAACCATGGAATGGAGAGAGATTATGACAAACTTGGAAGAATCTTTGAAAAATGGGTTTGCAATTAATCTCTCCCTGGTCCTATTGATATCATCCCAACCAGGAAGAAAAACAAGAATAGCACCATCTTTTGAACCTGTACAAATTTTCCTTAATAACTGCTCTACAAGAACAGCATCAACAAGTTCAGGATTAGTTGATGCTAGATATTTATCAAGTAATTCTTTTTGTTCCAAGGAATCAGTCTTGGAACTTTCAAGATGTCTTCTTATTACTTCAGCAGTTTCCTGCTGGTTTTCTTGTTTGGCCCATTCTAAAGCCGTTAGTCCATCCTTATCCCTTAAATGACAGTCTGCACCAAAAGAGAGAAGCATGCAAACATCATTCGCTCTGCCCTTAGCAGCAAAGACCATCAATGGGGTTAGTCCAGTCAAAGAATCTTGGTAATTGTAGATATTTGGAGTTTCTTCAGAAGAAACTAAATCCAGGAGAGGATCAAATTCATCATCTGTCCAAGCAAAATTGATAGCTTCATCTAAAGCAGCTTCATCCTCTTCTGTAAGTTCATGTATTTTATTTGGGACACTTGGCATTGCGGAATCAATAAGATTATTATCTTCACATTTTACAATAGAAAGTACATCCTCCAAGTAGAAACTTTTGACCTGAATGATACAGAAGACAAGTATATTTTACTGCAAATCATTGAAGAAAAATAAATTATTACTAAAATCTGGGAAAGAGTCTCACAGGATAGGTGAACCCAGGAACACGAATGATTGGGCAGCCGCCAAAATATTGTGAAAATCGTTCAGCATCAAGAGTAGCACTCATCAGTATCTGCATTGGGTATTTTTACCATTATAAAATGCAAATACACAATCAAAATTTTAGTGCATTATTTACATAAAGAGCATAACAAATTGGACTTACCAGCCGAAGATGAGGATATAAAGGAAGCATGTCTCTGCAAGTTACAAACATCAGAAAAGATAATTAACAATGATACAAGATTACAGTAAATAAATGTAGTGAATTTGAAATCAAAGATAAAACACCTAATGATTGCCAACATGAAATCTGAGTAGCGATCCCTTTCATGAATCTCATCCTACATGTAAAATAAGATCATCAGACCGGCAAAATCAACCACAACCATTGCAGAAATATATGACTCCATAATTATTAAATTGCAAACCATAAGAATCATCTGGATTTGTGAAAGATAACATTTTAAGAAAACCTCATCTGTAACAGCATAAGTTAGCCCCCTTTAGTCAATTCAACTCACCAGAAATATTGGTTCAATGGTAAGCAAAATAACCCCATGAAACAAATCTGCTTACATAGAACTAATATAAACATGCACATACAAGATACATGTAGATAGAACCTTTAAGTAATATGGCAAGGAACAGAAACAGATTTGAAAAGCCTAAAATAGTCCTTGCATAGAACTAGATAAAAGTTGCTTGTCTTCTCTCTTTTAAATACAAGCCCTTTCCTCTGAACTTTTGAATTTATCTAGATAAATGATCAACAATATATGTATAAAATTATACTAACCCTAGCAGTTGAATGACTTAATAGTATAAGCTATCGGCTATGGAAATAAGGATTTCAGATTCTAACAGATGCATGTCTGGGAAAGCACATCTTTAAGTTGTGAAGACATAAAATATGATAACAACAGACAACAAATAAAGCAAAATATTCAAATAAAAAAATTGACCAAAAAGCAATTCTTGTCCTAGGCCAATATACAATCAGTACAATTCTTCTCATTTATCAGTTTAGATCACGCACCCTAAGCTGAGAAATATATCCTCTATTCAGACTGAATCCTATTTAAACATTAAAATGCTAAGATGGGTGTACTTTTGTGCTGCATCTCTTTCTATCTTCTACCATTCATTCACTACTCAACCTAGAAAAAGAAAATAAAATAAATCTCACTTGAGACTTAAGTTACAAATATATACAAGAACATTGCAATAAATTTCCATTTAATTTTCATTATCTAAGTAGCCACTATGTAAAATCACAAAGATTCCTTCCTCCCTCCCTCCCTCCGAGAGCAAAAAGAAAAGAATTGAATAATCAAGGGCATTGATTACCAATCTGATCCAGTGAAAATTAGTTTAGGCATTATACTGATTCAACTTACAATTTTTGATAAGTAATAAATTAAATTATAAAAAAAATCCTCAAAGTAATTAGAAACTTTTAAAAAATTCTAGATTATATTCTATATTACATATGACCTAATAATTTCATTAACACAATACTTCGTTCTTTCTTTTTATTTAGCTAACACGATACTTAAAAACTTCATGTTTATTATAAATCAATTTTCAAGCATATCTTTTCATAAAGTGATCACAAGGCCAATTTTTTCATTCAAAACCGCCATATTGGTCAAAAGAAATCAAAATCATAGACATTGTTGATAGTATAATGAAGCTTTAGGTAAAAGGTCATCTATTACAGTAACAAGAAATATGAGAACTGAAAGTTTAAGTATGAAACAGAACATCAAAACATCTTTTGTTAACCATAAGTATGATTTACTCAGAATTTTTGCTTTTGCAGAATCTTATGCACATCCATAACTCTATACATGTAACATCTATAATTTAAAAGCTGACCCTTAACAAGCTTTATGTATCACATGGATAGCTTGAATAGATTAAAATAGATAAAACAAATTGAGTTTGTATTATCGATATATTTTTTGATATTTATTTTAGAAGACTTGAGACTTTTTTTGTCAAAAAAAAAAAAAAGAAGAAGAAGACTTAAGACTTAAAATAAAATTATGAATCTATGAGAATATGAACTACACTCCTGGAGCCTAAAAGATTATTATGTCAGTTGCTCTTCAGGCCAAATATTAGAATCTTCCCTGTCTAATTAACAGCTAGTGTCACGGTCAAAGTCTTAAATTTGTGTACTTATAATATTCATAAATCCAAGAATTACATTCTGATGAAGAAATTGCTATAACAGATGGGCTGATGGATCAGAGCACTGTTGGGCCAAGAAAACTGTTAGTCTACACCCAGAAAAATAAAGCAACAGCCGAATAGCAGCAAAGCAGGGGCACTACAGGAATTTCTATAGTGTGGTTAGAATAATTCTGTTAAGGGAACAATGGGGAAGAGGGGTTAGTTATGCCTAGGAATCCTGATGGCACTAGGAAAACGGTTTCTTCTTTTGTTATTATATAGCTAGTGAGGAGAGAGGAGAATTTTTATCTCATGTTTTGAACAATTCGTATTTGGCTGCTTTTGAGCAGGGCTCCAGTTTCTGGGGAGGGAAGATTATCTTCCTGGGGATTGTAATATTGTATTACAATCATTTTTCAATGAAATTGCTCTCTTCCTCTATTTATTCTCTTCATAATTCATTCTTTGGTTGATTTACTAATCTCCTAGAAATTGTTCTCTATCAATTGGCGCCGTCTGTGGGAAATCCCTCTCCATCCATCTACCTATTTTGGTTTTCTATTATCTCAATCACAAACAGAATGACTGAACCACCCAAAACCAGATTGCAATCCAAAACTGATTTGCAAGAACGGGTTGACGCCCACGATGACACCTTAGCTGCCATTCAACGTTCCATTTCAGCATTTCAACAACTTGTGGAGAGCAAGCTTGAATCTCTAGATGCCAAAATAACCAAAAAAATTGAGAAACAACCAGTGATAGATGAAACAGCTGACCTGCCCTCAATAGAAGGAGCAGACACCAACGAAGAAATTGCTCGGCACGATTACGTCCATTCCAGCTCTAGATTTGGACAACCTTCTATTCCCCGCCTCGATTCATTTGTACGGGATTCTCATTTCGGGACGGGCGCATTGGCCTTACCCAAGGTGAAGCTTCCAGAGTTTAGCGGCTCAGAACCAAGGAGCTGGATTGCCAAAGCAGAGCTGTATTTTCGGGTCAATAATACGCCGGAGCCCATGAAGTTGACAATAGCTCAAATGTGCTTCACAGGTGCTGCAATCACATGGTTTTCTCAGGCCTTACGAGACAATCCCCATATGTCTTGGGAGCAATTTAAGCTCAAGTTGAATGGGCGTTTCGGCAGACGAGGGACCCAGAACCCCTATGAGGAATTGAGGACCCTCTTTCAAACCGGAACTGTGGATGGCTACATCGAGGATTTTGAATCGATCATTGGATACATCCCCAAAACATCCGAAGATCAATACCTTGGATACTTCCTGGGAGGGTTGAAAGAAGAAGTAGGAAGGTGGGTCCGATATCTCAAACCACAAACCTGTGAGGAGGCCATGGAGCTCGCTAGGGACGCCGAACTTACTTTCTGTCCACCAGGCAGCCGTGCAGCGGCAAGGGAGAGAGGCGGAGGAGCTTCGAGTCGATCGGAGGTAACCCAACTCAGTCCCCCTATGGTGCGTCCTCTTATCCCAAAAGAAATTAGTCAACCCGACCCAAGAAGTAAAAACATGGGCCCTGGCCCATTAACACAAGCTGATGCTCCTCCACAACAATCGTCCCACCCTCCCAACAGAACGCAGTACTTACAACGTAACAGGGGACCAAGCCATCTGTCTCTAACGGAGATCGAAGAGCGCCGACGATTAGGCTTGTGCTTCAAGTGCGCCCAACCATACAGCCCGCAACATCGCTGCAGTGTAGGGGAGCTGCGGGTAACGGTTTTGGAGAACGAACTGCTCTTAGACGCTGGTATGAAGAGGGAGAATGCAGATGAAGTTGGGTCTGGAGAGTACGGTGAAGGGGATGGGGAGTGCAACGCCCTTGAAGTTCTTTTTGGAGCAGGGGACCAAGTTCGGGCTCTGAGAACGTTAAGACTAGAGGGATTTATACACGGGAAATCAATCAGTTTGCTAATTGACTCGGGGGCAACACACAACTTAATTTCGAGACAACTGGTACGATCACTAAACCTTCCCATTGATTTTATCCAATCTAAGAATATAAGACTGGGGAATGGGATCCGAGTCCCTGCCCAAGAAAAATGCGAAAATGTAGACCTACAACTGGGCACTATCATGTTGCGTTTGGATGCTTTGTTATTTGATTTAGGGCCATTAGATGTCGTATTGGGTATTGATTGGCTTCGAACTCTGGGAACTGTTAAGCATAATTGGGATCAGAGGTGGATGCAATTTGAATACAGGGGCAAACAAATCCAACTCAGGGGTATTGAATATCCAATACCAATAAAAGACGAGCCCTTAGAGGAATTAAATGGAGTGGAACAAAATTCTTTGTTCAATCTGGAAGATAACCATATTGAATCTGTTTCACGAGTCACCCATAAGAAGGGCAAAAGCATTTCCCAGTGGTTGGTGCCATGGTGGTCAAAAGGCATTGTCGAAGCAACTTGGAAAGGTGAACATATAATGCAAAATGAGTATCCTCAATTCAGTCTTGAGGACAAGACTGCAATTCAAGGGGGCGGCAATGATGAAGAAATTGCTATAACAGATGGGCTGATGGATCAGAGCACTGTTGGGCCAAGAAAACTGTTAGTCTACACCCAGAAAAATAAAGCAACAGCCGAATAGCAGCAAAGCAGGGGCACTACAGGAATTTCTATAGTGTGGTTAGAATAATTCTGTTAAGGGAACAATGGGGAAGAGGGGTTAGTTATGCCTAGGAATCCTGATGGCACTAGGAAAACGGTTTCTTCTTTTGTTATTATATAGCTAGTGAGGAGAGAGGAGAATTTTTATCTCATGTTTTGAACAATTCGTATTTGGCTGCTTTTGAGCAGGGCTCCAGTTTCTGGGGAGGGAAGATTATCTTCCTGGGGATTGTAATATTGTATTACAATCATTTTTCAATGAAATTGCTCTCTTCCTCTATTTATTCTCTTCATAATTCATTCTTTGGTTGATTTACTAATCTCCTAGAAATTGTTCTCTATCACATTCACACAGGACCTTGTGCAGATTTTGGAATATTACAGATAAAGTTGATTCCATTTTGTCTATCCATAAAGATTCTCATGTATTTTATAGAAATGAGTTTATCCAGAGTTTCTTGGAAGGGTTAGATGTTTGGAATAGGTTCTACATTCTTCGCTATGTCTTCAATTAAGCATCTACAATGCTCTAAAATCTACTATTTTTTTCATTTTCTTTCTCAAATCAGCCCCAACCGAACTCCTTTACCCTTTATATCTGAAAACACATCAATTGCTTGAATTGCGTACCATAAAATCATTAGAAGGCTGACTTCTCAACCTATCCTACATCAATGAAGATTAGATAGTTATATTTTATGCAACATGCAAAATTTTCTTTTGCATTATGTGTTCATCCCAAAAGGGCGCCAAATAATTTTGGTTTCAAATTTGATTAACTTGGTGAAATAAGGAAAAAGGAAAAAGGATTTCTTTACATTGTAGAATTACAAAGTCCAGCAAGGCCAGCTACAAAGTACTATAAATATAGATTACCCGCAATTTGGTCCGTATAAGGGTGATAATTGAGAGAGGAAGACACCCTTAGCTGTTAAGGACACTAATTTAACCCAACCACATATGGACCTATTGCAACAAACATCTAATTGGTTGAGATCTGTCAAGTGGGCCCCCTTTCCAATTCAACCACTCTCAAGCATGTTGTAAACCCAATATTTCCAAGTTATTGTCATTCCTTGAAACTCATTTCACATCGAGGAAACTAACTGCAGAGGACTACGTCCCTTAGCTCAATAAAAAAACATACGAATATTACACCAGAGAATGCCAATTAAACCATGTTATCATATTCAAAATGGAAATATGAAGCAGATATAGACATCATGATATTAGGGCAGAATGTGATAAATAAATGTGAATGTTAACAATAAAGAAGCTGTTAAATACCACAATAATGTGAGTAATGTTAGAAAGATCATCTTTGGCCGTTCTACAAGAAGCTTCTCTCTTTGAATGACTTGTGCCCTTGGAAACCAGCACTCTTAGAAGAATCCCATTAGTGCAAAACACAATTGATGAGTTCCTTCCACCTTTACTTTCTAATCGGATCTAGCATCGGAGTTAAGAGTCAGCAGTGATACAACATACAAATGCATAGGTAATTCCATGGGTAGCAGAGCGAAATAGATTACAGTGCAAAATGAAACTTGCTAATAACTGTCATTTAGAAATCTACAAGCAAAATTTGACAAACAAATTTATCTAATTTTCTGATTATATGCTGCGTAAAGCCAATTGTTTAGAAATTTGTGCTGAGATGTCGATGAAAATATCCAATAAATGATCACAGCTTATGCAACTAATCAGATATCTGATATTGTATATCAACAAAAGTGAATAAGATTACGAGAAACTAAAACAACCAAAAGGTGCACAATAATAGCTAATCCAAATTAACAGATTCATGCTTCCGACTTTACATGGTTTGCAATCTCATAATTTCCGTTCCAATTGCATTCGTTTGAGGGGAAAGCAATTATCAAATGAAGGCACTTAATTATTAAATCATACCATTAAAAATCATACTAATCATCAAGAGAATTATAAAATATACCTTGTATCCAATGTCATGTCCAACATTTTCTCCTCTTTCATAAGAGATTCTTTCGGCAACTACAGATGAAATTCACCACAAGCTCAGAACTAATAAAATGTTGAGTCAAACAAAAGATAAATATAATAGATCTCTAAAGGACAATATATTTTGGCAAACAATAATAATAATGATAGCCAGAACTTTGCACACTTAACAAGCAACACACACCTGATGTTGCTGAGATACGACGAGGTTGCGTGCAGACTATTTTACAGGCCTCACCTTGTCCCCACATGTGATCCAAAAGAAATTGAGGGACCTATATCATTGTCAATGGGTACAACATCTAAGAAGATTGAAATGAAGCTAGTGATTTATTGAGAATGGTGCTTCATCACACATAGTAAAGAAAAGGGGTAATGACTTTTAAAATTCTATTAGTTATTAGGTCTCTGCTATTCAGTCCCAAGATTTGATTTTTTTTTTTATTTGCAAATGAACCTTAAAAGTTTTTATTAGTCCAATTCCACTAAATAACATAAAATTTCCATTAAGTGAAAAGACAAGCTACCTTTTATTTCCATCAGTCCCAATAATTCTGAACCCTTAACTTTTTCTTATTTTCAGCCAAGCATTTTTCCTCAACCAATCATGATTAAATCAACTTAAGCCATTGCTATGCTTTCTTTCCACTCCCCACCTCACCTTGAACTCAAAAATCTGCAATGTAATTTTATGAATTTCCTTAAAACTCCAAAAATCAATCAATTCTTCAATTTCCACCACAAGTACAGATTCCCAGCATGTCCAGAATCACCAAATGGCATGACAACCTGCTAATGGTCAAATTTTAACCTTCCAGCTCCACTCTTTCTTTCTAAGTTTGTTAAAATTCCAAAATCCATCTCTATTATTCAATCTTTCCAACCATGAGTACAGAATGTTCAGCCTGACCAACATCACTGCTTGGTAGAAAGAACTAATAATGGTTAGAAGTCTAAATATGCTCAAGAGCCCCAATGGCTTTGAATGCCATTTACCATACAAAAGGGAACATTTTTAGGAGACACATAAGAATAGGACCACGATTGCCAAACAACTGTGAAAAAATTCAGCAATCTCAATTAAAATAACTTGAGCTTCAATGGCATACTCTTTCCATGTAAAATGCAACTGGGTAAATTGTTGTCCGCGATAAAGAATAACAAAGTTAAAGTTCCAAAGGAATTTAACTTTCCAGCTTCTGTGGAGTTGCCAGATATTATAAGAGATGTATTTCACAAAGAAAAAGAAGAGCAAAATAACGAACTTCCCTCAAGGAGGGGACAATAAGTAATAGCTGTAGTCTCTCGGAAAGTTAAATGAATATAAATTCGTGGACATGATTCATCGTCTAAGAGTCTTACCCTTATAGTAGCAAATTTATCTACTTGCAAACAGACACAAACCTTAACAATTGAGCACATAAACAATTGAGCAGAGCAAATATTTAACAGCACAGACATTTAAGAGCTCCACAAGTAAATCAAGAGCAAACACAACAGTGTCTCCAGTAGCTGTGTCTGGAGTTTCGTATAAGCTAATTAAAATGACCATAAATGCTTTGCATAAGTTAATGCCCAGAAGAAATCTTCTAAGCCACTAAGATTCCCCGTTACACCTCATATCAAGCTCATGAAGTATTGTCTATGGTCCATATAAAAGGAAATACTCAAAGAATTATTACAGACAAGCAGTTTATACTGAATGTAGAATTCTAAGTCATCATTAGCTATAGCTCAAACTTAATTTTGATTGATTGTGGATATCAAAAAAAATAAAATAAAACAAATTGTATAAATCAAAATATTAAACTGTCTTGAGGTTGTTTCTCATGTTTCAAGCTAGCATTTTGAGCATGGAACTGATAGATTTTTGCTATTTAAACTTTGAGTTGTTATATCGATTTATTCTATTGCCTCTTATCTTTGGTCTTAATTATCTACAATTTCCTATTAGGACAAGCTGACATCAAAGAGTTTGCAACTAAAAAAGCAAAATAATAAAACTTCCTTGACAACAGGTGATATCTGTACTTGCATTTTTGCTTTTTTCTAAAGAAAATATTCCATGAAATTTTATTCTGTTAAAGATTTACTTAAAAATCCGATTGTCAAATTATTAAACCCTCTTGACACTTGGTAATACTCACACTTGCATCCCTGGATTTTCAAAAGACAATTAAACTGTTTTTTCCTCCAATAATATAGTCCTTTAACAGTGAAATTTTAAATAGTAACTTAAAATTCTGAAGCTACCCTTATTGCCTTTAAGTGCACAATTTTTGAAAGAAATCAAAAAGTTTGGAATAAAATGTACAAAATGTAAGAAAATATATTTATCAAAGTCAGTAAATGTTATTTCTGTTTACATATATGCATTTGTTTGTGTCCATGTGCCTTTGTCTATATGCATGTAATATAGTTATATTTATCATGTATATTACATATAATAGATGTGTTTCACATAAGTCAGAAACTGATACATTCTAAGAATTACAATAATTTACGAAAACAAAAAATATAAGAAATGAAGGAAACTAAAAGATACATTGCACATCATGTCTGTTACACGTTCAACTATTTATTTGTTGAAAAACATTATAAAAAACAATGGTATTTGTGGGAAAGAGGCCTTTCTTCAACTAACTTTTAGATAGGATAAAATATAAATATAATAAAGAAAAAAGGTACCTGTGTAGTCTTTCCACAGCCTGTCTCACCAGAAATAAGAACAACCTATGTCAAGACATTGAATGAGACATAAGTTTTCTTGATATTTTTAGATACCCTTTCAGAGCTATTATCAATACAAAGTAGCAGCAAGAATTTGTATCCGTTTTTCATGATATTATGCATGGATCAAATATACCATGGCAAATTCTTCAAAAAAATTGTCCCCCAACTAAATAAAAACAAATGCACATTTAACATACCCAAGGAATTATCAAAAATAATACCCAGGGCTAATGTGATATGCAACCTGGATGGCCAAGCAATAAACCTTCAAAACTATCTCAGATAAGGAAGACAATAAGACAATACCTGGTGCGAATCAATAGTAGACGTAATGGCATCCCTAAAAGATGCAATTGGGAGCTTAGTTCTGCCTTCAATAATCTGCACAAAAAATGGAATCTAAGCAATCTTTCAGAATCAGACTACATATTTTCGAAAAATAAAGCTCTCTCCACAAAGATGGACAGTACTTTCCCAATGGCCACCACTGAAATACATGGGGGGCATTTACTTACAGAAAACAATTTTCTGTTTCCTATATTCTATTTTCTTAGAAAATTTGAGTATTTATTTTATATAGAAAATTTAGAAAACGCGTTTATTTATCAAGAAATGAAAAATTAGAGTATTTATTTTCTATATATATGTGTATGTATGTATATATACATATGCATATACGTATGCATATCAATAAATAAAAAATTAGAATAATTATTTTCTATATATATGTACACACACGCATGTGCATTTGCATATATGTATATGCATATGCATGTGCATGCATATATATATATATATATATATATATATATTTGTGTGTGTATGCATACACACATACATACATACATATGTACACACACACATATATATATATATGTATAAATATGTGTATGTGCATGTATATGTATGTATGTACATACATATGTGTATATATGTGTGTCTACGTACATGTATATGTCTACGTATATTTATATGTATATGTCTACGTATATGTATATGTATGTGTATGTACGTATGTACGTATATAAGTACATACATATATGTATATGTATGTATGTACATACATATATGTATATGTATGTATGTACATACATATATACATGTCTATGCATACATATACATACACATATATATGTATGCACATACATGTATATATATATATGTATATGTATGTGTGTATAAATATATACACACACATGTATATATGTATTAAAATTATTTAGAAAATTTAAAAAACATCTTTTATTAGTCTTCTAATCTCTTTTTTATTTTAGAAAATTGAAAAATCTATTTTCTATTTTCTATTTTAAAAAATTGACTAAAATAAACATAATCTCTATTTTCCGTTTTCTGTGAAAAATTTTTCTGAAAAACTGGATCAGTTTTCTATAAATGAACAGGCGCATAAATTCTTAGCTTAAGCTCTCATAGCAAGGGAACTACAATGAGGTTACAGAATCTAACAAGGAAACGAACAAATATTTCTGCTTCAGTGTCATTGTAGAACCTGTCTTAAGTTTGCAGCCTTTTCCATTCTAGAATTTAGCGCTTCCACTTTCTTTGTGATATCTGCTTTTGTCATAGAAGGCATACAGAATATATCATCTTTTCTCCCTCGCATTTTACCGTTACCTCCATCACAGGTTCCAATTATTTTTTCACCAAGCTCTCCATCTTCGGGTGGATAGTTTGCAAATAATTCTTGTAAGACTAGTCTTGAGTCTTCTGAAAATGTCAAACGTGTGTCACTATCCTTTGCCTTAGCAGTGTCTGCTTTCTTTGTAGTTTTGTATACTGACACTCGTCGCTGATTCCCACGGCTACATAGAAGTTTGAAATCACATAAAACTGCATTAGGAAAAAAATAGTAATATAGAAGTAAAAAGAAAAAGGACATCTAACAGCTTGCATTTCAAAATAACTAATTCCACAAATCTCACTGTAGTTGGAAACTTCTATAAAATACCTATACAAGACTATAATAAGAAAAGGACAAATAAATTAGCACTCACCCAGAACTCTTGGATGTCATACCCATTTTCCTACATACTTCATGAACCACAGCTCGCTCACGGTTTGACAAGTTAGCTTCAAAGGTATAAACTGCATGAAGCACTCAAGCATCAACGATGCGATTAATAAAAGGGGTCATATTTTTAATTAACAACAATGACATAAGGCTAGCAGACTAAAGCATGAGAAGCAAATAGCATTCTTCAATCCTTCACTGTCCTGATAGAAATCCTACCGTTAAATATCCACTCGCCACTCCAAAATAACTACTTGACATAAATTAATGTCAAGAATTGTACGATTCAATCATCCAGTAGGCTAATATAAGAAAACACAAAACGTGGAAAATGAAGTTCCAGTTCTGTTAGCATGTAGTAGTTGCTTTTAGTGAGCCAAATGGAAAGGAAGTAAGAACTGAATCAAATACACCTGGCATTTTCTTTTCCTTAACCAAATATGGGTACGAAGCTGAAATTCAATCTAAAACCGGAGCATTTTGTATTGAATTTCATTTATCACAAATAAAAGTATCACAAAGAGAAGTAACCCGAATCAATCTAATAAAAGCATTTAGAATTGCAAACTAATACCTTGATCATTAGAAGCACGAAACTGCTCAAGTAATTGAGAAATTCGAATACGAGTAGCTTCAGCAACATTAGGGTTTTCTTGTTGTTCCGCCTTCTTCTGTCTCTTTTTTCCCATGTTTCGCTTCTTCAGTTTCTATTTGGTTGCTTCACGAAATTAAGATATTTAAAAATTGAAACAGTATAAAGAAGAGGGATATCCTCTCAACAACGCTCCTCACTCAATATATTTTCCTATATCTTTTTTTTCTTTTCAATCCTCTTTTTTGTTAAATTTTACAAAAAGTTGCTCTCTAATTCAGGGCAACTAGATTTAGGCATACAGCGGGTTCAGCCGGTTTGGTTTAATCCATGGAAAATCGGTTATAAATGAATCTGGGTGCACATAGATTTATTAACCGAAGCCCCAATTTTTTTTTTTTTCCATATTTGGTTCATTGTATTGCACATAATATATTATAATATTATAATATAGTAAATGCTAATATAAATATGAAAATTTCGTTTGTTAGAATTGTTTTTCAAAATAAATATTTAAATTCAATATATTAATAATTTATTATATGCTAATTAATTAATTATTAAATTCAATCAGTTAACCTTTTAAAAAATTTAAAACATAAGAGGAAAATATAAATTCTAAAAGTTTTAAATATAAAATTAATCATAAACAAAAATGTAACACATAAAAAATCTATGATACCAAATTGAAGCAGTGAGAAGAAAATAATCAATAGTAATGTATAACTATCCCAAAATAACAAGCATTAACAAAGTCACTCATGTCTCTTATGCTGTTGAAGACATCCTTCAAGTACTTGGAACTTAGTAGTGGATCATGAATGCTCTTAAAGCACTGTCTATAGATTATGTTCTGCCTCAACCATATAACAAGCTTTTCTTATATAAAAAATGCAAAACATAAAAGACAATACGTCGACATTATTGCTTACATCATATCTTCCGAAAATATAAGAAAATGATAAAATAAAATAAAATAAGATGAGATTCCTCCATAAAAGGAGTAGAGGTAGATACAGACACATACACACTACTTTATACAAAATAAGATAAGGATAACATATAGACACATACGCACTACTTTATATAAGATAAGATAAAGATAACATGAGTGAAAGATAGCGGGTCCTATCTTTATTTCTCATGGGATGGGGACATGTTCATGTCTTATCGATCTTTTGAATTCATATTGAGCTCGTTTGCAAAGGCTGCAAGAAATTCTCTAATATTGGGCTCACTGGGTTCAATGAAATTATCATCAAGAGTCCATGAGTCTTGTGTAACGACCCAAAAAGGGGTCTAATCGGAATTTGCATGTTAAGTCGAAAAATTAAGGGTATTTCAGTAATTTGTGCATGTGAAAATTTGGATAATTAAGGACCTAATTGAGGAATTAATTAAAGTGTTAAGCGAAGATTTTATTTAGGTGAGTGTTGTGTATTGTGCCAAGCGAGAGTAGTGTAAAGTCAAGATATTTGACTCTTGGAACCATTGGAGTGTGACACATGGCATGGTAGTTGAGAGCAATTAATGAGGAAATGAAAGGGAAGTGAAGGGAAGAGAGAGGGAAAGACAGAAATTGCTTGCTTCCCGTGGAAGCTACCCTTTCTTCTCTTGCTCTTTCCGTTCTCTCCCTCTCTTTCTTTACCTCAATTTTCTGCTCTCCACTCCTTCGTTGTGTGATTCCTCAAGATTTGAGTAGAATTTCTGAAGTTTTGAGCTGGGTTTTGAAGAGATAAGTTTGGTTGGTCTCGTTTCTTCTTCTCCTCTATTTCGTTTTGCTTTGGCTTGGATTTCTGGGTTTGATTTAGTGTTGATTTGGCTGGGTTTTGTGTGCAAGAATCGGAGGAAAGAAGGAGGAGTAAAGGGAAGGAAAAAGTTGGATCTTGAAGGGTTGGATTGAAGCTTCATTTTGAGGTTTGGGAGTGTTTTGCCCTCTTCTCTTTTCGGATCATCTGTTTGTTATGTTTTAATTTTCTGGTGATTTTGAGTGTTAAATTATGTGTAATATTTGATTGAGTTGGATCATTGGTTTGGCATGCTTCAAGTTGTAGTGATTTGCATATAAAGTTTTGGAAGTGAAATAGCATGAGTTAGTGTAAATTCTATGAGTTAGTGTAAATTCTAGTTTGCATGCTCTTGTGATTTAATTGTGATTTCTTGTTTAAATTTAGTATATATTCATGATAAGTATGACTTGGTATGCAATTGAGTGTTGAGGTAAGTGCTAGTGCATGATTGAGTGGATTTGAGTATTGGTTGAGATGGGAAGAAGTGCAGTGAATTACAGATTCTGGGTAATTTTCGTCTCTGTCGCGCTGTGGAATGGCTTTTTTATTGCTGAGGAGCCCTTCGTCGCGAGCGCGACAGAGAGCTCGGTAAACTGGGCTTCGGTAAGTCGAGCCTCAACGCGAGCGTGCCTTCGAGCGCGATCGCGACAGAGGCCCCTCTTGCCTGTCCTGTTTTCTGAATTGATTCTTTTTGCTCACTGTAGACACCGGGTTCCGAGACAGTCCAAGGTCAGAATTACCCAATGATTAATATGATACTTGCCACAAGTAGAGGTGTTAATAATGATGTTTTCCTTATCGAAAATCTCCTTGATTACTCTAAAGATTTTAATTCAAAAATTTGCATTTTTACTCTTTTTTATTTATCTATTTATTTTATTTTATTCCCTTTATTTTTATTTTTATTTCTATTTCTATTTTTACTTTTTTTCTATTTTTTATTTTATTTTGCATGCCGCGTAGGCGGGTCGCACTTGCGCGGGCGCTGCCAGGAGCGCGCGCACCACTGGGGCACGCTTCGCCAGCGAGGCGAGCGCCTCGCCTACCCCCCACACGCGGCCATTTTTGGCCGCGGTCGTTTTTCTCTTTGCGTTTTCTGATTTTTTTCAGTCTGATTTTTTGCCCGTTTCTTTCACCATTTTGTGTAATTTTCGGGCAACCAAAAATAAAAGTGCATTTGTCTTTTCCCATTTTGGGACGAAACCAGTCAACAAAATGAAGATTGGTCTTTATTTTCTGGGACGGCAATTTTATTCAAAGAAAAGGGGTTTTTTAGTTTTCTCTCCAGGAAACCTTTTCATCTTCAAAAAAATTCTTAAGCTTTTTTCTCAAGTCCTAATCTTTTCTTCTCTAAAAACATTTCATCTTAGATTTGATTTGAGTAAGAAAAATTAATTTTCTTTACTTATTCATTCCAACAAAAATATTTTCTTAAGCTAACTTATTTAAAAACATAGATTTTTATACTTTTTTCGGGTGTTTATCACTGTAGATTCGACAAGGGGGATGGATCAAGACACCGTTTTCTTCAATTTATAAAATTCTGAGGGTAAACATTTTTGGACCCGTTCTTATTTATTTTTGTATATCATTTATTGTTATTATTATTATTATTTTCATGTTATTATTATCATGTCTATAATTTATTTTAGCATTTTTTAATGTGATTATTATTGTTGACATGTTGTGTGGTTTCCATTTGATTTCTTGTTGTTTTAATTTGTCATTGTTGTCGTCCACCTCCATTATTATTATTATTATTATTATTATTATTATTATTATTATTATTATTATTATTATTATTATTATTATTATTTTATGGTATTGTTATTATTAGTAGTATTAGGGTGTTATTATTATTATTGTTTTAATTGTTATTGTTATTATCATTATGTTATCATTATTATTATCATGCTACTACAATTATTATTATTATTATTTGATTGTCACCATTATGCCATAATTATTTATTGTTATTGTCACTATAACTTTATTGTTATCATTATCCTGTTCTTTATTTGATTAATTTTTAGAATTATTATTAATATTTTAATATTATTTTTCTGTCTGAGATTTATTATGACTTGCATTATGTGAGTATTCCCGGAACCTCCTGGATGGGTCACCACGCGTAGGAGATCGTCGTTTGGTGAGACCTTTCCTATTTCTTCTCTTTTTGTTGTGTTTATTTATAAAATAAATATTTTATTTATGCACGCGTGAGATAAAAAATCACAAAAATATTTTTATAATTTAACTGGGTTTTCACTAATAAAATTGGGACCAATGTCCCTTATTTTAGCCAAGAAATAAAAGATATTGCAATAAAACGAAGAGTTAGTTTTCTCCAAAAATAGGATCACTCATCCCGGTTTTCCAACTCAACAATCAAGTGACTCTTCGAACCCTCTTTAAATAAACACGAAGGAACCAATAATCCTAAACCTTCAAACAAGTACGAAGGAACCAATGTTCCAATCCAAAATGAATATCCCGATTTATGTATGTTTTCCTTGTACTTGATTTTATTTGATTGTTTTAAAGTTTAAGTTCATTCCTCTTTGGGCCCTTGTAAATAATTTTGGGGCAATATTATTTAATTTTGGGATTGTATTCCGTCCCATTTTCCCTTTGTTATCTTCTTCTATTTGGGGGTTGTATTCCGCCCCTATCTTCCATGTAATTGTGTGCTTGCGTGTTTATTTGCTTTCCTTTATCGCTTCATTTACAACTTTTCTTTATAGCTTTCCTTTATTGCTCTTTGAATGCTTGCGACCTGCCTTTATTTAAATGCATGAATCGTGTGACATAAGAGGTATAATTTTAGGAAGTTAAAAGCTCACTTATAATTAACCAAAGCATAAATAAGAGTGAAGTTCCGAACACCAATCTCTGGTCTAGACCAATAAGAGGTTAGAGACCTTTCTCAATTTCTTATAAATTGGGTGGCGACTCCAAAATACCTCAAAGGTGCTATGGGGCTAGATGTCCCTTTCTAATGTTCTATTGGGAAGGAAGCATCCAAGATGTCTCATGGCGCCCATGATCAAAAGACGCGAACCAATCTCTCGAATCCTAAAAGCGGGTTCAACGAGAGCCTTTGCTAGGTTTGGCTCGCGTTACAATGGCGACTCCACTGGGGATTGTTTGAGACTTCGCTCTGAAAGTATTTTAGTTAAAATGTATAATTGAGTTTTTAAAACCTAAAATTCTATCTCTTTTCGAAAATTGCATTGCATTATTTTAGAGCCTTAGAATTATGTTAGTCGATCCCCTATTTACCTCGGTGCGTTCCTAAAGCACGACCCTACTTTCACTCATTATAGGAAAGTGTTAAGAATAATCACCAGCCCAAGTCTCATACCATTAAAGGTATATCAAATGGAGACCCGATTGGTCACTATACTTGTGATGAGTTAGACCCGTTGGCAGGGACCATGCTTGGGTAGACCTAAAATATCACCACCTTGACCAAAGCTCATGTAATGACAAATAGAAACTTCCATTAGGTGAAATGCTCCTTAATACGATGCTTGTGATGTGGGCCGTTGCATATTAAACAAAATCAAGCAAATTAAGTGGTATTTTGTCAAGGGCTTTCATGCCCCGATAGGTTCACCTTAATTTAATTAAAGTGTCCAAATACGTAATGGCCGAAATCCATACGCATGTTCTTTAAATTAAGACTGTTATGCTGCCGATTTTCCATCGTGCACTATACACGCCCATTGGGTTCCCCGTTGACCCATGTGTTAAGCCCACCTAGGAAGAGACTATTTGACCTCGTGTGTGGGAGTGATAAGGTTGGAAGGATTTTATCTGCTTGCATGTGGTTGTGAATACTGCACAGCATGCTCATGCATCGCATGTCATTCATGTATGTTAATAAGATAAATATATGTATATATAAATAATAATATATTTTCTCTCATGCTATGTGTGCATATATCCTTTCGTCTGCATATCATTTTTCATATGTACATATCATCCTGCATATATGCATCCCATCGTATTGTTGTAATCTTTTGATCTCACACTCATCGAAGACCATTTGCATGGCACGATCATGCATTATACATGTCATCCATGCATCATTCTAACAATCTGGATCTTTCAGCCATCATAGATTCATCCAAGTGGACTAGAGGTTCTGACGGTCGACTAGTGACGACAGATTCGCCCTTTGGATTGCTAGAATTAGTGCATGTTTGGGATTTTGAGTCACTCTCAGCAACTAGTGAATCATTTTTGATGGCAAAACTACCACGGAAGACCGGTGTTTTGATGGTGCAAGACTTAGATAAGAGGCTTGGGGATTTTGAAAGGAGGATATTGGCCATGATGGAAAATATCGCTGCTCAAATGACACCAAATGCCAGCCAACCGCCTGTGACCCCTGCTGTTGAACAAGTTGAATTGCCTATCATGGAAGAGGCTCCTATAGCAGTCCCTACTGTACGACAACCAGATGTTGAGCCCAGAGCAGCGACAACTCTTGAGCCAAAAAGAATCCTTGATCCGAAAGATGATCTCATGGTAGAGAAAGAGGATGAGCAGGTAATTCCTCAGACTGTGACGAATGAAGTCCCCAAGGGAGAGGATAATGCGGCAAAGGAGATAAAAGGTAGGGTTTAAAAGTTTGAAGCTTAGACAATGACTATTATGGAGAATTTAGTCGCCGCCTTGGTACCACCTGTCGAACAACAGCCTACTGCTCCTACCATGTTACAAAAAGAGCATGATCCGACTAAGGGAGTATACCTGCCACCAACTGAGTCTAGAGGAGAGCCACCTTTTACTCTGTCATCTGAACGAAAAGGCAAGAGGCAGGTCCCAGAGGATGGGTTTTTGACAATGACATGGAGCCTGAAAGGAAGTGTGGACATTCTCGAAGGAGAAATTTTAAAGTCCAAGCTAGCAACTACCATGGCTGCTCGCAAGAAAGTTGCTATGAACTTAACGGCTGTGCCAGCTCTTGGGGAAGGGAAGGAGTATCGGTGACTAGAACGGCCCAGAAATATTGTTTCGGCTTAGATAGATCTTTACCTCAAACATAGGAGAAAAACTCGCAGCCAGGGTCGGCCAGGCCAGCTAAAGATCAGGGGGCAAGCCAGAGGTACTTTTTCGACCTAGGCCGACCTTTGTCATGTTTTTTAAAGAAGCTTAAGAAAGAGGGAAAGCTAAAACCCTTGGCACCTAGGCCGGCTAACCAGGGGCAGCCTGGGCATAAGGAGAACGAGTACTGCGCGTACCACCAGCACACTGGGCATGTGACAGATAATTGTGCTAGGCTGAGGCATGAGATTCAGGATTTGATCGACAATAACCAGATCATAGATCCCGAATGCTGACAAGGTAGTCATGGGAGCTCAAGTTTTTTGGATAGCGATGGACAAAACTTTGGAGCCAAAAGGCCCCGACCTTCGGAATGACTCAAAGTTACTATGCCCTACTGGAGAAGCCCTTGTCTAGACACCTCACTCATTTTATTAGCAAGGGGAAAATACGGCCAATACCGGCCCAACCTGCCAGGAGCCAAGGGCGTCCCAATCACCGAGCATATCTATATTGTGCTTACCACCAGCATACTGGACATGAGACTGATGGGTGCCGAATTTTGAGAAAGCAAGTTCTATACTTAATTGATGAGGAGCTGAGAGGTGAGGAGAATGGTTCTCGAAAGTGATGATAGACCGTCAACTACGGCATCCATGCTGGCAAGAAAGGAGGGTGTTAGCTATTTAGATTTTCTTTATTATTTTTGAACTACCTAATGATGATGTTTTAATTCTAACTTTTATGAAGTGGAATGAATGTTTTATTGATTTGTGTGATGTTTTTTGTGATTTCATTATGCATAATCATGGCACATTTATATTTAACATTGATTCAACTAATGCCATTCCATTCAATCTCGAAACTTTGGGGAACCCAAAGAAAATCTTGATAGCATCCGTTATGACTCTTGAATGGAGATTAAAAAGAGAGAAAATAAAAAAATGAAATAAAAGAGCCTTTGCCTGGACCTGGTATGATATGCTGAAGATTGACAAGGACATTTTTGAGATTAATGCTACTGCCACGTGACAACATGACGATGAACCGAATTTTGAAAGCCATTCCTTTGCACCCCCAACATTTGGGTTGTATATGGTGCTGCCAAATAAAATCAAACCCTGAGAGCTATATCAGAAGTTGGACAAATGAAACTCAGGACCTTCACGAGAAACATATAATTCGTTAGAACCAAACCGTGTAACCCATTTCCTCCTGACCATTTGAAATGTGTACCCTAAAATCAATCAAGATCAACCTTTAACCATCCGGGACCCTTACTACCAAATTTAGCAGGACAGCTCTTTACCTTTCAACCAAAAAAAAAGAGAAAAAAAAAAGAAAAGAGGAGAGAAAAAAAAGAAAAAAAAACAAATACAAAAAAAGAGAGAAAAAAAAAAACACAACTTTTTTGCCCCACATCATCCAAGCTTAACCTGTCCTCGATCGCCAAGCCTAACCTGTCCCCAATCTTAGCCATTGAAAAATATCTCAGAATTTGAACCACTAAAGCCAATAAAAGCAAAGTGTGAGATTTCACATCCAAGTCCCAAATGAGGAACCCATCACCTTAACCAGTCTGCACAAGGGTCAAGAATATGGCTTTGATACCAAGAGAAACCACTCTCAGAAGTAGCAGCCTCTCTGGCTAACAAAAATGAAAGCGAATTCAACCAACACTGACGGACTGAAGGAGGGTTAATGGCAAAGGCTAAAAATAAAATAATAATAATAAAAGGAGAGAAAATATTCAATCAAGAATACCTACGAAGGCTGATTGGAAATAGGAGTCTGATGCTTACAAGATCCACTCCGAGATTAGATGTAATTTTGCATTCTGAATCCATGTTAAATAGTGATCATGTGTTATGAAATCAAGCTAAAATATATACACTTATGCAATGATATGTTAGCGTGACCAAAGCAGTTCATCTTGCATACTCAAAGTTGTCTGGTTCCGGCATAGAATCAGCGCATCGGTACTATCTACCCTCTACCTGTAACACCCCGAAAATCACCCTAGAAGAATTGAGTGTCACTGGTGTAATAATGTGCATGATAATTAGGGTTTACAGCCTTGGACCTAAGTGAGAAAGTGAAGTGCGGGACTTAATTGAAGGAAAATAAAGTATTGTAGTTACTGAATTGTACTTTGTATGATTAACTAGCAAATGAAGATTTATTTAGTGTAATGGCTGTTAATTAAGTTAATCAAAAGTTAGTGGGATCAGCTGTATGTTAGTGGATTTAGCTGGATGCTAGTGGACTCCATGTGTTAGTGTGTGAACCAGCCACCTTGTGTAGGGAGAGTGAGAACTTGACACCTCATTCTTACATGCAAGCATGAGGTGGATTAGTGAGTAAACCTGTCTTTTGTTCCTTGATTCAGCCATTTTGATCCCTTGATCCGGCCCTCACTCTCTCATGAGTTCATTCTTCCTTTTTGCTCTTCTTTCATTTGTTCTCTTTGACCATGGAGACCAAAGGGTAGATATTGATAGATAGAAGATTGTGCATTATTGGCTAGAAAAGGTATATTGATGTTGAGTTCATCTTCTTCATATCTTTCTATTTGCTTCATAATTGTTATGGGTAAAGTCTAATGGACTTAAATGTGTTGTGTGCTTATGTGTTATGAGTTGAAGAGCCAGGTAGAGCTGGAAAAGGGAAGGAGAAAGTGATATAGAAGAGTAAGAAGGAGTGCTCCAAGAGGTTAGGGATTTGTTGTGTTTTGATGTGATTAGTGTGTTTGAAGTTCTTGTAAATGAGATGTGATACTGATTTTGTTATTGATATTGAATTGGATGGTGAACAATGTAAAGTGATTATTGTAGTGATATTAGTGTTAATGGCATCTAGTGATTTGTAATATTTATTGGCATGCTCAAATTGATTGTGTATCATGACATGTAAATAAAGAGGTAAAGTATGCTTGTGTGGTGAAGAGGGTTGCCTAAGCATGTGAATGCAAGAATGCCAAGTATGAGAAAAAGCACAGCTGTGTCTTGGTAAAACACAGCTGTGAAGTGGAAATTTGGCATGCGTCACGGTGACAACCAAATTAGTTGTGACCGTGAGGCATCAAAATGAGCATTCTGTTTTGAAGTGCAGTATGTCACGGTGACAATCAAACTCATTGTGACCGTGACATACCCCAGACATGCATTCTGCCCGTAAGTTGGTCATAAGTCACGGTGACAATCAGATTGATTGTGACCGTGACCTATCACAAACTACATTCTGTTTTGGGGATTCAGTATGTCACGGTGACAACCAGATTGATTGTGACCGTGACCCCTCTGTCTTGGCAATGTAACCCTATTGTATATGAATGTATAAATTGTGCAATCTTATCTATAACTAGGAGCCTTATTGCATGAGCACTATATCAATGATAAATGAAGTTTATGTGCATACAACTAGGGTGATTATATGAATTAGAGATGCATGATAGCCTAACTAAGCTTGAATGCATCATCATGCGAACACGTGACAATGTGAATTACAAATGCATGACAGCCTAACTAAGCTTGATTGCATTATCATGCGAATTATGAACATGTGAGGAGAATCAAATCATGCGAATGGATTTAATATGCGAATGAATTATGCCATGAGAATGAATGCGTAGTGTGTGAATAAAGTAATAAGCCTGTAGTCGAGTCGTGGATAAATAAGCATGCTTATGAAGGGCTAGTGATTTGCGGCTGCTAGTGATTGGCACCGACGGGTGTCTAGTGATTGATACCGACGGGTATTTTGTGATATAGCGATCGAGACTTCTGTCTTTAGTGATATAGTGTTCGAGGCCTCGGTCTCTAATGTTATTGATCAGTGTACCCGTATCCATTCCTAAGACTATACAGGCTATTAATGAATAACAAGAATATTGTGTGTGTTCATGATAAATATGTGTTGGAATTATTGTTCTTGATGATAGTGTGATATTTATGCCATGCTATTGAATTAGAAATAATGCAATGAGCCTACAATGGGCTTAGTGTAGTGACTAATGAGCAGTGTACATGGATATTGAATGATAGTGACTTATTGTTCCTCATTGACTTGGTGAAGTGAATATTGAACATGGTAAGTGAATAGCGATTTAAAGCATGTTATAGATAGCTTATGACTTGTGATTAACATGAGTTACAGCGTATTGACATGATAGCGTAATATTGATCTAGTGAGTGTACATCATATGCCATATGTGTTAAGCATGCTCTCTATTGTGTAATGCTTTGTGATTATTGTGTTAGTACCTGTTTGTACATCCCCACTAAGCGTTATCGCTTAGCACGGGTGCTTGTCTCCCGTGTAGGTTGTGAATTGGAGTCGAGTTTTTGAAGAAGTACTGCAGGCCACCATAGGAGCGTGAAGTGTCTCTTCAAGTGTATAGTTTTGTATTTGGAGCTCCATTTTGTAAAAGCTATTCTTTTGTATATGTATAGTGTTATATGTAACGTATAGTAGTGAAGCTAGTAACTTGTAATAGTGTATAGCGAAGAACATCCGGATAAAATTATAGTGTAGTGGTATGCATGAATTATAAGAAATGGTAATGTTAAAATGTAATGAAAGTTAATAAGATAATTGCATGATAGTGCTGTGTAGCGCTCCCTTGTCCTTCCAGGGGGCATTGGGGTGTCACAAGTTGTGGTATCAGAGCATAGGTTTAGGCGGTTCTGGACTATAGAAGTTATAGTGAATAGAATTGTTTAGAGTCTGTCTAAAGTGTGGCCATAATGCAGAAATTGTGTGTTCGTTTTGTAGCATAACATGGAAACTGATCCTAGTGAAGAAATAGGTGAAACAACCGGAAGTGTTAACCCGGGTAGAGCTAACCGAAATCAGTTTGTACCTGAGCCTCCACCAAACAGGGATGCAAATCCACCTCTTATGCAAGAAAATGCCATGTTAATGCAAGGGTTTATGCGAATGATTGATAGGATGACGGCCCCCAAACCTCCTTCAGATTTGATTAGGAAAAGAGGGGCAGAAGAGTTTAAGGGAACCTCAATGGATGAGTCGGACATAGCTGAGTATTGGATAGAGAAAATAGATCGAGTGCTACAAGAAGTGCATTGTCCTCAAGAGCAACGAGTGGAATGTGCTGTGTCTTTGTTACAAGGACCAGCATATGATTGGTGGAAATTGGTATTGAGGGATCCGCAACGACCTACAGAATTGACTTGGGAATTCTTTGTGCAAGAATTCGAAAAGAAATATGTTACCAAAGCTTATCGAGAGGCTAAGTGGAGAGAATTTGTGAGTCTGAAGCAAGGAAGTATGAGTGTAGCGGAATATGATAAAGAATTTTGTCGTCCCATTAAATATGTGCCTAAAGACCTAAGGACGGATGAGTTTAAGTGTCAACAATTTGAAGAGGGCTTGGATGAGATGATTAAGGGGTTGTTGGCAGCTACGACATCAATGCAAACAGTTAGTTACTATCAATTGGTACATGCTGCATTGAAGGTAGAGAAATCTGAGATAGTTCAAAGAAAGAATCAAAAGAGAAAGACACAAGACCGTGGACATGGGTATAGTTGGGTAAAGGATAACAAAGGCGTACAAGATGCAACTCCAAAAGCAGTGAACCGAGACAAGTCAAGTAAGCGAACTCGAGTATCTGAAGTTGGGTTTAAAGTTCCACCAAGCACGGGAAGTGTCCCGGAGCCATGTGAGCATTGTGGGCGGTCTCATTGGGGAGTATGTCGAAAGCTCACAGGAGCTTGTTTTAAGTGTGGGAGCTCTGAACATATGGTTGCAAGATGTCCACAAGCGCAAGAGAATTTGACTATGCAATCAGGAAGAGATAGTGTATCAAACCCTACGGGTGAAAGAAGAGGTATAACCGGGAATAGAACTGGTCAAGCCGGACAACGACCGGGCATAGTTTCAGAAACAGTGGAAGGACCTAATGTATCGAGAGGGAAAGTGTATGCTTTGACTATGGAAGCGGATAAGAGAGGGCAAGACGAGATACCCGGTATGAGTTAAGATATAGTTGTGATTGTTAAAGTTAGTGTCTTGCATATTGCATGGGGTAAGAATCATAACATGTATAGATAAGGGAAATTTCGCGGACGAAATTCCTTAAGTGGGGGAGAGTTGTAACACCCCGAAAATCACCCTAGAAGAATTGAGTGTCACTGGTGTAATAATGTGCATGATAATTAGGGTTTACAGCCTTGGACCTAAGTGAGAAAGTGAAGTGCGGGACTTAATTGAAGGAAAATAAAGTATTGTAGTTACTGAATTGTACTTTGTATGATTAACTAGCAAATGAAGATTTATTTAGTGTAATGGCTGTTAATTAAGTTAATCAAAAGTTAGTGGGATCAGCTATATGTTAGTGGATTTAGCTGGATGCTAGTGGACTCCATGTGTTAGTGTGTGAACCAGCCACCTTGTGTAGGGAGAGTGAGAACTTGACACCTCATTCTTACATGCAAGCATGAGGTGGATTAGTGAGTAAACCTGTCTTTTGTTCCTTGATTCAGCCATTTTGATCCCTTGATCCGGCCCTCACTCTCTCATGAGTTCATTCTTCCTTTTTGCTCTTCTTTCATTTGTTCTCTTTGACCATGGAGACCAAAGGGTAGATATTGATAGATAGAAGATTGTGCATTATTGGCTAGAAAAGGTATATTGATGTTGAGTTCATCTTCTTCATATCTTTCTATTTGCTTCATAATTGTTATGGGTAAAGTCTAATGGACTTAAATGTGTTGTGTGCTTATGTGTTATGAGTTGAAGAGCCAGGTAGAGCTGGAAAAGGGAAGGAGAAAGTGATATAGAAGAGTAAGAAGGAGTGCTCCAAGAGGTTAGGGATTTGTTGTGTTTTGATGTGATTAGTGTGTTTGAAGTTCTTGTAAATGAGATGTGATACTGATTTTGTTATTGATATTGAATTGGATGGTGAACAATGTAAAGTGATTATTGTAGTGATATTAGTGTTAATGGCATCTAGTGATTTGTAATATTTATTGGCATGCTCAAATTGATTGTGTATCATGACATGTAAATGAAGAGGTAAAGTATGCTTGTGTGGTGAAGAGGGTTGCCTAAGCATGTGAATGCAAGAATGCCAAGTATGAGAAAAAGCACAGCTGTGTCTTGGTAAAACACAGCTGTGAAGTGGAAATTTGGCATGCGTCACGGTGACAACCAAATTGGTTGTGACCGTGAGGCATCAAAATGAGCATTCTGTTTTGAAGTGCAGTATGTCACGGTGACAATCAAACTCATTGTGACCGTGACATACCCCAGACATGCATTCTGCCCGTAAGTTGGTCATAAGTCACGGTGACAATCAGATTGATTGTGACCGTGACCTATCACAAACTACATTCTGTTTTGGGGATTCAGTATGTCACGGTGACAACCAGATTGATTGTGACCGTGACCCCTCTGTCTTGGCAATGTAACCCTATTGTATATGAATGTATAAATTGTGCAATCTTATCTATAACTAGGAGCCTTATTGCATGAGCACTATATCAATGATAAATGAAGTTTATGTGCATACAACTAGGGTGATTATGTGAATTAGAGATGCATGATAGCCTAACTAAGCTTGAATGCATCATCATGCGAACACGTGACAATGTGAATTACAAATGCATGACAGCCTAACTAAGCTTGATTGCATTATCATGCGAATTATGAACATGTGAGGAGAATCAAATCATGCGAATGGATTTAATATGCGAATGAATTATGCCATGAGAATGAATGCGTAGTGTGTGAATAAAGTAATAAGCCTGTAGTCGAGTCGTGGATAAATAAGCATGCTTATGAAGGGCTAGTGATTTGCGGCTGCTAGTGATTGGCACCGACGGGTGTCTAGTGATTGATACCGACGGGTATTTTGTGATATAGCGATCGAGACTTCTGTCTTTAGTGATATAGTGTTCGAGGCCTCGGTCTCTAATGTTATTGATCAGTGTACCCGTATCCATTCCTAAGACTATACAGGCTATTAATGAATAACAAGAATATTGTGTGTGTTCATGATAAATATGTGTTGGAATTATTGTTCTTGATGATAGTGTGATATTTATGCCATGCTATTGAATTAGAAATAATGCAATGAGCCTACAATGGGCTTAGTGTAGTGACTAATGAGCAGTGTACATGGATATTGAATGATAGTGACTTATTGTTCCTCATTGACTTGGTGAAGTGAATATTGAACATGGTAAGTGAATAGCGATTTAAAGCATGTTATAGATAGCTTATGACTTGTGATTAACATGAGTTACAGCGTATTGACATGATAGCGTAATATTGATCTAGTGAGTGTACATCATATGCCATATGTGTTAAGCATGCTCTCTATTGTGTAATGCTTTGTGATTATTGTGTTAGTACCTGTTTGTACATCCCCACTAAGCGTTATCGCTTAGCACGGGTGCTTGTCTCCCGTGTAGGTTGTGAATTGGAGTCGAGTTTTTGAAGAAGTACTGCAGGCCACCATAGGAGCGTGAAGTGTCTCTTCAAGTGTATAGTTTTGTATTTGGAGCTCCATTTTGTAAAAGCTATTCTTTTGTATATGTATAGTGTTATATGTAACGTATAGTAGTGAAGCTAGTAACTTGTAATAGTGTATAGCGAAGAACATCCGGATAAAATTATAGTGTAGTGGTATGCATGAATTATAAGAAATGGTAATGTTAAAATGTAATTAAAGTTAATAAGATAATTGCATGATAGTGCTGTGTAGCGCTCCCTTGTCCTTCCAGGGGGCATTGGGGTGTCACACTACTATTCTCGCTACTTAAGCACTTCAGTCGACTCATCCAGATATCAACTGTGAGGCCCATTCTGCAGCACCCTCATGATAGGAACCAAACTCATACAACCATAATCTGAGACATAAGTACATGCCAATCATACCCGAAAAATCTTTGGCAACGACTTCAGCCACTCTCAATATAAAAAAAAAGTGGGGGGGAGCATTAGAGATGAAAACTGTGACTGGCGCTCTAAGCAAAAATTAGGCCAAAGGGCAGGGTGAAAACCTGGGAGTAGGCAATCTGTCCTATAAAAAATGAAATGAATAAAAGCCGCTGGATTGGGTTGGGGTCCATTCCAGGTAAAAAAAAAATAAGGCACAGGGTTATGTGAAAATCCGAAAAGGACTCATTTCCTGTTAAGAAAAGACAGTGTGAAAATTCACAAGGGATGCACTACCTTCAAAGAATGATTACAAGTATCAGAAGAGAACTTCACGATCCCTAAAGGTATGAAATTCAAAAGCAATTCCAGAGGGCACCGATCCTGCTGCAAATTACGACCAAATCGGCTATCACCTCTGAATCCACTTAGACGAATCCTTATCTTGCATTACTGCATACATATGCATCTCACGTGCATTCTCACCACTTTTCCTACATATTTTGCCTTCTAAGTCTTGCAGAAAGAGAGAATCAATGCCAATGCCAACGCCAACAAAAGGGCAAGCGAAGACATCGGTCAAAACACCAATCTAACCAATTATCCGAAGACCTCTCAGGGGGCAGCTATCCGAAGACCTCTCAGGGAGCAGACTCGGTGCAGCTCAGAAGAGCAATCCTCGTGTTTTGTAAGTCTGGAGCAGACTTGACGCATCATCATCAGAAGATGGAATTCCCCGCACTTTGTAAGTCTGGAGCAGAGTCGGTGCAGCTCAGAAGAGCAACTCTCGCATTTTGTAAGTCTAGAGCAGACTCGGCGCACCACCACTCTCGCACTTTGTAAGTCTGGAATAAACTTGGTGCAGCTCAGGAGAGCAATCCTCGCATTTTGTAAGTCTGGAGTAGACTCGGCGCACCACCACCCTTGCACTTTGTAAGTCTAGAGTAGACTCGGTGCAACTTAGTAGAGCAACCCTCGCGTTTTATAAGTATAGAGCAGACTCGGCGCACCACCATCAGAAGATAGAACCCTCGCACTTTGTAAGTCTGGAGCAGACTCAGTATGGCTCAGGAGAGCAATCCTCGCATTTTATAAGTCTGGAGCAGACTTGGCGCATCACCATCAGAAGAAGAAACCCCCGCACTTTATAAGTTTGGAGTAGACTCGGTGCAGCTCAAGAGAGCAACTCTCGCATTTTGTAAGTCTGGAGCAGACCCGGCGCACCACCACCAGCTCAGAAGAGCAATCCTAGCATTTTATAAGTTTGGAGCAGACTCGGCGCATCAGCATCAACAGATGGAACCCCGCACTTTGTAAGTCTGGAGCAGACTCGGTGCAGCTCAGAAGAGCAACTCTCGCGTTTTGTAAGTCTGGAGTAGACTCGGCGCATCACCATCAGAAGATGAAACCCTCGCACTTTGTAAGTCTGGAGCAGACTCGGTGCAGCTCAGAAGAGCAACACTCGCATTTTGTAAGTCTGGAGCAGACTAGACGCATCACCTAGAAGGATGAAAATCGTTCCTCAGTTTATACGGCGACATAAGGAGATGACTTCACTAGCATGACCGGGAAGACAACCGCCTCAGGTACACGCTTCTTCCCCTTCTTTTCTGAAGTTTGGCTCACTTAGGCACCCAAGTTCTAAATTCCCCAAAATTGGGGGCAATTGTAGACACCGGGTCCCGAGGCGGTCCAAGATCAGAATTACCCAATGATGAATATGATACTTGCCACAAGTAGAGGTGTCAATAATGATGTTTTCCTTGTCAAAAATCTCCTTGGTTACTCTAAAGATTTTAATTCAAAAATTTGCATTTTTACTCTTTTTTATTTATCTATTTATTTTATTTTATTCCCTTTATTTTTATTTTTATTTTTATTTTTATTTTTATTTTTATTTTTTATTTTTTATTTTTTATTTTTTATTTTTTATTTTATTTCGCATGCCGCGCGGGCGGGTCGCTCTTGCGCAGGTGCTGCGGAGGGAGCACGCACCTGCCCGCGCGCGGCCCACTGGGGCGCGCCTCGCCTGTCCCACATGCGGCCATTTTTGGCCGCGATCGTTTTCCTCTCTGCGTTTTCTGATTTTTTTCAGTCTGATTTTTTGCCCCTTTTTTCACCATTTTGTGTAATTTTCAGGCAACAAAAAATAAAAGTGCATTTGTCTTTTCAAATTTTGGGATGAAACCAGGCAATAAAATGAAGATTGGTCTTCATTTTCTGGGACGACAATTTTATTCAAAGAAAAGGGGGTTTTTTAGTTTTCTCTCCAGGAAACCTTTTCTTCTTCAAAAAAAATTCTTAAGCTTTTTTCTCAAGTCCTAATCTTTTCTTCTCTGAAAAATATTTCATCTTAGATTTGATTTGAGTAAGAAAAATTAATTTTCTTTGCTTATTCATTCCAACAAAAATATTTTCTTGAGCTAATTTATTTAAAAACATAGATTTTTATACTTTTTTCGGGTGTTTATCACCGTAGATTCGACAAGGGGGACGGATCAAGACACCGTTTTCTTTAATCTATAAAGTTCTGAGGGTAAACATTTTTGGACCCGTTCTCATTTATTTTTGTATATCATTTATTGTTGTTATTATTATTATTTTCATTTTATTATTATCATGTCTATCATTTATTTTAGTATTTTTTAATGTGATTATTATTATTGAGATGTTGTGTGGTTTCTGTAGACACCGGGTCCCGAGGCGGTCCAAAATCAGAATTACCCGATAATGAAAATGATACCGGCTTACAGGCAAAGGTGTCAAAAATGATGTTTTCCTTGTCGAGACCCTCGTTATTTTTAAATAAAAAAATAAATATATATAAAAATATATTATCAAAAAAAATAAAATAAAATTAATTATAAAAATAATATTATTAAAAAGTGTTATTTTGAAAAAAGAGAAATTAAATTAGTTAATTAGTTTAATTAAATAAAGAATTAAATTAAAAGATTTAAGAAAAAAGAAAAAATGATTTAAAGTTTTCGTAAAAAATAAAAAAATAAAAAAAATAATTAAAAAGTTTGGTAAAGTGGCCATTATGGCCACTTTACTTTTGCAGGGTCGCGTGATGGCCTTTGCCATCACGCGACCATCCTTTTAAATTTGTGGAGGTGGCCGCGGGATGGCCACTTGGCCACCGCGCAGCCTTCCCCTCACCGCGCGCGCATGGCGCGCGGTTCCCTCTCACCATGCGTGTCCTCTTGTCCGCGCGGTCTCTTCTTCACGCGTCATGTCTTCTTCCTGCATTTTCTGGACATTTGCAGTCCACTTTTTCAGTATTTTTTTCACGTTTTTAGTTAGTTTTGAAAAAATAAAATTAGGAAAGTAATTTTGTTTTTTTCTTTTCTCACAAGAAACTAAAGATTAAATGAGGTTTTTGAATCTTCTTGAGGGAGGGGGCGACAAGATTTTTGATTTAAGGGATATTTTTTTGGCTTTTCTCTCTAGCTTCTTCTCTCCAAAAACTGATTTCTTCTTCAAAAATTCTTCAAAAAATTCTTGAGTTTTATTTTCAAGTTTTAATCTTTTCTTCTCTAATAACATTTCATCTTGTGTTTGATTTGAGCTAGAAAAATTGTTTTTTTTTGCTTATTCATCCCACAAAAAATATTTTCTTAAACTAATTTAATTAAAAACATAGATTTTCTATTTTTTCGGGTGATTATCACTGTAAATTCGACAAGGGAGACGGATCAAGACACCGCTTTCTTCAATCTATAAAATTTCTGAGGGTAAACACTTGGACCATTTTCATTCATTTATTTTCTCGGGTAATATATTTATTTTGCTATTAATATCACATCCATTGTCTAATACTTTCTTCATATTTTGCCACTGTTAATATTTTTTTAGCTACTTATTTGATTTTCCTTATGAGTTTTAGTATAATCTTTGGGGTTTTAACTCAGTTTCTGTCATTTGTTGCCGACATCCCCTCTTTCCTATTATTATTATCTTTATTATTGTGTCATGTTGCAGTTATTTGGCTACTATTATCATCAATATTATTTATGCCATCACTGTTGACATTTTATTATTATTATTATTATTATTATTATTATTATTATTATTATTATTATTATTATTATTATTATTATTATATATTTGTTTTATGTTTATTGGTGTTATATTATTACGATTAATATTATTATTATTATTATTGTCATTAATATTATTATTATTATTATTATTATTATTATTAACCGCCAGCTTCTTCTTCTTCCCTATTATTATTATTATTATTGTAATTATTTTGCTCCCGTTGTCATTTTTATGCTCACTATTATTGTTATACTGTCATTATTATTATTGTTAAATTGTTGCCATGTCCATTATTATTATTATTATTATTATTTATTATTATTATTATTATTATTATTATTATTTCATTATTATTTGTTCGACTAATTTTGTTAGAACCATTACTAATATTCTTTTTGGTGTTGATTTTTGTATGAGTTTTAATTTGAGTCGGGATATGTGAGCGCCCCGCGACAACCCGGATGGGTCGCGACGCGTGGACGGACACTCCTTTTTGGTGAGATCCTTTCAACTCCCCTTGATGTGTTACGTGTTTATTTGTAAATATTAATTTTATTTATGCATGCGTGAAATAAAAAGTCACAAAAATACTTTTACAATTAAATTAAGTTTTTCACTAATAAAATTAAGACCAATGTCCCTTGTTTTAGCCTAACAATAAAAATATCACAATTAAAACGAAGAGTCAATTTTCAATAAAATGGGATCACTCATCCCGGTTTTCATTCAAACAATCAAAAACGACTCTTCGAACTTTTTTTAAATTAATACGAAGGAACCGATGTTCCTAAATTTCGAACAAGTGCGAAAGAACCAATGTTCCTAAAATAATGCCCCGATTTATGTATGCATTTTCTTATTCTGTGTGAGTGTTTTAAATCTATGTTCATTTTCCTTTTGGGCCCTTGTAATTAATTTTGGGGCAACTTTATTTATTTTAGGGGATTGTATTTCGTCCCCATTCACGTCTCTGATTTCCTTTCGATGGGGTTGTATTCTGCCCTAATCTCTCTTATAATTGTGTGTTTGCGTGTTTACTGCTTTCATTTATCGCTTTCTTTTACTGCTTTATTTATTGCTTTCCTTTATCGCTTTTTGAATGCTTGCAATGCACTATTTAATTTAAAATGCATCGATCGCGTGAGATGAGAGGTATAATTTTAAGAAGTTAAAAACCCATTTATAATTAACCAAGGCATAAATAAGAGGGAAGTCCCGGACACCGTATCTCTGGTTTAGACCGATAGAGGTGAGAAACCTTTTTCCAATTTTACGTAAATTGGGTGGCGAGTCCAAATACCTCGAAAGTGCCTTTAGGCGTCATTAGGTTAGGTACTTCTCCCCAATGTTCTATTGGAAGGGATACACCGATGATGTCTTATGGCGCCCATGATCAAATGACGCAAACCACATACCTCGAATCCCAATAGCGGATTCATAAGCGAGGGCCCTTGCTGGGTACTTCCGGCGCGCGTCACAGTTTCCATTTGATTTCTTGTTGTTTTAATTTGTCATTGTTGTCGTCCACCTCCATTATTATTATTATTATTATTATTATTATTATTATTATTTTGTAGTTCCATTACTGTTAGAATCTTTATTATATCATTAGTGTTATTTTTGTTTTATATTATTATTATTATTATTATTATTATTATTATTATTATTATTATTTTATGGTATTGTTATTATTAGTAGTATTAGGGTGTTATTATTATTATTATTATTATTATTATTATGATTATTATTATTGTTTTAATTGTTATTGTTATTATCATTATGTTATCATTATTATTATCATGCTACTACTACTACTACTACTATTATTATTATTATTATTATTATTATTATTATTTGATTGTCACCATTATGCCATGATTATTTACTGTTATTGTCACTATAACTTTATTTTTATCATTATCTTGTTCTTTATTTGATTAATTTTTAGAATTATTACTAATATTTTAATATTATTTTTCTGTCTAAGATTTATTGTGACTTGCATTATGTGAGTGTTCCCGGGACCTCTCGGATGGGTCACCATGCGTAGGATACCGCGTCGTTTGGTGAAACCTTTCCTATTCCTTCTCTTTTTGTTGTGTTTATTTGTAAAATAAATATTTTATTTATGTATGCGTGAGCTAAAAAATCACAAAAATATTTTTATAATTTAACTAGGTTTTCACTAATAAAATTTGGACCAATGTCCCTTATTTTAGCCAAGAAATAAAAGATACCGTAATAAAACGAAGAGTTAGTTTTCTCCAAAAATGGGATCACTCATCCCGATTTTCCAACTCAACAATCAAGTGCCTTTTCGAACCCTCTTTAAATAAACACGAAGGAACCGATGATCCTAAACCTTCAAACAAGTACGAAGGAACCAATGTTCAATCCAAAGTGAATATTCTGATTTATGTATGTTTTCCTTATACTTGATTTTGTTTGATTGCTTTAAAGTTTAAGTTCATTCCTCTTTGAGCTCTTGTAAATAATTTTGAGGCAATATTATTTAATTTTGGGATTGTATTCCGTCCCATTTTCCCTTTGTTATATTCTTCTATTTGGGGGTTGTATTCCGCTCCTATCTTCCATTTAATTGTGTGCTTGCGTGTTTATTTGCTTTCCTTTATCGCTTCATTTACAGCTTTTCTTTATAGCTTTCCTTTACTGCTCTTTGAATGCTTGTGACGTGCCTTTATTTAAATGCATGAATCGTGTGAGATAAGAGGTATAATTTTAGGAAATTAAAAGCTCACTTATAATTAACCAAAGCATAAATAAGAGTGAAGTTCCGAACACCAATCTCTGGTCTAGACCAATAAGAGTTTAGAGACCTTTCCCGATTTCTTGTAAATTGGGTGGCGACTCCAAAATACCTCAAAGGTACCCAAAGGCGCCATGGGGCTAGATGTCCATTTCCAATGTTCTATTAGAAATGAAGCATCTAAGATATTTCATGGCGCCCATGATCAAAAGACGCGAACCAATCTCTCGAATCCTAAAAGCGGGTTCAACGAGGGCTTTTGCTAGGTTCGGCGCGTGTCACACCCACTTTACATGGTTTCACATTATTGCATGGTACATGGTTTTGCTCATTCCTTGATGACATTATTGTTCTAGCTTTTGTATTAATAGTTGATGACGTGATAGTGTTTTGACTTGTGATTTTGGGTACTGTCAAGTGATGTGCTTCGAGTGAGTGAGTTGAGCCTGAAGAATCATAGTAGTGGATAGATAAGCATGCTTATAGAAGAGTAGTGAGTGCAGCTGCCTATGTTGCCCCGTTTGGGCCTTACGATGACTCCGCTTAGGGTCTTAGTGATTAGTGATAGTGTTGATGCTTCGGTCTCCACTTTTGCTACTGTTCGCAGTGTCCCCTGTAGTGTAGTGTTCCCGTATCCACCACCACTGAAATTCAGGTTACTGTTTGAAGTGTTTGGCATTTTGCTTAGTGAAGTGTTGTGACTATTGAGTGATTTCAATTAGTGTATTTATTTCATGCATTCTGTTATTAAGCTCTGCTTTCTTATAGTGAATAGGACTTATGTATCTGTAGACACCGGATCCTAAAACAGCCCAGATCAGAGTTACCTAATGATGATAAGATGCCTTGTCACAGGCAAAAAGGTTAAAATTGGTGATTTCCTGCTTCAATTTGCATTTTAGAGTGAAAAAGTAAAAAATAATAAAAAATATTTTGAAAATTAGATTTGAAAAATGGGGTTTAGAAATTGTAGTATTTTTAGTTAATTTTCAATAAAAAAAATTATGAGCGTCGGCGCCTTGCGGCAGCGCACAGGCGCGCGCGCGAAGCGCAATCGCGCGATTGTCCGCGCACATGCTGGGCGAGCGTGCTCGCCCAGCGTGCACTACGGACGCCCGTCAGGCGCGCCGACGGGCGTCCGTAGCCCCTATCCACCGCAAAACGCCCTTTTTTGGCCCCAAAATCATTTTTTTTCTGATTTTTTCACCTAAAATCCATTTTTTATCCCATTTTTTTCAGGTTTTTTAAGGATTTATTCAATTTTTTAAATTCAAAATAGTTAATATCTGATTTAATTAGGTCTGAACCCTTTAATTATTTTTATTTTTCCTATTTTATTCATATAAAAAAAATAAGATAAAAAACAAAAGGGAAAATTTTTTCTAGGATTTTTCTTCATCTTTTCTCTTCTTCTTCCCCTCAATTTCTCTCTAAAAAATCCAGATTTTTTTCCCCACCAAAAAGAACAAAAATTCAGTTCATCTTTCATTCTTTTTCCAACATAATTTCTTCTAAAACATATATTTAAAAGGAGTTTTGTTGTTTGATTAAATTTTTGAGATGAACACAACAATTATTTGTTCTCAAAATTCTTTTTTAACCTTTTATTTGTGTTCAATAAAATTTTTTCCATTGATTTTCTTTTGAATCTCTTTTTTGATGAAAAGTTAATTTTGAGACAAATAAAATAATTATTTGTTATCAAAATCAAAATTTTCATTTGATTTTCTAAAAACAAGATTTTTTTTATGTTTTATTTCTTAAGACAAACAAACAATTGTTTGTTCTTGGGATCTTTTTTTATTTTTTTAATCAATAATTTTTTTTTATCAATAGTATTTTTTTAGGCAAAGAAATTAATTCTTTGTTTTTAAAGAATTTTTGATTATTTTTTTAATCTTTTTTCTTGAAATAAAATTCCAACATTTTCATATTTCAATTCTAATCTTACAAATTACGAACAAGGAAATCAATTATCATTTTTACCTTTATCGAATCCGAAACTCTGAGGGTAAATATTCTGGGCTCAATCTTCCTCTTTTATTATTTTTGTTCATATTTAATTTATTCATGTATATTTTTGTTATCTTCATTTATTTATGTATTTTATTTATTTTATATTTATTTTATTTAATATGTTTATACATTATTTTATTCTTATTCATGTGAATATTGATTTCTTTTAATTCCTAACATGTAATTAATTTATTTTACTTTGATTTTCCGTTATTTTTAACATATAATTAATAAATTCATTTTAATTGATATTTTTACCATGTAAATGTTTTAAATTAATTGTGATGATATTAATTAACCATGTCATTCATTTAATTGCTATCATTATTTTGTTATTCATTTTTTTATCATTCTTTTATCATTGTCATTGCTATTTATTCATTCATTTATTTATTTTCATTATTCATCATCGTTATTATTATGTTCGTATTTTTACATATTAACTCATTAACATGTTTTATTTATTCCAGTTAAATCATTTAATTCTTTTATCATTTAATGTATATTTTCATTTATTTTAATTTGTTAACATTTTAATTCAATTATCATTTTTTCACATCACTTTGTTTTATTTTAATTTGTCATTCATTTATTATTATTTAATTGATTCAATTACTAACATCATTTATTTGTGTTTTATTTTTATTTCACATCTTATTTTCCCTCTTGGGCATTTTTACGAGTACGCAAGGAGATCCAGAAGGCTCATTTTGGGGTTAAATATTCATTTGCTTCATTTGTAATATTTTATTTTCTTGGCTTTTTTATTTATTTTGCCATATAATTTTCTTATAAAATTATTTGTTTTAGGCCCGCTAGAAAGAAAATCACTAAACCATTTTTTATTAATTAATTTGGAATCTTTCCTAATAAAAATGAGACCAATGTCTCAGTTTTCTCCATCCAAAATCATCAGATCAAAAATTATTTTATAACAAAAATGCATGTGAGGACCAATGTCCTCATCGTTAATGAACATCCCGTTTTATGTATGGTTTGTACTTTATTTACAATGGGGGTTGTATTCCGCCCCTAATTTTGTTGTAATTTATTTTCACATGCTTCATTTTTAATTCTGCTTCATTTATCGCTTTTTCTTGAGTGGATGACATGCGCCTTAGTTAAACTGCATTAAAATGAATGAAAAATAGGATGAAACTCTAAATTCAAAACTCAATCATAAACTTAACCAAAGTATGAATAAATGGGAAGTCCCAAACTCACTCTGGTCTTAGGTTCAACGAGGTTAGAGGACCATCTCAATGTTTCATTGGGATGGAGCCTCTAAAATATATCTTGTTGCCCACCAAAAGGACCAACACGAACAATCCTAGGCTCCACGAGGTTAGAGGATCATTCAAATGTTCTATTGGGATGAAGTCTCCAAGATCTCTATGGCTTGCCCAAAATGGATGTATATGCGCCGCCTTAGGCTCACTGAAGCTAGACGACATTTTTCAATGTTCTATTGGGTGGCGACTCCAAGAAAGCTCCTTGTTGCCCAACATAAATGCACTTGTAATTCGTTACAAGTTTTAATGAACCTCTCTTGAAAGCCCTAAAAGCGGGTCTTCGAGGCACTCTGGGGTTCTGCGCGTGTCACAGTGGCGACTCCACTGGGGACAATACTCGAGACTTCACTTCGAAAGTGCCTTGGTTAAATTTACAATTGAGTTTTAATTTAAATATTTCATCCTTTTTCGAAACTGCATTGCATCTCATTAGAGACTTAGATCTATGCTAGTTTGGTCCCTCTTTTAAGCACAACTCTACGTTCACTCAATGTAGGGAAGTGTTAAGGATAATCACCAGCCCAAGACTCGTGCTATCATGGTATATTAAATAGAGATCCAATCGGTCGTTACGCTCGTGATGAGCTAGACCCGTTGGCAGGGACCATGCTTGGGTAACCCTAAAGTAACATCACCTTGGCCAAAACTCATGTAATGAAAATAGTTACTTTCCCTAAGTGGTATGAACCTTAATATTATGCTTGCTACATGGATCATTTTGTATTGGACAGACCCAAATAATTTGATTGGTCACCTAATCAAACGCTTTTATGCCCCGATAGGCCCATGTCAACTTATTCGGACTGCCTAAATACACAATGATCATAACTCATGTGCCTGTGTATTAGTTAAGAGAGGTTATGCTGTCGGTTTATCACCGTGCACCATACGCACCCATCGGGTCCCCTGTTGACCCATGGGCCAATCCCACCTAGGAAAGAGGACCTATGTGCTTGCATGTGATTTGTGGATGATGCATTGCATATTCATGTCATTCATGCACAAATAAAATTTTTTATTTCCTCCCTATGTATACATCCTATTCTTTGTATATAATTATTACATGTGCATATCATCCTGTGTATAGTTTTTCAAATGTTTCACATGCATCATTGTAATCTCTTTTAGTCACTGTATACTATTTATTGCATAACAAGACCATGCATTACATTTTATTCATGCATCATTCTAACTCCTTACTTTTCAGCCATTGTAGACCATTTGCTTGGGTGGTTTAGGGATCCCAACAGTTGTCTAAAGAGTGATCAGAATTTGGGTTGGCTGACAGAGATTTAGCATCCTTGCCAGAGCATCTAAATGTAGTAGAAATGGCTGGCCCTTTGCAATAAACCGAAGAGACTCGTGCCCTAATTGCCCAGGAGTTGGATAGAAGGTTCGAAGAGCTAGAAAAAAGGATGCTGGCCATGGTTAAAGAAAGAATGGATGCCATGGCACTTGTTCTCCAAGCTTAACTTATGGCAATAACTCAAAACCAAATAGAGCCGGCCATGGTCAAGAAGGCTTATACAACGACAATTGAAATATCTCCTTTTCCTTTCGAGACCGGAGACAAGGGGCCATTTGACTTACCAAGTGAACAAGGAGGAAATAGAAGGCCTACTCTAGAATATAGTATTGTGCCTGAAAAGGAAGAGGACCTCGTAATCACATATATTCTAAAAGGTGAAAGCTCAGGAAGCCATAACATCAGTGAGGCAAATGTTAAGCCTACAGAAGTCTCAGCCACTAGAGCAGTTCAGTCCCACCTCACTATTTCGGGTAGGCCATTATCTTGGCACTTCACCCGTCTCGTTAAGAAAGTGAAGTTACATTCCTTGCCAGCCGATCCTGCCCCAAGTCAAGGACACCCTAGACATAGAGCAGATTGGTACTGTACTGCATGTATCACCGGTATTCAGGGCATAGAACGGACTACTGTCATCTATTGAGAGATCGCATTCAAGAACTGATGCTAGGCCCATAAAAGGAAAAGATAGCAGAAGCTCTAAACACAGAAATGAATCGAAGGCATTTTTCTAATTTGGGCAGATCTTTGTCCTGGGTCCTTAGAGACTGATAAAGGAGGGGATATTACAGCCATTGCCGGCAAGGCCTGCCAGAAGCCAGGGACAGCCCAATCATAAAGGGGATGAGTATTGCGCCTTCCACCAGCACACCGGGCATACCACAGATTATTACAAGGCCTTAAGACATGCTATTCAAGATCTGATTAACTCCAAGCAGATCTCTGACCCTAAAGAGCGAGAGGGAAAAAATAAGATGGATTAAGTGCCCAAGTGGGAAGGGAAGGATAGTTCCTAAGGATAATGGTGGACTATCGACTGCAACAGCTGTGTTGGCAAGGACGGAAGTTGATTAGCTATTTAGAATGTTCTTTTTATTTTTGAACTGTTTAATAATGACATTTTAGTTTCATTAATAAGATGAACATTTTTGCTTACTTGTGTGGTATTTTTTATGATTTCACTATGCATAATCATGATCATGACTCATCCATCTTGACATCGATTCAGTTAATGCTACTCCGTTTAATCTCAAAACTTTGGAGAACTCAAAGAAAATTTTGATAGCATCTGTTATAACTCCTGAGGAGAGATTAAGACTTGAGAAAAATTGAACAAAATGTGAAAAAGTCTTTGCCTGGACCTATGAAGACATGATGGGAGATGATCATGAAGTCGTCGGGAGCGCCATTCCAAGTATCTCGATCATGGACCAATCAAGCAGAAACTCGGAAGACCCAAGCCAAAATGGGCAAAGAAGGATAAAAGAGAGATCCACAAACAGAGACGAAGCCAAAATTTCCTATCAGAGTTCAATGCCAGACTTAGTTGGTCAATACTGTCCCAAATCGAGAAGAGAAGGGGTGCGTGTATGTGTAAACTATCAGGATTAGGACAAAGCTTATCCTCGAAAAAAAAGAACAGAAAAAAAGAATAAAAAGAAAAAAAGAACAGAAAAAAGAACAAAGAAAAAAAAGAAGAGCAAAATAAAATACAAAAAAGGAGAGAAGGAAAAAAATCAATATGTAGATTGGAAAACCATCATGGGGGGCAAGCTTTGTTCAAATCCCGCTGATCTACACGTGCCCGTACTTTGCCATTTTTCTTGACTTCCAAAAAGGACCATAAGAATTATATCGACTTGCAATGGATATAGGTTGCTAGAGGTTGGAAATGGACATCATAGGAGAGGTGCACTCTACAGCCCCAACGGATAGGGTCATGTCAAGATGGTCTCCCGCACCATGCAGGGTTCAAGGACAGAAGGATACCTTATGGTTAAGGCTAGGGAGTTGCTCCAGACATATGGCATTAAAGACCACGAGTCCTATCTGTATTGCCCTCACAGCAATGGGGGCAGAAGAGGCTGCTAGCAAGATGATCTTGGTCAAGATGATCCAAAACTACAAAGGTTGGGTAGAGAAGTTACCTTTTGCATTTTGAAGCTACAGAACCACCATCGGAACCTCTAAAAGAGTCACCCTTTATTCCTCGACACAAGGGGCAGAGGCAGTATACCCGGTCAGAGTAGAGCTCAAATCTTTGAGGACATTTATGGAAGCCTAGATTTCAAAGGTCGACAGGACATAATAACGACAACAACAGTTAGATACATCAGACAAGGATATCTATCAGCAAACACTCTGCTCGATCATCCAGGAAGAAAGTTAGGAAGCGTCCACTGAAGGAGGGAGGTTTAGCCCTTAAGCAAACGAGTCCAAATGTTCCAGACAAATGAGGTAAGTTCAAACCAGTGCAGGAAGGCTTATTTGTTCTTGAGAGGTTATTGTCCAAGGGAGCAGAGTTTCCAACAAGCAGTGATGAAGATGGCTTCAAGAACTGATCAACGTCGATGAACTCAAAAAGTTCCATGGCTAAAGACTAAAAATCAAAAGAAGAGAATAAAAGCCCCACGGGTCGAAAACTGAAAAAAAGGCGGCCTTGCTAAAAATGGACGCCTCATCAGGGTGAAAACCGAAAAAGGCATCCTGGGCAAAAATTAGAGGCTTAAGAGAAAATGTCCAATCAAGAAAATCTGAGAGGGCTGATTGGAGACAGGAGTTTGATGCTTACAAGATATACTCTGAGATTAGATATAGTTTTGCATTTTGAATCGATGTTAGATAATGATCATGTATAGAGAAATCATACTGAAATGTACACAATATTTGCAAATACATGTGTTCATTATTTTCTAGTTCATTTATAAAAAGAGAAATATTGTTTATTGCTGAATGCATGAAATTTAAATGACTACGCTCTGCTACTATTCTCACCGTCTAAATGTCTAAGTCGATGAGTTCTGCTATCAATTGCCAGACTGAGCACCTACCTCTTGAGTGCATTAGTGGGAGTGAAAGAACAACCCCCGATGGATGGCATAATAGTCTCCACCGGCAGCATGCCCAGAGGCTATGGTATCTAGAGGTAAAAGTCAAAGATAAGGTCCACCTTGGAAAGATATGGATGCCTCACTACATCATTAATCCCTCTGAACTATCGAGCAAAATGGGTAGGTAAGGTAAAAAGGCAGCCTTATGAAGTCCTAAATAACCCGATCCTCATCTGCTACCTCACCCAATCTAGCAACACATTCATCAAGGGAGGCCATGGAATGCAGTCGATGCCTAAAGAGAAAATACCTCAGAGAATAACTACTAATTACCTTGGGAAGGGGCTTTAATAGTAGCTTCAACTTTTTTTGCAGCCGTACCTAAAAGGCAAGAGAGTCTCTTAAAAAAAAAAGAAGTGTGGGGGGGGGGGGGGCGTTAGAGATGAAGACCGTGACTGACTTTCTAAGCAAAAGTTAGGCTAAAGGGCAGGGTGAAAACCTGGGAACAGGCAGTCCGTCCTTCAAAAAATAAAAGATGAAAAAAAAGCCGCTGGAGTGGGTTGGGTCCAGTCCAGGAAAAAATTAGGCACAGGGTTATGTGAAAATCCCTAAAGGGACGCATTTCCTGCTAAGAAAGCTAGTGCAAAAATCCACAAGGGATATACTACCTTTAAAACAATGACTTTTGAAGCCTGGAGCGATAAGGCAGCATTACTCCGAATGACTTTCCTTTAGGCATAACTTGATTTAGAGTCATGGGGGCACAATGCTCGTTGACCGGGGGGCAAAGATGCGCACGAGTCAGTTCTCTTTGAAAAGATTATGGATTAAAATCCGTAAAACCAAGACAACACTTTTCTACATCCTTGGGAGCATCAAACAATGTGAGCAGCCGAGCATTACCCTCAACGAATCCCTTAACCACTTGGGATGTGGTCTATTCATTTTTGCATATCACGTGCATTCAGTCTTTTACATGTATATATATGCACAAACAATTCTTGTACATTAATCCTTTGCATGTATTTTCTGTATATAGTTTTGTATGTATGTATATTTCACATACATAATTCCATACGCACACACAATCTTTTGTATATGTTGTTGTGCGCATGACTCAGAAGAAAAGGTTCGAATAGACCTTATAAGCAAGGATGATCCAAAGGACGGGTTTAGCTCAACATGATCGGCCATTGTATCCGGCATAAAATCAGGTAAATATGTACAGAGGTAGAGCGCCCAAAAGAACAAGCCTATCCGGGCACACTGTGACGCGCTCCGAACCCGAAAACCCAGCAAGGGCCCTCGCTTTGAATCCGCCTTTGGGATTCGAGGTATGAGGTTTGCGTCTTTTGATCATGGGCGCCATGAGACATCATCGGTGTGTTCCTCTCAATAGAACATTGGGGAGAACAACCTAGTCTAATGACACCTAAAGGCACCTTTGAGGCATTTGGAGTCGCCACCCAATTTGCAAGAAATTGGAAAAAAGTCTCTCACCTCTAACGGTCTAAACCAGAGATTCGGTGTTCGGAACTTCCCTCTTATTTATGCTTTGGTTAGTTATAAATGGGTTTTTAACTTCTTAAAATTATATCTCTCATCTCACACGATTAATGCATTTAAATTAAATTGCGCATATCAATCATTCGAAAGCAATAAAATAAGAGCAATAAATAAAGCGATAAATGAAAGCGGTAAACACCCAAGCACACAATTACAAGAGAAATCGGGTCGGAATATAACCCCAATAAAAGGAAATTAAAGATATGAACGGGGACGGAATACAATCCCCCAAAAATAAATAAAGTTGCCCCAAAGTTAAATACAAGGGCCCAAAATGAAAGAACATAAATTTAAAACACTCACCCAAAAACGAAATAAAAAGACATACATAAATCGGGACATTATTTTGGGAACATTGGTTCCTTCGCACTTGGTCGAGATTTAAAAACATTGGTTCCTTCGTATTAATTTAAAGAGGGTTCGAAGAGTCATTTTGATTGTTTGAATTGGAAAACCGAGATGAGTGATCCCATTTTTGGAAAAAATTGACTATTCGTTTTAATTGTGATATTTTTATTGTTAGACTAAAACAAGGGACATTGGTCCCAATTTTATTAGTGAAAAACTCAATTTAATTGTAACATTATTTTTGTGACTTTTTATCTCACGCGTGCATAAATAAAATAATTATTTACAAATAATCACAACATGAAGAGAGGGATTGGAAAGATCTCACCTAAACCGGAGAGTACGTCCACGCGTTGCGACCCATCCGGGGAGTCGCGGGGCGTTCACATAGCTCAACTCAAATTAAATCTCATACAAAAATTAACATAAAAAATATTAGTAACGGTTCTAAAGATTAATCAAGCAAAGGCAAGATAATAACAACAATAAAATTATAGTAATGGTAACAATAAATAATCATGGCATGGTAACAACAATAAAATAATAATAATAATAATAATAATAATAATAATAATAATAATAATGGACAATGATAATAAATAATAGTGAATATAATATAAATAAATATGATAATAATAATAAATGTAATGATAATGATAATAACAATAACATTAATAAATAGTAATATAAAAAAACATAAAAAATGAATGAGAATAAAATATGATGATGATAATAATAATAATAATAATAATAATAATAATAATAATATTATTATTATTATTATTATTATTATTATTATTATTATTAATAATAATAAATAATAACAATAAAAGAATAATAATATGTAATGACTGTTAATAACAAACCATATTAATAACAACCAAATAATTAATAACAGTACTAATAATAGAACAAATAATAATAAAAGTAATAATAGTTGAACAGGATGATGATAATAATAATAATAATAATAATAATAATAATAATGCAGTAGTAACAAAGGCAAACTTAAAGATTGTAACCATAATACTAACAACAATTATGGTAATAAATAATAAGGGTAACAAGAGGAAGAGGACAGCGCCGGGATCACCAAAAAAAAACAAATTAAACATAACTAAATCTTCAACGGTAGCAAATAAGCTAAAAAATAGGAGTAGAGATAAACATGGCAACAGTCAAAAATAACAAAATTAACAATAACAAATGACAAATAAAATTAAGTGAGGACTAATCCAAAGTGTTTACCCTCAGAATTTTCAGATCGGAGAAACGGTGTCTCGATTTATTTCCCTTGTCGAATTTGTGGTGGTAACCACCCGAAAAAAATTAAAAGTCTATGTTTTAATTAAATTAATTCAAGAAAATATTTTTTTGGGATGAATAAGCAAAGAAAATTAATTTTTCTAGCTCAAATCAAACCAAAAATGAAATGTTATTAGAGAAAAAATATTAAAGCTTGAAAATAAAACTCAAGAATTTTTTTGAAGAATTTTTGAAGAAAAAAACAGTTTTTGGAGAGAAGAAGCTAGAGAGAAAAGCCAAAAAAAATCCTTTGAATCAAAATGTTGCCGTCCCAAAAATTGAAGATTGAAATCCATTTTATTTTTCGTCTTCGCTAAAAATAGAAAGAGACAAATGAGTTTTATTTTAGTTGATCGAAAATAGGATAAAAACGTGAAAGGAAATCGAAGAAAACAGACTGAAAATCGCAGAAAACCGGCGAAAACGACGCAAAGTGCAGGTGGTCGCGTGGAGAAGGGCACAGCGCGCAGGGACAGTACGCGCATGTACAGGGAAGGTGGTCGCGTGGTGAAGGGCACAGCGCGCGGGGTCGCGCGCATGTGCACGCGAGGGGCGCAGATGGTCTCGCGGTAGCCAATTGGCCACCACACGGCCACTTTGGCCAAATAGCCAAAGTGGTCGCGTGGTGGCAAAGGCCACCACGCGACCCAGTGGTAAAGTGGCCATATATGGCCACTTTACCACTCAATTAAAATCTTTTATAATTTTTTTTTTTTTAAATCGTTTTCTTTAAATCATTTTTTCTTTTTTCTTAAATCTTTTAATTTAATTTTTTATTTAATTAAACTAAATAACTAATTTAATAATTAATCCCTCCTTTTTAATTAAATTAATTACTCAATTTATTCAATTAAATTAAAGAACTAATTTAATTCCCCTTTTTCAATTAAATTAATTAATTAATTTAATTCAATTAAATTAAATGACAAATTTAATTATTTTTTTTTTGTTTTATCAAAATAATACTTTCCAATAATATTATTTTTGAAATTAAAAAATTAATAATAATTTTTTATGATAAAAAACAAACGAGGGTCTCGACAAGGGAAACATCATTTTTGACACCTTTGCCTGTAAGTCGGTATCATTTTCATCATCGGGTAATTCTGATCTTGGACCGCCTCAGGACCCGGTGTCTACAGTTGCCCCCAATTTTGGAAAACTTAGAACCTAGGTGCCTAAGTGAGCCAAAATTCAGAAAAGAGAGGGAGAGATGCGTACCTGAGGCGGTCGCTTTCCCGGACTGGATGGCACTGTTGCAGTTTCCAGTGTGTTGGTTATTGTTATAGCGGTAATGTCGTGACCGTGCAAACCCTCCGTGGAGTGGTAGTACCGTTACCGCGCAAACTGTTTTGAAGTGGTAGTACCGTTGTCGTGCAAACCTTCCGTAGAATAGTAGTACCGGCATCGTGCAAACCTTTTGAAGCAGTAGTACCGAGATCGTGCAAACCCTCCGTGGAGCAGTAGTACCTTCCTCGTGCAAACTGTTTTGAAGTGGTAGTACCGTTGTCGTGCAAACCTTCCGTAGAATAGTAGTACCGGCAGCGTGCAAACCTTTTGAAGCAGTAGTACCGAGATCGTGCAAACCCTCCGCGGAGCAGTAGTACCTTCCTCGTGCAAACTGTTTTGAAGTGGTAGTACCGTTGTCGTGCAAACCTTCCGTAGAATAGTAGTACCGGCAGCGTGCAAACCTTTTGAAGCAGTAGTACCGAGATCGTGCAAACCCTCCGTGGAGCAGTAATACCGTCCTCGTGCAAACTGTTTTTGGAGTGGTAGTGGTGCTGTCTATGAGCCCTTCGGTTGATTGTCTGCCCCTTGAGAGGTCTTTGGTTGATATTTGTTTTGATTGATGATTGAGCTGATGTTGATTTGATGATTGGACTGATGTTGGATTGGTGTCGTCGCTCGCCCTTTGTCGGTGCTAGCATCGAATTTCTTTTTCTGCAAAATTTAGAAGGTAGATATGCAGGTATAAATGGTGAGCATGCATGTGAAATCTATGTGTCATGCAACAATGCAGGATAAGAGTTCATCCGAGTGGATTCGGAGGCGTCAGCTGGTTTGGTTGTCAGTTACGGTAGGATCTGTGCCCCCTTGGATTGCCTTTGAATTTCATGCCTTTAAAGGATTATGAGGTTCTCCTCTGGTACCTGTAGTCATTATTTGAAGGTAGTGCGTCCCTCGTGGATTTTCACACTAGCTTTTCTTAGTGGGAGATGCGTCATTGTCGGATTTTCACATAACCATGTGCCTTATTTTTTGCCTGGAATGGACCCAACCCAATCCAGCGGCTTTTATTTATTTCATTTTTTTTTGTAGGGCAGACTGCCTGTCGCCAGGTTTTCACCCTGCCCTTTGGCCTAACTTTTGCTTAGAGCGCCAGTCACGGTTTTCATCTCTAACGGTTTTTTTTTTTTTTTTTTGAGAAGTTGGAGTTGTTGCAAAAGGTCTTTCAGGTATGATTGGCATGTGCTTATGTCTCAGATTTTGGTTGGATGAGCTTAGTTTTTTATTAGGAAGGTGTTGTAGGGTTGGCTTCACAGTGGGTAGCAAGGTGAGTTAACTGAAGTGCTTGAGTAGCGAGAATGGTAAGGGGTAGATGGTAGCAATGTGTTGGTTTTATGTCTGACCCAAATGACTTTGAGGGTGCAAGATGAATTGCTCTAGTTACACCAATACATCTTCGCATAAATGCATATATTTCAATCTGATTTCATAACGTATGATCACTATTTGGCATTAACTCGAAAAATATGGGCATCATCTAATCTCGGGATAGATCTTGAGAGCATCAAACTCCTGTTATCAATCAGCCCTCGCGGGTTTTCTTGATTCTCTTTTTTTTTTTTTTTTTTTTTTTTTTTTAGCCTTTGCCATGGACCCTCTTTCAGCCCGTCAACGTCAGTTGAATTTCTTTCATCTCTATTGGCCGGAGAGACCGCTGCTTCCGGGAGTGGTTCCTCTTGATATCAAAGTTTTGGTCTTAGCTCTCGCGCAGACTGGTTGAGGTGATGGGTTCCTTATTTGGGAGTTGAATGCGAAGTTTCATGCTTTGCTTTTATTGGCTTTGGCGGTTTGGGCCCTGGAATGGCTGTTCAATGGCCGAGCTAGGGTAACAGGTTGGGCTTTGATGATTTGGAGTACTTTTATTGGCCTTGGTAGTTCAAGCTTTCGAAATGGTTTTCGTCGGCTATAATTGGATGGATGGCTCGGGGGTTAGCCCTTTTAGTCCTCTTCAGTAGCTAAGAAGAATGGCAATGTGCAGGCATGTGTAGATCAACGGGATTTGAACAAAGCTTGCCCCCAAATAGCACTCCCTTGCCCCCTGATCAATTCTCTCTTTTCTTCTCTCTTTTCTTTACACCCCAATTTTTTAATTTTTTTTTTTTTTACAATCCAAATTTTTTTTTTTTTTACAACCCATTTTTTTTTTTTTACCCCAATTTTTTTTTTTTTTTTTTACAACCCAATTTTTTTTTTCTTTCTGACAAGGTTTGCTCAAGTCCTGAAGTTTACACATACGTGCACTTTTCATCTTAACCACTGCGACCATTGTTGTTCACTTTGGTCAGGCATTAAATTTTGGTAAGAAATTTGGTTACGAGGGTTTTGGATGGTTAAGGGTCAGTCATAATCGGTTTTGGGGTACACATTTCGAATGGGTCGAGAGAAAAAGGTCATATGGCTTGGTTCTGATGGGTTGTATATTTCTCATGGTGGTTTTGAGTTTTATTTGTCCGACTTTTGATGTAACTTTCGAAGTTTGATTTTATTTAGCAGCACCATATGCATCCCAGATGTTGGGGGGTGCAAAAGAATGGTTTTTAAAATTCGGTTCGTCATCATGCTGGCAGGCGAAAGTAGTACTGATCTCAAGAACTTCCTTATCAATTTTTAGCATGTCACACCAGGTCCAAGCAAAGGCTTTTTTTTTATTATTTCTCTCAAAATTATCCTCTCTTCAAGAGTTATATCAGATGCTATCAAGATTTTGTTTGGATTTCCCAAAGTTCTGAGATTAGATAGAGCCGTATTATTAATTGAATTAATATCAAAATGAATGAATGCATAGTGATCATAGGAAATGAAATCATAGCAATATCGCACAAATAGACAGAAATTGTTCATCATATTACAGTAATCCAAATTGTCATAAAAAGTTCTGGAATTGAAGAGACATAAAGCATCTAAAAAAACATTTGCAGCTTTAGAGGAACATGCCACTCAAGTTGGTTAGGCCCGATCACATCTCTGGTGGAGGGACTGCATTGTAATCTGCCTTATTCCTCTTTTCTCTTTTCTCGGGATCCGTGATCTGCTTGGTGTCGATAAGATCTTGGATCCTGTTCCTTAAAGTTCGACAATAATCCGTCAGGTGCCCGGTGTGCTGATGAAAGGCGCAGTACTGGTCATCCCTATGTCCCGGCTGCCCTTGAGTCGCAGCTGGCCTAGGTGTTAGCGGTCTCAGCTTACCTTCCTTGGTCAACCTCTCCAGTACCCAGGATAGAGAGCGGCCTAAGTTAGAGTAGTACCTCTGACCTTGTCCTATTCCAGTGGCTGTGACCTCAGCTGTCTTACCATTTTTACCATTACTGCTTCCAACTCCTCCTGACTTGTACCCAGACTGGTTCCCAAAGTTCCTCCCAGCGAAGTTGTTTGGATTTGCCTTCTTTGTCAGGTAGGCTGCCTCGGCTTCCACAGCAATGTCTTTGAGCGACTCCCAATCCCTGAGCCCTTTGAAGCTAAGCAAATCCCTCAAGTAGGGGCAGGAGTTCCTGATGAACAGTCTGATTTGATCGGCAGTGTCGGGCTTACGCTTCATCTCCATAACTCGATTCCTCCACCTAGTGAGGTACTCGTGGAATGATTCGTCATGTTTCTGCTGAAGAAGCTCGAGGTCCTTTAGAGTGACCTCCATTCTGGTGCTGCAGTCATATTGTCTCATGAATTCATCAGTCAGAAGGTCCCAATCCTCTTTCGATCTCCTATCAAGGCCATGATACCAGTCTATTGCCGGACCCGCTAGGCTGAGGCAGAAATAATCCACTTTTTGCCTCTTAGTCAGCCCTGTCCCCTTCATTACCAGGGTGTATTGCTTAATGTGCGCGGACGGGTCCGATGTTCCGTCAAATTTTGGTAGCTCAGGCATCCTAAACCTTTGAGGCAATAGCTCCTCATCCCCCAAATCTCTATCCTCGGGGTTAATTCCCTTACCAGCTGTTAGCAGGCGAGTGATTACCTCAATTTGTTGCCTCATACCCCTCATAGCTTCACCTTCACCCCTGGGTGCTTGAACCCTCACGGCTTGATGGGCTGCTATTTCCTCAACCTCTTCTTCCATAAAGTCCTCATCAGGGTTTGGGACCCTTGCCCTTCTCGGCTCAACGGGCACAGCAGCGACTTTAGGCTCTTCCACAGGTTGGTGGGCAACACCTCCGACGAGGGGAGCCTCCCCACCAGCAGGTGGTTCGGCTTGCCCCCGAGAAGGGGCTACCGGTGGTTGTGGAGCAACTGGTGCTTGTGGAGCAGGGGGCTGAGCAATCCTTTCGGCCATTGCTCCCATCATGTCCAACATCCTTCGCTCGAATTCCTCGAGTCTCCTAGTGAGGTCTTGAGAGGTTAGGTTTCCAGTCTCTTCTGCCATTGAGGATGATTCGCTACTTGTTGAGAATGACTCAGAATCCCAAAAAGGCACTAGTTCTAGCAATTCAAAAGGCGAGTCTGTTTTCACTAGCCGGTCGTCAGAACCTCTAGTCCACTTGAATGAATCTATGGTGGCTGAAAGATCAAGATTGTTAGAATGATGCATGGGTGATAGTTACAATGCATGATCGTGAGTTATGCAGCATTTCACAACCACATACAAGCAAGTAGATCCTTCCGACCTTATTTCTCCCGCACACGAGGTCAAATAGTCCTTTCCTAGGTGGGCTTAGTCCATGGGTTAACAGGGAACCCATTGGACGCGCATGGTACACGGCAAAAAACTGGCAGCATAATACTCTTAATCTAATGAACACACGTATGAGTTTTGGCCATTAAGTATTTAGGCAATTCAACCAAATTAAGGTGGGCTCACTGGGGCATGAAAGCATTTGATGAGGAACCACTTAATTTGCTTGGTTTTGTTTAATACGTGACGGCCCACATCACAAGCATCGTATTAAGGAGCATACCACCTAGTGGAAGTTTCTATTTGCCATTGCATGGGCTTTGGTCAAGGTGATGAATTTTCAAGGCTACCCAAGCGTGGTCACTGCCAACGGGTCTAGCTCATCACGAGCGTAGCGACCGATCGGGTCTCCATTTGATATACCAAAAGGTACAAGGCTTAGGCTGGTGATTATCCCTAACACTTCCCTACAATGAGTGAAAGTAGGGTCGTGCTTCGGGAACGCACCGAGGTAGAAAGGGACCAACTAGCATAAAGTCTAAGGCTCTAAAATGTGATGCAAATTTTTAGAAGAGATAGAATTTTAAGTTTTAAAAACCCAATTATACATTTTAACCAAAGCACTTTCGGAGTGAAATCTCAAACACAAGTCCCCAGTGGAGTCGCCACTGTGACGCGCTCCGAACCCGAAAACCCAGCAAGGGCCCTCGCTTTGAATCCGCCTTTGGGATTCGAGGTATGAGGTTTGCGTCTTTTGATCATGGGCGCCATGAGACATCATCGGTGTGTTCCTCTCAATAGAACATTGGGGAGAACAACCTAGTCTAATGACACCTAAAGGCACCTTTGAGGCATTTGGAGTCGCCACCCAATTTGCAAGAAATTGGAAAAAAGTCTCTCACCTCTAACGGTCTAAACCAGAGATTCGGTGTTCGGAACTTCCCTCTTATTTATGCTTTGGTTAGTTATAAATGGGTTTTTAACTTCTTAAAATTATATCTCTCATCTCACACGATTAATGCATTTAAATTAAATTGCGCATATCAATCATTCGAAAGCAATAAAATAAGAGCAATAAATAAAGCGATAAATGAAAGCGGTAAACACCCAAGCACACAATTACAAGAGAAATCGGGTCGGAATATAACCCCAATAAAAGGAAATTAAAGATATGAACGGGGACGGAATACAATCCCCCAAAAATAAATAAAGTTGCCCCAAAGTTAAATACAAGGGCCCAAAATGAAAGAACATAAATTTAAAACACTCACCCAAAAACGAAATAAAAAGACATACATAAATCGGGGCATTATTTTGGGAACATTGGTTCCTTCGCACTTGGTCGAGATTTAAAAACATTGGTTCCTTCGTATTAATTTAAAGAGGGTTCGAAGAGTCATTTTGATTGTTTGAATTGGAAAACCGAGATGAGTGATCCCATTTTTGGAAAAAATTGACTCTTCGTTTTAATTGTGATATTTTTATTGTTAGGCTAAAACAAGGGACATTGGTCCCAATTTTATTAGTGAAAAACTCAATTTAATTGTAACAGTATTTTTGTGACTTTTTATCTCACGCGTGCATAAATAAAATAATTATTTACAAATAATCACAACATGAAGAGAGGGATTGGAAAGATCTCACCTAAACCGGAGAGTACGTCCACGCGTTGCGACCCATCCGGGGAGTCGCGGGGCGTTCACATAGCTCAACTCAAATTAAATCTCATACAAAAATTAACATAAAAAATATTAGTAACGGTTCTAAAGATTAATCAAGCAAAGGCAAGATAATGACAACAATAAAATTATAGTAATGGTAACAACAAATAATCATGGCATGGTAACAACAATAAAATAATAATAATAATAATAATAATAATAATAATAATAATAATAATAATAATGGACAATGATAATAAATAATAGTGAATATAATATAAATAAATATGATAATAATAATAAATGTAATGATAATGATAATAACAATAACATTAATAAATAGTAATATAAAAAAACATAAAAAAATGAATGAGAATAAAATATGATGATAATAATAATAATAATAATAATAATAATAATAATAATAATAATATTATTATTATTATTATTATTATTATTAATAAATAATAACAATAAAAGAATAATAATATGTAATGACTGTTAATAACAAACCATATTAATAACAACCAAATAATTAATAACAGTACTAATAATAGAACAAATAATAATAAAAGTAATAATAGTTGAACAGGATGATGATAATAATAATAATAATAATAATAATAATAATAATAATAATAATAATAATAATAATAATAATAATGCAGTAGTAACAAAGGCAAACTTAAAGATTGTAACCATAATACTAACAACAATTATGGTAATAAATAATAAGGGTAACAAGAGGAAGAGGACAGCGCCAGGATCACCAAAAAAAAAACAAATTAAACATAACTAAATCTTCAACGGTAGCAAATAAGCTAAAAAATAGGAGTAGAGATAAACATGGCAACAGTCAAAAATAACAAAATTAACAATAACAAATGACAAATAAAATTAAGTGAGGACTAATCCAAAGTGTTTACCCTCAGAATTTTCAGATCGGAGAAACGGTGTCTCGATTTATTTCCCTTGTCGAATTTGTGGTGGTAACCACCCGAAAAAAATTAAAAGTCTATGTTTTAATTAAATTAATTCAAGAAAATATTTTTTTGGGATGAATAAGCAAAGAAAATTAATTTTTCTAGCTCAAATCAAACCAAAGATGAAATGTTATTAGAGAAAAAATATTAAAGCTTGAAAATAAAACTCAAGAATTTTTTTGAAGAATTTTTGAAGAAAAAAACAGTTTTAGGAGAGAAGAAGCTAGAGAGAAAAGCCAAAAAAAATCCTTTGAATCAAAATGTTGCCGTCCCAAAAATTGAAGATTGAAATCCATTTTATTTTTCGTCTTCGCTAAAAATAGAAAGAGACAAATGAGTTTTATTTTAGTTGATCGAAAATAGGATAAAAACGTGAAAGGAAATCGAAGAAAACAGACTGAAAATCGCAGAAAACCGGCGAAAACGACGCAAAGAGCAGGTGGTCGCGTGGAGAAGGGCGCAGCGCGCGGGGACAGTACGCGCATGTACAGGGCAGGTGGTCGCGTGGTGAAGGGCACAGCACGCGGGGTCGCGCGCATGTGCACGCGAGGGGCGCAGATGGTCGCGCGGTAGCCAATTGGCCACCACGCGGCCACTTCGCGTGGTGGCAAAGGCCACCACGCGACCCAGTGGTAAAGTGGCCATATATGGCCACTTTACCACTCAATTAAAATCTTTTATAATTTTTTTTTTTAAATCGTTTTCTTTAAATCATTTTTTCTTTTTTCTTAAATCTTTTAATTTAATTTTTTATTTAATTAAACTAAATAACTAATTTAATAATTAATCCCTCCTTTTTAATTAAATTAATTACTCAATTTATTCAATTAAATTAAAGAACTAATTTAATTCCCCTTTTTCAATTAAATTAATTAATTAATTCAATTCAATTAAATTAAATGACAAATTTAATTATTTTTTTTTTGTTTTATCAAAATAATACTTTCCAATAATATTATTTTTGAAATTAAAAAATTAATAATAATTTTTTATGATAAAAAACAAACGAGGGTCTCGACAAGGGAAACATTATTTTTGACACCTTTGCCTGTAAGTCGGTATCATTTTCATCATCGGGTAATTCTGATCTTGGACCGCCTCAGGACCCGGTGTCTACACACACCATGCCAAGGCCACTCCGGAATCACACAAATCTACAGAAGATGAGATCTTTTGAGAAGCCCACACATACTTTAGTTGAAGACAATCAGATGCAAAAGTGGGTTGAGGTACAGTTTTAGCTCTACATCGGTGTTCATCGACGCCGAACAATCGGATCAAGATAAAGTGCTCACGAGAGAAGAATCTCAAGGACCTGGTCCCAAGAGGGAAAAGAATAAGCCTTTCCATACACACTGATAAGTTGCAATTATATTAATATTTTAGATTAATTATTGGCCTAATTATATGTTTTATTTATTTAATTTTAATAATAATTAATGAGTTTTTGTATTTTTATTAATTTATAGTATTTTTATAATTTTTAATAAGTTTGGAATGTTTTCAGGTGTTATATTATTAATCGGAGCTAAATTGGAGGTTGTGGGGTGAATTTAGAAGAATTAAGGCAAAAAGAGGCAGATTTGCCTATTGCACAGCCGTGTTTTCGAATTGCACAGCTGTGCTTTCGGATTGCACAGCTATGCAGGTGCAAGGCACGGCTGTGTCACGCAGGAGACGCGCGCACGGACGAAGAGACTCGACGACACAGCTGTGCTTTCTCGCAAAGCACAGCTGTGTCCCGCAGCTGGAGATGCGCGGATGAGGAGCGACGCCCAGAAGCACAGCCGTGCTTTCGTGTAAAGCACAGCTGTGCCACGCTGTGAACCACGACGCCCTAGCCTAAAACACAGCTGTGCTTCTCAAAGCACAGCTGTGCTTTTATCCAGTATTAAAAGAAAAGAACGCCGCATTCCATAGGAGGGCAGCTTAGTTTTTATTTTTTTAGTTTTAGTTTTTCTTGTTTCTCATTTTCTCTCCTTAGGGGAGACTTAGATTTATTTTCCATTAAATTCCAGCAATATTTTATTTAATTTCCATGTTCTAATTCTTCTTTTAAACTTTGTTTTAGCTTAGATTTCATTTCAAATTGCACTTTTATTCCAATTTAATTTAGACTATTTTTATTTTAATTTTGTATTTTGGGATTTAAGGAAATTCAACGGTGGATGAACAAGAACTTCAAGATCCATTTTCTCTTTTCATCAAGGGTGTATTCTAAACTTAATTTTTCATCTTTTATATTTATATTCTTGATGTTAAGGTAGTTGTTCATACTTGGGAGTTCTTGAATCATATTTGTATTTTGGAAATTTGGATTTAATAAATATTTTCATGTTTTCTTTTATTCCTCTTGTTATATATTGTTTTGCAATTATAATGATGATTGGAGCTAAATCCGAAAATTATTGTTTGTGCAAATGCTCTGTTCTTTTAATATTGATATTTATCTTTCCAGCTTAATCCATGGATATGGTAGGTTGGTTTGTGGGTGTTCATATTATTAGATTAAGAATTGTGAGGAATAAATAGGTTTTAGATAACTGAATCCGGGATGGTAGGTTGTCTTAGATCTAGGAATTGGTCATATTATACATATAGTTCAGTTTTATCTTCTCTGAAATTATCTGTTGTTGCTGAATTGAATGCAAGTTAAGGGGAGATCTACCAGGATAAACTTTGATTGTAATCAGTTCATAAATACATACATATGCTCTGTTCTATTTTAATCAACTTTCATTGGTTTGATGAATCCGAATTGGTATTTAAATCTGTGAATGTTTATTTTAATAGGTTCAGAATGGTGGAAGATAAATGAGTTTGATATCTGAATCCGAACTGGTAGGATTATCTGACTTAGAACTTACAAACATGTGATAATGCTAATATATGTGCTGAATCCGAAAGGTAGGTTCATTAATTAGAATAGCTGAGTCCGAAAGGTAGGCTTGGGTTTAGATAGGTTATCCAGAATTTCATGTTATATTATTTTACCATAGTTCAGTTTTATCTTCTCTGAAATTATCTGTTGTTGCTGAATTGAATGCAAGTTAAGGGGAGATCTACCAGGATAAACTTTGATTGTAATCAGTTCATAAATACATACATATGCTCTGTTCTATTTTAATCAACTTTCATTGGTTTGATGAATCCGAATTGGTATTTAAATCTGTGAATGTTTATTTTAATAGGTTCAGAATGGTGGAAGATAAATGAGTTTGATATCTGAATCTGAACTGGTAGGATTATCTGACTTAGAACTTACAAACATGTGATAATGCTAATATATGTGCTGAATCCGAAAGGTAGGTTCATTAATTAGAATAGCTGAATCCGAAAGGTAGGCTTGGGTTTAGATAGGTTATCCAGAATTTCATGTTATATTATTTTACCAATTTTCAGTTACATATATGAGGATAGAATTTCCCAAGTATTTAATTTCATCTTTGAATAATTTCTTGATGAACAATTTTATTTTTAATTGTTAATTTATTTTCTGGTTTAGTTTAATCTTCTCCACCAATCACACCGGAGACATCTCAAATTCACTCAACCATAGATATTTAACTGAACAATCCTTTTTCCCTTGGGTACGATAACTCGGGGTCCTAACTATACCCCACTTTATTACTTGTCGATTCGGTACACTTGCCGAGGACCCGTCAAGTTTTTGGCGCCGTTGCCGGGGATAACGGTGTTGTTTGTTTTATATCTTTAGTTGAGTTAGTTTGAGGTTTTTATTTTCCTTTTTATTTTAATTTGGTGTTTATTTTTGCAGGAAAATTTTGAGACATTTTCAAAATGATGCAAGATAGTGATCAAGATTATGAGTTGTTCCTTTTGCGAGAACAAGTGAATGATATGATGAGGGAGATGCAAGAGTTACGACAAATGTATTCAACTTCACCAGTCACCTATTCACCGTCTTTTGAAGATCCTCACTCTTCATGTGTATCACAAGAGTATCACTTTTTCCATATCGAACGTCTTTCAAACTACAATTATTGTAGAGAGAGGGAATACCAAGCAGAAAGGAGAGAGTTGCAGGCTACAATCAACTATCAAGAGGAGAGGATCAAGGCTCAAGGGGATTTATTAAAGAGTCAAGCATTGGAGATCCAAAATTTGGAATCCAAGTTAGAAATTTTAATTGTCTCTCCGAGTGATCAAAAAGATGGTGGTGAATTGAGTCATGCACCTATAGAGATTAATGAGAATATTGAAATTTTTGAGGATGGGTTGCATGAAGAAGAAAATGAGCCAGTTATTGTTGAAGAAAAATCTTGTGTTTCGTTGGAAACTAATTTCAATTTTTCTATGCAGGATAATGCACCAAAGGAGCAAGAGTTGTATGATTCTCAAATGGAAACACTGAATTCAGTCCATTTGAAGGATTTATTTAGGCTTGAAGAGCCGGTAGAGTTCGTGTATAGTGAACCCAAGGTGGAGTCATACTTCATCGAAGACATGGAATTTCCCACCTTGGTAGCTTTCGATGATTTTCTCCTACTGATGGGGGAAAATGAAGAGCAAAAACCGGAAAGACCATTATGTGGTTCACAAGCTCGTCCACCCGAGAGTGAAATGAGTCGAGCTGGGACTCAATAAACCAGAACTTTTATTTTTCTTAACCCTTCCTATTTAATTTTCTGTCATTTTTCTGTGTTTATGTTGTAATTTTTAATTACTAGTTGTTGTATTTGTATTTTTATTTTTCTAAAAAAATAAAAATTAAAAAAAAAAAAAATATATATATATATATAATAATAATAAAGTATTCTATATAAAAAAATAATAATAATAATAATAATAAAATAAAATTATTATATATATTTTTATAAAATAATATTCCTTAAATTTTTAGTGTGTTAGAATGTTAATTTGTTATTTTTAATGTTTAATTTATTGGATTTAATTGTGTATTTGGTTTTGATTTGTTTAATTGTTTTGGAAATTAACAGTTGAGAAGGAAGAAAAATTCAAAAGGAGCAAGAAGTGAAAAAAATGGAACAGGGCAGTAGCATCAGGTATAGTGCAAAAGACACAGCTGTGCTTTTACAAAAGCACAGCTGTGCTTTCATTTAAAAAGCACGCCGAAACGGAGCGCTGGGAAAAGCACAGCTGTGCTTATTTCACAAGCACAGCTGTGCGTTTTCGCACAACCCATTAAACACGCTGTGCTCCCTCTTTCTTCTTCCTTTCTCTTTTCTTTTCCTCTTTTCCCCCCTGTTCTTAAAAAATCAAAATTTTTCTCTCAATTCCTCTTTGATCTTCACTGATAATCCAAGCATCTCAGGTAATTTTTATTTTTATGCATTTTCTTAGAGCTTAATTGGAATTCTTTTCATTTTCTTTCTTCAATTTTCCTATTTGCCGATTCTGATTTCTCCCAAATTTTTATACAATAAATTCCAGATTTCTTTGGGATTAAAAGAATTAAGAGTCCTCTCTCTCTCTTTCCCGATTATTTATCTTCCAATTTTCTTAAGTCAGTAGCTAAAATTTGACATTTCCAGGTATGTAATTTCCTCATTCTTCGCATTTTTATTTTCTCATTTTAGTGGACTGTGCTTGATCTTCAATTGGTAATTTTGTTGTGTTAGTTGTAATTTTTGATGTGTTTTGCTTCTTTGGGCCAACATGGACAGAATGGGTGTTTAGGATTGGAAAGATGGAGCTTAAAAATCTAGTTGTAATAATGCTCACCACCTGTTTGATGAAATGCCTGAATGAGAAATGCATGTAAATTAATGGATTGATCATGTGATTAATGCAACATGTTTATCAATTTATTTTGCCCAGCTCTGTCAATATGATTTGTTGAGGATAGTTTCAGATTTATTTTGCATAAATCAGGTTGTGTACTCACTGCTGATTTGGAGCTTTTAACTGTTGGAATTTATCTTAGCATTTAGTATTTTGAGCAATCATTTTGAGCCTAATTTCATATTTGCTTCTTTGCTAAATTGCTCATTATGACAGTGTTGAGTTGATGGGTGCCATTTTAATTGAGTTTGAGCTTAAAAATCATTGTGTTAGATGGGGTATGTTATGGCACTATTATTTTGAAATATAGCTGCTGGAAAGTTGGAGTTTGGGCTTCAAAATTCTGAATTGAATGGCTTTGAGATAATTGGGGCAATTATGCATTGTATGAATATGGAAAGAAAATTTTTGCAAGTTAAATTCTAATTGCTTGAGATTATGCTTGGTATTATCTTGTTTTAATGATATTGCTGTTGCTTTAGTTTTTAATTTAGATGCAATTGAATATTGTGCTTGATTGAATTGAGTCAAATGCATGTTTGCTAGTTCCCGACTTGATGGGATTAGGATAAGTTGCAATGGATACCAATTTTTCAAATTCTTACTCACATGTAACTTTGAATTTTTCCTACATATTTTTGCTGTGAATGACGCAGTGATTAAGTAGACTTTGCATTTTTCTCTGTTATTCTCCAATAATTGCATTTATTTTATTTTTGGCATGTACATTTCAATGATGAATTACTTGTGCGTATTTTATTTTCCACCTTGTGCTTTTCATTTTCAATTTCTTTAACTTCAAATTTGTGCAATCTTCCAATTGTTACTATTCAGTGCATAGAATTTGTACTTTAATAGGTTTATACATTTGCCTTATGCTTAATGTTTCAATTTTTGCATCATTATTAGCTAGAAAGTATATTTATTTTGCTAATTTCTGTTGTGACGATTTGGTGAGTTTTGATATTATTTTTCCAATTTAGTTATAAATGTGGTATGCGCTTAATGAAACCAAGAATGTTGTGAACAAAGTTTATACTTTCTTTTTCAGGAACCATGGTTCGCAACAGAGAGGAGCAACCATCAGCGCCCATTCAGCCTCCTGATTGGTTGACTCCAGCGCAGCGCACCCTGTTCAACAAGCTGGCTGCGAAGATTATTATTTCGAGTAGGTTCATGAGTATGAAGACACTCATTGACCTGGGCATTCAAGAGAGGGTATTATCTCTGCTGAGGAACATTGGATGGGAGGAGTTCTTTTCTCTGAATGGTCCGACTTATCCTGAGATAACATTGGAGTTCCTTAGTACGTTTCAGTACTCTCCTAGGTTATCTCTGGATGATCGGAATACCATTCAGTTTAGAGTGCGCAATATCCCTTATTTTCTATCGATTTCGGACCTGGCGAGATACTTGAGATTGCCAGTGGATGGGGAGGTACATGTTGTGGGTGAATCAACTGCGCACTGGGCTATTGTTGGGAAACCCAACATGGAATTTAATGCGCGAAACACCAAGTCTACCAAACTCCGCTCTCCGGTATATCAGTACTTGCATAGAGTTATGACATCATCAGCGTTTATGCGACCAGAGTGCCCTAGCAATGTGAGTACATCTGACCTATTTTTTATATATGCTATGGAGGCTGGGGTACGAGTGAATGCAGTACCCTGGTTGTGTAAGCAGCTGAAGAGAGCTGCAGCCACCTCAGGAAAGAGGATTGGGATCGGTGGGTTGATCACCGTTATTATGAGGGCCCTGCATCTACCTACTGCCGACATGGGCAGACACTTGACGTCGTCTTATTTTATTGATGAGGAGGTAGTGCTTAGATGTAGGATAGCTATAGAGGATCCCTCTTCTGAGTGTGGCTATAGAGTTAGGAGAGCGGAGGAGGAGGCTCAGGACTTGGGTGATGATGGAGAGGGTGATTCTGATGACGCCCCAGTGCCAGTTGATCATGATGATGCTCCACCACCACCACCACCGCCACAGGGACCGGTATTCAGTACATACAGTAGGAGGGTGAGACAGAGGATTGATGTACCGTTCTCCCCTCCAGACATGAGTCGATATGCTCAGGCACATGACGAGCCGTCATCTTCCACAGCACCTCCACCCTCAGCTCCATCGTTAGATGCCTCGCAGGTCCAGACATTGATCTCGGAGATGCGGTCCATGACTGCTATGATGATGAGGTTTGAGACTGCGATTGGCACGCTTCAGGAGTCATTCAGTGAGTCGAGGAGGGAGCAGGCAGCCTTCCAGGAAAGGGTGTGGGAGAGACTGGATACATTGAGCAGAGAGCTGGCGGAGGTCAGGGCAGCTACCGCTCAGAGTGACCAGATGATCTCTGGCATGGACTTATCAGTACAGCGAGCTTGGGAGTGACTGGCTTCTATTGAGACTCAGCTGGAGCAGGTGCGCCGAGATATGGTCCTGGGAGCTGAGCAGAGAGATGCATTTTTGGGATCCTTCCAGCACAGGATTATGACACAGTTGGACAGGCTGAGCATTGAGATTCGTGGATTTTTCACTCCTGTTTCCACTGTGTTTCCTCCACATCTGAGATGACCACCACAGTAAACTATTGTATATATTTCAGGAAGTGATTCATACACAACAGATTTTGTATATCTTTATTTATTTATTTTAGTTAATGAAATTGATGAAGTCAGGCAATGTATGATTTTATTTACTTTATTATATTTTGGAATTGTGTGGCTGAGCCAATGCCGTGTGATAGGATAGATATTATTTGTGTTGGCTATGAATTTCACAGATTTCAGAGTATTTCATTTTGCACAGTGATTATTGGATTCTTGCACAGGTTTTGAATTTTCTTCAATTTGCACAGGTGGCATGCAAAAATTTTGTATGGTTGTTAATTTTGCACAGTAATTAATTTATGTTTGCCATTTTTGAGGTGCTTGCAATTGATTTTAAATTGCAATGAGTTTTTGCACAACATGGGGGAAAATTTTTAAAAATTATTTCTGTGTACTTCATTTTCTTGCACTGAGGACAGTGCAACATTTTGAGTTTGGGGTGGAGTACCATTTCAATTTTTCAAACCAAAACCAGATTTATTTTGTTTTATTGTCTTTTTAGTTTGTTGCGTTTGAGTAGTTGTTAGTTAGTTTGATTTGTTTGTGGCGTGTTTGTGCCAAGTTTGTGTCTAAATATTTTTATGGTTGTTTCTTTTTGATTTTCCTTCGATTTAAATTTTTATTTCGTCCTAATAGTTCTCAATTGTGAATGATTTTGATCTCAGGTTTAGAAATTTGTGTTTCATTCAATATTAAGTTGAGTGAGAAATAGTTATGTTTATATCTTTGTTTGTTAGACTGCATGTAAACCTTGATTATACTATGCAATTTCTAAATTTTGAGCACTTTGGGCCTGTTTTCAAAAAGTGAGAAAAATCTAGTTGCAATTAGGGGATTAGATTAAAACTCACTAAGAGCACTAGAACCTTTCTGATTACCCATCGAAGCGACCTCAGATGAGACACAACTTAGAAAATGATTTAGGCAACCCTTCTTTGTATAGCTACTTTAAATGACTTTTCCTACCTTAATTTCATTGTCTCTTGTTAGCCCGTTGAGCCTATCAATTTAGTATGCTAAATGCGTGCTTATTTTATTGTTACACATATTAAAACTACCTTTAGCCTTAAATGATTTTTGCCTCCCTTTGAAGAGTGGCCACTCTAGTAAGGTTGGGTTTCTATTTTGGGTAAAAAGGAGTTTAGATTTTGTCAATTCTTGGTGTAAATTTCTGTTTGAGAATTGATTGGTGTGTGTAATGGAGAGTTGAGCCCATTTAAAGAAATGAGTTTGGGGTTGATAAAGAGGAATGTGATTTAAGTGGTTTATTGGTCTTGTAAAAATTAAAGCTCAATTGTAGTTCTTGCTGGGATTTATAGACGAATTAAGTACTTTATTTATTGTTAATGGCTAGTTGGTTTTTATGCTTCTAAAAATATATATATATATATATATATATATATATATATATATATATATATATATATAATAAATAAATAAATAAAAAAAAAAAAAAAGAAAATTTGAAAAAGAAGAAGCATTGTAAGTTTTTCCTAGTTAATTGGGCAAAATGTGAGTTTGGGGTACAAAATTTAGTGAGACTTGAACTAGTGCCTTGTGAAAATCGGGGTTGCATATTATGTGCCATTTGTTATTGTAAGTTGAGTTTGATGATGCTAAGGTGTCTTTTAGACCAATTTTATTTTGATTATATATGATTGAGTTGGGAATATTTATTAGTACAGTTGGGTGATTGTGTTTTGTTTAGCTAGTGGCTATTTTTCTCTAGTGACTTGATCTTTCTTTGTTAGCCAATTTACCTAAGCCTAACGTTACAACCAAAATGTAAGACCTCTTGATTCTTTGTTTTGTCTTGTTCTATTCAGTGGAGATGACCTTTTAGTAAGGTTTGGTACGTAAGAAAAGGCATATGGTGTTTCTTGAGCTTTGAGTGAAAAGCCATGAGTGCATTCATGCATTCGAGTTGATTCATTTTTCCAACATTGTATCTAGAAGTTTTGTTTTTAAATGATAAAAATTCTGTTTTGGCCTTTTGCACACACACACAGAAATTGTTTAGTATGTTCTTGTGTTTATTTGTTATTTAGTGAGCATTGGTATTTGCAAACTTATTTTCTTGTCCCTTAATTGAGAATGACTCCTTATTTTCTTTTGTTGAGATTGAGATGATTGAGAATGTGGTTCATTCAGTTTACTCGAGGACGAGTAAAGGTTTGAGTTTGGGGTAGTTGATAAGTTGCAATTATATTAATATTTTAGATTAATTATTGGCCTAATTATATGTTTTATTTATTTAATTTTAATAATAATTAATGAGTTTTTGTATTTTTATTAATTTATAGTATTTTTATAATTTTTAATAAGTTTGGAATGTTTTCAGGTGTTATATTATTAATCGGAGCTAAATTGGAGGTTGTGGGGTGAATTTAGAAGAATTAAGGCAAAAAGAGGCAGATTTGCCTATTGCACAGCCGTGTTTTCGAATTGCACAGCTGTGCTTTCGGATTGCACAGCTATGCAGGTGCAAGGCACGGCTGTGTCACGCAGGAGACGCGCGCACGGACGAAGAGACTCGACGACACAGCTGTGCTTTCTCGCAAAACACAGCTGTGTCCCGCAGCTGGAGATGCGCGGATGAGGAGCGACGCCCAGAAGCACAGCCGTGCTTTCGTGTAAAGCACAGCTGTGCCACGCTGTGAACCACGACGCCCTAGCCTAAAACACAGCTGTGCTTCTCAAAGCACAGCTGTGCTTTTATCCAGTATTAAAAGAAAAGAACGCCGCATTCCACAGGAGGGCAGCTTAGTTTTTATTTTTTTAGTTTTAGTTTTTCTTGTTTCTCATTTTCTCTCCTTAGGGGAGACTTAGATTTATTTTTCATTAAATTCCAGCAATATTTTATTTAATTTCCATGTTCTAATTCTTCTTTTAAACTTTGTTTTAGCTTAGATTTCATTTCAAATTGCACTTTTATTCCAATTTAATTTAGACTATTTTTATTTTAATTTTGTATTTTGGGATTTAAGGAAATTCAACGGTGGATGAACAAGAACTTCAAGATCCATTTTCTCTTTTCATCAAGGGTGTATTCTAAACTTAATTTTTCATCTTTTATATTTATATTCTTGATGTTAAGGTAGTTGTTCATACTTGGGAGTTCTTGAATCATATTTGTATTTTGGAAATTTGGATTTAATAAATATTTTCATGTTTTCTTTTATTCCTCTTGTTATATATTGTTTTGCAATTATAATGATGATTGGAGCTAAATCCGAAAATTATTGTTTGTGCAAATGCTCTGTTCTTTTAATATTGATATTTATCTTTCCAGCTTAATCCATGGATATGGTAGGTTGGTTTGTGGGTGTTAATGTTATTAGATTAAAAATTGTGAGGAATAAATAGGTTTTAGATAACTGAATCCGAGATGGTAGGTTGTCTTAGATCTAGGAATTGGTCATATTATACATATAGTTCAGTTTTATCTTCTCTGAAATTATCTGTTGTTGCTGAATTGAATGCAAGTTAAGGGGAGATCTACCAGGATAAACTTTGATTGTAATCAGTTCATAAATACATACATATGCTCTGTTCTATTTTAATCAACTTTCATTGGTTTGATGAATCCGAATTGGTATTTAAATCTGTGAATGTTTATTTTAATAGGTTCAGAATGGTGGAAGATAAATGAGTTTGATATCTGAATCTGAACTGGTAGGATTATCTGACTTAGAACTTACAAACATGTGATAATGCTAATATATGTGCTGAATCTGAAAGGTAGGTTCATTAATTAGAATAGCTGAATCCGAAAGGTAGGCTTGGGTTTAGATAGGTTATCCAGAATTTCATGTTATATTATTTTACCAATTTTCAGTTACATATATGAGGATAGAATTTCCCAAGTATTTAATTTCATCTTTGAATAATTTCTTGATGAACAATTTTATTTTTAATTGTTAATTTATTTTCTGGTTTAGTTTAATCTTCTCCACCAATCACACCGGGGACATCTCAAATTCACTCAACCATAGATATTTAACTGAACAATCCTTTTTCCCTTGGGTACGATAACTCGGGGTCCTAACTATACCCCACTTTATTACTTGTCGATTCGGTACACTTGCCGAGGACCCGTCACACACCATGCCGGGAGCAAACAGGTAAGTTTCTCTGTCATAAGATGTACGCTCACACACCACACACAAAGCGTATAAAATTCGGATTCAAATGTACATATATTGCACACACATGATTCCACACACCACAGTGTTTTGTATACGTACATGGCTCCGATGAAGGGTCCGAGTAGACCTCATGCTTAAAGATGATCCAAGAGATGAGTTCAGCTTAACATTATCAGATTCATGTTTGCCATGCCGGGGGCAATCGGGTAAGTCTCTCTATCATAAGAGGCACGCTCACACATATCACACAATAAGTGTACAAAACACAAAAACAACAAAAACAAACAAAACAAAACAACACAAAACAAAAAGAAGGAGATATTTTCAAGGCCTTGAAAATCCAATATACTGTAAAAATTCAAATACATACAAAATGTAAAAATTCCAAAAACAACAGGAACAACAAAAACAAAAAAACACAGAAAATAAACAAAAATAAAGATCATTCCAATGACATTGAAATCTATCCGCCTGCGGGAAAAAAACCAAAACTCCCAATCTAAATTTCTTCTGAGGAGGCTCAGGTATAATTTTCCTCTGAGGAGGCTCAAATATAATTTTTCTCTCTGGAGGCTCGACATCAAAGTCTCTCAGCGAGCATCAAAGTCTCTCAGCGAGCATTTAAGCCTCTCAGTGAGCACAGATTTCAAAATCTCCCTACGAGCACAGAGCCCTCTTAAGAGACACAAAGGTCTTCCCAACAAGGAGACCCCGATGGAGATGATAGAGGAATCAATATTTGGGAAAAAACCAACCGTCCTTCAGGGGGGCACCCGTTTGACATCGGGCCCAACAGGTATGCACTGCCACAGGTAAGCATCTCTTTTATATACCTTGCACATTTGCTTTTCCCTTTTTTGTAGAAAAAAAGAAGAAAAGGCTGAGGATAAGCGCCAACAAAGAAAACGACGAACAAGTCACCATACCGACCTAAGGGGGGTTAGCAGATCAAAATATTGAACTAGCCGGATGGGGGTTAGCAAATCAGACGTTGAACTAGTTGGATGGGGGTTAGTAGATCAGACACTGTGCGAGCCGAGACGAGGCCAGTAGAATACACATGATAGAACAGATCGCAACTGGGATTGTAGTTAGAGAACACTACATCTCACAGACACCGTACAGGCCGGGATGAGGCTAGCGGGACACCAGCAATATAACAGATCGCAAATAGAGGTTGTAGTCAGAGAGTACTACACCTCACAGACACCGTGCAGTCCGGGACAAGGCTAGTGGGACACCAGCGATAGAATAGATCGCAAACAGAGGTTGTAGTCAGAGAGTACTGCACCTCACAAACACCGTGCAGGCCGGGACGAGGTTAGCGGATCACCAGCGATGGAACAGATCGCAACAGAGAATGCAGTTAGACAACACTTCACCTCACACCGTACAGGCCGAGATGAGGCTAGCGGGACAGACCAGCCGCTATGCAGACCAAGATGAGGTTAGCGGGGGACAGCGATAGAACAGATCGCAACAGAGGATGCAGTTAGACAACACTTCACCTCACACCGCGCAGGCCGAGATGAGGCTAGCGGAACAGACCAGCAGCCATGTAGACCGAGATGAGGTTAGCGGGGGACATGCGATAGAATAGATCGCAACAGAGAATGCAGTTAGACAACACTTCACCTCACACCGCGCAGGCCGAGATGAGGCTAGCGAGACAGACCAGCTGCCGTGCAGACCGAGATGAGGTTAGCGGGGGACATGTAATAGAACAGATCGCAACAGAGGATGTAGTTAAACAACACTTCACATCACACCGCGCAGGCCGAGATGAGGCTAGTGGGACAGACCAGCCGCCGTGCAAACCGAGATGAGGTTAGCGGGGGATAGCGACAGAACAGATCGCAATAGATAATGCAGTTAGACAACACTTCACCTCACACCGTGCAAGCCAAGATGAGGCCAGCGGGACAGATCAGCCACCGTGCATGCCGAGATGAGGATAGCGGGGCACACGCGATAGAACAGATCGCATTGGGATTGTGGTTAGAGGACACCGCATCTCACAGACGTCGTGCAAGCCGACCGGAGGCGAGCGGGATAATGCGAAAGAAAAGATTGCAAATGAGCCACAGTCGGATAGCATTACAGCTCAATGGCAACAAGTCGCAACATTCCACACGGTAAAAAAGGTAAGGGCTGCCTCAGGTACGCATCTCTTTCCTTCTTCTTTGAATTTTGGCTCTTCTAGGCACTAGTGCACTAGTTTCCCCATTCCCCAAAATTAGGGGCAACTGTAGATATCGGGTCCTGAAACAGTCCAGATCAGAGTTACCCAATTATGATAAGATGCCTTATCACAGGCAAAAAGATTGAAAGTGGTGATTTCCTGTTTAAATTTGCATTTTAGAGTGAAAAAGTAAAAAATAATAAAAAATATTTTGAAAATTAGATTTGAAAAATGGGGTTTAGAAATTGTAATTTTTTTAGTTAATCTTTAATAAAAAAAAAAAAATTCGAGCGTCCGCGAGGATGCACATCGGGCATCCGTAGCCCTTGTCCGCCGCAAAACGCCCTTTTTGGCCCCAAAATCATTTTTCTCCGATTTTTTCACCTAAAATCCATTTTTATCCCATTTTTTAGGTTTTTTTAAGGATTTATTCAATTTTTAAAATTTAAAATAGTTATCCCTCCTCTAACGCGTATATCATGGCAATAAAAGTAAAGCACGCTATTTCAAGTTGGAAAGTGATAAAACATGGCATGAAATAAAAACGTTAAACCAGCATAGCATACACATACATCAAAATGAGACATTTATTGGATTTATTTGCACATGAACTTTGGACCTTTCGAGCAATTGTAAAAAATCATTTATTGTGACTTTTTTTGGTAGAAAATCGGGATATTGGTCCCATTTTATTAGCAAAATTTAAATTAATTAGTTATATACAAAATCTTTTGCATTATTGAGAACTTATTTTTTACATGTGATTTTTGAGCATAAAATAGGACATTAGTCCCATTTTATTAACAAAAATCCCCGATTATATGGTGTAAACCCTTTATGATATTTTCCAATGACTGGACAAAATTCTTTAATTATATTATAAAAACTTAGGGTAATAAATAATAATAATAAATTAAACTACATTATTCTAGTGACCACACAACACATATAGTTGCGCAAATTATGCACGTGAGAAATAAGAAATGTAAAACAAACTGAAAGAAATCAATAAAAAAATAGAAAAAGGGATTTTAAAAAGAGGAAATTGAAATCTAGGTTGTGACTAGCAGTCATGCCCCAAAAATCGAGTCACCCCCAAGTCATGGGTATAAGTCAGCTAGGCTCATGATTTTAAGGGAAACGAGACTGAGTCAGTGAGTCATGACTGTGAGTCACTTGAAAATAATGACTCTTCCTCTTCCCTCTCTGTTTTACTCATTGCCCTCTTGTGGGTTTAAAACCCAAAAAACTCGAGAAGATCAAAAAGAAGAAAACACACTCAAAACCTTTAAAAGGACCTTTTTTTACAAGTTTTAAATTGCAAATAACTCAAAAAAAACAAGAGAAACTCAACTTTCAATACAAAACCTATATGTTTCTATAACACAGCAACTACCAAAAACTAGTTTTGACTTTCACAACCTAAATCTATTCATAACATAGAAGAACCGATAAAAAATACCTAAAGGAACAAACTTACAACATTATAGAATGAATGTATAAGCTTATCTCGAAAGAGAATTAGGCCAAAAGGAAGGAAAGCTTTATAATATTACCTTTAATGTGCTTTTCTTTATGAACAATAAAATTTTAAGCTCCGAGATCTCTCCTTGACTGGATGGTTAAAAATCCAACTTGAAAATTGGTGTTTAGAGGGATGGTGTGATAGCCATTGTAGTAAATGTGTAAAAAAGAGAGTTTTATTGTTCCTCGTTGTTAACTGAATCCTTATAAAAAAGGAATAATCACATGTAGCAATAATGAAATTGCAAATTTTTGACATGTGTTAGTTTGAGAATTATGTATGTGAGTTTTAGAAATAATATTAAAATTAGAATATATCACTCAAAATTACATGTCAGAAATGTTTTTTTTTTCTAAGCTTTTAGAACCCTAGCCTAAAGTAGTAAAAATAACTTACCAACTCCTCATGAAAGAAGATAAAGTAGTAGATGTCTTAGGAAGAAAGATACATGCAGTAAAATATGCCATGAGAAAGGCATGCACTGAGCTCCAAGTAAGGCAAGATACAAAATGTCTTCCTTATTTAAATAAGAGGTGTTGTTCTCAAGTTGAATATGTTATAGGAAAATGCGGATGTGCTTCTAAAGATGACAACCAAAAGAGAATGACATATTCTTTTAAGAGAAAGAAATTTAAAGGATACAAAAAAATAAGAATATCAGGTAATAGGAAAAATGAAAGAAAGAGGCTAGATAGACTTTCTAGGTTATCAAAAGAAGGACTAACATTGGAGACAAAGATATAATATAAGTATTCAAAAGGCAATATGAGAGAGAACATAAATGCCCTAAAGGAAAACATTTAAATAACTATTCATGTTGTTAAATATGTGGCTCACAAGGCTGATTCTTATCCTTATAAGAATAAGCTAAAATAAATTTGATTTGTTTTCTAAAGATGAAAGTCTAGTCTATGAACCTATAGATGAGGAAGACTTATCTAATATATAGTCTCTGAAATAGATCCAGTCTATGAAGTAGTCTCTGAATAGGAGACTGATAAAGATGAATCTAATTTATAGACAGCTCAAATATTTATGATGAATGAAGTATAAGCCGTAACGACCCGATTTGGCCCTAGAAGAATTTCGTAATTTTTGTTTGGTAATTCAAGAGTTTGTGTGTATAAGGTATTTGAATGAGTTTTCGAGTTGATTAAGGTTAAAAATCTGGTGGGAAGTAAAATTATTTTGAGAAGTGAATAAGTGGCTTGTGTGAGGGTCCTGTCGCAAGCGCGATAAGTGTCGCGGGTGCGACAGAACGCTTCCCGTGAAACTTTGATGAGTTGGACGTTTGGGCACATTTGATGTGTATCGGACATGTGGCGACGTAGGAGAGGGACACATGGCAGCAAGGGAGTGTGTTATTTTGATTTAATGAGTTTTTGTTTTTAGCAAATAAGTGATGTAAGAGGCATTCAAGGCTAGTTATTGGGCATTTATGAAGTTTGGTTGGCTTTTAATGTGAGAGGTTAGTTTTCTATGGGGTTTGACCGGCCACTTTCTTATTCTCTTTTCAATTTCTGCATTTGGCCTTTTGTTCTCCTTTTGTTTTCTTTGCTCTTGGGTTTTCTGCCGTGCCCCTTTGCCTTGCCAACTCTCTCTTCTTTCTTTTATCTCTTTTCATCTCTTTTGGTTTGCTCCTTAAGAGAAAGTCACTTGGATTGGTTTGAAGAGTAAGAGAAGGGTTGACTTGGTTCTTGAGTAGAGGTAAGTGGATGATGTAATATTGGTCTTCTTCTTCTACTTGGGTTTTCTGTTTTTGGTTTAAAGTTTAAAGCTTGGTTTAAGTGTTCTCTTGGTTGATTTGTGCATGTAAGCCGTGGACAAGAACAGGGACAAGGGAAAGGAGGATTAGAACCGATTAGAGAGACGTGATCAAGCTATTCGAAGGTCGGGATCGAGTGTGATTTTATGATTTCTGCATGTGTTCTTGAGTTATATGCTTGAATAGAGTATATTTGTTTGGATATTCATTTTGATTGCTTGCGGTATTCTTATATTATATGTATTTATATATATTTATGAGTATGTAATTTGATCATGTGCATGTGTGTTGATGATGTTAGATGATTGCCATATAGGTTTTTGAGTGTAAGATATGATTTTGGGGTAACTCTGTTTATTTTTCATCAGACCTTTGTGTAATGTTTTTATCATAAGTGGAGTTTTAGACCTCTAAATTGAGTTATTATTGATCTGTTAGAATCACTACTTCAATACCTATAAAAGTCTCAGAAATGACCTTGAGCAAATTCTAGATCTAAGACCCTGAAAATTGGCGAAAATAGAGGTGTCTCTACTTTGGCCGGTACATTTGAGCAGTTCATATTGTTTAGATCATATCTTCAGTTATAGATGTCTATTTGACCTGAAAATTGTCCCTTTTGAAAGATAACTTCCTAGGGAACAATTGTTAAGAGGACGTTTTGCCTAAAAATGATGTTTAGACATTGGTTTAGGCGATACAAGTTTGAGGTAAGCAGTCTCGTGAGGTTCCTGGTGGAGCTTACTGTCGCGAGCGCGATAGAACATGTCATAAGAGTGATTTTCTTCTTGATTTAAAGCCCATGATTGGAATGAATCAATTCCCCACCTTTACCCTCAACTAAATTGTATATTTTTATGTGTTTTTCTTTCCGAATTGAACCCGTTTTACACCGAAATATTTTTGGGGTCTATACCATGCATGTTTAGGTTTATCAAATGATTATAAGATTAGTTATCTGGGTAAATAATGCCATGGCATAAGTGTTAGTGTTGAACACGACATGCCATGTGATCTTAATTGTTTTATAATACTTGAGTTAGTGTAATGCATTTGGTATAGTATATAGAGTCTTTTTGCAATCTGGCTTCTGTCGTGCGTGCGACTTGTTGTCGCAATCGCGACAGTGAACCCCTTCTCGCCCTGTTTTATTTTTGAAAAATGTTTTCTTCTATCTTGCTTTGCATGATTTATATGTTTATACGATGAATTGATAACATGTGTACTTAAATAAGTGATTATGAATAGTGATATATTTCGAATGTGTGAGTAAAACCTGAATGGTCAAGGTAGTGGATAGATGCTTATAAAGGGTTAGAATGCGGCTGCTATAGTGACCTTAATTGGTTTAACGACGAATACCCAGAGTATTCATTTTGAGTTAGGTCTTTACAGTTTAATACTGTTTATCAGTATTTGAAGTAAAGTACCCGTATCCACAATTGTTGAGAGTTCAGGCTAATGTATATTTGGTAGTGTATAAGAGGTGAAGTAGAGATATGTAAATGTATATGAATATAATATAGTATGACATGTTACTGATATCATTTGCCATATATGGATTTATGCATTATGAATGAGTTAAAGCATGATGGTATTTGCTTACAAAATTGTGTACATGATTATTTGTATAGGACATGACTATCAATATGCCTGTGTTATATCTGTGACTTCATGCGTAGTCTAGTATTTATGTTTATCTCCACTAAGCGTTATCACTTAGCACGGGTGTTTTTCCCGTGTAGGTTTTCAGGATTGGATCGAAGGGTGCACATCTGCAGGTCAAAGCCACTAGGAGCTTTTATAGACATTTTTTTGTACAAGATAGAGTTTCTTACATTTTGAGTAACATCATTACTTATATAATAGCATAGTATCGACATGTAAATGTTAACTGTATTTGTATATGTACCGCAAATGAATATGTAATAAGTATAATACTTTTGTAATATGTACAGTTTATATATTATAAGAATATTTTATTTTGGCCCAAGTTATTTTAATTATTATCGTTATTGCTTCCGCTATAGTACATGTATGTGTGTGTGTGTTCGCGTAGCGCTCCGATAGCGTGTAATGCCCTGTTATTCCTTTCCGGGGGTATTGGGGTGTTACATAAGCTGCCATAGACGAAGAGTTAGTCTTAATAGACAATACTCTGGTAAGGGAAGAGTCCTTCCAATACGAAGACCTATCTAGGAGCTTTTTAGAATGGAAACTGCCTAAGATACACATTAACAACATTTATTGGAACTCTAGGTTCAACTTTAAATCAACTATAGTTGTCTCCCAGTATGAGTCAACGGCTTATGGTTTTTAGTATTGAGCTAGAAACATTAGATGTATCCCTAATCAATCTAGCCAAAATAAGGGAAATGGTTAGCAAATCCAAAGGTAAGTATAAATATATTCATATAGGGCTTGTCCAAGTAGGACTAACCCCATTGTTCAAATTACCAGCAGATAGTATTGTGATAGTAGCTCTCTTAGGCAAAAGGTGGAAAGAATTCAAATATCAACTGATATTAGGAGTGCAGACTAGCCTGGCAAATGGTCTAGTATGATTTCAAACATATCCAAACTATTTGACGGCTTTGAGTGATAGGTGTTTGGGTAATTTATTAACTTTGAGAATTAAGTCTTTAACGATGGATGAAATGAATATCCAGGCCAAGTATTTAGCATACCATACCATAGTAGTTTTCAAATTAGTAAATATAATAAACACTAGAGTGAAAGACATTTTCAAAATAACAGATCCATTCAAAGAAGGGGCAAACAACTATTAAATAGGTCTATAGGAAAGAAATAAATCATGTAAAACTAAGTTGGCCTAAAAGTGAGATTCTCACAAAACCAATTGAGCATTCTAGACCAATAGGCTATTCTCATATAACAAAAAGGGAAAGAAATATATTTTTCCAATTAAAAAAACCTATGAGAAATCTTAGGATTTTTTATCAAATGCCCAAAGATTAGTATTTCTATAATTAGTAAGGAAACCTCATGAGTCGAGTTAGAATTGTCAAGAATGTCTTCTACAAAAAAAGAAAGTCAATTATTTGTACATAATAGGAAAATAATAGGTTATAAAGACTTTAGTTTACCTATTTATGCGAATGATGATGAAAGTCAAAAAAGTGTAAAAGCGAGCCATATAACACTAATTCTTGAGGTTGTAAAGGAGAATTTATAAAAAATTCCTAACAACATTCTATTCATTTTGAAGAAATATGGAAAGAGTTTCTCTTATCTAATCGATTCAAAAAAGGCTTTTAGCCTTGATAAGCCAAGTTTAAGTACATATATTGAGGTAACATTTAAATTTTTGGGCTATTATAATTACTCTATATATGCATTAATTGACACAGGATCAATAATGAGTAGTGCAACATCAAATGCATTGATTGATGAATGGCGGCAACTATTGGCCAAACCTATAATGATAAAAATGAAAAAAATGAGAGATAAACTTAGTTACACATCAAGGTAAACAAGTACCTATTATCATTGGTGGAAAGAAATTCATCATTGATAAGATTTTAGCAATTTTAGAACTCGATGCAGATATCATTTTGGAAAATGTGTTTTTAAGAGGGCAAAGAGAAAATTGTCCTTTTGTGCAAGATGAAACTTATGTTTCTCTTGCAAGAACACAAATTTAGATCCTTAATAGTCCCAAAGCTAAATTGAAAGTTGGTTCTTACCTAATTAGGATTTTTGATTTGTGTGGACTTATACCTTATGAACGAGCTTTTAGAATGCGAGCACAACGTGGTGAAACTTGGATAAGTTGAATATTTGATTCTCAAGATTTAAATAAAGATTGGTATGATGAGTTGTGCTTCAAAATACATGGTCAAATAGAAAACCTAGAGCACGTATCACCTAGATAATAAGAACAAAATAGGATAAGTTTTTGGTCAAATTGATAGATAATTTTAATAATGATCTACTAAAATTATGGGTTCTAAATGGTATAATTGCCAAGTCAAAACTAAAAGATCCCAATAAAATCATTAGGATTAGAAACATAATCTATATAGAAGAAATGATTAAGGAATTCGATAAAAAGATGCCCAAACTGCTTAAAAGTGGTTTAATAAGGGATAATGTCAGTCCACATTCCAGTCTAACTTTTATGGTAATTAACCATACAGAAAAAAGTAAGAAAAAAGCATGGATAGTTATAAACTATCATCAAGTAAATCGAGCAACAAAAGATAATGATTGTAAGATCCCTATTGTAGGAGATGTCATAAACTGAGTAAGTCTTAAATAACCTTCCATTTGTTCTAATTTTGACTTGAAAAGTGGTTATTGGCAAGTAAAAATGGAGAAAAGCTTGATACATTTAATAATGTTCAATGCTACTCAAGGAATGTATGAATGGTTATTTATGCCATTCGAATTGAAAAATACCTCAGGCATATTTCAATGCAAAAATGGATAATGCATTTAAAGCAGTAAAGAAGTTTTGCATAGTCTAGATAGCTGATGTGCTAGTTTTCAGTAACATTGAAGAAGAGCAAACGAGTCTTGAACAAGTGATTGATGTCTTTCAAAAGGAAGACATGACTCTATTTTAGAGAAAGATATAATGGTTTAAAGAAAAAAATTAAAATTTTTGGGGATTGAAATTGTAAAAGGTAAATTTGGCTATAAAGCCATATACCTGAAAAAATAACTAAATTCCTAGATGAATTGAAAAATAGAAAACAAGTACGAAGATTTTGTGGACTTGCTAGTTATGCTAGACAATTCGTGAAAGATTTATCCAAATACCTAGGAAAAGTAGATAAGAAAACATCTAACAAAAATCCTTGGTATTGGGATGATAAAGACACTTAAGTTGTAACTTAGGTAAGGCAAAGAATGAAAAATTTACCTTATTTAAATTATCTCTTAATGCAGATGAGTTAGTCTAGGAGACAAATGTTAGTTGGGTATAGTTTTAAAAATAAAACAAATAAAGGCATAACCTATTTGTAAGTATTGGTCCGGAAGTTTTAAAGGTGCAAAATTGAATTATCCAATCCATAAAAGGGAAATTTTAGCTGTAAAAAATGGTATTAAAGCTTTTTATATTTTCTTAACACCAAAAAAGGTTTACTCTTATAATAAATTCAATATGTAAAAAGGTTCATGAATATGAACTTTAAAGAAGCTAGGAAAACTATATTTTTAAAGTTGCAATAATGGTTTAGCTATTACAAGTTTGATATTAAATATATTCCTTCTAATAAAAATGTGATTGCTGACTCTTTTTCAGGTGAACTTTATAATCTTGCAGTTGATCTTACTGTTATAAACAAAATATGTTGGATATGTAAGAGGAAGGGGCATTCCAAAAAGGAATATCCTTATAAAGCAAACAAGAAAGAAAAAGCCCTAGTCCCATTGGGACAAAGGGAAAAACAAATGCATCAAGAGATGATATATGTTGGTTATGTAAGCAACTCAGACATTTTGCCTTAAAATGCCCTAGGAAGTTGGCAACGAGTTCGAAAGAACTAGTCAACCACCATCTTGGGAGCAATCCATAGATTCTCGAAATAAATCTTTTAACAAAAGTTACGATTAATAATTTGACAAACCAGACCTGGTATTTTTCATAAAGTATCAAAGGTCTTGGTCTTTCAAAAGGAAGATCTAGTTTATATGCAAGTTTATTACGAGGACACATAAAGAGAGACTTCTAACAACTTAAACATTTTATGGATGAAGTTGTATCCTACATCATAATGCTAGAGGAGTAGCTTGGTCTTTGCCTAGTAGAAGAAAAAGAATTTCTTTTACAAGTCTCAGAAAGAATGAGGCTTCTTGGCAAATTGACTCTATTACTTCATGGAGATGTCAAGTATACCATTAACAAGAATATAGTTGATTCAATAGATTGCTCATTACAAGAGTGTTATGGGTTGCACCTTTATTTGCATTGGCATTCATACCGAAAAGGCAACATTGAGGTTAAGTGCAAAAAGAATAGTGGAAAGCATTTATTTCATTGAAATAGGATTGATGACAATAATTGAAGCTGACTTAGAAGTTATTTCTATGCATTCATTGCTTCTAAGGATTGTATATGTTGCAATAAACATGGTAAAAGATGTAACTAAGGTTGTTTCATTTCATATCCTTAATACAATAATGAAGTATGAAGAGGATGGTAAAGTTCATTATCCTTATTAATTATGGGCTTTGCATCTTATTTTAGCATAAGGACTTATGGAACCTTAGAAGGTTGATAGTCAGATTTTAAAATTAGAAAAAACAAGACTATTAACCAAGACCTTTAGATTGAGTTCCTTAAGTCTATACCAGAAAGAGTTATTCTCTGTTAAGAATAATATATCCTTGGAGATGGTAGAAATTTCGTTTCTATCAAGTACAAAGATCTTCTTTGTCATGAGAAACTTCAAGGAATGGTTCAAAGCAAGCAAAAAGCAAAGGAATTACTTCTGAAGCTAAAGGAAATAAGTCTTAGCCTAGATTTCAAGTTTGCAACCTTCGAGACTTGGGAGAAGGTGGTCGACAATTATGAAAGGCACCTTAAAAAATAGATGTGAATAGTCCCAAAATAAGATGACGAATTAAATTGGAATGTCCAAATCAGAGAGCAATAATAGAGTGATATGTCACCTATGATGCCAGCCTTAGCATGAATAATTAAGGCAAGAGATAAGGTGGCATCCACTTTGCCATATTTCAATATTCTATGGAGTTGTAAGATTGCTTTTGTTATTATCTTATATAATATATAAGATAAGGAATATTATAAAGTATTGTACTTAGCTGGATAACGGTACCATAGATACCGGCTGTTAGTTTGTCCTTTTTAATTACTGTTTTACTTTTGAGTTGGTAAATAGTATTAGTGGTACCTGCTATTATATCTATAAATATCCTTTAGTATTCGATTTTGGGGGGAGTAGAAATAAAATTTGAATTTCCTAAAATGAATTTTGCATTTGTAAAAATATTCATCTACCATATATCTTGAGAATCTCCAAAACACTATGTGAGGAAGGAGTGTTACAGTAAGACTCATAAGAAAGTGAAAAAGGGAAGCCATAATATAGAAGACCCTTCCAACCTCTACGGTGTCTCCGATGATGGGAGGGTAGAAAAAGCTAAAGCCTTCGCGAAAACTTGGTGGACCTCGGTTCATGAGTAAGGTATATGTTCTACCAGTCATAATTATATGCCTTCTAATATTGGGAGTGCTATGGAAAGATTATATTTAATAGATTTTACCAATAAAAATCAAGTATTGTACTTTAAAAAAGAGCTAATATTCTGTGGTAGAGAAATTGTTAAAATACATATAGCTAATCAAAACAAGTATTGTGATTGCACAAAGCATAAAAGAACTTTAGTTTGTTCAATATTATTATTAAATTCTTTGATGAACTGTTAGTGCAAATAATTTTTGATATTTAGTAATTGTCAATTTTCTGATTGTTTTCGTCTCGATTATGAAATAGACAAAGATCCAGTAATATGATTATTAAATAATATTGTGGATTGTATTAATATTCTAAATGAAATTTTTGAAAATTTTAAATTTTTTATGGAAAGTCTTTAAGGTTGTTTAAAAAAAATTGGCTCTAAAACAGCAAGTTTGAGGATTATTTTTCTTAAAAACAGAATTTTTGAGTTGTATTGCGAGTTTTCGGTACTTTAACAAATATAAAAAATTAGGTAAGTTAAAAATCTTAGAATCTAAATTTTAAAATAAAAATTTTTGAGCAGCTCTATAATTCCATTTAACTGAGTCAAAATTTTTAGTATGAAGCAGATTATTTTGATTGGTATCAGAATTTTAACAAAAATTTTTTTGACGTGATAGCCTGTTAACATGAAATAGCATGTTAAAATGCCTTTGGAGATAAGAAGAGCAAAGTTACAGGAGTTTTAAGTAAAAAAAATATTTATGAAAAATGAATGGGTTATAAGGGCAAATTATTAAGAACTATTCGTGAAAATTACTCGAGAAAAAAAAAAGTTTGTTTCACGCGGACGAAGGTGTGGATGTTGGTGAGCCAATCCCATAAGCCAGCTGGCTGTCGGGGAGAGGTCCCAGATACCCCGCTCTCATGCACGTGACTCTCCACCCTCTCAAAAAAATTTAAAACAAAATGCTTTCCTCATTTAACAAATTATTCATTTAAATTCTTTTTAGTTACACAGATTTTAATATCTTGTTCCTAAATCAAGCATTTAATTTTAATTTATTTTTACAATAGAAAAAAAAAAAAGAAAAAAAATTCATAAATCAGGTTACATACATCTGCTCTCTTTCAATTCCTCGTTACTATCCCCCGGCCCCTTTCTCTCTGTATTTATATATTACGTAGGCGTAATTAATTTCTTTTTGGAAGAAAAAGAAAGGAAGAGTGATGTATGGATGATGAGTTTTATTTGTTCAGGAAATAGTTGAGATTCAAATTATATTGGCGTCGAACCGGAGATACAAATGCTTGGATCTGCTTCTGGTAACTTATGTTTCTTTTTCTTGCTTTATTATTTTGTTTTCAAATTGTCTTTGTTTATTTTTTTTTGGGAGACTGCTTCTGATTGCAATGAGTCGTGTTGGCAATTAGGTGTGATTTGAGATTCGATTCCTTAAACACTGATAGGTAATTGTTTTTGATTTTATTTGTTTCTTCGTTCATTAAAGAGAAGAAAGGTTCCGGGTTTTTATTTTTTATTTTTAATTCACAAAAGATTCTAGTTCTAGCTTTTGAAACGACTTAGGTGAAGTATTTCTGGAACGGGGTTCTTTTATAACTGAAAAGTTGGATCTTATTTTGTTTGTTTCATTTGAATTTTACTAGTTTAACAGCTATTAGAGCCTTATGATTAAGCTTGATCGTTAAATATCCTGGTAAGTTTCTTATGAATTTTTGTTCTTATGGTTACAACTGTAACACTGATGTTGATCTGTCCCTTGGAAAGTTTGGATTAACATTTACTTTGGGGATTGGGGAGAACTGGGACCCGATACTTTTGGAGGCAATTTTAAGTGTAGTTAACAATAATTAAACTGTTCAGTTATCTATATAAAAGAAAAAGACTTCTGTTATTTTGAATGTTTGCACACGTGTCTTTTGGTCTTGTCAAATGTGCATAGCATGCTGCTTCGTTTAGAATTCTGATGAAACAGATCTCAAATCTGTTTGAGAACAAAAGTTGATCTTAGCATTTCCTTTTTCTGGTTAAATTTAATTTCTGCATGGGCTCTTAGGCTGCTGCATTGCCATATGATTGATCATTTGTCATGAACTTAAAATGTAAGTATTTTGATTACACTATTGTTCTTCTATACTTTCTTCCCTATGGTTAACATGCCTGTACATTATTTGGCAAGTAGTTATGCTTGCACACCTGTTCCCCTTGCTCTGAAGAAACAATTTCATGCTGAAAGCGTGCTACATTCATGACAGTTGACGCTAAATTGTGGATTATGAAAGATGATAAATATAAGAAAACATGGAGAGCTCTCAATTTCAAGCTTTGTCAACACGCATAATGAAGTGTAATCAAAAGAAATAATTCAAGTTAATGGCTGTGCATGATCAATGTTGTTTTGGAATGTATGCAATATGCCAATATCTTCTGTACCAAATATAAACTAAAACTTGTCTATGATACTGGCTTTTCTTTTTTTTTTTTTTTTAATATTTTGGGTCACTAGTTTTTCCCCTGGGTTACCAGCTGCTAGCTGCTAGTTTGATGTAGAATATGAACCTTTAAATTGGATCTCAAACTGGTATGGAAGGTGCTATCTGTTTCATTGCAATTCCCTAAATTGATACTTTTTTCTTTTCTTATCCATGGGTCTTGAGTTTCATTGTGTTGGCAATATCTATATTTATGGAAGCTTAGGGTTTTGTGTTTATCTTAATTATTGGTTCAGTTTATGCATGGAGAAAAGGCGCAAAAGAGTTGCATTTGCCTTGAATATTTTGCAAAATGTAGTGGCAAAAAAATTGAAATAATTATGAATTCCATTGAATTTCCCTTACTTCTTTTTTTGGCCTTTTGATCAACCTTCTAGCTCCAATCTTATATTATCTCTTAGCTCCAATCTTAGGGTTTTGTGTTTATCTTAATTATTGGTTCAGTTTATGCATGGAGAAAAGGCTCAAAAGAGTTGCATTTGCCTTGAATATTTTGCAAAATGTAGTGGCAAAAAAATTGAAGTAATTATGAATTCCATTGAATTTCCCTTCTTTTTTTGGTCTTTTGATCAACCTTCTAGCTCCAATCTTATATTATCTCTTAGCTTGCTTTATCAAAATCTGTGTTGACTATGTTTTCTGACATGTTTTGATCCCTCACACTTATGGAATCCCTCTCAAAGTTTGACGTTGAATCCAAAAATAGAACATTCGTGAGCTCAGCAATTTTCTTATTTGCTTTTGTTTATAGAAATTAAGCCATATTTGCCTTTTGAGGTCCATTTCCTCTACATGCTCAAATATTGACAGTTCTAATCTGCATTCTACTCTCCTGTATATTAATTTCTGGAAAGACTTATGCACTAATGACCTTCCTAATTTCATGTAGGGTCTTGGAGCATGTCAAATGGCCTCCAGCTTAGAGCAGTTGGAACAAATGGGGTTTCTAGTACAAATTTTAGTTGTCTAAGAGATATTTCTGCATTAAGAAGAACTTTTATGGGGTAAGGATTGGGGGCCGAAATGGTTTTACATCCAAAATATATAAGAACATGGAAGAGACACGAGATGACATGGGGCCAACAGAACAAGGGCCTTCTAATGCTGTGTGGTGGGGTTCTGATTTTATGGAGAAATTTCAATCTGTTTCTTTGCTTTCACAAGAAGATGGCTTGAATAATAAGGAATCACCTAGAAGTTATGAGGAAGATGGTTTGTCTTCACAAACTGCTTCACAAATTCTTTGGAGCACTGGAATGCTTTCAGAACAGATTCCTAATGGTTTCTACTCTGTCATACCAGTGAGTATAGATATACTAATATTATTCCTCACTCTGATTTTTGTGGAACCTGAGTTTTCTGAGGGAGTTTTTAGTAATATCTTTGTGAATAAAAATGAGTTTATCTTTTTCTATTTATTTTTCTCAAAATGATATATAATAATTATATTTATGTTAAATTCCTTTTTGGCAATTTCTTATGGTTATTTTCATATGTATTTTTCCTTGATTCTTCTTCTTCTTTTTGTGTATGTCTGTGTGTGAAAAGGTTATAACACCTGAATGTTTTTTGCATTTCAAACATTTTATTTTCTTGAATGAATTGGCCAAAAGCATTGTTGTATAGTCACGTGAAACTCTTTCTTTTCCTTAACATGTAACATACAAATTGGATAAGCTAAGCTGCTTAGTGTAAAAATCCTTAAGAGTTCTATGTAAGATGGTCAATTTAGTTTTAAAAGTATTTTATATTTCTTATATATAGTGAGAAGAGTCCTCTTATAGAAAACTTCTTAAGAGTTCTTGAGAGTTGTGAGTGCGTCAAACTGTGCATGATTAGAACTGCAGAATGGTGCAATATCTACATTCTTTTTTCTTTATTAAATTTACTTTCTTGTGAACCAAATACAAATTGTGGCATACAAATTGGACTAGGTTGAGCTTCCTACATAAAGTTTCTTGATAACTTTTGATCAGATGCTCAATTTGGTCTTCAAATTATGTTATTTCTGCTCGTTTGTGGAATGAAGAAAGAGAAAGTTTTAAGGTATCATTTGGCACTAGAAAAGAGTTAGTCAAACTAAGAAAGTTTTAAGGTATCATTTGGCACTAGAAAAGAGTTAGTCAAACTATGGATGAATATGAAATGTAGAGAACCATGGAAGTGTAAGATTCACATTTTTGATCAATTGTAAAATCTTTCAATGGTGAATTTTTATTTTTTTTTAGAATTATAAGATTAATTTTGTTGTAACCCTGGTGGTGTTAAAGTGATCTTGAATGCTGGCTCTAAACCCAAAATTTTGCTATTGTACCTTGCAAAGGTGTTTACTTTGTTTACCATTGGAAATTACACACACACACACACACATATGTATAATGTGGGTGGAACACATGCAAGGGGCTCTTGCTAAATGCAAGCTATGTTTCCTGCTTGAACCAAAAACTGAGTTACTTGCTCTCGACCTATTACACCTGTGGTTGATTGAAACCTTTCCATTAGAATTAATTGCAACTAGAAGGCAAAGTTTTACTCTTAGGAAAATCTTAGCTGATACAAGGTTGTGAGCTGCAATATTTTATGAGGATAAATGACTTGTATGAGGTAGTTCAACTTGTAGATTTATAATTTTAGGGTTCTATGATGGTTAGGATGGGTAGAAACTTAGGAATTGACTCTATAAAGGGTCTGGTTTACAATACAACCAATTGCACACCTAGAACTCCTTAGGTGTGGCGCCTACATTGCATCACACAGCTCAGGAGCAAAATTTCCAGTTCTAAAATATTAAACTTGTTTAGAGAACTAAATTAATTCTAAAACTTTAAGACTTTGGTTCGGGGATTGGAGTCCTTACTCAAAACAAAAGACTTTTATGCTAATCATAAATGAACAAGAATTTGGAATAATAAATAAATAAAATTAAAAAGTATAAAAGAGTAATGAAAATATTTTCAAGAAACATGAAAATAAAATAACTAGATTTCATGCATATACAATAAGTTCCTACCACATCATTCTTGCTATAAAGGAGGCGTGCTTTTATCCAAAATTGGGTATTATCTGCTAGAAACATGGGGAATCTATATTCTCTTGTTTAAGATTGTGAAGTGGCTGGCTGTTATAAGGAGTTTAGTATGTCTAGAGAATTTGGAGATTTTATGGTTCTGAAATGGAGAGGCTCCAGCTTTATAATAAATTACCTACTTCAGAATTGTGTTTTATGAAGTCTTCAGGGTATTATAAAGGAGAGACTGCATTTTCTAAATTAGGAATTCTCCTTGTTGCAGTGAAGTGCAGTAAGATTAAATCTGGAACTTATACTTGTCATGTTTGGGGGAAGGTAGGGTGAATAATATGGAAGTTATTGAAAGAGAAGGTTGGATATAAAAAATAACAAAATACCCTTCTCAAGAAAGTGTATGTGTATAATTATTTTCTTAAATGAAAATTTAATTTATAATAATCACCAATTATTCCATGTAAATCTGTTCTATTTAAATTATTTTTTTAAGTGAAGTTTGAAGACCAATCCTTATCTACTTGTTTTATGATTAAATTATTAATTTATATCCTAATCTTCATCAACCATTTACCCTTGCCTCTATGAGCCCTCAAATAATGTTGGAATGTCAACATTTAAAGTCACTAAGACTTGCATATCTAAAGAACTAAAATAAAGAAAACCCGCTGCCATTTGTATTCCTCCAAGCAAGTTGCTTATTTGTCCAAATTTGTTTGAAAGTAACCCATGACTAGGAAATGACTTGAAAGGCAATAACCAAGCTGTTAAAATCCAATAGCCATAGAAAGGAATTAAAAGTTCAAATGGGGATTAAATTGGAAAAGAAAAAACTTAAGCCCCTTCCTAAATGTGAGGAGTAAATGAGTGTTTAAACCCCCAATCGACACTGAAAATCCTTTTTCCTCTTGCTAAATGAGAACCTCTATGAAGCATTTCCCTACCTTACCCACCATACTCCAATACAAATGAAGTGTTAAGGATTGAAATATTAACTAATAACAAAATAGTTCTATTTTATTCGTATGACTACACTGCCCCCCTTCATTTGTCTAGGACTAACAGCTTTAGCTGTTGGTTTTGACATCTCCTTTCTTTATGGGTTTTCATCAACTTTGTTGATGTGAAGGCAAAGTGTTTGACTTGATGATATCTTAGATGTTGCAGAATTTCCCAATCTTCTCATCATATATATATGTTCATAATTTTTTTTTAAATCATTTGTTGCCTATTTTCTTTGCTCATGAATTAAACTTCTATTTGGTCAGTTGCAAGAAAAATGTTTATGGATACCTATAAATATGAAATTCAAAATTTTGAGAATGAGTAATTGGAGAAGCCGAAATATTAAAATTCATCAATTTTCTCATCTTGATTTTTGCATCCATACTAATTTGTAGAGACACATATTTTGTTTTCAACTTCTATTTGAAGCAGCTTGTATTGCATCAGTCACACTGTAGGGCTTGCTTAAACCAAGCTTTGGAGGAAATAAAACTAAGTTTGTACCTGCTGACATGATAAGTTAAAAATGGATATAATCTTTCATAAACATGTTAAATATCATAGAATTTCGTGTTGGAATGGTTGCTTGATTCAGAGAAATTATTCAGACCAAATTGGCCTGATCCTAAATTTTAGTCTCTCCAGAAAATTAACTAATTCAGCACGCTTCTTGCTGAGGGTGATAGGGAGCTTCTCCATTGCACTGTTCTCTTCTATTTTGCTTTCTATTGTTTGCATATTTTTCTAACATTTCCCTTGGTAGTCTTATAATGTCAAGGAAAAGTCTCAAATGCTTATTGACTAATTTTCATGCTTCATGAAAAAAATATCGCGCTAGTTATCATATTGCAAATAAAAGCTCAATTATGCTTTACTTTTATACCAAACTGATCCAGAAGATTATGCCTACCCGTTCCCGCATGGAGGCAAAACTAGACTAACTGATAGATTTGAGGTTTACAGCAAAGTATTAGATAGAAGAAAGGTTTAGGATTGAATTAGAGGTTGACATAGTTGGATTTTGATCTCACATAAGGGATAGAGTTGAAAGTTTGCAGTTCTTTTGGGTAGTTTGAAACTGGATAGGGCATGTCATTGCAAGGGGATCTAGGAAAATGTGTAGAAGTATTTGATTACATTAGTATGTGGAAGGATAACTTAACTATGGAAAAGAATGGATATTGTGGCTGGTCACGGAGTCATGGGAATTTCCTTACCTACTTAGGAGATGAAAAATATGAGCTCGAACCAAACAAGTCTCTCATAAAACCTCAAATTCTCATGATATTCTTATGTGGAAGCCTAAGAACTATGCTAGAGAGCTAAGACTTTGCCTTGTCTTATTAAGATTAGGAACTGTAAATCCCTAAACAGTATCTCATGAAGTTTCCTAAAGGTAAGAAACCTGTAATTATTGAGGACATATTTTCTTGGATTGGAAACTTCTTTGGTTTTAACCTCAATCTGAATTTGATATACATTTGTGGATGTCAATAGACCTAGCTTTTTGAAGCTTATGGCAATCAACATAAAATCTTAAAGCATGAAGGAGAATATTCGATTTAATATGAACATTGTTAGAAGAATGTTATTCACTTTAAAGCTCAAACTTCTCTGAAAGTACTTTGTTCTATAAAAATGGAATTCCTTGAGTGATTGCAGCATTGATAATTACTTGATATATCCGGTTAAGCTTGAAGCTCCAAACAGTGAGCTTCTATGATTTGCTAGTAAAGTTTATATGACCTGAAAAACCTTGAACTCTGGTTAAACTTTACTTCACAATAAGCACTTTCTTTGTATTACAAAAATCTGGACATGATTCCTCCACTGCTTGTATCTGTCCTCCTCTACTGCTTTTTTGTATGTGTACTATAAAACTGCAGGCATGACTCGTTCACTGTTTCTTGAAAATCTTGAACTTTGTGTATTTTTGCTGTACAGTTTTTCTACTTTGACAGGCAATGGAAATGAGCTTCTATGATCAAGTTCCTTTTGTTGTATAAATGTGGACATGATTCATCCAATGTTTGTTCTTGGGCCACTATGAGTGTGTGTGCATTATTGTTGTGCAAATTTTCCATTTTGAATAGGCAATGCAAAGAATGGGTACAGTTAGTTGTTCCTCTAAATGTGTGGACGTAATCAAAGATGACGGACATCATGGGATGCATGAATCTCTAAATTCCTTTTACCACATTGAAATATTTTGGTTGGATATCCAACTTGACTAGAAGCATATACTTCATTCAATCATTAACTAATATTATTTGATGTTTGTCAGGACAAAAAGCTAAAGGAGCTATTTGATAGTATTCCATCCTTAGATGAGCTTCATGCTTTGGGTGCTGAGGGTTTCAAAGCTGATATTATTGTTGTAGATGCAAAGAAAGATAAAAAGTTATGTATGCTGAAGCAATTGATTGCAGCACTGGTGAAAGGGTTGAATGCAAATCCAGCAGCAATGATAAAAAAGATTGCTGGATTGGTGAGAACTCTTCAAAATATGAGCTTTTTCAGTAGTATCTGTACAGATGTGTATGCAGCTGCTTATTTTGATATACTTGTGCTTTAAGTGATTGGACTTTTTTTTGGTTATATTTTGATCAAGTACAGGAAATTCCTCCATTTCTGCATCCTGATGTTCAAAAGAATTTGTTCTGAGGGTGCTTTTACATTGAGAAAAATAGATTTCATTTTCTTTTTGAAATTTATATTTACTTGCTGGAAGATGAACCCTTTAAGGGAATTTTACATTCTCATAGATTTATGTCTAAAGATTGAAGATTTTCTACTTGAAAACCTTGTTGTCCGCTTTTTGGAATTTTAAAGAGACTTACAGAAACTGCATGTTATATTTTTTCTGAGTTCTCTTTGATTTTGGCTGGGAATAGAGATTTCCAAATATCAGTGAAAGGCTGGTAACCTTTTCTTTCTTTTTTTTTGTTGTTTTAATTGAAAAGAAAACTTGGAAAATTATTAGAAGTACCCTTCCAGTTTCTCAAGAAACACCAAGAACAATATTTTCCATGGAAAAGACATCCTTTTCTCAATTAGCTTACATGTTTCCTAACATCTCTCTCTCTCTCTCTCCCCATTTTCTTAATGAAATCTTCTGGAAAAGTAAACTTGCTTTTATACTTCTTGGTATTTCAGAAATATATGTTTGTATGCAGAAATGCTTGTGAAGGTTGTATTTGAAACATTAACTCTCAACAATGATTTTAAAAGACTTGTTTTTCTGTTGGTGCTAGCATGAATAATTATTTTCTCATTTACCTAATGTTGGAACACCCTTGTCAGAAAAACATATTATTTGGCAGGTAGGTCAACTGCATTCTAAACTTAGTAGTCTTAGTTTTGCAGTCAATTTGGAGATCAAAATGAACTATAGCAATTTTCTGTTGATCTTTTTGATATGCATTCCTTTTCTTATATATAAAATTTGCTTTTCTTCTGATCTCATATTCCTTGAACAGGTATTGGATTTTTATAAAAGGCCAAATGTGGAAAGTCCAGCAAAAGCTGCACTGGAGGAAACATCTCACATGTTTGAAAATCGGAGTTTTCAGTTGCTTGGTCAAATAAAACATGGGTCTTGCCGTCCACGAGCAATCTTGTTTAAAGTCTTAGCAGATGCTGTAGGTCTTGAAAGTTCGCTCATGGTGGTAAGCTTTTTACTTCATTTAGTGGGTTTAAATGTTTGACATTATCAATTTCCATAAGGACCAGTTTTCATGCAATTTATGTCTTTTTACATATAGGATGTCTTAAATTTTATCTAACACTTTTACTTTTTGCCCCTGAATTAGGGCTTACCAAATGATGGAACTGTTGAGTGTGTGGACTCATACAAGCACATGTCTGTGATAGTTGTGTTGAATTCTGTGGAACTACTGGTTGATCTCATGCGGTTTCCTGGTAAATTGATACCTCGATCAACTAGGGCAATTTTGATGACTCATATTTCTGCGGCAGGGGAAAGTGATTCTGCAGAAAATGATTCCTGTGATTCACCACTTGAACCAAACAGTCCTCTATATGGCTTTTCAGAGAGAATGGATCCTGACAGGTTAGTAGCTTAGTAAATGGTGTTGACTCATGTTTTGAACTAATGTACATGGATTGCATTTGCAAGTATGAATTCCAATATTAAGTGCATCGCAGTATTCTTGATTGCCCCTTTATTGCAGTGCTGAAAAAGATGAGAGCCTGCAGTTCCAGAGAAAGTTGGACATTGCCCCAAATGTGTCAGGTCCTGCATTGCGAAATATGATGTTGCGATCTGCTACTTCGATTGATAGGAAACTGAAGTAATATATGATTTCATTTCTTAAGAATCCCTTTGCTTTTACGGCTTTTGTAATGATAGTTCCTTTTTTCGGTTTTGCCAGTCTTTTCTTGCTTATGGTTAATTTGGTTTCTAACAAAATGCGGGATGTCTGTGGTTGGATTTCTCCCTCTCCTCTCTCTCTCTCTCTCTTGATATCTATCTCCCTTTCTTCTCGCTCTATCTTCCTTCACATCCCAGCTTATCACACAGTGAGCCGAATATTGCAACAACTTTTTGGGGTCGTAGCCGGAAAAAGGTCATTGCTGAACAGCGAACTGCTAGTTCAAGGTTTCTTTTAAATCTTGTGTTGAATTTTCAATTTCTGGGATTTGTATGTACTTTATATTTGGGATTGCAATCCTCTTGTTCCTGCTGGCCTAGTCTCCCTCCATATACAAATTTCTATTCTAATAATTTAATATTCTAATATGAATAAATTAATTACTAATAACTAAATAGATCTAATATCTAATAACTATTAAATAGATCACGCGTGTGCATCGATGTTCTACATGCTAGCATATTAATTGGTAGCTATACATTACCTTTGCGAAGGGTCTCTGTAGAACTTATAGTATTGTGGTTGGGCTTCTAAACTGAATAGTTTAAACTCGTGACTTTTTATGCTCTTAACACTTCGGTTATGAAAGGGATCGGAGTTTGATGTGGTTTAAATCTAATGTTCAGTGACAAACTAAACCAACAACTTAAGTACCATAGTTAATGAAGGATCCTTTGGGCTAGTGTGAAGGCAACAGAAAAATTAATAATAATACTAAAGTGATGAATTTGTTAAATGATTATTTGATATATAATGGGGTTGCATGAGCTAGTGGAGTTGAAAGGAGGCTTACAATGCCATATCAATTAAAGGCAGAAGGCAGAAATGTTGGCATCTCTGCTCCTAGCATCATTTGAGGGCTAATATTCCTCTAGTACATAGAGATGAGAAAATGTTACTTCCAAAATTGCTGGGAAGGAGGAGAATTGGAAGTAATTAATTTGTTGTGATGATAGTGACGATGAAGATTATTCTGAGTTTGTTGATGAGCAGCTCTTATGGTTGCTTTAGGGATTATTGCTATTTTTTAATCGTAAGGTTATTATGGCAAGTCCTTTTGCTTGTTCATTTAAGCTTTATTTTTTATTTATAATATCTTGATGCTAAGTTCATTCATATTTTTGTTAGGGTTATTAGTAGTCTTACATTACAAGCTCAGTTGTCTCGTATTATGAAGTTGCTCTCTCTTTCCCTTGCCTTGTCAGGTGCATGCCATGCCTTGCACTTGGGCACCAAAATGCCTTGGTGCCTTGTTTTGTCATGTGCCTTCAATACCTATTCATAGTGCTCAATCAAACCAACCCTAATATTATGTTTGCTGTTTAATTAGTTTGTCTCAGCATCTAAAATATTGAAACACCGATAATTGGTTTAGTTTAGTGCTTTGCTAAAAAATCAATAAATTTAACTGAACAGATAATGGTATAAAATTTGTTCAAGAAACTTTTCAAACTTCTTCCTGAACAAATTTAATGGGATATAACTTTCTCCTACTCTCATAGGGTTTGTTCAAAATTTTGTTGTTAATACATTCAAGAAAATCATGTATTATTTGTTGTGGAGTATATATGTTAACTGTGAAAATTAACTTGCATATTTCTGTTGTGAGATTTAGGTCATTATATCATAAAGCCTTTTTTTTTTCCCAGTCCAGAGCATCCTTCATTTCGAGCACGTGGACGGTCCATGTTAAGTGGTGATAGGCACTCAATTCGAGATTATGCAGATGACGTATCTACATCAAGGTTCTTATTTGTTTCATCTTATTACTTGAATATGCCTAATAAGTTAATTACATTACATCCATATATTTAGATATGCAGTGTAAATTGTTCAAGTGTTTCTTTTTTCTATTTTTAATTTGTTTGTGCAAGTACATGTGTTCGTATTCAACATGCTAAATAGATCCTTAGGATGATTAGTAGTTGATTACTGCTTTGTATTTAATTTTATGCCCCTTATTTTTTTTCTTTCTCTATGATTTATCTCAATGACTTATGCTAGACAGATACTTGTCTAAATATGATTAAGTTGGCTAGCATAAGTTATTTTAGGCACGTCTTTCATTTTTTTGATCTCGGCAAGATCGTAATGTTTAAACAATTGAACTTACATGAGAGAGTGACCAAGGGTATATATAGAATAACATGGATAAAGTAGCAAAATTGTAGAATTTTGTGAAAAAGGAGATTTTTCTTATTATCTCACTTGTGTATAAACAATCAATATCCAAGCTATTTATAGAGAGAATAAAAGAGTTGTAGTCCTACTATAATAAGGGAAATAAAACTAACTAGGAAACAAACTCTAATTAGGAATAAAAGAATCCTAATTTAACTAGGAATACAACAACAGTTATTAACACTCCCCTTCAAGTTGGTGCAAAAATATTTCCCGTGCCTAACTTGCAAACTAATGTATGAAAGGCTCGACTGTTGAGTCCTTTTGTATAAATATCAGCTAGTTGTCTTTCCGACGTCATATGGAATAAACTTAAGACACCATCGGTTAGCTTTTCTTTGATGAAGTGACGATAAATTTCGATGTGTTTCATCCGGTCATGCTGAATAGGATTATGCGCAATACTGATTGCTGCTTGGTTATCGCAATACAGAGAGTTTATCTTTTCTAGCCAACTTTAGCTCTTCTCGCAACTTCTACGGCCATAAAAGCTCATATACACCTAGAGCCATGGCTCTATATTCTATTTTTGCACTAGATCTAGCAACCACACTTTGTGGCCAAGATACCTCCCACAAGCGTGCAATAACCAGAGGTGGATTTCCTGTCATCACTATGTTATCAATATAAACAATAAGAAGAGTGATCTTACCCTTTTAGTGTCTCATAAAGAGGGTATGATTAGCATTATTCTGTTGATACCCAAAAGTGATCACAGCTTTGCTAAATTTGTCAAAACAAGCTCTTGAAAATTGTTTCAACCCATACAAGGCTTTCTTTAGTTTGCATACCTTTCATTGAGATGTCTCATTTTCAAAACCCGCAGGAATTTCCATGTAAATCTCTTCTTCTAGGTCTCCATGTAGGAATGCATTTTTCACATCAAATTGCTGCAAATCCCAATTCAAGTTAGCTGCACAGGATAGCAAGATTGTGATTGTATTTATTTTGGCAACAGGTGCAAATGTCTTATGATAATCAATTCCATAAGTTTGTGTGAATCTCTTTGCCACTAATCTTGCTTTGAATCTTTCAATAGAACCATCAGCTTTGTGTTTTATTGTGAATGTCCCAATTGCAGCCAACTAGCTTCTTGCCTGGAGGAGTAACTAGTTTCCAAGTGTCATTTTGGGCGGGAGTTTTCATTTCTTTTACCATCGCTTCTTTTCATTTTGGATCTGTGATAGCTTTTCTCAAATCCTATGGAATAGATATAGAGAAAAGAGATAAGGCAAAGGCTTTATAGGAGGGAGATAAGGAATCATAGGAGATCAATTAGAAATAGAATGTTTTGTACACGACCTGACTCCTTTTTTTTGAGCAATGGGTAAATTCAAATCAGAATTAAAAGATAATTCACTTGAGGATTCTTGCGGTGTAGGATGCATGATGGCTTCTTCAGACCTATTTTTCCTTGAGTATCTCAACAAATCAGATTTATCTAAACGCCCAACAATATTCTCTCCCTGAACATTAGTCTCCCCTTGAACATTATCAATCTTCCCATTCTCCTCTTGAACATCAGTCTCCTTATTCTCCCTCTGAACAAAATCATTAAGGATCACAGACATCACTTCTTCTTCACTACTCTTCTGCTGAAGAGGTGACTGGGTGGTTTCAAAGTAAGGTTTAAACTCCCGCAAGGTAACATTCATACTGATATAAAACTTTTTAAATAGACGAGGATAACACTTATATCCCTTTTGGGTTGGAGAATAACCAATGAACACTCATCTAAGGGCCCTTGGATCTAATTTCCCAACATACCTTGTATAGACGAAGTGGACACACCCAAAAACTTTTGGTGGAACAATATAGTCATTTTTCACGATTAAGACTTCTAAAGGGGTCTTGAAGTTGAGAGTTTTAAGGGGCATTCTATTAATAAGATAGGCCGCCATTAGTATAGCATCCCCCCAAGTATGTCTTTGGAACATTCATAGTAAACATAAGGGATCTAGCAACTTCCAACAAATGCCTATTTTTTCTTTCAGTTACCCCATTTTGAGTATATTAAGCATTTTCTATATATGCTAATTATACCGCAAGTTTACGGTGTACCGCAATAGTACTTAAGATGTCGATCCCACGAGAAACGTTTTTACACACTATTACTAATTGATTTTAATCTTGTTTACAATGATTAATTAATGGTAGAGTTGATTTTAATCTAATCTAACATGTAAACTAATTAAACCTAGTTAATGATAGTCAAAAGAAGATAAAATAAATTATGAAGAATTAAAGACAATGAACTTGATTCCATCAATTTATTAACATCTTTCATCTTTTTATGCAAGCCAAGTTAGAATAAACTTTTAACTCACTCTCTCGACATGAATTAAAATGCCTAAAACATATAATTAAAATTCTAACTCACAATTTTCATTAATGAATTAGAGGTTTCTAATTACATATTTTAAGAATAAACACTAACCTATAGCAATTATCTCAATATATCGATCCCTCAAATATATCTTAATAATGAATCTCTATTAAATGTCAGATAAAGCAAATTCTCGAATTACTTTAACTTGTAAAAATTATACAAAAGATATTAATAGAGAATCTACAATGAAAGACTATGAAAGTAGATAGAAATAGAAAGAATTATAATATGCAAGTTCATTAAAATGATATTCATAAAAATATTGGAGAAGAATTAAAAATAAGAGAATAAGATAGAAGCCTCTCAACCCTTTTCTCAATCTCTTGAAAATATATTTTCTCCTCCTTAATCTTCTTCTTCAAAACATAAAACTAAATAGAAATTTAACTAAGAAAAATATGTCTTGCAAAATACAGAAAAATTACTTAACTAAAAAATTCCTCTAAAATTACAATTAAACTACATATTTATAGATATTAATCTAAAAATTGTGTCCCTTGAGAATGGTTGCAAAGTTTGGTGAAAGAGGGTGACTTTTCATGTATCTTTTGGCTCAAAACTGCCCCAACGGTCGTCTCTGTCGCGATCGCAACGTTGTCGCAATCGCGACAGAACGCGCTTGCCCAATTTCTTCCTTCTTTCTTTCTCTTCCTCTTTGGCCAGTCACGGGACGTTACCTCCCATTCCGGCGTGTCTTCGTGTGTGTGGCGTGACTGGCGCTCACGTCTCGCTTCCTTCTCTCCTTTCTCTTCTCTTCCTTTTTCTTTCTTGGCCTCTCTCACGCGTCACGAGTCGGCACCTACACTCACGTCACGTGACGCTTCTCTCTCAGCTTCCTTTCTTCTTTTCTTTCTCTTTTTCTTCTCTCTTCTTTCTTCTTCTCCAGTCACGTCTTGTTACCTACGGTCACGTCGCGTGACTCCTTGTGTGTAGCGTGACCTGCTCCTTTGCTCTCGTGATCCTCTCCTTCTTTATCTGTTCTTTTCTTCATTTTTCACCTAAAAATAACAGTAAACACACAAACATGCACTCTAATACAAATAATCATAAATTAACACATCACATCAAATTTACACACAATAGCATAATTAATTTACATAAATACATACAAAATAAATACTAAATTATACCTCAATTAATCTCCTATCAAATTCCCCTACACTTAACCCTTGCTTGTCCTCAAGCAAGAGAAAAGACATGAACAAATTCAATAGCCAGTAACATAATTACAAAGCAATGTTCATTCAGCATATACACTAAAGTTGCAAAGATCAACTATCCCAAAAACTCACACATATCAGTAAATCAAAATTCAAAATATGCATTAAAAATTCAACAAGTTTTCTAATTTTACTACTTCCAACATAAAGAATATAAAGTCTCATAAACTAAACATGACTTAAAAGAGAGAAAATTGATCATAAAAGTTAAAAATTTAAGATTGCTAGTCACCTTTTAGGACAATTGAAGCTCACTTACCCTTAATCAAATCTCATGGCATTTTTAGACTCTTTTTCTTTTATATATATATATATATATATATATATATATTTTTTTTTTTTTTAACATGGGTATAACTTTTTATTGAATCCCATGTATAGCAAGAGAAGATAATATGGATGCGTTTTACGCTCCATCCCATATTTTTGAAATTTTGAATGTACATCTTGCTTATTTATTGTTGAAATTAGTGGGTGCATTTTATGCTCCATCCCACTTATTTTTATTTTTCTTTTATTTTTAGTCTTCATCCATTATTGAAAAGAAATAAGGGCAAGTATTATGGCTATAGTTTCCATAGGCAACTAGAAACTTAAAATTTTAAACAAAATGAGCAAATTCTAACTTTAAAAACATGGTAGGTAAAGAGACTAAATAATCTATAATGTTGAAATAAGTAAAACCAAATAACTTGAAAAACTTAAAACACATACCAAAAATTTTTGAAAAACTGATAAAAATGAGCATAAAAGATAATGAACTTAACAACCTATATCATATACCAAATAAACAATGTTTTATAATAAAGTTTACTAAAAAGCCTAATTGAAATATAAAAACACACAAACAAAAACAATCATGCAATTTACATACATAATACCTATACAAACTCACAAACACAGTCACAAATATCACAACACACAACACAGTCACTCCCCCACACTTAAAACCAACATTGTCCTCAATGTGAAGGAATGATACACAAAAACAAGTAAAAGAAACAAATAAAAAGAATAAAAAGAAAACTCCCCTATCATGGTGAAGGTGGAGGCGATGGAACCACAAAACCCGATTGTATCAAGAAATTATCAAACTTGTACTCCAGCCTCCTTTGACGTCGCTCAATGGAAGATAATTGCTCTTGTATATTAGATAACATTGAGGGGATGTTATGGCTGGAGGAGCCAACCTCAGGAGCAGCACCCACAGCAGCATCAATATCGGGCATCACTTCCTCCTCACTTGCCTCCTCCTCACCTTCTTCGTCTTGTGCCTCTACTTGTGTCTCAGAAATTCCAGCAATATCCCTCCAACATGATCGAGCACGTGCCGGAATTTCCTGAAAATTATTACCAACAACCTCTCCACGAACTAACATATTATTAAAATAATGGCAAGGAAAAACTCTATAGTAGGCATCAAGATTCACATTTAGACTGTTTGCAATACTATAAATAACATGTCCATGTGTTAAAGGTGAATCATGCTTATGTACACATTGCAACAATTGACTTACTATCCGAAAAGGCCAACATACGTCCTTGCGTTTATGTACACACCACATCAAAAACAACTCATTATATGAAACTCTATTAAATTCAGACCTATTAAAAATTAGAGAAGCTAAAACTCTATGCAAAATCCAATATCTCAAATCTTTAATAAACATAGATTTAGCATCCCTAGCCCTATAACGAGTTTGCAAATCAGTCAAAAAGGTCCAAAATTCATGTGGCTTAAAAGATTTAGGTGGCTCAGTTAAACCAGTTTGAGAAAATCTAAACATCCTATTCATCATAAAATAAGTTAAAGTATAAGTTTTTCCAGCCATCCTAAAATCTAACCAATTCTCATTATCATCATTCTTTTTTAAGGTGGTGTAAAATTCTAAAACCAAATCAGGACGCACATTTTCATGCATAGATGCAAATTTAAATAACCCACAAAATCTTAACATTTCATTCACTACATCTAGCATGCCAATTTGATTAAGTAAAGAGTCAGGAAAATACTTACATTGCATCAAATGCCTATCACGAAGAGTTAAATACCTACTGCCTTCATCTACAGAAAAAATGGGAAATAATGCACCATAATGAGCAGCAATATTCACTTCCTCACCTTCCTGTCCTTCTTGTTCAATTCGGGAAACAGAAGGATTCTTTGTTCTCACCATATTTGATTGTGTTGGGTAAACAGAGAATGAAAATTATAGGGAAGTAAAGCTGTATAAAATGAAAAAATTAACAAAACCAAATACTCAAAAGAAAAACAGAAAATATACAAGATAAAGGAATGTAAACAGAGAAAAAATTACATGAAAATGCTGAAATTAAATGCAATGAGGGAAAGAAGAAATGAAAAGAAAAATGAAAATACATTAACAAACCTGAAAATAGAAAGCAAAACCCGAAATCCCTAAGTCAATCTTTTGAAGAAAAGAAAAGAAAAGAAATAAAAGAGGAATGCTGTAATGTAAAACTAGGAAAACGAAAGGAAAACAGAGGATGGAAGTTCGAAAGTCTCTGTGGAAGAAGAAGATAAGAAGAAATGAATAAGAAAAATTGCTAATGAGAGTCTGTATCTCGTGACCAGCGTGAGGGAAAGAAAATGAACAGTTGAAATGAAATAGAAAGGGAATAAAATGAAGGGTCACGACGTTAGGGTTTTGAAATTAAATTCCCGCTTTTAATTTTCTTTTTTCTGTGTTTTAATGCTTAAATGGTAAAATTAGGTTAATGTAATTAAAATTAAATCTTATAAATCAGAAAAGAAAAGAAAACAAACCCAAATAATAGAAAAATAATAAGTAAAATAATAAAAGAAAAGAAAACATTTAAAACGTACCTATTCTCCACATAAGGCGTCACGTCGCGTGAAGCAACGTCACGACTCGTGACGCTTTTTACTTACCTGGGCAAAGTAATCTCCTCAGCCCGTCACGTCGCGTGAAGCTGCATCACGAGACGCACGCCCTGCAATACTTCGATCGCGATTTCGCGATGCTTGCCGCGATCACTTCACGTCACGTCGCGTCACGTCGCGTGAAGTTTCATCACGTACCGAGCCCTGCCAAAAATCGCTTGCTGTTGCGATCGCGATACTTGCCGCGATCGCAACAGAATCAAACGTCTCCAAAATAATTTTTATTTTTCTCTATTTTTTTTTCTTTTATTTTTTTTCATTTATTTATTTAATAATTTTTTATATATTTATTAAACAATTATAATCTTACTAAATTAACTATTATTTAAAAACAAATGTGTGTTTAACATGAAAATTAATAATACCCTAAATAAAACTATATAAATAAATTTAAAATAAATTACAAAACATAAGTAAAAACAATATAACTAAGTAACCTAAACAGAAGAATTAGACATATCATGGTTTAATATGCTCCCTAGGATTCTCCTCAGTATTACTTGGAAGACATCCTAGATTTCTAGAAGGTAAAGAATTTGCAAGTTGGCCTATTTGAACCTCAAGATTATGAATAGTAGCAGCATGATTTTTAGCAATTTGGTCAAATTTTTCTTCAAGTTTCTTTTGACTTGCATCTTGAGAATGCATCCTACAATTAATTTCTTCAATGAATTTATCAATTTTAACCTCAAAGGCCCCAAACCTATCTTGTGGTTGTTGGTATCCTACACCTCTATTTTGGTTGTTAACATTATTATTCCCCCATGAAAGGTTAGGATGGTTTCTCCAACCATCATTATAAGTGCTAGAATAAGGATTTCCACGACCTTGGTTTTGAAGAAAATTAACTTGTTCTTCCTTATTAACCATGCCTAAATTGCAATTATCACTCTTATGTCCTTGTTGACCACACACATTGCATGCATTTAATGAATTACCACTCATATTTAGACTATTAACTCTATGATTTAATGCTTCAATTTGGGCTTGTAATGCAACCATAGAATCTACTGAATGTACCCCCCTAGTATTAGAATTATTATACTCCCTTACTCTTTCAGGAGGCCACATACAGTTGTTCATTGCCATCTCTTCCAATAGCTCATATGCTGCATCAATTGTTTTTCTCATTAAAGATCCACCAGCTGCAGCGTCAATAGTCCCCCTTGTAGTAGGATTTACAACATTATAAAATGTTTGCATCAACAACTCTCGTGGTAAGTTATGGTGTGGACACATCCTTTGCAATTGCTTGAATCTTTCCCAAGCCTCATATAATGATTCATTTTCATTTTGAACAAATGTAGTGATATCATTTATGATTTTTGCAGTTTTGGCCAATGGAAAATAATTTGATAAAAATGCTTGGGCCAATTGATCCCAAGTAGTTATAGATCCTCTTGTTAGGGAATTCAACCAAGCTTTTGCTTTATCCTTCAAAGTGAATGGAAAAAGCCTAAGCTTGATTGCATCAGCCGAAACCCCATTTATCTTAAAGGTATCACAAATCTCAAGAAAGTTTGCCAAATGAGCATTTGGATCCTCATTTGCCAAACCATAAAATTGAATACTATTTTGAATCATTTGTAATAATGAAGGCTTAATTTCATATTGATTGGCATTTACCGTTGGTCTTACCACTCCTTGTTGAGCACTACTCAAGGCAGGTGTGGCAAAGTCCATCAATCTTGGTGAATTTTCGTCAGCCATGATAATTGGTCTCTTATCCTTGTTCTTTTTCTTATTGGACTTCTGATTACTTGACAAGAATTTTTCAATTTCAGGATTTAAAGGCTCAAGTTCTTCTAAAGAACTCCTTGTACTAGGCATGAACTTTCAAAATCCTGTAAAACCAAAAATAAAACACAAAATTAAATTAAAAATACAAACAAATTAAAACAAAACAAAATATTGTAATCCAAAATCATAAATCAATTTTTATAATGGCAAACAACCGTTTCCCCGGCAACGGCGCCAAAAATTTGTTAAGCATTTTCTATATATGCTAATTATACCGCAAGTATACGGTGTACCACAATAGTACTTAAGATGTCGATCCCACGAGGAACGTTTTTACACACTATTACTAATTGATTTTAATCTTGTTTACAATGATTAATTAATGGTAGAGTTGATTTTAATCTAATCTAACATGTAAACTAATTAAACCTAGTTAATGATAGTCAAAAGAAGATAAAATAAATTATGAAGAATTAAAGACAATGAACTTGATTCCATCAATTTATTAACATCTTTCATCTTTTTATGCAAGCCAAGTTAGAATAAACTTTTAACTCACTCTCTCGACATGAATTAAAATGCCTAAAACATATAATTAAAATTCTAACTCACAATTTTCATTAATGAATTAGAGGTTTCTAATTACATATTTTAAGAATAAACACTAACCTATAGCAATTATCTCAATATATCGATCCCTCAAATATATCTTAATAATGAATCTCTATTAAATGTCAGATAAAGCAAACTCTCGAATTACTTTAACTTGTAAAAATCATGCAAAAGATATTAATAGAGAATCTACAATGAAAGACTATGAAAGTAGATAGAAATAGAAAGAATTATAATATGCAAGTTCATTAAAATGATATTCATAAAAATATTGGAGAAGAATTAAAAATAAGAGAATAAGATAGAAGCCTTTCAACCCTTTTCTCAATCTCTTGAAAATATATTTTCTCCTCCTTGATCTTCTTCTTCAAAACATAAAACTAAATAGAAATTTAACTAAGAAAAATCTGTCTTGCAAAATACAGAAAAATTACTTAACTAAAAAATTCCTCCTCTAAAATTACAATTAAACTACATATTTATAGATATTAATCTAAAAATTGTGTCCCTTGAGAATGGTTGCAAAGTTTGGTGAAAGAGGGTGACTTTTCATGTATCTTTTGGCTCAAAACTGCCCCAACGGTCGTCTCTGTCGCGATCGCAACGTTGTCACAATCGCGACAGAACGCGCTTGCCCAATTTCTTCCTTTTTTCTTTCTCTTCCTCTCTGGCCAGTCACGGGACGTTACCTCCCATTCCGGCGTGTCTTCGTGTGTGTGGCGTGACTGGCGCTCACGTCTCGCTTCCTTGTCTCCTTTCTCTTCTCTTCCTTTTTCTTTCTTGGCCTCTCTCACGCGTCACGAGTCGGCACCTACACTTACGTCACGTGACGCTTCTCTCTCAGCTTCCTTTCTTCTTTTCTTTCTCTTTTTCTTCTCTCTTCTTTCTTCTTCTCCAGTCACGTCTCGTTACCTACGGTCACGTCGCGTGACTCCTTGTGTGTAGCGTGACCTGCTCCTTTGCTCTCGTGATTCTCTCCTTCTTTATCTGTTCTTTTCTTCATTTTTCACCTAAAAATAACAGTAAACACACAAACATGCACTCTAATACAAATAATCATAAATTAACACATCACATCAAATTTATACACAATAGCATAATTAATTTACATAAATGCATACAAAATAAATACTAAATTATACCTCAATTAATCTCCTATCAGAGTACTAGTATAAGGACAACTAATTTGATAAATAATTTCTTGAGATACCAAATAAGTACCAAACCTACTATCCATGTATTTTGTCCCATTATCAGTTCTCAAAATTTTTATCTTAGTATCAAACTCAGTATGAATCATCTTATGAAAAGATTGAAAGCCGGAGAAAACATGACTTTTTGCTTTAATCAAATATATCCAAGTCATTGTAGTGCAATAATCAATAAAAGTAACAAACCATCGATTTTCAGACAAAAATGTAGTTTGTATGGACCTCCAAACATCAGAATGAATAAGCATAAAAGGAAAAATGGTTTTATTATCACTCCAAGGATAAGAGTTTTTAGTATATTTAGCATATTCACAAGCATCACAAGATAAAAAATTAAACTGAGTTCTAAAAAATAAACTGTGATATAGTTTTTCTAAGACAAAAAGGATGGATGCCGTACTCGCCTATGCCACTCTATTATTTCTTGGTTGACATCCTTATATTCTCCAAAAAGGGCTAAGACTCGACTGTCTTCCATCATGTACAAGCACTGCCAATCCTCTTCCCTGTTTGAAGATCCTGAAAAGTGCAACAATCAGAAAAAAATGCAACCTTACTGTTTAGAGCTTTGGTGATAGCATTGATAGATAAAAAATTGACAGAAAATTGAGGAAAATGAAGAATGGAAGACAATTTAATATTTGGAGTATAGACAATAGAACCTGTCCCAGAAATAGGAGTTAAAGACCCATCAGCAATCTTGACATTATTCTTTTTTAGACAAGGAGAATAGTTAAAAAATCTTTTAGAAGTGCCTGTCATATGTCTATTCGCACCAAAATCAATAATTCATGACTCAAGATGAGCAAAAGAGTTACCTGACTTGACAAAATTGGAGGTAGCATTGGAGGATGGGTTGAGTTGAGATAAAAGACGCTTGAAATGCTGAATTTCATCAGAACAGAGACTTTCAACTGAAGCTGTCTCCTTGGATGATTCTATTGTTTCTAACATATTTGCTTGGACCCTTGTTGAGTTGGCTCGTTTTTCGCCTCGACCCTTAGTAGGTTTCCAATGCAACTTCCAGCAGGTCTCCTTTGTATGACTTGGCTTTCCACAATAATCATAATGCAGATGGTCTTTATCAGAAGTAACACCCTTCGGCTGCTCATGAGTAAGTGGGCAGTTAAATCCGACTTCTCAATCGGTGCAGTGTAAAGAATGGCACCTCTTCTGGTCTCTTCATGCCGGATATAAGAATGTGTCTTCTCAAGAAAGGAAAAAAGAGATCTACCAATAACTTGAACTCTTAATTGGTCAAATTTCTAGTTCAAACTAGTTAAAAAATCATAAATTCGCTCTTTTTCAATCATGTTTTGAATCAGTATCACATCAACACATTTGGCCTGAAAATCTTGATAATAATCTAGTTCCTGCCACAAACGGCTCAGCTCAGAAAAATAATGTAAAACAGAAAGTTCACCTTGTTTTGTGCCATGAATTTTGTTATGAAGTTCAAAGCTTCGAGCATTATTGCCCATTCGAGAATAAGTGATTTTTGTAACTTTTCATATCTTTTCCGCAGTGTCAAGCAATAAATACTGTCGGGAGATCTTGGGATGCATGGAATTAATAAGTCAAGACATAACCAACGAGTTTTTAGAGTCCCATTGACTAAAAGTTGGATCAGTGATAGATGGTTGTTTCTTATCTCCAGTAATATACTCTTGTAACATTCTAGCCTTGATAGATAATAAACAGGATCTAGACCTTAAACAGGTACTACTGTCATCTAGTTTAACAAAACTAATTTGAGAGTAAGGATTGTCATTAATACTAGGAATACGGTGTGTTTTTACTCTCAAACTATCAGAAATAGGGTGGAAATGCCATCAAACTTTTTTGGTCGGTTTTTACCTCTAAAATCATTTAAATTGATGAAAAATGCCCTTATTTTGGGCGAAAAATTCAGCTGGCAAACGGAGTTAACAGCAGCCAATCACACGTCGATACGTGTCAACTTGATTTATGGGTAAAAACCGATCAAAACAAAGTTTGAGGGCATTTTCACACCCTTTTTCATAGTTTGAGGGCAAAAAACCTCTTATAGAGTTGACAAGTGTCGACGTGTAATTGGCTACCGTTAATTCCGTTTGCCAGCTGAACTTTCGGTGTATTACGAGTGTATTTTTCAACCATAAAACTGAGTTCAGATGTAAAAACCAACAAAAAAAAGTTTAAGGGCATTTTACTATATTTTTGATAGTTTGAGGGTAAAAACACACTTTATCCTTTAATACCTACATCCTTAGAATCTGATATGATGACGAGATTAAATTGAAGATAAAAACACAAGTACAGTAACAAAACTCAGAAGCAGAATCTGTCCACGTGGAACCCAAAAAACCAAGGATTTCAGAAATGACCTGAAATTGGCTGAATGGAGTTGGAGAGGGCTGGCAAACAGATCTGGGCAAGATCGGTTGACGGACGGTAGCCGGAGGACACTACATGCGCTGGCGAGTAGACGAAGATCCGAAAGCTTTTGGTGGCACGCTTGATGTCGGACAGCACCGAAAATCAGGGTACCCACCGAACTTCTCCTGGTCTGCTCCAATGAGGGCTGTGTCGAAAGAGCAAGTGCGAAACGCGACCTTTTTATACTTGCCGAAAATGGCGTACTGTTAACCTATTACGGAAGGGAGAAAACTCAACCTTAAAAGAGGCAGAGGCTCTAATATCATGTAGAATTTTGTGAAAAGGAGATTTTTCTTATTATCTCACTTGTATGTAAACAATCAATATACAAGCTATTTATAGAGAGAATAAAATAATCCTAGTCCTACTATAATAAGGAAAATAAAATTAACTAGGAAACAAACTCTAATTAGGAATAAAAGAATCCTAATTTAACTAAAAATACAACAACAGTTATCAACAAAAATATATTTTGCAACACCAGAATTTCCTTAAGCAGAGTGGGATGGAGGAAAAGTATCTATATGGAATTCCAGTTGGTTTGAAATTGAGACTTACTGTCCTTTGGCTAGTCTCTTGCAAGTCATTTTGTTTGCCAAAGAAATGTGTGAGGTTTACACATATTAGCAATAACTTGTTGCGATATGCTTTAATAGAAAGCTTAAGGTGTCTTTATGGTTCAAAACTGATGATTTTTATGGAAGGGTTCAAATTGAAGTTGCTTTTGTAGTACTGGTCAAGCCATTTTCTATGGGTGTGAGAACTTAGGACACTGCAATAATGAATTCTTTGACTGAGAAAATTTTGAAGGCCTGTAAAATGCAACTAGTCTTTGCAGAGTCTATATACTTCCAATGACAGTGGAGCTCATAAAAATGGAAAATTGTAATAGAACATCATTGTCTAAATTTCTTGAAGCTTTTAATTTAAAGTTAAGCATATTCCTTATACAAGGCGTTGATTCTTGCTTCTAAAAGACAAATATCCTTGGAATGTGGATTTAAGTAAGTTAATGCTGAGATTGAAAAACTTCAACTTTGAAGTGTACTTTCGTACTTTTTTTCCAGAACACTGTTTTGTTTTCTTGGCTCCATAATGGATGGCATTAATGATTACTGTCATGTTTAAGTTGAAAAGCAAAGGACTTTATTTTGTATTGATTGAAGAGTGAGAATAATAAAGAGACGTGAGGAAATGGATGCTTAAAATTAACGAGTGCTGGTTATGTCATATCACTCCTTTGATGATACCCTTCACATATATGATTGACCAGAAGTATGCTTTATTCTTTCACTAATTGGCTTTCAATTTTTTCTTTTAAGTTGTCTTTGTCCTACACATTGGTGCAACTTGTTGCATTAGGAAAGGGTCTAACATTTATTTAGCTACAGGTCTGATGGCGCATCAATATCTGAAGCTCGTAGAATAAGAAGAGGAAGAAGCAATAGCATGACACCAGAGATCGGTGATGATATCGTAAGGTTGATTCTTGTTTCATTATAAATAGTGCTTAATTTATATTTATATTTGTTGCTATTGATTGGGTTTTTATTTAACGATTTCTTCATTTTGTTTTATTTATTTTTAATTCATATGGGGATATTATGCTTACTTTAATACCTGATCACATAGAAGTTATTTTACATGGGTGATTGATGCCATATTATTGCCTCATCGGAAGAAAAAAGAAAAAATTAATGTCGTCAAGTATTCTGATACTAAAGTACTACAAAAAAGAATATTATATGGCTTCAAAGCATGATGAGAAAATCATAGGATCTGAAACATTTGTTTGTGCGTTTCTCGATTAGAGGATTGCCATTGTGGAAAAGAATGATAATGCCAATGTCAGTGAATTGTCATCTAGAGGTATGCTGGAAATTTTGGACCGCGTGGGAGCAGTTGTGAATTTAAGCTTGTGCTAATGCTTTCATAATAGTGCAAGAATAAATTAGCAAACATGCACCATCTTCCTGAACTTGTAATTGGACCAGTTACCTCTATTTTTTTTTTCTTCTTTCATCTTGAATCTTAGTTCTTCTGAAATCTCTAAATACCTTGCTTGGGCAGTTTGATTGCATGTCTAAATATCATGGCCTTTATGCAAATGACATCTTTAAGTTACTTCATTCTTCAGGATGCTATGTAAGGTTTCTCCTCAAAATCTGATTCCCGCTTTAGCTTTTATAAAGAAATCATTTTTCAAGTTATTCAGAACTAAATCAAATTTATCCCGTGCAACTTCTAATAAAATCAAGGATGGAGTTGGAGGTGGTGTAAGATTATATTTAGTAGTCTCTAGTGTGATTAGTTGTGATTGAAATGGAGCATGATTATGATAACATTTTCATAATAACTTTTGTTAACCTGAAGGTTGAGATCTGAAAAATCACAATCAGACTTGAAGTAGGTATTAGTTTTAGATTATACTGAAGTATGAGAAGAGTCAAGGTTGGAGCAGGCACTGGGAGGAGCCTAGATCCCTCCAAGCTTTTGAAAAATTATACAACAGCCCCTAGTATTTCAAAAAAAAATATTCATAAAATATAATGTTAAAATTTCAAAAATAAATAATATACATTTATTTTGGCCCCAAAATACTTTAAATTACACTATTATTTTGGTTGAAAAATAAAAAATACACAATATCATTCGACAGATATAAAAGTCCAGCAAACAATTAAATTACTTTTTTTTTTAATAAAATGTAATGGGTGGCCATAATTTAAAAGATAATTCATTAAACAATTGGTAAAACCAGATAACCCAATTATTTCCACTTCTTTTCTAAATTGTTTGTTCTTTTTTCTCTCTCACATTATTTTTTTCATAATAAAATAAAACGCAATACTTGCCTAGACATTGTATATGAGCTCTTTCATAGACTAAACCAACACTTAGAAAAAGTAGTTTCCAAAATCTGCACAGCATTCTATCTATACTTGGGTTCATACAAGAGTCGTGGATAGGGTGCAAGTAAGAATTTTCCCAAAGTAAAATTGACTCATTTTCTTGTATCTTTGCCCTCCGAGCAAACTTTTCTGGCTGCACCACTGTTAGGATTGGATCAAGTTGAAGGAAAGTGGTTTTTAAGTCATGCAGATTATGTCAAGATCACTTTCGATGTTTTAGTAGGGTCCAAGAGAAGTCTATTGAGTCTTAGCATGCAAACTTGTGCGAGCAGAAGTAGTTGCAGTGGAGGAGTACATTAGAGCACTCATATTGCAGAAGGCACCCACACTGGGGGCTCTTGTGAGGATCTAATGTAGGCAGCCTTCCCGTTGCTTTATGAGGAGATTTTTCATATGGAACTAATGGTCTCCCTAAAACAAAGTTACACAAAAGTAAACAATGTTTTAAGTGGTAAAATGTTATTATTACAACAAATAACAGAAAGGTGTTTGGTAAAATATTTAAAGGGATTAACTAGCTGACCTTACTATTTGGGATTTGATTGAATTGGGTTGTTCATGTTTATATTCCCTTTTTTGTCTCCAGCTCATCCACCACTGCATCTGCTTCTAACTAACATGCATCTTTGGTTGTGTTCAAATCTTATTGGTCCAACTAGAATGTACAATTATGTATTGCAAGAGTTCTTCTTCAATTTTGGAGAGAAAAAAAAAAGCCATTTCATCATGACATTGTTCCTGCCTTTTAAAGGTTATTAATGGTTATTCTACCCAAATAAGCCTCCCAAGGAAGCTTTTGCCCTTTTAAATTTTTTGCTTTGGTCCCTTATTTTATAAGTTACTAAACTAATTCTTTCTATTTTTCAAAGCTCAAACATTCTTTGGATGTAGAATAGAGGTGTTCAGTTTTATCTACACCTAGGTTGTAATGACATATCCAATTGCAAAACTGCTTGGTGTTCCTCCAATATATCTTGACACATTTGCTTGTGCTTACGGAATTTGTTCAATTTTTTTGAAAAAAAAGAGCTCACATTGAAAAAAGATTACTCATTGTGAAAGTAGAGAGAGTAATTTCTATCTTCTATTAGAAAAGATACACGTATATATCAAATAATACAAGAGCTAAACTAGGAAAGAAAAAATCTCTATAATTATGCTATTATCTTTATCTAACAGTTATAGTATTTATCTACATTAGCTGTACAATCTGTAATAGCTTACAGATATTATAAATCATAACACTCCCCCTCAAACTGTAGCATAGATATTGGTTATGCCCAGCTTGTTACAAATATAGTCAACCCGACTTTCAGGTAACACTTTGGTGAACACATCAGCTAATTGGCTCCCTGTTCTGACATGTGGAGTTGAGATTGATCCATCTTCTAGCTTTTCTCTTGTAAAATGACAGTTGACTTCTACATGTTTGGTTTTCTCATGAAACACATGATTATTTGCAATATAAATAGCTGCTTGATTGTCACACCATAAGTTCATTGGTTTAGACTGAACAAACCCAATTTCACCAAGTAAATGACGTAGCCATATAAGTTCACAGGTAGTCTGTGCCATAGCCCTATATTCGGATTCTGCACTTGATCGGGATACAACACTGTTTTTTACTCTCCCAAGAAACAAGATTACCCCTAACAAAGACACAATAACCGGAGGTAGAGCGCATGTCTAAAAGATCTCCTGCATAGTCTACATCTGTGAACCCTTCTATAGTGTAGTGACCATGATTTCGATATAAGATGTCACATCGCACGTTTTAGATATCTCAAAATATGAACAACAGCATCTCAATGTGAGGTTCTAGGAGATGACATGAACTGACTAACAACACTTACTGGAAAGGCAATGTGAGGACGAGTGATAGTAAGATAGTTCAATTTTCCCACAATTTTCCTATACTTTTCAGGATTCTCAAGCAAGTCTCCATCTTTATCTTTCAGCTTCCCATTTGGTTTCATTGGCGCATCACATGCTTTTGCATCAATAAACCAGCACCATCTAATAAATCCAGACAATATTTTCTTTGAGACAGATCGATCCTCTTATGACTGCGAGAAACTTCAATCCCTATGAAATATTTCAATGGTCCTAAATCCTTTGTTTGAAAGCGAGTCCCAAGGAATGCTTTCAACTTTGTGATCCCAACTTCATCACTTCTAGTAATCACTATATCATCCACATACACAACCAATAAAATGCACCCAGAACTAGATGCAAAGAACACTGAGTGATCATATGCACTTTTTCGTAGGCCAAACTCAAGCACAACTGTACTGAATCTCTCAAACCAGGCACGAGGAGATTGCTTTAAACCATACAAAGACTTTCTTAATTTGCACACTTTCCCTGACTCCCCTGAGCAACAAATCCAGTGGTTGCTCCATGTAACTCTCTTCACTTAAATCCTCATGGAAGAATGCATTCTTCACATCAAGTTGATGAAGTGTCCAACTGTAAGTAGCAGCTAAGGAGATAAACAGTCGAACTGGAGAAAGTTTTGCAACTGGAGAAAAGCTCTCCAAATAATCCACTCCATATGTTTTAGCATATTTTTTAGCAACCAATCGAGCTTTCAATCGAGCAACAGAACCATCGGGATTCATTTTAACAGTAAAAACCCACTTAAAATCAATGGCCTTTTTCTGGGAGGGCAAAGGCATAAGATCCCAAGTATGATTCTGCTCTAAAGCCATTATCTCTTCTTTCATTGCGGTTTGCCAACTAGCATGAGCTAATGCTTCAGCAAGGGACGTTGGAACAACAGTAAAGTCTAAGGAAGCTACAAAAGACTTGGAGGAGGGACATAAAGCATGGTAAGATATAAAGGAAGAAACAGGGTAAGTACATGTGCGTTTACCTTTGCGAAGAGCAATAGAAAGGTCAAGGCTAGCATCTGGTGGTGATAAGGCATTTGGAGACGAAGCAGGAGGTGTGGTGCCTGTGTTCTGGCTGATAGCAGGTGCCTCAATAGAATGGTGCACACGTCAAGAATAAACTTGACGAATAACAAGTCGAGAGGGAGGAGATGCTATTTGTTCATTGACGGTATAAATAAGAAAATTGTCCCCTGAATTGCTAGAGTGCGAAGGAGAGTATACTGGGGAACCAAAGAAAAGTGTATTCTCAAAAAAAATAACTTCAGCAGATACCAAGTAACGACCCAAAGAAGGAGAGTAACAATGATAACCCTTTTGTTTACGAGAGTATTCCAGAAAGACACACTTAAGAGATTTAGGATGTAGTTTCGAAACCTGAGGTCGCATGTCTTCAACAAAGCAAGTGCACCCAAAAATTCGAGGAGCAAGAGGAAATAGTGTAGATGAGGGAAAAAGAAAAGAATACGGAATTTGACCGTCAAGAACAGAAGATGGCATTTTGTTGATGAGAAAACAAGCAGTGGAAACAGCATCTACCCAGAAAACTTTGGGAACCTGCATATGGAACATTAGTGCCCGGGCAATTTCTAATAAGTGACGGTTCTTTCGCTCAGCCACATCATTTTGCTGAGGGCTGACAATACATGAAGACTGATGAATAATATCATGCTGAGAGAGATAATATTTAAAAAAATGAGAAACAAATTTTTTAGCATTATCACTTCTCAAAATACAGATGGATTTGTTGAATTGAGTCTTAATTTCAGCATGAAATGCACAAAATATAGTAAACAAGTCTGAGCGAGATTTCATAGGATAAAGGCAAGTAATCCGAGAATAATCATCAATGAATGTCACAAAATAACGAAAACCAAATTTGGATGTAACAGGATATGGACCCCATATATCAGAATGAACCAAGTAAAAAGAAGACTCAACACGTTTATTTAGTCTAGGAGAATAAGATACTTTGTGGTGTTTAGCAAATTGACAAGTTTCATACTCTAAAGTAGATTCCCATGTAAGACTAGGACACAACTTTTGTAAAACTGGAAGAGGAGGATGACCAAAACGACATTGAAGTTGCAAAAGAGACGATGAGCTTGTGCAAGCAATTGATCGAGGTACTGGTTCAGAAGTTGATTCAAGAGCATACAAGCCATTCACCAGACACCCCTTACCAAGAATTTATTTCGTCCCAAGATCATGAAAAAGACAATAATTGGGATAGAAAATAACACAACAGTTAAGATTTTGGGTAATTTGGCTAACAAATAACAAGTTAAAAGGAAATGATGATAAATAGAAAACATATGACAAGGGGAGAGATTTTGTTGGGTTTGCTATCCCACGCCCAATTACAGAAGCAGTAGATCCATTGGCTAAAGTAACACAAGGTAAATTATCAGTAGACTTGAAAGAACAAAGAATACCCGTGTTGTCAGTCATATGATCAGTAGCACCCGAGTCAATAACCCAACTACGAGATGAGGTGGAAAGACATGCAGTAGGGTTACCTGTATTAGCCAAAGTCGATATCCCAGAAGATAACTGCTGTGAATCATAAGTGGCAAAAATTTGCTGATGGTCATGAGTTAAATGAGCATACTCATCCGCTGAAATGGTGACAAAAGGTGAGGACGACTGTGGAAGCGGTAGAATGCCATCCTGACTAGCTACATTTGCAAACTTTTTGTTATTAATGTGACCCGAGTTCTTAGGGGGCTTACCATGCAATTTCTAGCAATTCTTTTTAATGTGCCCCTCAACTCCACAATAATGACATGTACGAGAGTTACTACTGTTCCCAGTAATAGAACCACTCTATTTCCACCTTTGCCACAGCGATTACTATTCGAAACATTACTAACCAATGCCATTGTTTCATTGGGCACCATACTAGAAGGCAGATCGCCATCTTTACACACTCGAAGCAAACGAGTATAAATTTCAGTAAAATAAGGAAGTGACTCACTAGTTAACAATTGTGTGCATGCCACATCATATTCAGAACCCAGCCCTTCTAAGAAACACTGTACCACAATCTGCTTCTCTTGTTCTTGCATTTGTTTTATGTCAGCAACAATAGGAAATATAGTTCGCATTTCTTCAAAGACTTGTTTCACTTCCGTATAATACTGGAATAGGGAGCGACCTTTTTGTTTCGCTCTATAAATCTTTAACAATAAGCCATGAACACGAGACATATCTTGTTTGCAAGCATACAAAAATTTCAGATATTCCCATAAATCTTTTACACTCAGAATGATTCACAACATCATCAATAGCGGGATCTAAAGTATTATGAATTTGATTAAACAGCTTATAATCATCCATTAACCATTTCTTTCGAGCAGTAGTGTCATCCTTAGGCAGTGGATTATTAGTTAAATGGTCCTTCAAATCCACACTAGTCACAAATCTGCGAATGGTTCTTTTTCATTGTGCATAATTGTTACTTCTAGTCAATTTTCTATCAGTAATTTTGGACGATCCCAACATAGTTTCAATAACAGTTTTCTTATCACTACTCTCAGCCATTTAAACCAATTTTAAATAATTAGAAAATAAAAACAATAGACAATGGAAATTTAAAGAAGACATTGGAATCCCAACAAATAAATACCCAACTTTCTCAACAAATACCCCGGGAAAAATAAAATGTGGACAAAAGAATAGAACCTATTGGAGTAGAGAAATAAAATACCATCAACAGAGGAAACTATCTCAAGAAGACACCGGAATCTGACCGGAAATGACCAGGCGACGCCGGAGATGAAGTCGGAGGTCCAACAAACAAGCCACGAGCTCTCACTTGTCGGAGCGTGAGGAAGTGGCGGTCAACTTCAATCGGCACGTGAGATCCACTCGTGGCTCCTTCAGTTACCGGAAAATTTGGACAGGCGGACTGAAGGAGACGAACCTCCCTGTGGTGGCTGTAAGACAAAAAAACAGTCACCGGATAGTGATCCAAAGAAATAACGTTACTGACCCAAGGAATAGTAACCTCAAACAAGAAACCCAGAAGCTCAACCAAGCTATGATACCATGTGAAAGTAGGAGTGTAATTTCTATCTTCTATTAGAAAAGATACACGTATATATCAAAGAATACTAGAGCTAAACTAGGAAAGAAAAAATCCCTATAATTATGATATTATCTCTATCTAACAGTTATAGTATTTATCTACATTAGCTGTACAATCTGTAACAGCCTACAGATATTATAAATAGTAACACTCATGATGTTAATGAATTGTTGCAGGGCTGTGCGTGCAATGAATGAATCGTTGAAGCAAAATCGGCTTTTGAGGGAGCGAGGTGATGAGAGATCATTTGTGAACTCTCTAAATGACAAGCCCAATGGCTCGGATTTTCCAAATAAAGTATGCTTGTCTTATTTCTGATATTAAAACTTAATTTACAAATAAATATTATAGTTTGTGGTACTTTTCTTATGATCTCTATATTTATACACATAATGTATTGATATATTTGTTTGTATTATAATCTACCATATTTGCTAATTGTTTTAGTGGAAATTTTTGAATCTTAAAGTAATACATGCCCTTCTAACCCCTGCAAATGCAAATACCATGCACCACTTTGGAATGGCCATCATTCATTGTTTTGTGCAGCCATGTTCACAGCCATGTTAAATTCATATTTGATTGTGGGAATATGTTGATTAAATGATGTAAGCATAAGCACACGGCTTTCCAAACAGGTGCTTGATGTGGCCTGGGCTGTCTGCTTACATGGGCTGCCATTCTTTTGTTGTTGACACTAGATGCAAAGCTTCTTCAGGAAAGTCCATCCAAGCAAATTATGGATATAGTGATAATACCATTGGCTCATTTTTAAGACATAGGATACAATAACTTAACTTTATCTCTTCAGATGGTGCGTTTTTATTATATTTTTGTTGCTTTGCAAGCCATCATGTGGTTGGATCTGAATCTTTGTTTTGCATGCTTTCCTAATTGTCTCATTTTATGAGAGAGAGGAGTATTATGAAATAGTTTGATTGCATATTCAGGAGTTCCAAAATGGTAGTTGACAATAAATGATTATATGCCAATGTTGCATGTTGCTTCTTGGCATCTGATTTGTGCCAAGTGGATTTGACCCCATCGACAATAAGATTAAGTCCTTAGAAGAAGTGCCCACAGTACTTTGTTGAAATGGACTTTTTCATGAGCAAAAAAGGAAAAGAACGTATCAATGTTAAATATCTTTACTATTCTCCCATGAAGTCACAGGAGTATTATGATTTGGTGCCAAAGAAAATAATGGGTGTTAAGTGGGGGTTCTGGATTAAATGCCATGCTTAAACTTGGGAGGTTTATTGTTTTGACTTTAGCATGGTTACTATCTTTGCAGTAAATATTCTGCTTATTTGTGTTTTATGTTGCTTTCATAATTGTGAGACTTGTGGCAATCTACTTTTGCATTAACAAATGAAGTGCTTGGAAATGGTTCCTCTTCAATTATGCAGATCTTTTATTAACGTGAAAAGCTTTAGGAGGAATAAAATCTAACAACACTTCTGAAGACGTGGCGTGGTTCTGATGCTTTTAGGTGTTTGATAGGATTGAAATACTATTCAGGATTATGCTTTGGGGCGTTTGTTTGGAATTAGAGCAAGGGTTCAATGCCGATCTTCTGCCAACTCAGTTACTTCTTATGAGATTGTTTATGCTGTTGTTACGTGGTTCTGATTTTTTTTCTCGCATTTATTAAGGGAATTTAGGTAGCAGCAGCTATTTAGTGAGCAGGCAGATTCTTTTGGTCTCATTTGCAGGTCTTTTTTCAGTTAGCCAGGAAATCCTATCATCATTTTAATTATTGAACTAAAAATGCTTGATTTTGATTGGCGTTTGTTCTTGTGTTGTGAATGGTCAAGCAGGTTTCAAAGAAATCAGTTGGGCATCATTTTCAGGGTTTTGTCCCATTGTTCTACATGTTATAATTTGATCATGAAAATCATGTTAATTTTGCTAAGTTGTCTGCCAAATACTTGCAAATTCATTTCAGTGATGAAAATGTAATGTTAATAATTAATGATCTTCCTGGCTTTCATTGTTATTGATGATCACTTTGCTCACTTTTTCAGGTATCTAATTTTGGTCTTGATGGTCATGATGAAATAGCTGGTGGAAGGTCTGCTTTATATAACATGCAAAGGGACCGCATTAATTCCCAAAAGGCTATATCATTACCATCATCACCACATGAATATAGGAATCAAACCTCAGAGAGAAGGGGGCCTTCAGGTTATATGATAAATGATGAACTATATTCAACGTGGAATAAAGTTCTTGAATCTCCCATGTTTCAGAATAAGCCTCTGCTACCTTTCCAAGAATGGAATATTGATTTTTCAGAGTTAACTGTTGGTACTCGTGTTGGGATTGGTAAGCATTTTTCTTGCAATTCTCACCTGTATGTGAGTTTGAAATTGTTTTCCCTGTGCTGTTACAGTTGCAGTCCAGTTGTTACTGCTGTTGATGCTCATTGCTAAAAACCACCTTATTTTTCGGTGGAAATTAAACTTAGTTAATGCTCTCTTATCAGAAAGCATACTCAACATGGAACAATTATATTTGCATGACTAAACAATGCTTATTAGTGACTTGGTTATTTGAAAAACCTTATAGACTGAGTTTCCAGTGAAGATCTATCCTGGCTGTCAAGCTCAAAGTTAAAATAGATGTTATAGTTCTAATTAAGATGAAAACTAAATGAATATATTAACCATGGAATTTGTCAAGCGTAGGCATTCCATTTGAAACTTGGTTTTCTCAAAAAAAAAAAAAATGTTGTTGAGTGATTCTTTTATTGTTTGTTGTATGTAGGGTTCTTTGGGGAAGTTTTCCGTGGCGTTTGGAATGGAACTGATGTTGCAATTAAGGTCTTTCTAGAGCAAGATCTAACTCCTGAAAACATGGAGGACTTCTGCAACGAAATATCCATTTTAAGGTCTCCTCTAGTCAAATATGTTGGTTTTTTTTCAGTTGTCTTAATCTGTGTACCATTCTGACATTTATTTTGTCCATGTGGCTTTATGCATGTGTGGTCTTGCAGCCGTCTTCGTCATCCTAACGGTATCATTCTTTGGCTTCTAGTATGCTTAATTACCCTTCTATATACATTACTCTGAAAGTGATGTTCATTTATCTGAGATAATCGTTTGCGACTATCAACATCATATGGCTTGTAAGAAAAAGCTACGAATTCCTGAATTTTGAACCTTTCTTTTTTGTGTGTTGTATTGTCTCACAAAAACTTAAATCTAGCACTTATTAGGTCCAATTTTGACAAGTAAAGTTAAGAAATAATAATATTATTTTAGCATAGTTTGGGTCCCTGAAATTTCATCTTTTTTACTGTAGAGTCCTTGGACTCATCGTGTAATGAAATAAATATTTAACGATTTCATTGCAGCACAATGAAAGACGGGACTAAATGGATGGTTTTTCCAATGAGAATTAACAAGTTCTAACCTGTCATAGTAAAAGGGATACACTTCTCTGTTTGAATAATGAGTTGTCATTAATATGGTCACTTGCAGAATTTTATATTCTGAAAACTGCATGGAATATAAAAGCCATTTTATTCTTTATTTCTATTGGTGTCAATTACATTATTCTCCAAATTTCACCCATGGCCACATTTGATGAGATGTTCTCAAAATTGCTGTTCCATATTATAGTTGTCAATATCACCAAAATGTCCTTGTACATTTTGAAGTTAAAATATTTGATTTGAAGTTACAATTGATGCCAATGACATATAACTTTAAATTAAATATCAATATGTGCAATAAACCAACTGGAGTTAACTTACAATATTTGTAGTAATTTGCATTTGAGATACCAATTAAGCAATTAAGAGGTAAACATAATTGAATGTTTAGACATTCATGAAAGCAAAGAACTTAAAAGGCATAATCATTGCTGTAATACTTATACCAACAAAAGTTTTCTAAGAAGTACAATAAATCAAACATTGTCCACTCTGTGTGACGGGAGAGCTTGCAAAATTATTTAAGACAAAAAACATAAGATAATAAAGCAGGAAAAATTAAGGGGAAGAGGAATTTCAGATGAGATGACTTAATGAGTATTTTTTTTTATAGTTGTTTATAGAAGAGCTACAAACAAATATTTAGGTCCCAGGCGGGATGATTCTTATGCTAGAGTAAATTCAGTACTATTGCGGGAATTCAATTGAAATATTTTTATGCTATGATTTATTTCTTTGGAATAATTAGTGAGAATCCCTTTGAATTAAATTACTTGAAACGATTGAAAAATCAACAGAACCTCCTTGCTTTTATATATCATCCATGATTATAAAGATACAAATTTATTTCGGATAGTAGTGTTTGACTTTTTCTTATGAAAATAAGTGTTCATTTCTTCCAAAGTCACTTGTGTTTTGATTTAGGAGAATGGGATTCTATCAATTTGAACACTTCCAAAATGTGAGATTTGGCATGTAAGAATTTAAGTGCGTTTTTGAGCTTTCCTATGTAAATCTATATATTGTCTCATAGGCTCAATGGCATTTAAGAATCTTTTAGCATGCCCTTTGCTTTTGTTATTACAATTGAGTCAAATCAGCAAATAAGATTTAAATTTTATAAAATGTTTTTTTATTTATAGTTATGGGCAACATTGAAGGACTAGAATAAAATCTTTCCCGTAGTTTTATGAATATTATTATTTCCCCTGCTGTTACTGCCTGCAACAGTTGCTGAATCAATAGATGCTGGTGCTTGCAGTTATCTTATTTTTGGGTGCTTGCATGAAGCCTCCTCACTTGTCAATGGTTACTGAATATATGGAGATGGGGTCTTTGTATTATTTGATCCACACGAGCGGTCAGAAGAAGAGGCTTAGTTGGCGGAGAAGGCTAAAAATGTTGCGTGACATATGCAGGTATTTTATGCTTATCCTGACTTATGAAAAATCGGTGAAGGTTAGGCAGATTTCGAAGCTCGCTTAGGCAGATTTCGAAGCTCGCTTAGGCAATGATTATAATACTTGGACCTACTTCTCTGTACTGTCACTAGTTAAAGAAAAAATCAAGAAATGGATGAGCAGTGTTTAGTGCTTTTATAACATGCCAAGTCCATTGGTGATCAGATACCGGAGTAACTATATATGGGAAGTTACAACCTTTTATTTTTTTCTTTGGGAGAAACTATTATATGAGAAGATGCAATCTTTTTTTTTTCCTTCCTTTCTTCCCCCTTTTTGAATGCACTTATTACATAATTAAGGAGCTTTAAAATTTGATAGAAATACATTACAAGAGAGTAGGGAGCAAGATAGTGGAGCATTTTACTCACAGCAATCGGTAACCAAAAAAGTTTTAGATAGTAATCCAACGATGAAAAATTCTTGATATCAAGAATAAGTTATCCATGCTTCTGGTCATTTTGGTACTTGATGAAAATTTATGGTCAGCTGAAGAAGTTGGTCTAGACTGCTTGTGAAATTATTGATGCATTGTTGAGTTCCGACTAGTTTGGGTACCATCTATATGGACATGCTTGTGCCTGAATACAAGTCTTGCTAGATTATAAAACAAGACATGTTGGAATACCAAGAAATAGTGCTAAGAAGGTGAAGAGAAAGGAATTGTACATAATAATTATGATAACTTCACAAGCCAATCTTTGTCCTCATGAAGTTTCTGGTTTGAACATATTACCTTGATATCTTGTTAGACTGTAGGCATCTGCAATGCTTTTCTAGATACTGGTTTTGCATTTATATGAGAATGTGAAATTACAATCGAAAAACAAATTCTCGAGGTACATGCAAATTGCGTGATTAGGTTCTAATAGTAAGACATGGCATGTTGTCTTTCTTAATGAATCTTTCTGTGGAAAATTCTCTCTTTATTATTGTTTTTGTGCGTCTTCCACCCTTTCTAGGCTATTGTTGTCACAATTTGAAGCCAATATGTGATTGCAAATTAAGAGTTGAATAAATTCTAAAGAGTACTGCAAGCTGCTGTCTCGTAGTATTTTTAAAGATTTTTGTCAACAAATGATATGCACTGTATGCTTACTTTCTGCTGATGACCAGAGGGCTTATGTGTATCCATCGGATGAAGATAGTTCACCGTGATCTTAAAAGTGCAAATTGCCTTGTCAACAAGCATTGGACTGTGAAGATATGTGATTTTGGGCTCTCAAGAATAATGTCAGAGATGCCTATGAGAGACTCTTCATCTGCAGGGACTCCAGAATGGATGGCACCAGAACTCATCCGCAATGAACCTTTCACTGAAAAATGTGATATTTTCAGCCTTGGTGTGATAATCTGGGAGCTCTGCACACTAAATAGACCATGGGAAGGAGTACCACCAGAAAGGGTATGGACATTAGTTAATTCAAATTTTAACCGTATATTTAGACTTTGATAATTCAAGATTCTTTGCGAATTCCAAGCAGCTGAATTCCAAGCAGCTGACAGCTCTTTTCTTCTCCCCTGTTCAGGTAGTTTATGCTGTTGCTAATGAGGGGTCCCGTCTGGAGATTCCTGATGGTCCACTGGGCAGGTTGATTTTAGGTATGTATCGCTGTTGATATAACAAGAAATACCTAAAATTTTGTACTTCCTCAATTATCTTATTACATGAGCCCCATGACATGCACACTTTACGAGTCAATTGATCCTGCTCTACAAAGTTAACTGTTCGATCCTATCATACATTTTTGGTCAGTATTCTTTCAATGAGGGTCCATTAGTATATTTGGTCAACTATATTTGAATACAAGTTATTATTAAGCAACCTAACAAGTTATTATTGTCTTTATTGGAGATTGTTGGGCAGAACCGCATGAAAGGCCAAGCTGTGAAGAGGTACTCTCCCGGTTGCTCGATTGCGAATACACACTCTGCTGATAAGCTTTTTCTGATGTATAGAAAACATTGTAGAGGCGTTACAATGTGTTTCGGCTAAGTTGTAAACTGTCTTGATTTTCCTTCATCATTGTGAAAACATTAAATGCTTCAATATTCGGCCTTCAATGGAAAAGGGGAAAAATGTTATTTTCTTGCTAAGCAATTGAATTTTAATGCACATACATATATATCGCATAGTTCCTTTTTGCACAAAAAAAAAAAAAAAAAAAAAACAATAAGCAGGCACAAACTTGCCCAACATGAAAAACTGCGAAAGGTTTTTCCCATGCTTTGGAGATCAAAAGCAAGTAATAACCATGAACATATTTTCAGTCAAGAATGTCGCGGCCATTCAAGGCATCTTCGAACCGACTGCATGAACCGACTCTCATTTCTGTGCTCATATCATTCTCCGGTGCTGGATAGTAGTCTTCCCTAAGTTGCACGTCCCTAAGGTTTGGAATTCGGAGAAGAAACATCATAAAATGCTCATGTGCCGTTCCATGGATAAAGAGCTTTCTTAGTGCAAGACATTGTGCGAGCAAGCCAGCTCCTGGAAGTGACAGACTCCTCTGGTTAACATCCCTGTCTTGTGGTGGCCAATAATCAAGCTCCATAAGACTCAAACTCTCAATCCCATTCAAGAAAAACCTCTCCCACAAGCTCAAATCCATTTGTCCAGATGGGGCAGTTAATGCAAAACCTATTGTGTCACTACAATTCAACTGCATCTTTGACAGACAAGGGTAACGACCAAGACAGCTCAACCCAAATGCATGCTGTGATGGTTTATGCCGGCCCCTACAATCCCCTTCAACCCGTATCCAAATCTCCTCCAAACTAGGGCAATTCTCAAGGCCAGCCATTGACAATGGAGTTAGAAGCTCACCAACACCAATCCAGAGGGAGAGAACTCTTAGTTCATTCCAAGACTTGCTCGAACAACCATCTCCATTGCTTTGCATGAAAGAACTTTCATCAGAATACTTAATTCTTTTATTCTTGCTGGAATATTCAACTTCACCTTCAAACAAGTTTTCATTAAGGTCGAAACAATGGCTAGCAATGGAATTATTCTCTTCTTGAAGAGTATTCCACATACAATCAATATGGAGGAACTCAATCCCATGGCGAATAGGCTCCAAAGCTCGCAAAGATGCTTCAGCATCAAGATTCTTACAAGCAGAGATCTTGACCTCAACCAGAGTCTTATGAAGCAAACAAGCCATTGTCCTCATCCCCTTAACTGTGATCTTCTTGCAACCTTCAACTTCAAACTTAGCCAGTTTATAACATCCTCTACCAATTTCAATCAAACCCATGTCCGTCAAATCTGCACATTTGTTAATGGACAAAGATTTCAGCCCCGAACACAAAGCAATCCCATCAAGCTGCGACTCAACTGCCATACAAATGCCATGGAACTGCTCTAACTTGAGCACCTTCAGCTTCGGACACCGCGAATTAAGAGCTTCCAAAGCCACATAAGTATCTCTAACATTCTTGCAAACACAAAAAACTAACTCCTCAAGCAATGGAAGGCCTGCGAAAAAATCAACCAACCCAGCAACCGAAACCCTAGCATCCTCTCCAGTAAACCCTTCCTCTTCAGGATCAGTCCTTGTGTTCCCCACCGAGGCTGTATCAACCAGATGAAGAACCGATAATTTAGGGCAATTGACAGCAATAGCAAGCAAAGTCTCGTCTCCGACAAATCCAAGATAACTGGGATCAAACATACAAGCAACGAGAAACTCGGTGAGATTTGCACAAGAAGCAGTGATTGCTTTGATTTCATCTGCCCTAAATCCATCAGTGAGCGAAACAGTGAGTAGATCTAAGCAAGTCAATGACTTAGAAACAATAGGAAAAGCTTGAAGAACCGGAGGTAAATCCTCGGTCCAGTAATAGAAATTGGAGAGATCAAGAGAAGTAAGAAACCGGCATTGCTCGAATAAAGGAACAAAATCGGCACCAAGAAAAGACGATGATGGGCGTTGATGCCACCGAATTAGCTTGACACGGGTCAATCGCCGCCACTGAGGGAGGAGAATCTGAAGAGTAGAAGGAGATCGGGCATAGACGGTGAGAGAAGTAACGAGTGGAAAAGCAACGGCGAGGCGGCGGGCGAGGAGGAGAGGATCGGAGGAATTGGAGAGCAAAGAGTGGCCCCAAGGAGAGAGTAGAGAAAGATCAAGATGAGTAACAGATCTGAAACAGGTAGGGATCATGAAAAGGTCCCGTGAATTGCCACGGAGAGTGAGAGAAGTACGAGTGGTTCTTTCAAGAGCTAAGAATTTCCGGCTAACCAGAGAAAGCGAGTTTCTTGTTCGAGTATCGGAAATGGAAGCAAGAATATTCGATAAAATTACGTCAGGGAGGTCGTGGATGGCGCCTGCAGCGGCCATGGATCGGAGAATGTTCAGGTAGTAGAATTTCTTCTTTTTTTTAAAAAAAAAATGAAAAAATAAATAAAATTGTTAAATAAACGCAGATGATTACGAATAGAAAGATGGAGATATTTTGAAAAGAGCAAAATAAATGAGGAAGATGGGAAGATATAGTGAAACAGATGGGTTTGTCCAGAGCCCACGTCATTTAGATATGGTTTTCTTTGTTTTATAGACAAAAAATTATTATCCATAAAATACTATTTTTTATAGAATCTTATATTAAATATTATTAGAATTATTAAATGGATCGAGACGGATTTGATTAAGAGAGTTCGGGTTCAAGTCATTTTTGGGTGAGGAAATTATACCAAATATAACTTTTTTATTTTTTTTGGTAAATTCATTTGCAGATACCTCAACTTGTCCATTTATTTCATTTTGACATCTCAACTTTTTTAATGACCTAATAAATACTCGAAGTTATAAAATACGATATTAATAAACATAAAATGCTGACATGGCGACACTTGTGAATTAGACAAAAATTGAAGCGCGTGAGAGGATTTGTTACTCTTTATCAACGGTAACAAATCTAGATATAACCTCCTCTCTTTCTCTCTCTCTCTTATCCCATCATTTCAACACAATAAACTTGAAAACAGAGTACAAATATATAAATTTCTTCATCATCATCATGCATAAATATAAATACAATTCAAGACACAAATCCCTCTCCAACTCTTTCTCTATTCAGCTCACAGAATATAATTGAAGAGTAGATCAACAGTACAGTGTACACACTCATATAGGCTGCTTTAGAGATGAGATCAGTTGCAAGATCCTCACCCAAGCTAAGGAGCTCAGTTAGAAAGAAAGCGACCTTCAAGCCCCAATGATTCTTTTTTTAGCAAAAGGCTTGAACATCCACATGGTTGAAGAACAAGCAAAACACTGCTGTAACATTAAAGAAGAGAAGAATTACAATTTACACTTGTAAGGGCAAAAATGATACAATTTTAAGTGCAGCATAATCACAATCCATAATTACAATGAGCAAAGCCCTCGACAGTCGAAAATATTCATCTTAGATGCATACATAGTAAAATAAACCACCTTGTATTGCTGAATGACACAATATAAAGCCAAATAATAAAGCATATAGCCAATTTGATTGAGTTGGCTTTGAATAGAGTTCAGTCTATTACATAAAACAACTTCACAATTACATTTCCCATTCTATTCAAAGTTGTGATCATCACCCCATTAGTTCCGATGGCAACCCCTCTTACAATGTATAACAGAACTGACATCAACAAAGATCCAACTTTTTTTTACCTCTAAATTTTGGGTACAAAAGATTGATCTTCACTTTCAAATTCAATCACAAAGGGAGATTTAACAATAATAACCGATAATCACATCTAAAAAATGATAACTGAAATTTAGATCTATCGCTCCCTAATTTAAGATCCACAATTGAAGAATATCACAAGATTTAACTCATAATCCCATCACAAACAAAAAGAAACTGAATAAAAATAAAAACACAAAAAGGAATGTACCTGCTAGAATCTGATTGATTAGAAGAGCGTATAAGCTTCTATTGTAAGCTTATTTACAAGCACGAAAGAAGCACCATTGAAGCTCAAGCTCTCTGAGGTTAAAAGACTGATCTAATTTGAGTTAGATATCAAAAAAAGAAGATAGAGATCCCAGGAAGTCGAATTCTTTCGGCAGATAATAGAAAGAGAAAACAACAAAAGACGATGGGGATATCAAAGACTAGGGAACCACTTAATGCCGGAATTGAAGGCGGAGAGGACAAATAAGAAGGTGATGCTATGGGGATATCAAAGGGGAAGAGGTTTTGAGAGAAATGGTGGCTCTTCGATTCGATGTTTGAGAGAATGGTGGCTTTTTGTTCAGCGGCAAGGGAAAATGAGATCGGTGGGGCTGCTGGTGGTGAGAAAGGACGTGGCGGCGACGAGGAGGGGGAGGAAGAGACTGATTGAGAGAGAAATGGAAGAGATGAATAATTTAACAGACACGTGTCGGTGATTTATGTATGACTGACACGTGTCGGTTATTATAGGGGAGTGACATTCACAAGCTGAATTGGTTCCGTTTTATCTAATATTTGTGTTTAAAAACATCGAAATTAAATAATTTGAGTGTTTAAAATATTAAAATTAAATAATTTGAGTGTTTATTTGATCATTTTTAGAGTTAAGGTGTCAATATGAATTGTCTTGACAAGTTCGGGTGTCTCTCTATGGGTTTACCCTATCTTTTTTTTTTCAAAAATACTAACTTTTTTTTATACCTTTTCATAAATTTTATTTTTTAAATTTATGTTTTAAAAAATACAACTTTTTACCTGACATCTGGCCAAGTCCAAATTGAAATGGGTGTGATGCTCAATTTAGTCATACTCTTCTAAGAAAGTGGATCCTTTTCGCTTTCATACATCCACTTGTCCGATGCTTTCTCAACATTCAGCAACTTCTAGATGCAATTGTGTGCTTCTGCCATGAAATCGAAGATTCTATCGGAGCTTCCCTAGCGATCCAAAATATTCACCCTCTTAACGAAAACAAAGACAATTCATAAATCAGCTAATTGGGTTCTGTAACTTCTTTTGGCCATAGAAATTGCAGCGAACGCCATGGATTCTCTAAGCTTTCTTTTTCATTCTCCATCGGTTTTTTTCTCACTCTTCTTTTGCTTCTTCTTGTTTTACATATACCCCGAAAGTTGGGTCAAAATCAGCTTTTCATGTACTGCATAAACGACATCGTTTTTATTTGAATGATGCAAAGAGAAGTCATGCCCCTGTTAGAGCGGGTCTCGATGGGGTGTCCGTCCTGGACCCACCTCCTCCCCCAGAGAGTGAGCTAACTGCTCTTTTGAAGTTCAAATTGTTGGTTAGTCTCTTTAATTTTCTTAATTAATTTTCGTTTTCTGGGTTCTGTAACTTCTTTTGGCCATAGAAATTGCAGCGAACGCCATGGATTCTCTAAGCTTTCTTTTTCATTCTCCATCGGTTTTTTTCTCACTCTTCTTTTGCTTCTTCTTGTTTTACATATACCCCGAAAGTTGGGTTAAAATCAGCTTTTCATGTACTGCATAGACGACATCGTTTTTATTTGAATGATGCAAAGAGAAGTCATGCCCCTGTTAGAGCGGGTCTCGATGAGGTGTCCGTCCTGGACCCACCTCCTCCCCCCGAGAGTGAGCTAACTGCTCTTTTGAAGTTCAAATTGTTGGTTAGTCTCTTTAATTTTCTTAATTAATTTTCGTTTTCATATATATATATATATATATATATATACATATATATATATATATATATGTATATCAATGTTATGAAAACTGGATCGGACCGCCCGGTCGAACCGGTTCGACCGGGAACCGGTAGCTGATCCGGTTTTCTTAACATATAAAATCGAAAAAGTAATTTAACCGGATTGGGCCGGGTTGAACCGGAAAACCTACGAACCTGTAAGAACCCGGTTTAATCCCAAATACAGCCAAACGGTGTCATTTTGTGGTAAAAAAAAAATAAAACAGGTTAGAAAACGGATGATTAGGGCAGAGTCTTCGTCACTACAATTTTTCGCTTCAATTTTTCGCCGCCTATCTTCACTCTTCAGTCACTCTCCTTGCTCACTGGACGAAGAAGTCACCGGCGATCACATCTCCAAGTCGAAGCACTGAATCTCCAACCGAACCACCTCCTTCCTCCTTCTTGAGAAAGCCCTGCTGCTCCTCCTTCCCCATTTTAATTCTGGTATTTTTTCGGTAATATGTCTCTGTTTATGCCTGCTGATGAGGAATCCATGTGTTAAAATGATTGTCTCCGTTTATTTTTGGTACATATTAATTTTATGTAATCTGTAATCACCATCCATCAGCTGCATATTTTCATTTTGTAATTTTTGTAATCTGTAATTTTTGGTACATATTTTCCTGCTGTCAATTCATACGAATAGCTGCACATCCTAAGAATTTTTCATTCTTTTTTATTGATGATGGTGATTATTATTATAATTTATTAGGTGTTGGTCACTAAATATTATTACCTTATATAACCTCATATCCCTTATAATGGCTGATTTCCTTAGACCTGCTTTTGTTTTTGACTAAAATGAACATGAAAAAGACGAGATTGATGATATGCCAAATGACTTTGTAAAAAACGTTGTTGTATTTTAGCTTGTATATCTTCATTTCCAGTTAAAATGTTTAAATTTAACACAATTTGAATTGTCAAGCCAAGTCCAATTAACTTGTCCATTCATTGAAAACGAATGAAAATAGAAATCTTTTGGGCCTTTCTTGAATACAGCTATGGCAGAAAATAGAAAAAAACAAAAGATGATTTAATTCACTTCATTTAATTTGCTCACAATCTCATTCCTTATTTTATTTATGTTGTTGATTTAATTTATATGTTTAATTGTGCTTAGATTATTTCTTAGAATGATATGTTTAAATGGATTAAATTTATATTTAATTACACATTATAATGATTTTTTTTGTTATTAATTTATTAGGAAATTATGTCGGAAACACAATCTAAAACACCAATTTCTGAAACACGATGCTCAACTCCTTCTTCGGCACGTTCAATTAGACAAAAGACGGATGTGGCTTGGAAATATGTCACCGAGGCAACAAATTCAAATGGTAAAAAGATATTAATATGTGAATTTTGTCAAAAACAAATTCACGGTGGAGGCATTAATAGAATGAAACACCACCTTGCTGGAGAAAAAGGGAACATCGATGCCTGCAAAAAGGTTAGTGCAGAAGTTCGGTTTGAAATGAAAAGCTCATTGAATGCTAATTTGCAAAAGGCTAAGGAAAAGAAAGGGTTAATGCAAGAGGATGATGTAGAAGTTTTTTCTTCTACTAAAGATATTTCCAAGGGGAAGAGGATGGCAATAACTGGCATTGAATCGTATTTCAAAAAAGGTGTAAGTGATCCATCTCAGCTTAGTATTAAAGCATGCATGCAAAGTAAAGATAAGTGGCATGAGACTGACTTAGCAATTGCATTGTGGTTTTATGATGCATGTATTCCATTTAATGCTGTGAACTCGCCTTATTTTCAATATGTTATTGATAGAATAATTAGCATGGGTCATGGATATAAGCCTCCTTCTTATCATGCTTTGAGGGTAAATTTGTTGAAAGATGCTAAATTGCATGTCAAGTTGATCATTGATGATATTAGAAATTATTGGGCTGATACTGGTTGCACGATAATGGGGGACGGATGGACAGACAATAGACAAAGGTCTTTAATTAATTTTTTGGTTTATTGTCCAAAAGGGATTTCATTTGTTAAATCGGTTGATGCTTCTGATATTTACACAAATGCTAAAAATTTGTGTAATTTATTTTCTGAAATTGTTGAGTGGGTTGGCCCTCGCAATGTGGTTCACATGGTAACAGATAATGGAGCCAATTATAAAGCTGCAGGCTTTAAGCTCATGGAAAAATATCCTTTTATTTTTTGGTCACCATGTGCAGCTCATTGTATTAATTTAATATTCAAAGATATTGGACAAATGCCCACAGTTGAAAGTTTAACCTCTCTTGCTTCGAAAGTGACTATTTTTGTATACAACCATAAGGTTACTTTGAATTGGTTGAGAAAAAGAGAGGGCTGGCGAGAAATTATTCGTCCTGGTACAACTCGCTTTGCAACAAATTTTATTGCTTTGCAGAGTTTACATGAACACAAGGATGATTTGCAAGCTTTGGTTGTTTGTGCTGATTATAAGAAATTTTTAAATTTGCAAAAGGCTAAGGAAGTAAAACAAATTATGTTAGATGAAAATTTTTGGGAAAATTGTTTAATGATTGTAAGGATTATGACTCCATTGATACGCTTGTTGAGGATATGTGATACTAAAGAAAAACCATCTCTAGGATATATTTATGAGGGCATGTATAGGGCACGTACGGGGATTATGAATGTATTTAAAAATAAGAAAAAATTGTACAAGCCCTATATTGAGATCATAGATAGTATATGGGATCGTATGTTGCGCCAAGATCTTCATGCAACAGCGTATTATTTGAATCCTGCTTTTCAATACGATCAATCTTCTTTCTGTAAGGAGTCGGAGATTATGCGTGGTATCTTGAATGTGATCGATAAGTTAGAGGATAATTTTGATAGTACCAGCATACCGACACTTGATGAGCTAAGAATTTTTCGAGAGCGTGAGATGGGTTTTTCTCGTCCAAGAGCACTTGCTTGCAGCAAAAACACTAGACCGGGTAAGTATCAATTTCATAATACTATATTTCGCGTGTGTATGTAAATATATTAAGTTTTGAAAACTAATAAAAGTTTAATATTATTTGCTTTTCATATCTAATATAAGATGAATGGTGGAAATTGTTTGGCTATGATGTTTCGAATTTGCAAAAGTTGGCTATAAAAATCCTTAGCCAAACTGCTTCTTCTTCTGGATGTGAGCGCAATTGGAATGTGTTTGAACGCATCCATACTAAAAAAAGAAATAGATTGGAGCATCAAAGATTGAATGATCTTGTGTATATCCACTACAACTTGCGATTGAAAAATAGGTAAGTTGTTTTCATTTTGTAAAATTATCTTTATATTTTATGTTTTGTCTCAAAATAATGTTATAATTGCTAATTATTATTAGGTTAACAAATTCTAAGAAAGCATATGATCCAATTGATTATGAATCAATTGAGAAGACCGAATTTTGGATTGTGGAAAAGGAAGGAGAAGAAGGAGAGCTTGATTTTGATGAGATTGAAAAAATGATTGAAGAACATCCAAAAGACAATGGAGCTTCAAGTATACAAGGTTTGTTTCTTTTATATAATATGAATTTATTTTAGAATATTGAAAATTGTATATAATTATATTTAATTGTATATTTATTTTAAAAATGTTAGATGCCATGGAGCATAGTTTAATTGAATCTAATCAAAGAGTAGACGGAGATGAAGACGGAGATGAAGACGAAGATGAAGACGAGCAGGAAAATGGAGATCAAGATTCATGATTAATGATGATTGTTTATACTATGTCAAATGAATTTATTTAAATGCTTATTTTGTATATTGCAAGAACTTATTTAGATATTTGTTATTTATGTTTGAACAATTTAGTTGATTTTTATATTTGCAAACTTTGTTGAATTTAGAATTACAATTTTTATATTGATTTTTGATAATTAATAGGTTATTTAAATGTATTTTTTATATACTATATTTTTAATTTTTTATAAATAATTATATTTTTAAAAAAAATAAAAACTCCGAGTCAATCCGGTTCAACCAATTGACTCCTGACTCTTTTTGCAAGCCGAGTTGATCTCCGGTCCGGTTATGAAAACATTGATGTATATATATGTATATATATGTATATGTATATATATGTATATATATGTGTGTGTATATATATATATGTATATATATATATATATATATATATATGTATATATATCTGTATATATATATGTGTATATATATGTGTGTATATATATGTATATGTGTGTGTGTGTGTATATATATATATATGTGTGTGTGTGTGTGTGTGTATATATATGTGTGTGTGTGTGTGTGTGTATATACATATATATATATATATATCTATATATATATATATATGTGTGTGTGTGTGTGTGTGTGTGTGTGTATATATATAGATATATATATATGTATATATATACATATATATATATATATATATATATATGTATATATATACATATATGTAGATATATGTATATATATGTATATCTATACATATATATATATATGTATATATATGTATATATATGTACATATATATATACATATATATATGTATATATATATATAGATATATACATATGTACATATATATCTATACATATATATATATATATATATATATGTATACATATATACATATATATATATATATATATATATATGTATAGATATATATGTACATATGTATATATATGTACATATATATACATATATATATATATATGTACATATATATATATATATATATATATATATATATATTAGTTAGGTTCAATTTTGGATCGTTTATTGCCTATGGCTTTCACTTATTCCAGTTTATTGATTGCTTTATTTTCGGTTTCAGCTGCTTAGTGTGTTCTATTTGAATTGTTGTAAAATTGTAGTAGCTTTGATCAGAAAGTGTAATTAGCAAGGTACTAAATGGTTCATACTAGCAGCGATTAATTTGGGGTTTGCTGTTGCTTGGCTTGACTATTTGGTAGGCAGCACATTAGTCGTTGTTTTTGGCTTGAATTATTGACAAATCGGTGTTTGTGAAGAGAACCAGTAATTTCAATCATAAGAACAATAATCTTCAGCTCGTAAGCTTAAATAAAATAGAATCTGATGACAGTCAAATGGATAAATTTCAATCATAAAGAGATTCTAGCATCCACCTTCAGTTTGCGAAGAGAACCAGTAATTTCTTCAGACAAAAGAACTTGAGGAGGAGTAGGCTCAAACCTAAAACAAAATTTGCTAATTAGATCTCCATCTTGAGGAAATTAATACCACAAAATAAGACTGAAATGAAAAAATAAAATCCATCTAAATTGCATCTTAATACTTAAAAAGCAATGAGAGGTCCAGGATAAAAGATTTCAGTAAACCAAAATAATGTAGTTTGTTTCTAGTTGTTCCCATGTTGAGTCTCAGATATGAAGATATTAAATATCAAAAGCATATTTGTGTGCATACTTGTGCTTTCCCAAACGTGGCGGACATGTTTTTAGTGTATCTTGCTTAGCTACCATATGTCTTTTATCTTTCTCCTTATCTTCTTTAACTATTTTGTTAATGATATCTGGCAAACTGCAGAGAAACAAATGACCATAAGAATGCATTATTCACTGATATATGTCTCACTTCAAAAGCAAATATCATCTTACAAATCAATTTCTTTTGAGAGTTCCTCTTTCTTCCTGGATTCTGCTTCTTTTCTCCGCTGCTGTTTAAGTCTAGCTCTCCTATTCAACTCAACTCGTGTCACCCTCTTGATTTTTTCTGATATGCCATGAGGCCGTTGGAATAGAAAATACAATAAATTTCTAGTGAGCAAAAGAAAAAATTCATATGCAATTCTCATTATGTTAACCATAGCTAGTCACATGGTCACTTAGAAGCCATAGCTTGCTAAATCAAAAATTGAAACCGACATACAAACATAGTCTATGCAATGCTTATAGGGAAAAAAAAAAATCCTTGTTACAGTATAAAATGATTAATCTTACTTTCTTTTAAGTGCAGTATTCTCGTTCTCTATTAAATTCTCTTCCTCATCATCCCCATCATCTGCCTCGAGAAAGTACATCTGACCCAATAGCTGATGTTTCAAATTTTTGCTCAAGGAAATAACTAATTGTAATATATAGCAAGTATACTTACAATTAGTACACGCCTAGTACATGTACTGTATATGCCTAGTATACGCACTATATATGCCTAATACACGCGCTCTAAACATAGCACATTATGTGAGAAATGAACTTGGCAACTAATTAATTTATAATGGATTTCAATTATGTTCACAGAATGAGAGGAATAGTGATGGTGATATTTATTGATGATTTTAGATAGGCCTATAATCTTTGTTATAGGATATGGAATAGAATTGGTGTTTTACCTTTTTAAACTACATATATTATATGCTTATCAGTTTATTGGGAGCCTTATTTGTGTTTAAATATATCATTTGATGTAGTATACTATTCTTGTACTTATTGTATACTGTGAGTGTACTTTATATATATTGTGTGTATACTGGATGTATACTGTCACTAGCAAAAAAATACAAATTAGCGACAATATACATTTAGTACACATCTAGTATATGCACTATATACATCTAGTATACGCATAATATACATCTAGTACACATATAATATAGGCACTATATACATCTAGTATACGCATAATATACATCTAATACACATCTCGTATACGCACTATGGCACGTTTGGTTCGTTGTATTGTATTAACCTATATAGTATTAGCATGTATAGTATTAGCCTGTATAGTATTAGTCTGTATAGTATTAGCCTGTATTATAATATATAACGTTTGGTATAACATTATATTAGCCTATTTTATACTGTATTTGGTGCACAATAGTGTATTGTATTATTTTTAAACAAAATTAAAAAACATGCAAAATTAAATTATTTTTAATATTACCGATTTAGACAAAAAAAAAATGATTGTAAAATACAATTTTTTTAAAGAAAGTGCACAAATTTCTTAAAATATGAATATATAATAGTAGATAAATTAACAATCAAACAATCAAACAAACAGGTTAATTAATAACTTTCAATTACATAATTGAAATATATTAACAAATGTGCTACAATTAATAATTTTATACATGGTCCAATAACAAATCAAAATAAATAAACTTCATCATTATTATTTTAGACATAACCCAATATGCAACAGTGATCCAGAAGTAGAAAACCATGAAAAAAAGGATTTAACAAATAATAATAATAATAATAATAATAATAATAATAATAATCAAACTAAATAAATTTAACAAACTATTATGACACATAAAATATATATTCGCAAAATAAAAATGATAATAAAACAATAAAATAGAATTTGTATAAAATGAGAAAAAGTGAAAATTAAGATAAACACCGTATTAAATAAACCCATGGGAGAGATGTGTATTATTTTATCCTGTGTATGTAGGATAAAAAATTAAACTCTGTATTATATAATACATGTATTATTTTTTAAAATAATTAACCAAATACCCTCTAATGTATTAGAGGGTATTATTTTATGCTATCTCATGGACTATACGGGAAAACAAACATGTCCTATATACATATAGTATATGCACAATATACATTTAGTGCACATATAGTATACGCACTATATACATCTAGTACACATATAGTATACGCACAAAATACATCTAGTATATGCACTATATACATCTAGTACACGTACAATATACATATAGTACACATCTAGTATACACACTATATACATCTAGTATACGCACTATATACATCTAGTATATGTATAATATACATCTAATACACATCTAGTATACGCAGCATATACATCTAGTATACGTACAATATATATCTAATATACGCATAATATACATCTAGTATACGCATAATATACATCTAGTACACATCTAGTATACGCACTATATACATCTAGTATACAAACAATATACATCTAGTACACATTTAGTATACGTACTATATACATTTAGTACACCTCCAGTATACACACTTTATACATCTAGTATATGCATAATATACATCTAGTATACGCACTATATGCATCTAGTATATGCATAATATACATCTAGTACATAATTAGTATACAAACTATATATCTAGTATATGCAGTATATACATCTAGTATACATATAGTATGCGCACAATATACATCCAGTACACATCTAGTATACGCACTATATACATCTAATACACATCTAGTATACGTACAATATACATATAGTACACATCTAGTATACGCACTATATACATCTACTATACGCACTATATGCATCTAGTATACATATAGTACATGTACAATATACATTTAGTATACATCTAGTATACGCACTATATACATCTAGGATACGTATAATATACATCTAGTACACATTTAGTATATGCACTATATCCATATAGTACACATCTAATATATACTATATACATCTAGTATACGCACTATTATTAGATGTGTACTTGATGTATACTATGAGTAAACTAGATGTATATTAGGTGTGTATTTGATGTATACTATGAGTAAACTAGATGTATATTATGCATATACTAGATGTGTACTTGATGTATATTGTTTGTAAACTAGATGTTTATTGTGTATATACTAGATGTGTACTTGATGTATATTGTTTGTAAACTAGATATATATTATGTGTATACTAGATGTGTACTTGATGTATACTATGAGTAAACTAGATGTATATTATGCGTATAATAGATGTATACTGTTAGTAAATTATATGTATATTGTGCGTATACTATATTTATACTTGATGTATACTGTTAGTAAACAAGATGTATATTGTGTGTATATGAGATAGAGATTGACCACCATATAACAAGTAATTAAAACATGACTTTTTTTTTATAATATGTATTCAAACAGTATACTACATTATATAGATAGTATACTAACATAACGTAATATAATCTAAAGAAGAAAAGCATGGAAAATATAACAAGGATATTATGTGGAGATTAAGCCATTCTTTAATGGAATTTATAACAGATTATAGATATTTAACCAAAGAAAAAAAAGGAAAAAAAAAAGAAGATTATAGATATAGAAATGTTATCCCATCTACCTAATTTTTGTAATGTAATTAATATCATTATAAAAATGGATAGATATATACTATTTTTAATACGTTTTTAGCATTTTTTGAGTGAACAAAACCTTAAGTAAATAAATAAAAGAAGAAATTATATAGGGTTAAAGTTACCTTCTTTTGAAGATCCCTAGTCCAGATGGCCCTTTTAGTACTGAAACAAAACAACATCCAAATGAAAGTGGTTTTTCTGTTTTGATAATAAGTAAAAGTGTTGTTTTTGAAAAGAAAAATTGAATAAATGAAATCAAAAGTTTAAGATGTTGTATTTTTGAAATATTTTGAAAAGCATTATTTATTTTGTTATTTTTTTTTTCTTTTGTGTATAATTATATAATTATGTAAAGAGCTCAAATTAGGGTAAGCCCATTTTGATTAGTATACTAATTATTAGTCATCTGATAAAAACAAAGGTACGTTGGAATGCAATAGATTTTTTATTTTTTTTTATCATTTAACTATAATGTAATACGTAATTTTTCTTAATATGTACATATTAAAAAAAAAAAAGATGAATGAGACTATTTTTTGGGATGGAAGGAGAACCTTATAGGGTGGCCCATACAATGTATATATCAAGATATATATTTTGATTTATTTATATATACACACACCATATGAATAATTGTCATTGTCCTTGATTTTGAAACTCTGAAAGAACTCATTTCCTTTCTTTATCAAATATTATTGATTTACAAATACCATTTGTTTAAATCTTGTTAAGAAAAAATTAGAAGATTTGAATATTATTCACCAACTGTATGTACTTTAATTACTACTTAGAGCAATGGCACAATAGACCCATCATGACTATTGATAGAAACCTCTCAACTAAAATTCTACACAATGCATACATTTCCTAAACGAACAATGATATATACTAATTCTATTTCTTAAAACATATCAAGCACAGTGATGTCGAAATTATAAATTCAAATTTATTTGAAACACCAAAGAAATTCTTACCAAGTCAACATTACCAATATGGTACGTATAAATAATATGATTTGATCTTGTATTGATATCTGTCATATTTTTCAACTGTTAAAATTTTACAATATCTCAACTCTTGAGCATAATATACTAAACTAGTTCTTTGTACAGTCATAATCAAAGGGTATAACGCCATGGCCACCATCCTTTCAAAAGCAGCAAGAAATGTAATTGCTTTGCCATCAACCAAGGATGGTTTTTCAGATCAAAGTAGCTTTTTATGATGTAGATTCCGTGCAAAATATTAGTTCATTCCGAAATCAAGAAAAGCTATTCATCATTGGCTGGTAATGTAGGACTTTTGGAGCACATGTCAATCTTGTGAAGCTCCTTCACCCGTGTTGATGGATTGCATAAACCTGATAACTTTCATTGATTAGAGAAATTTCTGCAGATACTACAAAATAACTTACCATTTTTCATTGACAAACTTCATTAAGAAAAATTCCCCAGATTATTTGGAAACTTGCAGTTATTGTAAACACCATTAATGGTAGTTTAGAAAATAAAAATTTATAGCATGGATCTATGGCAAAATGGTATCGTTTGGTTGTGCTTTAGGTTATCTTCCATAAAAATGTACATACAGATTCGCCGACAGATCCCCTGTACTAGCGTACCTCATTGCCTGCTATGTATAGAAAAAATTTTGAAGGCAATAAAAAGTTACCTGAACATTTAGGAATATCCCAAACTACTATAGAAGTTGAAGTGCAGTGAGGATCACATATTGCTCGGTTATCTTCATGGTGAACATTCATAGCAAGCATCCATGACCCAATAGTCACATCCTCATTATTGAACATTCTCAAACTGAAAACTAAAAATCAAATCCAATGAGCAAAGAAAAACGGTCCACAGGAAAGCAAGCATTAAACATGGTAAACACTATATTGAAGTCGAAATGACCACACAAATACAAGATATAAACAAAGACCACACAAATACAAGATATAAACAAAGATTAAATGAAACCGTATTTTGCAGTTATGAAAGAACTTTCTACTATATCCAGCAAAGCAACAACTATTTGATCCAATTAGTAGATAAAATGAAACCAGATGATATGTATATATATATATTCCATTTTCTTCTTCATGAGATTAAAGCAAATATCTCTTCTCTCTTACACATGATTTGCGACACACATACATGTACAGCCAGCAACGGAATTTCCAAATCCCTAACCAAATTCTATTTCCCCCATTTCTGAAACCCCTATCTCATGGTTTTTCAAAACCCTAATTCAGACTCATTATTATTCCTATTCCCTTTGTGGCTTGAGTAGAAATGAATTGGAGAAAGTTATTCAAAATGCTAGGTTCACGAGTGGCTCCGTCAAACCCTTGCTAGGAAATTAGTTGCTGCCGCCGAAGGCTCCGCCATCGCTACTAGATTGTTTCAAAGCTATGTTGAAGCAACGACAAGAGGAGGCTATTTGTGAAGAATCAGCTTTCAATTTGAAGCCTATAATCATCGATTTGACTATTATTGCTAGTGATTAAGTTTTGAAGTTTTATCTAGACGAAAAGATTTGCCGCTCTTTTGTGCACAACCAAACAGTCAAATTGATTCAGATAGAACCAACCATGAACAACAAAATAAAAGAAGAAATTAGAGAGGTGGCAAATGGGTAGATTAGGCGGGTTTGGGTTGGGTCATAAATGAGTCAAAAATATATGCATCATAAATAGGTCAATACCTAAATGGGTTGGGTGGATTTGGGTCGACTCATTTTACTCTTTTTTTAATGAAAAATAATTATCGATATAATAACGGAATACTAAAAAAATTACTATAAAAATCTTGGCGTAAATGGGTTAGGTGGCTCAAATGAATCGGCGGAGATCTAAACTGGTCGGGATGTCGGTTGACTTATAACTATCCAATTTACTATTTATTTGGTAAAACTTTTGGTAGTATAACGGCTATATATATAATCTATCCTTACTACGATTCAAATAATCCACAGCTCACATAAAGGCACAACAACACAATAATTCATAAACCAAGTGGCTGTTTTTTCATTTTTAAGTCCATTATGTAATCCTAAATTATTTCGGCCACTTTCTAAACTCAATTTCTCCCAAAATTAATTTTATAATTCTTCAAATATATAAATTAGCCTCCATGCAAAATTTCAGATCAAACTGAGTTCGTTTCTCGATGTGGTCCGTTTCGACAATTTTCAGTGTTACCGAAAAATTAATTTTTCACTATCAAAAATTTTTAAATATTAATCTAAGTCTATATATACCATTAAAATTATTTTTAGAGATCATTTGCTATTTTTAAAGGTCCGGTCAAACCAGATATCCTTTAAAACGGGCCAAACTTTTTTTTTTGTTCTTATTTTTTACTTTTGGGAATCTATTTGAGCTCATTTTTCTCCAAATTTTATCCTCGGACTTCTCGTGACTAGTATTTTCGATAGTCAAATAAAATATTTTTTACATTTGGGTGTAATTTTTGTCCCGAGTATACTATTTACTGTCGAAAAATACTATTCATAACTAACCCGGTAACTCAGCCATTATAAATCTAATCAACAAAATACGCATACACATTACACAATAATAATATAGCGAGACAGACCAAGCAAAAGATGTTGTGCATTAAGGCAAAAGTTTTTAATATCTAAGAAATAATAAAAAAAAAGAAAAAGAAAATAACAAACAAACGCCCATTGGATTTAGGAAGAATGACCAAAATGGTTTGTATTTTATGTGGGTAAATTTTGGATGGATTTAAATAGGTCAATTTTTTAGTTGGATTGAGCTTGGATCAATTTTTGTTGAGTGGGTTTGGGTGATTTGTTGGATTTGAGTCAATTTTGACATGTCTCATATTTTGAAAAGGGTTATTTATTTTGTTATTTTTTTTTTCTTTTGCGCATAATTATGTAAAGAGCCCTTTTTAGATCGGCCATTTTGGATTTGATTTGTTTTTGGATTATGTTTATATCTCTTTTTTTTAGTACAAAGCATATTTATATCATTTTGTTATAAAATTAAACTTATTGGCTAATTTTTATATTAATGAATTAAATTTTGATTTTAATATATATTTTTTTTTAAATTTCAATATATTTTAACCACTTTTAAATTTAAATAACTTATATAAATTTTCAAAACTAACTTTTTCTTTCAAAAATATATAATTTTCAAGAACATTTTCACAATGTGTTATAAAAACCACAATTAGAGTATCATTATTTGTTAAATACATCAAACAATGAAAATGAGTTGAAGAAAATTTTTTAGACTCGTATATCTTTTTTTTTTAAAAAAAAAAGGAATTACACCAATTAAATATATTTTCTAAAAGGCAAACTTTTTTTTTAAAAAATAGTAAACATTTAGGGAAGAATCTTCTTATAATATGTATAATTATTTTATATAACAATATTAACATAATATATATATATATATATATAAGTAAATATATTTATAAAAAAAATGTCAAACGTATTTTTACGTGATCCGACTCATTTGGATTTATTTCATATTTAATCAAATTGAGCCATGGATCAATTTTTATCGGAGCCTTAAACTTTTAGATCTGATGCGTTTTTTTTTTTTTTTTACAATGGATTCAAAATTATGAAGGGATTGACAAGCAAGTTAATTTGAATTAATGTTATATATATGATAATATACTTTAACAATATAGTTAAAATATTTTTAATGTGTGTATGTATATGCTCCAACTAAGTGATATTAAAAGAAGTGTTAGAAGTTGAGTTTAAGTTCCAGTTCGACATTAAAGAAAAATACTATTTGGTAGGATGCGATAATCTTATTAAAACATTTAGATATATTTACGGAATAGTCAAATTATTACTTAATGCATCTTATGTAACTTATTGGTTAATGTAGCTAAAATTTTTGATTAAGACAAAGGTAATGTTAACTTAGAGCAAATAAAATGTGAAATGTATGAAAGAAAAAGAGATGTAAACATATCACCATTTCATTAAAGAGTGCCCGAACATCATTAGAGCTGTTGTTATTTAAAATGTTGGTGACAAAATTTCTCAATGTTGGACAGTTGGTTATTTTCATTCCTCTCAACGACTGAGATTCAATAAAATAGCCATTGCTGAATCTAATGAGATTTGGAAGCCATCTGAGTTCAAGAAAGCCCAACTTTGAAAACACTATCTTATCATTCCTCTCTTCTGCTTCAAACCCTTCTGTTAGTATTATCTCTTCCATCAGTGAATAAGTTAGTTATGCTATATTATAGTTATACCATTTTTTATACTAATTCCAAGAAAAAAAAAATACCTTGTTGGAAGGAAAACTTGTGTATCATATCAATTTATTTTTTTATAACTATGCTTAGAGGTAGGTATTGGCTGATTAACTAGTTTATGGCATATTTTTCAAATTCAATTAATTACTATTGATTTTTTAAAATTTAAATCCAAATCTAGTCTATTCACACTATAAAAAAAATTATTTTCAGGGACGGATAATTTTCGTTCGCTAAAGCCTCAAATCCATCACTAACCATTAGCAAAGGATTTTTGGTAGGAAGGCGGTAAGCTTGTCGTACCACTTTTTGCAACCGATTTTATTGTCTATCGTTGTAATATTGCGATGGAAATTTATGTCGCTAAAAGTTAAAAATGCCATTGCTATTTTCATTTAAACTTAGTCTATTTAGTCCTGTGTACATGGGTCCGGCAAACCTTTCACATTTGACCAAATGCGAATCAATTAGAGAGTGAACAACACTTCCGTTCATTTTGAACACAACATGTACTAACCGGAAAAATTTAACGATTCAATATCCAATGTATAGTTTTTTTAGTTAAGGGACTCAATGTAGAAATTTTGATAAATTTAGAGACCTCGGAATAAGTTTTTCCATACATTGATTTAACAATTTATATTTTAAGTTGCATTTCTTGAACATAATTAGTACGACTGTTGATACTTCTAAAATGTCCATATGCAACTTCATTTGGGATCCTTTAATCGATAATTAATTTGGATCAAGTTAATTATCTACTAATACATAAGTACTAGTATTTACTAAGAATTTGTGCCAATAGCATCTACTAATACATAAGTATTTCAGGAATCCTTTAGTTGAAAATTAATTTGGGTCAAGTTAATGGATTATCATTTTGTAGGGAAAGACAAGCCGAGATCAAACAATTCCGGAAAAGTCTTCTATCATATTGCTGCATCACTAGTTCCAATGCACTCTTGGGTGTAAACGGGGTGCTTAGTGTAGTTAGAATCGAATTGAAACCGAAAATTAAATTGAATCGAATGGATTTCGATCTATTTAGTTGGATTTTTCAATTTTCGATCTATTTGATTTTGGATCGAAATAAAGTGCGAGTAATGCGGTTTTGTTCTATCCGTAGAATCTAAAAATTAAATGGACTGAACTAACCAAATTACTTAAAACACAACGTTTTTGAGATGATATTTAATATATTTACATTTTTATATTTATCTAAATATTTAATATATTCATTTATTTAGGGAATAAATGAATTCCATAAAATTTTATATAATTCATTTGTAATTCCTATTTTTTATACTTGGTATACAAAAAATATACGAATTTAATTTATAGAATTTAATTTCATGGAATTCATCATGTTTTCACCAAATTTCACCAAAAATAGGTGGAATTTGCAAATGAATTCCATATTTTTAAGGGTTAAATTTAAAAAAACTATAATACCCTCTTGATCATTTGTTAAAAATAAATTATTCTTATACAGCTAACATAGTCTGTTATTTTTCATCCCCCACGATTGTTCTTCTCTCTCTCGTTCTACTATTCTGCACTGAATGTTAATATATAATGTTATCATTGATTCAATATTTGTCGAAAATAATGCTAACATAATGTTATCATTGATTCAATATTTGTCGAAAATTTTAAAATGATGATTAATGGTTGTTAATTTTTTTTTTATTGTAAATAACTGGAAGAATACGTCAAAATTGGCATTGAAGATATTTTAGAAAATAAAATATAAATGAATTTCTTTATTCATTTATTCCAATCATAAAAATAAGGAATTCATTTTTAATTCTATATTTTAGTAATTTTATTCCAAACATACGAATTCAATTCCATATGGAATTCATTTATAAATGAATTCTACAATTTAAATTCATTTGTTTTAATCGGAGCCTAAATTGCAAAATCTGATGCCCTAATTCTCTATTCCCTCTCTTTTCTTCTCTCAGTTCTCTGTGCTCTACATATCCAAACTACAAATTGATCTTTTGAAGAATATTTTGCTAACCAAGCTGCAAGCGAATACTCAAATGAGTTCACTCCTTCGTGAAGGAGAAAAGGAGTACTACAGAAGAAATGCTAATTACATTTTTTTTATATGTGCTCATCTTTTCTTGAATTTGGGTGATTACTATTTTTGATGTGTGCTCATCTTCTCTTGCTACATATAAAAGTCTATGGAACTCTATTTTAGTTTGAGTATTATTAACTATGTATTCGTTTTTTTAAATCAAATCTTCCTCAAGAAATTGATGGAGGATGAAAAAAAAATTTTATTGTAAAAGAGTTTTTGTGCATAAATTTGCATATAAATTATTATGTTATATACTAATTTTTGATGTTTTGTATGTTAAAAAGATAAATGTTTAAGGTATAAACTTGCCTCTAAAATTTGTCAAAAAGTGCAATGTTACCTCTAGCGTGTTAAAATCGGTGCAATTCCCCCCACTAAATAGTCCGTTATCTTTGAACAAATTCTGTTCGTTCACCTACTGATGTAGATTAAAGAGTAACAAATGTCACCTTAAATTACTAAGAAGCAATTTTGCCTTAAACTTTGCTTAAAAGAGCAAATTTGCCCCTTAAGTTACAAAAATGGAGCAAATTAGTCAATACCTAGTCAAATATTTAAATTCATACCATATAGGACTATGGATAAGCATTAATATGCAGCAATGACATGCTCAACACAACATGCCAAAATCAACTCAAAAGGCCACTAACAGGAGCTATCGTCTTTTTGTATACTAATAAAAATCCATGGTCATAGCTGTAAGGATCTTAGACAATTCAAAGATAAAAGTTGGAAATAATACTAGATCATAATCAGAGAAGAGAGAAGAGAGTGTTTAAGCAAACATATTATTTTATTGCTAATAGTGGCAGTGTCTGTAAACCTTTTTCTACTCTTCAAAGAAAAAAAAAGTCACCTTATGTAGAGGATAAGAGAAACAAGTGGATAATCAAATAACAATACATGTAAGCTGAGTCATACAAGCAACCGTGGCACGCTAAACTTGTGATCAATCACGAGGGCGTCTATTTTGGGTAACAAGAGGTATTTTGGAGTCGCCATCCAATAAAATATTAAAAAAGGTCGTCTAAGCTCGTTAAGTCTAAGACAAATGCGTATGTGTCTATTTTGGCCAATCAAGAGAGTATTTTGGAATTACCTTCTAATAGAACATTGGAAGGGCCATCTAACCTCATAAGCCTAAGACTAGAGAGAATTCGGAACCTCACCCTTACTTGTGCATTGGTTAAAGTTAATTAAAATTGAGTTTTTAGCTTAAAATTCCATTTTTTTTTCACATAATTTAATGCAATCGAATTTAAAATGCATCCAGCAATACAAAGAAAGCGATAAAGAAAGCACTAAAATAAATTTACAAGGGAAAAGAGCTCAATATAACCCCAACAAATGAATTAAAATAGATCATTCATAAAATAAAAAGTTGGCCAAAAATGAACATTAGGAAATTGATAGAAATAAAGGCTAAATGATATACAAAAGGTTGGAGAGAATGAACTGAGATGATGTCCCCAGGTCACTTGACTAATCGATTCTCCTTTCATCATCAATGCTCAATTAAAGGAAACTCATTAAACAATGAAAACAAAGGCAAACAACATGTTTGTAATTTCACTAATGGGAAATTAAAATAACAAAATAAATGTACTACTGAAATTAAATCAAATCTTAATGTGACAGAATACCCTTAATTGCATCAAAACATGTAAAATTAACCATACAAATTATGACATGGAAAGATGAATAAGAAATGAAATTAAAACAAGCTCAAGGAAAAAAAATCAACCAGGGACAACCTAGAAGGGATGAGCGATGGCCTTCCGAAGAAGCGACAGACGGGAGGAAGAGATTTTCATGCCATCTCGTCGCTCGCTCGAACAACGGGTGTCAGCCAGGTCTTCTTCTCTTGGGTCATCTCCAGAATGCAAAAAATGAGAAAAACACCATATATACATGTTCAAACTCTCATTCTATGCCTTTCTCCACATATTTTCAACCCATTTTCAATAAAATCATGTCAAGGTTCATTTATAAACAAGATTTATGATGCAAAAATAGCAAAAATAATATAATTTAATCAGTTCATATCTTCACCTAAAATATGCATAACATTATATTATAAAATTAAAGGCTCAATCAAAGCTTGATCATAACCCAGTAGATAACCCTCAGCAAATTGATCTCTGAAGAATATTGAAGTGGTAGATCATTTCCCTAAATTCCACAAAGGTTCAAAACAAGAAATTAATTTCTCTCTCTAACCTCTCTCTAAAAATCTTTCAAAACAAAAGAGCGATCAAGGAAATAAAATTGGTTTTTCTCCCTTAATAAACTCTTAAAATTAAGACTTTAAAAGTAATTTTTAAAGAGAAAAAAAACTTTCATTCCTAAAAATCCTTTTTGCTCTTCAAAATTTCCTCCCTCTTGTTTTTTTTCTTTTTTCTCTTCTCCTTTCCTTATCTGAAATAGAAATCCTTATATTTATAGGCTAGGTTATGATTTAAGGATAAATTTAAAGCTTTTTAGATTTTAGATTTTATCTTTAGGGATAACATCAAATACTTTTAATTTATCCTTAGGGATAAAGAAAAATTTATCTTTAGATTTATCTTTATTGATAAAAATAAATTTATCCTTTGGGATTAAATTTATCTTAAAAGATAAAATCCTAAAATCCTCCAAACTTATCCCTAAATCAAGCTATTGATTTACACCAAAATTCTAGATTTAAAATTAAAGAAAATTCGCTTTAGGTCACGACCGACGGACGTCCCTCACTTGAGAGATGGCTGTCGCTCAAAGGAAGCCCCTGCTTTTTCGATAATGGCCCTTACAGTTTGTCACGCACAAGGACGGGCATCCCTCACGCGAAGGTTGGACCCCCCTCGCCTGAGGTGCGGGCATCCTTCACACGATGGGAAGGCGTACCTCTAGCGTCAGTCACCCAAAACTCATAATTTCGCGACTGAAAATATTTCTCTAAGTTCGAAAAGACCCAAAAGGATTTTTTTTTTATCAAAGATGACTTGAATTTTGTGAAATTCATAGGTGGAAATCAACAACTTCAGCCCTTCACTTATGAAACAGGAATCGATATCCTCATCGGGTAACTCTGATTTGGGCTGCCTCGGGACCCGGTGTCTGCAATTGCCTTCGATTTTAGAGAAACTAATGCACTAGTATCTAGATGAGTTAAAATTCAGAGTAAAGGAAAGAAGCGCGTACCTGAGGCAGTCCTTACCCTTTTTATGAAGAGATGGTGGTCCTGATTAGAGATTGTGGCCTATGATTATTGCCATTGAGTTGTTCTGAAGTTTATCGATTGATCCGTCTGGCATATGATTATCGTCGTCGGCGTCAAATGTGATTATCGCACATTGAGTTGGCATGAAGAATCACAATTGATGTTGATTGTGCTTATCGCACATTAAGTCGGTATAAAGAACCAAAATTGATGCTGATTGTGATTGTCGCACATTGAGCCGGCATGAAGAACCACAATTGATGCTGATAGTGATTATTGCACATTGAGTCGGCATGAAGAACCACAATTGATGCTGATTGTGATTATCGCACATTGAGTTGGCATAAAGAATCACAATCGGTTAGAAGTTGAGTTTATTGAAGAGACCTTATTCTCGTAGAATAATAGAGTCCCTGCCAATGTAAGGATTTTTGTTAATTTGTTGCATTAAAGCACAAATTCATTATCAATTTCGTTATATTTGGGTTCTTGCTATTTGCCTCAGATTCTTTATTTTTTTTTATTATTTTTATTATTTTTAACTTTACTTTTATTTTATTTTACCTTCTCATGTTTTCTAAATGCAGGACCAGAAATTTAAATGAGAAATGTACATAACAATGAGCAAAAATGTTAAATTTATACATCCCAAATGTATGTATATACAGATCTCCCTGAAATATATCTCCTAAAGGGAAAAGGGCGAATAATCCGTGGGCTCATCTGGATCTGAATCACTATCTGATATGAGGACTGGGTAAGTGTTGGAAGTCGATGGCTTAGCTTTGGAGGTCGATGGCTGGTCTCACTGGGCTATGGAAGAGGGTGTCTGATTTCTAAAGTTGTACAGCTGGTAAGTAACATCCTCTAGAGGAGATCAAGGAACCGCTAGGCGCGGAGGCTGGTGAAGCTAGATCTTTGTCTGTCCTTCTGCGAATAGGTGTATACAATCTCCTAAAAGGCTCACAAGCTCGGAGATACCCATCTGTAATCCTCTGATATAATGGGTCTGCTCTATCGCCTATTGCCTGGAGCGGTCCTCTGCTCGCGTGAAGTGAGATCCAATCTCCTCTTATAGCTCTCTCACTGCCCCCTGCACTCCTAGGATAGCACCCTTGAGCATCTCGACTCATAGCCTCATAGTGGCGATCGACTCGTCGACTAGCTAAGTGGCCTCATTAACCTTCTGTGCAGCCACGGCCTGTGAGGTCCTCAATGTGTCCCTCAGCCCCTCTATGCTCTCTCCATGTCTGTCTAGGCACTCTCCTTGTCTAATCACCACCTCCTCCAGTCTCCTGAACCTCTCATCCATACTCTGGTCCAGTGTAGCTATGGTAATGGTCACAGTGGCTATGATGTCCTGGGCAGATGGTTGAATGGATGCTGGTGTGGGCCCTACCTGAGGCTGAATTGGCGGTGGAGCCGCAGATGTGGATGTCCCCGGGTGACCTGGATGGCTATAGGGATGATAGCTACTTTCTGCTTGGGTATCTTATTGCTGAGCTCGCAGCGATAGTGGGACGGGACTCTACACCTCTGAATGACCTCTCTATGAAGCTAGAGTGTTGATCATTTCATCAATGTCGATGGCCATACCCATCCCCTCAGGTGTATGGGGCTGCTCCCCCTCTAGGTGAGGCGAATGAGACAGGTGCTCCTCCGGCTAAGGCTGGTGAGGCTGGTCCTCCTCAGGTTGCTGCTCCTCTAGGACCTCTCCCACAAGCAGGAGTGGAGGCAAATGAAAATATCATCTAGTCTCTACCATTGTGAGTAGTCTATACTCGCCTAGACGGTTGGGTATCTAGGCCACCATCCCCATGGTCTGGGTTACTGCTAGATCCACGTAAGTGTCCTCATCCAAAGGAGGTCCGAAAGCAGCAACGTCAACCCTTAGGTGCATTAGTAGTTTGGTGATTACACATCCCACGCATATGAATGGGGCAGTTCCTCGAGCCAATCTAACCAAATTAGCCACGATCTCATGACTAATGTTTAGGTGACGCCCAGTCACCAGGGCCCATATACTCCATATCTCTGCGGAGTTAATTGATCCTGGATTTCTTGCTTTGCCCAAGTAAGAACTGGATAGTACTCGATGAATGTACTTGAGGGCCTAAGAGGAGAGTATAGTGCTTTTGGCTGTATCATGATCGTATGGGTCCTCGGTAAAGTGATGGTCTCCTAGTGATGTCTAAGGACTGCTCTCTCTGGTGTTACAGCCTCAATCCTGACTGGAAGTCCTAATGCCTGGGCGAAAGCCCTGCGGGTCATGCTAAAGTGACAACCTCAGGCTCAGAACTAAATGACTCCTTCCTCGGTATCCGGCCTCTAAAAGACTCCGTAGTGCAATATAGCCAAAAAATCTTTGGCTATCTCTTGGTATGTTCGGAAAGAAGGCCTCAAGAACTCTATCCAGCCTGCTGCCTCTAATAGTGCATCGACCTCCTCTAGCATCCCTATCTTCTGGAGGAAGGGTCTGGAGATGTATCTACTGGATCGAAACTAAGCCGGGGCTAAGGCCTTAAATCTATGCCTTTGATAGGGGGTCATCCACTCTAGAGCCTGAAGCTCTAGGTGCTCCTGTGGAGGATGGCATCTCGGAGGCATCTTGTGAAAGATCAAAGAGTTAGTTTATTTGAAAATGACTCGGCTTAAGCGATTTTTTTATTTATTTTTCTAAATTTCGGTAGCATCCTAGCTAGGGTGTGTCCTACTAAAAAATATTTGGCAATATCCCAGCAAGGATATGCCCCAAAGAAAATTTTGGCAGCATCCAGGTAAGGATGTGCCCAACTCCCTACACTATAAGAAACAATGGACGGGCCCCGGAACCCAACCACACACAATAACGGCCTCAGGCCACAGTAATGATGCACAATTAAATTTTCAAATCAAAATTTGTCATTGGAAACCTACACATTCCTTAAATTTATTCTTGTTCTCTTCATGCCTATTATTTTCTCTCTTGTCCTTTCTATCTATTGATAGTTTTCTTTTTCTCTCATTTTTTTTCGACATTTTTTTTTTGCAATTTTTTTTATATATCACTTTCTTTTTTCAAAATTAACTAAAACAAATGTAGAATTTTGCCTATATTTCAAAGCATGCATTATAAGAGTGTGCTTAAAGTATAAATTTAAAGAAAGAAATTAAAGAGAAGATAGAAAGGTTGCCGAAAACTAACTCGTGAGTCGACGAAATAATCTAAAAAAAGCAATTAAGTGTCCAAAAAATTAGACCCGCACGTGTGCAACTAACCCATGAGCATTTAGGCGCAAACGGGGCACAAAACGGATGAGAAATGAGTGAGAAAGAATAAAAAAATCGAGTAAGACCGTCGGTTTGAGAAAAGTGACAGGTGAGGTGGCGGATAGTTTCACATGACCGACGGGCAACCCTTTCCTACAGCGAGCAATGGGACAGTCCTTAAGCCCGTCGGTCATTTCAAACATTTTTTTTCATCCTACTAGTTAAAAATACTCCATGAACATATTGAGCCTTGATTCCTGATGTTGACGCTGATTTCATTTTTTCTGCAAAAATAAAACAAAAAGCACAGAAATATTTTATACAGGTGAAATGCATGAGGCATGCAAGAAAAATGCAAGGGAAGACGTGTCTAAGTAATCCAGGGTTGAGGGACGGGCAGGCCATGACTCGCTTGAGTCACTCCCGTTGCTTATCGCGCCTTTATAAAAAGGCTCCTCTTCTTGGATTTTATGCTCCTTTCTTTTTGGCTTCTGATTAGAGTTTTTTTCCTAGGTATTTTCCTTCTTGCTTTTCGTCTTTTCTTTTCCAGTTTTCCCTTTTGCTAATTTTAATTTTTCCACAGACGTCTTGAATATGTCAACATCATTCCTTAGCAAAATGTACCAACTTAAAGATGATCCTAGAACTTAAGAAAACCTATTTTAGCTCCTTAACCTAATCTGAAATTCTTAAGGAGGGTTAAGATTGACGAAAACCTCCTATTAAGTGTCCTTCGTTACTGGGATCCTTGATTCCATGTTTTCAGATTCTTCCATTAGGAATTATACCCCCTAACTGAGGAGTTTATTGTGATTATTGGAGCGAGGTTTCCTTCTAGCACCCTTCCTTGCATCCCAAACTGTGGGTTGGTTTGTGCGAGAGATATAGTGCAGGTCCTTGGTATTTCTCCTTCTGCATCTGCTAGACTGGCCCCCCAGAATGCCCTTTTTGATTAGGAACCATTGATTGATGTATTGGATAGTTTTCATGATGTGCCTACCTATCGGGCCAGTGTTGTCCTGATATTTTATTTATCTAGATATCTGACTGTGACCTCAGAGAGCCACTTGGTGACTATCGTCTATTCAGCATTGTAGATGATATATGTAATGGGTTGACCTATTTCCATTGATCCTAGCTGAGATGATCCTAGGCTTGGACATTGTCTGTACTGACCCTACCACTTTCTTTATCGGAAGCCCCTTATTACTCTAGGTAAGCACTGGTCATTATTTTAAAAGTAGTGTGTCTCTTGTGAATTTTGCGAAAAATGAGTCCTTTTGAATTTTTACATAACTCTGTGCCTTATTTTTATTTGGAATGGATCCAACCCAATCCAGCAACTGCCTTTTTTTATGGGTTTATTTCATGCATGAAAATTAAATGACTGGTTAGTTTTAAATCCAAAACACAAGGTTAAGAATAACAAAGGCTTAGCATGTTATTATTTCAAATCTTATAATGACAACATAAAATCAGTTAACATTCTGCGTGATATTCTCAAGAATAAGCTTGGTGTTCTATGCTTAAGTGTTTCTAATTTTTGTGATTTCCTTTATCTCTCAGATATAGTTACAAGGGAAGCCGAAATTACTATCAAAGCCTCCTCTCAGGGTGATCAGCACCTATTCATTGAGGCATTTCCTTCCCTAACAGCGGTTATACACTTTTAAGTCCACTGATAAAGGCTTTGCTCGACTTGTTGCAGTTATGGATGATAACTTCAGATTTATATATCGTTGGCTACCCCTCCATTTCGTGACTCAAGATAGTTTTTCCAGATGCGTCCCCTTATGTGGACTCCATAAGGCCACCTTCTGTGTTATCACCTACTGTGCTCAGCAATCCGGGGAGAGGCAGGACATTGTGAGATGCCACTATCTTTTTAAGGTGGTGTATTGTCTTCTGCTTTTGTCTCTAGGTACCATGATCTTTGATCACGACTTCTTATAAGGACAACCATTCCACGATTTGAGGATTGTGACTTCACTACCTCGACTGCGTACAAGATATGGGTGACTAGCCCTGCAGTTGATAACAGGACTAACCATTTTAAGCCTCTGGCTAGCGAGAGTAGTAGAGGATAGTCTATTAGATATAAGCAATGTTTTTATTTTTATGATAGAACTAAATGAAATGAGTTAAACTCTTCTGTTTATTTTTCGTTTTAGTAATTACATACATTTCCAACGTGATTTCATTACACGTAATCATCTTTTGACATAAATCTTAAATAAATGCAATAATATCTAATCTTGGAGTAGATCTTGCTAGGATCAAACTCCTATATCCAATCAGCCCTCTCGAGTTTTCTTGATTGGATATTTTCTCTCAGCCTTTAATTTTTGCCTAGGATGCCTTTTTTCGATTTTCACCCTGGTAGGGTGTCCAATTTTAGTAAGGCCGTCTTTTTTCATTTTTTCAAGTCGCGAGGCATTTATTCTCTTATTTTGATTTTTGGTTTTTTAGCCATGGAATCTTATAAGTCTGTTGACATTCACTGGTTCTTTGAACTCGTTGCCATTGTTGTCTGTTAGAATTGCTTCCCCCTTTTATAATAACTTTTTAGCACAAATGGACCTTCCCATGTTGGCCTGAATTTGCATATATCTGAAACACCTAGCCTCATCTATTTAAAGACCAGATCCCCTTCTTTCAGCGGATTCTTTTTAACCTTCTTTCTAAATGATCGGGCTAGCTTTTTCTGATAGATTTGATTGTGATAATAAGCCCGCAGTCTATCCTCATCTAACATATTCAACTGTAGTATTCGTTGTTGTGCCCACTCTACCTCTGGAATCTTGGCTTCCATGACTACTCTTAAAGATCTGAGTTCTATTTCGACTGGCAATACTACTTTCGTCCCATATACTAAAGAAATGGCATAGCTCCCATTGAAGTTTTGATGGTGGTTCTATCCCCCAGAGTGTAAAAGGTAGCTTTTCTACTTAGTCCTTATAGTTCTAAACCATTTTGGACAAGATCTTCTTGATATTTTTATTAGCTACCTCAACTGCTCCGTTGGCCTGCGGGCGATATGGAGAGGACTTGTAGTGCTCGATGCCGTATTTCTGTAGTAATTTCTTGGTTTTGACCAAGAATTGTACCCCATTATCAGACATAATGTGATGTGGGAGGCCATACCTATATATCAAATTCTGTTCAATGAACCTGGCCATGTCTTGGGCATCCATCTTTTTGAAAGATTCAGTCTCAACCTATTTGGTAAATTAATCAATGGCGACTATAATGAACTTGCTTGCATTAGAAGCTGTAGGGCATATCTCGCCCATGATGTCTATCCCCCAAGCTGCAAATGCCCATGGCGACGTTAAGTTGTGCAATTCTGAAATCGGCACATGCCTTAAATTCGCATACTATTGGCACAATTGGTATTGCTCCACATATTTTGAACAATCTGTATCCATTGTGAGCCAATTGGCATTGCTTTACATGATCTTTTTTGCTAAAGTTAGGTCATTTATATGGGCCCCACAAATACCGGCATGAACTTCCCCCCTAAACCTTTTAGCCTCTCGTCCAGCCAAGCATCTTAACTGAATACCATCAGCATGTCTCTTATATAGTGTGCCATCTACACTTATAAACTGGGTGGATAACTTTCGGATTATTCTCTAGTCCTTTTTGGTGGCTTCTTTTGGGAATACCGACTTCTCTAAGTAGTTCTGAATATCATAATACCACGGCCTCCCATCAGTAGTCTCAACTTCCATTACCTGCTCGGATTCAAAGCTATGCTTTTTTGAGCTTAAAATTAACACCGGTTCCATAATAACCCCTTCGGGGTTATCCCACATGCATACCAAAGTTGTGAGAGCGTCTGCCAACTGGTTCTCATTTCTTGGAATGAAATGGAAGGTGCAAGTTTAAAACTAATTGCTTAAGATCTTTAAGTGTTTTACGAATGGCATAAGTCGTCCTTCCTTAACAGATCATTCACCGACGTATCTCGGAATACTTTCGTTGTCTTTTTCCCTAATGCTAACAATACTTCCAACTTGAAAATGCAGGCTTCATACTCGGCTTTATTATTGGTGGTCATGTACCTTAACTTCTTAGCCAATGGTAGTTTTTCACCGTCTGGAGTGGTAAGAATAATTCTTGCCCCCGCACCCTTATTGTTAAGTACCCCGTCAAAATGCATTTGCCATCCATAAATCATAATGGCTATGACATCTTTGTGACGCGCGCCGAACCTAGCAAAGGCCCTCTTTGAACTCGCTTTTAGGATTCGAGGGATTGGTTCGCGTCTTTTTGATCTTGGGTGCCATGAGACATTTTGGATGCTTCCTTCCTAATAGAATATTGGAAAGGATCATCTAGCCTCACGGCACCTTCAGGCACCCTTGAGGTATTTTAGAGTCGCTACCCAATTTACGAGAAACTGGGAAAGGTCTCTAACCTCTTATTGGTTTAGACCAGAGATTGGTGTTCGAAACTTCACTCTTATTTATGCTTTGGTTAATTATAAATGAGTTTTTAACTTCCTAAAATTCTATCTCTCCTCTCACATGATTGATGTATTTAATTAAAAGCGCATTGCAAGTATTCAAAAGCACTAAATAAAAGCTATAAAGAAAAGCGATAAACAAAGAGATAAAGGAAAGCAATAAACACGTCAAGCACATAATTATAAGGAAAATAGGGGCGGAATACAACCCCAAATAAAAGAAGATTAAAAAACGTAAATTAGGACGGAATACAATCCCAAAAAGAAAACTAAATGATGTTGCCCCAAAATTAATTACAAGAGCCCAAAATGTATGAACATAAATTTAAACAAACAAACAAAATCAAACATAAGAAAAACTTACATAAATTGGGGCATTCGTTTGGTTTAGGAACATTGGTTCTTTCGCTCCTATTTGAAAAGGGATCGAAAAGTTATTTGATTGCTAGTTTGAAAAACCGAGATGAGTGATCTCATTTTGGAGAAAATTTAACTCTTCGTTTTATTATGATATTTTACATTCTTTGGCTAAAACCAGGGACATTGGTCCCAACTTTATTAGTAAAAAATTTAATTTAATTATAAAAATATTTTTGTAATTTTTTATCTCACTCGTGCATAAATAAAATATTTACTTTCAAGCAAACACAACACACAAGAGGGGGATAGGAAAGATCTCACCTAACCGATGTGTTCTCCTATGCATTGTGACCCATTCGTGTGGTCACAGGGACGCTCAAATAAAGAAATTCACATTTAAATCCCCAAACAAAAAATATCATTAAAAGATGTTAGTAATAATTTTAAAAAATTAATCAAACAAAGATAAAATAAATATAGGACATGTTAATTTAATATACAAATGATTTACATGCAAAGTAAATAAAAAGGGATCACCCAAAAAACCTACTAATAATAAAAAAAGTTAATATCAAAGCAATATCAATAACAATAATAAAATTACAACAACAACAACAACAACAACAACAACAACAACAACAATAATAATAATAATAATAATAATAATAATAATAATAATAATAATAATATTGATAATGATAACAGGACACCAATAATAATAATAATAATAATAATAATAATAACACAACACAACAAAAATAACAACAATAATAATGATAATATAAAATAAACATGAAATAATAATAATACTAATAATGATAATAACGTGAAATAATAATAATAATAATAATAATAATAATAATAATAATAATAATAGTAATAATAATAATAATGTAAAAATAGTATTAATTAATAATACACACGAAAGTCATGACAATGAATGAAGATAATACAAAATAAACATAAAGCCATCATACTAACAATAACAATAAAGGCAGTGAGATGCTAACTATAAAATAGCAACAAAGGTAAAATAATAAAGTGATAACAGTGACATGTGGGTTATAATGGTAAACATGTAGTGATAACAAAGTACCCCGTGGGACACCAAACTAATAATATTGACCAAGTTAAAAACCACAAAGAAATCAAATTAAAACTAAACATAAAATATCAATAATAGCAATCAACATTAAAAATGCTGGATAATAAACATGGTAATAATAGTAAAAATAAAAATATTAACACCAATAAATAATAAGTGGAAATAAATGAAAACGGGTCCAATAATATTTACCCTCAGAATTTATAGATCGAAGAAAACGGTGTCTTGATCCATCCTCCTTGACGAACTTACGGTGATAAACACCCGAAGAAAATATAAAAATCTATGTTTTTAAATAAATTAGCTCAAGAGAATATTTTTGGTGGGATGATTAAGTAAAAAATATTAATTTTTCTTTCTTAAATCAAACCAATGATGAAATATTTTTAGAGAAGAAAAGATTGAAACTTGAGAAGATGCTTAAGAATTTTTTTTTTTGAAGAAGAAATGCGGCTGTCTTCCCGGCTACACCAATGACATCATCTCCTTAAGTCGCCGCATAGATTGAGGAAAGATTTTCATCCTTCTGGGTGATGCGTCGAGTCTGCTCCAGACTTACGAAATGCGAGAGTTGCTCTTCTGAGCTGCACCGAGTCTGCTCCAGACTTACAAATTGCCGGGGATGTTCTTTTAAACTGCACCGAGCCTGCCCCAGGCTTACAAAGTGCGAGAGGTGCTCTTCTGAACTGCACCGAGTCTGCTCCAGACTTACAAAGTGCGAGTGTCATTTTTCTGAACTGCACCAAGCCTGCTCCAGGCTTACAAAATGCAAGAGGTGCTCTTCTGAGCTGCACTGAGTCTGCTCCAGACTTACAAAGTGCAGGGGTCGTTCTTTTGAACTGCACCGAGCCTGCTCCAGGCTTACAAAGTGCAAGAGGTGTTCTTTTGAGCTGAACCGAGTCTGCTCCAGACTTACAAAGTGCAGGGTTTGTTCTTTTAAACTGCACCGAGCCTGCTCCAAGCTTACAAAGTGCGAGAGGTGCTCTTCTGAGCTGCACCGAGTCTGCTCCAGACTTACAAAGTGCAGGGGTTGCTCTTCTGAACTGCACCGAGCCTGGTCCAGGCTTACAAAATGCGAGAGGGGCTTTTCTGAGCTGCACCGAGTCTGCTCCAGACTTATAAAGTGCGGGGGTTATCTTGAGATGGTGATGGTTCTCACTTAAATATTTCATGCAAAATTACAAGCACAGAGGTATATACAAGAAACTGTATGTATGGCATGAGATGTAAATACTTGCAAAAAAATGGATAGACCACATCCTAGGCGGTTAAGAGTCCGTTAAGGTTGCGGCTTGGCTGCTCCACCATGCCCCCAAGGATCCAGAAGAATGTCATCTTGGCTTTAGGGACTCTGACCCGAAACCTGTTTCGAACAACCCGTTAGGCGTGCATCTCTGCCCCCCCAGGCTCTAACTTATGTCTTGCATTATACACCACCTGCTCGAGGGGAGGTCATCCGAAGAACCGCAACCTTATCGCTCCAGGCATCGAAAGTCATTAATTAGAGGTAGTGCGTCCCTTGTAGATTTTTATATTAGCTTTTCTTAGCGGGAAATGCGTTCTTTCCGGATTCTCACAAAATCCTGTGTCTTATTTTTTTGCCTGGAATGGACCCAACCCAATCCAGCGGCTTTTATTCATTTTATTTTTTGTAGGACACATTGTCTGTTTTCAAGTTTTTACCTTGCCCTTTGGCCTAAATTTTTCTTAGAGCGCCAATTACGGTTTTCATCTCTAACGCTTTTTTTTAACGTGACCTCTAGACCCAGCTGCTTGTAAAGGCCGTCATGCCTCTGGTTGAAGATTGCCCTTTTGTTTCTATAAGGAAATACAAGGGAAAGCGCTTAGCCCGGCGGTCGATAATGGGACCTATCGGCTTAGGCATCCGGCCAGCGAGCGCAGAAATAGTGTATTGCCATTTAGATTTCACACACTCAGTAATGAACGATGTTTCTCTTTTTATAAAAGAACTAGGAAATGATGCGTGCATGGGTTGAACTGCTTTTATCTTATATTTTTCCACAAAATTGTGTACATTTCAGTATGATTTCTCCATACATAATCACCATTTAACATAGATTTAGAATGCAAGATTACATCTAATCTCGGAGTGGATCTTGTAAGCATCAGACTCCTGTCTCCAATCAGCCCTCTCGGGTTTTCTTGATTGGACATTTTCTCTCAAGTCTCTAATTTTTGCTCAGGGTGCCTTTTTTCGATTTTCACCCTGACGAGGCGTCTAATTTTAGCAAGGCCGCCTTTTTTCGATTTTCAATCCGTGGAGCATTTATTCTCTTCTTTTGATTTTAAGTCTTTAGCCATGGACCTTCTTGGGTCTGTTGATGCTTATTGGTTCTTTGAACTTGCTTCCCTTGCTGTCTGTCGGAATGCTGCTCCCTTGGGTTACAACTTTTCAAGAACAAATGGGTCTTCATACGTTGGCCTGAATTTACCTCGTCCGTCTGGAACACTCGGACCTATTTGCTTAAAGACCAAATATCACTCTTTCAGCGGGTGCTTTTTGACTTTCTTCCCAAACGATCGAATACGATGTTTTCTGACAGATCTGATTGCGATAGTAATCCCAAAATCTGTTTCCGTTTAACGTGCTTAGCTACTGTAGCCGTTGCTTCCATGACTGCCCCTTAAAGATTTGACGTGTTTCGACAGGCAGCCATCCTTTTGCCTCATGCATCAAGGAGTAAAGTGTGACTCTTGTAAGGGTTCCGACTGCAGACCCCAGCATGGGTCTCCTCTATAACCTTCTTGGCCTTCTTCTCGTCTAAACTCCTCAGCCGTATGTCATTAGTTCACCTCTCGTACTGCACACCCTCTATATTGATAAACTGGGTGGATAGCTTGTGAATCAATTTTTAGGTCCTTTTCAGTAGCCAAGAAGAACGGCAAAATACAAGTATGTGTAGATCAACGGGATTTGAACAAAGTTTGCCCCCAAGTAACTTCCCCTTGCCCTTTGATGATCAATTCTTTTTTTTCCTTCTCAATTCTTTTTTTTGTTCTTCTATTTTTTTTCGCTTCTCATTTTTTTTTCTTTTTTTTTTGTTTTCTTGTTTTGTTTTGTTTTTTTGTTTTGTTTTTTTTTTTCGCTCCCTAACAAGTTTCGTCCAAATCTTGATAGTTTGCACATACCCACACTTCTCTTCTTAACCATTGGAGATGTTGTTGATCCACCCAGTTGGGCACTACGCTTCAGTAAAAATTTAGCCCTAGTTCTGCTTGTGGATTCCCCCCTTTTAACCTTTCTTGTTCCTCCTTGTTTGAATCTTCTAAGCTTCTGCTTGACTGGTTCATGATCGGGATACACTGGCATAGCGTGTTTGGCGACTTCATAATTATCTCCTGGTATGTCCTCATAGGTCCAGGCAAAGACTTTTTCATTTCATCATTTTTTTTCATTCTCTCAAATTTTAATCTCTCTTCAAGAGTCATAACAGATGCTATCAAGATTTTCTTTGGGTTCTCAAAAGTTTCGAGAATAAATGGAATGGCATTAGTTGAATCAATATCAAATATAAATGTGCCATGATTATGCATAGTGAAATCACAAGAAACATCATACAAATAAACAAAGACATTCATTTTACTTCATAAAAATTAGAATTAAAATATCGTCATTAAGTAGTTCAAAAATAAAAAGAGAACATCTAAATAGCTATTTTCTTCCTTCCTTGCCAACATGGATGCTGTGGTCGACGATCTGTTGTCATCCCTGGGAACCGTCTTCCTTCTCCACTTAAGTACTCAATATGTCTTCCTCTCCTTCTTTTGCTCTTCTGGATCAGAGATTTGCTTACTATCAATGAGGTCTTGAACCCGGACCCTTAATGCCCGACAATAGTCTATTAAATGTCTGGTGTGCTGGTGGAATGTACAATATTGATCCGCTCTGTGGTTGGGCTTCCCTTGGCTTCTGGCTGACTTAGGAGGCAACGGCTATAATATCCCCTTTTCCATTAGCTTCTTAAAAACCCATGACAAGGATCTACCCAAATCAGAATAGTGCCTTTGACTTATTTTCGTGGTTGGGGCCATTGTGGCTCTAAAGTTTTTTCCATTGCTACCCAAGAGACTTGAGCTCCCATGACTACCTTGCCGGCATTCAGGATCTGTGATCTGGTTATTGTCGATCAGATCCTGGATCTCGTGCCTCAGCCTAGCACAATTATCCGTTACGTGGTCGGTGTGCTGGTGGTAGGCACAGTACTCATTTTCCTTATGCCCAGGCTACCCCTGGGTCTTAGCCGGCTTGGGAGGCATTGGCTGTAACATCCCCTTCTTCATCAACCTTTCCGGGACCCAAGAAAAAGGTTCACCCAAGTTAGAGTAGCGCCTTTGAGCTATCTCAGCTATTGGTACTTTCCCTGTCCTTCGGGTACCACTGCTATTATCATAGTAACCAACTCCTAGATTTGTGGCACCAGCAGTAGTCTCATTGAGAGGTGCCCGGGTAGTTGCGAGCTTGGACTTCACAATCTCTTCTCCCGGATCAGCTATTTCCTTTTAGTGTTTGAGGGACGGAGGAGGCCCAATGACTGTAAAGGATCTAGTCCTTCTGCTCTTCCCACTTGCCCAATTAGTGATTCGAGTGGTGCCCTGCCCCTATGCTCGGGAGTGGACGGAAACATTATAGCCGCCGTTGCATAATCCTTTTTGACTGTGGCTAGCTCAACCTAGTTAAGGGCAGTCGCCATAAGTTGAGCTTGAAGAACTACGGCCATGGCATCCATCCTTTCCTTAATTGTGGCCAACAACCTCTTTTCAAGCTCCTCGAACCTTCTATCCATCTCTTGGGTCATTAAGGCATGAGCCTCTTCAATCTATTGTGAGGGATCAACCGTTTCTAATGCCTATGGATATCCCTTTTGTTTTCCTTCCTCCTCACTCTCGCTAGCGGACCAATGATCTATCGCCGCTACAGAAATCCCTTCTTCACTTGTCCTGGGGTGGGTGATAGCGATATAATCATTCCCATACAAGTCCTGTACGATATACCACTCGGGAAGACTTGACCCAATCATAAAAACAGGTGGTGGCACAGCGTTATAGTCAAACTTCTTCTTGCCCTCTCTCCATTCAGGATCCGTGATCTGCTTACTATCGATCAGATCCTGAATCTGGTGCCTTAGCGTTACGCAATTATTCGTCAAATGCCCAGTATGTTGGTGAAAGGCGCAATATTCATGTTCTTTATGCCCCGGCTATCCTTGGGTCCTGGCTGGCCTGGGTTGTAGCTTTCCCTCCTTTATCAATCGCTTCAATATCCAGGACAAAGGCCGACCCAAATTTGAGAAGTACCTCTAACTGACCCCTGTTGCCGATACCTCAGCTATCTTCCCACTTCAATTGCCACTGTTGGACCCCGCTGACTTCGTTGCCCCCTGACTAGTGTAGCCCTTCTTGGCATAAGCCTCATTGCTTGCCTTTCTCGAAAGGTACTCTCCCTCAGCCTCGATAGCGATGTCTGTCAAAGACTCCTAGTCTCTCAACCCCTTCATCTTTAGTCCATCTCTCAGATACGGGCTCGCATTTTTTATGAACAGGCGTATCTGATCCTGAGTATCTGGCTTCCTTTTCATTTCCATTACCCTGTTTCTCCATCGGGTCAGATACTCATGGAAAGACTCGCCTGCCTTTTGTTGTAAAAATTACAAGTCCTTCAAAGTTACTTCCATTCTTGTACTACAATCATACCGTTTAAGAAACTCCTCGGTCAGCAAGTCCCAATCCTCTTCCGTCCTTCGGTCTAGCCCATGATATCAATCCACTGTCGGGCCGGTTAAGCTCAGACAAAAGTACTCAATCTTCTGTCTCTTCGTTAAGGTAGTACCCTTCATCACCAGCGAGTACTGTTTAATGTGTGCAGTGGGATCGAAAGTGCCATCGAACTTGGAAATGTCAGGCATTTTGAAATTCTGAGGGACCAAATCATCACTATCCAGCTCCCGATCTTCGGGGTTCATTCCTCCTTCTACCTTCAACATCCTTGTCATGGCTTCAAACCGCTCCTCCATGTTTCTCTACATCGCATCCTCTAGCTTGGGCGACTTCCCTTTCACTACCATCAGTTCCTCTAGCTCCTCCTATACGTCAATCTCAGATTTGGAGCCCTCTCTACGTTCAACAGGTGCTGGCGCTCTTGGCTCAACTGCAGGTGGATCAACTACCGCTGGGGGATCCTCTCTAACAGCCCTTTGTTCATCTTGCTTCCTAATTAAAGCGGCAGTCTGTTGCCCAATAGGTGGGGCCACGGTAGTGGCAAGGTTACCCATCATCGCCATCATTCTAGCCTCGAACTCTTCCAACCTTCTCCCCACTTCTTCAGCAATTATTACCCTAGTTGCATCAGAACCACTTGATGGATCCGACATTCTCGTCTCTATCGATGAATCCGAACTCTGACTTGATACTAACTCTGGGCAAATCTTTCTTAGTCGACCGTCGGGACCTCTAGACCACTTGGACAAATCTATGATGGCTGTAAAACACCTTTGTTAAGATGATGCACGATTGAAATGCAATGTATGGCCGTGCTGGTGCAGCATAGACAAACACATGCAAGCAGATAGATCCTCCCAACCTTATTTCTCCAACACACGAGGTAATATAGTCTCTTTCCTTGGTGGGCTTTATCCGAGGGTTAACAGGGAACCCATCGGACACGTATGGTGCACGGTGAAAAACCGACAGCATAACATCTTTAGCCTAATGTACATACGTATGGGTGTTTGGCCATTATGTATTTAAACAATTCAACCAAATCAAGATGGACCCAACGGGGCATGAAAGCCTTTGATGGAAGACCATTTAATTTGATTGATTTTGTTCAATATGTGACGGCCCAAATAACAAGCACGGTATTATGGTACATTGCACCTAGTGGAAGTTTTTATTTGCTGTTACATGAGCTTTGGTCAAAGGTGATGTTACTTTAGGGCTACCCAAGCATGGTTCCTGTCGACGGATCTAGTTCATCACGAGCATAGCGACCAATTGGGTCTCCATTTGATATATCTTTAACAGTACGAGGCTTGGGTTGGTGATCATCCTTAACACTTCCCTACAATGAGTGAAAGTAGGGTCGTGTTTTAGGAATGCACCGGGTTAGATAGGGGACCAACTAACATAATTTTAAGGCTCTAAAATGCAATGCAATTTTTGAAAAGAGATAGAATTTTAAGTTTTAAAAACTTAATTATATTTTTAACTCAAACACTTTCAGAGCAAAGTCACAAACAATCCCAAGCGGATTCGCCACTGTGACGCGTGCCGAACCTAGCAAAGGCCCTCTTTGAGCCTGCTTTTAGGATTCAAGGGATTGGTTCGCGTCTTTTTGATCTTAGATTTCATGAGACATTTTGGATGCTTCATTTCCAATAGAACATTGGAAATTATCATCTAGCCTCACGGCACCTTTAGGCACCCCTGATGTATTTTGGAATCGCCACCCAATTTACGAGAAACTGGGAAAGGTATCTAACCTCTTATCAGTCTAGACCAGAGATTGGTGTTCGGAACTTCACTCTTATTTATGCTTTGGTTAATTATAAATGAGATTTTAACTTCCTAAAATTCTATCTCTCCTCTCACACGATTGATGCATTTAATTAAAAGTGCATTGCAAGTATTCAAAAGCAATAAATAAAAGCTATAAAGAAAAGCGATAAACAAAGCGATAAAGGAAAGCGATAAACACGTCAAGCACACAATTACAAGGGAAATAGGGGCAGAATACAACCCCAAATAAAATAAGATTAAAAAATGTAAATTCGGACGGAATACAATCCCAAAAAGAAAACTAAATGATGTTGCCCCAAAATTAATTACAAGGGCCCAAAATATATGAACATAAATTTAAACAAACAAACAAAATCAAACATATGAAAAACCTAAATAAATCGGGGCATTCGTTTGGTTTAGAAATATTGGTTCCTTCGCTCCTATTTGAAAAGGGATCAAAGAGTTATTCGATTGCCAGTTTGAAAAACCAGGATGAGTGATCCCATTTTGGAGAAAATTTAACTCTTCGTTTTATTATGACGTTTTACATTCCTTGGCTAAAACCAGGGATATTGGTCCCAATTTTATTAGTAAAAAATTCAATTTAATTATAAAAATATTTTTGTGATTTTTTATCTCACGCGTGCATAAATAAAATATTTACTTTCAAGTAAACACAACACACAAGAGGGGGATAGGAAAGATCTCACCTAACCGATGTGCTCTCCTATGCGTCGTGACCCATTCCTGTGGTCACGGGGACGCTCACACAAAAAATTCACATTTAAATCCCCAAACCAAAAATATCATTAAAAGATGTTAGTAATAATTCTAAAAAATTAATCAAATAAAGACAAAATAAATATAGGACATGTTAATTTAATATACAAATGATTTACATGCAAAGTAAATAAAAAGGGGTCACGCAAAAAACCTAATAATAATAATAAAAGTTAATATCAAAGCAATAACAATAACAATAATAAAATTATGATAACAATAACAACAATAATAATAATAATAATAACATGACACCAATAATAATAATAATAATAATAATAATAATAATAATAATAATAATAACACAACACAACAAAAATAACAACAATAATAATGATAATATAAAATAAACATGAAATAATAATAATACTAATAATGATAATAACGTGAAATAATAATAATAATAATAATAATAATAATAATAATAATAATAATAATAATGTAAATATAGTATTAATTAATAATAAATACGAAAGTCAAGATAATGAATGAAGATAATACAAAATAAACATAAAGCCATGATACTAACAATAACAATAAAGGCAATGAGATACTAACTATAAAATAGCAACAAAGGTAAAATAATAAAGTGATAACAGTGACATGGGGGTTATAATGGTAAACATGTAGTGATAACAAAGTACCGCGTGGGACACCAAACTAATAATATTGACCAAGTTAAAAACCACAAAGAAATCAAATTAAAACTAAACATAAAATATCAATAGTAGCAAACAACATTAAAAATGCTGGATAATAAACATGGTAATAATAGTAAAAATAACAATATTAACACCAATAAATAATAAGTGAAAATAAATGAGAACGGATCCAATAATATTTACCCTCAGAATTTATAGATCGAAGAAAACGATATCTTGATCCGTCCTCCTTATCGAACTTACTGTGATAAACACCCGAAGAAAATATAAAAATCTATGTTTTTAAATAAATTAGCTCAAGAGAATATTTTTGGTGGGATGATTAAGTAAAAAAACTTAATTTTTATTGTTCAAATCAAACCAAGGATGAAATATTTTTAGAGAAGAAAAGATTGAAACTTGAGAAGATGCTTAAGAATTTTTTTTAAAGAAGAAAAACGTCTTCCTTTTTTTTCTTTGCTTCAGAGAAAACTAAAACCCTTTTTTTCTTGAATAAATGTGCCCCCCCTGGAAATGAAGACCAAGTCTTCACTTATTTCCCTGTTTTGTCCCAAAATGGGAATGGACAAAACATGCTTTTAATCCCATTAACCAAAACTAACATAAAAACATGAAACAAACTCAATAGAATAAAAAAATTGACTGAAAAAAAAAGATGCAGGTGGTGAAAACGACAGCACGCGGCAGGGTGAGGGGATGCTCGCAGGTCGCCCTGGGCGACATAAGCCCCTGCGGGCGCACGATGGGCAGGGCGTGCGTCGCCCCTGGTGACGTGCGCCCCTGCGGGCGTGTGAAGGGCAGGGGTACACATCGCCCCTGACGACGTGCTGCCCGGTGGGCGCACAAGGGGCATGCATTACTTTCATCATCGGGTAATCCGGATCTTGCACCGCCTTGGGACTCGGTGTCTACAATCTTCATCTTGGAAGTTATACTCAACTTCGATGGGATGATCTATTAGGAATTCTGCTATAGCCCGACCTTTAATGATCTTTCTGGTGATGTACTCGATGTCAAATTCTTGCAACAGCAGCAGCCATTTTCTATTTTTCCCAATAACAAAGGTGCCTCTTTGGAGATACCTGAGACAATTTTGCTTGGCAATAGCCTGAACCTTATAAGAATAAAAGTAATGCCTTAATTTCTTGGAAGCCCAAATTACTGCTAGGCAAATTTTTTCGACTTCGGCATACTTGACTTCGTAAGGGAGAAACTTTTTACTAAGGTAATAGACTGCAAACTCTACTCCGAACTCATCCTCTTAGGCCATCATAGCACCTACAGAATTATCTTCTATGGCTAAGTACAAGATTAGAGATTTAACCGGTTGCAGTGGCCTTAAGACTAGCGGGTTTGACAAATAATCCTTAATGGTATCGAAAGCCCTTTGGCAGTCGTCGTTCCATATCACGGGTTAGTTTTTTCTGAGAAGCTTAAATATTGGCTCACAAATTGAAGTAAGCTTGGCAATAAACCTACTGATGTACTTCAATTTTTCCAAGAACCGATATCTCATTAATGGCTTTGGTATTATCAGGATTGACCGCAATTCCTTTCTGAATTACGACGTGTCCTAACATCTTTCCCGAGGTAACTCCGGAGATACACATTTATAGTTCAAACGGAGATCATACTTATTGATTATTTGAAAGAATTTTTCTAAGGCCTCGAAGTGACCCGCTTGAGTAGCCGATTTGATCATCATGTCATCAACATATAGTTCCACCTCCTTATGGATCAAATCATTAAAAATCTTGGTGGCTAGTTTTTAGTAAGTTGCTCTGGTGTTTTTTAACCCGAAAGGTATCACTTTGCAAGCAAATATTCCCCACTCGATAATAAAAGCTACCTTGACACGATATGCAATTTTGTTAAGGATTTGGTTGTACCCGGCGTACCCATCTACAAAATTGTATATTATGCAAGCAGTTGCACTATCTAACAGAACATTGATATGAGGTAGAGGAAAATCATCCTTTGGACATGTTTTGTTCAAATCCCGGTAGTCTACGTATACTCGAACTCTTTCATTTTTTTTAGCCACAGGGACTACGTTGGCTAGCCATGTCAGGTATTAGACCTCAATTAAAAACTTAGCCTCGATCCCTCTTTTTCCTTTTGCGCCCATTCTAGCCTGAGTCGTCTTAACTTCTACTTGACTGGCTTAGATTAGGGATAGGTCGGGATGGCGTGTTCAATAACCCCTCGACCAATTCCCGGTATGTCCTCGTAGGTCCAAGCAAAGACCTATTCACACTTTTTTATTATTCTTTCAAAATTTTTCCTCTCTTTAGGAGTTATGTCATATGCTATCAAAATTATTCATCTTATTAATGACTGAATTGGAAACATCACACAAGTTGCAGCCGACGGTTGGGTAACATCCTGGCTTTTTGGAGGTTCTTCAATAACCTCTAGTGGAATCTTGTTCTCTTGTTTCTGAAAATTCACAGCTTTATCTTCTACATTCTCATTTCTTTTCACTCGGGTGGTTAGAAGTCTATCCATGACAATCTCCTCAGATGCATCTTAGTCCTAGACAGTGACTTGGGTCATAATCTCCTCGTGCCAAAAACCTTCCACAGGCTTGATAACTCTGATGTCCCAATCAAACATGTCATTAAAAACCTCGAATCCTGGTATGATTATTCCATCTATCCATTGGGGCTCGACTTCTCTAGTATAAGCACAAACTGAGGTGGCTGGCACAAAACTCTCCGTGATGTGAGGGATCTCACCTGTTATCTTCTTACTCTTTATTGTTGTGCCTTTGTACCCAAGGCCTTTTGAATCTTTATGACCCCTTATCATGATAGCTGATTGTGGCCCTTTAGAGTTCTTGCCCAGGCCTGCCCCTGGAAGGAAAGACATTTTCTTCATCCTATTGACCACCTGGGGACTCTCTGCAGAATTCGCTTCTTCATCTATCATAGCTATGTGAAAGCCACTGAAGGGCTGCTTCAAAATTTCAGAGTGAAAACTTAATTTTCCCTAGTAGCTCTAATTGTCACTACCTGCCCCTCATGCGGAATTTTTATCATTTGGTGTAAAGTGGATGGCACTCTGCCCAACTTGTGAAATCAGGGCCTCCCCAGTAATGCTAAAAAGTTAGCAAGAATTGGGAAGACCACAAATTCTGCTTCCGTCTCTACTGGCCTTGTTTTCACCATCGCTCTAAAAGTCCCTGAAGCTTGTATTCTAGAGTTGTCATAGGCAGTGATCGTGAGATCAGATTTGCTCAACATATTCTCGTTCAGCCCAAAAGCAGAGATCGCCACCAAAGGACACACATTTATAGACGACACATCGTCAACCATCACACACGCTATATGTTTGTCATTAATTTGTACCCTTATGTACAATGGGCAGTTATGGTTGCGGCCTTCTGTCGGCAAATCTGCATCTGAATAAACAAGTTTCTCTCTAGAACTTCCTTTCACAATGTCTAACAATTCGATGGGGGAAATAGTGGTTGCAATTGTGGACTTGCACAATGCCTCTATTAACTTCTGCCTGTGCGATGGGGATTGCCTTAAAAGGTCCCAAATCGATATCTGAGCTGGTGTCTTTTTTAGCTGCTTCATTATCTAGTTTTCTTTCAGCTCCTTCTCTACAAGCGTTGGCACTGGATCCTATTGTTTCTTTATCTCTAGAACTACTCTTTTGCTCTAGGTCACTGCTCTCATTTTCTCTTTATTTTCGTTGTTTGAGCCCCAAGGATTAGCGAGCTCTCCTTCTTGCTCTACACTCTCACTAGTAGACTCCCAATAATCTATTATCACTATGGGCAACTCTTTTTCACTTTCCTTCTGCACATGGAAGGTTAATGTGTATGTATTGGTTTAATAAATAAATATAACTATTGAATTCTATATATACATCAAACCCAAAACTTGAGGTATTTTGATGCTTATATGAATTTATATAAATGATCAAATTTAAATAATATTTTCATTTTAATCCAACACATTCATATTAACCTATAATTATTTCAAAATAAAAAATAATACATTCATTATATAAATGATCAAATTTAAATAATATTTTTATTTTAATCCAACACACGCACATGAATCTATAATTTTTTTTATCACGTGTTAACAAATTGAGTAAAAGAAAATTATTTTTGTCATATTAATAAAAGAATGGACAAATTTTATTTATATTTTTCCATCCACAAAAAAATTATATTTTTTTTATTAAAAAATAAAAAAAAAAAAGAAAAAGAAAAATCGGCAGCTTTTTGAGCTTTCCATTCTAACATTAAATTTGTTGCGAAAATGAAATCCATTTCCGCAACATTGTGTTACGGAAATGCAAAAAACCCCAACTCCCCAAATATTTTTCAAAATACCCCAAAAATATTTAAATATTTTTTAAAAAACATTATTTATAAAAAAATTCCACTAAAATACCCTTTCATTAAACTACAGTCAAATTCGGGTTTAACAGTGATAATATTGCACACTACTCGGACTGCTTTTAGCTGATGTGGTGGTCATGCATGCGGAATGAGGCCATGTAGGCGGCATGTACTGAAATGCTCTTTAAATTTTCTTAAAAAGGTTAAAATATCCCTCAAAATTTTTTTTAGAACAAAAATGTCCATATACTTACCAAAATGGTACTAAAATGCTCATCTATTCAAGCTAAAGTCAAGTTCAGGTTTAACAGTGACGACGTTGCACACTACTCGGACTGCTTTTAGCTGATGTGGTAGACATGCAAGCAGAATGAGGCCATGTAGGTGCCACGTAAGCGTAGGATCCATAATAAAAAAAATTCACCCTGTGTTTTCCAATTTTCTCCCACTTCTCCCAAGTACGATCTATGCTTTCTCTCAAGGAAAACACAAAAAATCCTACATCTATTTCACAGGCGACATTTGTTCCATTGATGTGTAGAAGAAATCTATTGATCTAGTGATGAGATTAGTTTTTTGGGAGCAGTAGTGAAGCAATTTGATTGAAAAAATCGTTGAAGAAGAAAGGCTGTGCGATCTGTGCATTATAACAAGGAAAAGACAAAAATAGAGAAAGTAAAGAAAGGTAAATCCTATTCACACTATTTCTTACCCATTGTATCTTTGTGGTCCCATGTTCTTTTCGATCTTTTGGTCAAATTATTGCTTTTTTATATACTTTATTTACAAACCCTAAGTCAGAAGTATATTGATTTTTAACAATTATTGGTTTTGGTTGTCGGGTTTTCAATTCCTATCGTTTATGGTATATGTTTTTTTATTATTATAAAAAATAATAAATTAATTTGTTTTTTTTCTGTAATGGTTGTGTGTAGGTTATGTGGGAATATGACAACTATTGTTAACTTTGAATTAAATTATAATGGAGTTTGGAGAATAGATAATGAGTTAGGTTATGATGTAGGTGAAGTCTATAAAGTTGATATCTATGATGCGGATAAAATATCTTTTTTTAATCTTAAGGGATTATTTATTGATAAAACTGTTGAGAAAGATGTTAAGTTGATTTTTGTTGAGATTCCTCAGGGTTTTTATTTTGAAAAATATGCAAATATTGAGAATGATTTAGATATAGTGAAGTTACTAGATTTGATTAAAATCTATGATGAGTTCAGAGTAATTAAGCTTTTTTCAGTTTATGATGAATCTATGAAGTTTTATTATCAATGCTTGCAAGTGTGCTTTAGTGATATTAGGAATGAGGGTATAATGCGCAAAATAATCTGGATGGAGATTATAATAAATTCATATCAAATGTTATTTTCACGCTTCCATCATTTGAAGAAGAAAGGGTTGGGGAAAGCGTAGATGTGCACGGGGCTGCTGAAGAAGAAAGAATGGGGGTATTCAATAGATGCAAATAGGGCTGTTGAAGAAAAAAGAGTGGGGGATTCAGTAGATGTGAACGGGCCTGCTAAAGAATAAAATGTAGGTTTTGGTGATGAAATTGATGTGAATAGTGCTCCTCAAGCGAAAATTGATGAATGTGTTGATGAGGATGAGAATTAAAATGATGATGATGAAGATGAAGATGATTCATAGGCCACTGAGATTGATGAAGTATCTAAGGTTGACCTTTCATTCCTTGAAGATGAGGAGTTTGAGATTATTAGAAAAGAAAGAAGAAAAAACATCTATGCAAAAGACAACTTGATTAAGCATATACAAGTGGGATTGACATTTAAGGACGTGAAAGAAGCAAGGGAACCAGTCAATATGTATTCAATTTGCAATGGTTTTGGGTTGAAAGTGAAGAAAGCAAACAAGAGTAGGACTAAATATGTGTGCAAATAGGGATGTCCTTTCTTCTTACTTATTAGTAAGGAGAGTCAAGGCAGTGGTGTGAAAGTCAAGACCATTAATGAATTTCATGAATGCCTAAGATGTTATGACAATCTAAAAGCAATTAAAAACCTTCTAGCAAATTATCTAAGGCAGATTGTGCAAGAAGATCCTTCAATAAATGTTGAGAAGATGCCAAAAAAAAAAGTTAAGGATGAGTGGAATATTAATGTAAATGAAGCAAAGTATAAAAGGGCTAAAAAGATTATACTTAAAACAATGAAGGGGACTCAGAGAAGCAATTCGGGGTCTTTAATTTATTTGGAGCTAGATAGAGGTGAGTTGGAGAATGGAAGAATGGTTTTCAAAAGACTTTTTATAATGTTTATGGCTTGTAAATAGGGCTGGAAATCCAGATATAAGCTCATCTTAGGGCTGGATGGTGCTTTTTTGAAGGGTCCTTATAATGGACAATGTAACACCCCTTTATACAAACATTCTATAACTTGTATTGCCTATAACTTATCGTCGGTCAAACAACGTGTCACACTATAGAATACGTAATCCAGGTCATGTGTGTTTACTTGCATTCACATAATTTAATTAAATATCAATATATAGTTAAATAATACTATATAAAGTGGGAATACAAAATTTTTGTTTCATTGATACGTTACAACATTCAAAGTCACTAAATACATTAGTTTCTTTAACTTTCCATACACACACTAATACATACATTTATCATTTTATTTATAAAATATTACAATTACATAAGCTTTTACAAAACCTACATTAATCTCCTTCTTCTAGTCTTGTGTTGGCCTTACTCTGTACGGATCGTCCTTGGACTCAACTCTATCTCCAAAGGGTTTAGGGTTTAGGGTTTTAGGGTTTAGAGTTTAGAGTTTAGGGTTTAGGGTTAGATATTATGTTGCATAGAATTTATGGTTTTTCACAGAATGGATTAACTGAGCCTCCTAGATCTTTTAAACCTAATGAATTTTGGACTTATTTAACTGATTTACAGACACCTTTTAAGACTAGGGCTGCTATGTCTATATACATCAAAGATTTGAAATATTGGATTTTGCATAAGATTTTGGCTTCCTTAATTTTTAATAGGCCTGAATTTAGTAGAGTTTCCTACCATGAATTATTTTTGATGTGGTGTGTGCATAAGGGCAAACAAGTATGTTGGTCTTATTGGATATTAAATGAGTTGATGCAATGTGTAAACAAGAAAGATTCACCTATTACTCATGGGCATGTAGTTGCTGCTATTGCCAAGCATTTGCATGTTCATATTCATGCCTTCGCTAACATGCTTTCTTGTAAATATTTTACTAAACATTTATTTGTGCGTGGAGGGGTTGTAAATAATGATTTTCAGGAAATTTCACCTCATCTACGAATTTGTTGGAGGGAACTTGCAGGCCCTTCCTCTCAACTAGATGAAGAGAGTGAGGGGGAGCCTAGTAGAGATGATTCCATGCATGAGATCCCTGCTGCACCTAAAATTGGTTCTTCCAGCCATAATGTGCCAGTAATGTTTGATCAAATTCTTTACAATTTAAATCATATACAAGATCAGCAAACTGTTTTGGCTAGAAGGCAAAGGAGATTGGAGTACAAGGTTGACCAGTTCATCACGCAAGTTGGGTTTGTGGTTCCATCACCTCCACCTTCACCATGATAGGGGAGTGTTTATTTTCTTTATTTTATTTTATTTTATTTCTTTCTTTTAATTGTTTGTTTTGTGTCATTCCTTTACATTGAGGACAATGTTGGTTCTAAGTGTGAGGGAGTGAGTGTGTTGTGTTGTTTATGAATACTTATGCTTTATAAGTTTTTGTATGTATTTTGTATGTTAATTGCATGATTATTTGTGTGTCTTAGTTTTTTAATTAGGTTCTTAGTAAGCTTTATTATAAAGTATTGTTCTTTTGGTATATTATATAGGTTGTTAAGTCAATTATTTTTTATGCTCATTTTTATCAGTTTTTCAAAATTTTTGGTATGTGTTTTAAGTTTTTCCAGTTATTTTCTTTTACTTCTTTCAACATTATGGATTATTTAGTCTTTTAACTAACCATGTTTGTAAAGTTAGAATTTGCTCATTTAGTTGAAAATTTTAAGTTTCTAGTTGCCTGTGAAAACGATAGCCATAATGGCAATATTTAGAGAGATCAAAACACTCACTTTTGTTTCGATGTCTGTATTCAATAAAACATAAGTATTTATACAAAAATACTAAAGCTAACTAAGGAAACTAATATCTGTTAGCTTATGATTTTATTCCTATAATCTTGCTATGCTGAATAGGAAACTAAATATATACATTGATACTATCTACACTGATATCCCCCCTCAAATCGATGCTGGGCGATTTACAAGCATCAATTTGTTAATGAGAAACTGATGTCGACCAATAGGAAGAGCCTTAGTAAACACATCGGCAGATTGATGCTGAGTAGCGATATGTGGAAGAGAAATAACATGTGAATCATATGCCTCACGAATAGAGTGACAATCTACTTCAATATGCTTGGTTCGCTCATGGAAGACTGGATTAGCTGTAATCTGGATAGCACTAGTATTATCAGCATGAAGAGGTGTAGGATCAATTTAGCAGAAGCCAAGTTCAGCCAATAGCCCTCGAAGCCAAAGAATCTCAGAACAAGCAGATGACATAGCTCGATACTCAGACTCCGTGGAAGACTTAGAAACACGATCTTGCTTCTTGCTTTTCCAAGAAATCAGGGAGGAACCAAGAAACATGCACCAACTAGTAATGGACCGTCGAGTATCAGTACACCCCGCCCAATCAGCATCACTATAAGCAACAAGACTGATGGGGGGAGTCAATGGGAAAGAACAAACCGCGGGCAGAAGTGCCATGCAAATAACGAACGATTCGGCGAACAGCAGCGAGATAAAGATGCCTGGGTGCTTGCATGAATTGACTAACCTGTTGAACAGCAAAGGAAATATCTGGACGAGTAATAGTCAAATAGTTAAGGCTGCCTACGAGGCGCCTATACAAAGTAGGATCAGAAAGAAGATCACCCTCGTCATGGAAATATTTAACATTCACTTCCAAGGGAGTATGAACAGAAAGACCATCCTGAAGACCAGCCAAAAAAATCAGTTCTTGAGTATACTTATGTTGATGTAAAAAAATACCAGCAGAAGTATAACGCACTTCAAGGCCTAAAAAATAGTGTAAAGGACCCAAATCTTTCATATGAAAAAAGCCTTGAAGACGCTCCTGAAGTTGAGAAATCAATTCAGAATCAGTCCCAGTAATAACAATATCATCAACATATACCAGAAGCAAGACAATTCCCTTAGAAGTTTTGCACAGAAACAAGGAGGAATCATACTGACTTTGAACAAAAGAGAAGCTTAGAAGAGCATCACGAAATTTATTGAACCAGGCCCGAGGTGCCTGTTTCAAACCATAGAGTGACCTCTTTAACTTACAAACATCTGAAGACGAAGTAGAGAATAACCCAGATGGTGGAGTCATGTAGACATCCTCTTTAAGATCCCCATGCAAAAAGGCATTTTTAACATCTAGTTGTCGTAAAGACCATCCCTTTGAAGCAGCGATAGCAAGAACAAGTCGCACAGTCGTCATTTTTGCTACAGGAGCAAATGTCTCCTCATAGTCTACGCCATATTCTTGCCTATTACCAAGAGCAACTAACCTTGCTTTATATCTATCAAGTGAGCCATCAGATCGCAGCTTGATTGAATAAACCCATTTACAACCAATGGGATGAATACCAGTAGGACAAGGAACAAGATCCCAGGTATGATCGTCTTGAAGAGCCTGAAGTTCTTCTTGCATGGCTTTGGCCCAACATGCTTGTTTTGCTGCCTGAGAATAAGATGTAGGGATTGGAGCATGAGATAAAGTGGCAGAAAAACCATACCTATCTGGAGGACGACGAACACGAGTCCGTCTTCGAGGAACCTCCAGAGTTGGCAATGGATCAGGGTCGAGAAGGACTTATGGGAATGGAGGGGGCTGTTGTCCCTGATAGACCATACCCTATTTAAAACGCTCAAAAGGGCGAGAAATGCCATCAAAGTGAGGAAGAAGAACACGGTCCAAGGAAGAGACATGTTGCTGAAAATAATACTCATGTTCAAAGAAAATCACATTTCTAGAAACACGCATGCGATTGGCAATACCATCATAGCATAAAAATCCCTTGTGCGCAGTACTATAACCCAGAAAAGCACACCGAACAGATTGAGCAGTAAGTCGCTCATGTGAAGGCAAGTGAACAAAACAAACACAGCCAAATGTGCGCAGTGTATGATAATCAGGATGCATACCAAATAAGCGATAATAAGGAGAATCAAAATGCAACTGTGAAGAGGGAAGGCGATTAATTAAATAGACTACAGTAGACAACGCTTCCACCCAAAACTTAGATGGAACTGAAGACTGCAAAAGCAATGTGCGAACCATATCTAACAAGTGACAATTTTTTCGCTCAGCCATCCCATTCTGTTAAGGATTATAAGGACATGTTTGCTGAGATATAATACCTTTTTGTTGTAAGAAACCCTGGAAGGCATGCGACATATACTCCCCACTATTGTCAAATCGTAAAACTTTTATATAGGTGGAGAACTATATCTCAACATAAGCCACAAAAGCTCGAAATGCAGTAAGCACCTCTGCCTTGGAATGCAGAAAATATATCCAAGTAAAACGGCTATAGTCATCAATGAACGTGACAAAATATTTATACTGCCCATGTGAAATAACAGGAGTAACACCCCAAACATCACTATGTATAACTGCAAAACAACTATCAGCACGACTACCACAAGTAGTAAAAGGCAAAGTCTTACTTTTTCCAAGCTTACAAAAAAATCAAAAGACAATATATGATCAGAAGACTGAGCTTTATTGCCAAGAAAACCACGTTGCATTAAATTATTCAAAATCACATTATTCGGATGGCCTAATTGCTTATGCCAAACCTCAGTCTTATTTGCAATAATATTAGAAGCTAAAGACAAAGTGCTAGGAATAGTAAACAGCAAAGGAAATAATCTGCCCACTTTAGGCCCCCTCGCGATCACCTTCCCCGACACCTGATCCTGCACAAGACAACCACCACGAGAAAAATTCACATGACAGTTATTTTCCACCATTTGACCAACTGAAATCAAATTAGTAGACAATTCCGGAGAAACAAACACATTGCAAAAAGAAGGTCCAATATCACCAATGGCAGTAGTAGGAAGGTCATTTCCATTAGCAATCTATATATTTTGTGTGCCAGTATATGTCCGAAGATTTTGTAACAAATGAGAAGAGCCAGTCATATGATTAGATGCACCAGAATCAATAAGCCAAGGAGAAAGAACATGTTTACCTTGCCCCTAAAGGTTAGAAGCAGAAAATGCTGATAAAATCATCTGTTGTACCATTTCTGGAGTAACAGTAGACTGATTAGTGATAGGAACAGCAGTGGGAAGTGTTGCATCTGAAGGTGTTGCGCAACGATTGTCTGAAATAGCAGCTTGTAAACCTCGAATTCGACAGTTTTCTGGACGAGTAGGACATTCCTTTATAATGTGTCCAGTTTGCTTACAGTAATTACAGAATTTCTTACTGCAATGGCGAAAAATATGCCCATACTCCTTGCAACTGTAGCACTGCATCTGTCCCTTTCCCCGATGCTTCCCTTGAGCAGCATAAGCAACGTTAACAATATCAGATGACTCTGTGGATGCACTTATTACAGCCTGTGTAGCCAACCTCTGTTCCTCACGCAATAATTCACCAAAACATATATCCAACGATGGAACCGGATTTCTATTCAGCAATCCAGCCCGGGTAACTTTAAATTCTGGTCGCAATTTCATCAAGAATTGATCACGCCAACTATCTTCATGAATCACTCGAAGGCTGGCTAAAACTTCACTAGGAACCTTTGCATAAATAATACCAGAATATTCGCTCCAAAGGTTAAGAAATCCAGAATAATACTGCTCAATAGAAAGATTACCTTGACTGAAATTGCTAAGCTCAAGTTCTAATTGAAAACGACGAGCGGTATTATCTTGATAATAAATACGCTTTAAATAATCCCACATATCTTTAGCCGTAGTAAAAGAGCGTAGATTATTTACCATATGAGCGTCAATTGAGCCTATGATCCAGGAAATAACTCGGGCATCCTTTATTTCCCATTTATTGCGTGCTATATCACCCGTAGGAGCAGGAGAAGATCCATCAATGTGACCCCAAAGCTCCTTCCCCTTCGAAAACATCCTGATCTGAAATTCCCATGCTGCATAATTCTTACTTGAAAATCTAATACCCAAGGTCTCCGAAGTCATATTGCAAAAAAAATGGAAACAGAAAAAAATGATTAACCCAAGAATTAATCGCAAAGCAGATCCAGAAGCAGGAGAACAAAAAATGCAACTGTCCACCCTCCAAACAAAGCCAAAGGACCACGTCGACACCGGAGAAGCACCGAAAATGGGATTATGACGGCGGAGAAGAAATTGGAGAAGAAGACGATGCCTCACGCGCTTTCACTCGCTGGCGCGTGGAACAGTACCCGAAACCTACAGACGGCGAGTGAGATACACTCGTGCAACATCAGATCACCGGACTTGGAGAACAGGCCGGAAACACACCGGCGCTACTTCTTTGGTGGGCGGTGAGATTCCGATAGACCCAAAAAACATGTAACCAAAAGAATCCCAAAAAAATACCAAACCCGAAAAAATTCCAGAAACCAAAAAACAAACCCAGAAATTCAAAATAGCTCTGATACCATGACAATATTTAGAGAGATCAAAACACTCACTTCTGTTTCGATGTCTGTATTCAATAAAACATAAGTATTTATACAAAAATACTAAAGCTAACTAAGGAAACTAATATCTGTTAGCCTATAATTTTATTCCTATAATCTTGCTATGCTGAATAGGAAACTAAATATATACATTGATACTATCTACACTGATACATAATACTTACCTTTTATCTTTTCAACAATGGATGAGGACTCAAAAATAAAAGAAAAATAAAAATAAGTGGGATGGAGCATAAAATGCACCCACTCAAGTCATAAAAAGAAAAAGATAGCAAGATATACATCCAAAATTGCAACAATATGGGATGGAGCGTAAAACGCACCCATATTACCTTCTCTTACTATGCATGGGATTAAATGAAAAAAATATATATACCCATGTAAAACAAAAAGAAAAATCAAAAAGAAAATAAAAAAAGAGTCTAAAAATGCCATGAGATTGGATTAAGGGTAAATGAGCTTGAACTGTCCTAAATGCAGCTAGCAATTTTAGAATTTTTAACTTTATGATCAATTTTCTCTCTTTGATTCATGTTTAGTTTTTGAGACTTTATATTCTTTATATTGGAAATAGTAAAGTTAGATGACTTGTTGAATTTCCAATACATACTTAGAACTTTGATTTACTGATATGTGTGAGTGTTTGAGATAGTTGATTTTTGCAATTTTAGTATATATGCTGAATGGACAGTGCTTTATAATTATGTTTACTAGCTGTTAAATTTTCTTATTTCTTTTCTCTTGCTTGAGGACAAGCAAGGTTTAAGTATTGGGGAATTTGATAGGAGTTTAATTGAGGTATAATTTAGTGTATATTTTATATGAGTTTATGTAATTAATTATGCAATTATGGTTATATTTGATTGCATATGTGTTAGTTTATGTGTATATGTGTTAATATGTGCGTTTGTTGTATTTACAGGTCTATTTAACTGTAAAAGTGGGAAAACATGTATTACTAGAGAAGGATATGAAGAACTGGTGGAGCACAAGTTGAACAACATAGAGAAGTAATGAAGAACACGACTCGGATGGAAGAGCACGTGTCGGAGTGCTATACAAGGCGAGATAGAGCAGAAAGAGAAAGAAGAGAAGAAAGAAGAGTAGAACTATCCGAGTAGGAGAGAAGAGCGCGACTAGGAGAGGAAAGGCTGAGACGTGTTGTGAAGCACGACTAGGATGGATGGACCCGACTCGGACAACATAGCACGAATCATGCTAAAGTAGAGAGAAACAGAGGAGGAAAGAAGAAAAAAAGATAAAGGAAAAGGGGAGCGCGTTCTGTCGCGAGCGCGACAGAGACGACCGTTGGGGCAGTTTTCTGCCAAAACTCACTTCAAAAGTCACCTCCTTTCACCAACAATTACAACAATTCTCAAGGGACATCTCTAAGAGACACAAACTTTAAATTATTATCTATAAATATGTAGTTTAACTTTAATTTTAGATGTATGGAATTTTAGTTAAGTAATTTTCTGTATTTTGTAAGACAGATTTATAGTTAAAGTTCTTAGTTAGTTTTCATGTTTTGAAGAAGAAGATCAAGGAGAAGAAAATCTATTTGAAGAGTTGAGAAAAGGGTTGAAAGACTTCTATCTTATTCTCTTATCTTTTATTTCTTCTCTGTCATTTAATGAATACTAACTTAATGAATTTGTTCATTATTAACATTCTCTAATTCCATCTACTTTAAGAGTCTTTGAATGCAGATTTTCTATTAGTATATTTTGCATGATCTTTATAAGTTAAAGTAGATTCGAAAAACTATTTTAACTGAAATCTAATAGGAATTCATTATCAAGATATATTTTGAGAGATCGGTATATTGAGATAGTTGCTAAAGGTTGGTGCTTATTCTTAGAATATGTAATTAATAACCTCTAATTCATTAATGAAAATTGTGAGTTAGACTTTTAATTGCATGTTTTAGGCATTTTAATTTATGTCGAGAGAGTAAATTAGAACTTTAGTTCAACTTGGCTTGTATGAAAAGATGATTATAATTAATTGGAATGATGGAATCAAGTTCATTATTTAAGTTCTTCATTGAACATTTTATTTTCTTCTGATGAACATGAACTAGGGTTAATTAGTTTATGTAGTAGGATAGTTTAGATTTAAATCACCAATTATTTGATCATTGTAAACAAAATTAAAATTGAGTAGTAATAGTGTGCAAATCACTTTCCTCGTGGGATCGACATCTTAAGTACTATTTCGGTATACCGTATACTTGCGGTAATTAGCATCTATAGAAAATGCTCAACAGCCTGCTTATGACCGGATAGTGGATAGATAGGCGTGGCGTGTCTATAGGGACTACAGTTGCTGCAGCCTACCGTTGACACCGATGGTGTCTTTATTTGAGACTGATATGTCTCCTACAGTTCTGTACCTTCGGCTACCTACCGTATTTTCCCGTTATCCACTTCCTTAAAAAAGACATGCTATTCATGAAAAGTGTTTTGTGGTATGAAAAGTTACCGATAATGATTTACATGATGTTGATATGTTAAAATTGAAACGTGAAGCTTGCATTGGAAATGTGTTTATAAATCGTGCTTTTGCATTATTTGATGTTGAATGTATGAAAGGTATTTTAAGCATGTGAGCATTAATATGTAAACACATGAATGTATGTATAAATGAAACTATGATAATTATGATGTCATGAGAGTTCTTACTATATAAATAACAAGAAGTTATGGATATTAGTACCCAGGTTAGTGTGTTGGCTTGGTATCCACATATTTATACATGTGATGGCATAATATATATACATTAAATTTACGCATGAAACTTTGACATGAATATATGTGATGGGTAAAGTGAAAGAAAAATAATGGTTGTATATGGAAAGATTTATATATGAGTGATTAAAAAAAAGGTGCATTGTAAGTAAATGAGCTGAAACTAGTAGTAACAATGTAAAGAATAGTATACATTCAATATATAAATAAAGAATACATTTATTTATCTTGCATATTTTCTAAATTTGGATGCATGATTTTACATATACATGAATGACCATGTGCATGTGTGTGCATCAACGACTTCTCTAAGAGGTCGTTCACATCATTACAGTTCTGCACTAAACTTTATGCTTAGCATGGGTTTCTAATCTGTGTGGGTTTTGGAGATAGAGTTGAGTCCAAGGACGATCATTACAGAGTAAGGCCAACACAAGACTAGAAGAAGGAGATTAATGTAGGCTTTGTAAAAGCTTATGTAATTGTAATATTTTATAAATAAAATGATAAATGTACGTACTAGTGTGTGTATGGAAAGTTAAAGAAACTAATGTATTTAGTGACTTTGAATGTTATAATATATCAATGAAACAAAAATTTTATATTCCCACTTTATATAGTATTATTTAACTATATATTGATATTTAATTAAATTATGTGAATGCAAGTAAACACACATGACCTGGATTACGTATTCTATAGTGTGACATGTCGTTTGACCAACGATAAGTTATAGGTAATACAAGTTATAGAATGTTTGTATAAAGGGGTGTTACATTGTCCATTATAAGGACCATTCAAAAAAGCACCATCCAGCCCTAAGATGGGCTTATATCTGGATTTCCAGCCCTATTTACAAGCCATAAACATTATAAAAAGTCTTTTGAAAACCTTCTTCTATTCTCCAACTCACCTCTATCTAGCTCCAAATAAATTAAAGAACCTAAATTGCTTCTCTGAGTTCTTCAATATATGCTTCAATTATGTTAAATTCTTCTTTATATCCCCCCCCCCCCCCCCTCCTTCATTGTTTTAAGTATAATCTTCTCAGCCCTTTTATACTTTGCTTCATTTACATTAATATTCCACTCATCCTTAACTTTTTTTTTTTTGCATCTTCTCAACATTTATTGAAGGATCTTCTTGCACAATCTGCCTTAAATAATTTGCTAGAAAGTTTTTAATTGATTTTAGATTGTCATAACATCTTAGGCATTCATGAAATTCATTAATGGTCTTGACTTTCACACCACTGCCTTGACTCTCCTTACTAATAAGTAAGAAGAAAGGACATCCCTATTTGCACACATATTTAGTCCTACTCTTGTTTGCTTTCTTCACTTTCAACCCAAAACCATTGCAAATTGAATACATATTGACTGGTTCCCTTGCTTCTTTCACGTCCTTAAATGTCAATCCCACTTGTATATGCTTAATCAAGTTGTCTTTTGCATAGATGTTTTTCTTCTTTCTTTTCTAATAATCTCAAACTCCTCATCTTCAAGGAATGAAAGGTCAACCTTAGATACTTCATCAATCTCAGTGGCCTATGAATCATCTTCATCTTCATCATCATCATTTTAATTCTCATCCTCATCAACACATTCATCAATTTTCGCTTGAGGAGCACCATTCACATCAATTTCATCACCAAAACCTACATTTTATTCTTTAGCAGGCCCGTTCACATCTACTGAATTCCCCACTCTTTTTTCTTCAATAGCCCTATTTGCATCTATTGAATACCCCATTCTTTCTTCTTCAGCAGCCCCGTGCACATCTACGTTTTCCCCAACCCTTTCTTCTTCAAATAATGGAAGCGTGAAAATAACATTTGATATGAATTTATTATAATCTCCATCCAGATTATTTTGCGCATTATACCCTCATTCCTAATATCACTAAAGCACACTTGCAAGCATTGATAATAAAACTTCATAGATTCATCATAAACTGGAAAAAGCTTAATTACTCTGAACTCATCATAGATTTTAATCAAATCTAGTAACTTCACTATATCTAAATCATCTCAATATTTGCATATTTTTCAAAATAAAAACCCTGAGGAATCTCAACAAAAATCAACTTAACATCTTTCTCAACAGTTTTATTAATAAATAATCCCTTAAGATTAAAAAAAGATATTTTATCCGCATCATAGATATCAACTTTATAGACTTCACCTACATCATAACCTAACTCATTATCTATTCTCCAAACTCCATTATAATTTAATTCAAAGTCAACAATAGTTGTCATGTTCCCACATAACCTACATACAACCATTACAGAAAAAAAAACAAATTAATTTATTATTTTTTATAATAATAAAAAAACATATACCATAAACGATAGGAATTGAAAATCCGACAACCAAAACCAATAATTGTTAAAAATCAATATACTTCTGACTTAGGGTTTGTAAATAAAGTATAAAAAAAAAAAAGCAATAATTTGACCAAAAGATAGAAAAGAACATGGGACCACAAAGATACAATGGGTAAGAAATAGTGTGAATAGGATTTACCTTTCTTTACTCTCTCTATTTTTATCTTTTCCTTGTTATAATGCACAGATCGCACAGCCTTTCTTCTTCAACGATTTTTTCAATCAAATTGCTTCACTACTGCTCCCAAAAAACTAATCTCGTCACTAGATCAATAGATTTCTTCTACACATCAATGGAACAAATGTCGCCTGTGAAATAGATGTAGGATTTTTTGTGTTTTCCTTGAGAGAAAGCACAGATCGTACTTGGGAGAAGTGGGAGAAGATTGGAAAACACAGGGTGAATTTTTTTTATTATGGATCCTACACTTACGTGGCACCTACATGGCCTCATTCTGCTTGCATGTCCACCACATCAGCTAAAAGCAGTTCGAGTAGTGTGCAACGTCATCACTGTTAAACCTGAACTTGACTGTAGCTTGAATAGATGAGCATTTTAGTACCATTTTGGTAAGTATATGGACATTTTTGTTCTAAAAAAAATTTTGAGGGATATTTTAACCTTTTTAAGAAAATTTAAAGAGCATTTCAGTACATGCCGCCTACATGGCCTCATTCCGCATGCATGACCACCACATCAGCTAAAAGCAGTCCGAGTAGTGTGCAACATTATCACTGTTAAACCCGAATTTGACTGTAGTTTAATGAAAGGGTATTTTAGTGGAAATTTTTTTATAAATAATGTTTTTTAAAAAATATTTGAATTTTTGGGGTATTTTGAAAAATATTTGAGGAGTTGGGGTTTTTTGCATTTCCGTAACACAGTGTTGCGGAAATAGATTTCATTTTCGCAAACAAATTTAATGTTGGAATGGAAAGCTCAAAAAGCTGCCGATTTTTCTTTTTCTTTTTCTTTTTTTATTTTTTTAATGAAAAAAATATAATTTTTTTGTGGATGGAAAAATATAAATAAATTTTGTCCATTCTTTTATTAATATGACAAAAATAATTTTCTTTTACTCAATTTGATAACACGTGATAAAAAAATTATAGATTCATGTGCGTATGTTGGATTAAAATAAAAATATTATTTAAATTTGATCATTTATATAATTAATGTATTATTTTTTATTTTGAAAAAATTATAGGTTAATATGCATGTGTTGGATTAAAATGAAAATATTATTTAAATTTGATCATTTATATAAATTCATATAAGCATCAAAATACCTCAAGTTTTGGGTTCGATGTATATATAGAATTCAATAGTTATATTTATTTATTAAACCAATACATACACATTAACCTATAATTTTTTTAAAATAAAAAATAATACGTTTATTATGTAAACGATCAAATTTAAATAATATTTTCGTTTTAATCAAACACACGCACATTAACCTATAATTTTTTTTAATCATGTTTATCAAATTTAGTAAAAAAAATTATGAAAAATTAATAAAAGAAAGGGCAAAATTTATTTGTATTTTTCCATCCATAAAAAAGTTTATATTTTTTCATTAAAAAAAAAAAAAAAAAAGAAAAACCAGCAGCTTTTTCAGGAAAAGCTGCCGGAGAAAGCTCAACATTAAATTAAAAAAAAAAAATTGATTTCATTTTCGTAATAAAGTATTGCGAAAATAAAATCCATTTCCAGTGTTGAAATGCAAAAAATTATAACACTCTAAATATTATTCAAAACATCCCAAAAATTCAAATATTTTTTTAAAAGATATTATTTATAAAAAAGTCCCTACTTTAGTAGCATTTTGGTAAGTATAAGTTTTGTTTTGTTCTAAAAATAATTTAACGGATATTTTAGCTTTTCTAAGAAAATTTAAAGAGTATTTCATTAACTTTTCACTTTTCCCTTATCAAATTATTTCCGGTAGAGCGAGAAAACAAAACAAAATACGAAACAGTGAACAGGCTGACTCGAACCTAAGCATTAAAGAGTTAATTTCTAATTTTGCCCGATAACCACTAATGCGCCGCTAATCTTTTCGTTACAAAACCGCGCATCAAAGTTCCTTATGGAAATGCCGCATAGGACTGGAGAAGCGGGTTTTACTAGGGTTCGCAGAGAAACAGCAAAGAAAAGCAACAGAATGGCTACTTGGGCAATTGCAGGGAGATCCACCTCTACAGTGATCCGTTCAACATGGAGGATTTCTGCTGCAGCAAAATCATCTACTCCAAGAATGCGTTTATCAGCTTTCATTTCCTCGCGAATTCGATCCAATTTCACTCTCCGCCAATCCCGGATTTCCTCTTCTCCATGGTATCTCTCGTTTTGCTTCTTCTTAGCATTTTTAGCATTTAGTACCTCCCTTCTGCTTCTTTTTATGTGATCGACATTATTTCATTATGAAGTGAATGGTTTGTGATGCGAGAGTTGAGCTCAATGCTGCCCCTCCATGGCGCTATTGCTTCGGCTTGTCTTGTTTCCAAACTCCCCAGTGACGCTAGCACATCCGCAGAAGGTAATTCTCTCTCTCTCTCTCTCTCTCTCTCTCTCTCTCTGTATCCCTGTCCATAAAGGATGATGGAAAAAAAGTAAAAAAAATTAGTAATGAAACTGCCATTCAATTTGTTAATTTTACAAGCCCGATATTTGGAAATGATATTCAATGCCTTTTACATTTAGAGGAGAATTATTACCTATATATTTTGCATCCTTCATAGCTTGCATGCTTGATTGATAAACAAGGGTAGCTCAACTCATTTGTACAAATTTCAGTACTTATATATTTGGTGTCCTCCAGAGCTTGCATCCTTTATATTCCATAGCCTTTTATAGTCTCTGCTAGACTACAATTTAGTAAAACTGCTGAGCAGAAGGTAACATCACATTTGATGTTTCTTTAATTGCTTTGAAGTTTACCATTATGGGAATACATGAACTAAATGTTTCATTTTTATGGATGGATAGCTATGGATGTGGAGTATTATGCAGAAAGACTTAATTGTGTTGGGATTAGACAACGTTTTTAGCGTAGTATCAAGAAATCAATGAAACTGAGAAAAGTTATTGCCTTGGAGGTGTGACAGGTGTCTCTTCTTGGAAGGACCTTTTAAGGATAATGACATGTACTAGAGGTGCATATTTGTGAAATATATTCTGCGTTCATTTGAGTTGAGTAATTTGAAAGATACGCTCACTATTTTATGATAAGATAGATAGAAGATGGATGTGTTGCAAATGTTATGTATACTGCATTCTGCCAATTCAATTTCTTACCAAGGAAAAAAGTAGAAACGAGAGGTGTGTTATCTATGGGCTTCAGTTTTTGTGAAATCAAATTGACCCTTAGATAAGCTGATACACATTATATTTATCAGGCACTCCGTAGTTTCTATCATTTATCAGATTCTTTCTTGTTGAGATCTAAGTTTTGGATGCTGTAGCCCATAAGCATAATGGCCATCATTTGGTTATTATATCTTTAGACTGTTTGTGAGGTTGGGAGAGACTTTTAAGTATGCTGGTGCCACTTGATCTACTTAAACAGTGTCTAACTGTTGATCTCCTACAAAGACTGAAGAGGCAACTATAGCTGTTCTAGGAGGTGGAAGTGTTTGAGCTCTTTCTTCTTGGCTTCTGTCATTGCTATGCCTCTTGGCCTAGTTTCCTTATGAAGAAAACCACTGACAGAAAGCTTGACTGGGAATTGGGAAGGGGTGCTTTGGATTGGCAGCAACCACTACAGCTAAGAATAAAATCGGGCTAACTTAGGTTTTGAAAAGGAAGCATTGTAATCATTTTTTTTTGGTAACAATAAGATCCGATTTAATTGTTTTTCACTGAATAGTAATATTCCTTTTTTTTTTCTTGCTGATGGTTTTATGACAAGGTTATCTTGTGCCCTGATTGGAATTTTTTGGTGCACCACTAGAAATCACTTTTGTACTCTTTTACATTGAGGGGTTTCTCTCGAGAAAAGAAAATCTTGCATGATAATGGATTTAGATCCGTAACCATGGGATGCATTGCATAGGATCTGCTATAACTTTACTCAACTATTTTATAATGTTAGGTTTTCCTTTGGAAACATGAGGAAATCTTAATTCCAGCTTAGAAAGGTTTGGAATTAGTCCTTTCAATGCTCAAAATGTATTCGAAGAGATATTTTCAATTCTTCTTCTCTCTCTCTCTCTCTCTCTTTTCCTTTTTTTCCCCTGCTGAAAAATTAAATGGACATAATGGCTGATAAAGGCTAAATAGTTAAAGAGCAGAAATGTGCATGTAATTATTGCTACATATTGGAGAGCTGGAGCGCTATGAAAAGCACCTAGTTACTGACTTAAATTGCTGACGTAGTTTGATTGGAAAAAAGAAAAAAGCATATATTACTATAATGTGTAGGATTTGTCTCTTGTGGAGAATTGCCTCTTGAGTGGGGGCAAAACATCCTAGGAATAGTCAACTTATTGTATTTTGTTGTCTTTGAAATTGGGTCACCATTTTTGTGAGGATATTTTACTATTTTCAGAATAACTGACTCTTGGAATCAGTGGAGGCCTTAACCCTCCATTTCTCTCACCTGTGATCTTTTTTGATAAGAGATACATAAGTATTATAAGCTTATGGAAAAAGATAACAACTTACAAATGTAAAGATCAAGCTGTTTATTTATGGTTTGGAAACAAGTCCAAGTGGTGAGGTCCTGTTCAGCTATGCCAACTGGCTGAGTCGGATTAATTTCTATTTTGAATAGCAGGAATCAGCTGATTGAATAAAGCATTGTTGGCAAAGAGCAGAAAACATAAAGATCATTAACACGTCTTTTTGACATTCTGATTAGTTGCATGCCATTTTTATTAAACTTGAAGAATTCAGTTGAGAATTTATGTATTCTCTCACTTTGATGGCAGGTAGATTTGCTAATTATCTTAGCCCCATCTAGCATGGAGTACTTGCAATTGTGAGGGGTTTGCTTTCTTATGGTCGATAGGATGTTCAGTTTGCTACAAGAAATTGAAATTAAGACCTTTTGAGGTCATTTTCTGAATATTTCTGTTTCTGTGATTGTAGCCAGTGTGCAAGGCTAATTTGAAATTTTCCTACTCAACATTTTGCAAAATTTGTTGCCTTATGAGCATAAGGTAATTTACGTTTTGTATCTCATTCATTTTAGAATTAACCTGTGATGGAAATTTGGAAATAACATAGGGGAATGATTGTGATGCCACTGCCAGGACTTCTATATGATAAATGGATGAATGCAATGCGATATCTGTTGGTAATACTTTTAGAATCCTTAAAAGATAGGTGCAAATATGCCCCCACTCTTTGACGAAAAGGGCTATTTTATTCTTAATGTTTCAGCTGGTGCAATATTACTTTCTTGTTTTAAAATGTGGGAGAAATTTGCCATTTGTGTTTCAGTTGGTGCAATGTTCAAGTGCCACGTTTTGAGAGGTTGTTAAAATAGGACAAAATTCTTCTAATTTCAACATACAAAGGGTAATGTTGCACCAATTGAAAAATTAGGGATACAATTGTACTTTCTATCAAACATTAAGGGCAAATGCATTTGGCCATAGATATAGTTTGAGCAAAAATGACTTTTGCTAGCAAATCCTAATTTGAAAAATGTTAATCAGATTTGAGATGAACAAAATGGGTCATATATTAGAATGATAATATACACGGATTTGGAATAGGCAAGGGCAAGTTTACCGGGTTTTTTTATCTGCTGCCCATTCCTAGTTTTGCCTCTTTTACATCCCTATATTGCTGTAACAGCATATTGAATTTCTTAAGAAAATTATTTCTTCCTGTGATTGCCATTTTTTTCATATCATATAATTTTGCCACTCAAATTATTCATGAAACTAAAATGCCCCTGTAGTTAAGGAAAAAAAATAAAATGGAGGCAAGTTAGCGGGGGTATTTTTTTAAATAATGTTTTTTTAAAAAATATTTTTAAAAATGGTGCTTGTCAGAAAGTATTTAGAAAAATAGATTTTTTTATGAAAACGCAGCAACTATTTGCGTTTTCAGAATGTTGGACCCACTAGACAGAAGAAGTTTTTCGTGTCTGAAAACGCAGCAGTTTGTTGCGTTTTCAGATGAATATATTTAATATATTGAGAGTAAATTGCGTGAGTTAATTGTGCCCAAGTGGTAGAAATGTTATTCATAGTTATAAGGTCACAAGTTTGAATCATGCAAATTTAAATTTTTTTGCCCTTTTTATAAATATATCAAAAGATATATATTGCGTATAAAAACTACGATTGTTTTCAAGTGGCAAAAGTGCTTTGAGCCAAAGCATTCTCTATCTACCAATTTAAGATAGCTTCACCTTGAGTGACTTCTTTTTGCTGCTCATCTGGTCCTACCACAGTTGGGTTTTCAATAAAAGGGGTAGTTGTGGTTTGAGTGTTTTGATTTGTGTATTCCTTTAGTGAAGGAAAGTCTTCCTCATAAGGAGCAATTGGCTTATACATACAAATCTTGGAAAGAGGGTGATAAGGCAAAGGATTAACATAATTATTTTCCTTTTTAATCCATTTTAAAGATTGTTTATAACAAGGTAGAGGCTTTTTAGGTGAAGATGTATTTGAGGGTAAAGGAGATGATGGAGGTGACTCTCTAGGTGGGAGAGAAGGTTTGTATGGTTTATATAAGGTTGGAGGTGGAGATAAGGGTTTCTAATTTGATGGTAGTGAATAGGAGACCAGATAATCATACTTACTAGATGGCTGATCCAATGGCCCAACATCTGGATCTTCATCATCTGATACGCCTTCCTTTTTTAATATGGTTTCCACAGTACCATCAGCCTTTTTGATGAAGATAGGCGGGAAAGATTGTATTGGCTATGTTGTTTCTTTCATCTTTTCATAATTGATAATCCATTTTTTTGGGAAAAGTTGAAGAAGTTAATCCCTGAAAATCTGTCGAGGGATATGGAAACAACCTTGTCTTCTAAACCCTCTGTTATCTATGACTATAAATACATCCCATCTACTTCATCCACAGTTACTTTTAATCCTTCCACTATTGCTAAAAATAATTACCTATATGAGTTCACCTATCTTCCTGAGGATAAAAAGTTAGGAGAAACATATGCTCCTATCTTAAACCCATATGATGCTTTCACCAAGTCTTCTATGACTTGGACCTGGAGTATTCAGTCCCTACTTAAGAAGCCTGACAAGGCTATTAAAGAATATGTCCAGTCATTCAATTTTAGCCAATACACGATCAGTGTTAATAAGACTGAACAGTTTGTCACCCTAGAAATTCCCACTGAATTTCTTACATCTTTGATTACATAAGGCTATTCTCACATCCATCATGGTGCTGTTAGATTGGGACTCACCTATCATGGTAGACAAGGTCTCCTTGTTTTCACGAGAATAGCATACAAATACATTTTGTCATGTTAGCCATAAGTAACTATTACATGACAAGTAAAAAAGAGACAAAAACCTTAAATTAACTTGTATTTCACGTCTCCCTTACATCTTAAAACCAAACCCATATAAGAATATATTTTTTAAATGATATTGCAATTATGTCTTCCTCTAATTTATCTTATAGTCAATATTTTCTATGTCACTTTTTTACAATTCACTTTTTACTTATTAAAATCAAAATTGTTCTGATTTTGCTGTTGTCCTTCTCAATAAATAGTTAATTTTGATTAATATTTATCAATCAATTTGCATACCAGTACTGAATTATATTCACAATACATACATTTTCTCATTATGGAAGTTAGTTGATTATCTAATAACATTTAAATAAGTGCCATTAGAAATATTGTGTAGAAAATAAATTGGAAAAAGACATAATTGTAATGTCATTCAAAAAATAAAGGGCAAGGTGTGATTTTACCCTTGAACTATTGAAATAGAGTGATTACAACTCAATTTTTTTTAGCCCGTTACGCTCCTAAACTCGATTTTATAGTGCAAATTTGCCCCTCAATTGGAAGGAATGTCCACTTGTCTAACGGAATTAACGGTGCCCAATGAGAACACGAGAATTAGACGCACACGTGATAGCCACTTTAATGTCATGGCAAAAATGCAAAAAAACAAAAAACTCTTTCCTCCTCCTCCTCCTCCACCTCTTGGATTTTTCAGGTCCTTTATGAAAACCGTATCTCCAGTTCAAGCATGAAAATTTTGATTTTTGTGAAGAAATTAAAGAGACAATATGGCACAACAAAAGGCTCAATCATAGACAAACATTAAATAAAAAGATAATAAAGAATAAGGAGAGAAATCACCAAATTGCAACTTCTATCCAAAGCAAATCAGATAAGGTTATGATAATCCAAATCCAATCTCCACCATTCAAATTGAAGAACAAGGAGTTATGACCATACTTACCAACAATCAGTTAGATCTAACGGTAAATGATTGCTCAATTGTTAAAAAAAAAACTAGTCACTGTATAGGATACCTAGAAAAACAGTCTGATTTTTGCAACAAAATCTTAATTTTCAGACCTCCAAAAATGATCTCCATTGTTCAAAATGAAGAAACATGTGCCTTCTAATTGTCACCGAAATTCAACTTAATTAGAGTTCCAATGGATGTCCGATCATCAGAAAAGATAGGCCAGCTCAAGTTTGAAAATTTCTTCGTCTCTAGTTCAAGCATGAAAGATTTGATTTTTGTAATTTACAAAAATCAAATCTTTCATGCTTGAACTGAAGATGCAATTTTCATGAAGGACTTGGAAAATCCAATAAGAGGGGGAGGAGGAGAGAGAAAAGAGATTTTTTTTTTTTCGTGATTGGATGGATGAGTAGGAGCGAGAGAAATGACATGTCGCAATCTGATTCACCGTTGTTTGTGCCGTTAGACATGTGGTCATTCTATCTGTTTGAGGGGTAAAATCGCGTACTAAGTTGAAGGGTAAAATCGCACTATAAAACACTACAAGAAAATTATCAAATAGCAACGAAAAATAACAACCGAATTTGTTGAATTTCCGTTGCTAATCAAAATTAGAAACGGAAAATTCGGTTGCAATTTTGACGGTTACTAAATTTAGCAACGGAAATATAATTCAGCAACAGAATTCTATTTCCGTTGCTAAATAGGAATTTAAATTCCGTTGCTAAATTTAGCAACGGAAATAGAATTATTTAGCAACGAAATTCTATTTTCATTGCTATTTTCAACATCAGAAATTATAAAATTTCAATCAAATTTTTTATTTATAAATAAATATAATTCAAATTCATAAATAGATAAATAAATATAATCCAAATTCATAATGAAATTCAAAAAAAAAATTCTTATTAATAATATAACCAGAACAATATATAACTTAACATTTCATAAATAGATAAATGTTAATTACAATTGTGCCAAAAATATACATATACAAATATTCCGTTGGTTTAAAATTTGTTTTAAGAGAATAAAAATGTGGTTTTGAACACTCTCTTCACCGCCAAAAGGACTAATCATAGTTACAATCCAGCTTCCTTTGAATTTTCTGATAAAAATTGGGGAGGAAGAATCCTGTCACACAAATCTGACATTGCTGTGGCATGTCCTCTTTCATAATCAAAATGACCAAGCAACTGAAAGGATCAACAAAAATTAATTCCTTCAATCCAAAAGAAATATGATAAAGAACAAATGGCATCAAGGTAGTTAAGCGAGGTCAACAAGGACGATGCTGCCATTACCAAACTGAAATGAAAGAAGCAATTCTATCCAATTTGCACGAGGTCCCATATGTGAAAATGAAACTTTCTCAAGTTCTCTGAATCTTTAACTCTTATAGTCATAAAAAATGTCAGTAAAATGATTAAAGTTACAGAAAACAGTTGGCCCACAAATATGAAAGATGGCCTATTAAATTTTGAGGTGCTTTATCTAAATAATTAGTTAAAATAAGCATTGGATTCCAATGCTGTGAGTCAAGACAGCTCTCACAAAGAGAACAGAAGGAAATAGGACCAGGTTTGATCACTTTTTTGCTGTGAGCATCCCACATAAATGTACCAGTCTGCAAATAGGCCCCATGAATATGATATATCATTATCGACTATTATGCTAACACAAATTGTAACATCCTAAAATAACTTTTTTAACGTACGTTAACAGTTATGTCAGTCTCTAATAAGGTTACTTGTACTTATATGTGGGTATATTTGTTTTGAATAAAATTATATTTAACTATTTAGTTGTGACTTGCTATACTTAATCGATGACCTATAACTGTCCACTTTTATTAATTAAATCCATGAAAATTTCGGCAGCATAACGGCTATAATTCTAACCTACCCAAACCTGTAAATCAACAAACCGCAGCCCACACGGGGACAACAACCACCTATAATATTTTCTTTATCATCCAAACACCATAAACAGTATTATAATATCCACTACATAAAAATGTCCATCACACACTACAAATTACAAAATCCAAAAATTTCATCATAGAAGTATATACATATGCCATACTTTAAAAACTATAGCAAAAATCTTGTGCTTGCTTGGATCCAAAAGCTTCCAAAAAGTCGTATGCTTGCTCCACGCCTAGTTTGTACCTACACGCAGTCAACAGAAACTACGTGCTGAGCATTAAGTATACTCAGTGCTGGTTACAATTCTAAGAATTTCCATCTAACTATTTATTGTATATTTTCATCACAATATTTGATGTATCTATCCTAATTTATGTAAACCTTACTAATGCATTTAATTATTTCAATTATTCAATTTACTTTTTAAACTCACCGATTAACTTATTCTCCATGCAATTTCTATTATTATCATTATTATTAATTAATTAGTAATTATTCTTAAAAGCATTGTTATTATCATCTATTTCCATTATTCCCATTTAACTATTTAAATAATATATTTACTTTACTAACTATAATTTCTTTACATTAGTTTGATATCTTAACATATATTCAAAAATCGTCCATCATATAATAGTTTACTCAATTATTTATTTAATTTCATTCTCTTCCTTTAACACTAATCTATTGCATTATATTATATCATTTTATTTCTAATTTAATTGTTTTAATATAAATTTCCAATTTAGTCATTCTATGATTTTGTCATTCTATGTCATATATTTACCAAATTGCCATTAACTATCTTAAGTTCTTGATTTAATTTATTATTTAACCTGCTAATTTATTATTTATTTCACTTTATTATTCTTATGGATAATTTCATTTTAGTCCTAATTTAACTACTTAAAATTAGTATTTATACCCAAAAACCTTCTTTTTCTTTAATTTACCTTCATTTACTATATAAATATTACCTTGGCTAATTAGTCCCTAATCTTTACAATTTTTATTTCATTTTAGTCCTTTTTTCCTTCTTTTCATGCACTTGTTCAAGTTTAATCAATTTTACTTATTTTTACTAATTTGCCCCCTAGTATCGGTCCAGTAGAAATCTCCGAATCGGATATGCGGGACGTAAACCCCACAGATCCACATCATTCCCAAAATGACCCCATAGGATCACTAATACATTTACATTTCATTTCATTTGACATTTTGAACATTCATTCATTTGTAGACCGCCATTGGCCTACTTGTAGTGACTCGTCATGACTCACACCGCGGTTTTACTGTCCCTATGGCTAGCTAATTATATTCTGAACTAGATTTAACTACTAGACTATTACTAAGGGCAAGATAAACAAATATTCACTTTATTTTAACATGACATACCATTATACCCACATAATCAAACTTTATAATATTCATTATTTTCTTACTAAATTATGTTTACTTCGTTACTTATTTAATAACATAATCATTTAAAACAATAATTCATTTAAAACTATACATTTAACTTCATTTCTTTTAAATTATTATATACTAATTCATTCTTAAAATATTCATTTATCCTCCACAAATTATAAGTAAATTACCATACCCTCAATTCTTAATCTATAATCAAATTACATTATACTTTCCATTAAATTTTACATTTAATTATTTTTTATTTTTTATTTTTGTTATAAACACAAAATACTAATTTATTCCAAAATATGCATTTATGCATAATAAATTCCAAATAAATTAGCATACACTTCATTTTTATCCTATTTTCATATTATACTTTTATTAGTTAAAATTTAACAAAGTTACACCTTTAATTCTCTAACCTTAGCATTCGGCCAGCACCTTTACTCATATTATTATAATTTATTTTTATCCCATTATTATTCATACCTAATTTTATTTATTGAATCACATGTATATACATTCATTTTACTAATATAACTAATGTATACCCTAATTTCCCCTTGGTATACCATTCGGCCACTCTAGTCTCACTACCCTACAATTTAATTCTTCTTCAATTAACCCCTCCATTTATTATTTCTAACACACTAAACCATGTTTATAACATTATTTCAATTTAACATGCATATTTCACCTAATTACCCTTTGAACATAACCTAAATTCATCCTAAATTAATGGAAATAGTTAGAATTAGTAACCACTCACCTTCAATTCTTGTTCTACTCCTCTTATACTTCTTTTCCTTTCCCTTTTCCTCTTGAAGAACCTTCAATTTCTTTATTCCCTCACTTCAAATCTTAAACTTGATCCACTTGAAATTTCCCAAATTTTTCACTCAATTAGAAATTAGAGGCTGAAATAGTGTTAGAGAGGGGCTGGATTTTATTAGGGAGGCTTGAATTGAGTAGAAAATTAGAGGAGAAAAGAAGAAAATTTGAGAGGAAGAAGAGAAGGGAACTTCGGCCACTTGAGGGAGACAAAGGGGCTGAAGAGAATCTGAAATTCTCCAGATTTTCTGATTTTTCAGCCTTTAATTAGCTGATTTTGGGCTGGGCTGCTCCAACAACTTAGATTCTAGGCCCACTTTGATTTAATAGCCCATTAACCAAACCCAATTTAATTCTCCCCCTTCCTAACCTCCAAATCACTCCCAACCAATTCCAAAATTTCCCAAATAATTAATTAAGCCTCCACAAAAATTTTCAGCCCAATCGGAAACCATTTCCGGGACTGACTTACTCTAACCGGTCTGATTCGGCAATTTTTAGTGTTACCGTAAAATTAATTTTTGTTTACCAAAAATTTCTAAATATTATTCTAAACTTATCCATACCCTTAAAATAATTTTTGGATATCATTTTCTATTTTTAGAAGTCCAATCAAACTTAGGTCAAACAGGGATCCCTAAATACGGTCCAGGGCTTTTTTTATTTTTGATTTTTGGAAGTCTATTTAAACTCATTTTCACTCCACATTTTACCACTGAGCTCACCATGACTAATATTTTTCGATGGTCAAATAAAATATTTTTCACCTCCGGATGAAATTTCTGTCTCGCGTGCACTATTCACCATCGGAAAATACTATTCACGGCTAATCCGGTATTGCGGCTATTACACAAATGAGGCAGATGAGTTATTGCCACCAGTATTGCAAAACAATAAAAATAAAAACTACCGAGTAATGCCAAGTCCTAATTGCGGTAATTCAGAAGAGGAAATCATTCTCAATGATAGCCCCATTTATTTATGTTTATTTATTTATTTATTTTGCATTCAAGTACTATAATCAGACCAATTAAATTCATATATCCGTTTATTTCATGGATCCAGAAAAGCATTTTAGCAAATACCAAATAATAGTCTTGTTAAAGAAATTCAAGAAAATACTGCCAGCTTACAAAGATTATGCACACCGACAAGTAATGTTTAAAGGCATCTGATATGCAAAATCAGAGAATTATTCCATATACATTTCTGTGGTACCCCATAAAAAACAAATTAAAAAGAAAAAGAAAAAGAAAAGAAATGCATTACTCAGTTTTCACCGTACAAAAGAAAATCAAACTTGCAAAATTAATATAGCACTATTAAAGCAAAAGGAATAGAGTTTAAAATTTGAAAATTTGAAAACCAACAGACATACAATGAGAAAAGAACCTGTTAGAAGGTAATCAGTAATCCAAGCTAACAAGAAGTACATGTGCACTAATGGATAAATTTTAATTTCAATTGAATCAATTCAAATTAAATTCTAAATCAAATCAATTTTTAAATTTTAACCAAGTGTTTTCCCAACAGACATACAATGGCAAACAGACTGAGTATGAAGTCCAAATGCATGACAAGTGTTTTCCCCATAACTCATAACAAAGCAAACCCGGAGCTGAATTGCCTACCAAGAGAGCACTATGATAGTACAAAAGAATAATAAATGAAAAATTTAAAAATTGAAAAAGAAAAACATTCTTTCAGTCCATGAATTATTAGGTTTATTTTTTATATTGAGTTTCTTAGTTTTTATTGTATTACATTAAATGTGGAAAATAAGATGCGTTCATAACCATTCTAACCTGAGATATTCCTCCAGCACTTCCAGTAACTCCTCTCATTAATTTAACACAGGATTAATAGTAATAATTGGTGTACGAGACCAATTAAGATTACTCATCATATCTCATTGTATAACCATTTAAAGATGAAAGAAAAACTTAAAAAAAAAAAAATCAGAATGCAAATTGAAGATTAATCAATCATCAGAGACTTAATGGAAGTTAGACTCACCTTTGATATCATCTACAGTCACAAATGAAGGATGACACATCACAGCTGCTTGGATGAACTCAGGCTTTGCTAGTTGACCCACTACGTTGGCTGATAAACCAAAAGGGATTAGTGAAATACAGGGGACTAGGACAGTGTGCATCATGAGTAAAAGCAAAGAAGAGATTTGAGTAATGATGAGAAATTAGAACCACACACAACTGCAATAATCTCCTGCATCAGCCTGTGCCAAAAAAGAATTCTTAATAGTGGTGTCAGAAAACAAACCATTTTAACACTATATTTGCATAAAAAGAAAAGAGTGAATAATAGTTGAATATTGGAGGTTTTACCCAATTACAATGAAAGCTGATAAGTAAAACTCAAAAGATGTATCTATACCTCTGGAAATCCATGTTATTACCAAATCCTTGATCATGGAAATCCCAGTATGTCAAAAGCAATACAATTAGAGTTAATTATTCCATTGATCGAAAAAGTTTATGACTAACTAGACCTCTTAATTCATCACATTTTCCAGCCTATAACTGGTGTCTCAAATACATGACACAAAACAAACCAGACCCAGTTAAAACCTGAATGGAGCTCGATAACCACGATAAAAAAAAAATTCAATAGTTTCAAATCATAGATTGCATGCAAAGAACTTTAAGAATATGTAGAAGCACATAAACTCAAAAAAAAAAAAAAAGCAAACTCAGAGCAATAATTAAAGAGTATAAAATAAGAAATCATGAACCACAGGAAAGAAGAAGATGACCAGCACAATAAAATTCTCGCCAACTAAACTAGTTGAAACCCATCACAAAATGGATTCACCATAATCAAAAACTCCTAAAATTCAATAAATGGAACCAACTTAAGATCTCATTGAAGCAAATCAGGAATTCCTGCATCCAAAATCACTTAAAAATTCAGTAATTTAACTTATTCTAACTTAGATCAACAAATTCCTAAACTTAGAATTTCAAATCCCTAACTCCTAAAAATTTTGCTCCTAATTAATCTCCTTAAACTACCAAAAATACAAGTTAGAACTACTCACCTGCAGGAGGGAGCTGATGGCGCAATTGGTGGCCGGTGACGAGGAGGCGACGGCGGCATCAGGGTGGCTGAAATCCGGCTCCAAAGCGCGAGAAGAAGAGGCAGCAGCTGCTGCCGTCGCACGCGAAAGAAGAGAAAGAAGGGAGAGAGACGCCGGCGATCAGCAGCGGGGAAGGGAGGGCTGACGGCGGTGAGCGACGGGGAGGTGGAAGGGGCAGACGGGGAAGGGGAGGCGGCTGGATCGGGATTGGGCAGAGAGGGAAAGAAGAGAAGAAGAGAAGAAAAGAAAGAAAAGAAAGAAGAGGAAGGGAAACGACGTAGAAAATAAATTCAGCAACGGAATATAATTTCCGTTAGCAACGGAAAATAAATTCCGTTGCTATTTACATTTTGTTGATATTTATATATGCTCCGTTGCTATTTTAGAATTCGATTTTTTCAATGTATATATTTAGAAATTGATAGTAACGGAATCTAATTTTCGTTATTATTTAGTAACGGTATATATTTTCCATTGCTAAATAGCAATGGAATAAATTTTCCGTTACTATTTTAAAACTCGATTTTTTTCAGTCTAAATATTTAGAAATTGATAGCAACTGAATCTAATTTCCATTACTAAATAGCAACGGAATATATTTTTCGTTGCTATTTTAGAACTCGATTTTTTCAATCTAAATATTTAGAAAATGATAGCAACGGAAAATACATTCGGTTGCTAAATAGCAACGGAATATATGTTCCGTTACTAAATAGCAACGGAATATATGTTCCGTTACTATTTTAGAACCCGATTTTTTCAGTCTATATATTTAGAAATTGATAGCAACGGAATCTAATTTCCATTGCTATTTAGTAACGGAATATATTGTCCGTTGCTACAATAAATTTTTCGTTGCTATTTTAGAACCCGATTTTTTCAGTCTATATATTTAGAAATTGATAGCAACGGAATCTAATTTCCATTGCTATTTAGCAACGGAATATATTGTCCGTTGCTACAATAAATTTTCCGTTGCTATTTTAGAATCCGATTTTTTCAGTCTATATATTTAGAAATTGATAGTAACGGAATCTAATTTCCGTTACTATTTAGCAACGGAATATATTTTGCAACGAAATAAATTTTCCGTTACTATTTTAAAACTCGATTTTTTTCAGTCTAAATATTTAGAAATTGATAGCAACGGAATCTAATTTCCGTTGCTAAATAACAACGGAAAATATATTCCGTTGCTAAAAATAGCAACGGAATATATTTTTCGTTACTATTTTAGAACCCGATTTTTTCAGTCTAAATATTTAGAAAATGATAACAACGGACAATAATTTAGCAACGGAAAATAAATTTCGTTGCGAAATAGCAACGGAACATATATTCCGTTGCTAAATAGTAACGGAATATATGTTTCGTTGCTATTTTAGAACCCGATTTTTTCAATGTATATATTTATAAATTGATAGCAACGGAATATATTTTCCGTTGCTAAATAGCAACGAAATAAATTTTTCGTTCCTATTTTAGAACCCGATTTTTTTCAGTCTAAATATTTAGAAATTGATAGGTACGGAATATCGATTCCGTTGCCAAATAGCCACGGAATTCCGTTGCTAAAATATTCCGTTGCTATTTTTGTTCCAAAATTTTCCATAGCGCATTATTTAGCAACGGAAAATATATTCCGTTGCTAAATTTTGGCGCTAAAAATTTCCTCCACTTTTAGCCACGGAATATCACCAAATATATTTTCTTTGCTAAATTTTCAAAATTCAATTAATTTTAGCAACGAATCTAATTTCCGTTGCCATTTAGCAACGGAAATCAGTTTCCGTTACTAATTTAACAACGAAATTAATTCCGTTGCTATTTTTTTGTTGCTATTTTCATATTTTTTTGTAGTGAAACTGAACTCAGAGCATAATAGGCTCAAAAAAATTGAGGAATAAAATCACCTAATTTTCCATAGTTCAAGGACAAAATCACATCTTTGCCCAAAAATAAATTTTCTTAAGGGTTTGGTCTTAAGATGCAAGAGAAACGTGAAATAGGAGTTAATTTAAGGTTTTTCTCTTTTTTTTTTTTTTTTTTACATGTCTTGAGTAACATGATAACATATATTTGTTGCAAACACAATATAGTGCTAGCTATACATCTTAATACACAGAAAATGATCGAATTTAAATATTTGACCAGGCAAGGCTAATTTGCTTCATTTTTGTAACTTAAAGGTTAGCCAAAGATAAAATAGATATATAGATAAAATTGCAGTCTCTATCTGAAGACTAGACTTTTGGATAATCGATGATTTAGTTGAATTTTAAAAGCAGTCTTGATAAGAAATTTGGGGCGTAAAGATGTGAATGTATTTGTGAATAGTAGCATTTTGATAAATTATTTATCCCTTGTGCAAGGCATATCGTTTGAGCATATACATGAAGTTTGGAACTTGAGACAGGCTATGAAGAATGAAAAATGCAAAATCTTTAATTTTATTCCCATTAGGCTACTATAGAAGCGCTATAAATTAGTGTGGCTTAAGGATGCGGGACATTTGATGTATGCTTTTTGTCTGCTACATAGACACCCAGAGGTTTAAGAATTTGGGATCTTAGAGTTTCCAATGGTTTTCTATGTCGTTTCTTTTTTTTTTGGCTTTTTGGAGTTGGATTGCTAGAACATTGAAAGTTTAGCAGTGGATTTTCTTGCTTAGATTGTGGCATGATTAGTGATTTTCCACTATTTTCATAGACATATAAAGAATTATTAATCCATATGTGAACAATATCTTTTTAATATTTTTTGACTTAAATTCAATCAATCTAAAATATCCATCATCATATTTGACTTTCTCTTTTTTTCACTCGCATTATCAGAATAATCATGTTCATATATATCCACGTGCAATTTAGGAATTGGATCAATTCCATTCACTGCATTGCAAGAAATCGAAAGCTATTGTATTTAATTGTTGTTGAATTTGTTTAATCACTGTTTGTTTGCGTGGAATGCAGGTTTAGGATTACTAAAGCAGGATCTATTGCAGTGCTTGATTTCTTTAATTTCCAATATTAGGTTGTGTGTTGTATATTTAGAGTTTGAGAAGTTATATTAGATTTATTTTCTATGTATGTTTTTGTAATTGGAGGACTTTGAATGTATGTTTAAATATTATTTAAATATTATTTTAGCATTTTTTTAATGTAATTTTAATTGGTATTTAGGGACAAAATATGCAAATTTATACAATTTTTTATTTTAAAATAAAATAAAAATACGCTGATATAAATTTTAGTTTTATGTTTTTGTTAAAAAACACAAAATATGTTATAGGATGAAAAAATCAAAAACCCGTAAACCACAAAAGGTAGTGATAACCCAGCAAATATCATTTGCTTTAAAACCTATCCAGTCGGCCCACTTAACTGGCAAAACCCAAGACCCAACAACCAAGAGTACCAGGCACGAGCTCCTAGGCAGCACAAACGCCCGATCGGCTGATGTGACCGCCAGTCCCATCAGCCGCCTGACACAAGGCAGCGCCTATACCTACCACCTGCTCTCTGTCATGCCGTCGAATACCTGCTCTGACAGCCAGTAATCACTCCCCAGGCACTCAAGTGCCACTCAATCATCTCATATAAATAGTCCAGCCAACGATGGCTTCAGGTATTGAATCTCTAGCATTCTCTCTCTAAAAGCACATTCTCTCTAAGCTACTAACTTAAGTTTCGGAGTGCTTACGCCTGGTCTGATCGGGCACTCTTTCTTGCAAGGTTATTCTCACCCGATCGGCTCGATCCCTCCTTTTTGGATAAAGACATTTTATACTTTATCATTTAGTGCTCTCGTTGAGAGGAATGACGAACTCACGATCTAACGAGAACACAACCTCCATGGATGTCGATCACGACGACAACACCCGTGCCAGGTCAGGCATCTCACGAAGGGAGCCCGTCAGGTCCCCGACAAGGACTAACCTCCTACCCGCATTCGATGATGCAACCTGAGGATACCCCCGTCACCATGAGAGATATGCGTACTATCCTCAACGACTTTACTAAGAGTATGGTCCAGACGCTCGAAAAGGGGAAAATGCCAGAAATTTCTGAAAGAGTTCATGAGGACTACCTCATGGATGAAGACTTCAAAAGAAGAAGGAACAAAGGAATCTCCATTAGTGAGCCGCGAACCCATGATGCGGGAAGACGTTGCGTCGAGACCCCGGGAAGGCATGATAAGGGGAAGGGGATATTATCCGGTAGAGACTCCGCCTACCTCCCCATGGAATCTTCCATTTCGGTTGGTGAAGACAACTTGTCCTACATGTGCACAGCTAGTCGTGGTGATTCCAGAAGGTCGCCACCAGAGTCTGTCACCATCGCTATGAGCAAAGGGGACAAGTGGTTGAAGCGAAAACTGAAGCAGTTCGGCTTGATAAGCTCCAAAAAGGACACGCTCAAGGAAAACATCCGCAAGACCACGGCATCCCCATTTTGCAGAGAAATAATGGAGTCCAAGTTGCCTCCTAGGTGGAAGGACGTCAGGATGGACAAATATACGGGTAAGACCGATCCCATTGCTCACTTAGCTAAATTCCTAACAAAAGTGCAGGCACACACTCGCAACAAGATGGTCGCCTGTCGAATTTTTCCCACCACCCTTGGGGGAGAGGCCTCGAGGTGGTTTTACGGGCTACCCCAGGAATCGATCATCTCTTTTTGGCTGCTTAAGGAGCTTTTTACTTCACGGTTCGAAATAAAGACGCGCACACCAAGGTCAGCAAATAGCTTGGGCGATTCCTACCAGCATTCCAACAAAAGCCTTAGAGATTATGCCAACAGGTTCCAGGCCGCTATGACCGAGGCAAAGAACCTAAGCGTCGAAATGGCGGCAACCGCCTTAGCTGGGTGCACTGTTAATCGCCCTCTGCTTGAATCTACAGCGCAACAACTCATGTAGATTTTTACGACCTGATGGAGTGGGCCAAGCAACACGTTCAGTTGGGTGACGCCCCGAGGTCTGGTGGGAGGAGAAAGACCAGTGTGATGGATAGATTACGGCATCCAGATGGAAGGCCCTTCATCAGCACACGAATATCCGACCGGCTAGGAAGCAATCCGAGCGGACCAAAGAGCGCGCAACACCTGGGCAAACGAAAAAAGTCCAAGAGCGAATTTCCCAGTGGAACGGATGACCTAGCGCCCCAGAGCTTCACCCCACTCAGCATCAGTCCCTCCAAAGTGCTAATGTGGATCAAGAGAAACCACCGCAGAGTCAACTGGCCCAGAAATCTATCCGATCGGAGCTGGCACAGGAGAGACCAGTGGCTGTATTGCGACTTTCACAGAGACGTCGGTCATTCTAATAACGAGTGCCATTCGCTGCATAAAGAAATCGAGCGGCTCGTGCAAAAAGGGGCCCTCAAAAATTTTGTCAGACCAACCAAAGGGGCAAGTCCTTGTAGACGGCTGGATCATGAAAAGCAGTACGCTGATTCAGATGACGAGGACGAGCGCAAAAATCCGAGAAATAAGGTGGGCCCAAGTAAGCCATCTATAGCGTCGATCAACGTCATTGTCGGAGGATCCTCCTACGAGCAAGAGCTCTCCAAGAAGAAAAAGGGGAAAGAAATTTACCTCTCTCATGCCATTAAATAGCTCCCACCGATCACCGTATCCGGCGAGGATGCACGGGATGTCATGTTCCCTCATGAGGACGCCCTTGTTATCAAAGCTCGCATTAATAACTTTGATGTGAGAAGGATTCTTGTGGATAATGGCAGCGCCGTCAACGTGCTTACATTACGGGCATATAAGGCAATGGGACAGCCGAGAGAAGAGTTGAAGCCGAGCGCCCCGTCGCTGATCGGCTTAGGCAATGCTATTGTCCCAGTGATAGGATCAGTGGATTTCTTCATCGAACTCGATCAGGGGGCGATCACTCGCACCTGTAAGGTAACTTTCATGGTAGTTGATATTCTCTTTGCCTATAATGCCATTTTTGGCAGGCCCTTGCTTGCTCAAACTGGAGTTGTCACCAGTGTGTGCTTAATGGTGATGAAAATTCCAACCGAACGGGGCATCGCCATCATAAGAGGCAACCAGAAGGCATCGCGAGAAGCTTATGTCGCCATGATCGAGCAGTTGAAGGGGGTATCTGCGTAGGGTTAGAGGGTTGTGAGACCCGTAGACGACCTAGGGAGAACAAGAGCCCGGACAGACGCACCTCTCAACTCACCTAAAATTCGAGAAAGTCTTAACCACCTGGGCGAACGGTTTTATCTAGGATCGATGATACTCTCGATCCTAACGACCCGAACCCAAGGATAAGACATCCGCAGGAGCCGCAACGCCGAGACACCTAAAAAACACTGTTTGTCGAAGTTGCTAAAATTACGATTTCTTTTCCTTAATGAATAAAGCCATCCGTTAGGATCGATGTAATTCCCGATCCCAAAATGCGGAGTGAATAAACCTTTCGACAGTTTGACCACTAGGATCGGCTATTATCCCGATCCAAAGATGCGAAAGTTGTTGTTCACCTGTTTACAAAATGAAGACCTCCGTTAGGAGCGACCAGGAGGATTTCACCTCCCTGACTCGATTATGCAATTTTTATGCAACTTTACGAGTATTGCTTAGCTCGATTATGCAATTTTTATGCAACTTTACTAGTATTACCTAGCTCGATTATGCAATTTTTATGCAACCTTTACGAGTATTACTCAGCTTGATAATGCAAATTTTATGCAATCGAAAGGGCTCATACGCTAGGTTCGACGTCCATTCTGAACCAAAAATGCGTGGGTCGAACAGCTTATCCGCTAGGCCGGATGTTTATCCCAGGCCGAAAATGCCAAAGCTAATGCTCGTCTATTCGCAGGTCAAGTTCATCCGTTAGGATCGACGATGCCCCCGATCCAAAGATACGAGGACTGCCTCGATCCTTCAAGGTCAACGATGCTCCTAAGCCAGATTGAGCCAATCGGCCACTGGACTTGAAGGTTATTTGAATTCAGGAAGTACTTGCAATTTTTATGCAATTTCACGAGTAGCACTTAGCTCGATTACACTGACAATTTCAATGCAAATTTATGTGTTCTTGATTACAGTGATTATGCACATCAACAATTTGCAGAAAAATCCAACTTTATTAAGAACGTCTCAACTGTACAATTTACAAAGAATTGTTACAGGGATAAAGAATAAAAAGGGAAAAAGCAAAGGTAATCTAAGCTCCTATACTAACCCTCTATGTCTATAATATCTACATTGCAAGGAGGATCGGCGGTCTGCTTGGCAGTTGGATCGGCGGCGGCTTGAGAAGGGTCAGCAACAGGCAGGGAAGACCCTACTTCCCCTTCAGAGATAGGCCCCGCTGATGGAGGCATCACAGACTCGACTTCAGGCGGCAGAGGCACCCTAGACTCGGCTTCGGCTGGGGCCTCTTGATTAGCCTTTGCAAGCGAAAGATTCCCCCCTGAGGCTCTCTGAGTTGCCTCCCCCTCAGGAGCGCCCTCCTCATCATCGCTATTTGGAGGAGTGGGCAATGCTGCCAGATCATCCATCCAATCCAGATCGGGGCCAGGAAAGCGCCTCCCAGCTTCATGAACTAGCCGAGATAGCAACTCTACCTAAGCCTCCGCGAGCTCATCTAGAAGGCGCTCTTTCTGAGCGGTAAGCTCCTCTTCGAGCCTCTTTGCCTAGGAAGCCTCCCTCTCCTCCAAAGCCATCCTTAGAGACTCCCCCTCTTTGTGCAGTTGTTTGCCCTCTGCCTTCAGTTTAGCGTTCTCAGTAGCCAGCTCTCTGCACTCGGCACCTAATCTGGTTGCATCTGCCTTGAACCGCCTGCACTGGGCATTCTCAGCAAAAAAGCGGGCAAGGTCGCCCCTCAGTTTGTCGCCTCGCTCTGTTGAGCCTTTAACTCCTGAGCCTTTTGGTGGCCCTCCTTCCTCAAAGCCATTGTCTTCGAGTGGGAAGCGGCAGACCGCTCTTTTACTTTGGCCATCTCAGCTTGAAGGGCGGAGGCCTCCTTCCTGGCAGTTTCGCAGCGGGCGCTCGCCTCCGCCCTAGCCTTAGCGCCCTCTTCGGCCTTCAATTTCCAAGTGCCGGCCATAAGATATAGTCGTTGAACCCTCCTGGCCACCTGAAAAAATGATGAAAATGAATGAGAAGGGGGAGTCAAGCCGAGTACAGGAGAATATCAATAATTCCCCAAAAGGAATAAAATAGCAAAGGCCTTACATCTATTAATTGCTGGCTGATCGCTTGGGATTCTCTGCTGAGCTGGCCAGCGTCCCCTATTTCCTTATGATCGTCGTCCCGAATGAGACCACGACAGATGAAACCAGCCACCTGACTTGGCGACCAATCACTGCCGAAGTTCTCTTTCAGAAACTCCTTTAGGGGAACCGGCCGCCGGTCGGAGGATCGTCGAGGCGCCTCACCCTACTGAATGGCCTTACCTCTGGCGACCACCCGAGCGTCTGACTCGGCTATTAGCTCAAAAGCTCTCTTCCTGGTGGCCTCCTCAGCTCCCTTCTGAGTTGTTTCATCCAGTCGGGAGGCCACCACCTGTGCCACCTCTCTGAATGTCTGGATAATAGGCGCATCGTCCTCATCCGATTCATCCCGAAGTCTCGGGGGCCGAGTGCGCGCCAGTTGATAAGTGGTTTCAGTTCGAGCCGCCGGAGGTGCAGTTTTGGAGGTGGGCACAGCAACAGCGGCGTTTGGCGCAGTCGTAACAGCTGGGGGAGTAGAAGAGACCGGGACGGTGGCAATTGCAACTCCGTCCGATCAGTTCGAAGTTGGCAACTCAGAAGAATGCACGAGCTTCCGCCTCTTGCTCTGCTCTCGAGCCTTCCGCTCGGCTTCCCTCTTCGCTCGGACCCTATCGCCCAACTGCTTGGCCGAATCACCTCCGCCTGCCATTTCAGCTGCAAACAAACAATAAATAAGATAAGTTTCTCAGGCCAAAAATTCTCATTTCATGTAAATCAAATGCAATGCATGTCTGATGCATGGTGACAATGTACTCTGCCTGATCCTAATGTCACGTTCTACAGTTGCAGTAGTTTCGACAGTCAGAGCAACCCCAAGGAGGGAGGACCCCTGAAGTGCCTCCAGCAACTGCTTGGACTCGAAGGGCCCCCCTTTCGGGCTATGGCGTTCATCAGTTTCTCAATATCGGGCTCATACATAGGTTGGCCGAAGGCTTGGTCCTTCAAAATGGCAGCTCCCGCCGATCGGCCCAAATTCACTCCGAAGCCGCCTCTTCTTCCCACCAAAAGATACTTTTCCTTGAAGCCCTTCATCAAGGTGGAAATGTTGATAAGCTTCTTTTTTGGTCGACTCGTAAAGAAAAACTCCGACCCATCACTGCGATAGGAAACATAGAAGAAATGGGTGAAGAGGTCGAGGGTGGGGGCAATCCCCTCCAACATGCACAGGATTTTAAAGCACACCACGGTCCTCCACCCATTCGGATGCAGCTGATAGGGAGCGATGCTGTAACCCTTCAAAATAGCGATTTCAAACGCACCAAAGGGGAAGCGCATCCCAGCATCAAGGCTCCATAAGTGAAGAATGAACCACTCATTATTGTCTTCCCCAAAAGGTCCCTCAGACACCGCCATAGAGGCAGGGCAGGGCAGGGCACTACACAAACGTCGGCGGGGAAGCCGTATTTGGCGGGGACTTCAGCCACTTCTTCTCTGGACATTGGGAGCACAGCTCAACCGCTGCTTTGTCCCTATACTCATCCAAAAAACTCCTGTCCAACGCCTCACCACTGCTAGAAGCCATTTTTAATGAAGAAAGAGGGGAAGATATATGCAAATCCCTAGTTTCTAAATGGATTGGATGCAGAAAGAAAATGAAAGGCGAAATGAAGCCGAAAGCAAGGAAGAAAAGTAACTTACTTGGTAAAAGGGACTTAGGAAATTTGAAGGACCAAGGAGCGATTGCGGAAATATGAGAGTTGAGAAAGAATTTTGGTAGAACTTCGCTAGGGATTGCAAAAAGTAAAAAAGAAACTCTTCAGAAATCCCCCTATTTATAGGCCAGAGCTTCCGGAGCACGCCAACAGTCTCGCCACTTGAAGAAGGTCACGTGTTAAAGACATTATGGCTGTACGAAGCACGAAGCATCACCCTCGGAGCACGCGCAGCATTAAATGAAAACAGCTATCCAGGTAAGCGTGTCTCTTCAGAAAAAGCGCCTCACAAATTCAAAAATCCCGCCAACGCGCACCTTCGGGTCAGGAAAATTCAGAACTGACTCCATCCGAACAGGGCTACAAAAGGTAAATCTATACCCGATCGGACCTGTTGAGAGGGGACAAGTGATAACCCAATAAATATCATTTGCTCTAAGGCCCATCCAGTCGACCCACTTAACTGGCAAGGCCCAAGGCCCAACAACCAAGAGTACTAGGCACGAGCTCCTAGGCAGCGCACACGCCTGATCGACTGATGTGACCGCTAGTCCCATCAGCCGCCTGACATAAGGCAGCGCCCATGCCTACCACCTGCTCCCTGTCATGCTGTCGAATACCTGCTCTGACAACCAGTAATCACTCCCAGGCACTCAAGTGCCACTCAATCATCTCATATAAATAGCCTAGCCAACGATGGCTTCAGGTATTGAATCTCTAGTATTCTCTCTCTAAAAGCATATTCTCTCTAAGCTACTAACTTACGCTTCGGAGTGCTTACGCCTGTTCCGACCGTGCATTTTTTCTTGCAGGGTTATTCTCACCCGATCGGCTCGATCCCTCCTCTTCGGATAAAGACATTTTATACTTTATCAGGTAGTTTTTTCAATTTCCTTTTTTTTTCTCTATAAAATTTCTTTTTGCTCGTTTGGATTTTATTCTTCTCCAATCCTTCTCCATGCCATCAATCTCTTCCACCTAATCCATTCACTTCGTTTTTCTCACACATTTCGATTTTTGAGATACTGAAGAAAAGTAAATCGAATGGAGGGTCGTATAGAAATGGATCTAATGAGTGACTATTGTTGATTTATTGATTGGTTTTTGAAAAATTATACTTATATTTAGAGTTTGAGAAGTTATTTTAGATTTATTTTATATGTATGTTTTTATAATTGGTGGACTTTGAATGTATGTTTAAATATTATTTTAGCATTATTTTTTTAATGTGATTTTGATTACTATTTATGTCACACCCCAAAGTGGCCCTAGAAGAATTACAGAGTTTTGTTCGTAAAAGGTAAGTTTATGTGCGAGAGTTCTGTCGCGAGCGCGACAAGTGTCGCGGACGCGACAGAGCCCTCCAGCGGTTTTCCAACTTCAGCTGGTTGGTGCGGGCGTGAGCGTTCTGTCGCGAGCGCGACAAGCATCGCGAGCGCGACAGAACCCCCTCACGAGATGTGTGTAGAAGTGGGACTAAGAGACTTGGAGTTGTAGTGAGTTGACACATGGTATCATAGAAGAGTGACAAGTGTCATTGTAGAAGAGTGACAAGTGGCGGCATATGAGAGTGACAAGTGGCATCGTAAGAGTGTGCCAAGTGTCATTGTCGGAGAGTGACACGTGGCGGCATAGGAGTTTGACAAGTGGCGTCCTAGGGGAGTGACACATGGCTTTGTAGGGATGTGACATGTGGCATAAGACATTATTTGGTTTGGTCAAAATACATGTATGTATTTTGTTAAGAAAAGAGATATACATGGATTAATGAGAGTGGTTGGCATTAAATGGAAGTGGATGGCATTAATGTGAGGACTTGTTGGCTTTTGTTTGGTTTTGACCGGCCACTTTCCTATTTTCACTTTCATTTTTCTGCATTTGGCCTTCTATTCTCCTTTTGTCTTCTTTGTTTTGGGGTTTAGCCGTGCTCCATTCCTTGTCTTGTATTTGGGTGCTATTAAGTGGATCATTTGAATGGTTTGATGAGTAAGAGTGGGATTTGACTTTGTCCTTGTGAAGAGGTAAGATATAGACTTGTATGTTGGTCTTCTTCTTCCATTTAGTTTTCTGTTTTGATTTTAAATAAGAAAAAGGATTAATTCATGGGTTGCTTTGTATGATTTGTGGAAGATGGAAACAAGAAGTTGGATAAAGGCGAGAGAAGGTTAGAAGTGAGTAAAGAGCAGAGATTGGGCTTCCTAGAGGTAGGGATCGAGTGCGACCTTATGGTTTTCGCATGTGTTTACATTACCTGTGTTTGAATAGAGACAAGATTGAATAGAGAAATGCTTGATGAGCTTTAATTAGCTCAAAATGTTCATTTTGATTGCTTACAGTGCTCATGACATGTGTATATATGTTTATAAGTATGTAACCTGATCATTTGAGTGTTTGTGTTGATAAAAGAATTTGATGTTGCGAAATTCTGCTTATTTGTCATTAGACCCCTGTGTATTGTATTTGTCATAAGTAGAGTTATAGGACTCCAATTGTGTTGTTTCCAATTGCATATGAAAGATAAGATTCGTGTCTAAAAATGTCTAAGAGGGTGCTTGATCTAATTCTGGCCCTAAGTATCCCAAAAAGTTATTAAAATGTAGGTGACCCTGTTCTGGCGGGTTCACTGGAACAGTATAGCTTGTATAGACCATATTTTTCGTTATAGATGTCCAAACGACCTGAAACTTGTCCCATTTGAAAGTTAACATCCTAGAGAACAATTGTTAAGAAGAACGTTTTGCCTAAAAATGATTTTTAGAGGTTCATTCAGACGATACAAGTTTAGGGTAAAAAGCAGTCTTGTGAGGCACCAAAGCGGAGCCTCTGTCGCGAGCGCGACACATGTCGCGACCTCGCGATAGAACAACCTATATTAAGCTCTTTTTTCTTCATTTTGAGCCCATGGTTGGCTTGGGTAAACCCCTTGCCTTTCCCCTTAACGTTTTATACATGATTAGGGCTCCTAAATGATTACAAATTAGTTGTTAATGGAAAAATGCATTTGAGTATGATTAAAGTTAGTAATTTAACTAATAAAGTAACAATGTATAGTTGTAGGAAGTATAGCAAATGACATGATAAAGGTGTATGAACTTAGAAAGGGTTATATAATGCATTTGGTATAGAGTATAGAGCCTTTTTGTAATCTATCTTCTGTCGCGACTGCGACCTCTTGTCGCGATCGCGACAATGAACTTGACTTCTGGCGCGAGCGCGACCTCTTGTCGCGACAATGAACTTGACTTCTGTCGCGAGCGCGACTTCTGTCGCGATCGCGACAGTGAACCTCTTCGCATCTTGTTTTATTTGTTTTGAAGAGAGTGTTTTCTTCTATCTTGCTTTGCATGATTTATATGTTCATGAAATGAATTTAAATGTTACATGCTTTTAATTGTTGAACAAGATTGTATATGAATTACATGCCTCTGAATTTGATAAATGCACTTGAACTTTAGTTGATGAGTTGATGTCTGTGTATAGTGTGTGAGTTGGTATTGAGCCTGATTACCGTTATAGTGGATAGATAAGCATGCTTATAAAGGGATTAGAGAGTGCAGCTGCCTATGTTCCGCCCCGTTTGGGCGAAGCGGGTCGACCTCTGAGAACGGTCATTAATAGAGACAGATGAAAATGTTTTGTGACTTCGGTCCATCGAAAATGTTTTTTATAGAGCGTCCCGTATCCACCATGAGAGGAACTCAGGCTTGTTTTGTTAAATGTTGTACAGTGAACTTGAGATGATTATAGTGTTGCTTCGAATGAAGCCATAGTACATGAAGGTAATGTTTAAGTACATTACAATTCTGTATACAAGTACATGATTACATGAGTGTAATGACATGAATTTGGTTACATGATAGCGTATATTTGAATAAACGAAATGTACAAGTTGTAGTGTATATGAATAAGTAAAAGAGTAGATGTTATATGCATGTGAACTCATAATATTTGATATTTGAACATGAAACCTATACAAGCATCAGAGCTATATGCACGAACTACTTGATTTTTGTTATATGACATATGTGTGATTTAATTGTGACTTCGTAAAGAAGTCCTTTGCATTGTTTTCATCCCCACTAAGCGTTATCGCTTAGCACGGATGTTTATTTCCGTGTAGGTTACAGGTTCGGACAAGTGAGCGGACATCTGCAGGTCAAGGCCACTAGGAGTTTTGTTATACCTTTTTGTATAAGTTAGAGATAGAGTTTTTACATTTTGAGTAACATCATTATGTAACATAAGTAGAAGAATCACATGTAAATGTATATGTAAAGTTAAATGAAAACAGAGTGTAATATGAACATGTAAGTGTATATGTAGATAATATGAAATGCAAGTGGGCCCTAGTGTAGTATTTTATTATTCTTATACGAATGTGTATAGTGCTATCGCTTCCGCTAATGCATGTACATGTATACGTAAGTGTCCGCGTGACGCCTCGATATTCCTTACCGGGGGTATGGGGGTGTTACATTTAGTGGTATCAGAGCTCTAGGTTAATTGGTTCGGGACTAGAAGGTGATAGAGTATAGTTATAGAGTGTGGCCTAATGCAGATGTCATTTGTGTAAAGTATAGATGGAGTCCGACTCGCGTGAGAGCATAGAAGAGACAGCAGCAGATGTGAATTGGTAAGAGTTCGAGGTGACACTCTGTATTCCTGTCAGCTATCTCCTTGAATTTGTGCATATAAGCATAGTGAAACATGGGGATGGGAAAAGTGCATTATAGTAGCTTACATTGCATTTTCGCATCATCTCGCATACATAAATCATTACATGACCATTCCATCCGCATCCCTCATTTGCATGTGAAAAAGTATCATTGCATGCGTTTCATTGAGAAAAGCTGACAGGATATACATTCAGTGCTAGATGCATAGAAGGGGTATATGGATCAGAGTGCAGTGCATTAAGGAAAGTGTAAAGTTTGTTGGATTTGATAGTCGTATGGTATAAGAGGTTAATGGGGAAATTTCGAGGACGAAATTTCTTAAGGGGGAGAGATTTGTCACACCCCAAAGTGGCCCTAGAAGAATTACAGAGTTTTGTTCGTAAAAGGTAAGTTTATGTGCGAGAGTTCTGTCGCGAGCGCGACAAGTGTCGCGGACGCGACAGAGCCCTCCAGCGGTTTTCAAACTTCAGCTGGTTGGTGCGGGCGTGAGCATTCTGTCGCGAGCGCGACAAGCATCGCGAGCGCGACAGAACCCCCTCACGAGATGTGTGTAGAAGTGGGACTAAGAGACTTGGAGTTGTAGTGAGTTGACACATGGTATCATAGAAGAGTGACAAGTGTCATTGTAGAAGAGTGACAAGTGGCGGCATATGAGAGTGACAAGTGGCATCGTAAGAGTGTGCCAAGTGTCATTGTCGGAGAGTGACACGTGGCGGCATAGGAGTTTGACAAGTGGCGTCCTAGGGGAGTGACACATGGCTTTGTAGGGATGTGACATGTGGCATAAGACATTATTTGGTTTGGTCAAAATACATGTATGTATTTTGTTAAGAAAAGAGATATACATGGATTAATGAGAGTGGTTGGCATTAAATGGAAGTGGATGGCATTAATGTGAGGACTTGTTGGCTTTTGTTTGGTTTTGACCGGCCACTTTCCTATTTTCACTTTCATTTTTCTGCATTTGGCCTTCTATTCTCCTTTTGTCTTCTTTGTTTTGGGGTTTAGCCGTGCTCCATTCCTTGTCTTGTATTTGGGTGCTATTAAGTGGATCATTTGAATGGTTTGATGAGTAAGAGTGGGATTTGACTTTGTCCTTGTGAAGAGGTAAGATATAGACTTGTATGTTGGTCTTCTTCTTCCATTTAGTTTTCTGTTTTGATTTTAAATAAGAAAAAGGATTAATTCATGGGTTGCTTTGTATGATTTGTGGAAGATGGAAACAAGAAGTTGGATAAAGGCGAGAGAAGGTTAGAAGTGAGTAAAGAGCAGAGATTGGGCTTCCTAGAGGTAGGGATCGAGTGCGACCTTATGGTTTTCGCATGTGTTTACATTACCTGTGTTTGAATAGAGACAAGATTGAATAGAGAAATGCTTGATGAGCTTTAATTAGCTCAAAATGTTCATTTTGATTGCTTACAGTGCTCATGACATGTGTATATATGTTTATAAGTATGTAACCTGATCATTTGAGTGTTTGTGTTGATAAAAGAATTTGATGTTGCGAAATTCTGCTTATTTGTCATTAGACCCCTGTGTATTGTATTTGTCATAAGTAGAGTTATAGGACTCCAATTGTGTTGTTTCCAATTGCATATGAAAGATAAGATTCGTGTCTAAAAATGTCTAAGAGGGTGCTTGATCTAATTCTGGCCCTAAGTATCCCAAAAAGTTATTAAAATGTAGGTGACCCTGTTCTGGCGGGTTCACTGGAACAGTATAGCTTGTATAGACCATATTTTTCGTTATAGATGTCCAAACGACCTGAAACTTGTCCCATTTGAAAGTTAACATCCTAGAGAACAATTGTTAAGAAGAACGTTTTGCCTAAAAATGATTTTTAGAGGTTCATTCAGACGATACAAGTTTAGGGTAAAAAGCAGTCTTGTGAGGCACCAAAGCGGAGCCTCTGTCGCGAGCGCGACACATGTCGCGACCTCGCGATAGAACAACCTATATTAAGCTCTTTTTTCTTCATTTTGAGCCCATGGTTGGCTTGGGTAAACCCCTTGCCTTTCCCCTTAACGTTTTATACATGATTAGGGCTCCTAAATGATTACAAATTAGTTGTTAATGGAAAAATGCATTTGAGTATGATTAAAGTTAGTAATTTAACTAATAAAGTAACAATGTATAGTTGTAGGAAGTATAGCAAATGACATGATAAAGGTGTATGAACTTAGAAAGGGTTATATAATGCATTTGGTATAGAGTATAGAGCCTTTTTGTAATCTATCTTCTGTCGCGAGCGCGACCTCTTGTCGCGATCGCGACAATGAACTTGACTTCTGGCGCGAGCGCGACCTCTTGTCGCGACAATGAACTTGACTTCTGTCGCGAGCGCGACTTCTGTCGCGATCGCGACAGTGAACCTCTTCGCATCTTGTTTTATTTGTTTTGAAGAGAGTGTTTTCTTCTATCTTGCTTTGCATGATTTATATGTTCATGAAATGAATTTAAATGTTACATGCTTTTAATTGTTGAACAAGATTGTATATGAATTACATGCCTCTGAATTTGATAAATGCACTTGAACTTTAGTTGATGAGTTGATGTCTGTGTATAGTGTGTGAGTTGGTATTGAGCCTGATTACCGTTATAGTGGATAGATAAGCATGCTTATAAAGGGATTAGAGAGTGCAGCTGCCTATGTTCCGCCCCGTTTGGGCGAAGCGGGTCGACCTCTGAGAACGGTCATTAATAGAGACAGATGAAAATGTTTTGTGACTTCGGTCCATCGAAAATGTTTTTTATAGAGCGTCCCGTATCCACCATGAGAGGAACTCAGGCTTGTTTTGTTAAATGTTGTACAGTGAACTTGAGATGATTATAGTGTTGCTTCGAATGAAGCCATAGTACATGAAGGTAATGTTTAAGTACATTACAATTCTGTATACAAGTACATGATTACATGAGTGTAATGACATGAATTTGGTTACATGATAGCGTATATTTGAATAAACGAAATGTACAAGTTGTAGTGTATATGAATAAGTAAAAGAGTAGATGTTATATGCATGTGAACTCATAATATTTGATATTTGAACATGAAACCTATACAAGCATCAGAGCTATATGCACGAACTACTTGATTTTTGTTATATGACATATGTGTGATTTAATTGTGACTTCGTAAAGAAGTCCTTTGCATTGTTTTCATCCCCACTAAGCGTTATCGCTTAGCACGGATGTTTATTTCCGTGTAGGTTACAGGTTCGGACAAGTGAGCGGACATCTGCAGGTCAAGGCCACTAGGAGTTTTGTTATACCTTTTTGTATAAGTTAGAGATAGAGTTTTTACATTTTGAGTAACATCATTATGTAACATAAGTAGAAGAATCACATGTAAATGTATATGTAAAGTTAAATGAAAACAGAGTGTAATATGAACATGTAAGTGTATATGTAGATAATATGAAATGCAAGTGGGCCCTAGTGTAGTATTTTATTATTCTTATACGAATGTGTATAGTGCTATCGCTTCCGCTAATGCATGTACATGTATACGTAAGTGTCCGCGTGACGCCTCGATATTCCTTACCGGGGGTATGGGGGTGTTACAATTTAGGGACATAATATATAAATTTATACACATTATTTTTATTTTAATTATTTTAAATAGTTTTTATTTCGATGAATACATGTTATATAAATTTATGGATTCATATAAGTTAAAAATATAATAAAAAAAGGCCCATAGAGCCCAAAACAGAATAGACCAAAATTTATTCAATCTATTTTATTTCTATTCTAAATATTTCAGTTTTTAGTCCGGTTTTTATAATTTAGACAATTAGATTTTTGATTTATTTAAATTAGGGACTTTTTTTATAAATGATGTGTTTTAAAAAAATAATTAGTATTTTGGAGTTTGTCAAAAACTATTTTGAAATATAGGGTGTTTTACCCATTTCTGCAGCAGTGTGCTGCGAAAATAGAACCCATACATATATATATATATATATATATATATATATATATATATATATATATATATATATATATAATTTGTGGACAGTTTTTCTATTTTGGAAAAGCTGCACCCGGCAACATATTTATTTTTTTTTGTTTTGAATGGAAAAAAAAACACTTAGTTTTATTTAAGGCTGTGCAAATATTCGGTTCGATCCAAAATCGAACCAAATATATCGAAAATCGAATTTTTAAAATCTGTAGAACCGAATCGCAAATCGAAAATATTTAGGACCGAAATCGAATGGACCGAATTAATTTTAGTTAGATCTGTTCGGTCCAATTGATTTTTTTGAATAGGCTGGGCTAAGGAATTTTGGATTGGATCGGGTTAAATCATCATTAACCTGACCTGCCCCAACAACGTGCTTGTATAATAACAAAATTTAGAGTTTCATTTCATTTCCACTCTCTTTAACCTCGTTTCTCTCTTTTTCTTTGTCTCTCTCTCTCACCCCCTCTCTGTCCTTCAAATCCCTAAATCTAAAGCCCAAAATCGATCTCCTTTCTCCCACCGCCGTCGACCTCCATTTATATTATTTAATTTTAATTATGTATATAATAAATGTATTATTTAATTTTGAGTTATTTTGATTGCACAAAATATTATTAATTTCAGATTTTAATAAATTGATATTAACTTACAATTTATTTATTCTATTTATCAAATTGAATTGAATGAAAATATTTTCCCGTATTAATAAAATGTTTTTCCCATATTTATTCTATTTTATTTATCCTAAATCAATTTTTCTAAGACCGAATAGCAGACCGAAAAATATTTTTTTTACCCAATTTGATAAATAGGATAACCTTTTATTAATTCGATTTTGGATTTTAGATTTAGGGATTTGAAGGACAGAAAGACAGCGAAAGAGAGACAAAGAAAAAGGGAGAGGAACGGGGTTAAAGAGAGAGAAAATGAAATGAAACTCAAAATTTTCTTATTATATAAGCGGATTGTTGGCACGGGTAATGTTAATGGTGATTTAACCCAACTCAATCTAAAATTCCTTAGCCCAACCTATTCAGAAAAAACTTTTCCATTTGAAAAAGCTGCCCACAAAATTAAAATATATATATATATATATATATATATATGAATTCCATTTCCGCAACACACTGTTGCTGCAATAGGTAAAACACTCCATATTCCAAAATGGCAGTGTGCTGCAATAGGTAAAACACTCCATATTCCAAAATAATTTTTGACAAATCCCAAAATGCTAATTATTTTTTTAAAATACACCATTTATAAAAAAAAATCCCTTTAAATTAGAGGCTTACACAATACATTTCAATTCAAGGATTACGAAATCTCCATTATTATCTCCTAAGTCGGATTTTTTTTTTTTTTTATAAAAGACAATCTTGTAATTTTATTGTAAAAATCTCTATAATATATTGTTTTGAAAATTCAAAATAATTCAGTACAATTCATTCTAAACAATTCAATACAACACAAGCTAGTATTTCAAAACAGTTCAGTTTAGTGAATTTCTTGGCTTGGATCTTAACAAAGATCCAAATCCGTCCTAAATTAAAATCAATAGTTCAATCTAATTTAATTCTGATAAAAGAAAAGTCAACACCAGTCATTTTTCGATTTTTTTTTTCAATATTTCTGTTCAATGTAAGAACATTCAGAATCCATGTGCACTGCTAGTTATTTCTTTTGATCTATAGATATTCCATTTTGCACATTGAAATACATACAAAAAGAAAAGTAGTTCCAAAACGCAGAGCAACCTAAAACAAATAAATATATTAAAAAAATTAATAATAATTGTTATTTGCATATTATCCACTACAACTGAAGCAACAAATTGAAAAAGCCAACGAGGTGCAACAACAAAAATTAGATTTCTCCAACATACCCAAATTCATATATCAGTATTCACCGTCAATTCTGCTCAACAATTCTGTAAATTGCTATCTCAATATTGTTCTTTTTCCAGATAATTCTAGTTTGTACCTTGCAATTCCTTAAGAAATAGGACCAGCTCGCTGCATTTTTATGTTAGCCACGCTACCGCATCCATGTCCAACAACAAGCCACAAAGTAAGGCAGGAGCAACTTTCAACTTTGCCAAAGAATATGGTGGGATTATATAAATGCTAGATTAACTGAAAGTAAAGATCTCTGTCAAAAAATTTCATCACATTTTCATCTGTGTTTGAGATGTCATGGCATTTGACCTTATAAGAAGATTGGCTTCTAATTAGACGGGATAATTTGCCCCAGGATCTATTTGAACTGAAGACGGTAGATGCCAAATGTAACAGCTATAAATGGCAAAGCACAATAAAATTTATGGATTGCAAACCATCAACCTCTTTTCATTACTGTCACCACCCCCAGTGAGAAACAAAATCATGGGCGACCTAGGCTGGGAGACTTCAGGTAAACTCTGTTGTAGTGATCCTCAGCTTTGGATAATGACTGAATCGAAACTGGAAACCCTGGTCCCATCTGCATGCGGTATTGAATTGGATTAGTTGAGGTAGAAAATTAAATACAACTTCAACAGCTTGTTAACTGTCTTTGTTTAAAAGCTGAGCACACATTTCATTTTCCATGCATCTTAGTGTCGGCAACAGAAGTAGCATTGGCAACATATATACACTCAGAGACTCTAAACAAAATTCAGAGAATTGACAAGAATCACTTCTGTCAATTTATATTCATAGCCACCCTAATTTACTCTTGAACTGGAAATTGCACTTTCAAGGGACACCAGTTAAACTGACATCAATGTAACTGAATTAACATATTAAAGAATCCTCCCAAGGTTTCCCAAAAACTCTTGTCATGAAATACCTATGCAGGACTACACAAACTAATTAGATTTAGTGCCAGTTGTAACAGAATGGAAATACAGTATGTGCCCTATATCTTAGTCAATGAAATCAAAGGTATATATATATACACACATACAAGAGACTAATTATGATAACTACCAAAATGTTAACCCTAAAAATTAGCTACCTCTAATAATGCTAATTACACAAGAAAAGTCCATCTTTACAGCTAATCAACATGTTTGTTTGCTTTATAGCTTAGTTAATGAAATCAAAGGTATATATATATATATATATACACATACAAGAGATTCTAATTATTGTAACCTGTGATAATGCTAATTACCAATGTTTTCAGAAACGGACTAGACGTTGACTCAACATGCCAACTGGTTCATGGTTCAACAAGTTCAATCAAGTTAAATCGGGTTTTTTGTTTTTTAGAAAATAAAATTCTTTATAAAAAAAATTGAAAATATAATTTATGAATATATAAAAAAATAAAAATACATTCATAAACCTATTAGTTATCAACTTATCAATCTAGGAATACCAATTTAAATCGTTCACAATTTGCAAATATAAAAATTAATTTAATTACACAATTAAATACAGAAATCTCTCATAATATATTTGATTTGTGTAGCACAACCAGATTCAGATTTTTGAATTATTCCTTGAAAAAAGAATATATATTTTAATTCATTGCCAATTTCTAATTATAATTTGTGAATTGGCTTTCACATTGTAATAAAGAATTCTTTAATCCTATTTCTACCATGCTGGCTAAATGAACTTAAGGTTAATTGTGTTTCCTAATTATCAAGATAAAGAAAATCCTAGCACTCACTAATTAAGTAAATATGCACTAGAAAAACAACAAAAGATGTGGGTGAATTGGCAAAAGAGCCACCAAGAGCACTGCCATAAAAACACCACCCCAATACCCAATCAGCACAAACCAAACCACTGCTACTATTGTACTATTAATTAAAAACAAAGCCTGTGCTTTCAAAAAGGGTTTGCGCTATGGGCGTTCAAAAATGGAGTATTCAATTCAATCAATCCAATTCAACCCTAACAAACCAATATAATTTAAATTTAATTGGGTTATGATAACCTATAAACCATTTATCGAAGTTGGAGTGTTATTTGGATGGGTTATGGGTTACAATATAACCCATCCAAACTAGAGTTCTCAACTTCTAATGCCAATAATTAACTCATAAACACAATTAACATGGCAACTTTTTTTTTAATAAGCAATTAACATGACAACTTAATTTTTGGTTTTTAAAAAATTTACTTGTCCCTTTTTTATAACATCATGAATTCTAAATTTTTAGTAGTTACTACTGTTTTTATTTTTAATTTCATTTACCATTCTGTGTTAATTAGTTGTATTGTATCGAGCTATCAATGTAAGAGCTCATGCTTTTCTTCTATAAGCTTTGTGTATAAATACTCTCTGGTACTATTTAATAAACTTGATTTACATTTTACATTTTTGAATAAACTTTAAAAACTTGAATTATTGAAAGTTATTTATTTATTTTATAGTTGGATTTGTCCTCCAAACTATCAATTAACAGCCAAATTAATCGAAAATCAATCTTTCTTTTATCTAATATTTTGTGTCATTTCATTTTCATTATTTTTGTGAAAATGGTACCTGCTAGCTATAAGTTTTACAATTTAAATTAAGCTTCAAACTCAAACTGCCCATTGGCAAGTGGAAATAGAACATCTGCCCGTGCTGGTGGATTTGGCACAGTTATTGCTCATTTCTTGGGCCAATCATTTCTTCTGCTGGGATTTTTACTTTTCTTGACTATCCAAGTAGATATAGAGAACAAAGAGCAAAACAGGCAGATGGTGAAATGAAGAATGCTCGCTGTATTCTGGAGCTAGGGATCGAGTAAAAGGAAGAGAGCTTCAGTGTTGTTTGTTGGTTGGCGATGCAGAGGTTTTGATCGGTGGCCAGCCAAGAAAGCTGCGTTTTCATTTGTTTGGAAAAGAAAGAACAGAGAAGGTATGGATTAGATTGAGCAGAAGATGTTTGGAATTTAGGATTTTTTTAAAAATATTTAAAAAATTCTAAGCTGGTTCACCGGTTTCTGGTTTTTTCCAATTTTTTCCAATTCAATCCATTTTTTTGTATATTCCGATTTATATGTTGGATCAAACTACTTTTATAACTTGTTCGCGTTTTAGCCTGTTTGATCGGCCAGCCCGATCTGATTTTCAAAACATTGCTAATTACACAAGGAAAGTCCATCTTTACAGATAATCAACATCCTATAACACTCCCCACTCAAGTTGGAGTGCCAATCAACCTCAGAGCCTTTGGTTCTTTGATGATATACTGGATTCAAGGCAATGTGAATAGTAGCTTGATTATCATACTAGAGTTTTGTTGGCGATGATGGCTTCAAAATAATCTAAGCTAGAGGATGATGTATCCACAAAAATTCACATGTGAACTATGACATAACTCTATACTTGAATTCTGCACTGAATTAAGATACAACACTTTGCTTCTTATTTCTCCAAAATACCAAATTTCCCCCAGCAAAGACAACAGCCTGTAAATCTTAGATCCAACCCAATCAACATCTACAAAACACTCAATTCGACTGTTCTAGTAATTGCTAAACAGTATGCCAAGTCCAAAAACTCCATTCAAGTAGCACAAGCTCTACTCCAAAGCTGCCGAATGTTTGAATGTAGGCAGAAACATAAATTAACTAACAATACTAACTACATAAACAAGTACCTAGGTAGACATTATGAAGTAATTTAATTTCCCAACTATTTTATATACTTCTCTAAATCATTAGTGTAGAAACTCAATGTATTTCTTACTTTGTATTAACATGTTAACATGAATATATACACGGTACAAGGAAGGCTAAGTCAACAATGTTCCTTAATTTACTCCTAACTTTACTCCTTAATTTATTTCTAACTTTGCAGCTAACCAGAACATATTCACACTAATTATATTCACACTAACACTTCCCCTCAAGCTGGAGCATAGATATCAATCATGCCCAGCTTGTTACAAATATAATTAACCCGACTTCCAGGTAATGTCTTGGTGAACACATCAGCTAACTGGTTTCCTGTCTTGACGTGTGAAGTTGAGATTGATCCATCTTCTAGCTTTTCCCGAGTAAAATGACAGTCGACTTCTATATGTTTGGTTCTCTCATGAAAAACAGGATTATTTGCAATATGAATAGCTGCTTGATTATCACACCATAGGTTCATTGGTTTAGATTGAACAAATCCAATTTCGCCCAGTAAATGACGTAGCCATACAAGTTCGCAGGTAGTCTGTGCCATAACCCTATATTCGGATTCTGCACTTGATCGGAATACAACACTCTGTTTCTTACTCTTCCAAGAAATAAGATTACCCCCAACAAAAACACAATAACCGGTGGTAGAACGTCTATCTGAAAGGTCTCCTGCATAGTCTGCATCTGTAAAGCCTTCTATAGTATGGTGACCATGATTTTGATATAAGATGCCGCATCCTGGCGCACCTTTTAGATATTTCAAAATATGAATAACAGCATCCCAATGTGAGGTTCTAGGAGATGACATGAACTGACTAACAACACTTACTGGAAAGGCAATATCAGGACGGGTGATAGTCAGGTAGTTCAATTTTCCCACAACCTTCCTATACTTTTCAGGATTCTCGAGTAAGTCTCCATCTTCAGCTTTCAGCTTCACATTTGGTATCATAGGCGCATCACATGCCTTTGCCTCAATGAAACCAGCATCATCTAATAAATCCAGACAATATTTTCTTTGAGATAGATAGATCCCCTTATGACTTCGAGAAACTTTAATCCCTAAGAAATATTTCAATGGTCCTAGATCCTTTGTTCGGAAGCGACTCCCAAGGAACGTTTTCAACCTTGTTATCCCAACTTCATCATTTCCAGTAATCACTATATCATCAACATACACAACCAGCAAAATGCACCCAGAACTAGATGTAAAGAAGACGGAGTGATCATATGCACTTCTTTTTAAGCCAAACTCAAGCACAGATGTACTAAATCTCCCAAACCAGGCACGAGGAGATTGCTTTAAACCGTAAAGAGATTTTCTTAATTTGCATACTTTCCCTAACTCCCCCTAAGCAACAAATCCAGGTGGTTGCTCCATGTAAACCTCTTCGTGTAAGTCCCCATGTAAGAATGCATTCTTTACATCAAGTTGATGAAGTGTCCAACTGTAAGTAGCAGCCAAGGAAGTAAATAGACGAACAGAAGAAAGTTTGGCAACAGGGGAAAAGGTCTCCAAATAGTCCACACCATACGTCTGAGCATAGCCCTTAGCAACCAATCGAGCTTTCAATCGAGCACAAGAACCATCAGGATTCATTTTAACAGTGAACACCCATTTACAACCAATAGCCTGTTTCTGGGGAGGTAAAGACACAAGATCCCAAGTATTATTCTGCTCTAAGGCCATCATCTCTTCTTTCATTGCTGTTTGCCAACCAGCGTGATCTAATGCTTCAGAAAGGGTCTTGGCAACAACAATAGAGTCTAAGGAAGCTACAAAAGACTTCGAAGAAGAGGATAAATCATGGTAAGATACAAAAGAAGAAATAGGGTAAGTACATGTGCGTTTACCTTTGCGAAGTGCTATAGGAAGGTCAAGGCTGGTATCTGGCGGCGAGGAGGGATCTGAAGACGAAACAGGGGGTGTGGTGCTTGTGTCCTGGCTGATAGGAGGTGCCTCAATAGAGTGGTGCACACGTCGAGAATACACTTGGTGAATAACAGGTCGAGGTGGAGGAGATTCTACCTGCTCACTGACAGTATAAACAAGAAAATCATCATTCGAATCGCTAGTGTGCGAAGGAGAGGACATCGGGGAACCAAAGAAGGATGTATTCTCAAAAAATGTAACATCAGCAGATACCAAGTAACGGCCCAAAGAAGGAGAATAACAACGATAACCTTTTTGGTCACGAGGGTATCCCAAAAAGACACACTTAAGGGATTTTGGATCTAGTTTTGACACGTGGGGTCGCATGTCTTGAACAAAACAAGTACACCCAAAAATTCGTGGAGCAAGAGGAAATAGTGTAGATGAAGGAAAAAGAAGAGAATATGGAATCTGACCGTCAAGAACAGAAGATGGCATTCTGTTGATTAGAAAACAGGCAGTGGAGACAGCATCTACCCAGAAAGCTTTAGGAACCTGCATATGGAACATCAGTGCTCGGGCAACTTCTAACAAGTGGCGATTTTTTCGCTCAGTTACACCATTTTGCTGAGGGGTGACAATACATGAGGACTGATGAATAATACCATGCTGAGAGAGATAAGATTTAAAAGAATGCGAAACATACTCTTTAGCATTATCACTTCTCAAAATACAGATAGATTTGTTGAATTGAGTTTTAATTTCAGCATGAAAAGCACAAAATATAGTAAACACGTCAGATCAAGATTTCATAGGATAAAGCCAAGTAACACGAGAATAATCATCTATAAATGTCACAAAATAACGAAAACCAGATTGGGATAAGACCGGACATGGTCCCCATACATCAGTATGAACCAAGAAAAAAGAAGACTCAACACGTTTATTTATTCTAGGAGAATAAGATACTCTATGGTGTTTAGCAAATTGACAAGCATCACACTCTAAAGTAGATTCTCGTTTAAGACTAGGACACACTTTTTGTAAAATTGAAAGAGGAGGATGACCAAAACGACAATGAAGTTGCAAGAGGGAAGATGAGCTTGTGCAGGCAATCGATCGAGGCACTAACTCTTGAGTTGATTCAAGCGCATACAAGCCATTTACCAAACACCCTTTACCAAGAACCTGCTTCGTCTTGAGATCCTGAAAAAGACAATAATTGGGATAGAAAATAACACAACAGTTAAGGCTTTGGGTAATTTGGCTAACTGATAATAAATTAAACGGAAATGATGATAAACATAAAACAGATGATAAAGGGAGAGACTTTGTAGGATTTGCTGTCCCACGCCCAATTACAGAAGCAGTAGATCCGTTGGCTAAAGTAACACAAGGTAGATTAGCAATAGACTTGAAAGAAGAGAGAGTACCTGTGGTTCCCGTCATATGATCAGTGGCACCTAAATCAATAACCCAACTACGGGATGAGGCTGAAAGACATGCAGTAGGATTACCTGTATTAGCCAAGGCTGATGTCCCGGAGGATGACGGCTGGGAATCATAAATGGCAGTTAACCGAGCATATTCATCCGCTGAAATAGTGACCGAAGGTGAGGATGATTGTGGAAGTGGTAGGATGCCATCCTGAGTAGCTACATTCGCAAACCTTTTATTCATCTGACCCGAATTTTTAGGAGGCTTGCCATTCAATTTCCAATAATACTTCTTAACATGTCCCTCACCTCCACAATAATAACATGTACATAAGTTGCCACTGTTTCTAGCAGCAGAACCACTGCGAATGCTACTCGAAGCATTACTAACCAATGCCACTATGTCATTGGGCACCGTACCAGAAGGCAGATTGCCATCTTTACAAACTCGAAGCAAGCGAGCATAAACTTCAGTAAAAGAAGGAAGGGACTCACTAGTTAGCAATTGTGTACGTACCACATCGTATTCAGAACCCAACCCAGCTAAGAAACATTGTACAACAATTTGCTCTTCTTGTTCTTGCATTTGTTTAATGTCAGCAACAATAGGAAACATAGCTCGCTTTTCTTCAAATGCTTGTTTTACTTCAGTATAATATTCAAACAGCGAACGACCTCTTTGTTCCGCTCGATAAATCTTTAGTAATAAATCATGAACTCGAGACATATCTTGTTTGCAAGCATACAAAAATTCCAAATATTCCCATAGTTCTTTTACATTTTCACAATGATTCACAACATCATCAACAGTAGGATCTAAGGTATTCTGGATTTGATTAAACAATTTATAATCTTCCATTAACCATTTCTTTCGATTAACGGCATCATCCTTAGGCGGTGGTTTACTAGTTAAATGATCCTCCAAATCTACACTACTCACAAACCTACGAATAGTTCTTTTCCATTGTGCATAATTGCTACTTCCAGTCAACTTCCTATCAGTAATTTTGGACGAACCCAACATAGTTTCAGTAACTGTCTTCTTCTCACTATTCTCAGCCATTTAAAGCAGTTCCAAATAAACACAGTAAACAATGTGAAATTCAAGACGACACTGAATTCCCAACACAAGTAGATACTCACCCTTCTCAACTGAAGCAGAAAATAAACAAGATAGAGACAAGACAGAACCTGTTGGAGCAGAATTTCAGGACAAATTAAGGCCAAAAGACCTTGCCAAACAGAAATAGAAGTGAGTGTACGTGAGAGCAAGAGAGAAGCAGAACCCACACCAAGAAACAGAGTGCACGCGAGAGGCAGGAACACCTTTTGAGAAGAGAGAGGCTGTCGGAGATACCAGATGAGGAAACTGACCCTACGGTCTCGTCGGAGATGCCCAGGCGACGCCGGAGACGAAATCGGAGAGCCGTCTGACAAGCCACGCGCCTCCACTCGCCGGCGCGTGAGAAAGCAGCGACTTCTTTGATCGGCGCGTGAGCTTCAATCGCCGGTCGGATGGTCACCGGAAAACGTGGAGAGGCCGGAATGATGGAGGCGCTCCTTCCTGTGGTGGCGGTGAGGCAAGAAAATGACCACAAGCCGGTGACCCAAGAAGAACAGTTAATGTACCAGTAACCCAGAAACGAAGAAACTCAAACAGAGGCTCTACCAAGCTCTGATACCATGTAGAAACTCAATGTATTTCTTACTTTGTATTAACATGTTAACATGAATATATACACGGTACAAGGAAGGCTAAGTCAACAATGTTCCTTAATTTACTCCTAACTTTACTCCTTAATTTATTTCTAACTTTGCAACTAACCAGAACATATTCACACTAATTATATTCACACTAACAATTAGAAAAAGCACCATCATCTTTTGTAAAATGTATGTTAGGATCCATTGGCATGTTGCAACAGGAACAAGATCATTTGGTGGCCTTATAGAGAAACTATATGAGTAACAATGTAGATTAACCAATCATCTTCCTCCCACCTGACTCGTACAACTAGAATATGGATAGGACTTATTTTCCCAAAAAGTAACATTAACAGACACAAGGTACCTATTAACATCAGAACAATAGCATGTGTACCCCTTTTGAAAATGAGAATATCTCAGAAAGACACCACTTCAATGACTTTGGATCCAATTTCGTGACATGGAATCAAACATTTCTAGCAAAACATGTGCTCCCAAATATTCTCGGTCCCAAATAGATTAGATTATATGAGATCAAATGGTTCTTCACTAATGAGCGCTAGTTAGATTTACATTCATCAGTAAGAAAGGGAGAAAGACCACCCAAACTATGCTAGGAACTACTCCAAATTTTGATTTAACAGTCAACAGGCTCATAACCTGATATCAAACAAAGGAAGCATAAGAACTTAGTACCAGAGTGGCAGGTGTTTTATGCTTTTGTACCTAGATATAGGATAGAGCACAGCATAGAGTAGAGCTAAAACAGAATGAGAGAAAATGGTTCAAGAGGCTCACAAGCAAGAAATATCAACAACATACAAAACAATGAATTGGCTTGCTAGGTGAAGACAATGAGGAGGATGGGTGAGAACCTGAGAATACTCTGGTTTCAGCAAGTGAAACGAGGTCACCATTCATCAAAAAGTGGAGCATGGAAAAATGAGAGGAACAAAGGGCTAAATCTCTGCTATGATTGTGATGATAGCTTTCCCTAGTTGTCACTCCAAGAGACTATTTTGGATAGAAGGAACAGAAGAGATGGGCAATAAGAAATGGGAAGAAGAAATTTTATAAGAGGAGGCTGCACCACTGATTTCAAAGGCCTGGATAAGGCCTCAGTCAATTTGGAAATATTCAACACATGCATCATTATTACACTTCTATTGTTCATGAAGACGAACACATTTTCAAGGGGAGAGGTTATGATATCAATCAGCAGAAACTTAGTCATCTCTGAATTGATTTCTGGCTTTCGTTTGTTTATTGTTTGTGTTTTTTACATATTTCTGTAATATCTATTTTAGATCTTCAGTCATGGATAAGGAAAAAGAACAGCAAACCTAAGTTGGAAACTACTACTAACCTGATCACAAAGGATACATAACAATTAATTGTTACTGAAATGCCTAAAAACACTGCTCTAATTTATCTCAGATAAATTCTAAATGTCGCCATAAATTGAATTGACTAAACAATATAAAAGTTTGTTCTGAATAATATAAACTAGAACTCACATTCAAATCCCCCCCATTATAGAAGTCCTTGCATCCTACTGGAAAAAAATTCAACACTCAATTATCTATGTATGTCCAACTATAAGAATCTCAAACAGAAACTTGACAAGTCTTTAGCAGTATATAGACTCTAAATGTTGCTCAAGGCTAGAAAGTTGCATGAATTTTATCTTGGGGAACAAGATAAGTTCACTTAACTTGCAGACTCAAAGTTTTGGAATTTACAATTGAACTTTTATATTGATCTTGAGGACCCATTCCCTGTTTGTCTAAGTGGCTACTATCTAAGATCATCATTTGCCAATCATATTCAACCCACATAACAATCCAGCAGAGTTTCCTAGCCACTTCTTAAGAAGTGCACTGTTGAAAATCACGAGTTTCTTACTCACAACCCCTTTGCAAACAAGAAGACCAACAAGAGCCCTCTCTTCTTTTATCAAAAGATGCTTAAACTTGGAACCTATTATCTTCATGCTTTCTCAACATCAAACAAGGACCAGGGCAAGCATACTTAGTGAGTTATGGAGAATAAGAGAATATACGGCACACTAAAAATAGAAATAACATATGATACAGCAAGATGTAATGTTATTCCTTCGTATCTTCAGTGTGGACAGAACAAGTCTATAGGAGGAAGGAGAGAGCAATTTCATTAGCCTAGGGGCTGCTATGTGGATATTGATTTTACAAATATTTCCCCTAGTCTCTTGATTACCCGTTTCAGTGAAAGTGAGGAGGAAATGTATATGCAGGAAAATCAATTTGCCCGGTCCTGGAATGTCCTATTCTCCATACCAAAATGAACATTGAAGTATAGGGAAAAAGGAGTTGGCCATAAGTCATACAAACACATGACCACATCATGCATAAGTTTTTCAGTTCACACCAAGTTATTGTCTCATAGAAGGGAGTCAAGTTAAGAAAAAAATTTAAGCAAACCAGCATAATTCAGCCTATCAAACCTAACCGACCCCATCCACCTAATTTCGTCCACACTTCTATGATGAGAAGCAACAATTTTCTAATTACCCCTTTTTTTGACAACTATGGCATCGTATTTGCAGATAGCAGAAATGAAGAGTTCCCAAATTCCCAGAAACATATAATCCCCTATGCCAGAAAAAATTAAATAAATAATATTAACCAAGCAAATTCTTCACCCTGTCAACAACTTGAAGTACAACAGCAGCTTAACTTTTCATTTTCATGTAAAAACACAAGCTTACCGTGCTGCATATATGGAAGCTGTTGACATACCCCACATATTTGGAAGCTGCAAGAAAAAAGGGGAAAGAATTTGTTAAAGCTTGAATGTATAGAACATGGGCAGGAAGAAACCTATTAATGATATTCATTATCTATATGCACGAGGCTTATAAAATAAAACTAATTGCCCAGTGGCTACTTATATTGAAATTGTCCAAAGTCATGTAATGCAAATATATGCATAATTTAAACAAATCTAGTCAACAGAGAAGTCAAACTCTTCCACATGTTGAAATTACCTTGTTGGGGAAGCTTGCATTCCTTGATTTGAAAATCCTTTGGTTATAAAAATAATAAAGGCCATACTCAAGTTTGCAAGAGGTTACAAAAACTTTATCAAGCTGCTGCTTTTGAAATGCATCACTTATTGCCCATCTATAAATTGGAAAAATCTAATCACTTTATCAATCTAGTACAGTTCGAGTTGAAAGCCCACAGCGCAATTACAATGGAGTTAATTATGCCCATTTTTTTTTTACGGTTTGAACATGCATTTCTATTGTATTATACTTCTTTTCTTGTTCTTAGTGCGTTCATATTTCAAAAGTATTTCACTGCCATTTCTAACTGCATTGATAAGCATCCAGGGTTTTTAGAACCATACCTAACAAAGAACCAGCGAAGATAGATATTCACAGATTAGAGATTCATCCGTGGTATTACACCAGGGTTGAAATAGTCAAAAGATAAAATCAACCAAAATATAAATTTAAAATTATTTCATATATAATATTTATAGTAAAAAGTTCAAGATACTAATATTTGTAAATAATCTCAATATTAACATAGTAACCATGTCTCAAAAAAAAAATTCAAATATAAGTTATAGTTCACATGATGGTAAAACTAATAGGCTAATTTTCTATAGTTTAGTCTCATCATTGTATTTATTTCTTAAGGTCAAATGAGTACTCGCGTTGAGTATGAAAGTACGACATTATACTATTCGTACTAACAAAAACAAAGAATATGAGACAAAGTAAAACTTAAGAAATACTAAATTAGACTTGAGGGAAAAAGAAAAATGTCATCAGTTTTTAAAGTTCTAGGCATTAAAATAAATAAAAACAAACACTATATCACATCTTTAAATCATGAACCGGTTTTGATTCACGACTTCACCGTAGGTGTGAATGGGTTTTTTTATGTATTGAGCACAAAAGGATTTTTTACTATCTATTGTACCAAAATAGTAAATATTTCATGACACTTCGGGTTCAATTGGCCAATATGTACCCTTTTTATAACCACAAGGCATCTTAGTGAAGTAACATATTTGACCACAAGATAATCATGCATGTTGCCTAGATGATAACATGTGACACTGCAACCAGGTTGCCCCATTATGACCCAGGGTTTACAAGATCAAATCATGGATACAAACTCATTGAAATACAATGGAAAGACATGATAATTCATTCCAAAGCTCACAATGTACCAATTCTTGCATGCACAGACTCCATCCCCATTTGATGTCTCATTCAGGTGATCAACAAATAACCAACAAATAAAACAAGAAACATACTATTGAGTGGAAAAACCTAAAATCTAATTTTCTTTTATCCTTCATTTTTATTACTAAACCAAAAGTCACATTGGCATCATACGCATTTCTATGTAGGAGAAAATTCTGAATTCAGTTTCACAGTCACCACATTTTCATGCCTAATAATATGATTCAAATACGTGCGGAACAATCCCGATGAACCAAACATTCATATAAATGCTACTTACTCTTCTTTAGGCCTGTAGGCTTTGCTTGCAAAAGTGCATTCATTAAAGCACCAACATTCTCACGTAATGACTCTTCTAAAAAACTTGCCTGTAGAAAATGTTGCAGCCACAATATAATTATAGAAGTTTGATACAGGCAAATTAAGCAATAAACAAAGATAAAACACCAAGACAAACTACCTTTCCAAGTCCTACATGAACAATTGATGATTTGTCCATTCTAAACTTAATTTGTTCCTTTTTTGCTTCTTTTACAGCCATTGATACATTAGTGACCACAGTTCCTTGCTACACAAGTATGTACAGGTGAATACAAACACAATAATCATCCAATGATAAGTTCATCAACAAGCTAAAGACAAAAACTTCATCAACAAGCTAAAGACAAAAACTTACTTTAGCATCAGGCATGAGTCCATAATTATTCAAAATCCTTGCCAGCTGAAAAATTTAAGAAAAAGATAATTAAGAGCTATATTTATAATTATGATTAATGAGAAAGCCTTGTCTAATTCATTACCTTAACTACTCGAGGAAAGAATTGAGTGGTTGTGAAACACTTGTCAAAATCAATTTTACCATCACCTGCAAAGATCGATGACCTCCTGTTAATTACAAATCTTAAAACTTATATCCCCTTGTTATGTGATTGGGATCTTCAAAAAATAAATTTTAGAAATTTAAAAAAAAAATTAAAGAGAGAAAAGACAAGGGATTGAGAAACATCTGAAACAAAGAACAACAAGATGATTGAATTAAATAAGTTCAGAAAATTTTACTTTGAATTCAAAACAAGGAACATTACTCTTGTACAAGTATGTCATGAAAGAACAGAAATGGTGTCTTACGTGAAATTGCATCAATAAGTTCAGTACCACCAACAACATCAGCACCCGCAGCTCTAGCTTCATCCGCATCTGCTCCTTCAGCAAAGACAGCTATTCTGAGAACCTGAAAGAGTAACAGCAATCACATCATCAATCAATGAAGTACATTTTACCAAATTCATACCTGGCATAAGTTTTAGAAATACCTTCTTACCACCATGAGGTAGAGTCAATGTACCACGGACAATCTGCATATTGAGAAAAATCATGTTGGTAAAGACTAAACATAAGAATGATCTACAAGTATTGAGAATCCAGCTCACATGGCTGGCAAAAACTCTTGTGTCCTAACAAAGGCCTAAGATCTATAGCACCAACACGTTTGTCGAGGTTTAAGGTGGAAGATAGCAGCCCCTCATTATGTAACCAGGCATTAAAACAAATTATATATGTATATTTGCTCATGAAACCGTGAGAATGTTGGAAAAAAAGCGAGCAGCCCCTCGATATTTAACCCAGACATTAGAACAGAAAACATATATGTGCAATCACACACAAAACAATAAGAATGCACTAAGAACAACTGGGAATGAACTAGAAAACCCAAAAGGCCAAAGCATATGGAGAAGGGAAAGGATTAAGAGAGGGAGACTGCAATCAAGAAACCAATTATAGTAACATTAACAAAATCAACCTACAAAAACTCCATATTTACATCAGCTAATTAGAGAACTAATTTATAAACTACAAATTTAAGATAAAAAAAAAAAAGAGTTTATACTAATATATGTTACAACCAACCAGGACACATCTTCAATATCATTGCAACGTTCTCTAAAAAGAATGTAGCTTCATTTCGTTCACAAGAAACAGTAGCAATGAAATATATAATGGCCATTTTTCACTTCAAATCTAATTAGTATCCCAAAGATTCAAGGCATAGCTATTGCATTTAGTAACCATTTCACTTTACAATAGAAACTAAAATTAAGACTGTAGAACAGCTATCACACATAAAAGTTGAAAATAGCTGCTAAACACTGTTGAAAGAAGACTTAAAATTTGAATGGGTAGGTGTCATTGATTTGTAAGGATTTCCATGCTGAAATGAAGTATAAAATAAGAAAGAAGCAAGCTAAGGAACTGGAAGTACCAGGTCAGAACGGGAACTGGGAATGCCCAATCTTACATGCGCTTCCACAGTCTCATCAAAAGTCTTCCTGGCATTAGCCTGAAAAATTACTAAAATAGCAATAAATCAAAATGAAACTCTCAAACTATATACATACAAGACTCGGATGCCATTGTAACAATTAAGCAACTAACTTAAACGGGAAAAGAATGTTGCATAATTACGGAAGTGAAAAACATATAAACTGACCTTGACTTGCCTAATAGCATCCATTAATTCAAAGAGAGGCCTCTTTTCCCTCTTTTCAGGCTGGATCAGTCTAGGGAAAGGCAGCACAATTTTCTCTTTCTCTTCTAAAACCGTATATATCCTGTTACTTGTCTCAATCTTCCGACTCTCCATCTCCATTTCCTCGTTCCGCTTCATACTATCATCAAGTTTGGAACTTTCTTCTTCAGCCCCAACCTTATCCTCCGGGAGAGGCGCAACGCGTACAGGATAGGATACCGGCGATATAGACGGTGCGTCTTTCACGTATCGGATTTCTTCCCGAGTCCAATTGACCCTAGATTCCTGATTAGGGCTTTCCCGGGGTCCGGTAGGAAATTGTTGCTGTAGTTGTTGTTGTGATGGTAACTGAGAAGCGGATTCATTTTCCTCTGACTTTGTTTGATCTCTGGGCTTTATAGGGTATGCTACCGGTTGGATTGGAGCAGATTGAGAAGGTTGATTTGATTTCGAATCAGACGAGAACCATCTTTGACGTAGTCGAAATGGAGAGGAAGGTTTTTGGAGAGAGTAGCGGCGAACTTGAGAGAAAATGAGCTTCTTCATGGCTTCTACTACTGCTGTTAAGTGAACCGATTCACATTATCGTGGGTTTTAGTTTTATAATATAGGCCGAGACTGAGGTTTTAGGTAAAGGTAGTGTACGTGAACGTGCAACTGAATTGATTAAGGGTTAATTACACATACAGTCCTCCAAGTAAGCACCTCATCACATTAAAGTCCCTAATTTTCAATTGTAATAGAAAATAACAACTCAATCTATGTAATAGAAAAGGCCAAAAGTGTAAATTTGCTTCTAAATTTTATCAAAAAGTGCAATGTTACCCTTAAAATTTCAACTGATGCAATGTTACTCCTAAAATATTAAAATTAATGCAATTTTGCCCCTCATTAAACGATCCGTTATCTTTAATCAAATTTCGTTCATTGACCTACCGACATGAATTAAAAAGTGATATGTTTCGCCATGCTAGAATTATTAAAGGAGCAATTTTGCTCCTAAATTTTGCTTAAAAGAGCAATTTTGCCCCTTAAATTACAAAAATGAAGTAAATCAGCTCCTTTTAATCATCTTTTGTTTATTGAGACGTCTAGCTAGCATTATATTGTATACACAATAAAAACATGTTATATTGGAGTCAAGTGACTCCCATGTAACATGTATAAAAGAGGTAAAAATCTTAAATTAACTCATATTTCACATCTCCCTTACATAAACCAATCCCTTATAAGCACTTATTTTTTGAATGACATTGCAATTATTTCTTCCTCCAATTTATCTTCTACTTAATATTTCTAATGCCACTTATTTAAATATCATTGGATAATCAACTAACTTACATAATACAAAATGTGTAGATTGTGAATACAATTCGGTATTAGTATGCAAGTCGATTGATAAATATTGATCAAAATTAACTATTTGCTGGGCAAGAGCAATAGAAAAATCAAAGCAATTTTGATTTTAATAAGTAAAAAGTGAATTGTAAAAAAATAGCATAGAAAAAATTGAATAAAAAATTAATTAGAGGAAGTCATAGTTGCAAAGTTATTAAAAGAATGATTTCTTATTTGAATTTGATTTTAAGGTTAAGAGATATGTTAAATAAGAGTTAATTTAAGGTTTTTACATCTTTTTTACATGTTACGTGATAGTCGCTTGAATCTAACATGACAACATATATTTGTTGTGTATATAATATAATGTCAGCTACATGTATCAATAAACAGAAGATGGTCGAATTTAAATTTTTGATTAGGCGGGGACTTATTTGCTCCATTTTTATAACTTAAGGGGAAAATTTACTTTTTTAAGCAAAGTTCAAGGGCAAATTTGCTATTTTAGTAATTTCAGCATAGCGACGCGTCATTCTTTAATCCATGTTAGCAGGTCAGCAAAAAAAATTTGCTTGAAGATGATGAACAGTTTAATAGACAAAATTGCACAGATTTTGATTTAGGGGTAACATTACACCAATTGAAACTTTAAAGGTAACGTTGCACTTTTTGAAAAACTTTAGGAGTAAATTTGCATCTTCGGTCAATAAAAAAAATAACCAACTACTTCCATCCATTGCCTCTGTTACCACCTTTTTATATGACCTTCCATGCTTGTCTCATTCGTATTTCTAGAACTAAAATGTAATAATCAACAGTGATTGTGCTACGATGATTTTGGTGGTCCTTGTGCAAAAATGACCAGTAACCATGTCAAATGATTTGATCAATTCTCTGCCAAAGAATTTTATAAAGAGGAATGGTAAATATGATTACTGCTATCATTAAAGAATAATGAGCTAAACACAAATATAAAGAAAGACAGGTACAAATAACAGTTTCTCATACACTAACCAAAGATGATGAAACACACAATTTAAAAATTATTCAGACAGCTCTTCTTTGTATAGTTCTTTAAATGACTTTTCCTACCTTAATTTCATAATCTCTTGTTAGCCTATCGAATCTTATTATGTTAGTATGCTAAATGCTTACTTGTTTTATTGTTACACACATTCAAACTACCTTTAACTTAAAACGTTTTTTGCCTCTCCTCATAAGAATGACCACTCTAGTGAGTTTGGATTTGTATTTTAGGTAAAAGCGAGTTTAGTTTTTGTCAATTCTTGTTGTAAATTTCTATTTAAGGGTTAATTGGGGAGTTTTCTTCTATTTCTCTTGCTTTTAATTAAATGGATAATTTTTTTGATTAGATTTATTGCATGATGATTGGTTTGAATGGATACTTATGGGATTAATATGATTTTCATGAATTTTCATTGGTTTATTGCTAAGTTTTTTGGTTTTGGCCAGTATTCTTGCCTTAGACCAGAATGGTGGGTTAGGATAATGTTCATTTACTAAATTCTTTCATGTGCCTAGGAAGAGATAGATAGATTTAGATTGGGTTTAGACCGGAATGATGGCTTAATCTATATTTGGGCTAGGATTTATCCATAACCTGTGCTTATGCTAGTCTAGTTCCTTAGGTTTTATCTGGTATAGGGACCGAGTTAGCTAGAATAGTAGTTTCAATTTTGGCTACTTAATTTAGTTGGGTTAGTTCAGAATTTCAAGTTTGTATTGTTTTACTCATATCTATTTGCATTTATGAGGATAAAATATCCTATGCATTTATTTCAATTTTATTTGATTTCCTTGATGATTTCTTTTATTTTTGTTGGTAATTTATAGTATTAATTTCTTGCTTAGTTTAGAACTCCCTTCATTCTAACTTATGACGTCTCATATTAACACCGCTTAACTATAGATATTTAGCTTAAGAATTCCCTTTCCCTTGGGTTTGATATTCACGGGTCTTTAATTATAGTCAATATATTACTTGATTGATTCGGTACACTCGTTGAACATCATACAAACACTACTAAACTTAAAAGCCTTACAAAAAGACCTTCAGAAAACACCGAAAACCCAATTAGAGTCTCCCTCAAACCACTTACAAGAAAGAAGTTACTTGTTTTAAGTGTGGTAAGAAAGGCTATCTCAAAGTACTGTAGATTCAATAAAAAAAATTTCATAAGCTCTAATTAGAAGATGATGTTGTTTCAAAAATTGAAGCCTTTTTGCTTGAACCCTTAGAATCTGAATGTTCTCTTTCTTCAAAAGATAATGAAGCCCTTCAATTATATGAAGTCCTTTTTGAAAATTCATCTAATGAAAAACCTAAAAAAACACATTAGTGTCCTCACCAAAGACCAAAATTTTCATTCGAAGTAATTAGCCAAATCCAAAAGGAGTATCTTATCAAGCTTCAAGAATCCATTGAATCCTTAGCAACTACCTTTTCTCAAAGCTCGACCTCTTTCACTAGCCCCTTTAAAAGCACTTATGACCTCACCTACATTCTATAAAAAAAAATGCGAAAACCACCAAAGCTAAACTGCCAAACTCTACAATCCATGATTTGCAAACTAAATCAAAATTATCAAAACTGAGCTCAAATATCTCCAAAATAGACAAAAAGAAGATTATTCCCTTATCCAACTTATCCTAAAAATCGAAGAAAAATAACCTAACAAAGCTAAAGCACCCCAAATGACTAATCTTCAAGATGAACTAGATATCTCAAAAAAATTTCTCTCTACTTTAAAGCAAGTAACCTCCCAAATATATTTGATAAAAAATTCTTTAAAGATTTCAAAAACTTTCAAATTGGATTGTATTGCTCTCTTTGATATAGTTGCTAATACAAATTGTATCAAGGAAGGAGTAATTGTAACACCCCCTATAGGTACATGTGACGCGCGTCGAACCTAGCAAAAGCCTTCTTATCGAGACCCGTTTTTAGGGCTCGAGTGATTTTTTTATCTTGGGTGCCATGATACATTTTGGATGCCTCCCTCCCAATAGAATATTGGAAAGGATCATCTAGGCTCACGGCTCTTTTAGGAACCTTTGAGATATTTTAAAGTCGCCACCCAATTTACGAGAAATTGGGAAAGGTCTCTAACCTCTATTGGTCTAAAACTAGAGATGGTGTCTGGAACTTCACTCTTATTTATGTTTTTGTTAATTATAAATGAGTTTTTAAATTCGTAAAATTCTATCTTTCCTCTCACACGATTAACACATTTAAACCAAAGGCGCATTGCAAGCATCAAGAAAGCGATAAGTAAAAGCCCGTAAAGAAAGCAGTAAAATAAAGCGATAAAGAAAAATGGTAAACACGCCAAGCACACAATTACAGGAGAAATTGGGGCGAAATACAATCCCAAGTAAAAGAAGGCTAAAAATGTAAATTGGGATGGAATACCATTCCAAATAAAAATTAAATAATATTGCCCCAAAATTAATTACAAGGGCCCAAAAATTCATGCATATTAAATTTAAAACAAACAAACAAAATCAAACATAAGAAAAACATACATAAATCGGGATATTCGTTTGGTTTAGTAGCATTGGTTCCTTTATACTCACTTAAAAAGGGATCGAAGAGTCATTCGTTTGTTGGATTGAAAACCGGGATGAGTGATTCCATTTTTGAGAAAATTTACTTTTTGTTTTAATCATGACGTTTTACATTTCTTAGCTAAAACGAGGGACATTGGTCCAAACTTTATTAATGGAATCCCAATTTAGTTGTAAAAATATTTTTGTGATTTTTTTATCTTACGCGTGCATAAATAAAATATTTATTTACAAACAAACACAACACAAAGAAAAGGGAATAAGAAAGATCTCACCCAAGTGATGCGAGTTTTCTACGCGTCGTGACCCCTCCGTGTGGTCACGAGAATGCTCATATAAAGAAATTCACATTTAAATTCCTAAACAAAAAATAATATTAAAAGATATTAGTAATATTTCTAAAAAATTAATCAAATAAAGACAAAATAAATATAAGACAAAATAAATATAAGATATGTTAATTTAATGTACAAACAATTTACATGCAAAGTAAATTTAAATGAGTCAAATCGTGCCAAAAATAAGAATAATAACTAAATAATGGCAATAATAAAATTATGGTGATAATAACAATAATAATCATGGCATAATAGCACCAATCAAATAATAATAATAATAATAATACAATAATAACAGTAGCATAATAATAAATAATGATAATATAAACTAACATAAAACAATAATAATAATAATAATAATAATAACGGTATAAAATAACAATAACGAAATACAATAATAAATAAATACAATAATAATAATAATAACATGGTAATAATAGAATAATAATGTTGACAATGGAGTATAAACATGTTAATGATGATATAACAAGCAAATAATGAGGTAGAGAAAATGGCCAAGACCAATGACAACAATAGTGTCACCAACAGTGGCCCAAGCAAAATACGATAATAATATAGTTATAGAAGCAAACGGCAATATAGAAATGAATTCTAGAAATAAATGATAAGCATAGTAATAACAACAAAAATGAGAGTATTAGCAGCAATAAATAATAGACAAAAAATGAATTAGAACGGGTCCAAAAATGTTTACCCTCAGATTTTATAGATCGGAAAATAGGATGTCTTAATCCGTTCTTTTTGTCGAAATTTATGATAATAAACACGAAAATATTTGGGAAAAATCCTAGTTTTGACAAACAAAACCCAAGAAAATATTTTTGGTGGGATGATTAAGTAAAGAAAATTAATTTTTCTTACTCAAATCAAACCAAGGATGAGATATTCTTTTGAGAAGAAATAAATTGAAAAGTGAAAAAATGTTTAAAGATTTTTTGAAGAAGCTCTCAGCTGCTTTTTGGCTCGAGAGAAGAAAAAAAAGACTTTTTTCTTTTTGAAAATTCAGCTCCTCCTATAAATGAAGACCAATCTTCATTTTGTTCCCTTAGTTTGTCCCAAAATGGGAAGAGACAAAATGTTCTTTAGTTTTTTGTTAACCAAAAATGACATTAAAACATGAAATGAATTTTACAGACTAAAAAATTAACCCAGAAAATGCATGTGAAAACGACAGCACGAAGGAGCAAGGCGCGGGGATGCCCGCAGGCCGCACAGCGCGACATGCTCCCCTGTGGGCGTGCGTCGCCTCGGGCGACGTGCTCGATGTGCGCCCGAGGGCGTGCGTCACCCCTGGCGACGTGCGCCCCTGCGGGCGAGCGTCGCCAGGCAGGCGCACGCCGCTCCCGCGGGGGCACGGTCCGCACGCGTGCGACCCAACCCGTACGTGCGGCGCGCAAAAAAAAATAAAAAAAATAAAAATGAGTAAAAATAAAAATAAAAAATAGAAAAAAAAATAAAAATAAAAAGGAATAAAAATAAGGGTAAAAATGCACATTTTTGAATTAAAATTTTTGGAGGAATAAAAGAGATTTTCGACAAGGAACCCATCATTATTGGCACCTCTACTTGTGGCAAGTATCATTTTCATCATCGGATAATTCTGATATTTGACCGCCTCGGGATCCGGTGTTTACAGTACCCATATACTTAACTCATGGTACAGGACTATCTGTAGTGAAGAGCCACACACAAGATAGTGCACAAATATATAGTTTCTAACAATTATCTGAATTAATTTTTGTTTTCTTATTCAATACATAACATAACAGATTTATGCAAGCTATTAAAAATCTTCTTATTTTGTTAAATAACATGTGATATTAATCATAATACCTTGTTTGGTACTTATCTTACATATACAGAGTTACAATGTTATACATACTTCTATTCAGAATAATAGTTACATATAATTTACAAAAACATCAAATCTTATAATAACCTAGGCTAAAGACTTTCTCCTAAAATGGTGTTGGCTTGGACTATTGCAGATCATCCTCGGAGGTGATGCTATCGCTAGTACCTACACAAATTAAAAATATGTGCTAAACATAACACTTAGTGGGGAACATAAAATGTTGGACAACCACTTATAGTAGTCGTCATACAAGCATACAGATTATGATACATAATAACGTGCAATTATGCAATAATATAAACAACACCTGATACATTAAAAGTTATATTTCATTTATGAGGTATAAACATATACATGTTTTACTATTAGCAACTAACATACTGCCTAAAGTTCATGTTATCATTTAACATATTCAGGAACATATATATAAGATACTTCGCTATTATCCTTTATACACCAATGTGTATAGATGGTTTAACATATGCAAGTTGCCTGTCTATTAGGTATATATATATATATATATATATATATATATATATATATATATATATATATATATATATATTCATATGTTCACATAATGTTCAATATATGTCGTAGTTTACTTTCATATACACATATTACAGGTGTATTTACATGTATATTCAAGTCTATGTACCTATATGCTCTAATTCTATTATGTTCGTTGTTAATTTCCTTAGATCATTTTATGCACATAATTTATTTTATGCTCATACATGATAACCATAAATAACATGTCATTCATGCTCATTTTACTTCTTTTATTTCTTAATTTAACTATTCTAGAATATTAATTCCCATCTTGTTCCTATTTCCATTTTAGCATTAAATCTACCTCATCTGATCATTAGTTACATATTAGTATTCAATCTCAAAACAAACAGACAAGTCATAGCAAGATCAAATTACATATAATCATAAGAGTCTTCATACGAGTATCTACAGTAATCAGGCGAGCATTTTATTCTTGTTTATATCGCTATTTTTTATAATTATCAACTAACCACACAAGAATCACAATCATGATCATGTATACAACTTAAGCTAGAACTATTATAACAAATATATTCCTCATTAATCTAGATATCAAGACTTTTTACCAATTAAAAAACTATACTGCTTGCTTGTAAACAAATCAGTTATCAGAGTTTTGAGTTCACATAATTATTATTTACATTCAGAGCACTTTATATAATTTAATCATTTATATTATATATACAGAAAATTGAAAATTATATCATGATTTATCGGGATCATTCATACACTTCACATGTCAACATTTGCCTGTTTTTCCAAGGATGTAATGTAAAAAGTGTGGCTGGATAAGAATTATAGTTGGCCTATACTTTTATTTACATTTAAACCCATATTAAGTTAGGATTAGGATTTTTCTTTTATTTAATAATATATTAAATCTTAACCGTTAAATTAGTATTTGATGGACGTACTAGATCTAAAGTTAAAAGGGTATATAAACTAATCCTCTCTCCACCCTAATTAAGATTTGCGAACAAAACAAAATACATAAAGATCGTATTTTGGATTTCTATCAAACATCTGCTACATAAAGAGGGTTAAGGGAGAGAAACTAGTTTACAAGATTCGTGATTAACGAAATTGTCTCTTCATTATGTTGAATTCCGCTAAAAGTAAGTGATTTATTTACTTTTCTATGTAATTATTATTTTAGTCAAAATCTGAATGGGCATTGAATGATGTATAATGATGATGAATGATTTTAATGTCGAAAACTTACATGTGGTATCAGAGCCTCTGATTTTGAATAGATAATAATTCTTAGATTTATGATTTGATGATTATTTTAATTACGATATTGATTATAAATATTATGATGTTCATAAAATTTAGGATTTTGCATCAAGATTAATTTTTTACATTAAAAATAATAATAATAAAAAAAAATTAAGAATGGCGCCATCTTATGTTTATGCATTAAGAAATATAAAATTTTTATATTAAGGGTTTTGGAATGTATGATGCAAGGGTAGCAGTTAATGGGCCATAAAGTTTGCTGCCATAATGTAACAAATGAAATAAAACCTTTGTTTAGGGAAACGTAAGAAAATAAAATAATAATAATGGTAATGGTTGCCGCTAGGGGTGAGCATGGTCGGTTAACCGGTCCATGAGTCCCAGTCCATTAACCAGTCCATTAATATCGGTTTTTCGAAATTTCAGTTCATTAAACAGTCCATTGTCATCGGTTAACCAGTTCATCGGTTTCGGATTTTCGGATCGGTTACCCAATATTTTTCGGTTAACCACTATAATTATAAATATCTTCATAAATAAAATTAAAATGTTCAAGATACTTAAAAATTAAAATTTTTTCACTATAATATAACATTATTATTGATAAAATAAAAATATTTGGTGGATATAAGCAAATTTGTTTTTAAAAATTAATATTTAATTAGTAAATATATTAACTGGTCCATAATCACTTTTAATTAGATAAATTGTTATACTTACAAATAGCCAATTAAAAAAACTTAAAAACTTAAAAATAATTAGTATAATGAAAAAAAGTACACGATTACCTTTAATTAGGATAAATTGTTATATAAATTGTTATAAATTATTAAAAAATTAATAAATTAACTAAAAATTCGGTTTCGGTTCAGTTAACCAGTCACATGAGTCAAAAACCATTAACCAGTCCATTAATATCGGTTTTTTCAAAACACTAACCATTAACCAGTCCATTACAATCGGTTAACCAGTCCATCGGTTCGGTTTCGGATTTTTTTTTCGGTTAACCAAGTCCATCGGTTTTTTTGCTCACCCCTAGTTGCCGCCACATGAAATTACTGAAATAAATTATGATTGTTTGTTTCTTTATTTATTTCAATAAAAAAAAGGAAACGAAAAGTTACTGTCGTAATGTTTATCATGCTAATGTAGGAAGTTGTATCAAATTATGATTGTTTTATTTGGATTTGTTTGAAATTGTTATTTATGATAAATTAACAATTTGATTCATGAAGTTTTAATAATAGATGAATTGATTTTTAAAGTTTTAACTTTCTCCATTTTAGTCATATTAATGATATCTTGACTAAAATAAATAACTAAATTTAATCTAAATTCATCCTTTAAGATATTATGATGTATTACTATATATGTAAATATATTAGTATTATAATTGTTTAATTGTATGACATTATGATTAAAATTAATTTGTTAGTCATCAAAGTGACCAAATTAATTTGAATGTATAGTCATATAATTTATGTATTTTATCAAATGCTATTATAAAGAATTTATTGGTTGATAGAAATTAAGAAATTTACCCAAAGGTAAATCAATGTTATATAACTAATAAATATAAAGGAGAAAATTGCTATACTATTGTCACATATGTATAGTTATCCAAAGATGCTATATGTATTTGGCAACGTTTATTTAATTTTCTCATAAAGTTTAAATGACATTCTAATGATAGTAATGATATGTGTTGTTGTGTTTACCCAAAGAAAACATGCAATATATATTTAATGTATGTGCTTCTTGTATGAATCTATTAATAAGTGAGCGCTTATATATTTGCAGCTATTAGCCTTCACTCTCAAGCTTCTTCTGTTACCTTGTTCACTGGTGTGAATTTTTCTGAATAGAGCGAGCAAAACACTTTCCATTTAGGTGCTTTGGATCTTGACTTAGCGCTATTAGAGGATAAGCCTACTGACATTAATGATACTAGTATAGAGGCTGAAAAGGCACACCATAAGGCATGGATAGGGTACTGATATTAATGATATTAGTACAGATGCTGAAAAGGCACACTATAAGGTATGGATAAGGTCTAATAGATTATGTTTGAACTTTATGCGAATGACAATTGCCAACAACATTAAGTCTACTCTTCCTAGCACTGAAAATTAGAATGCTAAAGATTTTCTTAAGCTAGTGGAAGATAAGTTTCGTTCTACTGATAAGGCATTTGTAGGGACACTTATGGCTGAACTCACGACCATGAAGTTTGATGGGTCAAAGACTATGCAGCAACATGTAGCGTACCCTGCGTTCCGATTACTGTTCCGTTCATTTTATTCCGGTTAACCTAATTTAACTAATTAGGTTATTAAATAGACAGTTAATTAAAACCGGTAAATTTTTTTTTTTATTACATAAACTTACTTTCTACCAATTATTAGGCATAACAAACACTTATAAACTAGTGGTGGTCTTAAAAATCTATTACAAATCAAAACCCATAATAACATATTATAAGTCATATACATGCCAAACTTAACACACTTAAATATTCCAATTAATACGCTTCAATACCACTTCCAAAATGTGAGGTATGCTTTGCTCCAATCTTACTGTGTACCTACACACAGTCAAATAAAACTATGTGCTGAGCATTAAATATGCTCAGTGGTGATTGCAATTCCATAAATTTCCACTTAAATTAATTTCGCATGTATGAATAACATTAAATAAGTAATAACATTTAAATATTCATACTTAAACATATTTAATTTAATTATTACTTATTCATGCAATGTTATATTCAATTAAATTCTCAATCACATAATTCACATAATTAATTTTATTTATTATATTATTTTTGCTTTATAATAATATTTTATTATACCCTTAAACCTTTTCAAAATGGCAAGAACTGCATTAGCTCAATTATACCTTACAAAAATTATATTTACACCATTAGTTTACTTTAATTTGACTAATATTATCATGTTGCCACTAGTTCATTTTATTTTCAACATTATTTCACTTTTATCATTTAATTTATATTTTTATCATTATTAAATATTTTTAACACATATATGCACAAATTATCATTTTACCCTCGAATATATATATATATTTTTTTATATAATAATATTTATGTCCTTATTTCACATAAATATTATTTTAATCTCATTTTAACCAATTTAATCATATTTTCATAAATATGCCCATGTAACACACTGGCAAATTCTATGCACAGGATAAACGAGACGTGAACTCTAATAAGTTCACAAAAACCCGAAAAGACCTCAATTGATCAGTTCGGTACATTCCAACCTGAAGAACCCCGAAGGATTACTCCAGTACATTCCAATACAAATACATTTAAACATTTTACTAAATAGGACCATCATTGGCCTATAAAAATTAGTGAGACGTTATGCTCACTCCCGCGGTCTTATGTCCCTATGGCATGCCAACATATCCTGAACTAGACTTGACTACCAGATCACTACATAGGGCAATATTATTTTACTTTCCATATTATTAACATGTCTTACATACTTTTTATGCCATATCACCATTTTATCCCATTCTTTTTCATGTCATTTCATCATTTTACATGTGATTATCATTCCAATATCATCACATGTCATATAAACTCATAATTTCATTATGGCACACATGCATACATACATACATGCATATGGCCCACATACCAATTTATTCATATTAATTCTTTTTATCAATTTTATCATTCTTTTAGGCCAATTACATATTAAATAATATCACTATACCATCAATTACCATGCAAACACATAAAAATCATGACTTTTCACATGATATACATTTGGCCATACATACATCACATACCATTTAATGTTTTCACATGCTCTAACACATACTATTTATTAATTCACATGCCAAATACCATAGATCCATCATAGATATATATAAAACATCATGTAAACACATGAAATTCATATGATTCACATTCAGTCAAAGAAATAATTTTTCACACAAAATTTATTTCTTCATTTTAATCATCAATACTATTATTTTTAACATTTTTAAGCATGAATATCATGTTAATTCCAATTAAACATGCATAAATCACATACTTTCTTCACAACATATCATAAACATATATTTTTACCATGGAATTAAATGAAATTTGCAATCACAAACCTCAATTTCTTGAAATACACTTCTTAATTAACCTTTTCTTTGCCCTTGGATTGATTGGAAGTTCCCTCACCTATTGGACATAATTTTGTCCAAATACAAAAATTAAGATCTAGTTAAAACTAAATTTCCTTTCATCAATTAAACTTAATAAACATCTAATTAACATCCCAAATTACCTTTAGGAGCCTAAAAACAAAATTAAAAATATTTAATTCTCTTACCTCAATTTGACACCTAAACTTCAAGTTTAGATTTCACCAACTTATAGTCCTTCAAATGAAATTCCAAGACAATCAATGGATTTCAAATGACTTGAATTATATTTAGGAAGTTTGATCTTGAGGTGAGATGAAGAAGAAATGAAAGAAAAATGGTAAGAAATAAATGAGAAACACTTAGGAAAAGAGAGGAAGAAGAGAGAGCTGAAATGAGATGGAATCCAAAGGGATTTCCAGATTTTTAGAGGTATTTATAAGGGTCCAATCGGACCCAACCAGGTCTAACCAAGTGGTTGAGCCGGTTTGGTCCAATTTTCAATTTTCGGGTCATTCTCCCACTGTTTTAATAAAATTTAATGTTCCCGAATTCATTTTCACTCCTAACCAATTCCATAATTTTTATAATATTAAAATTAGTCTCCCTGCAAATTTTTAGCTCATTCAGAGTCCGTTTGGGGTCCGGTTCACTTAAACCGGTCTAATTCGGTTCAGTCCGGTTCTGCCGTAGAATAAAACTATAATACTGTCAAAAATTTCTAAAAATTATTCTAATACGTAATCATATTTTTCACCAACTTATAATATTATTATCAATAATAATGTTTCTCACCAAATTATAATATTATTATTCATGTGATGATATTTTCCACTAACTTATAATATTAATATCTAATATATAATTATATCTCCCACCAAATTATAATATTATTATTCATGTGATGATATTTTCCACTAACTTGTAATATTAATATCTAATATATAATTATATCTCCCACCAAATTATAATATTATTATTCATGTGATGATATTTTCCACTAACTTATAATATTAATATCTAATATATAATTATATCTCCCACCAAATTATAATATTATTATTCATGTGATGATATTTTCCACTAACTTATAATATTAATATCTAATATATAATTATATCTCCCACCAAATTATAATATTATTATTCATGTGATGATATTTTCCACTAACTTATAATATTAATATCTAATATATAATTATATCTCCTACCAAATTATAATATTATTATTCATGTGATGATATTTTCCACTAACTTATAATATTAATATCTAATATATAATTATTTCTCCTACCAAATTATAATATTATTATTCATGTGAGCCACCATAAATATTCATGGATACCACTTGGTCCCATATTTACTATTTATAAGTCCCATTTGGACTCATTTTTACTTTTATGTGGGCTCTACCTGGACCCACTTTTACTTTTATATGGGCCCCACCTGGACCCATTTTACTATTCATAAAAATAAATATTTTAACTTTTATGGACTCGTTTGACCTCCGATTGACATGAAATTTGCGCCTACGGACTCATATTGACGAGCTCTATCCAATGGTCTAATAAAATATATTTAAATTTTGAGAAGTACTATTCACCCCGGAAAATACTATTCACTCCCGATAACTACCATTTACGATTGACCCGGTATTAGGGATATTACAATCTCCCCTACCAATTAAAAATTTCGTCCTCGAAATTTACCTGAACTGAAAAGCTGGGGATATTGTTGTCTTATGGTCTCTTCTGGTTCCCACGTCGCTTCCTCGATATTGTGGTGATTCCAAAGAATCTTCACAAGTGGGATCCGTTTTTTCCTGAGCTGTTTCACTTCTCTTGCCAGAATTTTTACTGGACACTCCTCATAGGTCATGTCTGGCTGAACTCGAACTTCTCCAGGCTTGATAACATGACTGGGATCAGAACGGTATCTTCGAAGCATAGAGACATGGAAGACGTCATGAATCTTCTCTAACTCTTGTGGAAGCTTCAGCTTATAAGCTACAGGTCCAACCCGCTGAATGATTTCATAAGGGCCAATGAATCTTGGACTCAGCTTGCCTTTCTTTCCAAATCTCAGAATCTTCTTCCATGGAGAAACTTTCATAAATACTTTATCTCCTACTTGAAACTCTATATCTTTTCTCTTCAGATCTGCATAAGACTTCTGTCGATCCATGGCTTCTTTCAGTCTGTCTTTAATCACTCTAACCTTTTCTTCAGTTTCTCGAATCAGGTCTGACCCCACAATCTTATTCTCACTGAGTTCTGTCCAACAAAGCGGAGTTCTGCACTTTCTACCATATAAAGCTTCATAAGGAGCCATCTTGATACTAGTCTGATAACTGTTATTATAGGCAAATTCTGCTAAAGGCAAGTATCTTTCCCAGTGGTTACCAAACTCAATTATACAACATCTTAACATATCTTCTAGAATCTGAATTACACGTTCAGATTGACCATCGGTCTGAGGATGGAAGGCTGTGCTGAAATGTAATCTAGTTCCCAATGCTTCCTGAAGTCTCTTCCAAAACTGAGAAGTGAATCTTGGATCACGATCTAAAATGATAGAGGATGGAACTCCATGCAATCTTACAATCTCACTAATGTACAACTGTGCCAACTTAGATAATGAATAATTCATTCTGATAGGCAGAAAATGAGCTGATTTAGTGAGTCGGTCAACAATAACCCAAGCTGCATCATGTTTCTTTCTCGAGAGAGGGAATCCTGACACAAAATCCATAGTAACTCTGTCCCATTTCCATTCAGGAATGACAATAGGTTGAAGCAAACCTGAAGGAACTTGATGTTCTGCCTTGACTTGCTGACAAGTCAAACATTTACCCACAATTTCTGTCACATCACGTTTCATGCCCGACCACCAATAGAGTAGTTTCAAATCCTGATACATCTTGTTACAACCAGGATGCATGGCAAAGCTACTGTGATGAGCTTCTGAAAGAATACTCTTTCTCAAATTAGTTTGATCAGGAACACACAATCTCTGTTTGTAGTATAACCCACCATCTGAACCCAATGAATAATCACTGACAGGGCCATCTTTTATCTGAGACATAATGGTTGACAATCGATCATCTTGCTTCTGAGCATCTTTCACTTGCTGGAGAAAATCTGGCTTAACTTGCATTTCTGAAATCAAAGCTCCATCATCTGATAATTTCAAACTAACATTCATTGCTCGAAGAGAAGCCATGAACTTCCTACTGAGAGCATCAGCTACAATGTTAGCTTTACCAGGATGATAGTCGATGAAACACTCATAATCTTTGATCAATTCAAGCCAACGTCTCTGTCTCAAGTTAAGTTCCTTTTGAGTAAGCAAATACTTCAGACTCTTGTGATTTGTGTAGATATAACATCTCTCGCCATAGAGGTAATGTCTCCAGATCTTCAATGCAAATACAATAGCTGCTAGTTCAAGATCATGAGTGGGGTAATTCTTCTTATGAGTCTTAAGCTGTCGGGAGGCATAAGCAATCACCTTACCTTCTTGCATCAATACACAACCCAAACCATTTTTGGAAGCATCACTAAATACCACAAAGTCCTTGTCAGACTCAGGTTGCACTAACACTGGAGCTTCAGTCAACATACACTTAAGCTTCTCAAAGCTCCCCTGACATTTATCTGACCATTCAAACTTAACATTCTTTTGCAATAATTTGGTTAAAGGAGCTGCAATCGAAGAGAAACCGTTCACAAACCTTCTGTAATAACCAGCCAAGCCAAGAAAACTTCTAACCTCGGTAACACTCTTGGGTGCCTTCCACTGAAGTATAGCTTCAATCTTTTTAGGATCAACTTTGATGCCATCAGCTGATACCACATGACCCAAAAATGAAACCTCATTCAGCCAAAATTCACACTTGCTGAACTTAACAAAAAGCTGCTTGTCTCTTAAAGTCTGTAAAACAATCTTTAAATGCTCATCATGCTCCTCGGGAGTCTTAGAATACACCAAAATATCATCAATGAATACTACCACGAACCGATCCAAATAAGGATGAAAGACCCTATTCATCAAGTCCATGAAAGCTGCAGGGGCATTTGTTAACCCAAAAGGCATGACCATAAACTCATAATGACCATACCTAGTACGAAAGGCTGTCTTGGGCACATCTGACTCTTTAATCTTCAACTGATGATAACCTGATCTCAAATCAATCTTCGAAAATATAGCAGCACCTTTCAACTGATCAAATAAATCATCAATCCGTGGCAAAGGATACTTGTTCTTTATGGTCACCTTATTCAGTTGTCGGTAATCAATACATAACCGAAGAGATCCATCTTTCTTTTTCACGAAGAGAACTGGAGCTCCCCAAGGTGAAACGCTCGGTCGAATAAAGCCTTTATTAAGTAACTCTTGCAACTGAATCTTTAACTCTCTGAGTTCTGTGGGTGCCATCTTGTATGGAGCAATAGAGATCGGTGTAGTACCAGGTACTAAGTCAATAGTGAACTCTATTTCCCTATCAGGTGGCAACCCTGGAAGGTCTTTAGGAAAAACATCCTGAAACTCCTGAATAGTAGGCACATCTGAAACCTTAAGTTCCTCCTTTCTAGCCTCCATTGCATAACATAGATAAGCAACACAACCTTTTCTGATAAGCCTTTTAGCTGCTGTGGCAGAAATCACGTCTGAGAGAAAATCTGATCTCTTGCCCACAATGACCACCTCTTGATCATCTGTTGTCTTAAGGGTCACTCTTTTTCTTTCACAATCAACATTAACACGGTGAGCAGTTAACCAATCCATACCCAGAATCACATCAAACTCTCAGAAGGGGAGGTCAATCAAATTGGCAGGAAACACATGACCTTGAACACTGATAGGACAATCTCTATAAACTTTATTCACTTCTACACTATGCCCCAGAGGGTTACTGACTAAGATATCCTGGTCTAACTGACAAATATGCAACCCTTTTTCCCGTGCAATTTCAGTGCTAATATAGGAATGTGTGGAACCAGGATCAATCAAAGCATAAATTGAATGAGAAAATAATGAGAATTTACCAATAATGACATCCGGGGCATCACCCTTTTCACGAGCTCTAACAGCATATACTAGTCCAGTGTTACGACCCTGAGGTTGCTGTACTGAAGGACCTGAAACTGCCTGTGGAGGAGCTGCTCCCCTACCACGTCCTCTCTGAGGGCCTGACCCTCTACCCAAAGCTGGTAATGCTGCAATGGATGGCTGGGCCTCAGGACAATCTCTAATCTGGTGTTCTCGAGACCCACATTTGAAACAAGCTCTAGTGTAAAATCTGCACTCTCCAAAATGGATCTTATTGCAATAAATACACTGAGGAATTGACTCTCGTCCTCTACTCTTAGGTGCACTAGCTATAGATGTGACTGGAAAACTGTTGCCGATTGGCTTCTTTTGAGTAATAACAGGTGTTGCTGATGCACGACTTTGTGATGGAGGAAAGCCTCGGAACTTTTTACCCTGGCTAGGTGCATCTGAAGACTGTCCTGGCTTTCTCTTCTGCCTGAATTTTGACTGTCTGTCTGCCTCATCTGACATGATAGTCTCTACCCTGAGAGCTGCCTCAACAAGGGATCTCATATTAGTGTGCCTCTGAGAACCCAAATCCAGTCTAATTTTATTGTACAGGCCTCGCTCGAATCTCTGGCACAGCTTCTCTTCAGTCATAGAATCATCATCCAGATAGCTACTAAGGCGCTCAAACTCTCTCTCATATTCAGCAACTGATCTGTTCCCCTACCTAAGCCGCCAAAAAGCATCTTGCATGGAAGATTTATACTCAGAACCAATGTATTTCAGCTCGAACTGAGATAAGAAGAACTCCCATGTAATCTGGTCAGATGGAGTATGCTTGCGAACTGAACTCCACCATGTATAAGCTGGACCCTGAAGCAAGGTTACTGCTCCCAGTAACATCTCCTCAGATGGACTCTGAGTGGTCTCAAACATTCTCTTTAACTTGAATAACCATTCCTCAGCCTGTAACGGAGTTAACTGATCTCTACCATAAAAATCATCAGCTCCCAATTTCTTGAGCTGCTCAAGAATAGGTCTCCTACTAGATGGAACTGACTGAGGCTGAACATTTTGGGGCTGCTGCTGCTGCTGTTGAGTTTGCATAAATTGATAAAAATTTGCCATCATAGTCATAAATCCCGGCTCCTGTTGAGGAGGAGGAACCATTGACGAAGTAGCTTGATGACGAGGCGGTCTCGATTGACTCTTAGTAACTGATGCGGCACTCTCCACGTCACTATCACGACGACCTTCATTTGACGCCATAGTCGTAATCTAACACAAGGAGCAGGCATACATTAACCTCACATATCTATAATTTCCAAAAATTTAATTGGCATGTACATGTACTTATACTATTCCCATTGACCCACTCCGATCTTAGAACCATCTAAACCGGAGCTCTGATACCACTACTTGTAGCGTACCCTGCGTTCCGATTACTGTTCCGTTCATTTTATTCCGGTTAACCTAATTTAACTAATTAGGTTATTAAATAGACAGTTAATTAAAACCGGTAAATATTTTTTTTTTTATTACATAAACTTACTTTCTACCAATTATTAGGCATAACAAACACTTATAAACTAGTGGTGGTCTTAAAAATCTATTACAAATCAAAACCCATAATAACATATTATAAGTCATATACATGCCAAACTTAACACACTTAAATATTCCAATTAATACGCTTCAATACCACTTCCAAAATGTGAGGTATGCTTTGCTCCAATCTTACTGTGTACCTACACACAGTCAAATAAAACTATGTGCTGAGCATTAAATATGCTCAGTGGTGATTGCAATTCCATAAATTTTCACTTAAATTAATTTCGCATGTATGAATAACATTAAATAAGTAATAACATTTAAATATTCATACTTAAACATATTTAATTTAATTATTACTTATTCATGCAATGTTATATTCAATTAAATTCTCAATCACATAATTCACATAATTAATTTTATTTATTATATTATTTTTACTTTATAATAATATTTTATTATACCCTTAAACCTTTTCAAAATGGCAAGAACTGCATTAGCTCAATTATACCTTACAAAAATTATATTTACACCATTAGTTTACTTTAATTTGACTAATATTATCATGTTGCCACTAGTTCATTTTATTTTCAACATTATTTCACTTTTATCATTTAATTTATATTTTTATCATTATTAAATATTTTTAACACATATATGCACAAATTATCATTTTACCCTCGAATATATATATATATATTTTTTATACAATAATATTTATGTCCTTATTTCACATAAATATTATTTTAATCTCATTTTAACCAATTTAATCACATTTTCATAAATATGCCCATGTAACACACTGGCAAATTCTATGCACAGGATAAACGAGACGTGAACTCTAATAAGTTCACAAAAACCCGAAAAGACCTCAATTGATCAGTTCGGTACATTCCAACCTGAAGAACCCCGAAGGATTACTCCAGTACATTCCAATACAAATACATTTAAACATTTTACTAAATAGGACCATCATTGGCCTATAAAAATTAGTGAGACGTCATGCTCACTCCCGCGGTCTTATGTCCCTATGGCATGCCAACATATCCTGAACTAGACTTGACTACCAGATCACTATATAGGGCAATATTATTTTACTTTCCATATTATTAACATGTCTTACATACTTTTTATGCCATATCACCATTTTATCCCATTCTTTTTCATGTCATTTCATCATTTTACATGTGATTATCATTCCAATATCATCACATGTCATATAAACTCATAATTTCATTATGGCACACATGCATACATACATACATGCATATGGCCCACATACCAATTTATTCATATTAATTCTTTTTATCAATTTTATCATTCTTTTAGGCCAATTACATATTAAATAATATCACTATACCATCAATTACCATGCAAACACATAAAAATTATGACTTTTCACATGATATACATTTGGCCATACATACATCACATACCATTTAATGTTTTCACATGCTCTAACACATACTATTTATTAATTCACATGCCAAATACCATAGATCCATCATAGATATATATAAAACATCATGTAAACACATGAAATTCATATGATTCACATTCAGTCAAAGAAATAATTTTTCACACAAAATTTATTTCTTCATTTTAATCATCAATACTATTATTTTTAACATTTTTAAGCATGAATATCATGTTAATTCCAATTAAACATGCATAAATCACATACTTTCTTCACAACATATCATAAACATATATTTTTACCATGGAATTAAATGGAATTTGCAATCACAAACCTCAATTTCTTGAAATACACTTCTTAATTAACCTTTTCTTTGCCCTTGGATTGATTGGAAGTTCCCTCACCTATTGGACATAATTTTGTCCAAATACAAAAATTAAGATCTAGTTAAAACTAAATTTCCTTTCATCAATTAAACTTAATAAACATCTAATTAACATCCCAAATTACCTTTAGGAGCCTAAAAACAAAATTAAAAATATTTAATTCTCTTACCTCAATTTGACACCTAAACTACAAGTTTAGATTTCACCAACTTATAGTCCTTCAAATGAAATTCCAAGACAATCAATGGATTTCAAATGACTTGAATTATATTTAGGAAGTTTGATCTTGAGGTGAGATGAAGAAGAAATGAAAGAAAAATGGTAAGAAATAAATGAGAAACACTTAGGAAAAGAGAGGAAGAAGAGAGAGCTGAAATGAGATGGAATCCAAAGGGATTTCCAGATTTTTAGAGGTATTTATAAGGGTCCAATCGGACCCAACCAGGTCTAACCAAGTGGTTGAGCCGGTTTGGTCCAATTTTCAATTTTCGGGTCATTCTCCCACTGTTTTAATAAAATTTAATGTTCCCGAATTCATTTTCACTCCTAACCAATTCCATAATTTTTATAATATTAAAATTAGTCTCCCTGCAAATTTTTAGCTCATTCAGAGTCCGTTTGGGGTCCGGTTCACTTAAACCGGTCTAATTCGGTTCAGTCCGGTTCTGCCGTAGAATAAAACTATAATACTGTCAAAAATTTCTAAAAATTATTCTAATACGTAATCATATTTTTCACCAACTTATAATATTATTATCAATAATAATGTTTCTCACCAAATTATAATATTATTATTCATGTGATGATATTTTCCACTAACTTATAATATTAATATCTAATATATAATTATATCTCCCACCAAATTATAATATTATTATTCATGTGATGATATTTTCCATTAACTTATAATATTAATATCTAATATATAATTATATCTCCCACCAAATTATAATATTATTATTCATGTGATGATATTTTCCACTAACTTATAATATTAATATCTAATATATAATTATATCTCCCACCAAATTATAATATTATTATTCATGTGATGATATTTTCCACTAACTTATAATATTAATATCTAATATATAATTATATCTCCCACCAAATTATAATATTATTATTCATGTGATGATATTTTCCACTAACTTATAATATTAATATCTAATATATAATTATTTCTCCTACCAAATTATAATATTATTATTCATGTGAGCCACCATAAATATTCATGGATACCACTTGATCCCATATTTACTATTTATAAGTCCCATTTGGACTCACTTTTACTTTTATGTGGGCTCTACCTGGACCCACTTTTACTTTTATGTGGGCCCCACCTGGACCCATTTTACTATTCATAAAAATAAATATTTTAACTTTTATGGACTCGTTTGACCTCCGATTGACATGAAATTTGCGCCTACGGACTCATATTGACGAGCTCTATCCAATGGTCTAATAAAATATATTTAAATTTTGAGAAGTACTATTCACCCCAGAAAATACTATTCACTCCCGATAACTACCATTTACGATTGACCCGATATTAGGGATATTACACAACATGTCTTTGAAATGACCAATATTGCAGCAAGACTTAAGACATTAGGTATGACTGTCAAAGACTCCTTCTTAGTGCAATTTCTCTTGAACTCACTTCTTGCTGAATATGGATCATTCCACATCAATTATAATACATTAAAGGATAAGTGGAACATTGATGAACTGTCTAGTAAGCTCATTCAGGAGGAGCGAGATTAAAGAAACAAGGAGTTCATTCTATTAACTTAGTGGGTGAAGGAGCTGGAAAAAAACTCAAACCAAAGGCCAAGAACTTCAAGAAAAAGGAACATGCTAAAGTTCCACAAGTTGCTAATGATGAAAAGAAGGGACAAAAATTCAATAAATGTCACTTCTGCAAGAAGCAAGGACATTATCAAAAAGATTGCCTAAACGTAAGGCTTGGTTCGAAAAGAAAGGTATCCATTATGTTTCTATATACTTTGAATCAAACTTATCTGAAGTTCCTTCTAATACTTGGGGGTTTGATTCTGGTGACACTACTCATATTTCTAATAATATTTCTCATATTATGCAGGGATTTCTTTGAATTCAAACCACAAGCCCAACTAGCAACTTTCTATTTATGGGGAACCGAATGAAGGCCCCAATTGAAGGTGTAGGGACTTACAAATTGACATTAGATACTGGACATCACTTGGATCTAATGAATACTCTCTATATACCTTCGATTTCTTAAAATTTAATTTCTGTTTTTAGACTTGATGCTAGTGGATATACCTTTAAGGGTGGACATGATTGTTTCAATTTGTATAAGAATAATTTCTTTATCGGTTATGGAATTCTTATGGATGGTTTATATAAATTGAAAATTGATGATATTTTTTCCGAATCGCTATTTATTGTTAATCATAATATTGGAATGAAATGTAGTTTAGTGAATGAAAATTCTGCTTACTTGTGGCATAAATGTTTGGGTCATATATCCAAAGAAATATTAAAAAGATTAGCAAAGAATGAGATTCTACCAAATCTAGATTTTGCTTATCTTGGCTTATGTGTGGAATGCATTAAAGGCAAGCAAACCAAACATAGAAAGAAAGGAGCCACAAGAAGCAGTAAGCTTCTTGAAATAATACACACCAATATTTGTGAACCTTTTGACACTTCGTCCTTTAATAGAGAAAAATACTTCATCACCTTTATAGATGATTTTTCATGGTATGGATATATCTATTTGCTGCATGAAAAATCTCAAGCTGTAAATGCCCTTGAGGTGTTTGTAAAGGAGGTTGAGAGGCAATTAGATAGAAAAGTGAAAATTATAAGATCAGATAAAGGTGGTGAGTATTATAGAAAGTATGATAAATCTGGACAGTGTCCTCGTCCGTTGGCTAAGTTCCTCGAAAGTCATGGCATATGTGCACAGTATACTATGCCAGGCACACTGCAACAAAATGGTGTAGCAGAAAGGCGAAATAGAACATTAATGGATATGGTTAGGAGTATGATAAGTAATACCTCATTACGCAAAAGTTTGTAGATGTATGCATTAAGAACTGTTGTATATTTGTTAAATAGGGTTCCTAATAAGGCAATTCCTAAAACTCCTTTTGAGTTATGGACTGGAAGGAAACCTAGTTTAAGACACCTGCATGTTTGGGGTTGTCCAGCAGAAGTAAGAATTTAGAATTCACATGAAAGAAAAATGGATTCTCGAACAGTGAGTGGTTACTTTATTGGTTACCCAGAAAAATCCAAAGGGTACAGGTTTTACTGTCCAAACTATAGTTCTAGAATTATTGAAATAGCCAATGCCAAATTTTTAGAAAATGGTGAGGTTAGTGGGAGTGCTGAAAGTCAAGTTGTGGATATTAATGAAATAAGGGTTGATGTTCCATTGCCCATAAATGTTCTTAAATCCACAACCACAATAAATGTTGTTCCTGTTTTGGAAGAACAAAATAATCAAGAACAACATTTGGATAACGAAGAAGCACCCCATAAAGAACCTAACTTACCACCAGCTCATACAAATGAACCAGTTAGTATAGCCTTAAATAAACCTGTAAGGGTTACAAGGTCAGCTATTCTTAATGATTATGCGGTTTATTTGCAAGAGTCAGATTTTGATTATGGCATTGATAATGATCCTGTTTCATTTTCACAAGCTATAGGTAGTGATAAGTCTGAAAGGTGGATTGATGATATGAAAGAAGAATTAGAATCAATGGCTCAAAATAATATCTGGGATCTTGTAGACTTGCCAAAAGGTTCTAAAAGGGTGTCTTTAAGACCAAACGCTATTCAAATGGCAATGTTGAAAGATATAAAGCTAAACTTGTTGCCAAATGTTACACTCAGAAAGATGGCATTGATTATAAGGATACATTTTCGCCCATCTCAAAGAAAGATTTTTTAAGAATAATTTTGGCATTAGTAGCTCATTTTGATTTAGAGCTACATCAAATGGATATGAAAACAACCTTTCTAAATGGAGATCTTGAGGAGGAAGTTTATATGGATCAACCTGAAGGTTTTTCCATTGAAGGTAAAGAAAATATGGTGTGTAAATTAAACAAGTCAATATATGGACTTAAACAAGCTTCCAGTCAATGGTATATTAAGTTCAATAATACCATTACTTCTTTCGATTTTGAGAAAATCACTATTGATCGGTGTATTTACTGAAAGATTAATGGGAATAAGTTTATATTTCTAATTTTATATATTGATGACATTTTGCTTGCTGCTAATGACTTGAGTATATTGCATAAGCCTAAAGAATTTCTTTCTAAGAGTTTTGAAATGAAAGATATAGGAGAGGCATCCTATGTGATTGGAATTTCAATATTCCGTAAGAGATCAGAAGGTTTATTAGAGCTATCTCAGAAAGCCTATGTTGAGAAAATTCCTGAGAAATTTAACATGGGCAAGTACTCAGCAAGTGTTGTCCCTATTCAAAAGGGAGATAAATTTAGTTTTATACGATATCTAAAGAATGTTGTAGAACATAAGGAAATGGAAATAATTCCATATGCTTCTATTGTGGGCAGTTTGATGTACCTACAAACCTGTACTAGACCCGACATCAGTTTTGCAATAGGGATGCTGGATAGATATCAAAGTAATCCTGGTATTGATCATTGGAAAGCTGCAAAGAAAGTATTGAGATAGCTTACATGCTCACTTAAAAGAGGTCTGATCATTTAGATGTGATTGGATATTCAGATTCAGATTTTGCTGAGTGTATTCATAGCAGAAAGTTGACGTTTGGCTATTTATTCCTATTACCTGAAGGAGCAATTTCATGAAAAAGTGTCAAACAGTCTATTCTTACTTCATCCACTATGGAAGCAGAATTTGTAGTTTGTTATGAGGCTACAATTTATGCATTATGGCTACGAAATTTTATTTCAGGGCTTGAAATTGTCGACACTATAAGCAAGTCGCTGAAAATTTATTGTGATAATTCTGCATCAGTTTTCTTCTCTAAGAATGACAAATATTCCAGAGGCGCAAAACACGTGGAATTAAAGTATTTTGTTGTCAAAGAGGAGATTCAGAGACAAAGAGTGTATATAGAACATATTAAGACGAATCTCATGATTGCAGATCCTCTAACTAAAGGTTTACAACCAAAGGCATTTAAAGAACATGTGCTTAGGATGGGTCTTGGTTGTATTGATGATTGATAATAATGCTTAACACTCTTGAGCTCAATAATGACATGTTTCTGAATTTTATATTTCTCATTCATTGTGCTTATGTATACATGATTGTTTGAATAAGAAATTTTTATGTATTTTCATAATAAGTATGTGGGCTGTATGTTATTTATATACAACTTATGAACCTAACATAATAAGTTCTTAATACAATGGTATATAGAAGGGAGTATGCGACTATATTGTGTATGACCGCCATAACCTACATTATGTAGTTTGTTGTGTTGAGGTGTTTATGATGTTAACGGTTTATAAGATTTAATCTTTGCTAGCCTTATGTTATACTATTAAATATAATGATGAAACATCCGACCAAGTGGGAGAATGTAAGAAGTGTGGCCGGATAAGAATTATAGTTAGCCTATACTTCTATTTACATTTAAACCCATATTAAGTTAGGATTATGATTTTCTTTTTATTTAATAGTATATTAAATCTTAACCGTTAAATTAGTATTTGATGGACGTACTAGATCTAAAGTTAAAAGGGTATATAAACTAGTTCTCTCTCCACCCTATTTAAGATTTGAGAACAAAACAAAATACATAAATATCGTATTTTGACTTTCCATCAAGCATCTGCTGCATAAAAAGGGTTAAGGGAGAGAAACTAGTTTACAAGGTTCGTGACTAACGAAGTTATCTATTCATTATGTCAAATTCCACTCAAAGTAAGTGATCTATTCACTTTTCTATGTGATTATTATTTTATTCAAGATCTGAATGGGCATTGAATGATGTATAATGATGATGAATGATTTTAATGTCGAAAACTTACATGTAGATAATAGGAAAATATGGTAGGTACCTGTAGGTACAAATACAAATACCCGTAGTTATACGGTCACAGTGCGGTACGATAGGTACCCGAAGGTACAAAATGGTAGGAGACATATAGTCTCAAATAAGACACCATGGGTGTCAAACGGTAGTCCCTATAGGCATGCCTATCTATCCACTACCCGGTCATAAGCAGGCTTCGGTCTTTCCTTATTTTTATCTCATCCATTTATGTCATATGCATTTGCAATATATAACTATACAGTCATTCACAATCATACGATCACCATAAATAATCAAAATTGGATGTCATGTGATTCTCTTGTGATGTCATGCGATTCTCTTATGATGTCATGCAATATCCATTCATATATCCATCGTAAATGCCATACACATTTATAATATGACATCATTTAAACCTTCATGATCATACTTTTATCATGTACAGTAATTAAAATATGTCATGTCATTCCAATTACATTCACTTTAATATTAATAATACTTGTATTAATAACACAAATAATATATTCATAGTCAATTATTACAGTCATGTAATGATCATGCATGTTCAAGAGTTTATGTCATATAATTAACATGTAACATTCATTAACATATAATATTTACATGTAAAATTCTTTCATGATTCTATTATATTTATCTTAGTTTTTCATATAAATTCAAGTAATATCAATGTATAAATTCATTAAATGTCATTAGAAAATGTTAAACAAGCTTAGCAATCATTTTGGCCCATTTTAATTATTAACGATGGTTAAATAACAAATAATAAACATATACGTATATATATAAACAAATATCAATTATGTATGTATAGTTATTTGCATTTATTTACATGCGTAATCTGATCGGTTTAACATAAAATACAAGGCTATTCCATTCGGTTCATAGTATTATAACAAGTCTTACTTGAAGTAATCAATATGATTCAATCGATGCATGCAAGTCTATCATATATTATGTCTTTTAATTTTTTAACAAGTCTATTATGTCTTTTTTAACTAAGTCCAATTGGACCTAGGGTTGAAGAACCAATCAGGTCGAATTTCTAGCCTAAATTCGGTGGGACCATAGGCTTGCAATTCCGATTAGATTTCTATGGTAAGTTAAATCAGATCATAAGCTAAAGGACAATTCCAATAAGATTTTCACATAGTAAGCAGCCTTTTTAGGAAAAATTGTCTCATAATAAATGTTCCCCTATGTCTTACATTTCTAATGGTTCAAAAATTAGTACATTTGGACCTGTAACTTAGGAGTTATGATCAAAATATTCCAGACTGCTCTTAGGTAGTTCTAAGGACAAAATTATAACCATAAGTTTGAAAAGTTTTATGGAATGATGGAGACTGAATTTAACCATACTTCCTTCATGAAAGTTACTCCCATAAATGCCTAGGTTTAATAGAATTTTGATTGAAGTCATTTCGAGTCCTATTAAGTGAGTTACATTCAAAACACTACAAGCTGTTCCTAAAATAAGGACAGAATCAGGTCTGTAATTTCAATCCAATTTTCGAAAACCTTAGAGGCAGAACTTAGTTTTGGTGTCTCATAACATTTCAAAGTTTATCTCTTAAATTTTAGTCCCAACTGGAATCACTCTAATTAGAGGTCTATAGGCCGATATATGACCTAAACAAGGTCATAGGGTCAGGTGTAACTTAGGTAGAAATTTGTCAACACATCTATAAAACTAAACCAACTAGGGCAGATTTCTACTCATAAATTATCTTGCATTTTTGGACCTGTAAACATCATTTTTAGGCTAAAAGTCCTTCATATCGAATGATCATCGGGATATTAATTTTCCAATAACACTAAATTCACATCATTTGGAGCAATATAACTAAAGATATGGCTTAAACAACCTGAGCTACTTTCATTGTGAGGGCAGAATCTGTGTTTCATTGTCAAGTCTAATTTCAAAGGTCTTAAAGCTAGATTCAAGTTTCAACATCTTCTATATATTTGTAGGTATGGGTCTTAAGTTTGTCCTACAATCAGAATCATCCGGTTTGGAGATCTATAGGCCAACTTATGGCCTAAAAACTGTCGCGGGGTCATGTGTAACCTAGGTAGAGTTTCCCTTAAAGCAACATCAAGCCATTTCAACCATTCCCAACCAAACTTAAGACCACATGTAAATTTCACCCATCATTTAGTAGTCAATATGTCATCAAAATCCTCTCAATCAACACATACAAGTATGCATAGAAGAATAAGTTCCAAAACCTTAATTGTTGCTCCCTTTTTTCCTTTAAAGTTGCCTTTTCTTCTCTTCTATGTCCTTCTCCTTGCTTCCACTAACTTTGCCCACTAAATCAATATCACAAACTCCTGTCAATCTTTATACAAAACCATTATTTCCTGGCCCTATTAGAAAGAAAAAGGAAAAAAGGTTAAATATAACATTTACTTACCTTTTTTTTTAACTCAAAATTGCATTAGAATTCAAAAGTTTTCTCTTAGAATTTAATTGACATGAAATAGCTGATTATTGAGGAGGTTTACATGAAGTTTTTAGGTGAAATGGTGGCTATATTTGGCCTTTTCTTGGCAATGCAAACACAATTCTTCATAGTTCTAGAAATAGTCTAGGTGGCTTAACGCTATTGGTCCAATTTCTTCATTTTGTATTTTTCTATGAAAATTTGTTTAAAAATATTAAAAAATATTTCTAAAAGTGGACAAAAATTTTCAATCCGAAAATAGTGTTGTTTCAATATTTTTTTTTATTCGGTGGAATTTTACATGCCCAATAATTTATTTTTCTCTCTCAACTAAAAATTAATTTTTCATTTCAAAAATTTTCTTATAATATTTTCAGAGGTCTCTAACATTTTTTCTAGCTCGGTCAACCCCCGTTACTATTCAAACCGAATCATGACCTATTTTTATTTCTGACTTTTAAAGGCATATTCCTAAATTTTAATTTTAGTGATTAGTACTTTTCGAGTATTGAATAGTAACATCCGAGATTGAAAATTTTATTATTCGACCATTGAAAGTACAATTTATGACGAGTCTAAGGATATAATTTGAGGTGAAATTAAGTTTAAATGGGCCTTAAAAAGGTAGTAATTAGGTTGACTGAACTTTGACCGGGCTTGAAAGGAATGCTAAAAACCTCTGAATTTTTTTTTTATTTCATAGATTCATTGAAAATATTGTAAGGAATTTTTGGAAGGGAAAAATTAATTTTTGGAGGAGACAAAAATATTATAGGACCAGTAAAATTCCACCGGACTGAAAAAAATTATCGAAACGACACTGTTTAAACCTAAAAATATTTGTGTACACGAGAAAATATTTTTTAGTATTTTTAGACATATTTTTGTAAAAAATACAAAGGAAATAATATGGACCAATAGATATTGACTAGCATCAACATAATAGCCATTTGATTAAATAGTTTAGGATGCAATCTTGGCCATCCATTTGAGGTATATAACGAGGAAAAATCATAATTCTCAAAAGAATTCTCCACCCCTCTCCACTTCTCTTCTTGGCCGAAATTAACTCCTCCATTTCTCTCTAATTTTCTTCAATTTTCTACATAAAATTCCAAGCAAATTACACCTCCCTAATAATTCTAAAAACCCTAAATTGACCTCCTACCATTCCAAGAGCTCAAATTGGTGGAGAAATTAATGGAATTTTGGAGAAACAAGGTTGGGGCAAAAAGTGCAAGTAAGTGAATTTAAGGTTTTATTTGATTTTTAGGTAGAATTAGGTGTTAGTATTAGATATATATGTAAATTTTGATGGAAGAAATAATTTTTGAATGGAATATTTGAACTCATGAATTCGGCCTAGGTAAGGAAAAGGACGAACGAAGGAGAAAAATGAAGGAAAAGGAAAAGAAAGGAGAATTAAATATAGAGCCAAGGAAAATAAGTAAGTAGATACACAAACTTTCATTTTTCACACTTTTGATGTGCTTGTATATGTATGTATGTATGTGTTCATGTGAAAAAGTTTAGGGGTAACTAAAATTAAATTGATAGAATATTATTTAAGAATGAAATAATATATAATAAATGTTTAATTTGAAAGAATGTTAAATATTAAGTTAATTTGCTTTAAAATATATATTATAAGTATGTGACATAAATATAATGTATGAGATATTAGTGAATTAAAGTTAGAATAATGAAATTAAGGCTAAAATAATGCATATGGAATAAGAAAATGGATGGAAAAGTGTATAGATGATGAAATTGACATAAAATCTACATTATGTAATTATAAGACATATTAAGAAAATAAAATTAGAGCAAAAAATAATGTAATTGAGAACTTGAGATTAAAATTAGAGTATCTAATTTAATATGATATACTTAGGGTATCCATTATGTAGGTATAAGAAAAATTCGTATATATGTGTTATTGGTGAAATAAAGGCATAATTATACAATAAATATTATAAGAACATAATGGAAATTAATGGTAAAAAAACGAGAGTAATCTAGATAGGAATGATGAACATGGCTGAATAGTGTAGTAAAGGGAAAACTAATGATTTTCATGAATATTATTTAGTCATAATGTAAATACAAAATAATTGGTGAGAAATTGTGAAATGATAATTATATGGAATTGTGGATAACACGACTTTACATAATAAATATGATAAATTAATATAAATGATAAATAAATGAAATTAAATATTAGATTAGTAGAAATATATGACTAAATGCATGAAAATGTAATTAGAATGAAAAAAATTGCATGGAACCTAATATGTAAGCATGAAAAATATATATATGTACATGTGAAATTATGATGCACAATTGGTAGAATTAAGTTTAGGAAGTCTTAAAAATATATATGGAACTAATTATGATAGATTAAGAAAGTAGAATGTTGAAATAATCTGGTGGCCGAATGGTATCCTTGTAAAGTATGAATATAAATTGATGAAACATGACAGAAATTGTTGGAAAATTATGAGACATGGTGAAAATGAATGATGGCCGAATGGTAACCATGGATAAAAGTATGTGTGATGGCATGAAATATGATAATTCGTGATGAATTATGATAATACATGATAAAATGCATAATATGAAATCAATGTGATGTATGATATTTGAATTATGTATCATCACAAGTATGACATAATAAAAAAAATGCAAATTATGGCATGAAATGTGAAATAATAAGATAAATTTATTTTGCCTTTAGTAACTAGTAGAGAAACCGGGAGTACAAGATGTATATGGTTAGTTATAGGGACACCGTTTAGCAAGTCATGGCATCTCGCTCCAGTGGGACCAAAGACAATTCCCACACCGTACAGTTTAACCAAAGGCGGTTTAATGAGACAAAAATTTCACATGGTTTGGACCTTTGGAGGTCTTAGTCCTGCACATCCGATCTGGTGGTGCGATTTCCTATGAAATTACTTGTAACATCCCGAATTTTAATTACCCGAATAGTATTGTTAGTCAATCCCGACCTTAGACATGACCCAATGACAAGAAAATAAAATTTTAATTTATAATTGAAATTAAAATTAATTGAGATGGTATAAGAGATCAAGGAGCAAATGGTAATTGTTCATGGACTAAATTGGATTTTCTCCCAAAATTATGTCGTTTTAGGAATGGCCTTATTTCTCCTCCTTAGCTGCGTGTTTCAGTAGAGACCAATCTCCACATTTTTCTTTCTTTTTCTTTCTTTTTTCTTCGGTCTTCCGGTCGCCCTTCACTACCGCCGGCCTCCTTTCGCCGTTGCGCCGTTATCTCCGCCTACAACAGCCCCGCCACTCCAAGGTCCTTCTCTTATCCTCTCTGCCACGCTGGAGCAACTTTTCTCTCCCTTGCTGCTCTTCTTGCTTGTATGGGGCTCCTCTATTTTTGCCCCCTTATCATTGATTTTTCCCTCCATAATTACAAGGTAAGCTTTATTACTCCCTTAATTGATGGATTATGGCAGAAATTTAAGGAAAAAGGGAGAACTTTCATATTTTGGGATTTTGGAATTTAGGGAAAAATTTAAGAATTCAATTATTCTTTGAGTTAATTGAAAATTTGAGTAAATAATCAACATAAATTGCTTTAATTTCTGAATATGCATACTTTTATTGAGATATTTATGTTAATTTATTTGATTCATGAAGAAAAAGAAGAGGAGATGAGTATGAAGGAGAAAAAACTGGAGAAATGAGGATAAATTAAAGCTTATTCAGAGTAAAAATTGAAGAAATTGACAACAAATTAGGTAAGTGTTCAAGTAAATTCATTTTTCTTTAATAATCATGTGTTATATAACTTAGGAATTTTGAGGAAAAATTTGGACTTTTAAGAAATTGATGCTGTAAATATTTCATTGGATAACACTTGAGTTATATGTCACGAGTTATTTGAATTATGGGAAAATAAATTAAAATTTTCTTATTTTACATATGTTAATTTAACTTTCATGCTTTAAAAATATTTATTAATTTGTTGAAATGAAATGTTAAATATCTTAATATTGTTAATGTGGAAGTCGTGGTGTAATTGAGTGTTTCTTTTATATATATGCTTAATTTGGCCTTAACTAATGAGAATTAGACATGACTATAAGGAGTTGAGAGTAAATATTACTTCGAAATGTTTTGACCAAACTTAGTGTATACATGGAGTGCTTGTTTTAACTCTTGGAGGAAAACATAAATTATGCAATCCTTTAAATGGTAACGATGATGAAAGTTGAGGCTTGATTATAATAGAAAAATGAGTTATGAGTTTGATTTTGTAATGTGTATGTATGATATTAGGTGATTATATTCATAAATTGAAATGTATTACATTTGCCCTTAGTAAAACTAGTTAGGAATTGGAGGAATGTGATAAGGTTGGCATGCCAATTAGGGGAATTTAGCAATACTGTGCCACTATAGATGAAATCAGACTGAATGGCTCCAAGAGCTCTGTACCGGTATAAGATGTTAAATTCGAGTCGTGGACTGAATGGCTTCGAGAGCTCTGTCCACATATATTCATATATTTATAAATAATAGTAATAGTAATATAATAATAATGACAAAGAAATATAAATGGACCGAATGGTTTCGAGAACTTGGTCCTGCATTGAAATCCCGCTTATCCTGCTCGACACAATTCCGTTGGATTTTACTCAGGGCAAATATAGAAAAAAATAATAAAATAAAAAAACGCATAATAAATGGATAGTCAGTTGTAAATTAAACTGTAAAACTGAGTAGACATTAAATAGCAAATTATGATTTAATATAAGAAATGAAATTGCTTAAAATTCATTTTTTGATTTTAAGGCTTGTATGTTTGAAAATAAATGAAAATTAGTTATGCTTGAAATTTGTGAATTTTATGCATGTTATAATTGTATATTTTATATTTTGAAAAATGAAATTACTTGAATACCACTAAGCATATAGCTTAGCGCGTGGTTTTCTTTCGGCGCGTAGGTTTTGAGGAACTTGAAGGAAGTTTGAAGTAGATCTACTAAGAAGCGAGTGAAGGATTTTGAGGTGGATGCATAGTTCTTTACTTTTGTTTTCTTTTGGAAATTTTTGGCATGTGCACCTTATAATGGTGAAGTAAAATGGTATATGTACATAAATAGACATGGTTGTTGTAAATTAAATTATTACGAGCTGGTATGTAAATTATAAATTGAGATATGTGAATTATTAAATGTGGTTATGTGCTTTTTTCCTATTTGAGATAAATGAGAAATTATAGAGGATGGGCAAATTATTGTGAAATTAGAGTTTGAAATGGAGATGGATGGTAGGGTAGCTAAACTAGAAGTATATAGAAAGTTTACTTGCAGGAAGATTTTAAGAAATTATAAGGGAGACTCTATCAAAATTTCTGTAAAAATCTAATAGTATGTATAAGTTATGAAAATAAAAGACTCAAAAAAAAATAAAAAAAAATATATGAAAAACATGTTTAAGTTTAGAAGACATGTGACATCCGATATTCAGATCCTTAACGGACCGGAGCATAGGGTGTTACATTACTTGGAGCAAAATGTGAAATTAAGAAAAAGAATTAACATGAAAAGGACAAAACGGTCATGTGGAAATAAATTTGTAAAATAAGATCAAAAAGGTAATAGCATGATGAAAATAAGGTTTAAAAGATTGAATATTGAATATGAGTGAAAATGAGCCACAAAAGGGTAAGAAGGTAATTATGTAGTAAAAAGATTAAACTAAGGGTAAAATAGTAATTTTGGCATAAAATTAAATTTGAAGGACTAAATAACAAAAAAAAATGTAAAATTGGGGTATAACCGTAAAAGTGAGCATAATATGGAACAGTAGAGGAAAAAATGAAATTTTGAATAAAAGATGAGATTTTATGGACTACATGGAAACTCTACTAATGAAATGAAACTTTAAGTATTAAAATAGTAATTTGATTAAAAGATGGCAATTAAGGAGCAAAATGGTAAATATAGCAAAATATAGAACTTTAGTAACAAAAATGTAAAATTGGGTTAAGAATGGAACTTTAAAGACAAGAAAGTAAATTTAAGTAATAAGATGACAATTATGTAATAAAAATGGAAATAAGAGGCAAAATGATAAATTTACACAATAAGACATTAATGCGTAAGTGGTAAATATGTAAGAAAATAATTGGGAAGGTGGTAGGGTATTATAAATTAAGTGGATAAAAGGATAATTTTGAAATAAATTTGTAAACTAAGATATAAATTAGCGATTATGTAAGTAAAATAATAATTTTGGAGCAAAATGATAGACTTTCAAGTTAAAGAGTACAATCATAAATAGGCGATAAGATAAGAATAATAGTGGAAAAATTGTAATTATATAATAAAATGGTAACTTGCATGACAATGTAAAAAGATTTTAATTTAAGAGCAAATTAATAAACACATGATAAAGATGAAAAGCTACTGGCAAATTTATAAATACAGACGAAAATGAATCATTAGTGACAAATGGCAATTTAACAGACAAAACAAAAATTATGTAGTAAGACGTAACTTATGGAACTATAATAAGAATATAGAAATAATAATAAAAAAAAGAAGTAAAGTTTAATGGCAATATAGAAGTTATGTGATAAAACATTGAGAAATAGGGTAAAATGAATATTTAAGGAAAAAATGGCAAATATATAGAAAAATTTACATAAATGAATAAAAAGGAGTAAAAATCATAGAAATGAAATAAAAAGAGAAAATTATGCGGAATCCCAAGGTTAAAGAATCCAAAACTCCTAAAACACACACTTTGACATGAACATGAAAAAAAACAAATCTCCAACCCTAATGAACCTCCAATCAATTATATGAATGGAAACGCATATGATACGGTTGATTTAAAAACAAAAACAAAATTCGCCACAAGCAAATACGTTGATAAGAATAAAGTTCTTGATGCAAAATAAAAAGACAAACAAATGCTCTCCCCTTGAAGAATTCAGCCAAGCCAATATTGAAGTCTTAAAATTTAATTTACAATGTATTTAATGAGGTATTTATACCTTCTCAAATAACCTAAACCCTAATTAATTAAATAGGCCTAAACAAATTAAAATACCCTAAATTAAAATCCAAATGAATAAAAATAAAATAAATGAATGGCTGTCCACCAAAGTTGGCGTGTACCCATATCCAAAAGTCCGAATTTATTACAAATAATCAAATAAAAATTATAAATAAAGCCCTAACTAAAATCCCAAACAAAACAATCCCTTAAATCCATTAATTGGCACATGCAATGCATATATTTTAGCTCACATGATCTGCATATGCATAAGTCACATGCATAGCACATGACATAGTACATGGATGACACATGATAAGGTCACATGACTTGCACATGTCAAGGCGTTACATGAGGGTTGATTTCACCCATGGTCACTCAACTTATCACTTATCGCGCAAAAGTAACCGACTTTTTTTTTCTTACTTAAATGTCACTGAACTTTTAACATTATTGCACAAAAGTCATGTTGACCGGAATCCGGCGACGACTCTTGTCGGATTGATAAGTTCAACAAATACTACATTTAAATTAATTTCACTCACGGTCACTAGACTTATCATTTATCTCGCAAAAGTAATTAACTTTTTTTTTTCAACTTAAATGTTACTGAACTTTTAACATTTTTGCAAAAAAGTCATCAATCCGGCAAGGGTCGTCGCCGGATTCCGGTCAACATGACTTTTGTGCAATAATGTTAAAAGTTCAGTGACATTTAAGTAAGAAAAAAAAAGTCGGTTACTTTTGCGCGATAAGTGATAAGTTGAGTGACCATGAGTGAAATTGACCCCGTCACATGACTTGCGCATGCCTCTTTTTAAAGCCTCTTTTTGATTCAGCTTCTTCATAGGTTCAGTAAACCATCTTCAAGCCTTCTTGAACTTCCTTAAATTTGGTCTCCATGAATCCAAACTTGTAATGTTTATGATCTTGCCATGATGATCCCCCTGTGCACGCATCATTCCCTCCCTCTTTAGAAAATATTCGTCATCGAATCTTCGTCTTTTCGTTCAACTTGGGAATTGAAGCTTGTAGACTAAATTCATCTTCATATAAGATCTTTTGAACAGGTGGAAATAAAATGAACACTTCTTCAGAAAAGAACTCATCATGTTCTTGCAAGTTAACAAGAAACTAAGAAAAACATGGTTTGTTAATACAACCATTTTGTTCTGATCATTGTTCCCTTCTTTCTCCATGTTCAGTTCAGTCTCCTTAAGTAATAAAGGATTGATCGTAACATGCTGATCTTCCATCTCAATTACACAAGCATCTTTCTTTCCACTCAAGACAACAACATCTTCACTTCCACTTATTTCTTCCTCATTTACAACTTCATCATCACATAAACATATAGTATTCCCTATAGCTTTACAAATAATTTTTTCGACGATAACTTCCTCTTTCTTTCTTTTCTCCTTTTTCACACACTTATTTAGCTGTTTAAAAAGTTGTTTAAACCGCAATTCCACATTGTTAGGATCTTTTTTATTCCTTTGACTGTCAATCGATCTACTTTGGTTTTGGATTCTAGTAGACTCCTTAACTCTCTCCTCCACATATCCATCCTCGTATTCAACTTCTTAAACTCACTCATGAATGCCTTATACATCATTTTTACATTAGGGACGTTTTCATTATCCTTCTCATGCATTGTCTCATTTCTTTCCTTTCTTGACATGATTTATAAGCTTCAAATAAACATTGGAACAGAAATAAAACCTCACAATTCACTCCCTCATGTATTTCACTCAAAAGATGGCACTCCACTCGTGTTTCACTCTATTTTGGCTTTTTCCCTCTTTTAAGTTCACACTTAAGCCTTTTTTGGCTCAAGTTTGTTGTGATTTAATAAGGAAGATAGTAATATATGATAGATTTTAGAATATAACGGATAAAATAAATATTTAAGGTGAAAACAATAAGTATGTAGAGAAATATAAATTAGATGAATAAATGGCAGTCTCTTAAATAATAAATGTGTTAATAGATAAGAAGATAAAAAAAACTCGGCTATAAATTTTTTTAATATGTCTAAATTATGTTTTAGATGTCTATCCAAATCTTAATATAATTTTAAGGCCCCTTCATGAATGTTTAAAAAAGAATCCAAAACCATGGTCCTCATAGCACACATCTATAGTTCAAAAAAATCAAAGCCCAAATTAAGGAAATTCCTTGTTTACATCTTGCTGATCTAAATGCTTTTAAAGTTGTCAAAACAAAAGCTTTTGAATTGGGATTTGGAGGAATTTTAAAGTAAGAAAAGACTGGTAAAGAACAAATAATTCAATATTATTCTTAGGGTGTACACGGGTCTGGATTTTTCTGCACTGAACTGAAATACCAAAGAAAAAAATGCAGAACTAAATTATACCATTGACTTTTTTACTAGAACCAAACTAAATTGTACCGTTGACTTTATTTGGGATGGATCTGGATATTTTATCTAAAACCGAACCGAGAACCGTATTAAACTGTACCAAACTGTTCTGTAATCAAATTGGATCGAAATAACCGATATTTATTAATTATTATATATAATACTAATAATATGTAACTAAAATAATTTGTGTTTAATTTAATTTACCTTCAATGTCACTCAATTACTACTTTTTTTTTTTACAAATATTTACATAAGTATATAAACTAAGCAATTTATCATTTAATCACCTTACCAATTAATTTCATTTACTTTTAGTGTCAGTCAACTAATACTCATGTATTTTTGGCACAATATCTATATGAGTATGTAAATTAATAATATAATTATACATAGTTATTATATATAATAAAATTTTAGCAATTAATGTAATTATATAAGCACATAATTATTTTACCAGTTAATTTCATTTACTTATCACTTAACTAGTATTAATTTATTTTTAACACAATACCTATATGAGTAATTGAGTATGTAAATTAATAATGTAATTTATATATAATTATTATATATAATGAAATTTTACCAATTAATATAATTATATAAGTATGTAATCATCTTTCCAATTAATTTCATTTACTTTTAATATCACTTAACTAGTACTCATTTATTTTTGACACAATACATATATGAGTATGTAAATTAATAATATAATTATATATAGTTATTACATATAATACCAATTAATGTAATTATATAAGTATATAATCATTTTTCCAGCTAATTTCATTTACTTCTAGTGTCGCTCAACTAATACACATTTATTTTTGGCACAATACCTATATGAGTAATTGAGTATGTAAATTAATAATGTAATTATGCACAAATATTATATATAATGAAATATTACTAGTAAATGTAATTATATGGATATATAATCACCTGACCAATTAAATTCATTTATTTTTTGTATCATTCAACTAGTACTAATCTATTTTTGCACAATATTTTTATGAGCACAATACCTTTATGAGTCATTGAGTATGTAAATTAATAATATAATTATATATAATGAAATTTTACCAATTAATGTAATTATATGAGTATATAATTATTTTATCAATTAATTTCATTTACTTTTAGTGTTACTCAACTAGTAGTCATCTTTTTTTGACACAATATCTATATGAGTATGTAAATTAATAATATAATTAGGTATAGTTATTATGTATAACGAAATTTTAGTTGTACATTTAAAAATAATAAAAGAGAAAAATTATAATTTTTTAGGGGGAATTAGGAATTAAACTTGAAAGTTTTTAGTAGGGAATTAAAAATAGAATTTAAGGAATTGATAATTTTTAAAAATATTATAAAAAAATTTTGATATAAAAAAATTTAAAATGAAATTCATTGGCTACACTTTTGGCTTTAGACAATTTTAAAAACTTTTAATCCCATTACAACTGAGTTTCTTATTTGTTGCCAAAATTGGTTGAAATTAGCTATACTTTTTGCTTTAGATGTATCAACTGAAAAAATTAAAACGTTTGAATCAGGTAATTATTATATTCGAGTAAATTCTTAAATTGCGCATTTAATGTTTAATTTTTTTTTTATAGTCTAATTATCTAATTTTTTTTATTAGATATTGCTTAAAATTCTCAAATTAGTGCAAATATAATGCACAAAAAGACCGTAAAATATTAATTTTCAAAATTTGTACTTTGACTTTTAAATTTTAATTGTACTTATTGAAATATTTTAATTGTATTTATATTTATTATTGTGGATACTTATTTATTTTGTAAATTTTTAAAAATATTAAATTATCCAAAATACCAGATTGTCTTATATTGTATTATTTAGTACTGGAAAAAAAAGGAAAAACCGAACAGAACCAAACTATCCTAAATTTTTGATAGAACTGTACCAAATTGTCCCGAATTTTCAAGACAGTAACCATAATTAATTTTTAAAATATCCAAAATTTCAATACAATACGGAAATTTCGAAATTTCCAAATTGTATTGGACTGTGTACACCCCTAATTATTCTGAAAAAAACTGTTCCACAAAATATATTTATAATTTAGTGTATTCAAAAGTTTCAAAGTGATTTATTGAATCAAAAATTTCTTTTACGAATTGATTGTAAATCTACTAAGAGGTTTTGAAAAAAAGATGTTCAAAATGTTGCTTCAAAATTTTTTTTTGCTATATTGCAAGCTATATTGAGTATTTTTTATTTTGCTATTGAATATATTAAAGGAGACTTAAATTCAGTCCCTGACTTTTTAACCCATGAATTTTTGCAGACACCCCATTATGATCCTTAGAAAGCCACCTGGTGATCCTCCAAAGGATCCACAATCCAAATCAACCATAGCCTCCTCTACAAAAGCCCAAGATAAAGCCCAAAGCCCAAGCTAGAATCAAAGCTCGAGCCAAAAGCTTCATTTGAAAGCCTTGCCCAAAGCCCAAGCTAGAATCAAAGCTCGAGCCAAAAGCTTCATTTGAAAGCCTTGTTATCCCTTGGTGAGCGTTATTCCAACAAAAGATTGACCAATTATCAAAAGAGCCCTCAAGCTCACAAAAAGCCCAAATTACTCTAGAATCTCTAACTTCAAAGCTTCAAAAAATCAACTGCCAGAATGGTTAGCCAATCTAATTGGCAGCCCAAAATTTCAACAAGTTTTAGCTCAAACTAATTTTAAAGCCCCTAAAAAGGGAGTTGTGTTGAAAGAACCAAAATATGAAGAACCACCATCTGCTTGTTCAAAAGACTTAATTTTAAAGCCAAATGGTTCCTCATGATTTATCTTTAAAAGCAAAAGGACTGATGGTTTCTCAAAATTTTGCTCAAACTCCAATTATTTTTCAAAATTTTTCTAAAGGTTCACCTTTTCAGTATTTTTCAATGAATTCTTATCAAACAATTTTAACTATTAAAGATGATCTTTATGATGCTAACTACAATTTTTGTGCAGAAAAGCTATTTGGTTTATGGCATTATAAGCCTGGGGACTTCTCAAAGACCCCGAGGTATTATTAAAGCATTTTGATTGAAATAGGATTTATTCTTTTCAAGCACCATCCTGAAAGAGTTTCTACACCAAACTATTTGATTTGCATCATCCTTAACGTTATTCATCCTATGGATTGGGGAACATACCTTTCACTTCCAAGAAAATTTAAAGCTCCATTTGGCAACAAATTAGCTCCTCATTTAAATTTTAACTATTGGGATTATAATCAAAGATTAAATCAATGCCTTTCTCACCGGAAACGAGAAATGCACACTTTGCTCATCTACTTCAACACTGACAATCAATGTCATTTTCCAAAATGGTTTCTCAGTTGTGGAATTGGTTTGAGATATTAGTGGTAATGCCCTAAGCTAAATATTTGAAATTTTATGTACTGTCATATTTCATTTTATAAAAGGGTCTCCACATTAATATATTGTTAGCATGTTATATTATAATAATATTTTTGAATAACTATTTAATATTATTCTAAATATCTCTAGTCGTTTATCACTTAAGAAATGATGATAAATTAAGATTAGTATGAATTTAATTGATAATGATGAGATGATTAAAAATTAAACTTGTAGGTACTTATTAGAGAACAAGGTATTGAATATGCCTGCTATGAGATCACTACATGTATTATGTTATAAGTGATCTCATAACAGTTATATTATTGAATTTTTAGACCTAAAATTATCACAGTTTTTTACATGAGCAACATTATGTTTTGTTATAATCAAACATTATTTTTAATTGGATAATTATAAAAGTTATGATTCAACATGATGAGAATTTTGCAAAGAATAGTGAATAATTAAGATTGAATTTGTCCATCTCTTATGAAAGAGATATCTATTGGGACCCTCAATAAGTAGGACTGAAAAATGGATGACTGTGCTCAAATGAGTTGATAGAGTGATCAATATCATTTGATTTTATCAGTCTACATAGTAATTGAGAAATTATATGTTTGAACAATATAAATATGACATGGATCATAACTTATATTCAAACAAAATATTGCGTGATAAAAGGATTATAATATGTTTTATTAATTAGGTTAAAATCGAACTATCGATATTCATATTATTTTGATAGTTATAATGTCTTACTAGTTATCAATTATAACTTGTGGACTTATAATAGGATTGGTTCCACTACCAATATAATATGAACCTATTCGGTCTCACATTTAGAACATAATGAACGGATTGAAATTTATTTGGGCATTTATGTCAGATACTATATTCAAAATAATATCTTAGAGAAAAGAAAATATTCCTTATTTTGAATAAGGAATATATTATTCCTAAAATCTCTCTAGATATTATCTCTACATGTTATATATATATATATATATATATATATATTTTGGCAGCCCTAATTATCTTTATAACTTATTGCCGTTCTTTGAAAAAGGAAGGAGAGTATAGAAAATGTTTTTTCTTAACTGTCGCTTTTGAGAAAAGATACAGAAAGAGAAAAAGACAAAAAACGTGGTTACGCAAAGAGCTAGCATCCTGCATCCGTTTGTAATCATTTGTGTGTGAATACCTGTAGAGGGTGTTCATTCTTAGAGCAACACCTACAGTCCGACCGAATTAAGGTGTTAATTCGTTGTTTATGTGCACTAATAGGTTGATAATCGTTAAATCTTTTTCTTTTAAATCAATTAAATCGCATGTATCCGGTTGGATTTTGTTTGTATTTTGGCTGCATTTATATTCTGATATATTGCCCAAAACCCAACATGAGGGCCTCACCAGAGACTTTTTTTTGAAAGGTCTAATTCTAATAAGGAGATTTAAAGTTAAATGGTAGTCTAAATTTTTTAAAGCACACAAAACCTCTGCTGTTGAGGAATGGTTCCAAATACATCAAAAGCAATTAACTTCTACAATGACTTTCTTAGATCAAAAGTCTAATGCAAGTTTTCTTTTATCCCAAGCAAATACAGAAGAAGAATATTTCACTCTAATGGAGCAACTTTTAAGTTTATTTGTCGTGGCCGGTTATACCACCAATTTTTTTATTATTGCATTTTATGTTTTAGTTTATACTTGATTTATTTTATTTACATTAATATATCTATTATTCTTCACTCTTTAGTCTTTTACTATTTATTTACTGTTCAATCATGCGTCTCTCTAGTATATATATATATATATATCTTATGGGCTCCTTGCCCTCAATTTTATGCACAATAATAATTGTAAATAAAGTACAACCAGCCCATCCATACTCTAATTTTATTTATTTGAATTGCTAGCACTTATGAAATTATGATTGATTTTTAATTTAAACTAGGTTGTGTCCCATCTTTCAAGTGCATAGAACATGATTCATCTATGGTCCATTTTGAACCATTGCTTTTTTTTTTTTAAGCCGGCTGGTGTATTTCTCAATATATCATGGTTTTCATTTTTTTCAGTCAAATCATGTTTTAAATAGTAAAATTAGCTCATCAAAATGATAAAAAAAAAAATGATAAAAAAAAAATAATAATAAGAGATTTTTTTACCTTCAAACTATCGAAAATAGAATGTAAATGCCTTTAATTTTTTTTATTGATTTTTATTCTTAAAGTCACTTAAATAGATGAAAAATACCTTCATTTTGAACGAAAAATCTAATTGGCAAACAGAATTAACGGCAATCAATCATGCGTCGACACGTGTCAACTTGATTTAAGAATAAAAACCGATCAAAACAAAATTTAAGAGCATTTTTACACCCTTTCACATAATTTGAGGACAAAAAGCTCCTTAACATCCAAATCAACAACCTAACTAAGAAAGAATTGACATATATCGATGTGTGATTAGATACCGTTAATTCTGTTTGCCAGCTGAATTTTCCGTCCATCATGAAAATATTTTCCAACTATAAAACTGAATTTTAGGGTAAAAAATGCCTAAAAATAAATTTGAGAGAGCAAAAACACTCTTTATTCCTTGAAAAAAAAATGAGAAACATCATATTGTGAAAAGGACAATAGACTTATCATTTTTTGGATGGATGATAAGCTATGGGCAATGCCGCCAACATAAAATTTCCATTATCTGGCTAAGTTAATATGGACAACCGTAGCTTGAGATACAATAATAGGGCTGTAGCAGACGCTTGAGGAGCTAAATTATGAGCTTTGCCTTTTTAGTCACGATAATTTTGGCTCTGCAAATTTAATGGGGGACAGGAACATGAAAGCAACACAGCTCTGATAATCTTTATTCCTTAAAAATAAAAATAAAAATAAAAATAAAAATTCTGCCAACTCATTTCTAAACAAAAAAGGAACAAGTTGCTACTAAAATCCTTAATAAGTATGCTCTAAAATAATTTATCCTCAACAGTTTCCCCCAAGAACTTTATTGCCCTTCCCAAAATCATTAGAGGAAGAGAAAGAATTAAAATTGTTTTACATGTCTAAGTATGCACCTATGACCACCTTTGAGGGATAATAAAATCTGCAATGATCCTAAGCAGATTTTGTGACTTCATGGATAGCATTTGCCAAATATTCCACATTGCCTGTAGTAACACCGGCCATACTGCATACGTTTGCAAGCATTATTAGCAAAGTTTCCGAGCTCACATCCAACAATAAATATGCAGGCATGTGTGCACAGTTGCAGGGAGAAGTTAAGAATATTACCTGATTCGACCATTTCGAGTCATATAGATATGAAATTCATTTGTCAAACGATCAACCTGTTCAGGGGTCAACCCGCTATAGCAAAACATGCCAATCTGGATAAAAGATAAAACATGATCAGTAAATCCAACCTATCCAATTGTACATGTAAAATAGATTAAGCTGGCTTTCAAAACAGATAAGCAATATCAACAGCCAACAAGTATCAAAGGACAGTACACCTGATTAGTAATGTGCTTCCACGACAAAGGGGAGCCCAATCTTTCAAGGTTTTCTCGTAAAGCCGTTCGCATGGAAATGATGCGATCAGCCATTACCTAATGAAAAAAGTACTAGATAGGATCAGTTCCATTATTAACGAAAATACTGAAGAAAAACTGAGAATATGCGTCACTTTTATAAAGGAAAGGTTGATTCTCTTCCAAAAGTTTTGCATTGAAAGAAATATCTTCATATGCTAAGAAGGGGGAAAAAAATTAAAGATGGTTTTCTTTTCCATTTTCAATTATAAAAAAGACTCAAAGCACCAATTCTACTACAGCTAGAAAATAGCAAAAATCCTTACGAAAGAGTAAATTACCTTCACTTCCTTGAGCCATAGTTTCTTCAATTCTGGATCTCCAAGAATAGTTGAAACTATAACTGCACCATGAAGAGGCGGATTGCTGTACATGGGTCTTGCTAGTTGCTGCAACTGACTCTTGACAGCCACCGCTTGTTTCTCATCTTCACAAAGCACACTACACCAACACAAAACAGCATTAACTTTGAAAATTAAGTGACTCCTTGCCCCATCATCACTTATAATTTACTATTCTTAATGAATTATCTCAATGGCTCGATTCTTTCTTGATTACCTCTAACAGATCTTAAATTATAACAGAAAGCACCACTAGATGATATCTTTCCCTTTTCTTTTTATCAGTCTTAACTTTGCTACATGAGTCCATCTATCATTATTTTAACAAAGTGACAAGAATAAATATGTATATATTTAAAGCTGCAGCCTGCAGCTGGTCAGTAAACATTCACATGAATCTGAATAATCATTTCTATCAAAAGCAACCACATAAGAAAAGAGAAATCAAAGATACTCACTAAATTAGTGCCTAATTTCAGAAGATCTAGTCCCAAACCTAAGATGCTTTTGCATGTTTTGGCTTTCAGAATTGTGGTTAATGACTTTAAAGTAATCATCAAGATCCTCTTTGTTACAGGTTTCTAGTAACTGTTATTCCTCTATCACAAATATGGCATTTGTGGATAGCTTTTGAAAGAAACTTGACTTCACCATGTGGTCAGTACGAAACTGAGACTTGATCTGATAGTTCAGTGGTGTACTTCCGCAGAGAGAAAAAAAAAATGTTCTTCAACACAAATAAGCATGTGTTTCCCATTTGAATCCCATATGAACAAGAGGAAATAAAACATTGTTAAATCAGCAAATGTCTGAATGCCTCACAGTATTCTAGGGAATCTAGGAACAAAATAATCATAATCAGTAAGCAACCCCCAATTATTTTCCAAATAATATAATGAAATTGTATGATAAAATCAGATGATGTATAGTTATAATATTAGTCAAAGTGAAGAATCATCTCTGAGTGTAACTCTTGAAAATATGATTAAAAAAGGAGTCTCATGTCACTGTTTTCAAAACATAAATAATTTAATAATATAAAGCAAGATGCAATGCAGTTGGTACTATAAATTTCAAGATTTTGCATCAGTCTACTGTTTTCTGTTTATTTATCATGTTAAATATCTTGGTGAGTTAGACATCACCTTTAGGCATTGTCACTATTACAAAATAGGGAGAAAATAAACAGACATCATAAAAGACTAGATGCAATGTTAAAGTTAGTTGCACAATCGTATTTAAATCATGAAGGCCGTACCTAAGGCATCCTACTCTTTGGCCATAGAGCCCCATATTTTTTGCATAGGACTGCGCAATACCAATATGATGACCATCTTCAAGAAAAATTCTGATGGACTTTGCATCTCTTTCTGGATTGCCACTAGCAAAACCTTGATATGCCATATCAAAGAAGGCAAAATGATTTTTAACCTGAAAACAAAATCATGCTTAATGTGAAACATAGAGATGTAAGATTTGTATGAACTTAATATGTCCTTCTATGTTCCATTATCATTTACAGTTAAGTAAAAAAATTATAAAACAAATTCTTGATTGCATGTACCAAAAGAAGAAGATGCAAGATGCAAATATAGCAAAGAAACAAGAATAGATTTGCAGAAGGCGGAAGAAATAAGGAGAAAAGAGATCCTGGATTTACAAGACATGAACCTTTAATAGAGGATACCTTATCAACTTTTTCCATGTATCTATAAGGAAATAACAAGCTTGCTTATGTACAGGTTAGTGAATTGAAAGTGATTCATATGTAAGGAATTTCCAGTAAATATTAAACAGGAAAACTATATTAACCTAATTGTAATAGATGCCCACAAAAAATCCTAACAAATAATACTTACTTTTCTAAATAACTTTCACTTGACCTCATTAATAACCATTTAACATTCCTAAATATGAAAATTTACACAAACTCAATGTTTGCATATCTTATTTTAAATGAAAAGCAATTCCAAAATTTCTCTTTGCATGCTCATATCATGCTGCATTAAGGAAAAAAAAAAGAACAAAAAAAGGCAACAAAGGTGTTTACCTTAAATAATTGTGAGATCTCTCGCCACTGTTCCTCTGAGGGATCAACCCCAGTAGGATTATGAGCACAAGCATGAAGTAAAAAGAATGAACCATTTGGGGCATTCTGCAAGATGACATCAATATCCAACATGCCGGGGAAAAGCAACAAGAAAAGGGAGAGTATTTATCCATGATTAAAACAGCAGAAAACACAGAGAAAAAGGCAAAACAGCAAAACAATATACTCAAAAAATTAAAACGTGGTTTTTCACCTTAACGTCCTCCATCAATGCAGCAAAATTTAATCCCTTAGACTCTGGATGATAGTAATGATAGGTCTTTTGAGGGACCCGGGCATCTCTCCAGATATTATGATGACTGTTAAAATTCTAATGTTAGAAGGTCATCAGAATATGAAAAAACAATTCCTAGCATTAGGATTAGATCATTAAAAGCTGATAATACCAGCACCAGTTCATGAAAGATCTCTTGCTAACGCAAAAGAATTATCAAGCAATTGATACTCACTTAGCCCATGTTGGGACTGGTATGAAGATCTGGGAATCAGGACAAAACCGCTTTTGAAAATCAGCAAATATTCGGCATGCACCAGTCCCAGAGAGGGACTGAATTGCTGCAATCCTTTTATCTTTAATGAACTGAGAATCCTCACCATAGGCCAGCTTCAATGTTTCTTCTATCATTTTCACACTCCCTCCCATTGGGAGATACTCCCTAACCAAAAAGACACAATATACATAGGTCAAATGAAAACATAAGAAATGACAAGCAACATATCAGTCAGCCAAACAGACAAAATGCGAAACAACAAGCACCAGAAAAATTCAAGTTAAACATAAGAAAGACACATTTCAATCTGAAATGAAATGCATGCAGCCAAAAGGAAAGCTCAAAGGGAAATATAAAAACAAGCATGAGCTTACATATCCATTGACAGTCCAAAAAAAAAAATGCACCTCTAACAAACCAAGAAAATCGAAATCACTTTCATGTCAGGTGATTTTAAAGCATTTCCAGAACATTCAATATAATAAGAATGAGATAATGCACTTCACATGGTGGTTATACTATCTGGCCGCAATTCAAGACAATTCTAACAGCACTACAGCTCCAAAGTCATAGGCTCAAAAATAAGGACCTAAAAGAATTGACCTCCTGTGAAATATGCCCCCCCAAGTGTACCACGTTAAAATCCCATGTTCTTGAGATTACAAATATACCGTTGACAAAAAATTGCTTAAATGTACAGCCAAGAGATTTTTTTTACTTTGTCTAAAGAAGAGAGAATAGCTCTTAAATGCACAATTACTCCCTCTTTGCTGCCATGAAGATATTCTTATATATGCACCCCAGTTATACCATCCCAACATTCTGATACGAATCCATCTACTCTTAAGTCTTATTCTAGAAGAAAACATGTATAAGGATTAGAAGAATATCGAACAAGTTCAACTTCTTCAGTTTTTGGGAATAATTCATTGGTCATGGCACAATTGTCTCCTTTGATTTTCTCCAGCGGTTAGACAGTTCATGCTTTCCTATTTTATTTTGTTGCAAGTAATATCCTAGGATGATCCCTATAAATGTCAGACTAGGAACAGCTTTTGGAATTGTGCAATTTGTTATTGAGAATTAGTATTCAGAGTCTTGTCCTCTCCATACAGACAGATTATTAGTCGTATTTGTGTTTAACATTCTTGCACACATATTACCAATAAAATATTTATTTTCCCTTTCACTTGTCTTTGTCACTTCAGTTTTAATTTTCCAGCAATTATCACATTCCATATCGGCGAATTTACAAATCAGTAGTTCATGAAGATTGCTTAAAGATCTTGGCTAAATTTCACAGCAAAAACATATGTTTACTTTGTGTACAAGAAATAAAGATATAAAGCCGTGACGGTTTTTTTACAACATACTCTAGTAATTTTCCACGTGACCACAATATTTACGAGGAAGCAGTTTTTCATTTGAATAGAATAGAAAATTTGTATCCAAAAGATAAAGAACAAGCAACCGATCATTTTCAAACCTTTTGCCTACATTTGCATGTTTCAGTCCTTATAATTTTATCTGTCTAACCTAATTTGAACAATTGGCTGCAATTTTATATCTCCAACAAAAATTGGATAAATAAAATATTTTAGCAGTTATTAAATTAAACCTAAAACACCGGCTAAACTACAAAATAATTCTTTTAGTATCTTCCTTTTGTTTTAGTCTCCAGCCTCTGCCCCAATCAGCCCCTCCCTCACTCCATCCCCCTCTCTATCAACTCCCCAGAGCCAGCAAAGCTCTACAAGCTAAGGTTGACAGAAAAATAGCCAAGTTGTGTCAAGCAATAAAGCTAAGAAGTTTTGGTGGAATATAAACAAAAAAATGAAGTAATTGCAATTACATTGCAAAATTCATCACTCTACTAGTGCAAAATACGAAATCTTTTGAGATTGCTCGTAGTTAGGAAATGAAATGCTATAGATTGGCTAAATCCTAAAGAAAACTATTCACTATTGGAATTATTTAGCAACCAGTGGGGTTTGAAAAGAAAAAACATATAGTACTTTTTAAAAATAAATTTAGGTAAGATACATAAACAAGTAAGTGTAAAAATATTTGATTAGAATGAGCAAGAAAAATGACTTACATGTTTAAGTTTCCAGCAATCCTCCTTTCAGCTTCTCTAACGCATTCCAAAACAACTGGCTTTCCATTATCATCCCGGTAAGCACCCTTTATATGCCAGAAAACCCCAAAAAATCAAAAGAGAAAACAGATAAGAAAGAAAACTAGGGATTGAGGCGACCATTCAAAATAAAAGATGAAACAAAGAAATTGAAACGCACAACTCCGACGTTCACTTTGTCCGGACTTTGATCGGCGAGGAAAGCTTCCGTTACCCCGAGAATTGGATCTTTGGGAGCCGGCTCAACGCTCCCCCACCATGAAGACATGGATCTTACTCCGATCATCCCTTTCCGACTAATTAGCCGGCGAGTAATCGCATTTCCGAACGCCATTATCACTTCTTTCCCTCTCACAAATCTCTCCTCCTTAGAATGAAAATGATGATTGCAGTATAAATATGTAAATTTTAGGTAAATATCGAGACTGGCAACCAAGGGAATCTGTTTCGCGGTTATGGAGAGGGACCCATGCAATTTGGCATTAGGTGTAGGAATAGGACTTTGAAATGTGTGAGCTTTTTAGTGGCTACCTTCGCCGTTCTAAATAATCTGAGGTGCCTTTTCTTTCTGCTTTTCCCACGAAGGATTTTTATTTTGTTGCCAAAAAGGCCTCAAAGATTTTTGGGACAAAGATTTTAATGATGCAATTAGAAAAACTATTTCCCGTTTTGGTATGTTTCCCGTTTTGGTATGAGTTGAAAACTATTACTAGAAATGGGATTTCTTGAAAACGCAGGTCAGGCCTGCGGAAAATGACGGGAGGGCCACGTCATTTGGTCGTCACATGCCGCAGCTGAGAGCTGCGGCATGTGCATCACATGCCGCAGCTCAGGGCTGCGGCATATGGCGCAATATGCCCCACTGTAGGGCGCTCCCTCCCAGCTGAAGGACACTCCCGCGTGACTGTCTACTGTAAAGTGAAAAAGTAAAAACCAAATTGAAATACAGTTCGAGTTCCATGCTTTTAAAACTTTTGATTTCTTCGTTTCCTTTGTTTTCAAGTTCATTATACATTTCGTTCTTCTTCATATATTTTTCAAATTTCATATATTTCAGTGAAGGTGCGAAGTTTGAAACAAAGGTTACGTATTTTTTTTTTCATTTTTTGTTCACATTCAATAGTTCTTGTTTTTTATCAACTATATGCAAAAATTAAGAGTAATTATAGTATTTTTTATAATTATTTATGCAATGATGTTGATTAAATATGTAATTGTATTATTTTGTAATTTAGAGGTGTATTGTATTTGGCAGGAAAGTTATGATTTCAATTTTCGTTTGATATTGCATAATTTGTTAATGTAAATTTGCAAAATAACAAATTTATGTATTAGAAATAATAAAAAAATATAAAATATAAAATAAAAATTATCATGTGTTACGGTAATGTAAAGTGATTTATTTGTATAATATGTATTTGGCAAAGCATTTAGATATTTTGTTTAAGATAATTGTCAATTTAATTTTTTATTTATTTGTTTAGTCAAATTTAAGTTAAGACAAGTTTTCTCGGTTGCTAACAATAATGTTTATAGAGAAGTTTGCATTTATTATGCGAATATGAACTTATTATTTTATTGATATGTATGTGAAAATTATGTTTGTGCTTGTGTTAACATTTATGAAAATTAGCAGTTTAATGTTCTTTGTACTTGATTAATTTGGTGAAAAATTAAAGAAGCTAATTGCATCGTTTAAAAATATTTGTATACGAAATTTTTAAAAAAACATATATTATTAAGTTGAGAATTATATTTTTTATTACCATGTGTTTTGTATTGTTTAGAAAAAGTTGTGAATTTTATAAATGTGAAGGTAATTATTGGCTAAAATATTTATGTATTCCTGATATGTAGATTTATTTGTTGTAGTTAGTTAGTATTTTTTTAATGAATAGATTATTATTATTATTATTATTATTATTAAGCGCATATTCAACTGACAGGCACATCTAAAATGGCAACATTTACCGTCTTTTATTTGCATACTGGCGGAATAATAAGCTATGATGCGGGAAACTTTCAATATGATATATCTAGGCCAAATGTCAAATCAAAGAGATTGAGATTAAAGAATAAGCCGATATTTCGTGAATTGGTTCATAAAATTCACATTAAATTAGGTTTAGATATGAACGACGAGATTTCTAGAATTATTTACAAAGTTCCAATGTTCGGTTAAGTATCATTTTACTGGACGTCGGTAGATTTGGAAGATGACAATGATATTGAGATTATATATGAAAATTTAAGAAAATATGATTGTTATACGATGGTTGAATTAATTATTGAAGTTAAGAAGGCGGATGCAGGAGATAATATACCAACGTATGCAGCCGGTTGTGAAGATACAAATGAAGAAGTTGATGCGAAAAACATCATTGAAAATCAACAAATTTATATGAATGATGTTGGTCCTAGTCAGCCCATGCAATCTGTTAGTCGACATGATATTGAAATGTTATCTCAAACTAATTTTCTTGGAGAATAGTATGCTGTTGCAGGTGAAAATGTTGATCAAAGTGGAGAACGCTGATCATTTAGCAATCGAGGGACTGTTGTTCCTAGTCATCAGCGACGGTCACGAAGTCGACGAGATGGTTCATTACTTGGAACAGAAGCAAGTGATAGATCAAGACACGTTGATGTACATCCAGCAGCAAGCCAGTTACTTACCCTAAGTGTGAGCCAACCAAGACGGTCATTTAGTAGAAGGGTTGATAATTTTTTCAGTAAGTCTCTTTTTGGCAACAGATCTGGAAAACGCTCAAATGAAACTAATTTGGAGGTGGTACCGAGTGCAGCAACAAATCCTTATATGGAATGCAGTCGTGAATGACATTCTGTTTCTCAGATTCCTGATCTCAGTCAATGCCATTCTGTTTCACAGATAGCAGAAGTCAACCAACAAAATTCTGGAGGGGGATTTGCGGATGTGAATAGACGCCGTTCTGTTTCTCATGTGGCAGTACCATCACCTAATATTGCAAATGAATCTATTTCTCGACGGGATGGTGACTTACTAGGTGATTATGTATCCGGAGATGATCCTTCATTTGATTGTGGCGGCATGGATGATGAAGACTGGGGGGCATTAAGTAATGAATATATGTCATCCAATGAAGATTAAGATGTTGAAAATGAAAGCATAAGCTCAGAAAGTGATGAATCTGAATTTGATGAAGGTGATGCGTGTTCTTATTCGCAAGATGTGAGTCCATTAGCATCAGTGCATCCATGCGAAGGGATTGCTGAAGTAAACTTCAATTTTCCTTCTGAGAACTATACAGAAATCGACTTCGCTGCTGCACAAGTTATTCTTTCTGAAAGTGTTCACTTTAATACATGGGATGGTGTGTCCGAGTTATCAACGGGTTTAGTTTTCAACAGTAAGGAAGAAGTTCAATCATGTGTTAAAAAGTTTTCAATCATTAGAAATGTTGACTTTCGCGTTATTGAATCAAAACCAACATTTTGGGTATTGAGATGCACAAAGTCTGAAGATGGCTGCAAGTGGAGGTTGAGAGCAGCAAGAAAAGGGAATTGTCCTTTGTGGAAAATAACCAGGTACGGTGATCCACACTCATGCCTATTTAGTAATCTGATAAAGGATCACAGACAATTGAGTTCGAAAGTCATTCGCAATTGCATAATAGGGATGGTGAGCAAGAATCCAACTCTACCTGTTGATGTTATTATTGCGGGATTAAGCAGCAATTTAAATTTAAGGTATCATACAAGAAGGCTTGGTACGCTAAAATAAGTGCAATAGAGGTAATATTCAGGAACTACGTTGAGTCGTATGAGACATTACCGGGCTTTCTTCATGCATTGCAAACTTACAATGCTGGTACTATTTATGAGTAGAAGACGCGTGAAACAAATCTCCCTAATGCCCGACAATTTCAAAGGGTTTTTTGGAGCTTCAAACCGGCCATTGATGGGTTTCTTCATTGTAAACCAATTTTGTTGATCGATGGAACTTTTTTGACAGAAAAATTTCAACAAACGCTTTTTATTGCCAGCTCAGTCGATGGAAACAATATGTTGTTTCCACTAGCATTTGCTATTGTGGAGTCTGATAATAAATCAAGTTGGGCGTGGTTCATGAGTATGATTAGAAAATACGTGACTCAAAGTGTCGAACTCACAGTTATATCAGATAGACATGCTGGTATAATGGCAGTGTTTCGTGACGAAAAAAGTGGTTGGAAGGAACCATTGTCATTTCATAGGTTATGTTTGCGCCATTTCGTCAGCAACTACAACACCCAACATAGGAATAAAACAATAAAAGATCTACTTTACAAGGCTGGTAAGCAATTAATTCGCAAGCATTAATTTATTTTATTTTAATTTTAAAATTTTGCTTGTTTATACACTAACCTCACAATAATATCGATTTAGGTACACAATTTCAGAAGCGTATCTTCACTAAGCAAATGGACAAGATTAAAGAGCTGGACGAGGAATCGTACAACTGGGCAATGAGAACGTCTCTAGATCGTTGGACATTTTTCGAGGATGGCGGCTACAGGTATGGGCATGCCACTATAAATATTGCAGAGAGTGTGAACAGCGCGCTCAAAGGTGTACGCATTATGCCCATAATAGCAATTGTTGAACATGTTTTCGGCAGGCTGGTTAAATTTTACGATCAACGGAGGCAAATGTACATAAGTAAAATGACTGAAGGATTAAGGTTCACACCAAAATGTGTTCAAGTTATGTCCAAGAATTCTATCAAGGTGAGAGGTCACATGATCGTGCAGTATGACAATCGGTACGGGCTCTTTAGTGTCATAACATACAGTGCACCAGAAGAGAATACGGAGGTTGATACTTATGTATTAAGTCTGGAGAAGCGTGAATGTGAGTGTAGACAATTTCAAGGAATGAAAATACCTTGCTCGCACGCCATTGCCGCTTGCATGCAGAGACATATTGATCCTTACACATTTATTGATAAGTGTTACACCATTACGGAGGCACTAAAATGCTACGATGGTGAGTTTCGTCCAATGGCACATAAAGCATATTGGCCGCCTTATTATGGACCTAAAGAGGAAGAAGGGTCGGCCTAAAACAAATCGTATACGGAATGAGATGGATAGGCATGAGAGGAGTAATGTTGGCCATTGCAGCAAATGTGGCAATGTTGGACATAATAAAAAAACATGTACAAGTGGCGCCGGACCATCCAATCAACCATTCAGAAGATGAAATTGTGTAACAATATGTGTGTTATTTTGTAATAATATTATATGAAATTTCATTTCTTTACTTTGTTAATGCGTATTATATTCTTTTGCATTAACATATCAACATCCAACTACACATAATATTTTTAAGGTCTCCTATTCCTCCTTCTACTACTACGAGATGAACTGCTCTGTGTTTCAAATTGATCACCCATCTTGTATGGGTTTGCATCTTGTGCTACATGCATGATATCATTATAATCGCCACTATACAATGGCTGGTCTGCTAAACCCATAGTTGTCCCCATATTTGAACTGTTTAGTAGATGTTGAAAAAAATCATTTTGCTGAGACTGTTCGTATATGTGATGTGTCGGATGCTCTCCTTCAGAAAGACTTACATTCAAATCAACATTGCATCTTGAAGTGCCGGCTTCAGCCTCATAGTAATTTGACGGACCAGGTTTCGTAGGCAAAAAGCTAGCTTGATCGAATTGTGCCTGACCAATAGAAGGGATATCAAATGAACTTAAAAGTCGTGTCAACAAAATAAGGCCATGACATGGGTGGGGGGACTTGGTGTACTCCGGGCTGAATGGGAATTGATGCAACAGTTGTACGTCTTTTGCCCATTCCCCTCCTGCTACGGGCAGACGACCGAAAATCTTCGTATGGATTTGCTAGCGGTTGTGTCTCCACAGGATCTGGACCAGCCTGACGGGGACAAACATTCGATGTCCTCCCTATTGCTCCAATAACACCCAAAATACTTTCAGATGTTAGGCGAATATTGCCAACTTCATTCGATGATGCATTAATATCTGCATGATAAATCATTTCTGCGCTATCGGCCTGGAGACAAATAAATAACTTTTCAGATTAGCAAAAAATAATATTATTAATTAAAATTTTATGAAAGCAAAAACTCGTACCGTAGCTCCTATGTAGCACCAATTTGGGTAATCCATCGTCTGGTACGTGCAATATACCATTGCATGTACTGTGATCTCATATGTAATGGAGCATCAAGTAACTGAGTTGTGACAACTCGATTCCATCGGTTGCACCACTCATGAATAAAACTCGCTAATTTATCTGCCCAATTTATATCACAGTGCCCGCGCAGGTCAATAGAGTGCACAATATCATTATTTTGAGGTTCGAATGGAATCGGCTGGTCCATTCCGAACAGTCTAAGGCATCGATCAGGTTGGTGCCACTCGATAATATGAAAACATACCATGGGCACAACTGATCTCCAACTGTTGACACCGTCTCTACAATAATTAGGCAGCAAGTGCATGCTATTATTGTACGGCTCCCAATCCATCTGAAAATTTATAAAAATCATTAATAAGTCGTCCCAAATTTTCTTTTAATACGTGAAAATTCAATCAATTTTCATTACTGAAAATTTTTTTACCCACCTGATCAGGTCGCTGAATATCTAGCTTAATGCGAAAATCAGTAACATTTTTATTATTATTAATTCTATTATCTACAGGAGATCGCCACCTGATGACAAAATTAATGTCACGTTAGTATATCGAACAAATACTTCAAAAATTACATACCGATATATAATATAATAAATAAATTTTACCTGTAAGCATATGTCATGGTCTGATTAAGCATAACATTTTGAAAAAAAACTGGACGAAATTGAGGGAGTCTCTCCCATGCCCATATTTGAATAAGCTGATGATAACCACCCAGACCATTTGCACTCGGCTGAGTGGCCCGACATAGCTCTCGGTATAACCATGCCAAGCAAGCTGACCCCCAACTGTAGTTACCGGCTTGATCCAAATGCTCTAATAACGGGAGCCACATTAAGTGAATATAATTATTTGATTGTGATGGACATAATAATCCACCAATACAACGCAAAATCCATGCCCGGCTAAAGCATTGCACAGTGTCTTCATTAGCATCGGTTGGTAAGGCACTGAAATTCCTGCTTAACCATGTCATTTTCACCTGGTTGCCTTTTAGAACGTCTTCTAGGGGAACTTGTCCCAAAAGCCGACCACATAGCTCCGCCTAATCATAGTTTAAATGTCCCGTCACAGCTTCTCCTTCAATGGGTAGACCGGTTAGGATCCCCATATCCTGAAGTGTTATTGATGTTTCACCTACAGCAAGGTGAAAAGTGTGTGTCTCCGGTCTCCATCTCTCCACTAGAGCAGTTATTAAATTGCAATCAACGGGCATAACATCAATCTAATACCGTAAAATCCTGCTACTCGCAGGTATGGTACTATCCTCGGATCAATATTCCTATAATGCCTTTCTACGCTTGCTCGACGTGCAAATAATACGTCATAACTAACCTGAAAATTGATAGTTATCGGTTATATAAGCGTCTTTTTATGTCGCAATTAATAAAATTAATAATATCATTCAATTAAAGCGTCAAAATATACATACATTATTGCTCCAAACTGCATCCACACGATGTTTTCCTTGCAATTTCAGCAGATCGTCAATTATTGGACCCGGATTTATATATTGCTGGTTCCTGATTTGATTCATTTTTCAATGTCCTATGTGTCAATATAATGACAATAGTTTACTTGTTCATAAATAATATTTTCAATTATATTTTCAAATATTATTAACTACAACAATTTAACCTACATTTCAATAATATATAAACATTTTATAAAACATTTTTTACCACATTAATAAAATCCACAAATGTTTCAAAAAAAAAAAAACAGGCCAACAAATCTAGATTAAACTAACGAATGCACATGGTATTTTACTTAAATATCTCAACAAAATAAATTATGCTTTATATTTTACATACAAATATTTTTAAATTTTCCCACTTGAGGATATTACATTTTTATCATATTAATCAAACAATTATAAAATTAAATTGACAGTTTTCATACACATATACGTAAAAAAATTAAATCTCTACTTATCGCAAAAAAAAAAATGTTCATATTTACACATTACATGTTAACTTGTTTACATAAAAAATTGCAAGTAACACAATTTTTTTTGGGAGCTTAATTCATAGTGAACAAACTAATATAAAATTAAATCAATTGAAAATGTAAATACTAACTTGCCTTTTTTTTAATTGTCGAAATGTAAATACTAACTTGCCTTTTTTTTAATTGTCGAATTAACGGGGACAATACACCTACAAATTGCAACATAACACAAATAATTATTTAATTAACATCATTATTGCATAAATTACTTTAAAAAAGTTTAAAATTAAACATAACCTTAAATTTTGTAAATAATTGACATTTAGCAATACACTACAACTATAAATAAAAAATAAAAAAAAATTACATGGTAATATATGTTTCATAATTGAGAAGTAAATTTAGAAATTGCAAATAACATATAAAGAGAAGGGAATACCTTAGGCTTCAAACGTTGCAAAGAAGCAAGAATGTAAACAAAGTAAATTATATGCAAATGAAAGATAGAAAGTGCGAATCGCAGTAGAAACCCCGATTTTTAAAGAGATGGATCCCAATCCATCTTCCATTTTACTAATTTCATCCATTCCCAAGCATAACAGTCACGCGTGACTGTCTCCCAGGCAGATGACACGACCTCAACAAATGTACTGAATCGACAAGTAATATAATGGAGTAAAATTAAGACTCTGAGTTATCGTACCCAAAGGACTGAACGCGCAAGTTATGAAAATTGAATGTATGCTAAAGAATTCCCAATTATTGAATTGATTTAATTATGACTAAACTAAAACTAATAAATTAATCGACTACTGTAATGATTAAGCAAAAACAAATTAAGATGACAGTAAAACTAGCAAAGATAAAAATAAATGAAAACAAGAAAAGATTTCAAATTATAAAAGCGTTGTTCAAGTTCACTCATCCACCCCTTACCCAAATATGAATAAAATCAATCTAAGAATCTTATATTACCCCAAGCGTCCCATTCCGGAGCAAGCTATTCTAATTGCATAACGTCCCATTCCGGAGCAAGTCATACAACTAGCCTAATCACGGGTCTAAAATCCTAGGTTCGGTTTGCTTTCCCATTCCGGAGTCAAACATCCCAAAACCTAATTATTTCACTCATCACTCAAACCTTAAATCATAAAATCCTGTCTATTTAGATTCCCATTCCGGAGCAATCTAAACATCACAGCAAACATGATAGAAAATTCTGAGAATAAAATACATTCATGGCATCCAATTAACAAATTCAATAACCAACATAGACATATGAAATAAATCATTCATCACAATTGGCAATTGAACTGAAAAACTAAATTCCATAAATAATCAATAAGAATCAGCAAAATAAAACAATCTTTCATACATAAACTCAAAAGATGTTCATCATTCACATCATAGGTATAGGAGATTCAGAGATCCCCCGAATAACTAAACGACTACTCACTATCCATTATAAAATCAAAAGAATAAAAGAAAGAATAAACCCTGGAATTCATTGAGAAAATCCCGGTTGAATTGCTTGTCCTTCAATCTTCTTCTTCAGATCTTCAATGGAGAAAATAAAACTAAAACTTATGGAAAAACTAAGGACTAATAAACTCTTGAAATTAAACTATGAAACTAATGAAAGTTAATCTCGAATTCTAATTGAAAACCAAAAAACTAATTGAAAACTAAGAGTTTAGAATAATAAAATCACTTAGAAAAAACTTAGCCGCAAAACAAAGAACAAAACTAAACTTAAAATTTTTTGAACCCTAGCCAAACAGAAAGCTACGAATTTATATTTCCAGATGGGTCACGGTGGCAATGGATTTGGTTGCCACCGTGAGCTATCGGGAATTCCAATTCTAACTCGCACAGGAGAATCCGATCGGCACAAGGGAAAACGCTAGGTCACGGTGGCAATGAATTTGGTTGCTACCGTGACCAACCTTCACTTTTGATTCTGCCTTGCTAAATTGACATGTCACGGTGACAATGAAGATTGGTTGCCACCGTGAGGTCTTCAACCTTTGCATTCTGCCCACTTGATAATTATGTCACGGTCACAACCATTTTCATTGTGACCGTGACCCCTGCGACTTTCATTCTGCTTGCAATCTCCTTATGTCACGGTCACAACCAATTCATTGTGACCGTGACCTCTTGAGCAAAAATCTACAAAGGCACGAAATTAAAATCAAAATGCTTTCAGAAATGAATCAAAACTTCAATTTGGCTAAGATTAACAAAATTAACATAAAAGAAACATAACATAACATTAAACACAACTAAACAACCAAAAATCACAATAAAACACTATGAAAACTAAGCACTATATTGAAGTTATCAGCAGAGGGCAGGGGGTTTTCCCCCCTATGCAGATGCATGTGACGTCACATGCCGCAACTCAGAGCTGCAGCATGTGATGTCATATGCCGCAGCCCTCCCGTCATTTTCCGCTGGCCTGACTAGCGTCTTCAAGAAATCCCATTTCTAGTAATAGTTTTCAACTCACACCAGACCGGGAAATAGTTTCCCTAATTGCACCATTAAAATCTTGGTCCCAAGATTAAATAAAGAAAATAAGGGAAAAAAAACATTTCAACTTTCTCCATTTTAAGGCTAAACATGCAAATCTATTAGGCTCCAATTGGAACAAATAAATTCAATTTGTAAAATTTTTTTACAAATGAATTTCGTATGTAATTTATTTATAAATGAATTCTTATGTTTGGAATAAAATTATTAAAATATAGAATTACAAATAAATTTGTTATTTTTATACTTGGAATAAATGAATAAATCAATTCATTTATATTTTATTTACTAAAATATCTTTAATGCCAATTTTGATATTTTCTTTCAATTACTCCCAATAAAAAAAAATTAACAACCATTAATCATTATTTTAAAAATTTATTATTAATTTAATTACTCTTAATTTTGATGTCTTCTTTCAATTTCAATTACTCCCAATTTTGATGTCTTATTTCAATTTCAATTACTCCCAATAAAAAAAACCGTACATATCAAATGAAACTAGTCAGTAAAAATCCAATGGAAACGAGTCAAAATCCGGTGATGGTGGCTTTAGGTGACAAAAGAATAGTGATATGAGAAGGAGAAGAACAGTGATGGAGGAGAAAAAATAACAGATTACGGTAGCTGCATAAAAGTAATTTATTTATAACAAATGATCAAGAGAGTATTATAATTTTTTTCAACTTTAGCTCTTAAAAATATGGAATTCATTTGCAAATTTCACCTATTTTGATGGAATTTGGTGAAAGGATAATGAATCCCATGGAATTGAATTCTATTTCAATTCCTATTTTTTTTTGCATTCCAAGTATGAAAAATGAGAATTACAAATGAATTACATAAAATTTTATGAAATTTATTTATTCCAAACACTACCTTAGTATTAGTACCCCATCTCATTTTAGGAGGAATTTTTTTTTATTTTGCTTTATTTCATTTTAAATATTATTTTTACAATTTGAAAGAAAAATTACATGTTTATCCTAATTATTGTATACTTTATTAAATATTTTTTATTATCACTTTTCTATTTTTACTTGAAAATAAAAACAAATATTTTTATCATTTTTTATAACATTTTTTTTATGAAATTGAGGTATTATAATTATTTTCTTAATTTTCATTAAAAAGAGAACATTACCTCTTAAAGCGAAATAGAGAGAGTATTAATATTTTTATTCATAATATTCAATTGATGTAATATAAATTTCTATATTTTAAAATTAAGAGAATTTTATTATTTTTTAACAAATTTTTTTATAGGTGGCACTTAAACAAGACACTTAATACTAAAGGGATAAATTTTTTAAATATATAATAGAATATGGATAAGAAAAACTTATTTTTATAAGAGGGGATATAAAAATATTATGAATAGATAAAAATATTATGGCATTTTGTTGATGGAAACTTTCAGTAGAATGAAATCTATAGATGAGATGTTCAATGAAAAAATGAGTATGAAGCAATTGATCAAAAAAAAGATTACCTTTAGGGGTAGTTCAAATTGTAGATGCTAATTTACTGAGTGTGGATGAATCTCATTATTCTACTAAATTAGATTGCATATCATTTATCATGAAATTAGCTCTAAAATGTTGTACCTATTTAATGGAGGATAAGAGTGATATCAAAAATGTTTTAAGTGCTCTCCACTAGATCAGAGTTAAGTTTCTACAGGATGTTGAGTAGATGGAGTCAACATGAAATTATGCATATATAAAATTTTCAATAGTGTGACATGTTTTGAAGATATCAATAGATGGTTTTCATAGGAACTGAATATGTGTTGCACTAGACAGATGAGCTTGAGTTTCTGTTTAAATTGAAGATGTGTGTGCTATTTATTATGATCCTTTTATTATTATTATTATTATTATTATTATTATTATTATTATTATTATTTCTTTTCTCTTTGATTTTAAATTCATTATTTTTCCTATTAAAAATCTTTGGATTCAACAATGTGCATGGAAAAATTATCAAGAATGATATTACTTAATTAAAAAATCTTGCTATGAATTCATAAACGGTGTCTAGCTAACTATTGTCAATTGAATGAAATTGACATGTCTACGAAGTCATATAATTACTATTTCAAGATTCATCCACTTAGGGGTGTGCAAAACCGATTCGAATCGAAAAACCGAACAACCCGACCCGAAATATGCATTCGGGTAGGGCTATTCGGGTCGGGTGGAGGGTTTTAACTTTGTTCGGGTTCGGATCGGGTGAAAACCTTGCCTAACCCGAACCCGATCCGAAACCTTATATATATTATGCACAATATTTAGTATGACTTAATGAGATTTGTCCCAGTGGTGAAGTCATTATGCTCCACTTCCTATTTAACCCAAGTTTAATTCCTAGTCTATGCAAAGTTTCTTCAATGATTTTCTTTTTTAATTCTTGTCTCTTTTTCTTTTACTTTCCTATTTCAAAACCCTATTTCCTATTCCAAAACTATCTCTCTCTGCTCGCTGTGTTCTTTCTTTCTCCCATACCCATATCAAAAAATCAAAATCCCTCCCTCTCCTCTCTCTGCTCTCTTTCTCTTATACCCATATTATTTTTATTTTTTTGTTAAACTTTTGATTTTTTTTGTGAAATTGTATTTGTACTGTCTCTCTTTCTTTTACTTTCTTATTTCAAAACCCTATCTCTTATTCCAAAACAATCTCTCTTTGCTTACTGTGTTCTTTCTTTCTCCCATACCCATATCAAAAAATCAAAATCCCTCCCTCCCCTCTCTCTGCTCTCTCTCTCATACCCATATCAAAGAAATCAAAATCCCTTTCCTCTCTCTGTCTCCATTTGATTTTTATTTTTTTTGTTAAACTTTTGATTTTTTTGTGAAATTGTATTTGTACTTTGTAGTTTGGTTAAATGCTGCAAATTTGAGGGACAAATAAGATAGATTGCAAGATGGTGTAAAAATTATTTCCATTTGATTTTAATTTTTTTTGGTTAAACTTTTGATTTTTTTTGTGAAATATTTGGAGTTTGTAATTTGGTTAAAATACTGCAGATTTGAAGGCCAGGAAGGCAAATCCAATGGATTGCAAAATGCTGTAAAATGATTTTTTTTGTGTGGATGGTTCAGCTCTTGATGATACAGGGAAATAAAATTTCGGGTCATTCGGGTCGGGGCCCGAAAAAAGTCGGGTCATTCGGTTCAGGGTCTTGCTAATAATTAAAATCGGTTCGGGTTGATATTTATGGTATTTTTTGGTTTTCGGATTATTCGGGTTCGGTTCGAATTGACCTGAATCTGACCGATGCACAGCCCTACATCCACCATATGATGACTTGTTTTTTCGTGTAGTTGCAAAATTACAATTAATTATGATATGGGGGTGTCAAATCCACGTGCTACGGTTTCGCACTGAATTATACCATTTTCTTTGAATTTTTGTTGCAGCTATAAATATAATGAAATTGACACCCTCACACTAATTTCTAAATAATTTTCAAATCACACTAATTTTCTTTTTTTTTTTTTAAAAAAAAAAAACACATCGATTATTGATAAAGCTTCATTTCCACGTATTGGGGTGGAACCAAAATTGATGGATTGTCGGATATTCATGATAATTAATAACTGATGTCAAATGACATAATTATCAAACAATCAAAAATAAAAAATTGAAGGACAAATGTCATACTAATGGACAGATGTTAATTGCCCTGGCGAATGGGGCAAGGTAATGCTTAATTTCTACATACACTACCTATCAGACTTTTGATGACTGACTACCTAGCATTATATATACTCTTCTATCCTACCGTATTTTATGCATTATTAGAAGTAAATCAAATGGAGAAAGCATCTTTCTTAATTGTAGCCTTCATGCTGATATTTATAACAGACTACTGGCATGGGAGAGTAAGAAATATTTCTAGTGATGAAGAAGCACTTCTGGCCTTGAAAGCTCATATCACAAATGATTATCAAAATCTATTAGCAACCAACTGGTCTACTGCTACCTCTGTTTGCAATTGGATTGGTATTACTAGTGGAGTTCACCATCTTAGAGTTAGGTCTTTAAATATATCTTACATGGGCCTTACTGCCACCATTCTTCCTCATCTTGGAAACCTTTCATTCTTTGTCTCTCTTTCTTTGCTCAATAACAATTTCCATGTCTCCCGGCCCCTTCCTAATCAACTTAAACAGCGCCGGCTCCAATACTTTAATCTCCGAAACAGCATCTTCAATGGAGATATACCATCATGGATTGGCTCCAATACTATTCTTTTGTTTACATCTTCATAATGCTTTTAACTTTGGCTAAAAATTAATTAATTTCCTTTGCTTTATAAGAATCTTTCCAACATCGATATTCAATTTGTCACAACTAAATGGTCTCTTCTTGTCACACAATAGCATCCACGGCTACATTCCAGAAGCAATAGGAAATCTTTATAACCTGAAAACTTTACACTTAATTAGCAAATAATGAACTTTCAGGACCTTCGCCCAAAACTATTTCCAACTTATCTTCATTGGTGGAATTTGATTTGAGAGATAATTGGCTTTCAAACTGCTTGCCGCCCGCCTTATTCCACAACATGTCTTCACTTTGAATTTTTGATCTTACAAGAAATAATCTGATAGGCCATCTTCACCAAATATGTTTATTCATCCTTGCAAGTTGGAAGTATTACTTAAAAGTTATAACCTGTCAATTCATTATTCTTTATTTGAGTGCACCCAGTTAAAAGTTTTATCTTTGTCTGCCAACAATTTTGAAGGATGTATTCACCTTCATGTTACAAATCTAACAATGCTTCAAGAGTTATATCTCGGCCACAACTATTTTAGTGGTACGTTATATATGCCTGCTACTAAATTTTTTGCAATTATTTATTATTCACATAATTAATAAATTTACTTAATTACCCCAAGGAATTATTTTTGAATACCAAAGTTAGAAATTATTTATTTATTTTGAAATTCTTAAAGTTTTGGTTGGATATCTATATGAATTTTATCATTATTAGTAAGTCTATAGATAGCGTTGAGATTTATCTATTCCATTGTCAATCCATCAATTTAAAAAAAAAAATTCCAAGCAAAATGATATCTTAATAGTTAATCATACTTTTAATGTTTTTTTAATTTAATTTTTTAAATATTTGGTATTTATTGTATTTAATTTAAATTGGCGCTAGATAAATCATAAAGAGAGCAAAGTGCTCCTTTAAAAGTATTTAAAAAATACTTCAGAATTCAATTTGAATGTTGAAGCTTCTAGTTAAGCGAAAATAAACTACCGTCTTAGTTTTAATTTTTTCTTTTTTTCTTTTTCAACTCAAAATTCATCAAGCACAAAAAACTATTATGGTTTTCCTCTTTAAACAATGGCCCACCAAAGTTACGTATTTAAGCAGATTTTGACCAAGTTTACACCATCTCGGGATACACAGCCTCATAATCATAAGTTTTTGTTTTAAATCCAAAATGTTGTGTTACAGCTGCATAATGGCATGGTCAAAATAATTATTTATTTAATGGAAGTATTGGTTTTATACCTAAATTATTTGTATATGGTTGGTGGATATATATATATTTTTTCTGACGATGTGTGCGTAACTGTCTATCTTACTATTTATTTATAAAAATTTCGACAGTATAACGGCTGAATCTTATTGTTACCTTTCTGCACAAAGAAAACTTACACTCCCAAATGTCCACATACAACCCAAACAACCTTCAGCAATGCAATTTCAGCTCATTTGCAGTACCCCATCCATATATATTTCATGCCAACGATATTCATCATGATCACCACTAACATCCATTAATATATTCGTAAGGCCTCATAATGAAACTTACAACTTGCTCATACTTCTCATTCATACATATGGAGTGTTTATACATAAATATAATTCGCTACCTTAGCTTTACACATATGCATGCCTTTCACAAATACATTACCTAAAACTTCTACCTTGACTTCTTGCTTTACTTGCTTCCAGAATTATGCTTGCTCCTGCTCCTTCGTTACTTAACCTAAACCCGAGCGCAGCAAATAACTACGTACTAAGCACATTGTGCCTAATGGTGGATACATTTCTAATATTTTTCATGCCACACACATGCATTAGATGACATATGCATACTTATATTTATTCCATCTATTTATTTTAAACTTAACATCTACTTATACGGACTTATTCTTAATTAATTCCTTATTAATACATATATTAACTTAAACATTTCATTTGTTAAATTATTCATATTATTTTCTCCATATACTCACCATTTTATTTTTTTATGCCTCCTTTTTTTACTCATAACATCCTAATTTCTTCATATACTATTATTAGTCCATTAAATTCACATAATTGCATTTTATTCCTATTGTTCATACTTATAAAACTCACTATTATACCCTCTTATTTTTCATTTTATTTTATAATTACCATTAGCTACTAGCTTTAGCTTTTCATTGCTAAATTACCATTTTACCCCTTTATTCTTATTTTCTTACCTAATTACCGTTTAGTCCTTCATTTTACACGTTTACTTCACATTTACCACTTTACCCTTCTATTCTTATTTCCTTACATAATTACCATTTTATCCTTTAGTTTGTACATTTATTCCATAAGTACCAATTTATTTCTTAAATTTATCATTTTGTCCTTTTTATTCTTGTTACTACTATTAATTTCCATAAAATTTCTACTATAATATGATCAAATTACAATTTTAATACCTAATTTATCTAAAATTGGTAAGGTACATTTTAGTTCTTATAATTTGCCAAGTTTATCATTTTGCCCTTAATTGTTCCTAATATACTAAAATTTTCAATTATTCATATATTACTCATTTTACTTCTTATTTTAACCTTTTTACCCATAATCTTTTATTATTATTCCTTTACATTTTTTTTACCTTAATTATTTTCTGAACTTACTATTTTGCCTTTAATATATCCGTTTAACCTATTTTTGTTTACTCTTGTAACACTAAAATTACTGATTTCTATTTATGTAAAAATTACATTTTAGTCCCTAAATTTTTAAATTAATCCATATTAGTCATTTTTCCTTAATTTCATTCTCTTCCATTTATTTACATTTTTGCCTCTAGTAGTATCCAGTAGAAGTTCTCGAATCGGATATGCGGGATATGGACCACATAGGTCCAAAACATATAAGGGTGACCCTGAGGAACCATCAATGCTATATACATAATGCCATATATCTTGTAAAAAGTCATACATGGTTGTAGACCGCCATTGACCTACATATATACGAGTCGCCGCGCGATAAGTATTTTTATGGCTAGCCAATTATATTCTATACTTCTGATTTACTACCAGCATACTAAGGGCAAATACTATTTAATCATGCCAACTTGTGTTCATATACATGTTCACCGTGTTCATGCTATCTTTTATTCCATAATAACAATCTTAATCCTCATATCCCATATGTTTATATACTCATACTTGTATCATGTTTATATAGTACCATTCAAAATACATTCTTATTTCATGCCAATATACATCATTTTCATTTCTTATGGATTGTTTGGTAAGAAGGATTGGATTGTATTGTACTGAAGATTGTAATGGACTAAAAAATGTATTGTATTGTAATGTAATTATAATTACATTACTATGTTTGTTTATATTAGTAATGTAATGTAAATATTAATACAATCCTATGTTTGGTTAAATAATATACATGTATTGAAATATAATTATCAACTTATTTTTTATATAATTATTTTATTTTTTATGATTATTTTATATTTATTATATTATGGTCTCATATAAAAAATACAATTATATTAAATTGTACTGATTCATATTAAATTTTAAACTTAATATTTAAAGTAAAATTAACATAAAAATCGTAACTATAAAATATCAAATAAATTAACATCATAATAGTAACTATAAAATAAATCTAGATGGATAGTTAATTCATGGATCACCAAAATTCAAAATTAAAATTCATGGAGTACATTCAATTGAATATACACTCAGTCATTCTTCCCAAGCCCCACAATTAAAACTCATGCCACTGATTGAATCATTCGGGCAAACTATTATGTCCAATATTAACAAACCAATTATGGAGTCCCCACCACCAGCCAGCCCCAGCACTAATGGACGGCCATGGTTGGGCTAGTCCACCTCAACAAATGAATTCTACATGTAGCTAACCTCATTTATATCCAACGCCACCACTAAAAAGTATTGGACCAAGTAGGCATGCATGAACCTAACTTAACTTTGGATAATAAGAGAAAGTCCACCCACCATGCATTCGCCCAGAAACAACATAAACTCTTGTAAAGTTTCAAAGCAAAACCAATAAAAAATGAGAGAGATTGCAATAGAGCAGGGACAAAATTAATAGCTTAAAAAAAAGAGGAAAGATGAAGAGGGCAAAGGAAAAGAAAAAGAAAACTGCTATACATAAACTACCCTCAGACTTTGACTCAGTGGAATTGCACCAAATTTTTGACATAATCACTTTCCCTTGCAAAATTCAAATAAATGGCTTAACCATCTCTGTTTCAAAGAAAATAAAAAATCAGAAATCATCCAAAAATTCCAGCAAAATGTTCTTGTTTCTTTATCTGATTTCCTTGTTCTCAAAAGCAACAGGTCAAAATAGTTCTTCCATTATCAGCTTAGGTTCATCTTTACATCCCTCTAACAACCCCTACTGGTCTTCAGATTCAGGACATTTCGCCTTTGGTTTTTACCCAGAAGGCGATGGTTTTGTTATAGCCATCTGGTTGCTAACAATCCACTAGAAAACTGTCATATGGACAGCAAATCCAGACAACCCAGTTCTATCCAAGAATGCTACCTTAACCTTTGATAGTGACGGTTTATCAGTCTTAAAAGATGGCCAACAGATATTTTACTTGAAATTTGAATTATTCCCAAATATGCTTTACTCAATTCTCGAAAATTAAGTTAATCTCACTAGCAAATTGAGCTTTAACTAAAAAGAAAAAGGTGTGCTAATTGCTTGCTATTGAAACTGCATTTTGACATAAACTGTATATCACAAGGTAACCTTCATCATAATTGCATCTCCACTTGGTGATCCTAAGAAATCCATGGTTTTTTTTCAACTTTTCACTCACAGCAACCATATTAAAAACCCATAAAGGAAAGAGTCTCTATAAAAGCCAACAAATAACTCCTCGATTTCGAGAGTGACACATCAGGAAAATCTATCCATATAAAAATTAGATAAGTATATATTCAAACAATATTCAGTACAGAAATAAGATAAAAAAAGTATATATCACAAGGTAACCTTCATCATAATTGCATCTCCACTTGGAACACTTGCAAACATATCTCCTCCAACATGTTCGATGCCTAAATAAAAACAAATCACTTTGTAAATATAATCGAAGTAAGCTAAAGAAATCTAAAAAAAAAAAAAATGTAGAATACCAGGATAAGGTGGAGCTTCCTTAACAACATTAGGCAAGTCAAAGTTAATGCCATGAATAGAAGGGTACTTGGAAAGAATCATGCTGAGTTCAAGACCAGATCCACCTCCCAAAACATGATCTCTGACTGATTGCCAACATTTTAAATATTGAAGAAAAGTGTTGAACAAAGTTAACATAAAACAGTCCCAGTTATAAAGAAATGAAATTACACAATCTGCAAGCTTTAAAATTATGTTTACAGTCTATGCAACAAACCAGATACTAGTAGAAAAATGAACATGATTCAATTCCAGTGGCTTCAACATTAGAAAAAAAATAGTTTTAAATCAAAAATTGAAAACAAAATGGACTAGATAGATCAAATTGTGTGCGTGTATATATATATATATATATATATATATATATATATATATATATATATATATATATATATATATATATATATATAAACTGAAATTAAAGGATATTCACATATTATGAATTCAATTTAGCTTCTACAAATCTCTTCACTTCAAAGTGCAATTACATGAATTTTACTTCACTAGTAATATTTGTACAACCAGCGGCTACTCTCTCTAACAAAATCCTTTCTCCAGAAATTAAGATAAAAAAGCTGCAAACAAATCAAGCAATTTCTTTGTACAATAACAAACTAAGAAGCAAAGACATATACCCAACAGATATTGGAGCTATATTGAAGGAAAAATTGAATCTCGGGACATGGGTATCTTATTTCAAAGAAGAAGAAGATAACAGAAATAGCCATCATGAACAACAACAACAAGAACAAGGAGGAGGAGCTTATGAAATCTTTAGCTTATGGAAATTCTAAATCACGAACACCAAATGAAAAATCTAAAAGTACCCAAAACAGAGGGGCAACAAATTCAACATCTGAAAAATCAAACCATCAAATAGATTTCTGAAAAACCAAAATCGACAAAAAAAGAGAGAAAACAAACACGATTCATCTTCTCACAAGACCGAAATCAAAACCATAAAAGAAAAGTTTAAACAGAATCGATGGGTTACTTACCTTTAAAAAGAGAGGAGACAGCTTAGGTTTCGATTGGCAGCAATGGTGATTCCGATGGTGGTGAGATCAGCGATGGTGAGGTGAGACCGGCGATGGAGGTGAAGGAGGCGAAAGAGGCAGGGACGTGAGGGAGGCGAGGGAGGTGAAAAAACTGAATGGTAATCAGAAATACCGTATAAATTTAAAGGATTGAAAAATACATCAATAAATGTATTCAGTATTACTGTTGTATTTAACATTACAATACAGTATAAATGTATTACATCAACAAACAAAGGATTCAATACTAACTTAATTACATTACAATACAAACCCACTTACCAAACACACCCTTAGTTCCAAATTACATAATATACATATATCCATCATATTATATTCATTAACCATACTTATTTAGCAATATTCATCACATAACTTTGGTTTTTTACACATGGATTAATTCGGCCATACCTTAAAAATTACTCCTCAATTTATTTCTTACTTCTCTACTAATTTCTTCTTACTTATCAAAAAATTGTTCAATACACATGTGCATCATTGAATTTCCACACATTATATCATTCGGCCATCCACATTACTATCACTTGCATATTATTTTCTTCCAACTATTTATTTCCATCATATTCTTAAGCTATCACTCACTTAATTATACTATTGATTTATTCAAAACGTACATATATAAATTATACTTACACATACATAATGTATGTCCAACATGTAACATATTAAATTAAATTCTCTAAAATTGATTTTAAATTCTCAGTTACCTTATTTTAACACTATTATTATTTTCTTAATTTTAATTCATTAAAATTCTATATAATCAACTTATATTTTTTAGGTACATATTATGTCAATTTCTTTAGCTAAACACTTTTCTACTCTCCACTTATTTTCCATCATTGTCTTAAGTTATTCGTTACCTATTTTTACTATTTGTTCATCTAAAACATGCATGCATAAATTATTACTTTCATTACATAATGTATGTGTAAAGTACATCATATCAAATTAAATTTCCTAAAATTTGTTTTAAGTTCCTAGTTACCTTATCTTAACTCCAAAATCATTTTCTTGATTTTAATTCATTAAAATTCCATATAGTCACTTAATTCCCTTAAGTACATAATTCGGTTCTATGGCCAAATTTTAATCTAAATTTATTTTCATCAATTTTCTTTTGCCTAATACATTATTCTAGCCTTAATTTCATATTTATACACCTCATTCCAATTAACCCCAATTTAACTACATGAACATACACATACATACACTTAAATTCATCAAATTTTATGAAAAATAAGAGAAATTGTATCCACTAACCTTATTTTTCTTCCTTTCTTACTTAATTATCTATCTCTCTTCCTTTTTCTTTATCTTTTCTTCTTCCCCACCACCCTGGTTGAATTCATCATAGGAAAATTCAATCAATTTTCTTCCCAATTTCAATGAAATTTACATATATACACACTAACTACTCCTAATTCTATTCAAAACTACAAAATTTCCATCAAAATTACTTACTTGGTAAATTACCCAAATTCAATCCTTCAAAATTCCTCTCAATTTCTTCATTTAAACTTGCTTTTAGGGTGCTAGGAGGCTTAAATAATGCTTAGGAATTAATTTGGGAGTTTAATTTAATGGAAATTGGTGGAGAAGATAGAAGAAAAATGGTGAAGTAGTTATGGTGGATGGTGGCCGGCTAAGAGAGGGAGAAGGTGGCTGTATTTCCTTGAAAATTCTAGATTTTCTTAGCTATATATACTCACTTGTAATGGGCCAAAATGGTCCAACATAATTGGGCAAAAAAATGGGCCTTATACATAATTAATAAAGCCCAAAATTTTTTGCCTATTTTTCTTTATCATTTCTCATAAAAATATGTCCGTAAGTATCGAAAAATATTTTTTAGGATGTACGAAAAATTTCGGGTCAAAATGACGTCATTTCTGTGAATTTCCCGATCCGGTGAGAATTTTACCAGTCCGATAATTCATTTTTCCGTCGCTTCCAAAAATTAGTTTTTCACTACTAAAAATTCACCCATAATATTTGGAGTGAGTCCATATGTTTGAAATTTTTTTTTGCAGGTCTCTAGAATTCAATTTCACCTCAAATTATATCATCGGACTTCTTATGAATTATACTTTTCGATAATCAAATAAAATATTTTTTGCCACCGGGTGATATTATTCATCTCAGGTGATACTATTCATGATCCAAAGAGTATTATTTGCAAAAACCGAAATTTAAGGTATTGCATTCCTTCCCCGCTTAATTAAAATTTCATCCTTAAAATTTACTTGAATACAAGTATGGATTCTAAATTTACTAATGCATAAATATAATCATTAAAAAGTAGGATTTTACTAGTTATAACATATGGGTGCATAAATATAATCATTAAAAAGTAGGATTTTACTAGTTATAACATATAGGTCCTGTTCTTCCGTAGCTCTGACCGCATAAACTCACACAACATATTGTCCTTGTGTTCTGTGTGAAATTTGTTCAGGTGGTCTAGATGCCGAAGTATTTATAATCGCCGCTATGCTATTTTCTCTTAAGAAATAACACTTGATCTCTAAACTAGTATGGCTGTCGTTGTTGGCTGGACCTTAGAACGGTCTTTCCATTAGTGCTTCATGAATTCATCTTTATAGCATGCTCCTGTTAGTCTCCAACATTCACTCGATTGTCTCTTACCATAATGGTCACATGTAGGAATAATATCTCTACCAGTGCCTTTGGGTGAACTAGCCACCGATATTGCTGGTGTATTTACACGGGCTGTAAACTTTTGACTTTATGCTGGTATTTTTGATGCTCGAGATTGAGATATTGATGCCCTAAATTTCTTGCTTTGGCTCGCAGAAAAATTGGACTATCTTAGTTTTCATTTCTATTGGACTCTGAATTGCCAACAATTGGCATTCTTGTCAATAATGTGCCGACTACATAATTTTTTTTAAATATATACAAAGTATGGATCAGAATGTCTTGTTTTTGTAAAAGCGGATATGCATATATATGGGATTTTGGTGAAATAGTTTCTTTTTTAAATATATACAGAGTATGAGTCAAAATGTCTTGTTTCTATAAAATGGGATATGTATAGCTATGACATTTTGAAGAAATGAATATGAAGCAATGGATCAAAGAGATATTACCTTTAGAGGTTGCTCAAATTGTAGATAACAATTTGCTTAGGGTGAATGAACCACATTCTTCTACTAAAGTAGACCGCATATCATCTATTATGGAATTGGCACTATCACTACAAGAATTTGATAGATTAGCGATGGAATCGAAAAAAATTCGTCCTTAAAAATGGAGATAACTATTTTTGCCAATTTATACCGATGGAATTTAGTGATGAAAAACCTAAACCATCGCTAAATGTGGTGCCAAATATTAGCTGCAGGAATTTTTACAGAAATTAGCGATGAAAGTAATGTTTTCGTTGCTAAACTTTAGCGACGAAAAGCATATTTCATAGCTAATTTGGGAAATTAGCAACGAAAAATGCTTTCCATCGCTAAAATATAAATTAGCGATGACAATATGTTATCCGTGGTTAATAGTGAAATTTAGTGATGGTTATTTTCGTCGCTAAATTCCCATATTTTTTAAAAAAAAAGTCTCCTTTTTTCTCTCTCTCCCCCTTCTTATACATGCTAGATTTGCTTTCTTCCTCGCGCTCCAGCCTCCCCCACTACTGTTACTACTCCGCTACCACTCGCCCTCTCCTTCTCTCTCTATGTCGCCTGCTAGATTTGCTCCGTGTTGAGATATTTGTATATATTCTCGGCACTATTTTAGTAGATCTATTTTAGGTAGTTTGTTCTATATAGGTAAACTTGGTTTTGTACAGCTATAGGAGTTCTATTTTTAGTAGGAGTCTGTAAACCTGTATTCTATATAAGTTCTTGATGAATAATAAGAAAGCAACCATTTTTTCATTGGACTGGTTCCAGATCTGAGTTCTTTTCATGGTATCAGAGCCATGGTTCTTAAAGATGAAGAAACTACTGGGTCTGGTAAGAAAACTCTGAATCCCTACACTCTAAATTCCAATGACAATCCTGGGAACATAATTACTCAAGTGCAGTTGAAGGGAGAAAATTATGAAGAGTGGGCACGGGCAGTGCGGACTGCATTGAGGGCCAAAAAGAAATATGGTTTCATTGATGGAACCATAGAGAGACCAACAGATAATTCACCAGAAATAGAAGATTGGTGGACAGTCAATTCCATGCTTGTCTCATGGGTGTTTAACACAATTGAGCCCTCTTTACGCTCAACTATTTCTCTCATGGAAAATGCAAAAGATCTGTGGGAGGACATTGGGCAGCGCTTTTCTATTGGGAATGGACCGAGAATTCAGCAGTTGAGGTCAGATTTGGCAAACTGTAAGTTGGAGGAACAGACCATAGTTAATTACTACGGACGGCTTAAAATTATATGGGATGAACTGAATAATTATGACAAAATACCACAGTGTAGTTGTGCTGGATGCAAGTGCAATCTCACTACTGAGCTGGAAAAGAAAAGGGAGGAAGAAAGAGTTCATCAATTTTTGATGGGCTTGGATGAAGAAAATTATGGTACTGCTCGTGCTAATATCCTGAGTACAGATCCATTACCCAATCTAAATAGGGTATATGCAATGATTGTTCAACAAGAAAGAGTGATGATGATAACACGAACAAGAGAAGAAAAAGGCAAACCCATGAGTTTTGCTGTTCAAGCTGGCAGACGAAATTTAGGAGGGGATAAAACTGAAGTATGTTCACATTGTCATCGTGAGGGACATGATTCTGGTACCTGCTTTCAGTTGATAGGTTATCCAGATTGGTGGGGAAATAGAACTCGCTCTAGTGCTGCAGGACGAGGAAGTGGGCGTAAGCGCAGTGGTGGTGGAGGACGTGACAGGGGTGGTGTTCCACGAGCCAATGTTACTCAAACATTGGCATCAGAGGGTGGCTGTGGAGGTGTTACAGACTCTGAAAGGAAGGGACTTGATGGGTTGAGTGATGAACAATGGAGCACTTTATTGGGAATTTTGAGTTTGCATAAGACTGCATCTAAAGAAAGGCTGTCGGGTAAGCACGGAAGTTTGCCTTGGATAATAGATTCAGGGGCTTCACATCATATGACAGGCACAAGTACTTGTCTACGAAATTTGTCAGACATTGTTCCATGTTCAGTTGGATTGCCAAATGGTGAAACAACTGTTGCACTAAAAGAAGGAACAGTGTATCTTGGAGGAGGATTAAAATTGCTACATGTTCTGTTTGTGCCTAAATTGAAATACAATTTAATTTCAGTTTCTCAACTCCTTAATGACTCAAATTTGATGCTTCTGATAACTAACAAAATCTGTGCTATACAGGACCAAAGTACGAGGAGGCTGATTGGAGCGGGTGAACAACGTGAGGGGCTGTATTTTCTTAAACAAGTGATTTCAGCAAATGCCTGTAAAGCTTCTGGAGTTGCTGATTTTGATCTTTGGCATAGGAGAATGGGTCATCCATCCAATAAGGTGCTGGAGATTATTCCTTTAGCAAATAAATTTACTAAGAATAGGGAAAGTTTCAGTTGTGATGTTTGTTTTAGAGCAAAACAGACAAGAGAGATATTTTATTCTAATGACAATAAAGCTAAAGATTGTTTTGATTTAATGCATTGTGATTTATGGGGTCCTTATAGGGTTTCAGCCTCTTGTGGAGCTAGTTATTTTTTGACTATTGTTGATGATTGTTCTCGTACTGTATGGATTTATTTGCTAAGAGGAAAACATGAAGTAGCTTCTGTTCTTAAGAATTTTATTGCTATGATTAAAAGACAATTTGAGAGGGATGTGAAAATCATTAGGAGTGATAATGGCAATGAATTTATGTGTTTACAAAAATATTTTGAGGAATATGGTATATTGCACCAAACGTCTTGTATAGGAACACCTCAACAGAATGGACGCGTTGAGAGAAAACATCGTCACATACTTAATGTGGCGAGGGCTTTGAGGTTTCAAGCACACTTGCCAATTGAATTTTGGGGTGAATGTATTCTTACTGCTGGGTACTTGATCAATAGAACTCCAACTACAATTTTGAAAGGAAAAACTCATGAAATTATTTTTGGACAGCCCCCATCCTATAATCACATCAAAACTTTTGGTTGTCTTTGTTATGTGCATAAACAGCTTAGAGATAAAGATAAATTTGCCAATCGAAGTCGTAGATGTATTTTTGTGGGGTATCCATTTGATAAGAAAGGATGGAAAATATATGACTTAGAAACTTCTGAGTATCTAGTCTCAAGGGATGTGGTGTTTGTAGAAACAAATTTTCCATATGCAGCAAAAGTATATGCAGATGCAAAAGAAATGCATGGAGGAGAAAATTACATGCAGAAGGATTGGGAAATTGTAGAAGAAGAGCATGAGGTATTAGATGATAGTCTTGTGGCTGAGGAAAATTCTAGTGACATAGCTACTGAAAATAGAGATGAAGATTTAGAAGGAGAGGGTGTGGTTATAGAACACCAGCTTGGTTGTGGACATCGGATTAAACAGTCATCTACTCTTCTTAAGGATTTTGTTACAAATAATGTGACATTCAGCCCCTTGCAACGTTCATTTCCTCAATCAGCTTCCTCAGGTTTGTCTTATCCCATAGCCAATTTTGTTACTTATGATAAGTTTTCTTTGAATCATCGGTCCTTCTTGGCGAGCATTACTGCAGGTCCAGAACCAGTTTCTTACAATCAAGCAGTTCAAGAAGCGCAATGGCGAGAAGCTATGCGAAAAGAAATTCAAGCATTAGAAGAGAATGGGACTTGGACGGTGGAAGACTTGCCACTTGGGAAGAAAGCCATTGGGAGCAAATGGGTGTACAAAATAAAATATAATTCAGATGGAAGCATTGAAAGGTGCAAGGCTAGATTGGTGGTTCTTGGCAATAATAAAAAAGAGGGTATTGATTATCATGAAACTTTTGCTCCTACTGCAAAGATGGCTACTATTCGTACTTTTCTTGCGGTAGCTGCTGCAAAGAACTGGGTTTTGCATCAAATGGATGTTCAGAATGCTTTCTTGCATGGAAATTTGAATGAGGAAGTTTATATGAAAATGCCTCCCGGTTTTGCTTCTGATAGTCCCAGAAAAGTATGTAAACTTCATAAGTCTTTGTATGGCTTGCGTCAGGCACCACGCTGTTGGTTTGCTAAACTAGCAGATTCTTTGAAGAAGTATGGATTTAAACAATCATGCTCCGACTATTCCTTATTTGCTTTCCATAAACAGCACGTGATGATACATGTTCTTATCTATGTGGATGATCTCATTATATCGGGTAATGATATCATGGCTGTGCAGAAATTCAAAGAATATTTGAGCAGTTGTTTTCATATGAAAGATTTGGGTCGGTTGAAATATTTTTTAGGTATAGAAGTGGCGAGAAATGCTGAAGGGATTTTTCTTTGTCAACGAAAATATGCTTTGGACATCATTGCTGAGGCCGGTTTACTGGGAGCTAAACCAGCAAAAACTCCTCTTGAGCAGAATCATAAATTGGCTCTTGTGGAAGGGGAAGATGCTCATGATCCAGCTCAATATCGCCGCCTGGTAGGAAGACTGATTTATTTAACTATTACTCGACCTGAATTGAGTTACTGTGTGCATATTCTTGCTCAATTTATGCAGCACCCAAAGAAAGTTCATTTAGATGCTGCATTACGAGTAGTACGTTATTTAAAGGGGCACCCCGGACAGGGAATTCTTTTACCAGCAGATTCAGATCTTCAATTGTATGCTTATTGTGACTCAGATTGGGCAAGCTGTCCCTTGACCAGACGCTCCTTAACAGGTTATTTCATTTGTTTGGGAAAATCTCCTGTTTCATGGAAAACCAAGAAACAACAGACAGTCTCTCGCTCGTCCGCTGAAGCAGAATATCGGTCCATGACTACTGCAGTTTGTGAGCTTAGATGGTTGAAGGGTTTGTTGTTATTTCTTGGTGTAGATCATCCTAGTTCTATGTGTTTGTATTGTGATAATCAAGCCGCTTTACATATTGCAGCAAATCCTGTTTATCATGAGCGTACAAAACACATTGAGGTTGATTGCCATTTCATTCGTGAGGAGATACAAAAAGGGAATATTGAAACAGCTCATGTTCGTTCTTCTCTCCAACTTGCTGACATTTTTACAAAAGCTTTGGGGACTGATCAATTCCAGTTTCTTCTTGGCAAGTTGGGCATTTCGAATCTTCACGCTCCAACTTGAGGAGGGGTGTTGAGATATTTGTATATATTCTCGGCACTATTTTAGTAGATCTATTTTAGATAGTTTGTTCTATATAGGTAAACTTGGTTTTGTACAGCTATAGGAGTTCTATTTTTAGTAGGAGTCTGTAAACCTGTATTCTATATAAGTTCTTGATGAATAATAAGAAAGCAACCATTTTTTCATTGGACTGGTTCCAGATCTGAGTTCTTTTCACTCCGCCTCTTTGTGCTCTAGCCTCCCCCGCTACTGCCACTGCTCCCACCGCATGCTCGCTGCTTCAGCCTCGTCGGTCGTCCTCCCCCTCTCTCTTTCTCTCTCTTGTAGAGCAATGCTTTTGTTTTGTATTTTATAATCTAAGGTTTCTTCTTTTTTTCTAATTTGTACAGATCTCTTTCCATTTGCATGTGCTTTTGATTTTTAATATTTTGAATTTTGATAAGAATTTTCAATCTTTCGATTGCTATTCGTACTTTGTTTTTATTTATGAGCATTTTTTAATGATAGTTGCATTTAATTCAGGGTGGCTGCTAGAAAGGGAGATGGGGAAATTTTCATAATTTTAAGTAGAAATACAGAGTAGGTTTTTTTTTCTTTACCGAATTTCACTTTGCAAGTTTTGTACTTTGATGTTCTTGTGCATGGGTGGACTCTAAAATTTTGGAAATTTTTGATTTAAAATTCAAAATTTTTTTTGTGTGTTTTTCAGTTTATTGGTGTTGGAGAGATTCAGATTTGAAGAAATTATTGGCTTGCTCTCTTCATTGGCTATTGTTTGTTGATCGTTACAGGTTCCCTTCTCTGATATATTTTTTTTCGTTTGGTTATTTTTTGTTTCTTTTTTTAGCTGTTGTTCACTTGGTTTAAATTATGTCCATCTTACTTTTCAAAAATAGAATTATGTCATTTAGAAATCAACCACATCAAGTGAAAAGTTGCTTAATTTTCTTGACAAATTTGCTCAATTTTTGTTAATTTATACATTTCATGTTGCTCTTATGAGTAAACGAATTAACATTTTCTTAAATTCCATCAAGTGATAACCACATATTTTCTTTTTTCTTTTCCATTTCTTCCATTTTATAATACTCTTGCTTTTGTAATAACTTGAACCCAATTTTACTTCTCTTATAATTAATATTTGGAAAGCATTTTGTTTGTTTAAAGGTTTTTATTGCCGTCTTACTCTTATTTTTGTTTTCTGGTTCATGTAGGTTATAATGAATGGAAAGTACACATTGAGTTACAAGACTGTTCTCAAATCTCTAGCCATGTCTAAAGGTAATATCTTTCATTTTTTACTAATATTATATTCTGATTAAGATTTGGCTATTGGGTCTGTTTGTTTTAATGGAGTCTGGTCATCAATTTTGCTTTGGTATATTAGCCGGTGTTTATAGATTCCCAATTCATGAATTAGTTATGCTTAGTTATTTGTCAACTGCTACCATTTAATTTCTATCATTTATTGGATAAAGCATACTTTTCTTCATTAATTACACTTTCCTTTTATTGCTTTCATTCGATTTTTATGAGTATTTGGTTCACTTGAATATGTGTTTTTAGTTCGCTTGAATATGTGTTTTTAAATTTATATATTAGGAATTGTTTTCTTGATAGACTAATTTTTAGTTTCCCACCACGGAATTAGATTTGCAGTATTTATCTAGCCTTTAATTTCATTTGGTATATATGGTTCACTATAAGAAATTAAGGATTTCTCGACGGAAATTCAAGATTTTTCGTTGGGAAATTAAATTGCTGATGGAAGTCAATTTCGTCGGCATTTGTACTACAGGCAAAATTGGCAACAGAAATGTTGTTACGTCGGTAATTTTTTCTACGGAAGTTAAATTCCATTGGAAAATTCCCGACGAAATTTATTATTCCGTCAGAAAATTTCTAAATTCTTTTATTTTTACCGACGGAATTTTTCATCAGTATTCCGTCGATAATTTAAAAAAGCTAATAAAAAAATTAAATAAAACATCAAAATAACTTAATTAAATCTCCAACTATTAACTAACTTTTCAATGAAAAGAAGAGAATTTAATTTAGATGCTACATTTTTTGTTTTATGCAAGGCAGTTGGAGCAAAATTCTAAGAGTTTTATCCACTTGGTAAAACAAACCATACAAAGACAAAGTAACATGAAATTGACCTGCCAAAAGATAAAATTAGTACTAATAGTTTGAGCAACAACTTCATTTGCCCATGTATCCCTATTAAGCTTCATAATGTAATGCATACAGCATCAAAAGTTAGAATGAGCATTTACATGATGAAACATTTTTAAAAAATGGAAAATTCAAAGTTACCATATGAGAGCTAAATTCCTTTGTGGATTGTATATTCACCAGGCACTACAAGGAAAAAACGATTTCCCGACATAAATTTCTGACGAAAAATAAGCAATTTTCGTCGGAAAACTAATTTGCCGAAGGAAAAAATTTTTGTCGGGATAGTAATCGTAGGAAAATTTTTCCGACGGAATTATTTCTGTCGGAAAATTTCCCGATGGAAATAGAATTTTCGTCGAGAAATTTCCCGATGGATATAGACTTTTCGTCGTTAAATTTCCCGACGAAAATAGAATTTTCGTCAGGAATATTCCCGACGAAAATATAATTTCCGTCAGGAAATTTAATAAAAAATTTAAATTTACTTTTTTAATTATTTATTTCATGCTATAGATTTAACTTGTAATATTAATTGCAAAATAATGAAAAAATGAAGATAATATCTAAATTTTAATATCCAATAATAATTGAATATAATAATTGTACTAATCATAAAGTTAATAATTATTTAGCAAGATCATAATAGTTATATATATCTGTTACAAAATCCTAACTAAGATGATGGCGGCGGCAGCTGACGAGTACGATCAGACTGCTGCGATGATGAGGCGACCATACCTTTCAAATTAGCCATCTCATTACGTAGCTCAGATATGAAGTCGAGAGATTATTGCCACCAAGCTTCTGAGTCTTGCTATCGAGCTTCTAAGTCTTGCCACCGAGCTTGTGATTGTTGCAATTCAGATCTCAGCTCACTAACAGTATTCTAAAGTTCATGTACTTTCCTGGAGGCAGACCGTCTATTAGATGCGGCTGTACTTGAGCTTGAGGAATGCGAGTAATAGGACTTGGCCAAAGAACCTAAGCCAAATACCCATCCTCGCTGGTCTCTACACCAGCCACTTCATAATAAATCTGATTCGCATCAACATTATCGGAATTCTGTGAACGTTGCTGAATTGTCTCTTGAACTTGTTCCTGTCGTAAAACAAATATTTTATAATAAGTAACGATTAATAATAACTAATATTAAATATTTGTAAATTATAATACTTTTGACATACATGTAAAAGCCTTGACCGACAATTGACGAACGTTTGACCATCATGATTTTTGGTGTGGGTGTGTAAAAAGACCTCACCATAGGTAGGCGGTCTACCCATCGATGCTTCTTGCAAACATAAAAAGAATTGTAGGTGAACTATAATTTATTGAGTATTCGTACAAGTTTTTACTAAAATTTTGGCAGTGTTTTCCCTATATTTTAACCATACTTCCTGTACACAAAGACAGAAAACACTTTAAATTTATTGTTATGCTTGCATCCAACATCCAACAACAATGCAAACTCCTCACACAATTAACATTCCCATCCTCCTCTATGTTAATGAGATAAATCTTAAACAGCAATAACATTAATTACAGTAATAACAGTAAATTATAGTAATATCCATCGATCCTTCCTGCAAACATAAAAAGAATTATAGGTCAACTATAATTTATTGAGTATTCGTACAAGTTTTTACTAAAATTTCGGCAGAATTTCTCCTATATTTTAACCATACCTCCTGTACAAAAAGACAGAAAACACTTCAAATTTATTATTATGCTTGCATCCAACATCCAACAATAATGCAAACTCACACAATTAACATTCCCAGCCTCCTCTATGTTAATGAGATAAATCTTAAACATTAATAACATTAATTATAGTAATAATAGTAATATTTTGTAATACTTGCAAGTTTATCTGCATGTTCCCGATGGGATATTGATCCTCCAGTATGCAAGCATGAACTGACTCCCTCAGGTCCTCCCCGTATATTATTAGAATTCCGCTCTGAAATGGAAAGGGCCTCGGGCGTCGTCCAATACTGTTCCCAGTGTGCCCATATATCTTCGGTTATGTAACGAGGTCGTACACCACCAGTGTGTAGCAAGCACACTAAGTCCTTGTAATGTGCTCGAGCACGACTCTCCCATGCAGAATACATGATGTCGTCAAACTCCGAGTCCCTGTAAAATTGTTTCTTATGAGAATGAACAAAAAACAAATTATAAGTAAGTGTAAACTATAATTTGAGCTGTAATAAATGTTATCATAATTTATTACCTTGAATTCTTCAAAATAAAAATTCTTTGTTTCTTGTGACACCTTCTTCTAGACATAGCCATCATAATCTATTATGTTCTTGAACGTGGTTGTCATGTTGCGTGAGCACTTTCCTGAAGGATTCAAACTAATATAAAAAAATCCTAATAAAGTTAATAAAATTAACAACTATCATTAAAATCAATACAAAGTTAAATATTAATCACTTACTCCCCAGTTGTAATGGTGATATAGATTCTTCCATCAACTCCAACTGAGTTAGGCATAGGCTGTTCCGCTGCATTTGTTCCTCATACCTGAGTTGGCATAGATTCGGTGTGTGCCATAGGAGTCGATTCAGTATAGGGAGACGTATATGGTGTAATAGCAGGGATGGTCGGTGATGCGTAAGCCTGAGTGCTAGCATTGAAACCAGGCGATGGGGATGCTCCATCACCAATACTGTCACCTCCATCATGCACCCTGAGACGTGGAGGAATCATTTTACTCTTCTTTGACTTAAACATTTTTTGAATCGACATTATGAAAAAATTGCATATTGTCAGATAATAGAAAATAATCACATTATAATAAACTTATTAAATAAAAAAATAAAATAGTGCAATATTAATTGTTCTCACATGATATAAAATTAGGTAAACAAATTATTCGCTATCATCACTAAGCTGTAAATCATAATCACAATCATCCTCATTTTCCGATGAAGAAGAATCAAAATTAGGCTCGCCATCGGATCCCTCGCCAACCAAAGTTTCCTCATCACCCTCACAGGAAATTTCAACAAATTCATTGCCTGCATAGTTCAACGTTTCATTATCATCATAATTCAGAGATTCATTTATTTTATGAACTTTCGGTTGTTCCTCTTGAAATGCATCATTATTTTCAGAGCGTTCACTTTGTCCGGCGGCTTTCCTTTCAAAAATGCCTCTTGGTTTTACTTTGCATGCTGCTAACCATTCCGAGTTGTCACGTTTTAAGCTTGGATAAGAGACATAATATACCTGGATCACTTGCATTGCCAATACAAAAGATTCAAAGTTACTAAATCTTCTACGCTGGTTTACATCAACTAAATTGTATCTGTTATTTATTTTTGTTCCAACGTTATTAGTTGGATCACACCATTTGCACTTAAATAATACACAGCGTTTTATTGGTAATGCGGGGTACTCCAATTCAAGTATATCAACAATTTTTCCATAATAATCCATCAACTCTCCTTGAATACAAACCTCATTGTTTACCGTTTCCTTATTATGACCATGACTCTGTGTATGGAATTTGTATCCATTCACGAAATACACCGGATACGATTTAACATATCGCAAAGGTCCTTTTGCAAGATTCATAATGTACTTGTTGTCACTTGAATTTGTTGATGCCTACATATTCAAATATTCTAACATCATTTAAATGAATATTTAATATATAATTGTATAAATAGATTGCATTATTGAAGTTCACAACTTACATATGTCTTGAACCAATGATGAAAGTGCTTTTCGACTTTCTTGTTCACCTCATTTTAATTTCTTTCAGGCATTAGCTCCCCTATCCATTCCTCAAATAATCTAAAATGCCCATATACAACGTTTTATTACACCCTTCACATAGTAAATCAAATGAGCAATTTGGTGTATATATTAAACTTACCGCACAAAAGGCTGAACTTCTTCACAATTCAATAAAATATAACTATAGGCCGCTGTTAATTCTGCCTCTGTTGGCATTTTCCTTATTGAACGGCCATGTAAACGCCCAGGATACGTAAATATGGATAAGTTTCCGTCCTGATTACTTGTTTCCCCGCCATCATCATTATGTGGTATTTTTCGCTGTCTTGTGTGTACATGTGGCTCAAAATAATGCGAACAAAATGTACTTGCTTCTTCGACCAAATACGCATTACATATTGAACCTTCAACTCTAGCTTTATTTTTAACGTTTTTCTTCAAGTGAAATAAATACCTACATGATATTTTTGATTGACATTAATTACCATAACAAATTATAATAAAACTGCAATTGCATATCATAGATAGTTACCGCTCAAATGGATACATCCAATGATATTGAACAGGACCAGCAAGTTTCACCTCATGTGCTAAATGCACGGGCAGATGCTCCATACAGTTGAAGAAGTTTGGAGGAAAAATTGCTTCAAGTTTGCACATAATTACTGGAATTTCTATTTTCAATCTTGCCATAGCTGCCGCATTTATCTCACATGATGTTAAAGTTCTGAAGAAAATACTTAGCTCTGTTATAGCTTCCCACACTTTTGTCGGCAATAACTCTCAAAATGCTATTAGGAGTAGCTTCTGCATAAAAACGTGACAATCATGACTTTTCATACCGAATAATTTGTACTTTCTCATGTCGACGCACCTTGCCAAGTTCGATACGTAACCATCCGAAAACTTTATTTCTTTTAACCACTCACACAAGACTTCCTTTTTTTTTTGTCCAAAGTGTAGCATGCTTTGGGATATTTTTTGGTTACGTAATCTTTATCTAACTCAGGCCTTCTACATAACAATTTTAAATCTGCCCGTGATTTTGCATTATCCTTGGTCTTCCCTTCTATATTCATAATGGTGTTGAACACATTAATTATCAAAAATATTTTTTTTTCAATGTGCATCACATCTAGATTATGCCGTAACAAATTAGTCTTCCAATACGGCAGATCCCAAAAAATACTTCCAACCAAAGTTTTTGTTGATTCTTCCATTAACTTCATCAGCATCAAGTTTTGTTCTGTAAGTAAACCCAATTCATCAATGTCTTGTAAAATTTGCTCACTACTTCTGATAACAGGAGGACTAGCTTGCATAACTCTATTCTTAATAAACCTATTCTTGTTCCATCGGAACGGGTGATCAGGTGGAAAGAATTTCCTATGGTTGTCAAACCAAGGAGTTTTTCACCCATATTGAAGATAAAACGCATCTGAATCATCGCCACAATAAGGACAAGCTAGTTTTCCAGCCGTGCTCCAACCCGATAACATAGCATAGGCGGCGAAGTCACTTACCGTCCATATTAATACTGCTTTCATCATAAAATTCTGTTTAAGTGATGCATCATATGTTTCGACACCGATATCCCAAAGCTGTTGCAATTCATAAATCAACGGCTGCAAATATACATCAATTTTGTGCTTCGGATTCTAGGTCCTGGAATAATAACTGTCAAGAACATATATGCCTCATTCATACACATCCATGGAAGCAAATTATAAGGAGTAATTATGATTGGCCAGGACGAATATTATTGCCCTGATTGACCAAAAGGTTGAAATTCGTCAGTGCTCAAACACAGCCGAACATTCCGAGATTCAGCAATAAAATCAGGATGGGTGTTATTGAAATGTTTCCATGCAACTGCATCTGATGGATGGCTCATGATTCCACCTGTGCTTTCGTGCTCATCATGCCATTTCATGTGAGGTGCAGTAACTTCGGATGCATATAGTCTTTGAAGCCTAGAAGTTAACGAAAAAAATACATACATTTCCAAGGTACCAATTTCTGCTTATTGTTGCAATTCCTTGGTTTGTACCTAGGTTGACTGCAAAATTTGCACTCTTGTAAATTCACGTCATCCCTCCAAAACAACATACATCCCAATCGGTAACAGTCAATTTTCTCAACAGACAAACCTAAACCACTGATAATTTTCTTTACACTATACAAATTATCAACCATTTTATGGTCAGGAGGCAATGATTTATTGTACCAAGCAATAATTTTATCAAAACTTTGATCCAAAATATGGCCTTCGGATTTTATATTCAATATTTGAGCGACCGAAGATAACTGAGTCATGTTATCACAGCCTGGCCATAACTCTTGATCTGCTGAATTTAGTAAATCATAAAATTTTATCGCATTTTCGTTGGGTTCTTCCAGCATGGGTGTATTTTTCCTAAAATCAAGGCCAGCTGCATCGTCAACCATTTAGATGTATAGATTATCAGTGACCCCTACATCATATGTAGTAAATTCTCCCTCTCTTTCAAATTGACCCTCAGTTGCCGACATGTTACCCATATTTTTCATCGAGGTGCTACATATTGATGGTTCCCCATGTCGTGTCAACTCAAAATAATTTTGGACAAACTCCTTTCTTAACAAATGAAAATACACTTCATCAATTGGAAGATAACTAAGGTGTTTGCACTTTTTATGTGGACATCTTATTTTAGCCCCGTCCATATGTGCAGGTTGAGAACTTGCATATTCAATAAACGACTAAACCCCTTCCACAAATTCTAGATTAATGTAACCATCCTTTATTTTTCTTCTATACATCCAAGATCTATCTACGTTACTCATAATTAATTCCAAAACTGTTACATGAACAAGGTGACATCTTAATTAGAATTATGTATATCTAATTCCCAAAAAAAAAGTTAATATATTAGTTAATAAAACTAGAAATTCAAAATACAACTATTATTACAAAATTATTTAAGACAATTGCTTGTCATTTAAACAATAATTATACTGATTATTATGCTAAATAAAAAGAAAAACACAAATTGTCATATTATAGTCATCTTCATTACAACAACAATAAAATCAACAATAATAATAAAAAAATAATTTTATAAGAATATTATTTAATAATAATCTACATAATAATAATAATAATAATAATAATAATAATAATAATAATAATAATAATAATAATAATAATAATAATAATAATAATATTAATCAATTTATTTATGTTAATTATTCATATTATTATCTAACCAAAAAAATAATAACAACAATACAAATTAACATAAAGTGAAATTCCGACTAGGATTTTTATTATTTTCCTATGGCCCTACTCAATTTCATTTTGTTCCCTTTTTTTCCATAAAATTAAGCAAAGTTTATCATGTTAGTATTCTATGTTTTAGAATTGAATCTTGTTTAAATCAAATCGATCATCATGTGTGAATTTATTAATAAATTATTATTACAATTTACTGTTTCTTATTGCATTTAATATATATATATATATTTCTTATTAAAATATTCACAAGCAATAGCTCTTTAGTCTTTACTGGAAATTTATGTTAGTGACCAATTAATTAAAATATTGGAACGCGATTATTAGATAATTTGCCTTAATTTGACAATCATATCAAACATTTTATTTCACATCCGAAAAACATAAATTAGTGTATTATTTTCATAGTTTAAATGCTGTTATTCATTCATAAAAAATCAATATTCACTATTAAAGTAATAAGTTATTTGTCAATAAAATCTATATTTATATTCCATATATATCAAAGGTAACCACATATGATATGGTCAAATGAATGCTCCAATTTACTTGACTTTACAAACAATTAAAAACGCTATCATTTATAATACTTAATCGTCATTTAATAAAATATCCGACCATATATCAAATTATGATTATATTTTAATATTTGTTATAATCAATTAAAGTTAAATTTTCAAAATAATGTTTATTTAACATAAATAGATAACAATTATTCTAACAACAATAACAATCCACATTAACAATAATAATATTAATCAACCACTTAATTTTCAATGTATTCGCAATTTATTATTACTCAACAATATTAACATTACTAATATCCTCAAATAAATTATTAAGTTTATTATTTTCTAATAATACTAACACTAATAAATATTCCATTTAATTATTTAACAATAATCTAACTAATACAAATAAAAATATATTCTTCAAAATTATTTTCATATTATTATTTAACAATAAAGAAATGTTTAATTAAAATAAATAAAAAATATAAATTCTAACAACAATAACACTAATAAGTAATTCAGAATTTTATTTAATAATATTAACCTTTTAAATAATAATAATAATAATAATATTAATTAATTAAAAAAAAAAATAACAGCTTCCTTACTTGAGGCTGCCGGAGGAGGAGGGAAGGCAAGGGAAGCCGGAGCTGATTGGACGTCCACCACGCCGGAGCAGCAACCACTGACGCCGGAAGAAATGCGGCCACACGCGAAGGAGGAGAGGTAGAGCGGGAAAGGAAGGGGAGGGAGGGGAGGAGGCCGGAGGTGGGTGGTCTGGGTAGGATCAACGGCGGACGTCGGTGGAAAGGCCCGATCTGCCATGCTGGAGGAGGGCGTCGGTGGGCAGAGGCGCAGAGGAGGGGGAATCGGGAGGGAGGGGAGAGGGAGGAGAGAGGGGAAGGAGAGAGAAAAGTTAGATTTTATAGGAAAATTTTAGCGACGGAAAGTGAAATCCGTCACTAAAATTAGCGACGGAATTTCAGATTTTGTCGCTAATAATATAAATTATTATTTTTAAATAATTTTAGCGACGAAAATTGAAATTCCGTCGTTAATAATATAAATTATTTTTTTAATAAATTTAGCGACGAAAATTGAAATTCCGTCGCTAATTTTAGCAACAAATTTTAATTTTCGTCGCTAATAATATAAATTATTTTTTTAATAATTTTAGTGACGAAAATTGAAATAAATTAGCGACGGATTTCACTTTCCGTCGCTAATAATATAAATTATTATTTTTTAATAATTTTAGCGACGGAAATTGAAATTACGTCGCTAGATTTTAATTTTCATCGTAATTTCGGTCGTTAAAATTGGAGAAAAATTATTTCTGCCATTTTTAGTGACGAAATTTTTTACCGTCCCTAATTAGCACAGAATTATTTTTTCATTGCTAATTAGCGATGAAATTCTTTTTTCGTCGCTAATTAGCGACGGTTCGTCGCAAATTAGAGATAAAAATTGTTCCGTCGCTAAATTTCCATCGCGAAAACTATAATTTCTTGTAGTGAGGAACCATTTGTCCTGAACAGAAGCAACACCATTTGCCTGGATTAAATGCCAAAAATTTCCCATCAATTAGGCTTAAATAGCACAAGAGAGCAGATATTAGAAGAATTAAAGAAATAACGATACAACGAAGCAAGATTATCTCTAGAGTTGTCAGCTGTAGATGCAGCCCCTTGATCTGATTCCCAAACCCTGGGACGTTTCATTTCCTCATCAAAGTTGCAGAGAAAAAGATGGGGAAATAGGTTCTCGTGAAAATATAGAAAATTGCAGGAAAATTACAAAAACCATAAATTTCCTAATTTATGTGAAAAGAGAATTAATACAACATCAAAAAGACACTTAGAAGCAATAGAAACATCTCTATACATTGTTAAGACCGTGACATAACATTGCATTTCTATTTCAGTAAATTTTAACAACAAGATCTATGCTCCATCTCTAATTTTACTCTACTTTACACATTTAAAATCATGTTGACACGTATAAGCAGATGAAATAAAATAAAAAATAATTGAAATAGAAATACTTGAATAGACACACATGACATACCTATAAAACGTGGCATTATCATATAGAGGGCGCACCTCCTCTCCACTATCTTGTCCAACATTTACATTTTCATTTTCATTGTCCTTCACACTAAATCAATTTAAAAATTCAAAGCCCACTCCCTTACTTCCAGTATTCTGCAGTATAATCGTGGTCTTAATGAAAGACGAAAATTAGAATCCAATTTACACAAGAATCTAATAGATGAAAACAATATAGAGCAAATACATTAAAACCTCAAGATTGAGCATATACCACCAAAAGATAACATAAAATGGCTTCAAATAGATCCCCAAACCAAGCAAAAGAAAGCAAATAGAATCAAAACTCACAGCAAAACAAAGCAACATATATATATATATATATATATATATATATATATATATATATATATATATATATATATATATATATATATATAATGGCTTAAACCTGATAAGCGGTGGTGACGGAGGTTGGCAGACGGCGGCGAGGCTGAGGCAAGTTACGAAGATTGAGATTGACAGACGGATACTTGGTGAGAGGAGGGTAGAGTCGACGTGAGCGAGAGATAGAGAGAAAATGTGCTAGGGGGAGCGGACGATAGCGAGCGGGAGGCTGGACGACGCAATGGGACTAGCGGCTCAACCGTAGGGTGGACAGCAGTGAGAGAATGTAGGGACCAGACCGGTGACGGTGGATCGACGGCGGACGGACTAGATCTGGAGAGGGGAGCGAAAGCGGGAACCTGGCGGCAGCAGCGAGGGGTTGACGGAGCGAGGGAGTGATTAGTGGGCTGGAGGCGACGCCGAAGGGCGGGCGGCAGAAGGCAACGATCGGTGGGGGATAGGTCATGGCATAACAGATCCAGGCGAGAGAGAGAGAGGGGAGAGGGAGGGAGAAAAATGGGAGGGTTTTATGATTATACAGGGGATCTTTAGCAATGGAAAGAATATTCAGTCGCTAATTTGCACGGTATATGCTTTTCGTCGCTAATTCCAGTGCCAATTCTGATTAGCCACATTTAGTGACGAAAATAATAATCTATCGCTAATTAGCAACAGAAAATGTGTTATGTCACTAATATTTAGGGACGAATTACTATTTTCGTCGCTAATTTCTGTATAAATATCTGCTTAGCCACATTTAGCAACATAAATAAAATTTTGTCGCTAATTAGTAACGGAAAGAGTATTCTGTCGCTAATTGGCGATGAAAAATGCTCTTCATCGCTAATGTTTAGTGACGAAAATTATATTTCCATCACTAATTTCAGTACAAAACTTTACCGCAAAATATTTGGTGCTACTTTTAGCGATAGTTATGGTTTTCCATCGTGAAATTCCATCAGTATATATAAACTGGCGGGAATATTTTTAGCGACGAAAATCTTTTTTGTCGCTAAATAGCAAAGAAAAAAGGATTTCGTCGCTAATTTTCCATCACTAAAACACACTTTTCTTATAGTGGTTGAGGGTAACTGGTTGTTTGCTAGGAGAATTTAAGAAAAGGTAAAGAATAGGAAATTTTCATGCATTATTTTTCTTATCATGTTTAGTGGCTGCTGATTCTTTATTATACAATATTTCAGGTAGAGCATATAATAAGAGAAGAGAACGTAATGGCTACTCAAGAGATCATGGAACTGTTTTGTGAGCTTATATCTGTGCGACTTTCAATCATTGAAGCACCATTTTACATAACTAATGTGGGAGAGCGGGAGAAATTTATGAATATAAACTTGGACAAACATGTGTCTTTAGCTTTTATTCATCAAATAGTGTTTTGATCTTTGTACATTCTCCAAAATTGAAGCAAATATTCTCCTCGTGTCTTCTGTTTATGATATCTTAGAGTGATAATCTATTTATACATTTTTAATTTATTTATTTTTGTCCAAATTTATTTATTTATTTTTAATTAATACATTTTCAATTGTATTATTTTTTTTCATTATAATTTTTATACTATTGATAATTCTATCAATTAAAAATTAAAAAAATCATAAATTAAAATAAAAAATTTTAAAAAATTAAAATTTTTCATAAATTTAGCAATGGAACCTGTATTTCCGTTGCTAAATTTTGCAATGGAAACGTTAATTTCGTCGCAAATTTAGCCATGGCCATTTTTTTAACAGAAGTTTCCGTCGCTAATATGGATTAGAGACGGAATTCCGTTGCTAATCATGCAAATTCTTGTAGTGTATAATATTGTGCTGATTTATCAGAGGAGAGGAATGATATCAAATATGTTATGAGTGCTCTCTATAAGATAAGAGTTAAGTATGTCAAGAATGTTGAGTTAATGGATTTAACGTGAAATTAGATATATATAAAATTATCAAGGTTAAAAATTGACAAGGCTACACAACCACTTCTTTTTGTTGCTATTGGGAATACTTTTACTGCTCGACGTTAGTTTGGAGGAGGGCCTGTCTTACATCTCCCAGTTCTTTATTTTTCTTTTGTTGCTATTAGAAATTCTTTTATTGCTCTATATTTTTTTTTCCGAAAATCCTTCTAGTCTAGAAATAATTTTAATACTGTTATTTAGTGTAAAATATATGTTTTGATCTATTTTTCAAATTTTTCATGAGTCAAACCATGCATGATTTAGTTTTGCACATGAATTACGAAAGCTACTTGTTCTGTGAAAAAAAAAAATTGTTATGGTCATTATTTGTAATCGAACTTTTTAGAATAGTTAGAAAATGCTACTAAATTGGGTGGTTAACAAGGAATCATTTGTATTTAAAACAGTTGAAAATTTAACTATTTTCTCATTTAATCAAGGTTTGAATACCACAATCCTGCCCTCAAAGATATATTATCAAAATTTGGATGGATACAAGTGCGGAGTGAGGATTAGTTCACGAGAGGGGTTTATAATAATCATAAAAAAAATTTTCATTAAAAACTAGACCATACTAATAAAATATATAGAAATTTTTATTTTAATAGTATATGACAAGTTTTTCTACAATCAAAATTCTCAATAATTAGATTTATATATATTTTTTTAATCAAGTCATTTCGATAAAGAGAATCAAAATATCCGTCAAAAAATCATCTCCATTTTGCTGCGAATTGCGGTTTTTAAGTGAAAGAACATAAGAAACTAATTAATTGAGTAAATATTCAATTGACGGATAAATAAAAGTCAAGAAGATTAATTAATTAGATTTTTTTGTAAATATATTAGTTTAGTGTAATGGAGGTATGTGAAAGAATAGGATTAGTTTTTTTTTTTTTCACTCTAAAATATATATTAAATGGATTTTTATTATTGGTTTGGGGGGACTTCAACCCCTCAAAGTCCCCATATCTCCGCCTATGGATGGATATAAACCTTAGACTTTCAAATAAAAACCTGGGCTTCTAATTATCCATGATCACTTAATAGATTCGGGCCTTTAATTCCATTATTTGACCTAATAATAAAAGGGTAAAAATTATTTTTACCTTGAATTATTTTGAAATAAAATGTTTTTTTCACCAATTTTTTTTTTTTTTTTATTTTTATCGATTTTGGCCTTTACACTCTTCAAAATAGAATAATTTTGCCTTTTATCTCATATAACAATTAATCATATAATGCTCTGCATCTTCCACTTTAGTCGTAAAATATATACATCTCGGTATATTTGGGGGCAAAAATTACCTATTTCAAATGACTGTTTTAAATTACCGTTGACACTCAAGTTATCAAATTTTGCTAAATGGTCATTTGGTTTAACTTTACGAAAAGGTAGATAGTTGTTCGAATAAATAAATAAAAAATGATTTGTTTGGTTAATTTTTTTAATCGGTTTTTATTAGTTGATTTGTCTCCAAACAGCAAGCTGATTCAATTAGCTCGATTTTGGAACTTTTTATAATTACCTAGGTTTTTATTTATTGTTATATGAAAACTATCCTAACAATTTAATATTAATTAAACTATGATTTACTAATCCTAATTGGGAACTTAAAAAATTTTAAGCAGATATACGTTCTTCATTTCCTTATCATTATTATTTTCCACCATACTCAATCTGTAAGCCGGATTTTTCTCATGAATTTCAACCTTCACCTTTTCTATCTAGCAGAAGAAAGCAATTTAACTAAAGAAAAAGATAAAGAAAAACCGTAACTTCCTTTTCTATATCAAAAATAATTCTATAAATACTAGGCACTAATCCACATAATTCAAATACTTCACTTATTATAATTTATTTGTGCTTTTTAATTACTTAAAATTTCTGCACATGCTAAAACTCATTTAGCTTATTCATTTTTTTGGCCAAAAATCATTAAAAGAGCCCTGAACTTATAAAAACTAATTGTTCCGGTACCTGAATTTTATTTAAACCATATTTGACACTTGAATTCTCATTATCTTAAATTTTTTAAACACTTTCATCAACTCAAATGCTGATTAAGATTGCACGTGTAAAACACGTATTGTTGACTTCGTTATTAGCCATTGCATGGATGACACGTGTAAAATATTTTTTTTAAATATGGAAAACAATAAAAACATTTACTGCCACCACCTAACACCAAACTCACCATTTCTAGCCTTCTAGACTTAGAATTTCTCCCTTCTGTCACCAATCCCCTATTGTTGTGAATCCTGAGATTGAAAAAAAAAACAAGGATTGATTATCCCTTGCAAAATCGTGTGAAAGCATTTGAGGATAGAGAAGAATTGGAAAGTTGAATCGCATTAAGAAGATCATGGCAGTGCATTAGCATTTTTTGGAGTGGAATCAAGTTGCATTTCTGGTTTTCGAATTGGCAAAGAAGGTTAAGAGGTTGGAATTATGTTTTCATGTTTTTTGTCACTGAATTTTTTTACAGAGAAGTTGTGTGATTACTATTTAAAAAATTAGTTTTTTTTTTCATTATTTTAACATTAGAATTGTTTTTTTTATTATTTGTTTGGAAACTTTGGGTTATTTTATTCCGATTGCTAGATGTGGGGTTTGTTGATAATTGTGCTTAGCTTTCATTTGTATTGTTGTGTTCATTTGAATGTGAATTGCCAACTTGCATCCAACAATGCATTTTTTTTGTGTAGATAGAAAATTGTACATTTTAATATTAATTTTCGGTTGTATCATGGGGGTAAATTAGTGGCTGAACTAAATGTGAGGTATATTGATGGGTTTGATGAGGGTATATTTAGGCATGATGCAAATATGCTGACAATATTGGATTTTTTAACAATATGGAAAAAGATATTAGTTATGCTAGGGTTGATGGTTTTGCTTGTCTTATTAAAAAGACAAGGTATTATTTATTGGTCCAAACAGATGAAGATTTGCTAGACTTGGCAAAAACTTAGTGCATGAAGATAGTGTTGATGTATATTTTATGCATATAGCTGATATGCCCACAATCAGTAGGCCTCCACATGACAGAGAGTAATAGGGAGAATATGGAACCAACTGTTGGTCAAAGGGGGGCCGATGTGGAAATTAACTCAATCGGTGGTCTGCTAATAGGGCAAGCAAGGCACAAAATGAGAGGGGTATTAAAGGTAAAGAAAAGGCTTAAAGTGGGAGAGGCAATGTGTCAAGGGGTAGAGGCAAAAAAAAAAAAAAATTAGTTGCTACTAATAAGAGAAAAGGCAAAGAATCTGTGGGACAACCCGGTCTTGTAGATGAAGATTTTAATTTTGTAGATGATGTAGGGTTGGGGTATGAAGTAGAAGGAGATATGAGTGGGGCATAAGAGGTTGAGGTTGGCCATGAAGTTGAGGTAGATAGAAGTGACACAGACTCATCTTTGTATGATTTAGACAAGGACTTTGAAAAGGATTGCAGTGATTTAGATGATGAACTTAGAGCTACAAGAAAAGAGTTAAGAAATCATAAGGTTAAGAAAAAGAAGTCAATAACTCATGGGATTGGAGATATACCTCTTGGTGAGCTAGGGTAGATCCAGGTTTTGAAGATATTTTAAGGACAAGAGAAATAGGCAAACAAGTTAATTAGGGGGAGATAAACCCTATTTGGACAGTTTAGATATAGGAAGTGAGGCTACTACTGAAGAAGAAAAAGCATTTGATGGTACCCAACCAGCTTTGCCAATAAGGAGGGAAATAAAAAAATCTATTATGATCCAACCAACCAATTAGTTTCTTTCAAATTGGCTTGATTTTTGAAAATGTCATTCAGTTTAAGGACGCAGTGAGGGATTATGCAGTATAAAGGGGAGTTGATTTGACTTTGTATCCTAATGAAAGATATAGAGTTAGGGCAAAATGCAAGGCTGGATGTGATTGGGTTTGTTTTGCAAGCATTAATGGTAGGACAAATGATTTCACTATTAAGACATATTGGCCATTTCACAGGTGTTATCGGACAAATAAAAATAAATCTTGCAACACAGCTTTCTTAGTGAGGAAATTAAAGAATAGGATTATTCAGCAGCATACCATCTATATATGGCAGATGCAGGAGTTAGTTAGAGAAATGTATGGGATATTTGTAGGGAAGACAATTTGTAGAAAAACTAAGCTAAAAATACTGGGTAAATTCATCGGGATTACAAAGAGGAGTTTGCTAGATTGCTAGATTAAGGTGACAAAATCAGGGATATTAATCCTGACAGCACTTATATTATTAAGTATGACACTGAAAGTCAACGAGGAAAGAATTTATTTATTGGATTTTACTTGTGTTTAGAAGCATTGAAAAAAGGATGGAAAGAAGGTTGTAGAAAAATTATAGGTTTGATGGGAATTTTTTAAAAAGGATAGTGAAGGGTCAAAGTCTGCAAGGATGATAACAATAAGATGTATCCAGTTGTTTGGGCAGTAGTTCATAATGAAACTAAGGAAACATGGTATTGGTTTTTGAGACTTCTAATACATGATTTGGACTTACAAGAAGGAGAATGTAACATCCCTATATACCCTAAGAGGAACTGGGTGTGCTACACTAGACTCATAACTGATCATAAGATAAGTTTAACTGTTTATTATGTACCATTCTACTTAAATCTTAACTTACAAGCTCATAATTTTCATTTCGGTCTATTTTATTAATTTACCTGTACAAGTTAAATTATGCATTTATATTTACTTGCAACGTATTTAGAGTTTGAAATCTATTATTACATGAAAAGTGTCATATTACATATTATTCTTATATTATTTGCAAGAATTCAATTTTATTTTAAAGGTTAAATCTCATATATCACACTATTTCAATATGTCCATCTTACACAGGTCATTTGTATATTTATAACAATTGTACATTCATAATTGATTACTTAAACAAATTATTGTACTTCAACATACTCAAAGTATAGTTAAGCGAAACCCTATGTCGGGTTTCATTCATTAGGCTACCTAAAACTTTGGTGTACTTATTAGTTCACTATGATTTAGTTCGAACTTGGGATGGTATTCCAAACTTCCTACATATCCCAAAATTTGGGAATCAGAACCACGTAGTTCTACAAATTCTATTACACAGTGCCATATAATCAGTTTAATGCATATAGTAGTTTCAATAACATATAAATATAATTCAAGTACACTTTTCATATGGGATACATTTATATATACTTGTGTACTTTCATTCATGCATGGTGATCATAATATGTTATTCATATCATTTGCATTCAGGTAAACTATCACACCCCGATACCCCCATTGTAAGGATACCGGAGCGTAACGCTCACACATACACTACATACATCATACATATACATTCATACATGCGGAAGCATTCAACAAGGCAAAATAAAAACTTAATATATAAATATACATAACAAAAGTATACATTACTTACATAATTACAAAAGGATCCTTATAACACTTACATAACAAAATAATATACAAAAATACAAGAGCTGAATTACAAAAATATGATTTCTAACTCCTAGTGGCTGACCTGCAGATGCGCGACACGAACCGAACAAAACCTGCCACCTATACGGGAAAACACCAGTGCTAAGCGATAATGCTTAGTGGGGAGGAACACAGACAAAACGAAACAAAGACATTATACAGGAATATAATCAAATCATGCAAATTCAGATGCATCCACACACGTAGGAATTCTTACTATGGCAAAATCACGAGGTAACATATGCATATCACTAACTCAGGATGATAAAATAGTGGCAATAATCATAACAAAATAAACACTAAACAAAGTCACTCATAAACCATAACATTACACTGAACATCATACCAAACATTTTATACAATAGACTGAAAGTCACTAGCGGAGGATATGGGTACACTATAGGGGATACTGCGAACAGTATCGAACATTACAGGGGAGACCGAAGCCTTAAGAAAATATTTTTATACCCGGAGGTAGCAGGGGAGACTGAGGTCTCAAAAACATTTTTCAGTAAGACCATAACAGAGGTCGCTGTAAGACCCAAACGGGGCCAACATAGGCAGCTGCACTCATTTTTCCTTTATAAGCATACTTATCTATCCAGTACTATAACACTTCAGGCTCAACTCACTCACTCAAACGTATCACTAAACAATATCACAATCAAGAGTCAAAACACTGTCATATCATTAACCACTTACTCACACTAGAATAATAATATTACCAAAGCATAAGCAAAAATATAACCATACACTAGTGAGAAACCATGCAGAATGGGACAAGAAAATCATTTTAGAAAAACAGGGCAGGCAGGAAGGGGTTATTATCGCGCTTGCGACGGGAGGTCGCACTCGCGACGGTAGCCAGAATCGTGCTGCGGGAGAGCAGGCTGTCGCGATTTGTGTATGATGTCACGACTTGTGACAAGTGCTTGCTGTCATGACTCGTGACGAAGCCCTCCTCACACAGGAAGCTGTCATGAGTCATGCAGGAAGTCACGACTAGTGACAAACCCCACTAGCTCGAGTCGTGCTGGCTGACTGTCACGACTCGTGACGGGCGTCACGACTTGTGATAGTGCCAAACGCCTCGTCGAGTCGTGCTGGCCTTCATGACTCGGAACAGGGCACCTCAACACTGAAAGCTCGGCTTATCGAGCTCTCTGTCGTGCTCGCGACAGAGGGCTCCTCAGCACACCGGTGGCCATTCCGTACTCTATCATGCTCGTGACATGCGTCGCGCTTGCGATAGAGCCCAGAATTGCCCAGAACTATGCTTCTCTGCTCCACACTCCAACCCAACAATCCGAAAACCATTCAATCATGTAATGTGATGCTAATACATCACTCCAATGCATTCAAAACATGCTCATGATCATTTTAACTTAATAACCACACTTATAATACACATAAACATAACATATCTTAAGAATACAACATTCAACATAACCTAGGAATTTACACCCAGCTCATACTTATTCATTTCAAAACCAACATGCAAACCATTACAACACTAACATGCAAGGCCATCAAACCCACTCTAAATAACACATGCCAATCTCTCAAAATCCAGAAATTAACAACACAAAACACACGCACAATCCGAAATGAGAATAGGGCAAAATAACTCCCAAACCTCTTAAAGTTCAAAACCCAGCTCTTCTTCAAGCTAGCACCTTCTCTTTCCCTTTATCAAGCCTCTTCTCACCGGATTCTTGCACATGCAAACCCAGCCAAACAAACACTTAATCAAACCCATGCAAATCAAAATCATCCAACAAACTCAAACCAACGCAAAAAGGAAGAAGGAGAAGTAACTTCCAAATAAAACTTACCTCTTCACACTTCAGCTCAAAGCCTAGCAAAGCAACCACAACTTGCAAACACCACCCAAGAAGAAGAAGATGGAGCAGAAAATGGACAAGGAAAAGAAGAGAAAGAGGCCGAGAGAGAGAGAGGGGAACAGGTGAGCAAATTTCTGCTCTTCCCTCTCTCCTCTTCTTTTCTTTCCTTTCATTAAATGCTCACACCTACTGTAAACACCGAATCTCGAGGCAGCTTAGATCAGAATTACCTAATGATTAAATTAAGTGTGCCTTTTTATAGGCAAAAATGAAAGTTGAAAGTGATAATTTCTTTGTCAAATTGATTTATTAAAAATAAATAAAAATGGGTTTTAAAAAAAATTTTAAAAAAATTATTTTAAGAAAAAAAAGTGAGTTTTGAAATTATAGTGTTTTAACAATTTTTTTTTTTAAAAAAAATTGCGAGCGTGGGAGCGCGGCGACGCCCGTTGAGCGCGTCGACGGGCGTCGCTTGCCACTGACGCGGCCCTATCACCCCCCAACAACCCTTTAGGCATTTTTGGGCTCTTTTTGAGTGTTTTTATTCATTTTTTTTTTGTAAAATTTAATTTTAAAACCTTTTATCTTCTAAACCTTTAAAATTTTTCAGTTTTTTTTTTTAATTATGGGAATTAAATTGATTTAATTTAATTCAACAAAAATCTAATGTTTTAAGGGGTATAAAATGATTTTTTTTTGGAAGAGAAATGGGGGATTTTTTCCTAAGAAAAATTGGTTTTCTCTCTTTTTCTTCTTTTTTTTTCCTTCTTCTTCGAGAACAAGTTCCCCAAGTATTTTTAATTTTTTTAAAGTTAATTCTTGAAACAAATAAATTAATTATTTGTTCTTGTGAATTTTCTTACTTCTTTTTTTAAAATTTTTTCTACGATAAATAAATAAATAATTTATTTTTGGGATAAAATTTTGTTATATATTTTATTTTTATAAATCAAGACAAGTAAATTGATCACCTACCTTCATTCATCACATCAAAATTTGAGGGTGAATATTCTAAACTCAATTTTTAATTTAATTTTTATTATAATTTTTTTATTTATAATTAATTAGCAACCATGTAGATTTTTGATCTATTATTTTATTTTGTTTATGTTCATATGATTTAGCTATAGATTTAATATTTTAGCACATCTTATTTTTATTCTTATTTATTTATTTGATTGTTCATTTTTTGTTGTTATTTTTATTTTTATTTTTATTATCATCACTTTTGTTCATATGTTATTATTATTATTAGTATTATTATTTAACATGCTTTAACATATTTTATTTTTGCCTGTTTGATTGTTCATTTTTCTTATTGTTGATTGTTCATCTTTTTTATTGTTATTGTTTATTATTATTATTGTTATTGTTAATATCATTATTACTTTTGTTTTATTTTTATCATTATTGTGATTATTATCATCACTAGTATTATTATTATCATTATTATATTATTACTACTATCATTATTATTATTATTATTTTTATTTTTGTTATTATTATTATTATTATTATTATTTGTTATTATTTTTATCACTTTTGCTTTTTATGCATGTTGAATTGTTAATATGTTAAGTTACATATTTTTATTATGTCATTTAATTGATTTGTTATACACGATGCATTGTATTTTATTTATTTTTATGTGTTATATCTTTAATTCATTTTTTATTACTAACATCATTTTTTTGTTTGTGTTTTTTTATTTCAATAATTATTTTCATGTGTGAGTTTTTTCCAATTACAACTGGGAGCCCATGGAGGTTTGAAGATAACATTTTGGTGAAGACACCATTTTGGTGGAATTTATCTTTTTAGCATTTTTAGTATTTTTAGTATTATTATTATTATTTTGCTTTCACTTGTTTTTATTATGTAATTTGTAATAAGTCTATTTATTTTTTATGCACGTTAATTAAAAAATCACTTAAAAAATTTTATATTAATAAATTAAATTTTTTATAATAAAATGGGACCAATATCCTAATTTCAATCAATAAAAATTCACTTTAAAAAGAAGAGTTAATTTTCTTGAAATGGGATCACTCATCTCGATTTTTCCCAAGAATACCAAAAACAACTCTTCGATTTTCTAAAGTGAATATGAAGGAACCAATGTTCCTATTTTAAATAATATCTTGATTTATGAATGTTTATTTTATTCATTTGGTTTAATTATTTATTTATGTTTTGCTTGATTTTATTTTGGGAGATTGTATTTTTTGTCCCAAATTTTAATACTTTTTTTATTTTATTTTGGGGGATTGTATTTTGTCCCAATTTTTTACCTTTCTTTAGTTTGCTTTATTATTTTTTTGCTTTCTTTATTGATTGATTTGCGCTTTATTTTTTAATGATAGTATGAGAAGAGAGATAGAAATTTAGAATTAGAAACCCATTTATAATTAACCAAGGCATTAATAAGAGTAAAGTTCTGAATCTTTCTCTGGTTTAGACCCCCGAAATTAGCCGAACTTTCCCAATTTCTTGTAAATTGGGTGGCGACTCCAAAATACTTCAAACGTGCCTAAAGGTTTCATGGGATTAGATGATCTTTCCAGTGTTTTATTGGAAAGAGGTGTCCAAAATATCTCATGATTGCCCAAAATCAAAAGACGCAACCCCTCTTGGGCCCTAAAAGCAGGCATCCCGGGAACCGGTCGGGTCCGCACGCGTCACACCTACCCTTCCTAGGTGTCCACTTCCCATTGGTCCAAGATAAAAGTCTTTAACTTATTTCAATTTGGTCCTTAGCTATTCTCCACTTAGTCATTGCCAAATTACCAAACACTCACTAAAATAAATTCTTTACATAAATACTTTTATTACTCTTCAATCAAGTCCTCAATTAAATCCAATTTCACTTACAAAATTACCAAAATACCCTTAATCGACCAAATACTCATGCAAATTCTACCAAGCCCTAATTTGGGATGTTACATAAACAATTATATACTCATGAATATTAGTTAATCGTGCTAGAATCACAAAACGATAAATGCTTTATCAAGATATTTGATAAAATTCGGGAGTCATTTAGTAATGACAAGTATGAATGCACTTATACCCACAAGTATTCATAGTTCTTCTATAAGTACATTAAGTATAACTGTAACACCCCGACTTGACCCTATAAGTTTTGGTTAATTTTTGTCGGATTGTATCAAGTTTAAGAGTGATTGTGTGTTAGAGAGTGTTGTCGCGGGCACGACAGAATGCTTCCCGTGAAGCTTTGATGAGTTGGACATTTGGGCACATTTGATGTGTATCGGACATGTGGCGGCATAGGAGTTTGACAAATGGCAACATGAGAGTGTGACACTTGGCATGGGACTTTTGTTTTGAGTGAATAAATGGGATGAGTGGCATTAAAGGAAGTGGTTAGTGGCATTAAAGGCAAGTTGTTGGCATTTATGTGAGAGAATTTGGCTTTATTTGGGTTGGATAAGGGTTGACCGACCACTATCTTCATTATTCCTTTCCATTTTCTGTTTTTGGCCTTTGCTCTTCTTTTATTCTTTTGCTCTTTCTTTGGTTTTCTGTCGTGCCCTTTTGCCTTACCAACTCTCGCTTCTTTCTTTTATTTATTTTTTTTTTATCTCTTTTGATTGTTCCTTGAGTGAGTCACTTGGTTTGGTTTGAAGAGAGTGTAGTAGGGCTTGACTGGGTCTCTTCAGAAGGTAAGTTTGGTTGGTTTTTAGATCTGACCTCCTTTTTCTTTCTGTTTTTGATTTAAAGTGAGAAGAAGTTTAACTTAAGTGTTTTCTCTATGATTTGTTGAAGCTGTGGAAAAGAAATTGGATAAAGGGAAGGAGAAGATCGGAAACGAGTAGAGAACAGAGATTGAGCTACCTAGAGGTCGGGATCGTGTGTGATTTTAATTTCGGTTCATTTTGATTGCTTGCGGTGTTTTTGTGATATATGTGTATATATTTTTATGATATATTTGTGTATATATGTTTATGAGTATGTGACTTGATCATTTGAGTGTGTGTTGATGATAAAGTTTGGTTTTGGCAAATTTTGTTCATTTTACATCTGACCTCTGTGAAGTGTTTTTGTCATAAGTAGAGTTTCAGAACTCTAAATTGAATGATTTTTGAGCCATTAGAACCATAACTTCAATACCTATAAAAGTCTTAGAAATGACCTTGAGCAAATTCTTGCTCTAAAACCCTAAAAATTTTTCAAAATAGAGGTGTCTCTACTTTGGCCGGTTCATTTGAGCAGTTCAGATTGTTTAGGTCATATCTTAAGTTATAGATGTCTATTTAACCTGAAACTTGTTCCATTTGAAAGATAACTTCCTAGAGAACAGTTTTTAATGAGGAAATGTTGCCTAAAAATGACGTCTAGATGTTGGTTTAGGCGATACACATTTGAGGTGAGAAGCAGTCTCGTGAGGGTTCCTGATGGAGCCTTCTGTCGTGAGCGCGATAGAGGTCGCGAGCGCGATAAAATATGTTAGCAGAGTGATTTTTCTCTTGATTTAGAGCCCATAGTTGGCATGAATCAATTCCCCACCTTTACCCTCAACTAATTTGTATATTTTTATGTGTTTTTCCTCCTGAATTGAACCCGTATTACACCGAAACAATTTCGGGGTCTATACCATGCATGTTTAGGTTTATCAAATGGTTATAAGATTAGTCATTTGGGTATATAATGTTACGGCATAAGAGTTAGTGTTGAACACGACATGCCATGTGATCTTAATTATTTTATAATGCTTGAGTTAGTGTAATGCATTTGGTATAGTATATAGAGTCTCTTTGCAATCTGGCTTCTGTCGTGAGCGCGACTTCTTATCGCAATCGCGATAGTGAACCCCTTCTCGCCCTGTTCTATTTTTGAAAAATATTTTCTTCTGTCTTGCTTTGCATGATTTATATGTTTATGCGATGAATTGATAACATGTGTACTTGAATAAGTGATTATTGATAGTGATATGTTCCGAATGTGTAAGTAAAGCCTGAATGGTCAAGGTAGTGGATAGATAAGCATGCTTATAAAGGGTTAGAGTGCGGCTTCCATAGTGACCTTAATTGGTTTAACGACGAATACCCAGAGTATTCATTTTGAGTTAGGTCTCTAGAGTTTGATACTGTTTATCAGTATTCAAAGTAAAGTACCCGTATCCACAATTGTTGAAAGTTCAGGCTAATGTATATTTTGTAGTGTACAAGAGGTGAGGTAGAGATATGTAAATGTATATAAATATATTATAGTATAACATGTTACCGATATCCTTTGCCATATATGGATTTCTGCATATAATTGAGTTAAAACTTGATGGTATTTGCTTACAAGATTGCGTACATGATTATGTGTATATGACATGACTATCAATATGCCTGTGTTATATCTGTGACTTCATTCGATCTATTATGTCTGTTTATCCCCACTAAGCGTTATCGCTTAGTACGGGTGTTTTTCCCGTGTAGGTTTTCAGGATTGGATCAGAGGGTGCACATCTGCAGTAGAAATCTTTTGTACTAGATAGAGTTTCTCACATTTTGATTAATATCATTATGTATATAGAGAAGTATAGTATCGACATGTAAATGTTAACTATTTTGTATAGGTACCAAAAGTGAATATGTAATAAGTATAAAACTTTTGTATATGTACAGTTTATATATATGTTATAAGAGAAGTTTGTTTGGCCCTAAAAATATTCTACTTATTTATTGCTATTGCTTCCGCTATAGTACATGTATGTGTGTGTGTGTTCGCGTAGCGCCCCGATATCCTCCCAAGGGGTATTGGGGTGTTACAATAACGCAAGACAATAATAATATATTGCAGTAAGCATAACTAATCCATATTATTTGCATACCATCTGGTCAGAGATTAGAATACAGATTAGTGTTTAACACATTCATATCACATTATTCAATTAATTGCTTGCTTGCTTGCTTTTTATAGGTGTGGATAAATGGGAAAAACTAATTGGCACACCCGAAAGTGAGAAATAATATTACCCGAAGGTACACAGATCAGGCACACCTGAAGGTGAGAATTTATTATCACCCGTAGGTATACAGATCTGGCACACTTGAAGGTGAGAATTATATGATTATCATGTGCTGGCATACCTGTAGGTAAGAATAAAAGAGACATCCAATCTCAAAATAAGACATAGAAGTGTCAGTCAGATTTTTGCAGCTGCTTGAGCACCCTATAGGCATGCCTATCTATCCACATCCTATACTGGCTAAGCAGGCTTTATTATCAATTCTAATTTACTTACACTGATATCGCAATCACAAGGGTTCATTCATAACAATATAATCACATTTATACTTCAGAAATAGATTAAACAGGCAGTTAAAAAACGTAATGCCAATAATTATTATTTATAGTTATAGTACTCTATATGACCATTACATTTATATAATCACTAGAAAATGTTCCAAAAAAATTTTCAGTTTTGGTGTACCAAAAATGGTTCCAGAACAAGTTCCAAATCGGGTTCCATAATAGATTTTCAGAACATGCTTCATTATACTTATTCTTGATTTAAAAGAAATAATTTCAAAACCAATTCTATTTATTATCACATTTCACATTATACACTAGATATTATTCTATTCTGCCTAACCAAAAATACATCCAGAACACTTCACTTCTTTTCAACCAGAACAAAACTAATAATTTATATTATTAAATCATTGGCAAAATTTCAAGTCTACTGTAATCATGGAATTCCACCAAGCGAATCTAGGCAAAAATAATTGTTACACTGTGTATTAAGTTTATTTTGGCCTAAAAATCATCCAATTTGGATATCAAACCTAAGAGTTATGCTTATTGAACACAAACTGCTCCAACAGTATAACTGGGCAATTTTAGACACTTGGCAAAATCTCAAGTTCGTTTTGTCCAAAGGTTTTCACCAAGCAAAAGTCATTTCTGGGTAGAAGTACCTCATAGAAAATGTTCTATTATGTCTTAAGTTTATCATGACATAAAAATCATTTCAATTGGACCTATAATATAAGAGATATACCCATTAGAACACAAACTGCTTCAATAGTGGGGACAATATCCAGTTTAGAAATTCAACTGTATTTTCACACATCATAGGGATATAATTAGATTTCCATTTCTTCTAGACATTTATAAGTATATGTCTTATAGTTATGTTACAATTTGGAGGTCTACAAGTCTAGTTATGTTCAAAATTCCAGAATTAGTTCAAGTGAACCAAAAGTTGAAAATCAACCAAAATCATTCCGAACTTATTTAGACCCTTAATCCAGCCGTTCCAACATTAAACCAGAATTCCCCATCAAACTCATACTTATGACATATTATAAATCAATTCAAAACAATCAAACTCAAGGATAGAAATTCACCTTACTTGAATTATTTAATTTGTCAAGCCACCAATTTCTTCTTCTTACGGATTTATTCATCTTTGATTCTTGATTCAATTGCTCAAAATTAGTAAGATAGACTTGCAAATCCTTAAGCATGAAGAATTTATATATATATATATAATGAAAAAAAAGATAATGCATATTTATACTTATTCCCTTATAATTACCGGCCAAAAATGTCTTATATCCCACCAAATTCTACCTCTTCATCCCTTTTATATATGTATGTAAGAGGATGTGTTGGCATTTCATTTCCTTAACACCCGACATTCCACTTACTTGCTTAATTTAATCTTCCTATCTTTATGTAATCCATAATTAAACTAATTAATTGTACACTTATCATTAATCAAGACATTTTTCATTTTAACTACTTAACTATTTATTTCTTGCAAATATGTGATTCCTAAACTTTTAATTTTCCTTTCAATTAAGTCTTTTTTCTACTATTAAATATTCTGATTCCAATTCACTAGACTAATTTTTAATCCATCTTTTAGGCTTATAAGTGTCGTGCCATTACAGAGAAGGCTTAATAGTCATAAGTGATATGTAAAAGGTATGTGTCTACAAGTCTATATTATACTTATTATTTTATTTCAAAGTGCCATATGAATTTTATTATGTCTACACTTGAATTGCTGAATTTTGTATTTTGTACATTCAATATGACTTAGGGCCTTGTACTAGCAATTGAGGAATTGTTGCCACAAGCAAAACATAGAATGTGTACAAGATACATTTGGGCAAATTAGAAAAAATAGAGGGGGGAGGAGAGGAGGAAAAAGTTTTGGGCTTGTGCTAAACCTTCATTTACTGTAGAATTGAAGGATAAGTTAATTGCTTTGTTTAAATTAGGAAATAGTATTTATGAAGACTTATTATTTTGCAAAAAAGAAGTCTGGTGTAGGGCAAATTTTAAGATTAATAGCCAATGTGATATGGTTGAAAACAATGCATGTGAGGCATTTAATGGATAGATTATAGGTCCTAGGCACAGATCAATTATAACAATATTGGAGGAGATTAGGCATAAGTTAATGGAAATAATAGTTCAGATGAGAAAGTTTACAAACACTAGGATTAGTGACATATCTCCAAAGTCTATAGATTATTTTAATTAGAATAGAGAGAAAGCAGATGTAGGTTGACATGGAATGGTGATTGTGGTTTTGAGGTTGTAGATGGTGAATATGGTCACATTGTTGATTTGAGAGCTGAAACTTGCACTTATAGAAGCTGGCAATCAAAAGGCATTCCCTATCCACATGAAATAGTAGCCATGTTTTTGAAGAAAATGACACAAGAGAAATATATTTCCTATTGGTACCACAAAGACACTTACATTAAGGCATATAATCACTTCATACAACCCATAACCAATATTAAGATGTGACTCGATTTAGCTAATCCTCTAATATAACCTTTTGAAGTTAAAAAATTGCTTAGGAGACCCAAAAAGAGTAGGCAAAAGGCCCTGAACTCTCCAAAGAATAAGCATGGCAAGATGTCAAGAAGAGGCCTAACTATGACTTGTTCAATTTGCAAGTCACCAAGTCACAATAAGGTTGGATGTAAACAAAAGATAAGGAATTCAATTTTTGAATGAATGTATGCCGAAATAAATTTCAAATGTATTCAATGATATTATTTGGTTAAATTAAAATACATTCTACAGGTTACAATAGCAAATCAAGCTTAAGCACAATCTTAAACAAGTTTAGCAGCTGCATAGAATAAATACCATCTTAAACACCAAAAGCACCAGTTCAAATTGTAACTACAATTCAGTTCCATTTATTACCGACTATTTCACCGAATGCTTCAAATTGAAATATGTATTATACTTGGCTTACTAGGTTGCTTAAGGGGAATAGGGCATTCAAGGGGTAGGAAGAATAGAGTAATTGAACCAATTAGAAGACCAGTAGGTAAAGATCTCTTACTAGAAGATGTTGCTTTTAGAGCACCCAAAAAGAGTAGGGGATATGGATCTTCAGCTATTGTTAGAGGAAAAAGTACAATGAGCCAAGAACGGTCTGATAATGCACCAAAACCTACTTTTAGGGCCGAATCAGTTACAATAAGAGGTAAAGGTACAATAAGGGGAAGAGGATATGGACATGGTTGTTATATTAATAACCAAACTGGTGAATTGATACTTACATATGGAAACCCACCGCATTGAATCATACACGCTCCAAATACAATCAAGAATGTCCTTGCTACAAATGTTGATATTGGATTCAAGCATCACCAAAAACTTACAAACAAAAATATTGGTCGATCAAAAGGAGTAAGACAGTTAAACACTTAAACCCCACAAGCTTCAAGAACTCAACATAATGCTTTTAGTGGAAATTTGCACTACAATCAGCCTTAATTATTTTAGATTATGGGAATTGTTAAACTTTTGTAATTTAGACTAATTCTGTGTTTTGAACACATTGTGATTTTTAGACGTGGATTTTATTATTACCTGTGATAGCAATTGATCTCTGTTGGCCATCTTTTAGTTGTTGCATGAGTTGATCTTTTTGTAGATTGAGGTTATAGACCTCTTTATTTTGGCACAATGATTGTTTCATATAAATATTTATCAATTGTCCATTTTGGAGTTTCCTTTTATACAGATTATAGACCTTTGTTGTTTTGTTTTTTTTGTTTTTTTTTTGAATTCACAAACTTCATTTTGTTTACACATATATTGACCAAGTGTATATTATACCCACAATATTAGAACTAAGATATCATATTAGAAAAATACAAAATTTTCATCATTTCATAATAGAATTTTGTTAACAATTCTGTCAACTTAAGTAATTACTAAAATACAGAAGAAATCATAACATCCTAAAGCTTAACAACGTTAATATCACTCTAGCAAACAATCTTACAACAAAAACAATATTACAAGGATAAGCAAAAATAGAAACAGAAAAACAGAGAATTGTTAGTGGTTATGTCCTTGGCGAAATATTTAGATCTTGATGTAATGATTATATTTTCATTTATATAATGGTTTTCTTTACATTAATATTATGGGCATGTTATATTATTGTAATGTTTATGAATAACCATGTTATTCGTGTCATGTCTAGTCATTTATCACTAAAGGGCATTAAGATAAATTTAAGACTAGTATGGATTTGATCGATAATTATGAGATGATTATATATGTTGATATAAATCAAATCTGTAGGTACTTGTTAGAGAACAAGGTAGTACTTGTTAGAAAACAAGGTACTGGATAGACCCACTATGAGATCACTACATGGGATAGTGTCATAAGTGATATCATAATAACTATGTTATTGAATTCTTAGACCTGAGATTATTACAGATTCTGATATGAGGAACATCGTGTTTTGACATAATCAAACGTTATCTTTAATCGGATAATCATACAGGTTATGCTTGAATTATACAGAGGATATTGAATAATTAAGACGGAATTTGTCCTTATCTTATGAGAGAGATATCTATTGGGCCCCTCGATAAGTAGAACTGTGAAATGCATGGCCGTACTCAAATGAACTGATACTATGATCAATGTCATTTGAATTTATCTGTCTAATTAGGGATCGAGTAATTATATGTTTGAACAATATGAGTATGACATGGACCATGACTCATGTTCAAACAAGGATATCGTGTGACAATAAGTTTATAACATGTTCTATTGGTTAGGTTGAAATCGGACTAATGATATTCATATTATTTAGATAGTCATAATGTCTTGCTAGAGGCCACTTATGACTTATGAGCCTACAATGGGATTGGGCCCACTGCTAACTTAATATGAACCTATTAGGTAGCACACTAAGTGTAACACCCCTTACCTATACGTAGGGGACCTCACCCGCATGGAAGAGTGAGTGCCTGCATAGATAAGGGTTGTCACTAAACAGAACAATGCATGCATAACATAATCTGCTA